>JAAAKM020721499.1:167598461-168967211 GCA_010016025.2 Alatinidae sp. Z8VKAUB7J3
TGTGATGTTTCCCGACAATCTGACAGAAGATGGTTTCATCAAACTGATGGCGAAGGACGAATTACCGCCACATCCGTCGGACTGGCCGCCCCGATAGTGCATTTTTGCATGTTTTTTTGCTTATCATCATATCGATCCTCCAATATAATGCTTCAGTCCGCCAAGGCGGCGAAACCCCACCCTGTCAGTTTTCCTGGTGGTGCGATGGCAAGAGCGATCGACCGAAGAATGGGAAAAGTTGGCGGAAAGCACTCTACATCGCAGACGACATGTTACATGCACGACGATACGACACCATCAAAGGGGCACTGTTTTACCACAACACTTCTGTACGCCCGCGTTGGAAGTACCGGCGTATTGGGCGAATCGGCAATCACGTATTCTACCGTTGAAAGTTTTCTCTTTCGGCACTCCGCCTGTTGTTTTAAAAGGAAAATCAGAGGCTTAATGCCGGTTGGGATTTAAAATAAGAGCTCTGAGACACGAGATCCTTCTAACTGTTAATATTCATTAAGATCTGATCACCTACTAGTAAGTTAAAAATACCTCGTTTTTTCTAATTTTTCCTCTTCCTTCAGCCCCCCAGATGATCGAATCGGGGAAAGGACTGTTATCAAGTCAATTTGTGCAGGTCCTGACACGCCTACCAATTCTCATCATCCTAACACGTCCAGAAGCACCGTTAGTCCGCTTGAGACTCTAAGCAAGCAAGCCTATTAGGCTCAGGTCACTTGTTCGCCTGTGAGTCCAAGCAAATTCAGTCCCCCGTTAACCTAACCTTGCATACAAGTCAAGTGGACATTGTCTGTCATGATTCAATCCGAAAATGTCAATCATCCCTTAGTTCTATGACATTCTACCTTAGTTCTGCACAAGGATGGATGGATAATAAATTTTCTATTAACAATTAGTGAAAATGACATCATCAATGTCAATTGATGAAGGCCGACCATACAGCTCCGGAAGCAGCACAATTCCGAGCGTAAGTACCCCCGCCAGAACCCCAGCGATACCAGCGGCAAAAAACAGCCCTCGAAACTGCCTGACGTCTCCAATCATCGCCCCGAATTATGTCCGATTCGCCCGGCAGACTGAACCTTAAAAAAAAGGGGCCAAAAAAAGGGGTCGGATCCAATTTTCTATTGGATCGAATCAAATCGATTTTTGTGGAGCGGTCGAAAATTGGATCCGACCCCTTTTTTTTGTGTTTATTTTATTCCTCATAACTGGTGGTAAAATCTCTCTATATTTTTCACTGCTAAGAAGAAATTTGCTAAATCTACAGAGCAAACCCAATGGACGCTCCTGAAGGGACGGTAGTAATAGGACAGAGACTGCCGATTCATAGCTTACATATGCGTCTGAAGGAATAACTTCAAAGGTTTTTTTTTTGTAGTGACTCAAGCTGAGGTAACTTGTGTTGTTAACTTGAGGGCCCCATAAGCATTGAACCATTTGCCTTTGTCGACTGAAAGCGAATCCATGGAAACGCTACCCACCAGGGGGGCGACGCGCCCGTTGACTCCGGTTGGCGTGCCACTGGGCGCGTGCCGCGGATAGCCGTCCGCATAGCCTATCGCAACCGTAGCGATAACCGACGGCTGTTGCGCGGTCCAGCGCGCGCCGTAGCCGACCGATTCACCGGGCTGCACCTCGCGAATCGCAATGATCTCGGACGTCAGCGTCATCGCAACTTGCAGTTGACGAGCCGCATCATGCTCAATGTTTATTTCAATCAAAAATAAAACACCCATTGAACTCAACCTCAATTCAATTCAACCTCTGTAGTAGGTTGGGTTATGTTAAGTTAGGTTGAATTTACCGTTGCTGGCAACATTTAAAGCAAACATATTAATTAAATAACAGAAGTTCTAAGATGAGCCTCATTTTTTTCTTTTTCCAAATATCATTGTTGCTTCTCAGACAATGTACCCTAATCCCCTGACGGCGCCAGGTATGGCCATAGGATACACAAAAATTCAGGGTCTAGTTTTCCCATTCCCCATATGCAGCTACAATCATAGACTATGCGAGTTAATTTTGGAGTAGAGATACCAGCTCATGACAAACACAAGTTTATCTCTTGATCAATGCAAATTAGGCAAATACAATTCTGAACTAGATCAGCAAAATTAAAGGGGAAATGCCTATACTAAGACGATAAATAATGTTTATCAGCCCAGCTCTCAGATAATGCCACAGCTGGAGATGAGGTCGTCAGGATTCATATTCGAATTCTTTTTGGTGTTTTGGGTCTTCTTCATGTAAAAATTGGGGTGGTCCGAGATTCAAACCTGAGACCTTTCATATGCTAAGCGAAAATCTTACCCTAAGACTGAAAGTCATACTTAGGAAGAAGAATGACTTGCTTTATTGACAAATAAAATACTTATCAACTATCTTGTTTGCTCGCTCCCCCCCCCCCAGCGTGTCCAAATGGGAAAGATGCTATTTCTAATTTAATCTTGACTGGTCCCTGGGATGGTTGGCAGTGTTCTTTTTCCTAGCATTAAGTTTCAATTAGAATCTAAATTACAGTGTCTACATCAGTTCTCGTCTAGACGTTGTAAATGGACAATTTATTGGAGGGATATAGAAACTTTTATTTAATTTTTTCTCTAGCTTAAAAATAAAGTCCTAAACTACGCCTCAATAAGAAAAGAAAAACAGCACACACCTCCTTACTATGTATCTACTGGGTCTTTCCTCTAGTGGCACATTCGGTGGGAACTTATTACAAGGTCTTCCCCGCCTTTGCTTCAAACTTTTCAAAGCCCACAATGCCCACTCCAGAGAGCAGCCGAACTGCTTCTTCAATACCGACATCTCCAACAAAACCTGGTAACCAGTCGCCGGTTGAAGGATCGTGGATATCAGCGGGGGGAGTCTGTCCCAAAGCCTGCCAGACTTTCTCATCTTCTCTCTTGGGCCTTCCTTCGATTGCATTACGCGGATCCACCCGAAAGCTAAATTGTTCAAAGGAGCCTGAGAAACATCCACAGCACACCAGAGAAGAACGAACATTTTGTTTTCGCATTGGCCATGTCAATGGCGGCCGTCGTGCCGGCAAAGGCCGAAGATGCCGTTTGCTACAACTGCCCGCCGCAATGGGCCGACTGGGCATCGATGCTGGAAGCCATCAATGAGAAGCTCGGCATTGCCATGCCGCATGACAACAAGAATTCCGGCCAGACCCTCAGCGAGCTTCTGGCCGAGAAGGCCGCGCCGGTCGCCGACGTTGCCTATTACGGCGTGACCACTGGCATCAAGGCCGGCAACGAAGGTGGCGTATACTGAGAGTGACAACAAGAGGGGCTTGTGCCCGTCCACCCGGTCCGCCGCCGGCAGGGGCGGGTCGTCTGAGGAGTCTTCGATCACCGCCACATAGACCAAAGGCAGGTGGGCTGTGCCGTCGTAAGTGGCCCACTCGACCACGTAGTAGTGCCGGCCGGTGCGCCGGTTGATCGAGTGCCGGACCGTGCGCGGCGTCGAGTGCGGTTGGAACAGATCGTAATCCGCCAGCGTCTCGAAATAGAGCCGCTGCGCCATCTGTGTACTAGGCATTTTGACGATAAAGTGCATCAGTCCAGCTTTTGTGAAGAAAATAATCACTCAGTGATAATTTTTTGTGCCCCCTGGCATTTTGCATCGGCTCAGAATTTCCGTAAGCTACCGTCTCTTATTAGTGACATTGGGATGTCTGTAAATATGGGAAAGTGTAAGTTTATGGGTAGTAGAATTTCTGTGTCTCCACTAAACCTTGGTCCAATTTCATTACCTTGTTCAGATAATGTAAAGTGGCTTGGTATATCGTTTCGCCTATATATTTTCACGGTTCAGTTTGGCAACACTGGTGGAAATGTGATCCTGCTCTAAAAAATTCATATTTCAAAACAACCAAAAGAATAATCGTAGAAAATAATGTTTGACAGGTAGACCATAGATGGCTCTGGGGGGAGGGGGGTTCAACATTTTGGTCCCTTGAGATCTTTTATGCCCTTGAGACCTCAAATATAGCAACGCCTAAATAACTAGATTCTCGATAAGTCCATTAACCAAAAGATAAAAATGATCGTCTTCTTGGTTAAGGGTCTAGAAACTTCTAGGAATTAGTTTACGTCCTATCTAATCAAAAGAGCTAGGGCTACTACTAACGACTCGCTGCAGAACCAAACCACCTCAGGCAGAAAGATCTTTACGCGCCTCTCTACCATAATTTATTCAAAGTTTAACTCTTTGTCCTCTTCCAAGACGTATCAATTCCCTGTAAAAACTGCTTATGAACTTTTCCTACCCATTTGGGGGTGACCTACTTTTCGTTTGATCCTAGATGGTGCAATTACCGGGGCTGATTCGAGAACGTAAGCTCCCGAATACGTAAGGACTTGCGCGTTGCCGTCTTCCTCGATGATGACGTAGTTGCCGTCAGCATTTTTGCAGATGCCCTCCCACTGCGTATCGCTCAGGTCAATCTCGTCGATATAGGTCAGCTCGTCTTGATTGTCGCCGCCGATCCCAAACTCACACAGAATTCGCCCGCTTCGCTCACAAACGACAATCAGTCGGCCATCGCCCGCTCGAGAATCAAGCTCGACTTTCATTATCCGTTTCTGAGATATTGCAGATACGCCTTTCTGACAACCAGGATTCATAAATTGTCTTCTAAGCGAATGCAACATTGAACCCAATATTCACTGAAAGTTTCAACTTAGTACCCTTGACTGCTCCTGAAGTATATCACCTATTGCACGCACCATTTTATTTAGATTGATGTATCCTTTGATTTAGGGCAATATACCTTGAAAGATTAAGCTAAATAATATTAGCCGATTCTGATATATCGTACCTAGGCTCTTCGCGATTGAGTGACGCGCTCGATGCGAATATTGCGGAGTATGAACTCGTTTTCGTCAATGACGGCAGCACTGACAACACCCTGCCGAAATTGCTGGAATTGCAAAACGGACCGATGCAGATCCGGATTATCGATTTGTCCCGTCGCTTCGGCAAGGAAGCCGCAATTGCGGCAGGGCTCGACCACGCAAACGGAGAGGCCGTTGTCATTATCGATGCAGACCTGCAGGACCCACCGGAACTGATCCCGCAATTGGTCGGCGCAAAAACAAAATATATGTATAAATAACTGTTCCAGCACTATCATATTTAACATCAATGCCATAAGAGTCACAGGGGATTAGGCCAATAATTCTCCTCTTTTTGTTTGTCTAGTTTATTAGTTGTGTTCATGAAATGAAGTATCAGTTTTATATTTTTACCATTTTTGCTGTCGAAACGGTTTTCCAATGGGCTCCATCCAGGATCAAATTCTGCAATCTAGATTCTGCATTATTTTCCATTCCCGTGGTAAATCCTTCAATTTAAAAATGCAAGCCCAGATCACAAAAGAGTCTCCTGGGGAATCGTATTAGCCTGTTTTCCAGCAGGACTAGCCGGTCTATTTTACGGCGACTATATAGAAAACAATCTAAGAGATCCAAACTTTGTAGCAACCAATCTATTTATATGGTCTCTTATTTTCCTTGCCGCAGACCGTTATAGCAAAAAAGCTAAATCTCCCAGCAAAGAACTCGAATCTCTATCTTTAAAACAGATTTTGATTGTTGGGTTTGCGCAGATGTTATTTCAGATTGTGGAACACTGAAGTAGCGTTACGATTAACCTTGTCATGGTTATGAATTAACTATTTATTATTTATCAAATTTGTCTAGTTTCACAAGAAGCCCATGTCTAGCTAAAGACTACGTAACTAATGGCCTCTTAATTGGCTTTGTGGCATTATTCTAAGGTCTGAATTGCTCGTGCATCAGACGTACATTGTTTGTGTTAAATCCAAAGAAAAGAAGTAAAGATACCACATATAAGAAACCTAATTTTGATTCTAGGCCATCGCGTGCGAGTAGCGACGCCGCGGCGCGATCGTCGGCCACATCCGCATCCAGCCGCGACCGTCCCATTCCCACGTCTCCGCGTTCGCGCCGCCGGGCGTCACGCTGCCGCCGAACAACACGATGCGATCCCGCGCCACGTCGTACGCCATCGCGTGGTCCGCGCGCTGGTACACGGGCGTGATCAGCTGCGGACTCACCTGCGTCCACAGCAGTCCGTTCCACTCCCAGGTCTCCCCCGAACGCGTCAGCCCCGCCTTCCTCGTTGCCTTCCGAGACCTCGTGCCCGACGATGCGCGTATCCTTTTCATCGCCCCAGTTGCCCGGGTCGCCGAGATCGATGCCGAAGCCTTGCAGGAAACCCTGGTTCCGCAATACCCCTACAGAGGGCTGCGAAATATTGATGTTCAACAGGCCGATTTTGGCGTTGGCGCTCTCGTCACCCAGGGAGGCGGCGGCCCATTGGCCGATCAGCTCGCCCGCCTTGAAATTGTCGGTTGCAAAGGTCATGTCGGCGGCTCCAGCGTCGGTGTCGGCCTGGCCAAGACACCGGAAGAGGTTTGGCCGCTGGTCGAGTATGTGTTGAAGAAGGACACGCTGGCTTTGATCGAGCCGCAGGTTCAGAATCTGGTCGAATACAATATCGCGATGATTGCCAAGGGCGAGGCGATCAAACTCTCGGCCATCGAGCGGCCGAAATCCGGTGCCGAGCTGCTCGATTTTCGCGAGAAATATCTCTCTGATGATGGCGGCACCAAAGGCACGTTCAAACCGTCTCGCCGTCCTGTTGGCCTCTTTGCCCCGTTCTTCGTTAGTCGGCGCGCGGGGCTGCGCTGCGGCAAAAGCAGGTGTCGGCAGCAGCAGAGTGTTCCTGGTAGGATAGGAGTAGCGTGTCGGCGGCGGATGACGTGCTGGGAGACGTGTTCCGCTTGCCGAGTAAAACACTCGTGGGTGAGGGCAGTGCCATGAGGACCGGCGAATCACGGGGTGCGGCAGCGGACGCATGGGATCGGCGCCGTTGGTTGCAATCGGCCGGCGGCACCTTTCATAGGCGATGCTGACTGGCTTGCCGGGACGGACAATGTATTGATTACTTTCGGTGGAATTTGTGAGTTAAACGGGCTTCCCAGCGACGACATCGGGGCGTGCAATACCACCGCGCGGATCATCGAAGTCGAGCGAACCAGCAACAGCAAAGTGTTCGATCTGTTACTTGATGATGCGGACCCGATGACCACCGGATACCGGGTTTATCGCAGCGACCGGATTCCCGGCCTGTATCCCAATACCAATATCACGGCTTTTCCCTCCGGAAAATTTACCCCGGGGAAAAATTCCCCATGGCAAATTCTCTCGGGAAACTCCCTACCATAAATCCCCCTTCCAGTGGAAGGTCCCTCCCAGAAAAACCACCCATGCGTAAAATTACCGTCCCAGATAATTCCTCCCATATTCCCCGTTGGATAATTTCGTATGTTCATAAGGAGTGAAGTTGAAAATCTTACTCACCTGTTTTAGTAAGAGGTAATGCTACTGCGCTGTCTATAGTAAAGTCGTGAGTTATCTATCTATCTATCTATCCATCTGTATAAAGTTAATAAAAATTAAATCCAGGGTCAATTTTTAATTTTCAAGCTTGGTTTTTACCTGGTTAGGCACTTTGAAACCTGATTTAAGCTTTTCAACTCCCTAAAAATTTATGTAGCCTACATAATTAATAAAATTAAAACCAGCATTAATTCAGAATTTACAAGCTTGGCTTTTTTCATGTTAAGCACATTTAGCTCCAATTTAAGCTTTTCAACTTCCTGAAAATTCATACTTGACATGTGAAAGTAAAGTCTAATAAAGTTACTCCTAACTTTTTAGTGGCTGTAGGGAGTAAATTTAGTGATTTTGTAACTCGAATTTACATTGGTTTATCTCTATAACCTGTTACCTTTTTAAGTCTATGAAGAACAACCTCTATAACTTGAACTATGCATATTTCTCAAATTATGTATTGTAAAAACATTGACAGTTTGTGTATTTGTTATGTTATTGATCAAGAACATGGTTAACTTAGGATTTTTCTAATTCAAGCTCGGGTATTGCCGCCTTGCTTTACTTCACCTGTATTGAGTTGCATTTATATCGTTCAGAGTCGCGCGTGCACAATATATTCCTAATTTTTCACAAGGCGATGTCGCCTCAAGGTTGAATGGGATTCAACGCGACTTTCTGAATGCCATCAGGTTAAATTGATCACAAAAGATACGGCATACGAACCCAGATAAAGCCCCCAAGAGGGGCCCTAAACATTGCAGCAAGGAGGCAGCGCATAGACCCCCTAGAAAAGTGTAGCCTATTTCATAAACAGTTTATAGTTTTACCATTCAGTGATAATTTTCGTTAGTGATAATTTCTTAACACGAACTAAATGTATTAGGCCACAATTTTAATATTTTCAGGGGTCTTCGGACCAATCTTGGCAGAGGAGGATCATATTTATTGTGGACTTCTGCTAATTAACTTAGAAATAACTATTTAGCGTTGGGCGGTTGAAAATTGTTATATTTCGGTATTAATTCCAATTCTGACGCAAAATTTTGGGCCAAAGCTATGGTGGTGGCGAAGGCAACGACACTCTTAGCAGTGGCCGCGGGGCTGATATCTTATCTGGTGGCAGCGGTGATGATCGCATTTATGGTCATGACGGCGATGACAACATCCAAGCTGGAACCGGTAACGACTATGTCCGTGCTGGCAACGATAATGATACAGTTTACGGTGGAACCGGCAATGATCACCTCCGTGGTGACAATGGCGACGATCGCTTATTTGGTGAAGAGGGCGATGATCGCATTTATGGCGGTAATGGCAACGGTAGGGGAGCAACATGTTAAAGTGGAGGTGCGTATTCGTCGGAAAGTCCTGCACGACGCCAGCCACCGTAAACGTGTAGTTGCCATTGATGCGCAGCGTCTTGCCCACAGCATTCTGGTTGCCGAAGTAGCGCTGCGCGACTTCCTCATTCAGCAGCACCGTAAACGGCTGTTCTACACGGGGATTCGTAGGGCCTTGCACAGCCGTCAGGGGGAAGAGGTCGGTAAACGTCGAGTCCACGAAGTAGAGGCGCTCTTCCTCTTTTTCAGCAAATGCGTCCAATCAAAATCTTGATATTGTCATTTTGTTTGAAATAGTCCAACGATCAGATCACAAAAACTTCGGATTCAACATAACCTCTAGTGGTGGGTAGATAGGTAGGTTTTTATTTTTATCCACAACATAAACATGAATAAAAATATCACTACTAATAAATTATTGTAGAAAAAGAAGTCCTAAGGACTTGTGCTGCAAATTCCTGTTATGATTTATATTTTATAAATAAATATCTAAACATAACTCTTTAACTGCAGGTTTAAGCTGACGCCAGGATCGTTCGCATAAAGATTAATGGCTTGATCCAAATTGATAAGGGCGATGTTGTTGTTTCCGTATAAACCAAAGTCAGCGAAACCAAGCACCTCAAATCCCAGCGCTCTATCTTCTTCGCGCTCCAACAGACTACCCAGACTCAACACACTGACATCGGTACTGGAAAAGATGCCTAACTGACCTGCGAGCTGTGATCCCAGGATAATGCCGTTCTCTGACTCGCTGAGCCGTCCCGAATGCTCTGGGCGATTGTGCGGATCCGCACAATCAGGCAGTTTGTTTGTCCAGCGGAAACTGCACGCCAGAGATGATTACCGAATCAAAATACGGGCCAGCAAGGGTGGGGATTCTATTGCTTGAATGGAAGTTGAATCTGAAAACATGCCCCTCGATCTGAATCAATCAGTTCCAGTTTGCCTCCGTGCTTTTCGACCACTCGTCGGGAGATTGCCAGCCCCAAACCCGTACCTTTCGTTTTCGTGGTGAAGAATGCCGGTCCAAAGCAGACTACCAAACAGCAGCAGCGAGGCACCCACCAGGCTGACCACGGTGAAACCAAACAGCAGCTCCGCCGGCAGGGCAATCCAGCCCTGCCCACCAAGCAGAAACACCGCCCCGGTGACAATCAACAGGTAGAGCGCGTCAAACCCCATGATCGAAGGGGTCAGTATCCGGTTTTGCGTCACGGTCTGAAACAAGACAGTTGCCGTTGAGACGGCAAACCCAACCATCACCAGCGCTGCCAGTTTGCTGGTCGTTATGAAACGCGCCGGCATCGATCGCGCCAGCGTTTTGTTTCAAAAAAAACACGTTCTTTGGATCGATCTGATGACTTCGAGCCACGGCCTGGCAAGCGGCAAGCGTCTGGCGCGGCCAAAACTGCTCGGGCTGGGGCAATCCATCGCCGTAGACAAACAAATGCAGACCGGGCTGATCGACCGGTCCGGTGAGCCGCATGTGGTTGGCCGCACCCTCGTCACGCATCGCCGCACCACCAGGCAACCAGCGTCGGACGCGAAGAGCGCTCATACACACAGGCATTATTGAGCATTTTTAACCAGATATTTGATTCAAAGAAACCAATCTTTATCGACCTTTTTGCAAAGCGGAATAAAAAATATTTTGAACTAGCTCCTTTAAAATTCTGTACAAATTCTGTACACTAAGTTAACTACTTTTAAATTATGTTCTTTTAGTTTAGGTTAAGGGGGCCGGCCACGATAACCTAATTTAAGCGAACCTAACTTATAAGAAGTTATTTTAATGCATCCTCGTGCAGCGGCAATCGTGGGAGGCTTCTGCGTCAGCAGTTCCCGCGCTGTCGCCCCCCAGTAAAAGCTGAACCACCCGTCCGCATGGCGGGCCGATGCCCGCACAAACTCGACTAGCTCTTCGCGGGAGCACTTCAGCGGAAACATCTCCTCGATGACGAGCGGCTTTCCCAATTCGTAGGCTTTGAGGGCCGCCACCGCATCATCGACTTTCCCTTTCTCGGGATAGAAGTGGACGGAGACAAAGTCCAGGTGTTGGCCCACTTGGGCACGGGCAATGGTAGCGCCTCGGATACAGCGGGCTGCACCACCACGTCTAGCGGAAGGGTCTAGGCCATACCATCACTCGACAGGTGCGCAGGGCTCACCGGAGCAATCAGGCGGTATCCGACTTTGCGAATCGTCTCGATGTAGGCCGGGTTGCGCGCGTCATCCTGAAAGAGCTTGCGCAGATCTGAAATGGCCCGATTTAACGGATCGCCTTCGAGCACAACGTCGGGCCAAACTGTATCGACCAGATGCGTACTTTTTTTGTTGCTAAATGGCTTTCTCATAGATTTGATCGGACGATTTTGAAAAAAAGGGATGGGAGAGGAAACCCAGTTGCCCTCATGTTTTGGTTACTTCAAAAGTAACTAGATTTTTTATTTTGTTTTACGAACGTTTTTGTTACATTAAGCCTGAATCTTTACAATATAACAAAATGTGTTTTATAAGCATTTTTATACAATTTTGTTTATCGATAACTCTCCCTTATAGTTCTTTTTATTTTATTGATTTAAAATAGGTGAAGCGATTGGTTTCTACTGGACGTTTGGAGTGCAAAATTTAAGTGATGAATCAATTACTTTCGTTGTTTTGGGGGATTTGCTGTTTTAAGCGGAGTCCAGAAGATGTTCCCTGTTCTGTCGTGCTGAGAAACCTGGTATTACTTTGTTATGCCGCAATTGGATTGCTGGCAATTACCTTGTATGCGAAAGAATTTTTGCTCGTTGAGGTGGCGCTTTACGCCTTTTTAGCTTTTTTTATTGCGGGCTTTGTTTACTTTGAGCCTTTAATCACATTCTTTACCTGGGCATGGCAACTGACCCCGTCTGCACTGACCGTCACTGCCGCGCTGGGAGCCGCCTTTGCCGTGAAGAAGATCACCGTTGCCGCCGCCGTCTTCGTCTGCGCGGCGTTGGCCGCCACGTTCACTGTTTCGTCGCTCGCGAATCGCGACGAGCCCGAGGTCACGCCGTCTCCTTCTGCGGCCGCACCCGTCGGGGGCGCGGGCAGTGATGCCGTGGTCGAGTCGGGGGTCGCCGCGGTGGAATAATAATTAATGACGAAACTCTTCTTCCCAAATTAGGCACCATGCTTATAAGTTCGTGCCAAAATTAGCCAGACGCTTGTGAACATCTACAAAGCAACATTAACCCACATGGAAGAAAAAGCGAAAGTTAATTCAAGTGACAAACACTCGTAATGCCAAGTGCAATTTAAAATATGACTTAGCAATATGTTGATAAAATAACAAATTTGTACTTCTCGCAAAATCTTTACAAGTATTGAACAAATCATAGAGTATGTCCTAGCTTACCTGGACTTGCCTAAAGGAGGAAAACCGGGACCAATAGACAGACCGACAGAATTGGCGATTGCTATATGTCAGTTGGTTAATACCAAGTGCCATAAAAACAAATAAACACGCACACGTGACCTCTCTTCTGGCAAAAACTACGAAATTCCACATTTTGTAGATAGGAGCTTGAAATTTTTGGAATAGGGTTATCTGGTACGCTGAATGTGATGTTGTGATTTTCCTTAAGATTCTATGACTTTTAGGAGGGTTCTCTGAGCCAAGCCGAAGATTAAGAAACCAGTTTCACGATCCCATGTGGAAGAAGCACTGATAGGAGCTCTCGCTTGTTCTTCCTGAGAGTTCTAACGTAGGTAGTACTCTTTCTGTTGAGCTCGTCAACCAACTCAATCGAGGAATACTAGGTATCTGTAGTTATGTTTCTGTTGGTATTCGAGACTGGCACAGCCTGAGTCAAAGTGGCGTGGGTAGGAGTGGACATCGACTGTGTGCCTACCATCTCGGTGATTTTGGCGTCTTTTCGAATGGCCGTGGCTTTGATTCTCTCGCTTGCATCACCGGCAAGGATTGTATAGTCGGTGTCCTGCTCCTGGTTATAGTAGCTTGCCGTAAATTCAAGGCGATTTGTGTCGTTAAGGTCAAATCCAATGCGCCCGAAGAATCCGGAGATACTTGAGTCCGCGAGACCACTAAAGCCATTCGGGATGGGAGCAATTCTGTCGCCGTCAGCATCGTAGAATCCAGAGGTTCTTTCGTGGAATCCTGATACACCTTCTTTTGGCTATCCTCGAAAAATTTATACAAAGTAACACCTAAATTCTTGCAAGTTAGTCTATCAGTTTCACTCCAACTAATAATGGGTAATTCTTAAAGTTTATACCTCTTATCAACGGAATTAGACAAAAGTACCATTCAAAGTTTCAAGAATCATATATTTTGTCTGTTTTAGACATACTTTCAAATAAGGTTACCCCCTTCAAATACCTATTTCTCACTTTATCCGAAACAATATAGTATTGATTAAAAAATGATCTAAGTCTGATGTTTAGTTAAAGGCTCTTGTTAAATCATTGCATTTCGATGCTATGATCGATATTTTTAGAAAAATGTGACCTCGTCGATTCCCAGTGTTGAAATAAAAACGTTATTTACTTTCCAACTTATTTCTCTCTGTATTTATTTAACACTTTTGAATTGCTTTTTATTACCATCAATCGATTTTGGGAAAGTCCTTCCACTGTGAAGAAATATTGATCTTGAACAACTGTGAGCCGACCACTCTAGTGGTCTCATTGAAATGCGAAAGCGCGGTGCACAGGGCGTTCCCGCACTAATAAAGACGATAGGCGAACAATCACAACGCGTTGATATCAGGCAGTTTTACGGCCGCCCGGATGCGGTGAGCGGATTATTGGCAGCATAAAAATTCAGTACAACTTACAACTATCGGAGAACCAAAATGAAGAATTCACGCCGTAATTTCATGCGTAAATGCATTGCGACATTGTTTGCATCCACCGTCCTTCTTGCGGGGCAAGCCGGGTTTGCAACAGCGGATACTTCATCGCTGCCGCGCTCGGTATTTATAAGATTCATTCGGGCGAGACGCCGCCGAATAAGCGGGGTATTCAATCCCGAAAAGAAAGGTTCTAAAACAAAATCCACGGCGACATTAGGAATCGTTCTACGAAAGACACTCAGGACTTCCATATAACGACGTGCCTCATCATCAAGACGTTTATAACCTTCTTCTATTACTTCATTGACGACCTCTTCACGCTGGAAAAATTGCTTTTCCAGGTCATCTACTGATTCGGCTAATTTTCTCAGGCGTTCTTTGTTAATTATGCTTAATATGCTGTATAATTTGGAATCTGCATAAAAAGCCAATTCCTTTTTTTTATGAATGTTTATCTGTTTTTTTAAAGTTTTGATTACTATTGGCCCAAATCACTTTTTAATTGCAGTTCTTTTGCATGAACTGTTTAATTATACATCATATGTTCGACATGTATTTTGCAATACATGTAGAATATTTCACTATCCTTTCTTCTTTTTCATTCTCTAGACTTCCCTTAGGACAACTTCCTTAGCATTAAACTTGTTTGTTTGTGTGAATTTTGCAAAATGTAAGCTATGGACAATGGAGCAATTATGGTTGTGGTTTTAGTCCTAAAATCAGTTCCCGGGAGAAAAAAATCAGGTTCAGCGTTTCAATACTTGAACAAAAAAAAAATGGTTCAATTTGCTCCTCAGCACTATAAAAAGAAGAAAATGATTTAACATTAGAAAATTTTTAGTATAACTATCCCATATCAAGCTTTGATGTCATCGAATCCACTAGTCATCGCGGCGAGCCGTAGCCACCGTCCATGACAAGATTTTGTCCGGTGGTGAAGTTGGACTCGTCACTGGCAAGGTAGACGGCGAGATGGGCCAACTCATCGATGGTTCCAAATCTTCCGAGCATCTGTCTTGCGGTGGTCACGTGGCGAGCGCCTTCCGCGTCACCGGTGGCGTCAAGTTGTTGTCTCGTGCTGGGCGTGTCGATGACCCCAGGGCAGATCGTGTTACACCGCACGCCGTGTGCGCCGTAATGATACATGTTTTCATTTTTTACCCCTGCAGAGGCAAATTCCGCTTTACCTGATGTTATTAAAAAATATGAATATGCTTTGGCAAAAAATACTGAAGTAAAGAAAATAGAACATGAATTACAAATTAATATCTCAACTGCCAACACTTTTGAATCATATGTTAATTTAAAACAAAAACTCAATTCTGCCATAACTAGATTTTATGAATCCGTTGAGCTCTTATAAAATACAGGCGTAGTGGTAAAAAGCATTGAGCAAGGATTCGGCGTCCTCGAAGGTCTGGAAGGTGCCGCCGCTGTAGGCGCTGTTGATCAGGGCGTCGATTCGACCGAAACGCTCGACCGTCCGGTTCACCAGGTTCTGGCATCGCTCGGCGTCCGTGATGTCCGTCGGGACGACGAGGGTCTCGGCGCCGGTCTTCTGGACCTCGGCATCCACCTTCTCGAGGAAGGCCTCCCGGCGCGCGGCGAGGACCACCTTCGCGCCCTGCTGGCCCGCGTTGATCGCGAGCTCCTGACCGATTGAAGCCCGCTTGAGAGATGCGCACTCTCACATCTCCGGCTTTGATGTCGGCGAGGATCTCCTTCGACACCGGATCGGTGAACCTGAACTCGCGCGGGCCCAGCCCGCGGAGGGGCACCAGTTTCTCGGGTGTCGAGGTGCCGCCGACCACGAGTTCCACCCCCGTGAGCGTGATCCCTGGACCCGACGAAACGAAGGCGTTGAGGACGCCGAATGCGTTGGCGACGTCGATCTCGACGTTGAAGCTCGGGTTGAGTGTTTGCCACACCGCCACTACATGACTCCAGATTAATACGCAATTATAGTGAACAGACGCCGTATTGGTCTGGAGAAGGCTCATTAGCTGGTTGAAGGCGGGCTCTTTTTTTTAACCCTCTAGGCTCTACTATAAAAGCTTCTATTTCCAGTTGTGTTCAGTTCAAAAGTGCGTTTCTCTATAATTTTTTCCTGCTTTTTCTTTTTCAATTTTAATCTATTTATTATTTTTTGAACAAGGCGAAATAAATTTTTTAAGAAAGAACTTCAGGTGAGCCTATCCTATCTTATATCTTGAAATTCTTATTCTTTCAAACGTTTCTTGTACTCGTCTGTTTTTTTTTTTTTTTTTTTGTTAACAAATGTTTTTTGTCATATACAAAACTGATACAAAGAAACTGATTAACGTAAATAGAGCCATGTATCTAGCTGTTGGTTTAAGGATCCACTGTAGCAGCTCGTAATTACAGCTATTAAACAAATCATTACCGATACATTGAATTTCTTTTAGATTTATTATTTTTTTTTTTTCCTATTTTGAATTATTAAACGACGAAGCAAAAAAGTTGCACATTTTCTTGCTTCTCTTTTTTATTGTTATTTTGTAGAATAGAAGCGGTAGCTTCAGTACTGGACTTCACTAGAAAACAGAGAATGTTTCAACACAAGCAACCTCGAAGACAACGCTGTTTTTCCATCACACACAAAAAATAAGAATCTAAGTGGAGTAAAAGCCTTTTCCAAAGAAGGTGATTATTATTTTTTTTCCATCCAGGATCTTTTTGATCGTACGGACCATCCTGAATATACGCCCCACCGGTGTGTTCATTGCCCGACAACTGAACGTTGTTCTCAAATACAACGTCCTCAAAGCGCGTGCGGCTGGTCGCGTCGTACATCACCGAGAAAAAGCCACCGCCAAAGGCATTACTCTCATTACCCACGAATTGGCTGCGACAGATGTCGACAAGGCGATCCCCACCATCAACGCCCAACCCACCTGCATTGCCGCCATTGCCGGGATTGCCATCGGTGCCGATGGCTCGATTGTCGTGATCAAATCGGACGCGGTGCGGCATCCCCTCACCCCGCTCGATCCGCCGACCCGCGAGACCCTGCTGGCCATGGCGCGCCAACACGACCTGATCGCGGCGCGCTGGGGAAAATAAGCGGGCGGCGCTCAAGTTCCGGTGAACGCGTGGTATCCTCGGAGTTTTACGGTGAATTCGCCAACCAAGACGGTATAGTTGCCGTCAAATGCTGTTCCATCCGCTCGAGGGAAGGATTTCGGCCATGCTGTTCAGACTGCCCGTATTGGTGGGTATGAGAAAATTTTTGAAATTGGAACAGTTTTTCGCAATGAGGGAATTGATCGCACTCATAATCCAGAATTTACTATTTTCGAGGCCTATCGCGCTTACTGGGACTACAACGATGTAATGACCTTCACAGAAAACCTTTTTGCAGGCATCGCTAAAAAACTCTTTGGAACAACAAAAATCACTTCTCGTTTAGAAAAGGATGGAGAAGAGCACGAGGTTGATCTAAAAACACCTTGGCGCAGACTTACGATGTCAGGCGTCGAGAACGATCTCATTCCTTTTGGTATGGCGCTTGGCAACCGTGCGGTGCTGTCGGGTTTGAATATCGTCGGATTGAAACGCCAGGGATTCGACCGCGAGCAGATCCACAGTCTGCGCAAGGCTTATCGTCTGCTGTTCTCTGCCGAAGGAACGCTGATGGAACGCATGGAGGACGTCGAGAAAATGTTTGCCGACGACCCCTGCGTCACGCAGATCATCGCTTTTGCACGAGCAGCTTCCGATCGCTCCCTACAAGAAAATTCGATTACACCGAAAATGGAGTCCAAAAGGGAAAGAAACTTTTTTTTAGCTAGGGAATCTCCCCTCCCCCCTATAAGGCACCTAAAAATACAAAACTTTTTCCGATTGGCTGCAAGCTTTTGAAGATCGTTGTCTGGTCCAAAAGGAACACCTATTTTGTCTGGAGGGAGTCAACGTGGGCCAAAAACATTTTTGACCCTGATTACTTCGAAACTTCAAGTCATAAGTATTGGGCCCAGAGAAACCTAATGTTCTGTTTGATGCATTTGATACAGGCATTTATTTTAGAGGAGTGGGTACTTATTGAAACAGTTGGAATAGATAACTAGAAACTAAGGTGATCTTCAAATAAGGAGGGAGGGACTCTGCTCACTTGTCAGTTCCAGTCTTTTCTGGGGGGAAGATATAGGTGTAAAGGACCAATCCCTTTTGACCAAGACAACGATCGCCATTCCCGTACGTAGTTTCCACCCTCTTCAAAATATCCGTTATATTGCTTGGGGGAGGGGAGGGGGGACTAGTTGTCCTCCAATCATTTTGGTCACTTAAAAAGGGCACTATAAATCTTAATTTCTGTATCCCTCTCCCGGTTTTCTAGGACTAGGACTCTCCCGGTCTTTGATATAATATCCACCAAAAAAAGCAAAAAAAAAAAACAAACAAAAAAAACAATACGGAAACCTTTATAGAAGGGCTCTCCAATACGCTGAAATCTAACGCCACGATCTACACTAAGATTTTTTGGGGGTGCTTCACCTTTGTTGAAAATCAGGCTTGTGGTGTGATCGCTTGGCTGTACGCCCGCAAGGGCAGGCTGGCGAGTAGCACGAGGCCCAGAAGGCGGAGAGCCATAGTCGGTAAGAGTTTAGCGGGTATCTGAGGAATCCGAAGCAGCACGCTCCTGATCGACAGGTGCTTGGATCTGACGAGTGACCGAGTTGTCCTTGCCGAATTCTGTGACGACATAGGCTGCGCCAAAGGCACCTGCTAGTGACAGAATCATCGCTATCGTGATGAGTGCACGTCCCGCCCCTTAATAGTAATGCAGTTGGAGCAAAAGTAGTAGTAGTAGTATAACCAGAAGTAGTAAATAGCACTAGTATTAACAGCGGCAGTATTAGTAACAGTAGTAGTAATGCAGAAGTAGTAGTAGTAGCAATAGCAGTAGTAGTAGTAGCTATAGTAGCAGTAATGGTGATAGTAGAAGTAACAGTAGCGGTAGTACGAGGGGGATTGCTGCCAGCCCCTCTCCCATGCAATTTTTCCACAAAAAACAGCTGGCAACAATTTAGTGGTGATCGGCGAGGGGACCAGCGGCCGCGTCTTCGCAGCCGAGCAGACGCTCATGCGCCGGCGTGTGGCGATCAAGGTGCTGGACCCGAAGTACAGCGAGCAGTCCGAGCAGCGCGAGCGCTTCCTGCGCGAGGGCTGGATCTGCTCGCAGATCCAGAGCCCGCACGTCGTCGACGTGTTCGACGTGCGCATGATCCGCGGCCAGGTGTGCCTGATCATGGAGCTCGTGCAGGGCCCCTCCGCCCTCGACCGCCTCAAGGACGTTTGGGCATGGTTTGGTGCGAACGCCGGAGGATTTCGGGATGCAGGGCGAACCGCCGACGCATCCCGAGTTGTTGGATTGGTTGGCCGCGGAGTTCATGGAGAGCGGCTGGGATGTGAAACACCTGCAGCGCTTGATCGTTTCTAGCGCCACGTATCGGCAGACTTCCGATGCCTCAGCCGCAGCCGTGCAGCGGGACCCGGAAAATCGCCTCCTGGCTCGTGCGACGCGGTTTCGGTTGCCGAGCTGGATGATTCGGGATTTTTAATGAAAAATGTGGTCGCATTAACTTTGGAGGGTTCGAAAAAACGTAATATTTACATATTACTAATGCAATTACCACCACTACCACTACTACCACACCCACGCTACTACATTTTAAATATTGAGAAGAAATTTGAAATAAATTAAAAGGCACTGTCAGCGTAAAAAAGGCTCGGATAAACATTATTTTAATTTATCTTTAGTTAACATAAGGAACTATTAATTTATAAAGTGAGAATGGATAAGTAATTTAAAAGCTTTGGCCATGCCATGAATTGCGAAATCACCTATTCCGACGGTATGGCGCAGCAAACCAACTTTCACGATTTCGAGGGCATGCGGCTTTACCAGTGTCCGGTGATCAAAGTGCGTGGTCTGGAAAATGCCGAGAAGATCCGTGGCATCGGCGAACCGCCGGTTCCACCGGCGGCGCCGGCGCTTGCCAACGCGATCTACGCGGCCACCGGTCAGCGCATACGTGAAATGCCGTTCAACAAGCATATCGACTTCGTATAGGGGCGTGGTGTTAAAACGCACAATTGGCTCAACAAAGGTGTGGGGAATTGAAAACGATTTGTGAATGCACCGTTTTTGCGTTTAACTTTTTTCGTATCGCAAGTTAGGTGAGGAGTTCTTGTGGGATTCGTGTCAGAGACGAATATTGTGCAGTCAGAACCAGGGGTAGAGGGAATCATATTTAATCTTTTTCATATGCAAGGGCATTTAATTGAGCAGGCACTAGCGGAAAATCTAAACAGAAGTAACCAAGGTTGATTTTGGGTAATAGGATGTATAGCTAGTTACAATGGTGGAAAAAAAAGAATGACGAAAAGTAGTGTGGGGTAATGGAGGGGAAGAAGGGGGGGGGGAGGGGTCTGTAGGATTGCCATCAGATTACTTTGGACTCTCAAAAAGGGAACTAAAAATTTGAATTTCTAGGCATTTGAATCCCCCCTGAAGTTCAGCTCTTCCATAAAAACCTTATATGCCTCTGGGCATAACTTACAAGCCTTACCCCTGGCTCTGCGGAGGGTATGTTGACATCGTTGATCTGTGCTTAATCGTTAAATTCTATTACTCTCTATAAGACATATTGTTCTTATTTTGAATGTGCTGTATGTACAGTTCAAACACTCCACTATTTTTACGACTAGGAAACTGTTCTAACAGTATATTTGAACTTAGAAAGTATGTCTTTGTGAAATGTTTTTGTATTACTCTTTTTTTTCTATCGAAGTTTAGCGTGTCTGTATTTAAACTATGTTGATGATCTTTTAACTACTTCAGTTTTCTAACTCGTCTTTATTTGGCCCGGATGGCCGTAAACATGCATCATCTAGACTGTTCGGAGGCCGATTCGGTCAGCTTGGCTCAAGCAGAATCCATTTTGTCGCAGACACTGGTGGCAAATGGCGATTGGCAAAAAATCGCTAGGCAATTCGATCGCATTTCGGAGACGCTGAGAGACGACCGGGATACGTTCAACCGATTATATGGAGCCAATCTGGAGCGGGCCTTAGCACTTGCAAACACGGGCTCGACCAAGCAGGCGATTAAATATCTGTAGAAGTTTCAAGCTCCTATCTATAAAAATGTGGAATTTTGTATTTTTTCCCAGAAGACAGATCACAGATGTGTATTACTTTTTCCCAGGGGTGATTGTATTCACCCAGTAGTCCTAGAATGTTGCAAGAGGGCTCATTCTAACAGAAATTAAAAGATCTAGTCCCCTTTTTAAGTTACAAAAAAATTTGGAGGGCACCTAGGCCCCTTCCCACAATCATTTTTTCCCAAAGTCACTGGATCAAAATTTTGAGATAGCCATCGCGAGTCATCTACATCTACTGGCGGACCGTTTTGACCAGATTGGAAATCTACACTTTGCCAAGGTTAATGGCACGATTGTCGGCACAGTCTTAACGACTTATGCCAGAGACGCAGATCTGGGGTACCTGCAGGATCTTTACTGCATGTCCAACGGAAACTGGAGCCACCCGGACGAAACCAGCATCTCGACGAAACTGGTTGTGGCCCCCAAATACCGGAGGTGCGGCGTGGCCATAGACTTAGCCACGGCCGCCTATTGCTTAATTTTGATGCATCATGTTTTTTTTTACTCTAAAAAAATTAATCCACATTGGCTTGTAAAGAAAACAGCTTATACAAAGTATGTGTGAGTTCAGATGTCTAAAAAAATAATATGTTAAAATAAGCTATAAAAAAATAATAAGAAAAATACTTCTCCAACCTGCTCTGCAATAACCTTGGATATCTTGAAAAGCTAAAAAAAATTATCCCCGTTTTCATTTTTTTGTAATCTATTTAGAATAAGTCAATTATGGTCAGGTACCAAGGAATGGTTCTGTACGCCGAAAAGAAGCGACGGTTTCCCTACGGCAAGACGTCCCTCGACGCCTTCAACCGACTGCTCAAGACCCCGGCGGCCGATCTCTTTCACCCGGCGGATTTTGTCTCTCCTCGAGCGATTGGGCAGAGCGAAGCAAAGGCGGACGCGGGCGGAAAATTTCAGGTCGACAAACGGTCTTGCTCCTTCGGAGCGGTCTCCTGGCCACTGCGTCCGGCTGGTTCCCCGAAGATCTTGCTGTACCATTGAAACTCCCCGGCGGAAATTTTTACGCAACCGGTGTTTCCATTGTCCTCCATCCGAAAAGCCCTTTAGTTCCGATTATTCATATGAACGTCCGTTATTTTGAAGTTGACTCAACCGACAACGGACAACCGACAACAGACAATCAAACATGGTGGTTTGGCGGAGGAATTGACTTGACTCCGCATTATGTTGTCAAAGAAGACGCTCGGTTTTTCCATCAAAAATTAAAGGATGTTTGTGATAAACACCACCCCGAATCGGTCACCCATGGCCCGGGGCGCTTGGCGTGGATCGAGAACACGGCCAGATCCGCATCGGCGTCGGCCTTGCGAACCGCGGCCAGGTTCGCGTCGAGGTCTTCGCCCGACGGCGACCCACCACCGGCGATGCTGTTCGCGTCGCCGACCACGAACGACTGTCCCAGGAACTGCAGCCGTCGCTCCTCGCCCTCCGCTTTGATCGCCACGTCCTCGATCCCCTCCTCGGCGGCGATCTTCACCAGCTTCTGCGCCACGGCCTTCATGAATTTTGATCTGCAAGATATGACAAAACCAGTTTAGCTATCTGTATTCGGAGACAATTAGCTTAGGCTCAGCGGAAAAACTATATTGCAGAAATATTTTTATTGAATATTTAACACATAGAGTTGGTCTTTTGTTTAGGCTAGGTATTTAATATAATGCATTCTGGACGGCCTGCTTGCTATAGTTTTCAGCTGTAGTTTCCATTATTTTGTTAATAAAATATTATATTTTCATCATATTTTGGTAGTTGATTAGGTCATCACCGGGAACAAACTGCCGATCATAACGATAGGGATCAGGTGACAATTCCAGCGCCTTGTTCCATTGTTCAATTGGTTGGCGCTTCAGCAATTGATCATCAATCAATACCGCATCCATGCCACACTGCACGGCCTGGACATATTGATCGGAAATCAATTGACCCATTCCCCAGATTTCTCCTTCAAATCCGAAGGTATGGCGTAATCTGTAGGCAAGCGAAAATCCCCGACCGTCGGAATGAACCGGAAATTCAATAGTACATATTTTAATTTCTCTAAGCTTCATACAGAATTCCATTTAAGGAAACAAACGCCATCCCCTATCTTGCAGTTTTAGAATAATATGAGAGATTTAAAAGGCTGAAAATACCCACTCTGCAGGTCTGTTGCAACCATAGTGGTTCTATCAATACTTACCATATTGTATACAGAATAGAGGTAATTGATGTGTAACAATTCATCATTTTCTCTTCCTATGAGTCTGCACAACATCGCCTTTGTAAATTATGTCAACCTAGTCTCGTCAAACTTACTGAAAAAGTAAATAACAAAGAAAAGAAAATAATAAAAAAAGTGAGAAGCACTTTACCCGTCATCATGTTCTGAAGATCGGTCAAATCGGGGACACTAGTTTTACACAATATTAGAACGGTACCAGTAGAGTCAAGACCTCTCCTACCAGCACGTCCAGCCATTTGAATATATTCGGCAGGTAACAATGTTCTTCGACAGGTGCCATCGTGTTTTCTGATATCATCAAAAACTACCGAACGAGCAGGGGTGGTAGCGGCGGCCGTAGACGAAGCAGAGGCCGTGTCTTGCGAAGAGGGCGCGGATTTGTTCCGGAGCCAGTTCGAAGGGGCAGCCAAGGCTTTCGAGCAGGTCGAAGCTGCCGTTGGGCCGCCGTGAGCCGCGGTTGCCGTGCTTGGCCACGGGCACGCCGCCGGCGGCCAGCACAAAGGCGGCGGTGGTCGAGACGTTGAAGCGGTCCAGGCCGGAGCCGCCGGTGCCGCACAGGTCGAGGCATTCGCGCGGCAGATGGCCGTGCTGCTCGGGGGTCTTGCCGTCCTGCGGGCCGATCGGCATCGGGCCATCGGTCACCGTCATGTCCATGCCGTCGACGTTGAGGCGCGTGATCGAGCGCGCGGTGAGCGCGGCGCCGTCGATCACCATCGAGCGCACGTTGGTGGTCGTCAGGATCACCCAGTCGGTGCCATCGAGCGCGCTGTTGAGCACTGCGTCGTCGTCGGTGCTGTCGAGCGACATCACGCGCACGTAGCTGTGGTCCGGGTTCACGAACGGTATGTAGATTGTCAAAAGGGCGTATCTCAAGAATTGATTAGGTTATTAAATTGAATCTTTCGGAGAATACTTAAAGGGAATGCTTGTCACTTCTAACACTAATACCACTTCTACTTTTCCTTATGCGACCACTGTTACTAAACTACCCCAAATACTACTTTTATTGTGACAACTTGTAAGGCTTAGAGTATTAAGGTGAAAGGGGTGTCAAAAGGGTGTCATAAGCGCATATCAACAATATTTTTGGAACGACTTTCACTGTGAAAAGTAGCTTAACTAGAATTTTACCACAGAAAACTGTTTGACCAATATTTGTAATAAGACAAGAATTTATTAGACTCTGGAAGCAAAACCAGAGGGCTTGTGGAAAGAGAATTTTGGCTGCTGTTTTTTGCTTTTAGATTCAAATCAATTGTCTCATGAACATGACAAAACTTACAATTTTTATTCTTTTTCATTATATTTTTATAAACTTTTTGAAGAAATTAACAGCATTTTGGAAGTCCTTCAGTATTTTAACTTTCCGGCAAAAAAAAATATAAAATTCCACATATTTGCAGATAGGAGCTTGAAACCTCTACACCAGGGTTCTCTAATACGTCGAGTCTGCTGGTGTGATTTTCATTAGGATTCTATGGCTTTTAAAGGGCGTTTTCTCCTTTTCTCCTTTTTCGATGGGTAAGAATAAACTTAGTGAAACTTATATATTTGAAATCAACATGAAAATTCGATTCTTTTGATGTATCTATTGGCATAAAAGTTCCGTTTTTTAGAGTTTCGGTGGCTTTTCCGGCCGCGGCCGCTTTCTCGACGAGGTCGGCATGGGTATCGGTCGAACTCGCGATGACGACGGCGTCAACATCGGCAGCGCTCATGATGTCGTCAACGGATGCGACAGCAGCCGAGCAGGACCTGGCCAGCGAGGCGGCGGCGGATTCAACAACATCCGCGATAAAAACAACCTGTGCCTTGTCGTTGCGGGCGAGATTGACGGCGTGAATTTGCCCGATCCGTCCGGCTCCGATGATTGCGACCCGCATCATGCCGGTCACCGACCCCATGCGGATCAAATATCAGGTCGATGATTTCCTGAGCACCGACGGCTATCCCGGCGCCGAAGTGACGGTTGGAGGTGAACCGCTGCACATCATCGCGACGAAGGAACAACCTGGATTTCTGCGGTGTCAGGTGACATTCACGCCAGAGAACGGTGATCCGGTCCGCGGAGCGGTTGGCGCAGGGTTCTCCGTCAGTGAGATCGGGTTGAGCCTGCCGGTGCCGGATGATTTTGACGAATACTGGGCTAATTTAATAGCTTCAATATTTTCGATTTGCCCGAGGCTCAAGAAACATATACCAGAAAAATGCAGCTTCGAATAGTATTTGAGCAATGGTAAAACCCCCAAAACAGAAACTGAGCCTTAAGCTAGGTTCTAACTACAATCAAATTTTTGTTTTTGCGATATTTAGCAAAATTTTTCAATTCTCAAAATTTTTAGTGTTTTTTATCTTTGACCAAAAAAACTGATTTTTTTTCTACCAGTTTTTTGCTAGAAAGTAGACTAGTTAATAAGTTTCGCTAAGGAAGGATATAATGGAAGAAAATATGAACTTAATTACTTTAGCAGGAATATTATCAGGACCAGACGACGAGGAATTTTTGAACCCCACATTAATTTTGCAATTTTTTATATCCTTCGCTGATTCCAAGAACATTGACTTAACACAAAGTAGCCATAGATAAGACCTGAAGCTGGATCGTGAACGAGAAGAACTAACAGCAGAAGCAGTCCTTTAACCAATTTTTGCGAAAAATAAAATAAATGGTATTTGATTACCGGCTTTGCGGATACTGCCTTCCAGAATGGTTGCTACGCCTAATTCTTCTGCAATCTCCGGAATGGTTTTCTCTGTTTCTTTGAATTTCATGACCGAAGTACGGGCTATGACCTTTAAGTTTTGCAATTGGCTGAGATTGGTAATAATCTGTTCCGTCATCCCATCACAAAAATATTCCTGCTCCGGGTCGGGGCTGATATTCTCAAATGGCAAAACGGCAATGGAGTTTTGCCATTGACTTACATCAGGGTGGTGATGTCTTCTTTCTGTAATAGCAGTCAAAGTAAAGGGAAAAATAGTTGTTTCATCCCATAGTAAAGAAAAAAAGGCAAAGAATATGATATTGGAATTTACAGTCTCCGCCAGTGACATAGATATTCGTTTCTTGACCATTCATTCAGGAAATACAATTGAGAGGTTAAGGGCCAAACCAGTAAAACCCGGAAACGAAAACCCGTTTTTCATGGAATATAAAAAAAAATCAACTTTGTAAGGTTTTGTTAAAAACTGAAAAAATAAACTTAGCAACCTGTTCAGCAACTTTTCTCGGAATAAATTTGAATTTTTAGACAGAATATTCATAAAAAATTCCATATTCTATCTGATTATTTACCAACAGCCCAAGTTCTCAAAAACAACATCAACACTAAAAATTCAACAAATAAATTAAAAAAAAAAAAAAAAAATCAGGACTTACCATAAAATCTGAATTTCAAGATGTAGTTGTGGTTGCAATATTTTCACATTCCATCTGATTTAGTTCATACAGGTGCTCTTGTGAAGATGGTTAGCATTACATTTTTGTCGGGCGAGCGTCAGGTATCGAGTATAGTTCCAGAGGGATCACTGAATGGCAAATTCGGAAATCTCAGATAATGTTGTTTCAACTGCACTGCAGATGGAAAGCCTGATACGTGGCGTTTATAAAGTGCGCCATAATCGCGAAATCCAACCGCTGCAATGGTCGATTATCCGTTATCTGCAGCGCATGCCCGAGAAGCAGTGCACTACCAAAAAACTGGCGGAGTATCCGCCAACGGGGTGCTGCCCGCGGCCTGCGCGGCGCGCGGCTTGACGGGCTTTCGCATGGTGGACTGTGTGCTCGGAGCCCTGGCCATGATGTTGCCGGACAAGGTCATGGCGGCATCGGACGGCGGCAATACCGGAGTGTCGATCGGCGGCTATGACGATGACCGCAACCCCTTCATCTATGTCGATTTCGCCTGCGGCACCTGGGGCGCGCGTCCCTGGGCCGATGGGCTGTCCGGCAATTCGAATCTGTTCGCGAACATCCCTTTTGTTCAAGAACTACCTTTAGGCCTGCCTTTTTTCAAGGACTACCTTTAGGGCTTTCAGTAAAACAGATTGGTAATATTTACTTGATTATAATTCCAATAAGATGTAATACTTTTCCATTCAGAATCTATCTGTGAATCTTCTGTTTTGAATGGAGTGTTTGCACAATTTGGGGCCTTATTCCATGCGACTGTCCTTATTATGCTGCTCCCGAAGGCACATTTTTGAATCTTTTGACTGTTTTAATTAAAATGGCTGAGAGGGGGGTTAGTTGCCCTCCAATCACTTTTGACTATTAAAAAGGGCACTATTACTTTCATTTTCCAAACGAATGAGCCTTTTTCGAAGTTTCTACGACAACAAATAGCGATCTTAAAATTTCTATCAGGTGTATTTTGGGAAAATACGAGGTGGGAGGAGGTATCCCCCCTCCTATCACCCTGAATGTCAAAGAGCACAGTAAAACTTCTGATTAGCAATCCAACGAGCCCCTTCTGAAGTTTATACGATCACCCTTTGTTTCCACCACCTCCCTGATTTTCTCCTGATGAACTAAGACACGTGTTTAGCGACGTCGTTACCGACGTGTCTTATGGGGAGTTTGTCATGCGCGGCGAGATACTGGGCGTTGAACGGCGCCGGCGCTGGAGAGACGAGGAGAAGCTTGCGATTGTCACATCTGTGGGGATCGACGGGGCAACGGTAACGCGGGTGGCACAGCGCCACGATGTGACCCGGCAGCAGATTTATGGCTGGCGGCACGAGCTTAAGCGGAAGGGGTAATCTCTCGCTGGCCGACCGCGCGACCATCGCCAACATGTCGCCCGAACACGGCTGCACGATCAGCTACTTCCCGATCGACGCCGAGACGCTGCGGTACATGCGCCTGACGGGACGCGACGAAGAGCAGGTCTCGCTAACCGAGGCCTACGCCAAGGAGCAGGGACTCTTCCGGACGGACGACACGGCCGATCCGGAGTTTACGGATACGATCGAGCTAGACCTCGCGACGGTCGAGCCGTGCCTGGCCGGCCCCAAGCAATGGATTTTATCATTTTGCGCTAATTTGCCGCCGGCCGCAGAGAATTCAAGCTCGGTGCCCGTCGATAATTTGACCTGATATTGATTGCCATCCGCTTTTGTCACCGTGCCGTCAAAAAAGTTCATCGCCGGAGAGCCGATAAACCCAGCGACAAATTTTGAGGCGGGCTTATTAAACAATTCCAACGGCGCGCCAACTTGCTCAATATGGCCATGGCGCATCACGACAATTTTGTCGGCCATGGTCATGGCTTCCACTTGTAAAATATATGGAACCATTAAACTAAAGTAGTAAAATGTGAAAATTCAAAAGTGCCTCTTTTAAAGACTTCAAAAAATGGACAAATGGGTTACCTTTAGCTTCATCCGACCTAAAGCTTGCTCCGCCAGTGTCGTTAACTATGGGAAGTGGGGGTTAGTTTGTTGTAAATGATTAAATATTGCCCCTCCCCCAGATTTTGAAATATATACGCTATTTTCTCCACTCTAATTTTCGTGAATTAACGCCATTAAACTTTGCTGGCGACGACTGACATGTTTTCCACCACATCAAGATCACTGGGGGCCACCGGCGAGCACCATAGCCGCACACCCCCCGTCCAGGGAGTGCTTGTCAATGGGGATAATCGACACCCCTAATTCCTTAGATACAGACAGAAACAAGTTCCACGATAACAGCATTCTATTCGATACAAAATTGCTCAATCCGTGTTAAGATGTCCGGAGTTCGTGGTTAGTAAGGGCGTCAAATCCGTCCCAAAATCACGAGCTTTTTTGTCATTACATCCCACGTTTCTATGCCTCAATGGCATGGGACCATGGTGTAACAGTAGCACATCACGTTGCAACAATGAAGGAAAGGGTTCGATTCCTCGTGGTCCTACGTTTTCACCATTGAACTTTTTATCCTGTATCATCATCATATCATCGTCAATATTGCTGAAACTTCTTCGTAATGAAATATCTCAGAAATGCATCGCCCCAACGAATGTTACAAAACATATCCTCTTCATACGTGATACTACCAAATTCATCTTATGTGTTTCTCGGCACACTGCCAAGCAGGACTCCCCTCCCCACAGCAAACGTGCGCTGCTCCAAGGTTGTTGACCACTCCGAATCTTCGAACCATAGTCCTGCCATGAACCTCCGTCTCTCGTGTCTCCTCGCGCTCGCCGCTGGCGTTCTCGCACAAGCCGCACAGCCCTGGCAGGCCAGCAACTGGTCGGACTATCGTGGCCCGGCCGGAACGGGCCACGCGGATTCACCCTCCCGTCCGAGTAACCGCCAACTCCCAACCCATTTAGAAATAAAAGTTTCGGCAATCGAAAAAAAGACAAAAAAGAAAATTTGTATTCTCTTTAACGTCAATCCTGGCCTGAAACAACAGAAAATATTGCCCAACGTTAAACGAAAATCTTTGAAGTCATTCTTATTTACAAAACAGATGAAGAAGGAGAAGGAATTTATGAAAACAGAAAAATTTTGACAATCGATAATAAGATGTAAAATAATTAAAATTTTTTTTTTACCGTCACTTCTGGCCTGAAACAACAACAAAAATTGGAAATCCAATTCTTTATATGTATATTTTAGCATCAATATTCCGTTATTTAGAGTTTCGTTTACTATTGAGCCGGGTCGCTCCTCACTACAGTTCGTTACCACGAACTGTTTGATACAAGCAAGCTTTAAAATGAATCATGTCTATATAACCCTGGCTGCATCTCCTTTAAGATTCAAGTCTTTCAGGGTCTGTTTTCGGATATTGCGAACCATTGTGGCCAAAAGCATGATACCATTTTTTCCCGCATAGGGGTTCACCTGATGAATTCTTCTAAAGCAAGACTGTCAGATTTGTGCGATAGCCGATACGCAAGATAATGAAATTAACCATTTAGAACATTCGATACACCCTATCTAGGGTGAGAGGTTACCCAGTTTTTTTTTTCTGATTCGTAAAAACATTACAAAATACATGTAAACAAATTTTTGATGCGTTTACAAATTGTTTTTTGTACCCTCCCCTCCAACAAAACCCCTGGATACGTCCTTGTTGTGCCTAGTTTAAAACGTAGGCTACTTTCTATTTCTTCTTTTTATAAATGACTTTGCCTAAAAGCGATTTCTCTTTGCAAAAATCATAATGATTGCTCACAGTGTACTACCGGTAATTTTTGCTTCTGACGGAGATCTATCAGTTCTTTTCCTTAAATATTGAAAATACGTTAAAAAATTGTATTTGATAGGTATTATAATAATCTATTAGCTTTTAATGAGAAGAAATGCCAATACACGTTTTTCTTCACGAACTTGGACAATCGTTTCAGACAGGTTCTCTCTTCTTCTCTTTTTTTGTGTTTGACCTTCTTTTCTTGTGTTTCACCTTCTTTTTTCTTCTTTCTATTTGATTCTGTTCTATATTAATTAATTTAATGTTTGGTCTCCTAGCATCACAGGCCAAAGAGCCTTTGTGGGGGTCTAAAGCTTGGTAATTTTTCTTTATTTTCGCTTAATAAAGTAATTGATTGATTGAATGATTTTTAAAATGTAATTTGTTTTCACTGAAGCTCAAATGAAGTTCTGGCATTTTAGAAGTTAAATTTTATTCCTCGTGGGCGCGTCCCTGTGGAACGCCTGGCCGCGGCGACAGCAGGCAGCGGCATGCGCCGCCTGTGAGCCCGCGACCGTGAAGAGTTGAAGGAGAGAACCATGACGACAACGAGAACGATCGAAGTGTTCAGCGCCGGGTGCGCCATCTGCGAGGACACGCTCGCGCTCGTCAACGAGATCGCGTGCCCGTCGTGTGAGGTGAGCGTGCTCGACACCCGCAACCCGGACGTGGCCGAGCGGGCGAAGCAGCTCGGGGTGACACTGCTATAAGCACGGATTCAGAGAGTTATTCAGTTACTGAAGCTTATACAGAGGTTAAAAATGAGACTAGTTTTGAAAATAGTTCGAATGTGTTTAGAGGAGTAGAAGCTGACTTTGATCGAAGTGGCAAAGTCACTCAAAGCTGGATCAAAAAGAAAAATAAACTGTTGAAAGATCAAGGCAAAGCTTATATGGCCTATAAAAAAGTTAATGGCAAATGGGAGCTAGTTGAGCGACCTGCTGTTATAATGAGTGCTCCAAAGTCACCCGATCAAAATTGTGAGATAGATCTTGTTCAGCACAGTAAAAAAAAATTAAAATAAATCTAATAACCATGTCTTTGAGGATGTCTTGACACCGCACGATCGCAGGCCTACTATTGGTTTTTCGGAAGTTTACAAACATTTTTCAGGGGGAATTTTTCTGATGGAGAGGGATACTTGGGAAAATCTTTTCATACAGGAATTTTCCGCGGGGGAGGGAATTATCCATGGAGTTTGAGCCAGATTTTTCACCATTATGAAATCTCCCTTTGGGACGTTTGTATTGGATATAACGTAAAGCAGATCACTCCCGAATAGGGCAGGAAGAGGTCACAAGGAAGGATTTAAAGCAAATTGGTACTTCCTGGGTAGGGGTAAAGAAGGACGCTTTTAATAAAACAAGGGGGAGGAGAATGTGCATCTGTGCTGGCCTTTAAGGCGATTCCGGCTTTGGAAAGCTTATAGTTGTAATTATAATATTCGTTGCTTTGTTTTATGATAATTTTGTTGAGACGGTCCCCGATAGGGATTGAACGAATACGTGAACGGGACGTCGGGGCTGCGGTTCTCGGCGAGGACGGACCTGCTGCTGTCCCGCAGGAACTCCGTCCCGATGCGCTCCGCCGGCTCCACCTCGGAGGCGAAGCTGAGACGCTCGAAGCGGTTGTCCGGGTTGTATCCGGCACCGCGTCCACGCACGGTCCGACTGGTGTGTCCCGTGGACTCGGCGTCGGTCCCGAGCTGCGGGTCCCGGGTGGACGGCTCTTGGCCCCGCGTCAACCGATTCGCATCGTTCCTGGTCATACCATAGGCCACCACTTTGGCCAGCGCCTGACGACGCGCGATGTCTGTTTCCGTGTATCGGCGCTCAGAGACAGCCTGCTTTCCGAGCGCGCTCACCCGCTGCCATTCGGATGCGGTGAGAATCAAGGCACCCTGTGCCTCGGCCATGTCAACGCTAGATAGTGTTGCCAGGCGCTGACCAACATCGACGATATCGCCTAGCCTCGCGTGTCTCGCCACGACCTGCGCCGTGATTATCACCGAGAGCGTGCTGAACACGTTCTTTTCGAACGATCTCAAAAACGCCGGGTTGTTCGTTCGGCTTTCTGAGCGTCTCGAATACAACCTGATCGCTGCTTCCGGCGGCAATCCGAATGATCCGCGTGGTTTTACCAAAGCACCGAAGCTTCCGTCCAAATCCGATATCAAAGACCCTGTAGATTTGGTTTCCACATATCTTGGCGGCACGCCGCTATTGGAAGTGTTCGACCAGAAGCTCGATTTTGCCATTCCCACCCGTCCAGGTGAAGCAGCAGATAAACAAATCAATAATTACTATATATGCTAGTTCTATTAGCAGAGCCTCTGCATCTACATTACAGGGGGAAGTAATCTGCACCTTTAACTGGTAGAACTTATATTTAACTATTTTTATGGAATTTATGCTGCTAAATACCAGTGCCTTACTACGAATACCATACTAACCGATGCATAATAAATGCTGACTAATAATTGCAAATATTGAAATATTGGCAGATCTGGAGTTATTAAAGTGTTTCTGCAAAGCAATCCAATTTGTCACTGATATAAAATAACTTAATTAGTTCTACCAGTATGTACATCTGAGAACAAAATGAACATCAAAGACATAAATTATGTTTGCTTCATATAGAATTTGCATTTGAAGCATTTACAAAAGAAGCCACCTTAGACTGGAGATGAAGATTGTTACAGTCTTGTGGTCAACATCAATTTGAGAACTATGTTACGTAGCATCATTCTAGGTTGATAATTATGAATTAATGTGAAACTTGTACTGGAAGAGGTAGTCGAATATATTCAGGCTTATCTCTGGAAGAGATAGATGGCAGGATGCCATCTATCCCTATTTCTACCCTCCTAGGTGTTAAAATCTTATAATAGCAACATCATATTTCTACCTTGGACCTTGTCTATTTTCTCCTGTAACTTTTAAGTAATATTAATCTGAGTCACTAGTATCTCCGTCAGTTGGTTCTACAGGAGCATATACTACTATAACTGATACCCTGAACTTTTAGTCATAAAATGAGCAATTAGGCCACGTACGGGCCGTTCTCCGGGTTCCTCAGCGCGAGCACCAGGCCCGCACCGAGTGCCAGCATCGCGACGGGAGTCGCCAGGCTCGAACCGATCAGCAGTGCGCCCAGCACGGCATGCGCCAGGGCGAGAATCAGGAAACGAGGGACGGTGAGTGCGGGGCGCGGGGCGCGGAGCGTGCGTGGGGCCGCGTGGAGGGTGACGGTCGGGCTGCTCATGTCTCGCGACTCACTCGGACTCGAAGATGGTCCCGTTCGGCAGTATTTTGCCTCAGTAATATGCCCTAGGCTCGGAGATTATCTGTTTGGAAATCAAATAACTTTAAATAATGACATAACATCATATTGTCTCTTTGACAACCTAAATAAAATTTATATATCTCATGCAAATTTTTTATAATAATACCGGATATCCTAATTCAAAACAGAAGTTCCATTTTTTTCTAAAATTTCTGATTTTGATATGCGCTCTGTTTTTGACGTTTAATGCCATGAAAAGCAAGCAAAAAGACATGCACTTTTCCGTCGTCTTGCAAGTACGAATTGTTTCCACCATCGGTGTTGATGCTCAGCCCGCCACCGTTGGTGCTGGTGGCCACAATCCCGCTCGGGCCGCTAAAGTTGACTGTCAAACGGGGCGCCGTACCGCCTTCGCGACTGGAATACGTGACATCGGCGTTACCGCCATCCATACTGGCAAGCAGCAAGCCGTGGTTGGTGCCCGATCCGGTGTACCATGCCTGGACAATGCTGGTGACGTCCCAAGTCTGTTGACCGCTGCCGGTAACAATGAGATAATATTAAAATTGACAATGTTTTTCTCATCTCAGATGAAACCGTTAACCCATGAAGACCGAATGAGGAACCATCAAACTGTTGTTAACTGCAGAAGAGCCATTATTGAATCAAACATTCTGCGAAAGCCAGACGAAAACGGGCATGGCTTCATTTCCACCTTACGAAGGTACAAAATTTATATCGCGTAAATAGTTGGGTGGACTACTTTTGTCCTCGTTTAAGAATATGAATAAAGAGCCTCAGAATCTCACCAACTGATTTCACAATTTTAAGAATTTCCGATTTTAATCATAAAGTGTTTTTAACATCTCAATCATTATTTTGATCGAATTTTTTTCATTGAAGTGTTTTTAAATTGGTGAAGTGTTCAATTAAAGTAGCACGGAATTCACCGATCGCTTCGACTGGTAAATCTTTAATTAATCGTTCTTGAATTGCGTATAAAATGACTACCATTACTGAATGTGATAGTGGTTGCGCTTCTGGTTGTTTTAATAGTTCTAAAATTGACGGCAGCTCATATCAACGAAGCACCGACGCAAAACAAACGGTCGTGCACAGCCGGAATTTGGAAGCCTGGTCCCTCAGCTTCGTCTAATTCCGCTCAATTGGGCCCCGCTTCCAGCCAGGCCGGTGGCGTGGCGCTGGTTCGACCCGTCTGCGCGGCCTCGGCACATTGCGCGAGCGCGCCGAAACGCACGGCCCGTCTGGACAGGGGCCCGGTCTGTGTCAACTGCGCGTCCAGTCTCACGCGCCGTCCTCTCCGAGGTCTTTAACCTCCCTATCTTCCTCATGACGAAAAACAACAAAAAACAAACCTACCGCAATCATCAACACGCTGCCAAAGAGGAAAACGCCGGCCAGAGAAAAAGCCCTTTCCAAGGGAGCGACGAATATAGGAGAAAAAAACTGCCCAAGAAAGATAGCCATGGTCAAACCTCCAACCGCTGTTCCGCGAATGGAAGACGGCGTAACGGAAAGCAACCAAATATTCATATTAGGCATGAGCATGCCCCAGCCAAAACCGCCGGCGCCACCATACGTTCAACCTGGGCAAGGAGCTCTCCGAGCGCCTTCGTGGGCTCGGCCGCGAGGCCGAGGTGACCGCCTTCGTCGTCCTGCTGGCGGCGTTCGAGGCGTGCCTGCACACCTACTCTGGCCAGGAGGACCTGGTCGTCGGCTCTCCGGTGGCGTGTCGCAACAAGAGCGAGCTGGAGGGCCTGGTCGGGTACTTCGTCAACGTGCTCCCGTTCCGCACCGACCCGGGAGGAAACCCCTCGTTCCGGGAGCTTACACAGATAGCTACGGAGGACAAGGTATATATGCAGACCCATATAGAACCAGCGAGTACTCATCCAAATATATGCCTTCATACCAATCATCATACGCAGCCCCAGCGGCTAAGAAATCTTATGGATCACCATATGCGTATAACATGCCAAAATATTCTTCCTATTCAGCGTATTGAGAAGCGCCTTCATGGCACTAAATTTCGTTTTATGCCTATAGATTTTAATAAATATATTGAAACATATTCTATAGAAAGTAATAGGGCGCAACGCCTTGATCCTCCAGCTCTGGTTGTTGCTGTTGCTGTTCTTGCTGTGTTTCCTGATCTGTCTGTGGGGTGGCCGCTGTAGCATGGACGGTGTTGTGGGTGGCCACTAACCAATCCAGTAAGGCAGTGGCCTGTGCCCCTTCATCTTCCCTGCGTGGCAGGGTGATGGCCAGGCTGGACTCCAAAGTCAACTCCTGGAGTTCTATTGCCTGGCACTCAAACTGCGTCACGTACTCCCGGGCGACATTCCAGCCGCAAAAACTGCATAAATGCAAATGGAGACCTTTCCCCCTAAATCTTAAAATCTTAGATCTTTTTCAATATTGATGTTTTTATAATTGATCTTTGATCCTTTTTATACTTGATCTTTTTATATAATTGATCTTTTTTATATTTGATCTTTTTATAATTGATCCTTTTTTTAATTGACCTCTTTTTTTATAATTGATCCTTTTTTATTGATCTTTTTATAAAATTGATCTTTTTTATAATTTATCTTTTTATAATTGTTCTTTTGCCCTAGGCGTGTCACAGTGCAAATACAAGGAATGACAACTCAACAGCAACACTGCAAAACACAAAACAACAAATATTCTTTAGTAAAACAACTACACAACGAAGTATATTACAGAAACTGTGTTTCATAGAGCACAGTTTCAACGAGAGGGCTCTCAAATGCTTGCATCTTTTGCGCAAAAACTTGGGTATCAAGTAAACTATTCCACAGTTTTGTTACTCAGTTAAAAAAGCTACATTGACCTATTTTCTTGTACACTCGCAATCCATGCCCGCCAGACGGTTTTCCACCCGGCGTGCGGCGGGGCCAGAGATTGGGATGCGGATGCCGGTGGTGCGGTTGTCACGGGCCCAGGCCAGGTTGATCGGGGCGGCGTGATCCCGCACGTAACGCCGGTAGCTGTTCACAAAAGGCGCCAGCACCGCAGTGGCCGAGGGCAGGTGGTTCTGCAGCCCGGCGATGAAGTTGAAAAACGCCTCGGTTTCGCTGTCATCCTCGGCAGTGAAGATGTTTTTGCCGGTCGTTTCGTCGGCGTCCGCGACGAAATCCGTGCCTGGCTGGAAGAGGTCGTGCCGGAGTGGATCGACAGCGCGTCGGCCTCCGATTCGGCGCCCTCGGGATCCCCGAAGGGGTAAGCTGAGCGCCCCCAACCAGCCGAGGAGCCAGCAGTTGATGTTCATCCCCTTCCTCTGTGTCGCCATCGCCGCTCTGCTGCCGTACGTGTGGAGCTACGTCATCCTGTCCCAGCGCGTCCAACAGTTCGGTGGGTTCGACAACAAACTGTTGATATGAGCATCCCTTCCATAAGATCCATATATGCCCCCAGGAAATAACTTACAACGCCTGCCCCCACGCCCTGGGGGGTTAGGTCAACACCAGAAATTTTGTTATCTAGCCTTTTAACCATTTTTAACAATATGGCAATCTAAAAAATTTTACCTGATACATTTGGAGGAAAAGGGTGTGGAGGGGGGGGAGCTATTTGCCCTCCAATCACTTTTGATTCTTAAAAAGTGAACTAGAAGTTTAACCTTCCAAAAATTGGCCAGCTTTGAAAAAGGATTTAAACATTTTATCAAAATTGGTAATGAAGAAGATATTGTCATAACCATTGAAGGTGACAATACAGGTGACCTGAGCATATTGCCGAAAATGTTATCCGAGATCCGCAATGGGAAAGATTTTGCTTTAGCGTCATGTTATGCAAAAGGTGGAAAGTTAAAAAACCTTTCTTTTGAAAGAAAATTCTTTAGCAAAGCGGCAAACTTCCTATGTATGATATTATTTCAAGTTCCAGGCGCGCGGTAATATCATAGGAAGCTTTTCATTTGAATGTTAATTTTTGAACCTACGTCCTTTTTGTAAATTTGGCTTGATAGCATCATCATAAAGTACAAAATGGCATCCAAAAATTCAAGTTTGTGGGAGATTTCTGGGTTGAAAGGCTAGAAAACATAAAACACTACCATCATAATCTTTATGGTCAGAAAACCCCAAAATTGAGGTTTAAAATCTGCCAGCTTATTTACTCTCCCTCCCAGCTCTCTTAACAAGTTTGGCAAATCTGGCGCCTCCGGTTCCGGCCCCTCTGGTGCTGGCGTCTGACCTTGCATATGTAGGACCTCATGAGTGCGAAAATCAGGTTGTATGTAGAGCACCCGCTGGGGGCAGGGCAAACGGTTCCTCTGGACCGCGACCAGGCGCATTACCTGTTCGGGGTGATGCGGCTTCAGCCCGGCGCGCTTGTGGCGCTGTTCAACGGGCGCGACGGGGAATGGCAGGCCGAGGTCGCCGAGGCCGGCAAGCGCGGCGGCGCACTTCTGTGCTCTTCTTGGAAAGTAAGTTCAAACATACACACCTTTCTCACAACATCAACTAAGTGTAAACAATGAACGAATTGCTTAGCTTACAGCCCTTTTCTTGAGCACTGTGGGGAAGTTGACATCCCCATAGACATAACTACTGGACCTTTGAACAATGCAGAACAAAATAGCTCTCTTAAAATTTCGATCGGGTACGTTTTAGGGAAATATAGGCTTAGGGGGACTTATCGCCCTCCATTCACTTTTAACTCTTAAAAAGGGCACTAGGCCCACTGAGCTGTATCCACTGTTCATCATAGATGAGGCCGTCGTCACCATCGGGATCCGTTGATCCACTCCCATCAAGCGTAACGATCTCATGAATGGTTACAGTTCGATCATTGCCAGCATCCACCAGTGGTGGCTGGTTCTGTGGCGCATGTTGGATGAGAAAGAGTGCCGTCGTGGTACGGCTGGGATTCATGCCCGTTTTGAAGGCTTTGGCACTGAGGATTGCGCTCTGCAACACATCAATGGCTCCTGCATAGTTTTTAAATCCAATTTTTTAGCGCCACATCTTAAAACAATCGATAAAGCGCTCGGCTCTTTTGCGTCTTTTAGCGCCTTCTGAATCATCCAGATTAATGGTCAGCGAAATCTCGTGCGTGTTGCCGGGATTACTGGCGGCCAGTTGCGACAACGTAAAATCAAAACTATAACCAATTTTAAAAGTACGATAGCGCACGCCTACTAAACCAATAGCCGCGTCCGGATTGGAAAAAGTATGACGGTACCACAATCCGCCGTCAAATGAAAAGGAAAATAAGTCCAAGTACAAGAAATAAATGATCTTTATGCGATTAATGACAAAAACAAAAACAGAAAGGGGGGTGGTGTAAACTACCACAAATCACTCTCAATAAATAAATGAAACTCAAAACGAACAGAAACTACAATAAATAGCCAAGTCAAACTCAAACAAAAATTTAACATGAGTAGGATTTATAGCCCCCATGCCTTCTCAAGCTCAGAACACAATTTGCGCTTTACTGGAAACAAAATACGTTTATTCCCACAAAGTGCATTTTCAGTTGTTTCCCCCCATTTTTTCTTGAAATGAAAAAAGTGCCTTTTCCAATGAAATGACCAAAAAGAGGGTTTACAAAACCCAGGGAGGAGCAAAAAACTAAGGAGGCAAGGACGCCCTTCCCCTCAATTACCACCGTTAGAACTAGCACAAAAAGTTCATCGCAGATTAAGTGTAAAGGTTCAATTCAAAACTGTTGATTATTCAAACTTAATTTTTGGTAGATTTTTAGTTGAAAAGTTTCCTGTACCATCCAGAATAACTGATACGTCATATTCACTAATTGATAATATTTTTTCACCTGAAAGTGCTGTTGTTACATTTGCCATTCCTGATGATTCATCTGATCACTGCATACTTATGGCTGATCTTTTGCAATATTTTCGTATAATGAAAAAAAGTCAACAGAGCGAAGAGACTTTGGGGAAAAAAATTTGTTAAAATTAAAAGAAGCACTCGGTGATGTAGGGTGGAGCTAAGTAATTGATGAAATGGATCCGGATTGCTGGTGAAAATATTACCGGGCCTGGCCACATCGTGGTGTCCTCAATTGCGCATGCCAGCAGTGCTTCAGCAATTTGTAACGTCAGCTCTGTTCCGAATTGCGCTGTCAACCGTTGTTTGCCAATACCCAATTGTGGTTTTTTGTGAACCAGTACCAGCGTATTATTCATTATCAATGATGTTTGCCTAGCCGTTTTTTAAAAGCGGCTTGTGCATTTAGTTTATATTTGGCTTAGTCGTAGTCTGCAGTCAACCCTTGCTTCCATCTTATTAAAGAAAATTTCTTAAACAAAAATATTTCTGTCACTCAAATGCAAAGGTTTGCCTTTGAGCAATGCGACGTCAAATATTTCTAAGGAAACATTTTTGTGCACCAAATTTTACCAGTTTTGACAGAGACTCTCTCTCCCCGTGGCCCCTGAGATTCACGTCCTCTAGTTACGTGTAACAAGCTAAAAAAAAGGCTACAATGTGGAACGAAGGTATGCACAGATATGGCCAATAGGAAGGAATCAGACTGTGTAACAGTAATAGTAGAATTAGTAGATGCAGTAGCATTAGGATGCAAATATTTTCTCTTGATTAGTTCAACACCCCTCACAACAAGCCCTGCTAGTTTCAACTTCACCCGCCGAACTGTTCCTAAGATACTGCTGTTATACCCTTTTGACAACCAGCATGAAGACGGCATGTTTTGATCCAGTTCCCCTTTCCCTCAAAATTCATTAATAATTTCACCTTCATACCCTTGGGCATAGTTATAATAGTAGTCACAGTAGTAGACTTAGTCTGAACCTTGAAACATCACGTTACAATTTCTCAATTTATTCATTTTAATTTCAAACGGTTATATTATACAAATACTATGTAATGAATGAATTCCTATCAGAAACTTTTTTAAACAAAAACCATCATAATAATATGGCTTCTTGATTTTAAGAAGCTGGGTTTATTTTGATAAATTACTAGAGGAGAGACGATCATGGCTACTACTATGAAAACGAGCAGCACAGCAAGCGCTGACTACGATATGTCGTTGTGGTGCGATTCCGTACGTTTCACCAACAGCGATGACTCCCTACACAACGTCCTCCTGCCCCACCCCAAAGAAAGTTTTAACGAAAACATGGGCAAGGGAGAACACTATGATCACACCTTCCAAAACGCGCTCGGCATCGATCGTCCTCATCGCCTCAGTTGTGTCTATCACGGATCCATGCGGGCGTGGGTTTTCGTCTTCGATCATCGCTTCTTCCATGTCACCCCCCAAGACGGAACCTTCCAATTCACCAACGTCCCACCCGTTTTACCAGGGCCAGTTACTGCAAGCGACGGGCGAACTGAGTCACGCCGAATCGTGCTTTATGGAATGCTTGGCTCTCCCCGTCGACTCCAAACAACGCGAGTTGTTTCTGGCAGAAGTACATTTTCAACTCGGGCAAATCTACTTGGGCACCGGGCAAAACTCGCAGGCGCGCCAGCATTTCGCCGAAGCGGTACGGACACGTGAAAAACACCTGACTCCTGCGTCAAACCTATTGAAAGCAGCTCAAATTGGCTACTATTTTATATAGACGTTTATAATTTGTAAAGACGTATTTATATACACGTGAAATTTTTAACATTCCGTTCATCTTACAGCAGAATATACTTCTTGAATTTTAATATTCTTAAGTTAACTAAACATTGTCTCAAGTAAGAGCCGTTTTTAGATGCCAGTAGCTAGTATATCACTTTGTAGCTACAATTTAAGCAGAATTATAATTAAAAGCTTTTAAACTAGTAACAAGCATTAACTTATTAAGAAAACTAAAGCAAAATTTCCTTTATTTATTTTGATGGGGAGAGGTTTGCAGAAATTGCACATTTTCTCTGGTTTCAGCCACTTGAAAGTCAAGGCCAAATGTTTTTTTTTCTTCATGGCTGTTCTACGGGTGGTCAGGCACTTTGACCTTAGTCTCATATTTATAGCTGACATGAGAATTACTGATTATTTCAAGACTCTAGTTGGAAGTTCTTCTTTTCTCATTCTCTTCTAGTGCTGCTAATGTTCTGTTGAAGAGTAATAATTTTATTACGTATTTTTTATAGAGTCGCTTTCCTATTTGTACGGCATAGACCAACCGGTACGTATTCGTCTCAAAGTCATCTTTAATTTCAAAGACTCCACTGGCAACGCCTTTAAAGTGTTTGCCGTGTGGCGGCATATCTCCCTTCTGGGCAAAATATAATTCACCGCCCATTTGCCTTTGCACGTCTTCCGGCATTTTCTTGAGTTGCTTTTTGCTATCTCCCACCCAAACAGCAGGCCGGATCGTGTCATGCTGGGCCAAGCAGAATCTCCTTCTGCCATGGCTGCCCCATGAAGACCACACCAGTTTTTCGCTCCTTCATAGATTGCACCTAAACACCGTGAGAGACATCTACAGTCAGCAGAAAACGGTCATGGAAGAAGTGCAGCGGCCCACGGATTCTGCTCGCGTTGCATCGATTTCGAACATCCGACGTCGCGCGTCTGACGAAATGGCAAGTTATTGCGTTTGGCCCGAAAATGCACGAACACTACTTCCCAAATCTGACTACGTTTTTTTCAAGTCGAAAGATACTCGTGGAGAAAGTGATTCATAGGTGGCCGACGAATTCAACTTACAGAATTCCGATAACAACTCGGCCGTTCGATCTTTACTGCCATCATCGACAAAATGGAACCGAAAGCCGGCCTGGTGATCGAGAAAGCGACTAAACTCTTCCAGCTTCAGACGCTTTTCCTCGTTGTAGCATGGAACGACTACGGCAGTGATTTGCGTAGAATGTTTTTGACTTTGAATGGGGATTTCAGAGCCGAAAGGCACGACGGCCGAGTGGCCTGAGGAACTGGGGCAGAAAACCGCCCAGCCACATACCTGTACCGTGCATCAGCGGGCACGCTGCTATGGTGATCGGCGGCGGTTCAATCTGTGCCACAAAGTCCAGGTACTGGGCCATGTTGGCAGGCGGGGCGAGCTCTCTTCCCGCTGCACCCATGGCGAGAAAGAAATTGGTAAAGCCGCCAATGGGGTACATCACACCCTTGGGCAGCCCGGTGGTGCCGCCGGTGTAAAGCATATATACCCCTTCCGGGTCCTGGGCCTGGCGGACAAGGTATTGAACTGGCCTATAAAGTGGCTAAAGAAAACCTTATTGAAGGCGGAAACAATCGCGTAGTGTTGGCTACGGACGGCGATTTTAATATCGGAACTTCTTCTACTGCCGATTTGGTTCGACTAATCGAAGAAAAACGCAAAGACGATATTTATTTAACTATCTGCGGTTTGGGTATGGGCAATTACAAAGACGGCCGCATGGAGCAGATCAGTAACGCCGGCAACGGTAATTACTTCTACATTGATAATTTTGTCATCAAGAGATCTTGAAGAAGAGCGTATTGTTGAAGGGTTTGCCAGGACACTTTCAATCCAATAAAAGTTTATGTTATAGATGTTCTGGTAACAAGGATTTTGGGACCATTTCCCTCCCCACCCTAAAACGGATCACTCAATCAATCAATCAATTTATTAATATTAAAAAAAAGACAATTACAAAACGTAAGGTAATTACGAGATTCAAGATGTTTAGCTTGTAATGGGCCAATAAAACAAAAATAAAACACTTATGCAAAAGTATATTTTAATGGAAAAACTGCTTACTCTTCATGAGGTTTCAGATAAATGTTGAAAGAGGTAGTGGGGAGTAAGATTTTATTAAAATGTTTTTCTATACAGCTAAAATGTTACAGTGCCATATATAAAAGCACATGGTAGAAAAGGCAAGGCAGGTCATCATCAGCCCCGCCAGGAAATTTCTTTGAGGTTGCTATGAACTTAGTTATCAGCAATTTTAAATAATGATATTTTTCTTTTTCTATTTATATCTAGTAGAAAATACCAACTGACTGTTAACATTCTAATGAAAAGAAGCAGTATTATAGGGATACTCACTTTTTGGTAAATGCAGTAGACTGGTAATAAGATACAGTACTTCATTTAAAGTGCCTAAAGCACAATACCCCCTATGTCAAAAAGAAGATGGTGAGCCTGAAGGAAACTTCCTGTTTATTAACCCAACCCTAATTATTTTACAATCAATAAAAAATATCCAGAAAACAAAAAAAAAACGGCCTGCTTCCATAAATTGTCGCTTCAACAACAATAGAGTACTTCATGTAAACACCATGTATGTTATGTTGCATGTTATGAACTTTCTGTATATTCCTTCGATGTACGTCAATAAATACTCGTGACAAACACAAGAACTTTCTTTTAGTTTACTTATGCACGTATTAATTGTAACTACGCCATAATCACATGATTTGTAAAACCCTACAAATACAAGTTCTGTAAAGATAAAGATTCGGTCGTCATATAATTGCAACGTTATAGCTTTGTCTCTGTCTTGAGTCGAGAAAATCGTACATCCGGTCGCGCCGCAGCGTGACCTTGACGCCCAGCGGCATGCCCTCGCGGACCTTGAAGCCGGCGATGGATTTCTTGGCCTTGGTGATGACCGGCTTCTGGCCGGCGATCAGCATCAGGTCGTCATGGGCCGACTTGATCTTCTTGCTGTCCGCCACGGCCTCGCCGCAACCGATATTCAGCACGATCTTGTCGAGCCGCGGGATCTGCATCTCGTTCTTGTAGCCGAACTCCTCGCGCAGCTTCGTGATTGTCAAATTGTTTTGATAGTCACAAGCTTTGGTGGTTGTGTCTTTAAGGTAAAGGTGCAGACTTATTCCCAATTTAAATAAGAACATAAAACACCTTGATTTCTTCCTATATATTATTCAGCACAATCCATTTATGCTTTTTACGAATGAACCTCAATACCCGTTGTTGTTCTGTTGGTTATAATTCATTCTTTAATAAATCGTCATGAATAAACTCAAATAAATGTTGTTTTTTTCTCTTGTTCTATTGAACAAGCCAGCGGAAATGAGGTAGAATTGTTAGAAAAAACCAGTCAGCATTGGTGGAAAGTACGCTTTCAAGGGAAAACCGGTTGGGTTAAAGCGGCAAAATTACAGCAAGAAAGCTTCTGATAGAGAACACAGAAAACAGAGGAGAGAAGACAGGCTTTTGTTTTTTGAGTTTGATCGATTTGTAAAAAGTTCAATCGGTCTAGATGAAGATGGATGGTAGAGCGTTTGAAAATACTTAATCACAGGAAATCTAACTTTCTGTTCTCAAATTTTCTTGTCTCCTACTTTGCCGAATTTCACTTCGAACAATTGGTCTGCGCTACGTTCACTTTCAACTTTGTCAATGCTCACCTCATTACATATCGTTCTCCAGAATCTAGAAACAGGTCTTGATGAACACACTTGTCAAATTATCGCAGAGATCGTGCCAATGTTCGTTCATTTTGGAATTTGTTTTCGAACTCGAAATGGGAAAGTAGACCGTGATACTCTTGATCATTATGTCCTAAATCCTGCGGACTGTGGTAGTTCGTGGTGACTCACTTCGAAGCATAGAAAGGAATGAGATATGGAAAACAATATTGTAATTGAACCGCATAGATATGAAAAATGTGGAGAATTATTCTTAAAGCTCATCAAAGAAGGAGATGGGCAGATCCCGGACACTGATAGTGGCAGAATTCAACTCCTAAAGGATCATGGAGTGCATGTTATCGGATACGAACATGTCAAGTTCTGTCGAGATACGGACGATACGGTGCACTTCGTTCTCCGTCAGGCGGACCTTTGCATTAAGATAAAGTGACACCTTTAAATCATTTTGTTAGCCTCATTGTCGGCTGACTATTATAAAAAGAAAGGACCCATTAGCGAATTTTATAGAAAGAATTGTCATCATCGAGAGCTGGTGAGAATCTGTGGTATGGCTATGAAAACCATTGATTTTCGACTGAAAAGGCAATGAAGTTTTACAATGAGTCTTTTTGTCGGTGAACTTGTCAATCAAAGTGGGTAGCATCACAGGAAACTCCTAAAGCGGTCAAATTGCGCTGAATCCAAGGAACCACCAGTTATTAAAACAGCTACACAGCCTTTTGATCATTTATCGCCCAAAGATCCCGAACATCATGAAATTGGAGGCCCAGGTGAGCATAAATTAAAAGACGTATTGAAAGATATAAATGAAGAAGCACAAGAACAGATGCTACAAGCAGAGGCAGCTTTTCATCCCAAAAATATATCTGAAACTGTAAAATCTGAAAGAAACGAGCTACCTTCGGCAGAGACTGCAAATATTCCTCCAAAGCAGGGATCGTAGCCGACGGCATGGGAGGCCATGCGGGGGGCGATGTGGCCAGCCAATTGGCAGTGGAAACCATTCGTAAATTTTTACTTCACCAACCACCCACGACCGTAGAAAAGTGGGCTCCGGTATTGGAAACCTCCATCGCTCAGGCCAACATGGAAATTCGCAAACAAGCAAAAGCCCAACCCGAGTTGCAGGGAATGGGAACGACTATCGTGCTCGCCTTTATGCCGAATCCTCAATGGAAAAAAACCTTTATCCTCCCTGGCTGAGCTTACAGAGTCAAGTCACTGATCCCCATCTCAAACTAAATAATTGGGTACTCTAGGATTCGAACCCTCACCATCACGGGCAAAGTATCCTAAATCCAGTGCACCAATCCACTCGGCTAGGACGACTAACTACATAAGTGACATCCACCTCCCATCCATCCTCCACTAGAATTCCGTCAGTTCTACCTTTTGGAATATAGCAAAAATTTGTAATTATTTAATTCCAAGTAAATGAACTCTCCATGAATTAAATGAGTCATCTACTCTGTCCGTCCATGTTTCACAACTGTAAATAGCTATAGGAATAATGATGGAGTAAAATAGATTAAGTTTCAGCTTCACGGAGATTCGATTTTGCTCCCATATTGGCATCAGAGCTTTGAAGCTGGGACTACCGAGAGCGAGGCGTCTTCTCATATCCACTGAGTGATTATTGTCACTTGTGATCTGGCTCCCCAGATATATGAAGTTGTCTACCAATGGGTAGACAACTTCATGGGTAGACACCCTACATAGTCTGTTGGCAGTTATGTGCGCACGGACCATTTGACGGACAGCACATAAGAGCGCCAGGTTGCCCAGATCAACCCGCATGGCCAACCCCAAGGCGACAGTGCTTCTGTCACGATGGTTAGCGTTATTTTCACCATCGCTGGAGGATTGTTGCCATGTCAATCATTACAAAATTCATAATCGCTTTCACGGTACTGACCCTGTCATCATTGATGGCTCTGACCGGTTTTGCCCAGGATGCCAAACGCGGCATTACCAGGGTGAATGAAAGCCTGCTCGGCGGCGGCGGCGTTGACGGCGCGATCCATCGCGCGGCGGGCCCGGGATTGCTCGCCGAATGCCGGGGGATTGGAGGATGCCCCACCGGCGAAGCCAGAATAACCGGTGCCCATGAGCTGCCCGCGCGCCATGTCATCCACACGGTTGGCCCGATCTGGCGTGGTGGGTCGCATGGCGAAGCGGCGCTGCTCGCCGGATGTCACGAAAACAGTCTCGATCTCGCCGTGCAACACGGGCTGGACAGCACATTCAATTGAAATTGCGAGATAACCATTTTGTTACTTATTGTCCACAAATAATATAACAATGTCTATTCGAGCCCACGGGCAACAGTTCACAATCAATAAATCAATATCAATATACTATCAGATGACTATCAATAAATAAATAAAACTCAAAATGAGCAAAAATTAACGTGAGTAGGGCTGGTAACCCCATGTCTTCTCAAGACCCAGACATAGTTTGCGCTTTACTGAAAACAAAGTACGTTTGAAACAATTTCACTGTGAACCGCCCCGGAATTGTAAGTAAAGTTGTTTCCCGGTGAAGTTACCAGCAACTGGTTTAAAACATGTTGAACATGATCGCCGGAAGTGATCCAGATAGAGTAGGAATTACTAGTCCACTCATCCCATTGAAAACCGCCGGTCATCGTCAGCAGATCGCGAATGGTGATTGTATTTATCGTAGCATTGGAAACTTCGAAATGGGCTGGCAGGTAATCCCCCACCGTCTCATCCAGGCTGCCGATAAAACCTTCTTTCAGTAGTACTAAGCAATGCTTTTCAATAGACTTTATTCTATCATTTCTCACATATGGCTGTCGTATAATCGCTTAAAATATATAGGACTTTGTAAATTTCCACTTTATGTATATCGCCAATATTAAACAATACTTTCCAAAAGACTTTATTCCATCATTTCCCTCATAGAGCTGTCGTATCATCGCTTAAAATATAAACATTTTTACTAATTTTGACATTATGCATAACCCCAATACTAAGCGATACTTTAAAAAAAGCATATTTCTATATCTTCAAAATAATCTTCTGGATGGTTCTTGTAATATTGTGATATAGGATCATTACCTAATGCCAAAAATGCATATCCTCTCTGACCTTTCCTTGCAGCTCTTCCTATTCTCTGAACTAGTCGATTAACTGGAATAGTTGATGATATCACACAGTCAACATTGCCTACATCTATGCCTAATTCTAGTGTTGGCGTACATGAAATTGCCTGCAAACTAGCTTCTTTGAACTGCCTTTCAACTGACATTCTATAATTTGTATAAACTTCAGAGAGGGTTCATTAAACTGGAAATTGAAAGCTCTAGTTCACTTTTTAAAAGTCAAAAGATATCCTAGGACAACACGCCCCCTCACACCCTTTTCTCCAAACCCATTTTATTAAAAATAGTTCAAAGGTCAGATAAGAAAAACTCCGGTGTCGATAAAACCCCCATATAGAGGAGGAGTATTGCTTTAGAGGAGGCTTATTTGGTTGAAAATTGTAGGTTCTACTTCCCTTTTAAGAGTCAAAAGTGATGCAACAAGCCAAAGCCGATTACAGATCGCGAAGCTGAGCGCATCCTCAATCAGGTTCAAGAGGGTGTGGAGCGGCCGAAGCCGTCTGTCATGTTCGATGTGGGCGAAAGCATTCGCGTGTCCGATGGGCCGTTTGCTTCGTTCAACGGCATTGTTCAGGAAGTGGACGAAGAGCGTGCACGCCTGAAAGTGGAAGTTTCAATTTTCGGTCGGGCTACTCCGGTCGATCTCGAATACGGACAGGTAGAGAAACTCTAACTGTTTCACTCAATAATGGATACGAGGTCCAGATTTCGGGAATGAAACAATTCAGCTCTTGTGCTGATATGAGAGTCCCATCTGGTTTCAGCATCCTTAGCTGACTACTAACAGATTTTCTGGTCATATTTTTGACTGCTGAATTCAAAATACGGAAATCACTATCAAGGAGGTGGGGAATTTTCTCCATAACAAACTTATTTGTAGCATGTCAACTGACACTGACAATGCGATTACGTAACCTCTTCGTAGCTGAAATACACCCTCTAATTATCAACTTTTTAAGGCATCAATCAAAGGGTTGTCCCGTTCGTTTGAGATTTGGGCAACAAAAATGTTTGCAGTTGAAGAAGCTTATTCCTGGTCAGAAGAGTTGGCGCTTCGAAAAGTAAGTCTATCATCACCAAACTTTGCTTACTTTTATTGGTAATACACATTAATCTGCAATTTTATCAATAAAAGATGCTGCATTTTTGTCACTTCTTCTGAGAAGTAGTCCATTTTTTGGACGTTTAGTAGTTGCTTTTTCACGATTCGTGAGACTCTTGAGTTTTCGGCAAAGCTCCGTCTTGATGAAAATGACCCAGATGTCACCCGTGAGAGCCGTCACAAGTTCATTGACCAAACCTTGGCCATGCTGGAGTTGACGAACATTCAGGACCTACAGGTGGGATCAGATGAGGCTGGAGGTTTATCATTTGAACAGAAAAAGCGGCTGTCTATCGGCGTTGAGTTGGTTGCCAATCCTTCCATTATTTTCCTTGATGAACCGACGAGTGGATGTACGTTACACATAAACTATAGGAAAAAGAGGACAAAACCAAAACGTTACTATAGTAAAACAATTATCTTTTACAGCAATCACAACAACAAAAAAGTTTAAATTTTGTCCCAATTCCTTTGAGAACGATTCCAAACACACTAGGGCAGTTTAATTAGAACAATAAAAAGCTTTTTTAAAGGTACAAAAACACTTTAGCGTGAAGACCGAGTTTTTGAGGAAGGGGCAACCCCCTCATGTACGTAATAATATTAGTTCGTTGTAAGTTCTTCATCGTCAGCTGGTATCAACAACTGGGCAGCGGGTTCTCTGTACGTGCCGAAGCGTTTCAGAAGAAGGTGACAGACCCCAAGCGCCGTTTTGAAAACCTGTTCAATCCATTCGTGCTGTCGCCAGAGCTGGCATCAGATCGGATCGAAATCTCTCCCAGCCGCGCCAGGGCAAAGGGCTGGGAGGTCACCTTCAAGTACGACACGCGCAGCCGCACATCCGCATGGCTGACCTATTCGAACTCAGAAGCAGAAGATCGGGCGGATAGCGCGACTTACTTTAAGAAACATTTACAAAAATTTCTGTAAATATTAATACCGAACCACCTTCTTCACCTCCGTAAAGGCTCCGTCTGCCTGTAGCCGCAGAAAATAAACGCCTTCCGCAGGAAGCGCCGGAAGTTCTATGCTATTAGCAGGCGCGTTAGAAAGCGGCCTTTGATAAACCATCTGTCCAATAGCGTTAAAGATTTGAACTTCCAGAGATTGCGCTTTCTCTTCCAGTTTATATTCTAAGCGGTTTTACTTTTGAAATTAGCGTTTCTAAAAGATTCCTGTAGCGAATTAGATTTATTCTCTGTACAGATATCAAATATTTTGTGTTTTAAGGCAACTGTTATTTTGAAATCTCAGCTGAGCCCCCAGTTTCCGCTAAAGGAGGGATATTCGTCATCCTGATATTATCTTTCTCCCAACGGCTTCCCCCTCTTTCTCTCCATTCTTCAGTCTTTTCGGTTTTTCCCTCCATTTTTATTTCTCTCAATATATGTCTCACCTTTCCTTCGATTGGGTTGGGGCAGTTGGCGGATGGAGGCCACTTGAATTCATCGTATCGCTTTCGTTACGGCAGGTAACAGATCCAGGGTTCCGACAAGAATTGCCATGCTGGAAGCCAAAGGATGGTCGCGAAAACCGCAGCGGCGATGGCAAAGCCCATGAACGCGATAGGTGCCGGATCGATGGGAGCAAGCACAACGGTTTGTTGCAAGGTTTTCAGAACCTTGCTGCGCACATCGATATCGGCAGTGGGCTGATCTTGTGCGCGATGGAGCGGAGCGCCTCGGATACACGATATTGACCAATGTCGTAGGCGCGATTGGACTTGCGCTGATCGTCGTTGTTGCTTCGGAATTCGCTGGCGGAATTACTGGCTGGCGCCAGGGTTTGATGTGGGGTTTCGGAGGCTTTGCTACATTTGTCATGGCGCCAAGTCTCGGCCTGCCACCCGAATTGCCGGCGATGCCTGCGGCCGATCTCGGCGCCAGGCAAAGCTGGTGGATTGCAACGGTTGTGCTGACAGGTGGCATCGTGGTTGAATTGAGTTGTTTTGCCCTGCAACAAATAAATAGATCAATCTTTTCTGGTGTTAAATATATATATATATTATTGTCTGTAGTCTTAAGCAGAATCATTTGCTTGTAATTTTTGTTGATTTTAAAATAATAATAATTATCTTGTAATTCTTGATGAATTTTTGTTAATAATCGTCATCTTCTAACCTTTGTTAAATTTTAGTTATATTTTAGTTTTAGGCTTATTAATTTCCTTGTTATTTTGTTAAATTTGTTGAACATGATAATAAAATAGTCAATGAAATCAAAAAGATAATCGAACAAGTGACATTGGCTTTTAAATATTTGAAACTGGCCTGGCACAACATTAAATACTCTATGCACTTGAATCTTTGCATCCTGAGTAGCAACATGGTGACATTCCTCCTCTATGCTGGTGAATGCTGGAATTCACATGTCCAAGTAGCAAAACCTGTCCTAGCCTTTGAAAAAATGTGCCTTAGAAGAGTCCTGAACATGTTGCAGCAGGGAAAGTATTTAGAACTAAAAAAAGGAAGAATTGTATTGGATGCAACAAAACTGTTCAAGGAACTATGGAATAAATGCTAGAAAATTCTGCATTGCTTCTCTTCAACCCAAGAAAGAAAAATAAGATAGCAATTTAGCTTGACAATTACTAATTTGAGTCTTTTTTAACTCTTTGTTATAAATCTGGAAAATGTAAAAATTGCAAGTTGGGTCTTATAAACTTTTATTGTCTGGATTTTTTTTCATTATTTTAAGTTTCAAGTTATTCAAGCTTCTCATCCACCCCAATCTTTTCTCTCATCCAACTTATATAAAAAGAGGTGACTACTACTGCCAGGGCCGTTCAAAGCGAGGACCGGGGCAAGCTGCCCCGGACGCAGCGGCTGGGGAACGCCGTTGCTAGTTTTTTTTTATATTTATGTTAAAGTTGCAATGGGGGTGCCGTAATTACTTTTACCCCGGGCACCACCAGCTCTAAGGACGGCTCTGATACTGCCCACGATTAAGCTCAACCCTAAGCTGGGGGTTCTCTGTCTATAGACAGAGTATGGGGGAACTATGGTAAGAGCCAGCCTAAGCTGATCTTTGGGGTAACTGAGCCTAAGTTTCTATTAGGAAATTATTATTCTCAGATTTACTTTGTAAAATATTAGCAATAAATGCATTCTCATTTTTGACCTCATGGTCGATGCTTCTTACTTAAAACAACTTAAAATAGATGTTGGTCAATGAAAATTTCTTTGTGTCTAGATCTTAAACAAAATTCTTTGTTGGTTGGATTTTCTTCGTCATAATGTAGCAGTGGAAGAAGCTAAGGTTATGGGTGCCCGTCCATTTGTTGTATGAATGCTTGCTAGTTTTCTTTTTAAAAGATCCCCGTGTGTCCAACTCCCTTATCATGAGCCATCTGAATTTTTAGATTTGTTTTTTTTTTTTTACGGTTCGCCACAGGGACTAAATTAGGTTCACTTTCTTTTCTAATTGTTTTAAATCGTATTACAGCAACAGTTCGAGAGCGTTTTAAGTTTGCTGATAATTTAACTGTTTTATTTTTTCTGCTTTCGGTGTAGACTCGGTGATTACACGTGCCGTCGACCTTAGAGACCTCATGTAAGACGAATGGTAAAACTCCAACATGGTTTCCTTCGTGTCAAAAAACACCATCACAGCTCGTTCAATACCACCGACACTGTTCGTAAGCTGCCGACGACGATCGATTTCGTTACGGACTGCGAGAAAATGATCTGCTTTGGCTTCACAAAGTATGACATCTGAACAACAACAAGGGTTTCGGTTAGCACAACGACGTCTGAATTCTATACCAATGAATTCAGCACTCATTAAAATCTATGACTAAACTTAAACGCCACTTGCTCAATTGTAAAAGTGGGACATGAAATCAGGAACTTAGAAAGTCAGGTGAAAGCAATTTGTACACTTCAACAATTTTGGCCAAAACATATTGTCTAATGCGAATAAATTTTTGTTCGGCTAGGCCTAGATAGTATTTGCAATCCTTAATTGTATTTGTACGTTTTAATTGTCATATTAAACATATAGTGAAGCGGCAATCTATGAGTAATATGTATATATATATGTATATATAGGAAATAAGAAGCAGAATTCTCTATGGTGACGTTTCGCGTTTAACTTTATCAATCGATAAAGTGTGTGTATACATATATATATATATATATATATATATAATGCTAAAAACTGCGATTATTAGGCAATAAAACTATATAAAAACTACAAAATGCCTAGAGGCCAGCTCACAAGCTTTCGGTTTAAAAACCTTTTTCAAGGTTGGACTTGAAAAAGGTTTTTAAACCGTGTAAAAACCTTACTGAACTTCGTTTTAAAGTTTATTTGTCATTTGGACAAAGCTAAAATTCATCGTATGCAAGGGGTTCGGTTGGCCCTCCAAAAATCGCCCGGAATACTCCCACTGTGGAAAACTCCTCCTGCAAAAGATCACCCCTGGACAATTTCCTCCTGCGGAGAAATCCCCCAAAAAGTTTTTCCCTGAAAAATTCACCCCTGCGGAAAATTCCTTCCCAGGAAACTGCGGAAAAAGTAATGCCACGAGATTGCAGATAGCACGCAAATCCTCCTGCCCTTGCTCGATTTGTTGAGCTAATCGGACTTCCCCCTCCTGCTTCAGCAGGGGAACTTGTCCCATCTCTTTAAGGAACAGATGGGCTGGGCCTTTGGACTCTGCCGCACTCTCCTGCGCGGAAAGAGTTTCACCCTGTTTCAAAAAGGTTGAGGACATCGAATGGTTGCCCATCGCCGCTGGTGATATACTCAGCTCAGCTCTCGCCTCAACACCTTGAGATATCATGTCAAATGATTGGTGACGTGGGAGTTTGAGCAACCGTTTCGCGCATCACGATCGAAGCGGCCGGAGCGGCATAGCCGGTCGATGGGTTGGTTGTGGGCGTGATCTGGTTGACTGGTGGTGTCGACCCGATCGGCTGCAGCGTGGTCGACGTCGTGGTTGCAAACGGAACGATGCGCTGGCCCGCTGCGATCAACAACCGACCACTGCGATCATCCACTCGTCCTGATGAATCAATTCCCCAAGCCCCTGGTGGCAGACGAGCGATTCGCGCGGTATGTCTTCTCAAATAAAAAAATCGACGAAAAAGATATATTCAAACTGTTCTCTCCTGAATTCTACTTTCTTACTAGTATAAAATGCGTTAAAAATACAGCCTTATATTGGATTTGGCAGCAACGGCTGGTTGCTAAGACCTCATGACTATACGTAAATTACATTCCATCTACAGTATGCAAATTTTGCACCGTCTATAATATGCTAATGAGGTTAAGGTTATAATCTTAAGAGCCTCTAGCTGCATATTCAGTAGTAATCTACAATCTCGAGTCCCACTGATCGAAGGCGATGCCGTCCAAAACACAGCAATGACCGTATTTCTGCAGTATCAATAGGTTATTCATATGAGTATTATGTAAAATCCGTACGCAGCAAGCTCTAAAGTTTAATCACGAATCCATACAGGACTACTCTCAGTTGTTCCGCAGTCTCTTCGTCGGTGGCATCCGTAATAGTAGCACAGGTAGCAGGGTCACCGTGTATTCGTTGTAGGACGGCGCAGTGGGCTTCTTCGTGGGATAAATGGAGATTCTCTGAACGCAGGCCGGGTTGCATGCTCTGCTCCACACAAGAACGAGCCGGAACCCTGCACCATGAGCGACTCTGCTTTCTCTGCCTGGATTGGTCGTAGCGAAGAAGTCCACGACCAGATCAGCCGTAACCTGGTCAAGCGCATCGCCGCCACCCTGGGCGACGCCACGCCTGCCCACGGCGAGGCACTTCCCCCTCTCTGGCACTGGGCGTTCTTCCAGGAGCCCGTGGCCGAGAACGGCCTGGGTTTTGCTTACAGTTTCACTATTTATTACCACCTTATTTTAACAGAGTTTGCAGTTTTGGCACATAGACAAGATATGCATTATGACGTTGGTAGAGGAATAAGCCTTTCAATTTCTTGCCCACTTTAGAATACTAATACCAGAAATATCATGATGGAATTTAAGGACGGGTACCATGTTACCAGCAGCAGTAGCAAGAAGTTGGCTCTCGTCATGTTTGCATTCTCTTTAAGTGTTGTCATCTCTGGAGATCTCACTCTCACACATGCACTGAACGTTTCGACTTAATATTTTAAGCTGTTCCTAAGATACAGCTGTTACACCTTTTGATAATCTGTTTCCACAAAGCGTGTCTCAAATTAGCATTGTTCATTGTCCTCTTCAACATTCCCTGAAGGTTTCACCGTACAACCATTAGCTTCAGTAGTGCTAGTAGCAGTCGTCTTAGCAGCAGTTGTAGTAAAAATAGTTGTAGTAGCGGTGGTAGTAGCAGATGTAGAAGTAGCTTGTAGTAGCAGCAGTAGTTAAACGCCGGCGAAAGCCGCGGCGTCAAACTCGGCAAGAACTGACTCTCAGGGGCAAAAACGCATGAAAAATCCAATCACTGGGGCAACGGTAGCGCTGGCATTGCTGGCCGGATTGACCCTGAGTACTGCCACCGCCAGGACGTTGAAGGACTTTTCCGAGACCTACGCGTTGGAAGACGGCGGCAGCATCAGCCTGGATAACGTGAACGGCGACGTCACGATCGAGGCCTGGGACAGCAAAGAAGTGCAGCTCGACTACGGTGTTAGACGCTTGGACTTGTTTCCCAACTCGTTTGGGGTGTGGACGAAGATGGGCCCATTGAGGGTGATCCCATTCAAATGCAGAATACTGTATGCGGGGTCAAGGCTTATATATCGTGTTGCCCCACGAGAATCTTGTGCTGGGCGCGTGTCTAAGCGTTCTGTTTGTTGCCATCGTACGTCGTCGGTGACACCAAAGTTAACTTCGTGGGGCTGAGAAGAGTCATTGTGCCGCTGCAATGTAGTCATTAAAGCCGCGCCAATTAAATCCAAAAACACCAGTTAATCAATTAAGTAAAACGAAAATAAGTCAATTATTAAACGAAACCCGACGGATTTTGAAAAAAGCGGTTATTTATGGTGGAACAACAGTTAAAAGTTATTATGTCAATTATAAAAAAGGTGGTTATTTTCAATTTTTGCAAGTTTATGGAAGAGAAAATTTACCGTGCTTAAAATGCCAAAATTTAATTCAAAAAATTAAATTAAATCAACGCGGAACATATTTTTGTGGATATTGTTTTAACAGTTTTTGAGAGTGATAAAACTGTATACGGGGAAGGAGCAAGAAACTGTGTAAAGAAGGATCAAAGACTTTTGATAATAATTTGAAGATCAGCTAAATTAGGAATATAATATCAGTAAGGTTTAAATGTGTGGGACTGAAACTACAAGGAAGAGAAGCATTGAAAATCAATTCATCTGTATGATTATTTTTCAACAAATGAGACTGTCAATTAGAAAATGAATTGCTACGAACATTTTTAGAAGAAATGTCACAGCATCGGATCTTTGGCGCAATTGCACAGCTACTACACGGATCACGCGCCCTCGGTTCAACTCAGGGATCTGTGTGCAGAGTGGCAAACCCGCATTATTGCGGCAAATGACCCCAGGTAATTTCCGCAGAGTCTCATGATTCCAATGCATTAACCCGGTGTTCTGCAATTTCCATACCAATGGATGTCTAAACGCACGCATTCGTAGGGGCATATTTCAGCGGCCTAAATAATCGACTATTTTCCCCGCTATGAAAGCTTTGCTTTTATAAATTAATGAAAAATAATTATGGTACGAGGAAAAATTCAGCCTTCGAAAACCGATCTGTCCTTGCCTTCTTTCTCCTTTTCGGTCTCAAGGTATTTAATTGACCCTTGAAGTTATATAGCCAAAGAATTGCAGCATCTCCTAAAAACTTTTGCACAAAAAAAAAGAAAAATCTTATCTTACATTTGGAACTTACCTGAGGGAGATAAGGTGACTAGATTCTCTCCAATTTCAACAACTGATTCTGTGTCAATTGCTTTATAACTTGAAACTTTATAGCGTAAAACTGGGCAAACTTTGGGCCCTTGGGATTGATTGTGAAAGAAAGAAGAAAAAGGGACGCATCACTGTTACTCATGCAAAAAAGCGATTTTCTTTGTCTTTCAAGGTTGGAGGGAAGCCCAAAATCTGGAATTTAAGGTTGTCAACCTTGATGATTACGATATTATTTTTTTATTTTGATCCGCCGCGTTTTTGTGAGTTTTCAAGTTTTCATAAACAAAAACCAAAAAATACGATAAAATGTACCTCTGAAAATTCCTTATATATTAAGCTATTAAAAAAAAATAGCGAAAGAAAAACAAAATTTAGACTTACTATATTAGCCGTTAAGACCCTCTTTCTATTTATTGTCCTATTAAACTAAATAAAATGAACAATTTCAAATAAATTTCCGTCACTAGAGAATCTTATCAAATAGTTTGTGATACAAAACTGGAAGTAAAAAGTGACTTGGAACAATATTCACAAAAATTAAAATGGAATTCTCCTGACAATTTGGGATGGGCGGCGAAGCCAACGCGATCGAGCGCGCCCAGAACCGCCGCCGGGTCGACCGCCTCACGGTGCCAATGCACGACCACCCGCTTGGCCGACAGATTGACCCGCGCCTCTTGAACAGAGGCGACATCGGCCAAGGCCTTCTCGACCGATCGAATACAGCCACCGCAATGCATATCGGGTACTGCGAAAGCGGATCGCATCAGGCCGTTCCCGAGATCCTGGGAGAGATGTAGGACCTCTTCTCGTCCGACCGAACATGAGGGTCCTAAAGCAGCCCTAGCCAAGTGGTCAGCGTGCTAGACTCGAGACCCTTTGTCCGTCAGGACAGGGGTTCGAGTCCTGGTTATTTCGTTTGCACTCTGGTCAGTGGCGTAACTCTGTAAGTTCAGCCAGAGTCGATATAGCTCTCAATGGGTACCTGGAGAAATCTTGGGAAGGCAAACAGGAAGGGTGTCCGAAAGCACAGGATGGCTGTCCCCCAGACCCCCCCCATTGCACATTCTGGATGAAGGGCCATTTTTTAGTTTAGAAAAAAAATTCTTTAGGAAAATATACATAAAAGATTAATTGTGCAAAATTTAGACAATTAGATTCGTCAAAAAGAGACATCACTAGCTTTTAAGGTTTCAGATTTAAAAGAATCATGGTGGCGAAGGTTGGCCGCTAGACATATGTGTGCAACCCCGTAGTCTAATCATCACTAGACGTAGCCCCAAACTCTTTAGCCACACCTTGCGTCACCCTAAAGGTATGACATGTCGAAACGTAATCATCTATGGGCTAAGAGCATTGAGATGAAAATTTCAAGATTTATATGAATATAGGTTATCAAAAGAACATATCAGCATAGCGATGGCTAATTGTATTAAGTTGAAACTTCCAGGACTTGATGAGAGGGATCTTCTACTGATCAAAAGGCAATATGTTAATACCGCTGCTGATAGTAGTAGGCCTACTACTGCAATTCAATACTACTACTAGTAATACTTGAACACAATTTACTGAAAACAAAACACATTTTAAATGTTTACAGTTTTATCAGAAAAGGTGTAAAAACAAAATACAACTACAGCATCATATACCCTGCTACCACTCGCTTAACACTCCACACTCAACTCCTTCCTTAACACATCTCAATAAAAAATAAAGCACTACCTTTGATGATTTAATAACTATTTAATGTATCAACTATGTATCCTCTTACATTAATCATTAAAATCATATTTAGAAAACAATTCATTCTTCAACATTCTTTTAAATTCACTTGAGTCTCTATTTTTAATATTCTCATTTAACGAATGACTTCCTGGCGGCAGCCGTCTGCGTTGGACTGTCGGTCCTAGTCTCGGGCGGCACACAGGCTGGCAAAACGACGCTCCTGCGCGCGCTCGCCGGTGAGCTACCGCGTTCGCGGCGCGTCATCTCCTGCGAGGAGGTTTTCGAGCTGGGCCTGGCCAACTGGGACCACGTGGCCATGCAGACACGCCCTGCGGCCGCCGAGGGCACGGGCGAGATCACGCTGCGAGACCTCGTGCGCGAATCCCTGCGTATGCGCCCCGAGGGCACCTTTTTATCCACTGGAACGAGGATCTTTTTCTGAGCTAGGGTTTGAACCACGCCTCCACCAACTATCTGATGATGAGCCTTGGACAGTATTTTGTTGCGTTCTTGCTGAATTTTTTTTTTTATTCGAATTTGATGTGTTCCAACTCTGATCCTGTTCACCACTAAAAGAAGACTCTTGAACTCAGCTGTGTATCACCCTGCGACCAGTTATCTCAAGATGCTTCTTGATCCTCACTCACTTCGTTCTCGCCCATTTCCAATTCTTACCGAATTAAAGATTGGCACTTATCAGCATTCAGGTTTAAGAGAGGCGCTTAGTTATCACGGTATCAATGCCAATATTGATATTCACGTAATAAGACAAGATACAGATTTGGTACCAGAACACCAACAATGGCGACAAGTTCAAAAAGTAGTCGATGGTGAGCTTGATGTTGCCGGTGTTTGGGGACCATTTGCTGGTTATGTCAAAACAAAAAAGAATGGGCCTTTGGTGCTACAACCCGTTAATTTGATGTACTTTTGCTGAAAGGATAAATATATATAGTGTTCTTCATTATTTCTGAACAAGTCTTGAATTTAAGTGAGTACATTTTTACTGGGTAGTTTTTTTGTTTTTTTTTTATCAGGCAGGTGTGCAAAAAAATATTTCATGATTAACTTTCACTATAGAAATAAACATATTAAATCTGTATAGTAAGGTGAACGACACGTGGGAGGAAGAAGTTTATTTTAAGTTGGGGTTGAAAGGGGAAGAAATAGAATGAATTTTGAACTTGGGTTAATGTAATGATCTTATCATTACTCTATAAATCCACACCGGAAGATGTGCGCTTTATCATGATCGACCCGAAAATGTTGGAGCTGTCTGTGTACGAGGGGATCCCTCACTTACTGGCAGAAGTGGTAACCGACATGAAAGAAGCATCAAACGCGCTGCGTTGGTGTGTGGGAGAAATGGAACGCCGCTATCGTTTGATGTCTGCGTTAGGAGTGCGAAACCTGAAAGGCTACAATGCCAAGGTATTGAAAGCGAAAGCTGAACAATAAACCTATAACGTATCGCCTACGAAACACCAAAGATGAAGAGATTGTCAGCAGCTTTTACAACTATGAACTTCAAAAAGCCAAAAATAATAGCAAATTCTGTCAAATTGAAAAGATATCAAAGAGTCATACAGATAGGGCAAGAGACAGTTAGTGGCTCGTTGGCGAGTATGTAACTCTGATTTTGATTCTTGGGTAGCAGTTCAAGACATAAGCAATGCCAAATGATTCCTATGTAAAATTCATGTCCAATGATTTAATGCTGCTTCCAGCTGTTCAAAGTAAAAATTTTCATACTCTTTTGACTGTTGCTGCAGTGCTTCGTTGTCCAGGCTGCTGGCCAGAAGCAGTGCCACATCTTTCACCCCTACACCACCACCCACGTACTGAAAATCCAGCGCTGCCACTTTAGAAGGTTCGCCAAAGCAGAAGTTGGCCAGCTTGGCATCGCCATGAATAAGGGTCTTATAACGGGCATTATCAAGCTGGTGGTCAATATCAGAAGCCCGCACTTTGCTGCTCGACTTGACCAACCCGACGTCGAGCCTGGGATGGCGGAGCAGAGAGCGGGAATCGTTCATCGACCGCGCGCAGAATAGCTTTGTTATGGCGCTGGCTTTGATCCATCATCTCGCCATATCCAACAACGTACCGCTTGCTGATCTGGCAAAATTCTTCGCAGAAGTCAGCGCTATGCTGATTATTGAATTCGTACCAAAAACCGCCTCCCAGGTCCGCAGGCTTCTCACATCCCGGGAAGATATCTTCCCGAACTGCTTTCCATCCGGTCGATGATGGTCTGGTTGACCTTCTGGATATCGTCCTGCGTCAGGGCGGTCAGCGCGTCGATCGACGGTTTCGGCCGTTCCTGGCGCTCGCGGTCGAGATCGATGACAACGCTCACGAGAGCCTCGATTCTTGACGAGTGGCAAACACACACGGAACATAGTCCGGGCAAGGTCCCGGTCAAGGCGGAAGACGCGTGAGAGAACTGCTCCGATCCAACGAAATGGTGTTCCTGTCCTGGGCGGAAGCGGTCGTCGGTGTAGGTCCCCTTGCCCAGCGCCAGCTTGAGGGCGTCGACGCGGCGAGGGTTCTTGGAGACGACCTTGAACCGGTCGTACTCGTCCATGGACTCGCGTCCGGTGTCCCAGCTCTCGCTCATGCGTCCCCTCCACCCGAGCCAACTTTGCGCATCGTTAGCACGCTCTCGCTCCCCGCCACGCAGGCCCGCACGGCCTGAATGGGCTTGGTGTAGCCCGTGCAGCGGCAGACGTGTCCGGCGAGCAGCTCGCGCCGACAATCCCGACGCGTCGCTGCTGGCGGCGATGACCAATACGGGAATGGTGATTGGGACGGTCGACTACATGTCGCCCGAGCAGGCGTTGGACAGCCGCAACGCGGATGCGCGTTCGGACATTTACAGCCTTGGGTGCACACTGTATTTCTTGCTGACCGGACGGTCACCGTTTGTCGGCGACACCGTCATGCAGCGTTTGGTGGCACATCGCGAACAGCCTCCGCCGTCGCTGCAAGGAATTGCTGGGCTGTCCAGCGGTAACCTTTTAAAACCTCCATCTGTTTACCATATTTTGATTATGTTTAACATCATCCTTAGCCTTCCATTAAATTTTCAACTTCTTACCCCCTGGTCGTCCTTAAGATCAATATAGATACACTTTTTTGACAAGTCGGATACAGGCAATGTACTTTGGTTTAGTGAGATATCCCCTCTCTATACTCCATGAAATTCCCAATTTAGCAATTTTAGCCATTCGTGAGATATTGCAGAAAAGCGTTTTCGACAATCTAGATACACGACATCACCGCCCGCCACACGGAGAAGATGAAAAAGCGCAAGGCGGCGCAGGAAAAGAAACTTGCCAGCAAGACGGAAGAAAAAGGTCTTCTCATCGTCCATACGGGCACGGGCAAAGGCAAGTCGACAGCCGCCTTCGGAATGGCCATGCGTGCAATCGCACACGGTTTCAAGATCGGTGTCGTGCAGTTCATCAAGGGCGATTGGGAGTCCGGCGAGCGGGATATTCTTGCCAAATTCTCCGATCAGGTCGAGATCCATCCCTCTTCTCGGGCCTGATCGCCACGGATCTCGAGACGGAGATGCAGGGCCAGGCCTCGAGTCTCTACGCGCGCATTCCGTTCCACGTGGATGACCCCGACGCCTTCAGCTCCCTCGTCCTCCGGATGCGCTACGATGACGGCTTCGTCGCGTTCATCAATGGCGTCGAGGTGGCCGCGAGCAACGACCCCGCCACGCTGAACTTCCAGTCCACGGCCACCGCCGAGCGGGCCGACTCCGAGGCGATCCAGTTCCGGGAGTGAGTCCGACGCCTTGGAAAATGATGTCGCAATTCGTCGTGCACCCCTGGCCATTTCGTCCACTGGGTCCACAACCGCAGGAGCTGGATGGAAAGGCTCTTTCTGTAGAATGCTCTCCTTAATTTTGAGACCAAGGTTCAGGATAGCATCCGACAAATGCAAACTAGGCGTCCAATCAAGATCCATTCCGATTCGATCCCCATTCTGTATCGTAGAACCCGTTGGAAAGAATTCCCCACCCGACTTTAACACAGCTATCGGTGTGGAGGCTCCGGAGACGCCCGAGCGTCTCCACCCTGGAGAGAATCCCAGCCTGGTGGCTGGCGCCGGTTGGAAGCCGGCTGGCACCCGCGAGGGTGTGGGGCTCGATTCCTCTTCTCTCCTCCGAGACGTTCAGCCGCTCGTGCTCACACGCAGTAGCTCATTTCGGTAGAGCAACGGATCGTAGCTCCGTCGGTAGCGGGTTCAAATCCCGCCGCGAATCAACTCAAGCGCGCTGCACTCGAACGTCTCAACCTCGGAGTTTCTGTTTCTAACGGCAATCAAGTGACATGGGTCCATTCTCCATGCCGTGTACCTCAAAAACTGGCGACCCCGGCAGGATTCGAACCTGCAACCATCAGCTTAGAAGGCTGGTGCTCTATCCAATTGAGCTACGGGGCCGTTATTGGCAAGCGCGCCGGGCGGCGTCAGTGGGTCCAGGAACCGGCGCGATTGAAGGCGAAGTTATCCGCGTAGGTCTTGATCCTCGGCTATGAGCGGCGCGGCGCCTGTACCCGATAGGTTCTTAGAGTTTCTGTGTTTCTGTTTTGTGTTTCTTGTGTTTCTGTGTTTTCATAGATAAAAAATTCTTATCGCACCATTGGACTTGCGGTGTCGAGATTAGGGTTGGTTAATCCTCAACTCAAATTGAAATTGTCTTTAGATACTAAGTTTCAGTAAAGGACAGCCGAGTAGCGTGTGATTTCTTTGTTTAGTAAAACGTTCATTGATTCATTACCTACTATCCTGAAAAGAAAAATCTGATTTCAAAATACGGTAGCTTTTCTTTGAAAACTTTTTTTTTGAAAAAAAAAGTTTTTCTTGTTCTCTTTATCTTTGCTGAAAAGAAAAACTATGGTTTTCAAGCATCGATTTACGAGGGACGGGGTGTAATAAGGAACGAGTTAAATTTAAGCGGGAGTTTCTTGAAAATAAGATGTAGTTTTTCACTACATGAAAAACTAATTTTTTTAGGAAAACCCTGACCAATATCCTTCTCAAAAAAGGGCGATGATTATGTCTAGCACCCTAGAACCAGTCCCATCCAGCGATTCCGGGGCGATCGAATCAATCGATACGATTCGGCGGGCATTATCCAAAGGAACGCGTTGCAAGTAATACAGCAAGCTGTCACGCGGTTGATCGGCGGAATCGCCAAGATGCAACAACGACAAAGGTTGTGGCTGTGGGCTGACAAGGTATCGAACGTTGTCAAAGGAGTGGTCGTCGCCGCTGAGCACCAATGATGTGACGCCGGCGGCCGGTGCCGGCATCCTCACCACGCGAGATTCACCTGGCGGTACTTACACTATTATATTTGCTCACTCTCGAAACAATAACAAAACGAAATGATGAAAGAACAAGGTCATCTGTTATACAAAAACAGTTCTCAAAAGTTAAAATGACAAGATAAACACACTTTCCGTTCTTAGCGATATGATCCCTTAATTTTGCTAAGAAAATCCCTTTCAAAATCAGTTTTCAAAAGAGGCGCTTTCTTAAATTTAATCCATAGCCATCGCTTAAAATCAACAAAGGTCTTAAACTAATTAAATTTCACACAATTCACAATCGTATATTTTTCCCTATTAGTATTATAGCTGGTAAGACAAAGACGCTATTCTGATAAATCAACCCGTTATTTTGTATGCTGTTTAATAACTTCACTGTTATTAAAGTAATATCTATTTTTATGCTAAAATTTTAAGATAATTTTAGTCATATACTGAAAATTACTGATATCGCAGCTGGTGTAATACAATGAAAAGCGTTATAGATTGGTTTGTCTTTATCAGGCTACATACTTACTTTTGACTCCTAAATCAATTTTGTATTAGAGCGAAAAATGGGCTTAAAGTAGTTTTTATTAATACTTTGCTGTCAAAAAACAAAAAGAATGAGCGAAGCCCATTCAAACATTTTCGTAAGAATAATAACTCAGAACAGGGCAGTACTTTGAAAAAAGGTCCAGTTCTGACGAGTGGTCATACGTTTAAGGAGGGGGCATACATATGGAACCATAGAGCCAACTAGTACGGGTGGAGCCGGAGTTCTGTAAGTATACTTCAAGATTTAAGCACCCTTCAATTGGAACAGGAAGCCGCCGCGGTCGAAGTAGGCTTCGGTCACGCCAGCCGCTTTTGCGCGCTCGGCGATCGCTGCACCAACCTTGGCCGCTGCTTCGACGTTGTTCTTGCCGACAACGCCCAGATCTTTTTCCAGGGTCGAAGCGGACGCCACGGTCACGCCGCGCAGGTCGTCGATCAGCTGAACAGAGATGTTCTTGTTCGAACGGTGCACGGACAGACGCGGACGGCCTGCGTTCACTTTGCGAAGCTTGTTCCGGACGGGCACCTTCTAAAAATTTTCTAGCATACTTTCTAGTTCGAAAAACGCTAAAAACAAACTTAACCGAATTATCACTTGAGCAATTTGACTGCTTTGGGAGTTCTGTGTGGTAATACTCGCATTGACTGATAAGCTTGCAGACAAAAGAGAAGTAAAACTTCACGGTCTTTTCCGTCAAAGCACTAATTCTCGACAGCTCTGGATGAGAGCTAGTCCTCTGGGAGAATTCGCCAATCAGCCCTTTTTCTTTAGGATAGTCAGCGCTAAATTAACAGCAAAAACGATGATTGAAAAATAATTCTGGCTTTAGAATCAATTATAAGAGATTTACTTTGATATTTCGTTTGTTTAAGCACTCGCATAAGGGATTCCTTTGCAGGCTCAAAAGTAAGTGTAGTTTCATTAAGTTGTGAAATAATGGAAATGCATAGTTTTCTGCTATAAGCATTAGCAAATTATTATAAAACTAGGATAGTTAAATAATTATCCCCTATGTCGGATAAATTAGTTAATTAACCAAAAGGCCGAACGCGAAACGGCACGCTCGGGCAGCGACACCTACACACCCAAGCTTTACAACCAGGACAGCGATTTAGCCGTTATTAAAGCCTTGCAACAGGTTGCCGATGCCCGAGGGGTTTCGCCTGCGGAAATCGCTTTGGCGTGGCTGCTAGCTAAACCCGGCGTAACGGCACCCATCGTCGGGGCCACGAAGCTGCCCCACCTGGAAGCCGCCATCCGCGCGGTTGACATCACGTTATCCGAAGATGAGGTTGCAATGCTCGTTTCAACTTAATACCCTCAACCACTCCTGAAATATTGGAGCTACGCTGTTTTGACAAGATGGATGCTAACCTTTTCTGTTTAGTTCAATATCACCCTCAGTATGTCCTTGTATTTTTTTATTTGACTATAAGATTCTCCTCAGCATGCCTCGAATTTCTAAATCAACACGTATAGATATTCTTGAGATATTGCCTTGAATATGACATGTGGATCCTCATAGCATCTTTCGATTTAGTTCAAAATCCCCCTTTAACATTCCTTCCTTTTGCATAAATTACAGATTAAAATAAGTAGTGTCCTTTCTAAGCTACAAAATAGATGTAGCCGTAGGAAAGTGTCACTTTCTACTATTTAATGCAGAAAAATATCCGTGGAGTAAAATTAGGCCAAAGTTTTCGAGTGTGCAAATTCTAAGATGGCCAATAGATGCGTCATGGTTAAAACTCTTAAAAGGAAGTCGACAGTCCTCCATCTTGATAGCCCAGCAAAATTACATGGTTAGTGTGGCAAACATGCCTGTCCAAGGGTAATCATCTTGAAACAGTGATCCTTTAAGATCGAAAGAGGGCTCATTCGATCAGAAATCTAAAGTTACATTGCTCTTTTTAAGTGACCAAAAAATTGGAGGGCAACTAGCCCCCTTTTTCGAGTCTCTTTTCCCCAAGTCATCTAATCAAAATTTTGAGATAGGGACAGAGGTGATTTTAGGGGGGCAGTGGGGTACTTGTCCCTGGCTCAGAAATTTTAGGAGTGCAAAGTTTCATATGGTTATAACTAATTTGTAGATTCATGACGATGAAGGCCATAAGAATCCCTAAGGGCAGCGTAATGGTGGCAACGAACGCAGAGCGCGCGTGGAGCAAAAAAACGATTACGACAAGGCTGACTATCAGTAGCTCTTGGACAAGCGACGTATTGAGACTATTGACGGCGCGCTCTATGAGATCTCCTCGGTCATAGACGGGAACAATCTCGACACCTTCAGGTAGGCCCGGTTTTAGTTCCTCGAGTTTTTGTCGCACCGCCTGAATCGTCTTCAGAGTTCAGTGTTCCGGTCAGCTTTCTTGCCGCAGTGATCGTGGGCATCCTCTATTGTGTGGCGATTCCTGTCGCCGTCGTCGAGCAGCCGGGAATTTTCGCCAGCATGAAACGTAGCATTGCCCTGACGCGGGGCAGCCGGTTGCGGATATTCGCGCTCGGCCTCGTGCTTATCGTGATCGCCATGGTGGTGGTTTTGTTCTTCGGCGCGTTCGTGGGCGTCGGAGCGGCGGCATCCCTTTCGGTCCAGCTAACCGACCCGAACGGAGCGCTGGTTGGGAGTTTGGCGCTGCTGGGGTTCATCATCTACCTCAATGGGCAGCCCAACTACGCCTTGCTTTTTGGCAACCTAAATCCAGAAGATGCCAACACCATCGTCGAAAGCTTGCGTGAGGAAAACATTGGTTTCGAGTTGCGGGCGGAAGGCACGGCGATCTACGTAGACCGCGATCAGGTGTATGAGTTGCGGATGCGCTATGCGAGCGAGGGTGTTGTCAACGACGGTATCCAAGGGTATGAGCTGTTCGTGATCGAGCAATGCAGCAATTTTTACCCAACCCGCCGTAGCGGCATTTTCTAACACGGTAACTTGAGTGCCCTGACTCAGAGTTGCGATCTTTGTGTTCGCACCGGTGCTTGGGGCCGAACGAAAGTTCAATGCTGTGGCGGTGACTTCATGGGTGAAGCTCATAGCGGGAATGCCACCGAGCGGATCTCTAAACAGAATCGCCTTTGCCTTTTGTAGCAATTCCATGCGGTGATCTAAACCGTTATGTCCCCCATTAATGGCGGTCGGGAACCGTTCTGCTCGTTGTGTGCCCACCAGGACTTGGCAAAAAACGGAGGTCAGACGAAGTGTCGATTGTTACGATCCGAGAGGTTGAGTTCGGCGAGGTCAGCTTCGGGAGCTCCGCGGTGCTCGAAGCGTTAAAGTCCCACCACGCGCCAGGGTCGATGGAGACGGCGGACGAGGAAGAACTGCGCAGACTTCTCCAGTCTTCTGCCAAGGGAGACAGGGAGGCCTTCGCGCAACTGGTGGATCGGTTGCGCTGTATATCATCAAGTATTAATTGTACTCACAATTCCACGACACATAAACAAATGGGCACTTTTGTTTCACCTAATGTTACCGAAAGTTGACATAGAATTAATATATGATCTTTTAGCTGAATATCATGAAGAACTGACGGTGCCAAGGTTCTTGCAATAAAAATTAGTATGGGTTTCATCATTTTTTTATCATTCCAACTGATGGTGCCAACAATATTGCAATATAAACACGAATGTGCACGCTTGTTCATTTAACTTTTTACTTTTGTTCTAGAAAATTTTATTTTGTGTCTCAAAATAAAGGGGTTAATGGTCAGACACAATATGTGTGGATGTGGCTCTGTTCTGTTTCTAATCGAATCCGTAAACGAAAAATGACGGGTTCGGCATTAAGACAAGAAAAACACATGCATCTAGTCTTAGAAACAAGACTCGGGTACATTATCCAGGGAGTAACCCCCTGAAAAACGGCTAGTGTAGCGACAACGGTGCCACACAAAACCCCTAACGATAGGTTTGGGCGGCCTTTTGGGGGGAAGCAACAGGGACGACGAATAACTACGTATCGTCGTTGCTTCTCACCACGAGCCCGCAGCGCGGAGCCCTATCATCAGCTCAGAGATTGTGTTCTAGGAGTCCATTGCGACGCCATAGATTAAGCATAAAACTCCACAAACTTAACCTAATCATTTGTGTATGGGTGGGTCTCTCCCTACTGACATGGATTAATACCTCTATCGGTTGTTTTGAATTGTTTCGTGGAACATGCGGTAAAATACGGTTTGCCAAAGCGCTCAACGTCTCTGCAACCACCTGGGCGTTCTTATCCACTTCTGGCGCCGCTGCTCCATCGTCTTGTGTCGAGAGCCATTGGACAAACGCCTTGTCCGCGATGGCGGTTCCGAGCGATTTACGCAAGGCATTCAATTTCCGCAACTGACCTTTGGTGAGCGATGATTCGCTTATTCTAGTTTTTGGAGTCCTCGCCATGCCGGCAGTCCCTTTCGCAAGAAGTTCTGTACAAACTTGGGATTATCCGGCCTGAGTGTAACTATCTGCCTAGCATCCTCAGGATAAATCTGAATTATTGCATATCAAACATGGATATGCGACAAATCTATGGTATCAAGAAATGCATTGCCATCACGATCAAGGAATGTCGACTGAAATGCTTGGGCCATGTCTTACAGATGGCGACAGAGTACTTGCCTCCTTCTAGCTGAGCCACTTAGCTTATGGAAGGGACATAAAGGAGGGCAGTGGAAAAGCTGGTAGAACTTGTTCATATTAGACCTTGAACCTGGCGGCACATCCTTGTCGCTGATGTGCTTCGGGCTTTGATCTCGATGATCACAATGAGCAGGACCACCCAAGTTTTTGTCGAAGTTTTTTGTTTTCCACGCGGCGCGTTCGTCGATGGCTTTGTTCAGCTCCTCTCTCCTCTCTCTCTCTCTCTCTCTCCTCGAATCCTCTCCGCTCCACAAAAGACACACACTCTCCCCTGTCTTGCTGCTCGCTGCCGTCCTCTCCCACCATGTCTCACACCGGCGGCGGTACAGAGCTCCGCCGTGTGCAATCACGTCAGTGTTTTCAGGGCGGGATGACGAGGATGTGTTTGAGTTTTCTGCGACCAAGGGCGATTCGTTGGCGGTGGATTTGATTTCGCATCGCCGTGGGCAACCGACTGATGCGCGACTGGTGATCCTTCATGCCCAGCCGCAGAAGGCGGGAGATCCCACCTTGCGCCAAATCCAAACGGTGGACGATAGCGATAACGTCGGTGGAACGGACGTGCGACTTTTGACCCAGGATCCGGTCGCGTTGTCATACTACTTCTACGGTTACTGTAACTAATGACACTTAAGGGTATTAAGTTGAAACATTTAGGGGGAGTTCCAATTTAACGAAAAAAATATACGCATACAAGTATTAAAAGGGCATATGAGCAATATCATAGGCATTGCTGCTCTATTATAACATAGAACATCATTGATATTTTAAAGGAACTAATTTGGTTGGAAATTCAAAGTTCTAGTACTCTTTTTAAGAGTCAAAAGTGAATGGGGAGCAATCAGCTCTCCTTTTTCAAGAGTTGCTTGAACATCCAAAAGAGGTCTAAAATCATATTTCAGATTATTATAGCCAAAACAAATGGAACATAAAATTAATATAAAATTAAGTAGGTTTTATGAATCTGATTCTCGACATGCTTATAATAAGATACGCTGATTTGGTATCTATTACCCAAGAGAAAACCCACTGAGCAGCTTTTTTTTTGGCTTTACTCTTGGGTGTATGAAATATACAATATATTTTTGGTTATTTTTGAGGGCTCAAAAATGTATCTTACAACAAGTAGATTCCAATTTTTCGTCAATTATAGGAATTTTTTATTGATAAAATAAAATAGAGTATTTCCATTCTCTGAACAAAAAGAGGTTGTTCTCGATGTGCCGCCAGCAACCACTCGGAAATCGCGATTGAGAGACTGAAAGGTATACTGCTTCCTTCCTATTAAGGATAAGTTTTTCTTGTTTTAAGTTTAAGTGTCCACTTAATTTTTACTTGAAAATTGTTTCAGTTATAAAAAAGGCATTTTTCAGATAGGTACCAGCCAGAATGAGGTTCTCGGAGAATTCTCCCTCTGCACGCTCCTCCCAATCGGAGACAAGCCGAGCCATGGCCTTTGCTCGCGAGGCCTCAATCCGAATCAAGTCTCGCTCGACGAATCGAGACAGCGCACTTGCGGCGTCGCCCCGTGCGAACTCGCGCACCGCCTGAGCGGCCCATTCATGGTTCTGGCGGCGAATCTCACGGAGCTCGCTTCGTCCTGCGAGCTCTCCAATCGCCGAAAAAGGTGAACCTGCTTCTTTACCGAGGAAAGGGTATATTTTTCAGTGTACAGTATCTTGAGACTAAAAGTCGAATTTTTCTTATAAGCCATTCAGCCAATGCTGCCTTTATTAGACTATGATCGTGATAGAGCATTTTATTATGCTTTAATACAACCTTCTTTACATGTGGATTAACAAATTCACTATCTCGATCCATTTGAATTCTCCTGTAATAATTGTGTTCAATGATGAATTCAAGAGCTTTAGCAACTTCATCAGCTCTCTTTGACCGCGATCGCACCAGCTGATCGATATTCGGGACCCTGAAGAATCCTATTCGGCGGGCGATTTTGTGCGCGATGCCCAGGCGGCTATTCGCGCCAGTGTTCAGCGCGGCAGAATACCGCTGCTGGCGGGCGGCACGATGATGTACTTTCGCGCGCTCACGCGGGGCCTTGCGGATCTGCCACCGGCTGACAAGGGTATTCGCGCGGCGATAGACCGCGAGGCCGAACTGCGTGGCTGGCCGGCCTTGCATGAGGAGCTGGCGAAAGTTGTGACAGTATTGCTGGCGGTTTGATTACCCTTGGTGTGGCCCTGGGTTTTTATGTAGACCCCACGTGGCTTCTCTTGCCTGGCATTCTTGGAGTCACCTTACTGCAAAGTGGAGTTACTGGTTTTTGTCCCGTCTATTTTATTCTTGATCGAACCTGCCCTAATGATTAAAACTCTATAGGGAAGCGCACGAGCAAATCTCGCACCGGGCCAAGGTCGGAGGAGCCTGGCCCCTTGGCCACATTCATGAATCACCGTTCACCTGGTTCCAACATTTTCCTTACAATCAGATACCCTACTTTACTCAACTTCCAAAACTTTTGTTTTTAGTGACCTTCTAGTAGCTGAGTAAAATTACTCTTTGTTCATTGTTTATCCACCCTCTGCTAATTAAGTCCCTTGTGGATTAACTGAGACAAGTCTTGTCATCTTATCATCCATTGAAACACAAAGTGGTTACAAACAAGAATGGATAGATTCATGATTAGGAATAACAAGCAGACAAATGTTGGTACCCTAGACCTATCCGATGATGGTGCTTCTGGTAATGAATGGGAATGGAAAGAAGGACAATTGGTACATCAATCCGATACAGAACTCATTCTTCAAATTCCTAATAACACAAAAGGAAATGAAGAAATGATAAAGATTACATTACCCGTATCGGCACTCAGTACGACAGGACCTGTCTTACTTGCGAATGAATATGAATTGGATGAAGAAACAACAGCTTCTTCTCCTCAAGACTGTAACGAACAAGAAGAAGAACAACAGTTATTACCTATTATTGCCACTAGTTCACTAGCTATTTTGTTTGCTCCACGTCCAGCCTCAAACTCGGACCAAATGTAAAAGTATACCTCATTGATTTTCTTACTGTTTCAGACTGTTTGGGACACTTACTGTTTCATTATAAGTCCATTTTTTAATGTTATATAATCCACAAGCACCACTTTTCAATGATTAAGTAGGATAAATAAATTTTATTTTGCCGTTTTCTTCTTCCTTGGTGCCGAATTTCTCAATTATAATATGCGTTTTTGGTCACATATCTCAGTCTAAAGATTATCATATCACTAAGTAATTTGCTACCTAAATAGACCAGACTAATGCCTCGATAATTACGACACTCACTCTTGTCACCTTTTTTATACAGTGGTTTAATTAAGATTTTCCTAAAATCATTAGGTACTTCCCCCTTTTTCCAAAATCATATTCATAATCTTCAGTAGCATATTTCTAACCTCAGAGCCACCATATTTAAGATACTCATTTATCACACCATCAGCACCTGGAGCCTTACTATTTACACCTTCCAATGTCGCCGAATGGAGAAGTTCCGCCACAATCGCGTGCTTTTTGCGGGCGACAGCGCCCATCAGGTCAGCCCCTTTGGCGCACGTGGGGCTAATTCCGGCGTGCAGGACACGGACAATCTGTGTTGGAAGCTGAAGCTGGTGATCGACGGAGTGGCTGATGAAAGCCTGCTGGACAGCTATGATTTTGAACGGGTTGTCGGGGCGGATGAGAATATTCTGAATTCCTCACGCTCGACCGCTTTCATCACCAAGTCTTTATTTATTCAAAGGACAAAACACATTTATCATTAATCATTGCATTGATCATAGTTCAATCCGACGACATCAAATAAATCTTACCCGACTTAACTTACTTAAACAAGTACTTGAAAAACCGTGCAATGCTTCGCTTAGACATTAACAAACCTTACTCGACTTAACTTACTCCAACAATTACTTGAAAAATCGTGGAATGCTTCGCTTAGACCTCAAACAAATCTCACTCGACTTAACTTACTCCAACAATTACTTGTGATCGAGGCACATCTCGCGCGCATGGACGCGGTCAATCCTTCTCTTAACGCGATTACCCGCCCGCTGCATGACAGCGCCCGCGCCGCCGCGCGCGAGGCCGATGCCAGGGTGGCTGGGGGCGAGGTGCTCGGCCCGATGCACGGGGTGCCGGTCACCATCAAGGACAATGTCGATATCGCCGGTCAAAGCAGTCCCAACGGCCTACCGGCGCTGAAGGATCTGGTGGCGGACGCGAACTCTCCCGTGGTCGACAATCTTCAGTGAGTTCCGCTATTTTGCCAGCGGATCAGGACGCACCTGGAAGTGCACGACAATTGGCTTTGATCCTTTGCCGTCTTCTTTCAACCACGGCGTGCGGCCACCTTCCGGCACCCAGATACCGCGACCTTTCCAGCCTGCGTCCGGATCGTCAATCCGACCCTCGAAGCCCTTGGTATAAAAGCCCATTGGATAAGGAATTCTCAAGGTGACAAATTCTTCATCGACGAGTGCGTGTACGCCATCGAAAAGATTGCCGGTCAAGGGCATATAGGAAAATTTACCTTTGCCGCGTGAGAAAATGCCAAGCATCCAGACTGTCCAGCCCACGCAGAAATGATATAGACGCGGGCGCGTTGCAAAGAACGCCCAGAAACGTAAGCCATAGCGGACGGGTGTCGGAGTCAAATGTCGTTCGAATTCCCGTTCACGCCAATGACGCATCATCTTTGGAAGTGGGAACCGCATTGGGCAAACGGATTCGCAGCGCCCACAAAAGGTTGAAGCATTGGGTAGGTGCTTGGCGAGGTCCTGGTTGAAATAATGGCAACCGGAATCTGTCACACTGATGCCTTCACATTATCTGGCGACGATCCTGAAGGTGCATTTCCTGCCATTCTGGGCCACGAAGGTGCTGGCATAGTCCGGGAAGTGGGGCCAGATGTTAAATCTGTGGCACCAGGAGACGCGGTTATTCCACTGTATACCCCGGAATGCCGCGAATGTGATTTCTGCCTGCACCCGAAAACCAATCTGTGCCAATCCATTCGTAGCACTCAGGGCGCTATATTCTTGGTCGACACTTTTTATAAATGACTACTATGCTTGAAGAAAAGTTTTTTTTTTGTATTTAATTTCATGTTCTTTTAATTTCCAAGCTAGTTTAATGCAATATTGAAGCTTACCATTTGGTTTGGCTTAATCTTCATCATTCTTGACTTTAGCTTTTTAAATGGATAGTCATGGCACCAGAGTAGGGACCAGTCATCATCAATAGATGTGTTTGAATATCCAAGAGAATCCATCACCTCTTCTACATGCTGCTGCTGTAATGTCAAATGCATAGACTTGTAATGTAGTAATGGACTAGGTACGCTTTTAACTAGTAGGCCTCAGTCTACTCCTTCCTCCAGAAGCAAAACTTGACTCCTTTATTCTGAATGCACTTTGCTTCCTTCTTGACTAAAATGTGAGAAGGCAGCACAAGTGTAAGTAAAAATTGGACTGGATAACTAGAAGAAGATGATTAGCACATTGGCTGAGAACCATGACAAATTAAATAGAAATATTCAAAGTTCTTATCCTAAAGTTTTTTTTAACTGAAAGTAAAGAGCAGAACTAAAACTTAAAACGAACAGAAATTATTACGCATATGATGAGGGGGTGAACCCCCTCATATACGTAATAGAAACATGGGAATACAGAAGTTCGTTACGTAAGCTAATTTATGAGTTATGAATATCTTTCACAAATAAAAACATGTGTAAAAAATTAAAAGTTCTTGTTGCCTTTCTAAGAAACCGAAAAATCGGAGGGCAACTAGGCCTCCTCCCCCGCTCCTTTTTTGGGATCAACTCGATGTCTTTAGGGCTTACGATCTGGAGCCCTGCCGTCACTTTTGTGGCCCCGGTCTCAGTCTCGGCCTCAACAACAATCTCTTCCAACTCCTCTTCGTTGGGAGCAATCGCGATGTTGTAGGTAAGCCGCTGGTTCGTCGAGAGGCGTAAGGTATCGACGAGGGTTTGAAAGCCAATGAAAGAGGCTCTGATCTGGTACACCCCGGGGGGGATACGCGAGATGCTGTAGATGCCATCACCATCGGTAGCCCGACGACACGCCCGTCATCCTGATGGGCTATTACAATCCGGTCTACATCTACGGCGTCGACCGGTTTCTGACCGACGCGAAGGCGGCGGGGGTCGACGGGCTGATCGTGGTCGACCTGCCGCCCGAAGAGGATGCGGAACTGTGCGTCCCCGCGCGTGAGGCGGGGCTCGACTTCATCCGCCTCGCGACGCCGACCACCGACGACAAGCGCCTTCCGGCCGTGCCCAAGAACACGGCGGGGTTCGTCCATCACGTCGCGGTGCCGAAGGGGCCGGAGTCGATGAACGACAAGGCCCGGAGCCACCCGAAGAGGTCGCGCACATCGGGCATGGCGACCATCTCGGCCAGCAGCGGCTCGGTCATGTAATGCACCATCGCACACGCTTCGAGCGCCGCGCGGTGCGCCGGGCTGGGCACCTTCATCACGAGACGGTCGAGCAGTGTCTTGATAACATCGGGGTCGGCATCGACATCAAACTCGGTGCCGGGGCGCTGGGCGTAGGTGTCGGCGATGAGAGAGAGCCTTCTGCTTTGGCCGCCTCCCACCTTGTAAAATAGCAAAGAATAGTTTATTTTTACAAGCAATAATGGTTTAGAATTAAAATTCCAACTAAATGGCGTTAATACTTACAACGAAAAAAAGAAAAAACACGAGACTATAACTAATTAAACACTGACATGTAAAAAGGAACGTACGAATTGGCAAAACGATTTGTTCTTGGTGTAGGCAATTGCAGTCTCACTTTGTTAGCTGTCCATGTGTTTATTTTATTCCTCATAACTTACCTTCCCGCCGGGCCCGTCCTCATCGAGGAGTTCCTCTCCGGCCCCGAGGTCTCGCTGTTCTTCCGCAGCGACGGCGACACGGTGCGCGCACTCAGCCCCGCTCAGGACTTCAAGCGCGCACTCGACGGTGACGCCGGACCCAACACCGGTGGCATGGGCGCGTATTCGCCGCTGCCGTGGCTCGCCGAGCAGTTCGGCAGCGAGCGGGCTTTCGTCGAAGAGGTCACCCGTGACGTGGCTCTCCCCGTGGTGCGGCAGGTGGATTTAGCAGTCTTTATCAGTTAGTTTTATAATTAATTCTTAACATAGTTATGTTGTTCGTTAACATAGTTATGTTATATCGTTAAAAATTATGTTGTCTTTATGGTTCTATGTTAGTAATATTTTCTTTTTCCTTTTTACAACTTTTTAATTTCTTTAATAATTTGGACCTTTATTAATCCTGTATTAACTGTACCCTTTCACTTGTAAAATCAATTAATTGTTAAAAGTTCAAACATTGTATTATTGGTAATTAGTGAAGCCAATAGCCTTAGCTGTTTGTATTCATTTAATGTCGTACATGTACATAGATTGTTATCTTCTTTGGAGTTTTGAACCCAAAAACAGACAAAGGTAATAAAAACTTTGAAAATAATATAGACCAATGGTCGGCTGGATTATATATTTGTATATTTTAAAGTGAAATCCACAGTAATGTTTTTTTCTAGGCCAATTAGCTGATTTTGTATTCCCATTTAATCTTTCTCTATTGTTAAAAGAACTTTCAAAAGACATCTGTGTAATTTTTCCTTAAATTTTCTATAATTTTTAGTATATGTTTATGTAGTCTTGACAAGTACATAGCTAGCTTCTGAAACTTTAAATAAAAAATAACATTAACTCTTTTGTCTTAAAACAAATTCAGTGGGAAAAGAATGAAATTTACCATTTTATAAAAATTTATTATAAATTTAAAAACAATTCTGGTTTTCAATTTCAAAGGAATGTTAGTCGCCAAAAAATAAAAATAATGCGCATTTTAGTGATTTTTAATTTTACTCGACACGGCAAGTGCGTCCTTCCAAAACGGTTGCCGGCGGCAGAGACCGAGTTTCCCAGTTGCTGACCGGAGATCCAATAAGCTGCTCAAATTCGTTTTTGCGCGATACACTTCCCACAGCAATTCCCTCCGATGTTAATGGAGATGTGCGCGACAGGATATACAAGTCTAATACTAGCAGGTTGCTGAAAAAGTCACTCGCTTGCGTTGTGTGAATGTGATTCTCTCGTTTTGTAGAAGCGGGAGGGTTTGATGCGCGGGTATGGCTCAAAACTGTCAGTGGAAGACGAGCTTCTCCCCGATCTCTTTGCCATTGCTGATGGTTGGATACCGAGGATCAAAGTGTTTAAATATGGCCAACGACGCTCTATCCTGACATTTTCAATTTTCTTGCATTTCACCCAAGTGAGTTGAAGAGCAAAGATCTTTGTGACTATAAGGTATCAAAGGCCTATAGCTATTATACATCTGGGTGTTTGAACCCATTGAGCTACCATGCAGTAAATGAGAAAAGCAAATTCGCCTAACATCTCCAAAAGCGTAGGAAGAACATCGATTGCCGATGTCAGCGCCTGCCGCCGCTCACCTCCCTTGGCAATGAAGTGCGGGTGGTAGATCATCAACGGGATGTATGAGATCTCCTGGTATTGTGGCATCTTGGTCTTTGCCCACCAGTCGTGCTCGGAGAGCAGGAACCCGTGATCGGTGGTCGCAATGAGCGCAGTGTCCTGCCACAAGTTCTCCGCATCGAAACGGTCCAGCAAGAGGCCAAGATATGTGTCGGGAGGGAGGAACCTGATAGCTAAGGTAATAATATGTAATTGTTGAGAAGACGTGCGGTTGTCCTTAGTAGTGAATTTAGACCTGTTCTGCATGATAGGAAGAATCTTTATGTCTATGGGTCTCAACGTCGGCTGTGTCATGGATCAGTGTCTTTTAAGTTAATTTGTTTTGTTTTCTTTTTAATATAAACCCAATAGAACTTGGAAAAGTCTTTATGAATCTATAGTGACAAAGGGACGGTATTTGTATTCAAATTTTTTCCAATGAACTGCAAGTTTCCCTTATGGAACTTTTGGACAAGGTGGTTCTAACAGTGTGTTTTGTGTTGCAATCTGACACCATGTCTTAGGAGGACGGTGCTATTTAATAGCCGTGAAAATAAACGAAGCACAGGGGTGACAAATAAAAACGACCAGTTAGCCGGTCTCGCTAGTCGCTTAGTTGGTCGCAGCTTTAACATAGCATAAAGATAAAATAGAAATAAGAAGGTGTATTTTCAATTTCTGGGGGGGGGCCTTACTGCCTAGCGGTTGTAGGCTGAAGTATGCGTTAAACATGAAAACAAATAATTCTTATTCATTTAAAGATATTTCCGCTTTGGTGCTCATTATTAATCTCAATTACCAAATTTTCTTTGAGTATTTTTCCTTTTGAAGAACACAAACAAAAACGTTGCTGCTGATTTTCCCATCTTTGATGTAAAATAGTCAACAATTTCCCATGCCCAATGGCATAAAATTTAAATCTCATTTCACCAATCTTACAATTAGACATTATTAGAGTGGGGGTGCAAGGGATCATCATTTTAGTATGTTGGTGGCAATTTTTAGGTTTGAGAGACTGTCTGAACTCACAATGAGCTTGTCATTTTAAAAAGTAAGAACACTCTGTGTGAATGTTGTCTAAATATTAATAAGTGTGAGTATGAGGGCTGCACATGAAAGCTTGATGTTCTCCTTACAGCCTTTGAGCTGCAGATTCTGGGGGTGCAAGGGATCATCATTTTAGTATGTTGGTGGCAATTTTTAGGTTTGAGAGACTGTGTTAGACCCTACCACTTTCTAGGAATAAGCTGAAATCGGGGTGCTAAGAAAAAAAAAAAAAAAAAACGACAAAGCTAAAGTGTTGCTCTCGCAACGCAATTAGAATAGACTATTGCCAAGATATTTTTTTAATTAAATTAAATTAAATAAGGTTAATTAAGATCATTTTTTAAATAATTTTTGACAAAAAAGGATTTATAAGAAAATCATCAGAGTCTGATCTTACTGCTCAGGCTGGTCCTATTCAGAAAATAAAAGTTCGTTACTAGAAAGTCCTATGAGGAAAAGTTATTTTTGATTTTTCTTTTAATTTTGCGATATTGTCGTTTATCTGACTTATAGTGAAGTTTTTGCCTTCCTGTTTCGTTAATTTTCAATGAAAAACATGACTATTATATTTTTAAACTTTGGTTTTCTTACCTGAATTCGTACTAACGATTTCGTCGTATCAGAATTTGAAGTGAAAAATGCAAAGTTTTTGGAAATTCAAGAAAAAATGAAAAAACATTTTGTGCAATAAGGGCCCGAAAGGGGCCGACGGTTCGACAAGCGCATCCGTGAACAGGTCTCGGGCAGCGTTCAGTTCGATCATGATCGGGTCGTCGGGCTCGAGCAGCGACGCGAGTCCCCACTCCTCGAGTTTGTCGAGAACGAGCATGATCCGGTGGCGTGCGAGTTCCAGGTCGAGCAGCACCGGCTGCTCGCGATCCGGGAGGAGCGTCGTGCGAAGCGTCAGAAGACCCCAGTCCTTGGTGTTGTACTGGAGAGACAGCGCCGCGGCGTATTTCCGTTCTTGATTGCGTTCGACAAAAACCGAGACCTTTCTTTTTCTCGAAAACGGCACTAGATTGAGGAACAAAAATCTAAATGCGTTATTTTCACTGTCAAAGGCTGGTTCCTTGCTTTGGATACATGATAAGAAATTTGTTTTTAATTAAGATAAAGAAATTGTTTTCTTGCTTAATGTTTTTGCACCTAAATGTTCATGTGAATTATTTTTTTAATTAAGTCGAGTTAAGTAAAATAAGGCGTCATGGTCCCCATGTTTGTTTGGATCGCCGAAATCCACCATCGCTACTCCCCGTGTGCCGATGTCCGCGGAAACGATTTGATCTCGGACTGACGGTGCAAATGGCGCCCATCCTGAAAGGTCTACTTTGATCTTTCCGTCTTTCGTTCGTTCCAGCGAACCTGAAACAGGACACCCCCAGCCGGACCACAAATCGGTCGATTCAAATTCTCCTTCCGACACCCGTATCCAGTGGGTCAGTGCTTTAACTTTGGTCTTGCCGAATTGCATCGACTCGAGCGTTCCGGCTCGAGGATCTCCTCCTGGACGAGCGAGAGCCAGTCTTCACGCAACCTCATCGCATTCCTCCCGGGTGTCTCTCGTCAGTCGAACGTGATCACGGACCGCGCGACCTCACCCTTCTTGAGCGCGTCGAAGCCGTCGTTGATCTGATCGAGGGTGAGCGTGCGCGAGACGAGCTCGTCGAGCTTGAGCCGGCCCTGCAGGTAGAGGTTCGCGTAGGTCGGCATGTCGATCCGGAACCGGTTCGAGCCCATGCTACAAATGACGTTCATATGGTAGAAACAGAGAAACAAGCATTATCTCAACGATTCAAAATAGAGGACCAGGGAGAGCCCAATATTGCCTTGGTATGTCACTCAACAGAGAACGCAGTAACAAGATCCTACATATCAAACAAAAGGCATATCTTGAAAGTTTGCTCAAAAGATTTGGCATGTTTGATTGCAAGCCAGTTTCTACACCATTGGAGCCAGGAAAGCATTATGAGAAATTAGCTGATGGAGCTAAGGCTGTTGTGCAAAATATGCCAACTAGGATTATTTTGCACATTATACAGTAGGAATTGTTTAATTAACATGTCTCCATATGAGGTGGAATGGTCACACATTTACACCAAAGTTATCCCTACCCTATTTGAAGGTAGCCTAACCCTTCCTACAGTATGCTATGCCTATTAGGGATGAGCATAATATAACCTGTAGAATCTAATGACGGTACCACTATTATATCAAAACATTTTCTTATGTACAGGGAGTTGGAATCCCTTCCTAGGCTGCGTTACAAACCAGGTGATAAGCAATGACATTGACCGGCCCTTGGACATAGGGCCGAAATATTCATTCAAATTTTTTCCCACTTGAGAAAATCCCTTCTGTTCTTCTTGTTTTTTCTGTTTACGAAGACATTACATCCGGACCTTTTGTACCTGTGTGGAAACTTTTGTGGAAAGTTTTGTAAAACTATCCAAGAGTTGGTAGATCCTAAGAAATCATGTACAATGGGTGACTGTTCGAAATATAGGCTACGAGAAGTTCACTGTAGAAGTTTTGAAATTGAAAGCTCTGAAGGTTAAAAGAAATATTATATGGTCATTTAACCCAATGTTATGCGCAGGCATATACATAGTGGTGGCAGCGCCATTCGTAAAAAAGGTGGTACCTGGGCGTCTTACCTAAAAATTAACCTCCCCCTCCTGCCATGCCTTGCCTCTCCTGAAAAATCTTATTTAAACTAGCAAGTGCCTAACGCAATCGCCTTTTAAAAGATCTTGACAGTGGCACCCTCAGGTGTGGCTCCAGGTACCGAAGAATGTTGTAAATCGCCGTATTCTGAGTCCCCTATTGAACGCGCTTGTAGCACCTCATATTGTGTACATTTCCCCACTCAGGGAAATTTTCACTATCACCGAAAGACAGAAAACGCGCGCCATCTATTATAAGTTGGTTAAGTCCCTGCTTAGTTTACCGCCTTGGCATTCAAATTCTAAACTTAGCTGAAGGTATTCTGTTATAGTTCCTAGCACTAAATGAGTCCAAATCATAAAGTTTGCGTATAAATGTGTTTTTTCATTTTTTTATGAAAAAACGAAAAAATGTGTTAATTGAATCTGGAGACAATTGCCCCCCGCCCTCCCTATCCACCCTTTCCATTGACTCTGTTCTTACACTATTTTTTTAGTGTAAGAATTAAAAAAGGTTATTAAAAAGGTCGTATTAAAAAAGTCGTATATTTTTCAACGTCCTTCAACTAAGTCTTGGATTGTTTTCAATACTTCGAGCTATTTTTAGTGATGTAGTTAATAAACATGTTGGATGGGCTTGTCATAATTATTTGGCCTTTGGACTATTTTGAGCAAAATAGCTACATCTAAATTTTAACCGGATGCCTTTGGGGAAAGGGAGCTGGGGGCGGGCTGGTTGTCCTTTGATCATTTTTGACTCTTAAAAAGAACAAGAAGTTTAAATTTCCAGTCGAAGGAGCCCCCACCAAAGAAGGAAATTAGGAAGGGTACCTACCTTCCAGATAGCTATGACATTGATAGACTCTAGCATGACAATTTGACGCGAAAATTTCAAGACCAGTTTGTACGTGTACACCCATCCCTGTAGGACCGGTTGGCCGGTGGCGTAGATCGCGAGGCCTTCACGGGCTTCCGCACGGCGGACGTCTTGGAGTTGCCGAAACGTTTCTTCGTAGTCGAGTTGCCCTTCGTTCAGCTGAGCCTTGATCAGGGCCACTTTCATATCGGGTGAGACCAAAGGCCCGTAGATGCGCGGATTGGCAATGATGTTTGTGCGCATCTCTTCAAGCTGGGCCGGACTCATATCGCCATCGAGGGGCTTTCTCAAGCGTACGTTCCTCGAGCTCGGTGGAAAGAGTCCGAACATCGTGTTTGCGGACGCGAATCTCGACAAGGCGGCGACCTATGCCGCGATCGCGGTTTTCTACAACGGAGGCCAGACGTGTACGGCCGGTACCCGTTTGATCGTCGAAGAGCGCATACGTGAGCGTTTCCTCGAGATGGTGGTCGAGAAGAGTCGAGCGTGGATGCCCGGCGATCCCCTGGATCCGGCGACGGCGATGGGCCCGATGATCGACAAGAGGCCTTTTTTAGTTGGTCTTCCTCTAAAAATATTTGATCAAAATTTTGTAAACAGGCATCTTGTTCAAAATAGTCAAAAGCTCAAACAAATGTGCCTGTAGGGATGACATTACCCACCCATAGCTTTGGAGAGAGGTGCCGAACACAATAAAAAGACACCTTGTGCATGCAAGTTGTCAGAAGGAATATCATCAATATGTAAGGAACGGTAGAGGGTATTAAGTTGAAAAATTCTGAGGATGTTGAAGAGCTATCGGAGGCTTTGTACGGTGAAGCTAACGGCATTGAGGCCGTGCTCTGAACCTGGGTACTTGAAGCTGACATTGTTAAATTGCAGGCCGCCGAGTAGGTCTGGGGCAACCCCTGTGCGACGGTGTTCACCACGGGTATTAACGATGGAACCGATACTGTCAATTGAGCGGTGCAGCTTATCTAAATCCATCGCCAAGCTCACCAGTTGCGTGAGCGGGGTGGTTACTTTGCTGGCGAGCATGTTGACGGCAATGAGTACACCGGGACTGAGGGTAAATATCTGCATATTTTAGAAAATATTGGAAGATCCTTGCTTTTGGGACCTTGTGTCGGTGTCCAGGAATTTTTAAAATTCTATACAAGAGAACTGCAGTTCCCACCTTGAACAGCCAGGAAAGTTCCTTTTTTACATGGGATACAAGAGAACTGCAGTTCCCACCTTGAACAGCCAGGAAAGTTCCTTTTTTACATGGGAGCACCGATCTGTCTCAGTTCTTTTCTTTTTTTTCTGAAATAGCGACAGTATCAAATCTCTTAAGTGACATTAAAAAGCAGGTCGACCCCATTTATGTTTTCCAAACTTGAAGATGGTCCGATGAGCATTTTTCCCAGCTTTTTGATAACATGTAAATTTGAATCCGAGTCTCAGGAATTGGGCAAATGCGGGTTTAGAAAATTATAGCACGGCTAAGATGTGGTGTGCACATCGAGGAGACAGGGGAGATTTTTTCGGTGTTTGTCAATAGGACGCCTTAGGTTTTCTTCGAGCTCCAAGTGGAGCTGGGCAGTCTTTTTGGTACTTCTTTTTTGCTTTATATTGAGCATAATTTCCTTTTTTTAGGACCGAAAAAAGAGTGTTTCCTTCAGGCGACTTAACCGTCAGAAGATATATTCCTACCCTCCAGTAGAAAATAACTATAAAACGTTAGAAATCATTGGAGATTCAGGCCCTGAAAGTCCAAGACGTCAATGGATTCAATTACAAAATAAGGAGGAGCAAATGAAGCAACTCGCCCACTTGGCCGGTTGGTGTTTCCATTTCTCTTAACTAAACATACAAAATTACACAATGATACTGCTTCGTGTAGAAGTTACAAATTTTAAATCTTCATTATATGCGGTTTGAAATTGTATATACTTCTTGGACTTTGGTGGTATGTATGTTAAACCATCTTTATTTAAGGTTACAACACTATTTTACCTAACAGTAACTAGTAAGTAAATCATTTAGTATAATTATGAACCACACATTGAAAAATCAAACACAACTGTTTCAAATCGCTTACCAAGCATACTGTGGCCTGCAGCATTAGTTTTAAGTACTAAAGAACTTTAGCGTAAAGAGCGAGGTGTTGAGGAAGAGCAACAGTTCGTTGCGATGAGCTATTTGATTTGTATGGCAGTCTAGTATTACAATAGAATTTCATTACCGATTTACTATCTCAAAGATTAACGTCCAAGAGACTTATAATTTATTTATTTATCAACTATCTTCCATAAGGTGTAGTGCTAAAGGTATCCTTGAATCTACATGTTTCGGTTCATCAAGTACCTTCCTCTTCCTTGGTGCTGGACCGGTCGCTCCAGTCAGTGGTTGCTCGGGAAGCCGAGGTCGATCTGCGACGGGGTGTGGTCCGGCCAGCGGGTCGTGACGACCTTGGAGCGGGTGTAGAAGTGCACCGACTCGGGGCCGTAGATGTGCGAGTCGCCGAACAGCGAGTCCTTCCATCCGCCGAACGAGTAGGCACCGATCGGCACCGGGATCGGGACGTTCACGCCGACCATTCCGACCCCGATGTCGAACTCGTACTGGCGTGCGGTGCCGCCGTCGCGGGTGTATAACCCCTGTTAACCCCAATATGCCCCTGTAGAATGACTGATGGAGATAGTAGCGACAGACGATTTTTACTTACAGTTACAGAAAAAAAGAGACAAGGTCCCATATAGAAATATGGTGTTTGTGTTCAAAGATTTTAACGCCTAGGTCGGCAGAAATGGGGGATGATATCCAAGCCTAGGTAAATTTTATATAGGAAAAAGAAACAGTAATGGTTACAGACTGCTGCAATTTCTTAGGTATAACAATCTTGTTATTACCTTTAAAAAACAAAAAGTGAGTAATTTTTTAGAAAAGCCGTAGGAAATTGTGGAGAGAGATGAATCTCAAGTTTTGCTCTCAATTTTTTTTTAGGGGGGAAGGGGTCTGAGCACGTGTCCGGTATATACGATAGTGTTCTAGCTAAATTACATTAAAATCAAAGTTCACTTTAAATAAAATGTGATGCAATGGCTACCATATTGAATATATAATGAAATAAAAGATCCCACAATATTTGAAACTTATACATTCATTTGCCTGGCCCCTCCCCTTGCCCTTTTTATGTACCTCCTCTCCTTAACAATGGTCAAAATTTTATAATTGTCGTCTTGTTCAAAGTAGTCAAAAGATTTAAAAGTTAAGGAGGGGGTCAGATCTCTCAAAGCGTATATTTTAACGCTAAAACATCCTAACTCTCTTTGAGATTTCAGATAAATACAGAATTACCTCTAAGGAAGGGGGGTGGAGGTCGAAATTGATGTACAACCCCCCTTCTTTCCGGGAACAAGTCTGGTCTAAGTTGAAGTTTCAGGAACTCGCCCGTACCGGTGTAGTGGTCGATAAGCAGCTCCACCGCATGATCCGCGTCGCGGGCCAGCGCAGCATCGCAGATGTTCTGGTGTTCCTGGGCGACATTGCGCGACGGATAGGCAACCGAACCAGCGAGGTTGCGGTAACGGATATTGAGGTCGTAGAGCTGGCCGCAATAACCGATCAGGAATTGCGATCGGCAAGCGGCAAGCAGAGACATGTGGAACAGCCGATGAGCCTTTTCCCAGGTCGCGCTCAACATGTCGACCATGTCACCCAGGCGCACACGGAAGTCTTCGAAATCTTCGCCCGCAACCATTCCCATCAGCACGTTGGCATCCAGCATCGATACGCCGCCCGGTTGGCCCATGCCGACGCGCTTGCCCTTTAGGTCGTCGATCGAATTGATGCCGCTGCCTTCCAGCGTGATGACATGCATGCCCACGGGCGCAATGGACATCCACGACAGGATCTTGCCTGGCTCGGTGCCTTCATAAGGCCCGGTTGCGGCATTTTTAAAGATTGCCGTATACTCCAGAACATGTGGTCGGGAATATCATGGATTCGTTGCCAGAATTCTTCATCACACAATCGATTGCGCCAGCCATATCCCATAAAGCGATCAAACAGATCTGACCATTCCTGGGCAAGAAAGGTGGGTACGTGAACGCCGTTTGTGATTGAACTTATGGGATTTTCTTCTGGTTCAATCTGAGGCCATAATTCCTGGCAAATTTTTGCTGATACACCGCCGTGTATTTTACTGACACCGTTGTCCGCACCGAGTCCCAGGAGCGCGACGTCCAACGGCTCCAGAGCCGCCGCGCGCGCATCGACCTCCGAACAGAGACGCTCGAAGTCGTCCTCCGTACCGCCGTAGACCGCGGCCCCGTCAGGAATCGAGAAGCGCGACGCATCGAGCACGGATCGGCTCCAGACGTGCTCGTCCATGTACGCCGCGAAGGACCGCGGATGCCCGGCCGGCAGCACCAGTTCGTCCAGGTTGAGTCCCTCCGCCTCCCGCCAGCGAGTACCACTAAGTTATTTATATTGTTTTGATTATTACCAATAAAGTGGTTTTCCTACCAGCTTAAAATGCACAAAAATAAGACTAAAAGAAGAAGAAAAAAGACACGATAGATATCAAACTCTTTTATCATTCTCTATTTGCTGTAGTTGTTTTGAAAAATTATCTAGTTGCGGCATGAAAGTCATTTTTTTTCTAAATTCCATTATCTGCTCTAAGCACCGTTCAAATGAATGTCCAGGAATACTCTCATACCAAAACGTGTATGTCATCTGACGGTTGACGGTGGTTCGCACATCGGGTTCTGATTACGCCCCGCCCTGAGTGGCAGGCGACGCCAGTCCGGCGAATCTGACGGCCGGCTTGCACAGGGCCCGGCTTGCTCAGGGCTTTGTGCGCCCGTGACGCACACCCAACAGCGCTCAGTCGAAGCTGTCCAGCGCGTCCAAATCGTCGATAGCCACGCAGGTACGCCTAATGAACTCGAGCGAGGTCTCCGGCGGCTGCATCTTCGGTGCCTCGGGTGGCTGTTTTAAGTCATGAGGGGTAAAGTTAGCAATTTCAGTTGAATTAGGAAATTCTGGTGTGAGTTCATTTCCTCCCTTCTGTTAATTTAACAAAGAATAATTCATTTTATAAGATTTGTTTTATCTTAGGACTCGTCTTGATTCTCACTGTTGATTTTTGCTAACCGAAGATTTCATTTAGGATTCAATGAGTTCATCCTTGCCAAGTATATTCTAACTGCAGATTTCTTTGTCTATTATTTTCACTTAGGAGTCGTTATGAAGAGGTTAATGATATGCCTTCTCCTTCTGTAGAGTTAAGACGCTCGAACTGCTGCAGCGAGCCAAGCGCTCACCGCAGCAGATGAACAGGCGCTAACCACGCATCGGATTAATAGGTGGCCAGTTGTCTTTTGCATTCAAAATGTGCTCACCGATCTCGGCCACATCAAAGTAGCCTTCGTCCAGAGATTTTTTCGCGATTGGCGTAACTTGCCACGACAGCAACTGTACAGAATTGCCACCCACCAAGAATTGTCTGCCCGTATTTGTATGTACAATAAAAGTTTGTTAGATAATCAATAATGGTGTAGCAGCCAGTTGCATATCTAATAGAGGAAAAATCAATAGTATTGGGAAGCTTGTGTGCTCTCATGTGGCAGGGTTTGAGATCATACGTAAAATTTAATCGTTCTAGTGAGCAATACAGGGGATTTTCCTTGAGTGCAATAGTTTATCCTGTAGAAAGTATCCCCAAAATCATAACATAAGAAAGGCTTCCATAGTTCACCTGTCTAGCACTCCATTTGATCGCTGTCATCGATCTCAGAAATAGATCCAGCCTGGACCAACTTCCCCCAAAGCTTCCCGTCTTGTATTTTATTCTACAGTTTTCATGTTTTGCCATTTCTTTTTTTTTTTTGTTAAATCCCCCTCTGAATAAACTGTGCACTCGCCAGACTAAACCCTTTACAGGATAAGGTAATAAAGTGAGGAGATATGAGTTTTTTTTAGGATTAGAAACAACAAAGAGAGATAAAACTCCACAAAAAAAGCCTCAAACGAGACGGAATTGGCATGAAGGAAGAGGATATACCTGTTGCACTTAGTGCTTATGGTACTCTTCAAGGAATTGACTACCAATCTACCGGTTCATACGGCCTAGGATTAGCTATAGTTAAAATGCTTTTAGATGCACATGACGCGATTCTTTCTGTTAGTAGTGTAGAAAAAAAGGGTACAACTGTTAAAGTTATTTTCCCAAAATATAAATTAGTTTATAATGCATACAATAGAAAAAGATCCCGCAAATAATTATAAATAATCAATTCCAGGGGGCAAAAAAGGTATTTACGACAAGTGTTCGTATAAAACTTTGAGAGGAATCAAATGATTTATAATTGGAAGCTCTAGTTCCCTTTTAAGACTCAAAAAGTGATAGCCCCCTCCTGACCGGCCTTTGTTTCCCTAAGCGTGTCCGATCAAAATTCTTAACTGACCATTTTGTCTAAAGTAGACCAAAGATTACATCGCAAAAACTCATGGGATTGTTGAACCCCCTTGAACCCAGGGGTAAGTGATATAATTATGCGATCAGCCCGTCATCCCAAAGCCGCGAGGTGGCATAATAGGGATCGGACTGTTCACCGTACTGGGCCCGAACCTGCTCCTCGATTAGCTTCATGTCGGCCTCCATCTTGCCCGGGTCGCCCCCTTTCTGGCGGCGCAGTTCCAGCATCACATTTGTGGCGATGTCGGCAGACATGGTGGCCAGTTCCGCCGTGGGCCAGGCGAAGAGAAAATTCGGGGCGAAACCACGTCCGCACATGCCGTAGTTGCCTGCCCCGTATGTTTTTTTTTTTTTTTTTTTTTTTTAGATCGATGAAGGTCTTATATGGGCAGAAAAAGCTTTGGACATGGAAAGAGAGCAGCCACAAGGCATGGGATTAGAAAGTAGGGCCCATTTGTATATTGGAATAGCACATTTACTCAAAGCAAGACAGCAAAGGCTTAAAGAAGAAAGGAAAGCATCTACAGCGATGGCTAGCCAGGCCTTTACAAGGTCATTATTGTTATTTTTATTAGTACTTATTCATTTATATACCAACTCGAGATTGGCGCGGCATTTCATCTGGGCACCTGGCTGCTGCTGGGACTGTACATATTCCCTGCCATTTGTTTGTCCGGATACCTTTGCTTTACGCAGCCGGAGGACGTATTCCGACTTCGCCGCTGGATTCGATCACGACGTCTGTTCCACGCGCTGGCCGGGCGTCTGACTCTGCGAGTGCCTGCTCTGCTGCCGGCCGGCATGACCTGGGCAATCACCGGAGGACTGTTTGCTCTGACGGCACTGGAAGCGGAAGTTCGCATCGGGGCGGGGCGCGATCCATCGGGGAAAAGACGGTTGCGCACCACCTCGACGGCTCCGGAACACGATGTTCCGAAGCCCCCGGCTTGCGCCCAACAGGGAGGTTGAAGACTGCCCCGTTCACGAGAGACACAGGACAGGCTTCAACCTCATCATGCACCACCATCTTGGCTCTTGTCACGAGCCAAGAGCCAGACGGAACGCCGGTGCCTGGCGCGATGCGGCCAACGCGTTTCCGTCTCAATGGAGGGGTGCGCTGATGGGCATTTGTTCTGAAGAAATTAAGTCCCATTTTTAAATGTTTGCAAAGAATTTTTTTCCGATAACTAACAGACAATTGTTAGCACCAATTGGGACGCTATCTGTTCATGTGAGAAATTAGTTTCTTGTCCTGCTATGATACCTATCTGACCTAACTTACTCTGCTACGATAACTCAATCCCTAAAGTGTGAAAAAATATTTAAAGAAAAAAGAATGTAGAAATAAATACTATTGGATATACACCATAAATTTTGCCTATATTCCACCGGAGTTCGAGGCATTCGTCTCGATGATGGCGACGACGTAATCTGGATGTCGATGTTGCGGCACGTAGAGATCGAAACGGAAACCAGAGACGCCTATCTGCGTCAAGCCAATGCCTTGCGGCGTGCCGAGGGCGAAGGTGATGAACCTTTGGCGGAAGCTGAAATTCCAGCGCTGAGCGCGGAGCAATTCGAGCCTTTGGCGGCGCAGGAGCAGTTTGTCCTTGCAGCCACCGCAAAGGGCTTTGGCAAACGTACCTTCGCCGAGGGCAAAATCGTTTCGATTGATGGCCATCTCGGAGTTCAAGTCACCCAACTCATCAAACAAGGGTAAACCCAGTGCCAAGTCCACTTTATTTGATCGCGGCCCTGGTCGTTCTTGGCCTGGCACCGTTTGCCGCCATCATGGTGACCAGCTATGTCAAGATCGTCGTCGTGTTGTCACTGATTCGAAACGCGATGGGCATTCAACAAATCCCACCCAACATGGTGACCAACGGACTGGCAATCATCTTGTCGATCGTCGGAATAAATAATCAGTTGATGTTCACGCGCTATTTCGATCAGTTCATACAATACATCATTAGGATATAGCGCACCGGTGGGATTATTCGGATTGATGATAACAATTGCGCGTGTTCGCGGTCCGATTTTAGAGCGAATATCATCCATATCGGGCGCCCAACCAGCTTCCTCATCACAAATATAATGTTTTGCGATACCACCAGATAACGCTACAGCAGCAGTCCATAGCGGATAATCCGGCATTGGAATCAACACTTCTAACACATCTACGAGCGACTTCCAAATCGGTCGCCGCGTTATTTAACCCAACTTTCGTAGCTAAATCAGGAGGACGATCAGTCCCCCATATATCCCTTCATATTTCTGCTCTCTTTCTTTTCTACTTTGAGAATTCCTGAGCTCCAAACACTTATTTATTTCCCATGATTCATCATTACTTTTACGAGTAATATCCATAAATTTATCTCGTGGTTGTTGTAGATCTAAGTCCTCAGAATCTTTCTTTTGTTTTTTTGGTGCCACCCTATCAAGTGACCATTTCCATCAACTCGAGCAATAATCTGTCGCGTCGACGCGATTTTGCCAAGCAAATATCCATGCTCCAAGAACGACTACCACAGGTCAATGTCAAGGTGGTCAATCTGGCACAACTGAGTCTCCAGGCACAACTGGAACTAATGCTGGAAACCTCCATTTTCATTGGTGTCATTGGGGGATCCGCTTCCACTGCCATGTTCCTCGAACGCAACTCGTGCCTAATCCTTTTTTACAATGATATTGGCTCGATGATGACCGCGGCCAGGTTGTCGGCGCCGATCTGCTTCTCGAGCTGGAGGATCACGCGGGCAGCGGCCTCGCCACCCTCGAGCCCGTCACGGAACGGGTACGACATCGGCGCGCGGTAGACCTCGGGGGCGAACGGGCCGAACCCGCTCTTGTCTGCACGCAACCCGACCCGCCGATCTCTCGGCCGCGGAAGGAGAAGCATGCGAACTGCGCACAGGAGTGTGCGCAGACAAAGAGTCATTTTAGCACGGCGGTTTAGGTATGGAATCTCGAGTCACGTTTAGTTCGTTCATATTTCTAAACTTTATAAGTTGAGCGTTTGAGCACTTTTTTATTATTTTTCTCAAGGTTTGCATATGTGGCGTTTCTAATAATATGCGACACTTTAAATCTCTTATTCATAACTGTTAATATCTACTTAAGACTCTACTATAACCGTAAAAAATTACCATTCCCATTGAGGGGAAATGGAGCAAGTTTTTTTTTTAATCCTGCGTGCGCGTCAGGCTGTGGTCATGTGTGCCTTTGGGCTGCTGTATAATTTTAAAAAATAAGGATACCATCTTTTGATAACCATTTATCTCCTGGATGTTGTTGGATCATGAGCAAAGGCTTTACTGAACTCTGATAAGGCGATTGTATTTTGATGCACTTCTAATTGTCATCAGTTGTTACATAAATAATAAAAGGAAGGTACGTGATTCAAGTACCGTATTTAAATGAGACTTAACTTTGAAGAGGTCATTTTTCACTTTTTCTTAGTGTGTGAAAAAGGTTGCGTCATTAGAAGGAAACTATTAAAATCACCGCTTTTCTGCGCTTGAATTAATTGACTTACTTAACGATTTGGAGAAAAAAAACTATAGGAATCTAAAAAAAAATTATTCCAGTATGTTTTATCATTATCAACTGTTTTCCATTTGAATTCTAAGAATAAGAGCTTCTCAGATGATTTGGGTGTGATATTATAAGAAAAAGAACCATTTAACCATGCACCATCTACGACTTCACCTTTCTGCATACGTGCCAACACTGCTTTCAATAAGAATGAAGAAGTTATCGTAAAATAACTTCTTCATTCTTATTGAAATCTCCGATAGCACCTTTCCAATATTATGTGGTCTATTTATCTACTTCTCCGCGGAGATGCGATCTTGACCAATAGGAGTCCGCGTGGCAGCCCTTCTTATTCCAAGCTCTGGGGCACGACCCGAGAGTCAAGAAATCATGACTCTTGCTCAGTAGTTCAACCCGAAGTAGCAAAATAGCATGTCGCTTTGGCTGTCAAAACTTGACCTTGGTATTGCTTTTGCCGGGCCTGAGGTCACGTAGTGTTTGACGATTTTCACTTTCTGCGTCCTTGGTGGCTGCTGGCACTCATCCCGGTAGTTGGTCTAGCCGCATGGTGGATTAGACGTTCCATCACCGAGCATAGTTGGCGTGAAGCCATTGATGGTGAGCTTCTCGATGCGCTCATAGACACGCAGACAAATCGATCCGGCCAATGGTTAGGTTCCGGCTTGGTCCTGGGCTTACTGCTAATTTGTCTAGGTCTTGCCTTTCGGAGAAGGGATCGCCATCGGAGGCGCAGGGCAAAAGGCCGCAAAACGCGATCGAGTACACCCTGGCTGGCATCATGCGCGAGGTGCTGGGTGAATCAACGCTGGGAATCGATGACGATTTCTTCCATCATGGCGGCTCCTCGTTGGACGCGATGCAGTTGACATCGCGGGCGAACGAGCTTGGGATTTCGATCGCGATTCAGGATGTCTTTCGGTGCCGCGACGCTGAGTCGCTTGCTCGACTCGCCGGTTCCCCTCGGAGGTGGATTGCTCAACAAATTTTAAATATTACCTTGTTTCTGTAGCTATGAAACAGGTTTTCTGAGATGTAACCTAAGCGTAATTCTTGAATGTGTTTCCAATAAACGACAAGTACCATGTTTGTCAGTTATCGGAAACACACCCAAAACGTGTAGTTAGGTTAACCCTAATAATACAAAAAAATATGTTGATAAAATAATACCTCAGAAACAAATTATGAAACCTAACATTTTTTTTTTTTAGAACTTGTTTCCTCCTTCCCAGACGATCACTTTTATCGAATCCTCAGCGGTAAGTTGTGATCCGGAATGAGTCGACATGACCAAAAGAAGCAATATGAAGATTGAACGTATTGAGGGAAATAGGTTCATTTGTAAATCGGGCGGATGAAAAAGGCGGGACGCTTATTGTACCCCGGATTTTCCTGATAGCAAACTCCCTTGGTTTACCAATAAATCCAATGGATTTTGAAGCCCTCACATTTGACAAGGATTTTTCGCTGAACTCCTGGCAAAAGGCGTCATCCTCAGGTTCAAATTCAAAGCTCTTGCCAGAAAAAAAAGAAAAGAAAACATAACCTGATGATGACTGGCGCAGGTTTTGTCGAAAATATCGTTTAAAGAAAACCAATACCTGACATCCATATCTTAGGTAAGCTTAGGTAAGCTCTACCATTATAACGAGAGGTATATACACACAGCATATATACACACAGCATAAAAATATGCATCCTGTGTCGTTGAGGTTTTCAATCAAGGCTGGTCACACAACAGGGAACTCGCCGGGTATGGTTCGCGCCTGAACCGGCTTGATATTCCCCACAAATCTTTATTGCCTTTTGCCGACGAAACGCTCCTGTCGCGTCACCGCTCCTGCTTAAAGGAACTAGCAATCGAACGTACGCATCTGGTCCTGGGGCACAACCGGGATAAGGTTGAGAATTACGTGCGGGGTTTAGGGCTCGATAGGCCGATTGAATTCATCGACAACAAAGTGTATCGAACTACAGGTAACACCCTTTCCCTGGTCATGGGACTCAGGGTTACCACTGCCAAACATCTTCCCCGCCTTTTTTTCGGGGCGCACTTCTGTCCTAAGGCACCCATTCCACGATGGGACCAAAATTACAAAAATTCAATAAAATAATTTTTGTTCACTCAAAGATATCTGTTTACCTTAAACTTCCTTCCTACCAAATTACTTCAGAACACTCTAAATTCAGCCAAATAAAAAACCTTGTCTTTACATTATCTTATGCAAAAATAAACTTAACAATTGTACAAGGTTTTTCATTCCCGTTTTTCCCCCAATGTCAACAGATCTGGTAGGGATTTAAATAAGTGCTCTGAGACATGAGTTCCTTCTGAATATGAAGTGTCATTAAGATCCAATCACCCATTCTTAAGTTAAAAATGCGTCAATTTTTCTAATTTTTCCAAATTAACACCCCCCAGCTCCCCCAAAGAGAATGGATCCATTCATATTATGTCAATCACGTAGCTATAACTTGTGCTAATTCTTCCTATCAAGTTTCATCCTGATCTCTCCACTCTAAGAGTTTCCTACCCTTTTTGAACAACTAGGGTCAAAAATGCTCCCCGTCCCCAATAATAGACACTATGTAAGAAAATGGATGTTTTTTTGCAATGGAAAGCAATGGATTGCTTTCGAATTGTCGAAAGCAATGGTTGTCATAACAACAAGAACATAATTGTAAATTGTGTTCTAGTCTTAGGAGGCACAGGGGTGTAAACTATACTCCATTTCGTGTCAGTTTTTATTTAGTTTTTAATTTGACTTGATTATTTACAGTAATTACTGTTCGGAGTCGAAGGGTTTTTCAAAGTCCACAAAAATCAGGTACCCTGCTTTTTTCCTCGCCATTTATTTCACTCCTCAGTCACCATCCGTAGTATATAGATGAGATCACTACAAGAAAGGAACGGCCGGAAACCGTGTTTTTCATCTTTCAAGTGCTTATCGATGGCTGTCTGGATGCTCCAGAGAATAATCAGCGAAAAGAGATTACTGGAAATAGATAAGGACTGATGCCCCTTCAGTTGTCACTTTTTTGTGCATCTCCTTGGAGGGTGTAAAAATAGGGAGGATTATTGTAAAATGTACCTGGTAAGTGATGCACTAACGTTGTTGAATGTTGTCTGTAAACACACGGGCAAAATTTACGAGTAATTTGGGTTAAATTTGGGATATTATTTTTTAACTCCTCATTTGGTGATGGATTAAACTCTTAAGATCAGTGACGAAAAAACGTCTGATCATCGGCGTGGATAAGCACTTATTTGTAGAGAGATCCCTGCGGGAAGGGTATTTTATCCATGGGGATCGAATATTTGCTTTGGCTGCCTTCCTGGACAAATAACAACTCCCTGTCCTTGCATTATGGAGTTTCTAGTCTAGTGTCTGCAGTGCAGAAAAGTAACAAGAAATATCAGATGCAGATTACTGGTGAAGGCACCTCTGAAACTGTCCTTTGTTGATAATATGTCTGGTCTTACACATAACTGTCTTTTTTTTTTTTTTTCCTGTCAGTTCTTCTTTGTTTTGGTTTTGTTTTTTTTTTTATAATTTATTCACTTATTTCCCTTTTGGACAGTCGAAAATAATTCCGCCTTCCATTTATGTGTGTCTAGATCCGTGATTCCCAACGTGGGGTGCAGACACAGCCGATGGGGCTTGGTTATATTTTGGTGGGTCATGGGTAGTGTGTGCATCCTTCTACTGACTGTTCTTTAGAGCATTAATTTCGAAAAGGAAAAAAATTGCGAATGACATCACATTCAAATGTATTAAAGAGAAAAAAAGATGCATTATAGTATCGCAAAGCCGCTAACATTGCCCACAATTGGTGTTGGTAAGACACTGGCGGAAGTGGAACTGACGCAACCCGGTGATGAATGGCGGCAGACCGGTGGCCGCAGCGGCGTACACACAGAGCATCTGGGACATATGTTGGGTGACATGCAGTTCATGCAGCGTGCTTATTCCGGGCTCGAATGGTGATGACAGAGGCACGTTCCAGCGTACGCACAATCCCGCTGGTCGCGGAGGCGCGGTATGAGTTGAATAAGAGACGTGCTGAATCAGAACACCCTGAACTTTTTGACCTGCCCTCGGTGAATATGGGGCAACCGCAGTTGAACTGGGATGAGGTGCCGCTGGCCCGGACGATGGACACGCTGGAGCTGCCTATTGACGGCGCCCCCACCGCCACCGGCATGGGCAACCCACATTGCACTTTCTTTGTTGAGGATGCCGAGACGGTTGACCTCGAAACCCGGGGTGCGGAAATTGAACATCACCCGCTTTATCCAGAGCGCACCAATGTGCAGTTTGCCTCGGTCATCGGGCCGGATCATCTGCGGATGCGGGTTAAACAGCGTTCGCACATTCTGTCCTAAAATGTTAAACACTTGTAACTCCACTTTTTGAAACCCATTACTGTTGATGGTAAACGGGATCGTGGTGCTGGGATTAAACGGGTTGGGATAATTTTTCTCTAATACGATTTGATTTGGCAGCACAGCAGCACCGGTATTATTGCTGATTTCCGAAATTACCGGGGATTGGTTGATCTTAATCTGCAATGCAACCGGTTGTCCGGATGTTCCGTCTGACCATACCGAAACTTCCTGGCGTTGTAGGTGTTGGCTGGTGGCCTCTACCCGAGGGTAGAGGCCAGGATGCTCTTTCTGAAGAAATGCATGTTATGTGGCATGGTAGTGTCTTATTCGTTATTCTACTACTGAATGGCTCTAGTTGAAAAGATTCACAAAAATTGATAACAGCTTTAATTTTAAAGATGTCTACAAAACACAAATGGTACTGATTCTTGTTCTTGTGAAGCGAACATTAAGCCAGATTAGTTATTAATGGAGCTTTACAAATCTGCTTGTGCCCTTTTAGTTATTTTAATTCCTGTTTAAAGGTCAATGGCAGATACATTCTTGGCATGGGAGGAACATTAATTGCTGTTTGATCGGTATTTGCTTCGATAAAATGACATAAGAGGAATTCCAACCAGGGTTTGTTGACAAACATTTGGTAGGTCTCCGTCTATAGCCCTTTACATTGAAATATTCACATTTCGAGGGGGGGGATCTGAACCCAAAAGCTTTTAGTTCACTTATACTACTACTACTACTAACAACCCGCGTCAAGTAAAACAGGAGAGTCGTTGGACACTTTAACCGCTTCGCGCATGTAACGTTCCAAATCTTCCCGTTCATGCACAATTTCCATAGCGCGGCCGCCCAACACATAACTGGGCCGAACAACTAATGGATAACCGATTTCTTCTGCGGCAACGAGCGCGGCTTCAGGATTGCGCGCTGTACGATTCGGCGGTTGCTTGAGTCCCAAAACCTGTAGCATTTTCTGAAACCGCTCACGATCCTCGGCACAATCAATCATCTCTTGTGGGTATCTTGCTGGAGATCGCGGTGGAGATGTCGGTCCGCGGCGGCCGTGGTCGCCGTCTTCATGGTGCCATTCGTCTTCGTCCTCCTCAACGATTTCGGCCTTTGCCAGTTCGGCGCCATCGTCTTCGTCCTCCTCAACGATTTCGGCCACGGCCATTTCGGCGCCATCGTCACTGCTATCACTTGCAACAACACCTACCACTTCATCTACAGGCCGTCGTTCACGAGGATCTCGATCTTCCTCATGGCTATCATCTTGAAATACCGTTTTACACGATTGCGATCATCTTGTTCTTTTACGGTAACCTTAAATGACGATAGTGACGTAAAACAAGGTAAAATCTTCCGTTTAGTGTTTTGGTCTCTAATTTGCTATTCTATCTGTTCATGATGTATTGCTCAGCTATAACTTAATACATAATACGCGCGGTATTCTTACGTAATTTATAGAACTGCAAAAACTTCAGTTTTCTAACGATAAATTTATTTCCAAATAAAGCTATTAAGCGTATTAATGGACTGAATGAAAAGTTGTCTCCGAATGGGTTGAGAATTGATCACAAAACAGAAGACTTGACTTTTATGGGAGGGAGTAATCACTGAAGCTATATGCAGATTGAAATGGAGGCAGGGAAGTCTGCAGAGAGGCCATGGGGCCTATAGGTTTGAGGAAATGAAAATAGTTTTCTAATTTATTAGTATTTTCGCTCAAGTTATAAAAAAATGTATTTAGTTTTTATGATTGGCCACCTCCCCCCCCCAAAAAAAAAAAGTTTTCTTCCAAAAAGCAAAAAAAAGTTTTGATCGAAAGGGTCTTCTCGTAGGTTCCAACAACATTCCTTTCCATACGAAGCTGCCGTAAAAAAAAAGAAAAAAAAATTGGGAGACACATCGACTTTGCTAAATCAACGCTGATTCTGATTACAATCTGGTTTTTTAGGCATGTAAAAAGTAGCAATATCGGCGCATAGGCATGTACACCTTTATTTTTAGAACAGACAGGCTTATATATTCTGCTTTTAGCTTATCTCAAGACCTCGCGGTCTACGACGCGGAGAAGGGCGACGACCACGACATGGCCGCGGCCATGGCGTGCCTGGACCTGTCCGGGATCACGGCCATGCGCGAGGAGATCGGCCGCCAGCGGGTCCGCCAGCTCAAGCTGATCTTCGACCGCATCAACATGATCGGGAAGGACCGCTCCTACATCCCCGACACCCCGGACGGCGGCGTCACCGCCGTTGATGGCGAGGCCCCGCGCTACACGCTCTACCAGGACCCCGGCGCCGAGGGGGAGCTCGGAACTGTTTGCCGAGCGCCAGGGTGACCAACACTTTTACGACTACCTGCTCGAAAACGTGAACATGGTGCTGCTGCCGGTGCAAAACATCGACGGCTTCATGCAAACCCAGCGCTTTCCGACAGAGAACTGGTTTCGCTCCGATCCTTTTGATCCCGTGAACGATCCCTCACCGTCGCCGCGCGATGGGCGCATGCGGCGAAAGAATATGCCTGAGGTCGATGAAGTCCTGACCACCGAAGACGACCATCTGTTCGGGATGCCGGGGGCGGCTCGATGCACTGGTAGTCGCTGTATTCCACCAGCTTGTGCTGGCGCAGCGCCTTGAGGCCCAGGGCGCGGCCGCGCATGCCGGGCTCCGCTCGCGCCAGCACCGAGGCGTCGATGCCATGGTCCCACTCGAAGGTCATTTCCTGACGGTATTCGGCGACCCGGACCAGGGGTGCCACATAGGCGGGTTCAGTGTTCTCGATGACCACACGCAACGGCTGCTGACGGGCTCTGTCCACCACCAGCACCCCGCGTCAACCCGGATGCCCACCGCATCGTCGATTTGGCCTTCGAGGGCGCGCCAATCGACGGGGAAGCGCAGTTCATCGTCGCGACCAACAACTACCGGGCCGGCGGTGGCGGCAACTTCCCGGCGCTGGACGGCAGCAACATCATCATCGAGGCGCCTGATGAGAACCGCACGGTGCTGGCCAACTACATCTTCGAGCAGGGCTCCATCGACCCGTCGGCCGACGACAATTGGGGCTTCGTGCCGATCGAGGGCGACCCGGTGACCACCGTGTCGCACAACCCCGCGATGACGGCGGTGGAGTAGCCGGTGCCGCACCCGATATCGAGCACGATGTCGCTCGGCTTGATCGCCGCCGCCTCCAGCAACCGCGCGAACACCATCGGCTCCATCAGCGTGCGGCCATGGCCAACGTCGAGGTCCTCGTCGACATAGGCCAACCCGCGCCGCGCGCTGGGCACGAAGCGCTCGCGTGGCACCGTGCCCAACGTCGCCAGGATGCGCTCGTCCGACACCCGGTTCGGCAAAGATTATTGTGAGTAAAAACCATGCCTTTTGTGAGCGTTTCTTGACAATTGCTCTGTATTACGCACACAAACAGATTTAGAACTGTAAGCACCTGGGCAAGTACAGAATTTGATGCCTTCCAGTAAACAAACCATTTAGATAACATTCTTGATATTTTACTTCAAATAATGTATTTATTTATTGCACATTTATGATATTGTTTTACTATCCTTATTACTTTTTTTTATTTATGTAAATCCTAATATGAAGAATATAGTCTTGCGTTTAATACTCTCCTAAGTAGACTAAGCGGGCTTGGGTTAGGCAATATCTCTACTTTATCTTATTAATGTTAATTCGCTGGCTTCAAATGTTGCAGAGGAGTGCTGACCTCTTTCGTGAATAACACTGCGATAATATTAATTGGTAGTTGTTTGATGGATGTTGTACCTAAGGTTAATTTACCACTTGAACGTTTACGCAGTCTTATAGTTGGTTCCCTGGCAGTTAATGCATGTAAAACAAATTAAATTATTTTTGTGCTGCCATCTTTTAAAGGCCATTTATTTTTTTAATTTTGACTTTTCAATTTAGTTTTTGTTCTTGGGGCTGAGGCAAAGAAATAGTACCGTATGGGCTTCTCAGATCAAAATAGTTTTCTTATTGCAAAAGAAATTGGGATGTATTTGCTCTTTTCTTAGTAGCAATATTAGAAAATCGACCCATGGTAAGAAAGACAACTGTTGAAGAGAGATATAATTTCATTTTTCAAACCGATTAACGCTATTTGAAAAATAATTTATTTCAGCGGGCGTCGCTACATGCAGGCTGATCTGCACGTCGCCGTGTCTCTGGGTGAATCTCGAAAGCGCACTGGACAGCGCAAATTTCGGATTGCTGGCGACGCTGTCGATCGTACCGATGTGCAGTTCGCCGGTGAGCCTTCCGCGTAAAGCCTCGACCTCGGAGGAGAAGGAATCGATCGAGCGGAACAGGCGCTGGGCAGCTTCATATACGCGGTTTCCGTTCTGTGTGATCCGGAAGCCGGCCCGTCCGCGTTCCGTTTTTAATAAAAATTAGACCAAGTTTAATTTGAAATAAGCACGCTTTAGCTCGTTTGTTCTCAGTACTTGCACTCACGGGTTTATACTAAATTTTCTTATCATGGTATTGGCTTATAAACACAGACAAGTTTCGTAGTCGTTCATGCCTATATACTCAAAGTTCCTAACGGGCTTCCTTTGTATATACGAAACACGTTTGTTTCGAAAAAGTACCACGTTGACGACCCTCTTTTATTTATCCCTGAGTTAAGGAAACTGGCAGCAACCCCGTCGGTCCGAGCATCAACGTGAAGAACAGGCAAGGCGCGACCGCCCAACGCGAGATCCCGCGCCGCGCGGCGTCGCGGGCGATCCACGCGCCGACGAACAGGTCGAACACCAGGTAGTGCACCCAGCCGACGAGGACGAACTGCTTGCTCGTGAAGAAGGTGGTCACCCCGTCCAGGCTGCTGAAGCTGCCCCCCTCGACGGGGTCGGCCGTCGCGAACAGCAAGATGTAGATGATGCCGAACACCGCCGGGTTGACATCTCAAGTTAAACCTAAAAAACCCACCCACGATGCTGAAAGCCTCTTCTCAGGTGCTACAAGCGTGAGATTTGGGATGTGACAATGTGGTCGCTGGTTTCATTAAATTGCTCCTGTTATTTGCCGGATAGCAACGCCGTTATTGTGGCCTCATCTGTGCGCCAGAGACATTGTGCACAACTTGCCGTTATCAGCTGATTTGGCCCGGTCTATGAGCCTAGGAAAGGGTATCTTTCGTGAGGAAGAATCTGAATGAGATCGAGCGAAATATTGCGTTTGTTGCGGTTGACGGTTGCGTGCGGGATGGTCAGGTTCGAATCCGGGATCATCGGCGGCAGCACGCGCGCAACTTCACCCTGCGGATGTTCCACCTTGATCACGGTCGCACCAAAGTCTGCGAGCAGGCAGCCGGCCATAGGACCGGCCCAGGTTGTGGTTGCTTCGATCACCCGGATACCATGCAGCGGCCCGTCCACGTCGGTGCGCGCATCGCCATAAAACGCCTCTTTGTCCATATGGCGATAATACTTAAGGAACTCAAATGCTATCACCATTTGACAAGTTTTGAGGCCATCTGTCAACAATTTTGTGAGCCAGCATGTACGCAATTTCTTGTAGCCTTGCTTTTCAGCAACAATAGAGTTCAAAAACGACCTTATAACTTTCTGAAATTCCTTAGACAAAGACACTGTGGTGAATCTTAAGGTTTTCTTTAACCAGTCTGTCAACTCATTCAACCATATCATCTCAATCAAAAGACTTACAGACTTCATGATCATCCAAGAGTAATATGTCTGAATTGAGTACTTTTTGATTAATCAGCTCCCAATTTCTGCTGACCTAGATGCCAAAGTCTTCATCAGTAAGGGAAAAATACCCATATGCACTTTTTTCCAAAGTCACAAGACTCGATTTTTCGTAATCTGCACATTCTAAATGGAAAACACAATAAGTATCATTTATTATTTATCAATGTAGTAGGCTTTGGATTGACGTGCCGCTATTTGCATAAGCAAGTATTGCTTTTCATTTACAATTTGCTTGCCACGAACACAGTTTCATTAAAGTACCATGGACTTTGAAATAAAAATATTCTTCCCTCCCCTGGGCCCACTTTAGGCCCACTCATAACTGAGAGCAGCAATTTTCCAAGATTATTTTTCTTAGTTCTTCCAAGTTATGATGTTTTTAGGGCACTCTCACACTTTCATCATGTTGCTAATTTGAACCACGAAAACAAATCAGACAAATAATTAGTTATATTTGACCACGCTTTTTGTCCGCTAAAAATCAAATATGTGGATCTGGTGTTGCATCTATATACAGCCCCATCTTCTGTCTTTACAGTCACTGACTGGTTGCTTGATTCATGATAAATACCAGTTACTGTCACCTTAATCCATCTTCTATTTGCTTGACCTGTTATATTGAACCATACTTGCTGGCCTGGGGTCAAGGGTTTGATCATGTGACAATATCAAGAAATCTTGTTACAAATAATATTAAAAATTAAAATCAAATCACGAAAATAAGCTGGCTCAGCAAATCGAATTAAATCCCGAACATCGAGGAGGCCGTCATCTTCCACGGGTCCGCGGAGCCGACGGTGCCGTCGCCGAAGAAGAAGTCGGAGATGAACTGTGAGCCCGGCTCGTTGACGTAGGTGTCGTTCAGCGAAATGCCGCCCGTGTGGTCGAGCACCGCCGCGAACATCGGCTTGGTGGGATCCTGGTGGCGTGCCGCGTAGCTCAGCGCCATGCCCCCACCCATCGAGAATCCGACGCCGTAGATGCGGTCGGGCCGGATGTTGAAGTTGTCGGGTTATGGATGAACTAGCTTCCCTTGGCAAGTTACCTGCACTATCTACATTAATGTCTGAAGGACGCAAATATGGTGCTTGTATTATCTGCGGCCTGCAATCTTTAAATCAACTTTATTCTCATTATGGGCAATATGACGGCTCTACAATCTTTGGTCAGTTTGGCACATCTTTCTTTTTTCGCAATACTGAAGACATTATTGCAAGACAAGTAAGTGCGATGTCAGGGAGCATGACTATTACAAGGCAACAGAAAAATACTGTTTTATGCCAGGTGAATTTTCGAGCATAGTCTCTAGCTTCAGTAAGTTTTGGCTGGTCAACTGGCTGGCTTTCATGCGAGAGCAGAGGTTGGCAGATAGAGTTCAGGTCTGTGGGATCAACCAGTCGGGCATGGCCTCCGGCGGTTTCAGGGTTTGCGGTTCGATCAGACGTGATCACAGGTGTTTCTTGACTCATGGCTTCGAGAATGGGCATGCCAAAACCTTCGTGCAAGGTGGCAAATAAGAGAGCCGAGGCGCCTCTAAATATTCAAACAATTGATGCGTAAACAATTTTAAACCATGACTATTCTAATTTCTTAGAAATAAACTAAATGTTCGTATAGTGTATTTCTATACCATACCCAGAAAGGTATATTCAACCGTTCAAACTTATCATAGTGAATTTTAGGTGCTCTACCTTAGAGGTACTGAGCCATTTCCTCTTCACAGAAAATTTTCCCTTGACGATTCCCTCTAAGAAAATTTCTTTACTTTCAAATAGATTTTATTTTATTTCTTATTTGGACTACCGCCTACGTCGTGGTGACATCTCTGAAGTAATCCTAGCGACTAACCCGACTGTTGAAGGGGAAGCGACAGCGCATTACATTGCTGAGCTTTGTAATGCCCATGAAGTGAACGCAAGCCGAATCGCTCATGGTGTTCCTGTTGGTGGTGAGCTAGAGCTGGTGGATGGCACCACGCTTTCACACTCATTACTCGGTCGTCATAAGATCTAAAAAAAGCCGCTTGGTGAATCATCACTAAGCGGCTTTTTCTTTGCATGATGTATCACGGAGGGTTGGCTTACAAAATGATGAACCAATGGATTTAATGCATAATTTTTAAGCATAAAACGTCTGGAAAATGTATTAGGAATAATTATAGGTGCTAAAAAGTGCCAGAGGGGCCAGTCATAGTTAAGTAGGGTGGCGTGGATTGTCTTGGTGTATCGCGTTGGGGTTGGGTTGCGAAAACATGAACCAATGAATTTAAAGCACAATTTAGCAAAAAAATATCAGGAAATTGTGGTAGAAATGATTTACTTGTCATAAAATCAACAGAAGCATCAAAAAAGATATATGATAATATCCGGAATGAGTAGTGCTGTATCACCCTTCCCTCTCACATTTTTTGGATAGCTTAAGTGTCATTTGTTCAGTATGGTGTTTGTTTGCCAGACATGGGCAGAAAAAAACAGAAAACCAAAAATAAGAAATTCACAATGAGGGTTAAGTTTAATATAAAGAGCCAGTGATTTTATAAGAATGTTTAATTAAGAAATGATATTAAATCCTGGAAACCATGCCGCCGTAGCCGATCGGGCGGGCGTGCCGCATCGAGCTCAGCTGCTTGGACGTCGTGCCCGAGGACACCAGGCCGTGGAAGCCACTGATCGCGCCGCACGCGATCGTCACGAACAAGAACGGGAAGATCGACGGCGTGCCTTCGCCGCCGATCCGCACTGCGGGAGCGCCGAACGCGGGGGCGGCCCAGAACAGGCCGGCGTAGAGCAGCACGAGTCCGACGACCAGCTGATGGCTGTTGATGAAGTCGCGTGGCTGAATGATCGGAGGGTGGATACCCCCCTCCCTTACGCACACATCTCATATTTTCTCGAAATTTTAAGATGGACATTTCTTGTCGTAGGATCTTCGGAAAAGGGTCAATCGATTGAAAATTTGAAGGGCTAGTGACCTTTTTAATTGTAAAAAGTGATTGGGGGGTAAGAAGCCCCCCCCACCGTCCATCCAATCCCAAAACACATCCAATCAAAATTTGAGATAGTCATTTTGTTCAGCGCAGTTGAAAGGTCTGTAAATTTTCGGTCCAGTCCACCGCTGTCGCGGCCGCGGCCGTGGTCGCACTCGCGCTGTGGGTCAACACGCGAGTCTGGGGCTTCCTGCCGGACGATCCTCCCGGCGGCCGCAAGCGCCACCCCCGCCCCCTGCCGATGGTCGGCGTCACGCTGGGCACGCTGGCGACCGGGGTCTTCGCGTACACCAACTCGCTGGCGATCACCGCGGGCGCAGCACTGTGTCTGTTGGTCGGCTACTTCGACGACCGGGCCAAGCACCACGGCGGCGGGAGGTCAAGCCAGACTTCCAGGGATTATTTAAAAAACGATCAGATATTAAAACAGACAAGGTTTTTTTCAACTAAAAGTAAGGAGCAATATTAAAACTTAAAACGAACAGAAATTATTACGTATATGAAGGAGGTTGCCTCCTCCTCAACACCTCGCTCTTTATGCTAAAGTTTGAATTTTGTCCCAATTCTTTAAGAGCGACTCCTGAAACACAAGGGTCATTTAATTGGAACAATAAGAAGCTTTTTCCAAAAGTACTGCCTAATCCACCTAAATTCCCCGACGGAGGAGTTATGAGTCAACATTTAGATTCACTTAACATCGGTGATACCATCAACATCAAGGGACCAAAGGGACATATGCATTATCATGCACCAGGTGTGTTTTCTGTAAAACCATTGGGCAAACCTAAGGAGGAACGGACGTGTAACAGCATTGGGATGATGGCGGGTGGAACGGGAATTACTCCCATGTTTCAGATATTACAAAAAATTTTCGGCAATCCATCCGACAAGACTCGATCCCTATCACCCCGCCCTTCACGCCACCACACGCGACCCATAGAACTTGCCATCCATCACTCCATCCGCAGCATCCAGCCGCGCCGCGGCCGCCTGGTTCCCAGCGAACGGGCTTCCCGCATACCCGGCGCCGAACCCACCTCCGAAACCGCCATACCCACCAAACGCCGTGCTGGCCACGGGGCTCCCACCGAAGTAGGAAGGCGTCACACCCGCGTACGACGGATACCCACCACCAATGAACGATCGACCAGCAGCGTTATTTTCGACCGCCATCTTGGAATTCAAGCCACCTAGCGGCGTTCCGAGGGAAAATTTCACTTGTTTAATAGAGCCATATTAAAGAGCATGCTCGAAAGTATACCTCGGCCAGTTTTGGTGCTTTCCTCAAACATGGAAGCATTTTGGTGCTTTTCGCCCGCACTATACATACATTTTGTCTGTAGTATAGTCAGAGACAGATATTATACAGGAAGATCTGACGAAAATGGGAAGCCATATCTCATCCAACTAATCCTGTGTGGATGATGCCACCATGGCGCCCGTGCGTGATGCGCTGTCACGCACGTTTGAGCATCACCTGCCCTACCCGGCACTGGGCGTCGACCGGGCCTACAACATCGTGCAGGAAAACGTGGCGTTCAGCCGGCTCCTGGCGCTGTTTGGCGATGTCGAAACGCTGTGGCGAACGTGCTGCGGCGACGGTCCGCGCAACCTGCTGCGGCTCACGTTCCACCCGGCGGGCGCGCGGCCGCGGATCCGCAACTTCGACGAGGTTGGCCTTGGCGGATTCGATCATGTCGGCCAGGAACCGGTGAAAGACCTGGTCGCCGATTGACTGGCCCGACAGGTTGATCGATATCGTGGCAATCGAGCCGACGTCGATGGCCCTGCTCTCAAGACTGCGGAACGTATTCTGCACCACCCACCGGTCGATCCGCGACGCCAGGTGATAGCGTTCGGCCGCCGGCAGGAAGGCGCCCGGTGACGTGAGGTTCCCCTCGTCGTCCCGGATCCGGACCAGGATTTCAAAGTGCTGCCCTTCAATTGCTCCGTATCGCGCGCTTCGTCCCCTCGCGCCCTGCCGGTCATGCAATACGCTCGCCAGCCGCCAAGCGATTTGACATGCGGGACCCCGCGTCCCATCCTCCACGCAGAGGAAGCGGGGGCGACCATGAAAGAGCTTATCCGAACCAACGACCCGGCCTTGCTCTCCTATTGCATCGCCCTGCTCAAGTCCGAAGATATAGAGCCGTTCGTTTTCGACGTCCATATGAGCATACTCGAAGGCAGCATCGGCGTGCGGCGCCGCAGCGCGGGCGATCAAGCGCATTGGGGCCCCGGCGGTCCCGCACGTCATCGCCTCCCTGGACGACGAGAAGCTGCGCCGCCGCGCCGGGCGGCTCCTGGGCTCCATGCCCGGCGTCGACACGCCCAAGGCCCGCGAAGCCTTCGACGAGCTGCTGCTCAAGAAGGACAAGCGCGCCGCCCTGACCGCCCTCAACGCCGTCAGCGAGCACGACGACAAGGCGATCCCCATCCTCCTGCGGGCCACCGCCTGCAGCGCAGAAAGGTGGAGTTGAAGATAGAGCATGGGTAGATTTTCCATTTTATTATAACATCATGCCTGAATCATCTGAGCATTAGCTGCTCTTAGAATTAAAATGGATAACGATTTATAATGATATCACGTACTTGAATACAATCCATTTTTAGATTCATATTGTTTTTCCTTAAATCCCAAAGCCAATTAATTCAAGTACAGAAAAGAGACGATCTTAATAGTTTCCCTCCTTAAACAGCATTTTTGAGATGCGGAAATGCATTGCCGTCGAAGCGACTGATCATGATGAGTGGTCGCCGGTTGCAACTTGCGTGAGGTGGCTGACAGTACCGGAGTGCTCAGGTTCGTCAAAACTCTCCGTAATGAACGCCTTCAAATTCTCAGCCTCCGCAGCGCTCAGCATGAAAACATTCCAATCGAGTTGGTAGTCCGCACCGTGCTCAAGCTACCAAGAGCGCCCACACTGCCGTTGTCGTCAAGATTAGTTTCCAGAGGAACGGGCTATTGTATTATCCGAGTGGTCTAGCCCTCTCCTATCCCCTTTTTTTCTTAAGTACCTCTTATCAAAGTTTTGAGATAACCATTTTGTTCGGAGTAGCTAAAAGGTACGATAACCGTAAGTTATGAAATTTGCCCATTGTTTACATATAATATTTGTTATTGGGGTAAAAGACGGACCTTATCAGCTGAAGTTTTCCTCGGAAGGGTTATCCGTTGGGAGGCAAATTTCCAGGGGGCGGGGATAATTTCCAAGGGTAAATTTTGTACCGAGGAATTTTTCAGCTCGAGGGGGGGGGCTTCAGCCCCCTGAATTTGCCAGTGAGTCTAACCTAAAGCTATCGACGAACACATTGAAACCATTCTATTTGAACTGGGTAATACCAGAAGGTTTTCAGTAAGAGAGATAAATCAAAATGTATTTATAATTATGTATTTAAGATCAATTCCGTCTTTTAATCCTGAAACTGGGTCTGTTCTATGATCGGCTGGTAAGAAGAAATATTTTATCTCATAAGAAAAGGAGCGAAGCTCTCAGTCCGTAACTCCATGTCAATACACCACCTTATCACACTAGTAATGCCCCTCTTGCATCCTCTGGCACCCATCATCATTCCAAACACTTTTTTTGGGAACTCTCCCACAAAAATATCCGTTCACACTAAAATCTGATGCCTCCTGGCAATTGAGGCCAGCGTGACAAATCTACCAACCCGATGACACCCTCTGGTGCACATTATCACGCTTAAGGGTTTCTAACCTTTTCCCACAAAAATATCTTTATACAAACTAAAAATGACCAATGTTTTACCGTTGACAATTTCTGGTGTTCCGCTGATTTCCACTGTGTCGCTCACCACATCGATCGGCGCCGTGTCGATCCGATGCCCCTGGGCATCGATCAACATGTACCCGTGCAATCCATTGGGCAACGTAAAAATCAGCTCTCCGCCATCTTGGTCAAAAGCTTGTGCTGCAAACGGATGATGTCCCTTTTCAAAAAGATTCAATGGTCCCAATGGAAACCTGGCCAGATTTCCGCGTTTGGTATTCCGTTTGAAATCGTGTGGTTCTGCTCATTAAGACATATTTCAATGACACCAATAACTTGAAAAATAGAAAGTTCACGTTTCTCGCTAATAAAATTGAAAGATTAATTTAACCCTTGACAATTAAGGCAGAAAACTTTGAGGTCTTCAGAATCACCACCAATATATTCGGGCTTAATATCGTCTTTAAATAGGTTCTTCGCATTACAAGAAACATATTGACCAGCAATCTCAGTATCATAATTCCGGTGGAGCTGCTCTGTAAACATACCACCAAAATCCTCTCTCTCTCTCTCTCTCTCTCTCTCTCTCTCTCTTGCTCGCTTGCTCTCCATGTCTTGGCTTGAAACTTGGATATGTTAAATTTTATTTTGTTTCCTAATCTTCTTGTGACACACTCTCAAATTATATTTTGACGTATAGAAGCATTTATTTATTCATAACGATTAATGAAGAAAATAATCACTGGATGAAAAGAAGCAGAACGCACAAACATATAAGCACAATTCACAAAGCCCCGAATGGATGCCATTCAAGCCCCTGAACTTGTTTTGAAAAAAAAAACCATATCAACATAAATTTTTTCTCAAGTTAATCTGCTGATGCTGTTTCTGTAGATAACAGATAGTAATACTGTTATTCAAAGCCTCGTTATTTTCTAATTTCAAAATATGAGCCCAAAATCTCACTCTGATTGGTGAGTCACAAAAAAATTTCGGTTGAAAACTGAAGATTACCCAACGCAGCAAATTATGCATGCAGAAATTTATTGGAATAGCATTGTCTTCAGTAAAGGGCGCGTGATCTATAGCACTTGTGATGAGGTCGGAAGAGCCAAGAGGTCATATGGCATGAGCTCTAGCAAAATTCTAAGAATCAATAGAATGATCTAAAAGGAAAATCAGAGCCTTAATGCCGGTCGGGATTTAAAATAAGAGCTATGAGACACAAGGACCTTCTAAATACAAAAATTCATTAAGATCCGATCACCCATTCGTACGTTAAAAATACCCCATTTTTTCTAATTTTTCCTCCTCAGCCCCCCAGATGGTCAAATCGGGGAGATTGGATGGCACCAGAGGTTAGACTTTCAATTTAGATTAGATTTTAGACTCATGATTAGATGTTCATGTTAGATGGCACCAGAGGCGGGAAATTAATCTAGGTTAGACTTGAGACGGATGGTTCGATGGTTGGGTTAGATGGCACCAAAGGTTAGACTTTCAATCTTGGTTAAGGTTTGTCTCCATTAATTTTTTTTCAGACAAAGTCGCCAATTTTTATTTTCTATTTCTGAAACTCTAGCTTCTATTACTGTATTTTACTGTTTAAATGTTTAAAATATATTGGTTTTAAAGGTAAAATTTACCAAAAAAAAGTCTTAATTAATGCTCGCTAAATCAAACATTATTCGTTAAATCTTTTACCGGATATTCTGTTTAAATTAATTGCCTAAGTCAAAGGCACCAGCTTTCCTTATTAGCACAGCAAGGATACGAGGACAACAACCTTGTATAATCTTGACCTCAAATCTTGAATTCAGAGGAGGGGTTAGTGGGTTCCTCACCTCCCTTCAAAATGTTTTTAATTTTTCCTAGTTTTTAGTTTCGTTTTAGGACAAAGCATTATACTAAGCTTGCATGTTAAACTCTCATACATTATTTGAATTCAGTTCTTTATTCTAGTTTGATACCTGCTGCTCTATTTCTTGATCGAGTCATCTTAACTGATCTGCTCTCGATTGATTGATTCAAATACAGTTAATTGTTCAGCAATCATCTTTTATTAGGTCAATACTCTTTTTGATTTAAATTAATGGCTTTTGAATGCAGTTAAAAATTTAAAACGGCCAGAGATGGGACGACTGCCAGGAGAATCAAACAGCTTGCCGTAGAAGAGATGGGTCACTTTGTGACGGTTCAAAATCTCCTACAAGCCGCGGGGTCGAGTCCGGTATTCGGGCGCTATGACTGGAACCCGGACAATGAGTTCGCTCCATTTCCCTTCTCTCTTGAGCCACTGTCTAAGCGGTCATTGGCGAAATACGCCGTTGCGGAGATGCCCGAACTCGATGATGTCGATGAAGGTGCTGGCGAAGAAGCGGAAGTTTCAGCGACAACCCTCGGCGAATGTACGAGCTTACGCCTCGCCAATTCGAAGAGTTCGTTGCCGAACTCTTCGATGGTTTTGGCTTCGAAGTCAAGCTGCTGGCGCAGACTAGAGATGGTGGTCGCGACATCATCGCTCTGGACAAGCGAGTTGGCAGACAGATGTGGCTCATCGAATGCAAGCGATACGCGGCACATCGAAAAGTAGGTATCGGAATTGTGCAGAGGCTGCACGGAGTTGTAGAGGGTGAGGGCGCCAACCTAATGCTGGTACTAATTGGTGGATAGCTATAGGAAATTTTATATATCTAATCACCATTAAAAGCCAATTTTCATAATGTATATATTGTTATCTAATACCTTGTTTTTAAAGTTTTCGTTACTATTAGCTTGAGATGATTCTTACTTACTACTTATTACATGGACTGTTTGATTATAAGCATTTTAGAGTCTACATTTGTCTTTATCCGCTATTTTAGACTGAAGGTAATAAAAATAGCTAACGTTCATTAATAATAATTGGTTCATGACACCCTCAACAAAGGTGATATTCCTGCTACAACTTTTACAGACAATAAAAAGGCATTTGGTACAATTTCTTATAAAATATTGTATACTAAACTTGATAATTGTAGGTAATAGCTGGGTAATTTCTTGCCTAAAAAACCAAAATCAGTATGATGACAGAGATGATATTTCTTCCTCGTCAATATCTCTGTCAGTTGGAGTCCCACAGGGCTCTGTTTGGGCCCAATGCTATTTCTTCTTTATGTGACTGGTATCGCCATTCTAGCAGAAAAATCCCCCCAGAAAATTTCTTACACTTTTACACTTTTCATTTGAAGAAGACTTTTTTTCCTGATTGTTTTTAAAATCATGCCAAAAACTCCTCTCAATGGAAAGCTCCTCCTGTAAATACCCCCCTCCCCAGCTCCCTAGTAAAAAGTTCCTGCCGAAGAAAATTCTCTCTGGAGAAATGGAATACACCCTCCCCCCCCACGGAAAATTTTCGAGTGGAAAATTTTCGAGTGGAACTCCCTTTCCGTTTTTGTTTTTGAAGTGGTAAATGGTGTGGCCTTTAAAGCATTATTTTTATGCAGTGGCAGATATTGGGGGCACCAAGCAAAACTTGGACTCTTCCATTGGTATGTTTCACCCACCCCTTGTAATTAGTGTAAGGAAGTAGGGCATATATCCCTTTTCGCCTCTTTTTACGATGAGCTTGAATTAATGGTTAAGTAAAGGAAGGTAGCGAAGAAAGCAATTTAATTTGTCAGCTTGTGGGAAAAAAAATGGCAAAAAGTTTCGATCACCGTCGGGGTCACGTGATCGCCGCCCGATTGTTCACTGAAGAAGCGCTGGCTGTCCTCGAACGCGATTACCAGAGAAAGGGGACCATTTACGATGCCCTTCTCGATCTCGTCGTGGAAGATCGACGACAGGGTCGTCTCCAGCATGACCTGCTTCGCGGCCTCCGAGGCATCCTTCATCTCGAAGACGATCGAATGCTTCGCCAATTCGGAGGCCGGCCAACCACGCCGCCACGCATTGCGATAGAAGGGATGGGGCTAGAAAAACTTGGCAAGTACCTTGGCAGGAAGGATAGAGGCAAGTTATATATTATTTTTTTTTAATCACCAGTTTTCTTCAGATACAACAGGTTTTTATTGTTTAGTGTAGAAATATGTGCTAAGGTTAGGTAGGCCTACACCAACTCTGCATGATTATTGCTCAATTTTGCTGGGAATCGTGACTTATGGTAATACCCTCAGTAGGCTACCTGGACAGTGTCTAATACCAGTGACACTGATTGGCCTTTTGATGTCCGGAAAGTCATAGATTCGTTCTGAGGAGGTGTTTACCTCATGTCCAACGCTCGTTCCCGATTGATTAGAACGCCGACATTGTACAACTAACAGTGAACTAACAGTGAAAATGTGGAAAAGAAGATTTTTACTATTTTTAGTTAGCATTTTTGTGTCTTGGAATCGATAAGCAAATTCTCTAATTCTACAACTGAGTTTTTATTTTTCCCTGTTTACAGGCTACTAGAGTTTTGAAATAATGAAATCCATACCTGATAAATTTACTCCCCCCCCCCAGATGGTCAAATTGGGAAATAAACTATTTCTAATTTAATCTGGTCCGATCCCTGATAAGCCTGCCAGATTTCATCGTCCTAGCTTACCTGGAAGTGCCTAAAGTAGCAAAACCAGGACAGACCGACAGAATTTGCTATCGGTATATGTCACTTGATTAATACCAAGTGCCATAAAAACTGCTCAGACAATAGGGCTGTTGAATTTGTTTGAGAGTATTTTAGAAAAACTTCAAGAATTTAGCGTGAAGAAGTGAAATTCCAGCAACTCAATCTTCCAGACCTACTGGTCTATCTGCAACCTCTACATTGGACACTATTACAGTATCTTGGACTGCCCCTGAAAATATTGGAGGTGCAACTGAAATATCTGGATATGTGATTGAGAGAAGCATTGCATCTGGATTCTTTAATGTATTAGTTGATAACACTGGAAGCGATTCAACTGTATTTGTAGACAGTTCACTATTTTCAGGAACTGATTATTCTTATAGAATAGCTGCAATTACTTTAATACTACAAGCACCACCCAGAAGGCTTGGGAGGATTCAGCCCCACTCATCCTAGTTTCTGCTAGGTTTTAGTTTGACTCTGTTATTTATTGTGACTAAAGACTAAAGCTATTAATTTATTATTGTCTTATTGATAAACTGTATTTAGATGGAAGGAAGCAACTACTAATGTACCTAAGGACTCTTCATTATTGCTTATCTCAATTTACGACAGGAAATGCTTATTTGGACCATTCATTCTCCAAAATTATTAGAAACACCATCAAATTTCATTAAGATCTGATCAATCGTTCATAAGTTAAAAATACATCAATTTTTCTAGTTTTTCCGAATTAACAGGCCCCCCACTCCCCCCCCCCAAGATGGTCAAATCGGGAAAACGATCTAATTTAATCGGTTCCGGTCCCTGATACGCCTGCCAAATTTTATCGTCCTAACTTACCTGGAAGTGCCTAAAGTAGCAAAACCGGGACCGACAGATTTTGCGATTGTGACCGACAGATTTTGCTATGTCACTTGGTTGGCCCCCTCCCACGCTCATTTTTTCAAAAAGTCACCGGATCAAAATCCTGAGATATTCATTATATTCACAATAGTCGAAAAACCTAAAAAATATCTTTGGGGACGGCTTACTCCCCCACAGTCACCGTGGGAGGGGCTGCAAGTTACAAACTCTGACCTGTGTTTACATTAAATACAAAATAAACAAGTTTTTTTAACTGAAAGTAATGAGCAACATTAAAACTTAAAACAAACAGAAATTACTTCGTATATGAAAGGGGCCTGGCCAAGGATCTCATGCGCTACTTCCCGGCCAAGCTGCAGGCGAAATACACCGAAGAGATCGAAAGCCGCAGGCTGCGGCGGAGAATCGTTGCGACCATGCTGGCCAACAGCATGATCAATCGCGGCGGCACGTCATTCGTCAACCGCATGGTCGACGAAACCGGCGCCAGTGCTGCTGCCATCGCCAATGCCTATGTGCTGGCACGCGACAGTTTCGGCTTCATCGATCTCAACGGTGAGATCGACGGGCTCGACAACGCCTACATGAATCTCTAGAATCTAAATCTAAAGCGCTGTGCGATGGTTTTCAAGCAGCAGCTGACAAGCATAACATTCCACTTACAACCAATTACGCTGGCGGTATGTTTGGCTTCTTCTTTACTGATGCAAAGCGCGTAGACAGCTACCAACAAGCAACTGAGTGTGATTTGGAAAGGTTTAAACGCTTCTTCCATTTGATGCTTGAAGAAGGCGTATACCTTGCACCGTCAGCATTTGAAGCGGGCTTTGTAAGCACAACGGTGGGATCCTTGCTTCTCTACGGAGTCGAAGCCTGGCCAGCCACACAGTCTTTGCTTAGCACCATGAATATAGCCCAAACAGAACATTTTTGCTGTATTGAAGGACTACGCTGGCACAATTTTGTTATCAAAGAGAATCTCCTGGTGTTAACTGCTCAAACAGTCTTCTCACTCCAACTTGCCCGACGTATGCTACGCTAGTACGGATCTCTCCTTCACATGCCCCTTGACACTCCCGCACGAACGATTTTTGGCTTTGGTGTTCTGACTTCATTTTCTACTCACAAATTTACTATCATTTGAACCTCATTAACCTAATGAGGTTTCAAATGTTTCAAAAAATATACCTCGTTTTGACTGAATTGAATCAAACCAAGCTTTATATCCGATCTATTCTTTATCAATTGATAAGATATCAACCTTAGACTGTGTTCTGACTTCAACATTACTGACAAATTTACTATCATTTGAACCTCATTAACCTAATGAGGTTTCAAATGTTTCAAAAGATATACCTTTTCCAATGTCAACAGATCTGGTCGGGATTTGAAATAAGAGCTCTGAGACATGAGTTCCTTCTAAATATTAAATTTCACTAAGATTCGGTCACGCGTTCTTAAGTTAAAATACCTCAAATTTTCTAATTTTTCCAAATTAACAACCCCAAACTCCCCCAAAGAGAACAGATCCGTTCTGATTATGTCAATTTCGTATCTATAATTTGTGCTTATTCTTACCATCAATTTTCATCCCAGTCTCTCTACTCTAAGAGTTTTCTAAGCATACTTTTTATTACGCAACACGAAGTGAATCGCCAGAGGGCGGGGAAAGTCCTCGCCCAACTCAGAATTTGGCCCAAGTGGCGCCTCTGGTGACGAACAGCACACTGCCTTTCCATCATAAGCAAAAAACAACTATAACAACAGGAAATTTCCATAAGAGTAGAACTATCAATAAGTGAATGCTTCGACCATTTATCCAAGGCCCGTCCTAGGAAAAACAGCAAATGAAAATAAAAACGAAACCTACATTAAAATACGATTTTGGTAACTATTGGTATATACAGATATGATGTTTGAAAGATGATTAGACCATTTATTATGATGTTAATTATAGCAAACGCTTTTAACACTTTAGTTATAATTAAACACTCCGAGCATTGTTATTTTATTTGGAAACTTTGAGTTGCAATTAAAATTATGTTACTTAGTTAAATCTGAATTGAACCAACAATATTTTTAAGATCAGGGTATAAGAAATAGAACATTAAGGCTCTCAAATTCCATGTTAGCTGTTGATTAACTGAGTATATTCATGACATTGTAGATTTTAATGACTTTAAACAGAATTTCAAATTGAGGCAGAAGATCCTCTGAAGGCAGTGGTTTTTTGGGACAAGAACCCGTCTCTCTTGTTGCTGATTTAAATTAAAGTGCTCGCTGCTGCAGAGAAGTGCAGGAAGGACATTGCTACTGAAAAGCATCATTTTTAATTTCGTAGAATACTTTTTCGATCGCCATACTGGTTATAGTCTGTTAAAAGCACCACTGGCCTTCCCTATCCTTTCATTTTTTCAACATACGGAAAAGAAGTTATAGTTCATTTTCAAAGGTCAACCTTACAACTGAACTTTTTCTTTGTTTTTTACAAAGGACGAAAATGATGAAAAGAATCACGCATGGCCCAGGGGGAGGGGAAGAGATACAAAGATATACTATAAGTAGCAAAGAATTTGCTTCGTATTATAAAACGTTATATTTTAAATTTTGTTAAGCGCTCAAAAATTTAATTTCAATTTCAATGTTTGAAGCGTATAATTTTTTCCATCGAGATCCGCGGGTTCAACCTGCAAACCCTCGACGCGCTGGCGCAAAAAGCAGCCGAAGCCGTGCGCGATATCGATGGCGTCACCGATGTGGAAGTCAGCCGCGAAGCCGGCGTGCCGCAGCAGGAAATCCACGTCGATCGCGCCAAGATCGCGGACCTGGGCCTGAGCGTGCGCGATGTGGCGGAACTGCTGGAAACCGCCGTCGCCGGGTGTGATGCGGGCGAGTTTCGCACGCAGGGCGATTCGTTTCGCATGTTCATAAGCCAATTACATATCCAACTGGTCATAGTCCAATGTTTATCGCAGCAGAGGATTTCAATAATGATGACCAGCTCGATGTAGCAATTGCGAACTACAAGGAGAATACTACCAGTGTACTACTTGGTAATAGCGATGGAACATTTCAAAACCAAACGACGTATCCAACTGGTGGTTCTCCTGTGTCTTTAACTATAAATGATGTCAACAACGATAATAAATTTGATCTAGCTGTGGTTAACAGAGACAGTAACAGTATCACCACAAACAAACTACTGTATTAAATTCATATAACTAATCGAAAAAAATTGGGTTTAAATGATCTTAAAGCTGCCCTAGTTGTATGAAATAGGCACGTATATATGAACTTTTGTTGGGTGGGGTGGATAATTAAAAATAATTTATTTTCGGGATTTAAATAGGAAGTACCCAGAAATAAAAAAAAATCGTGTTTAGGAGAGCCCTGATCCTCCCTCCACATTCTAATGGGTGAATAACTTTTTTTTAAGTGCAATAACCACTTTTGCTGAATAAAATCTCAGAATTTTCATCCGGTGACTTTGGGAAAAAATAAGCGTGGGAGGGGGGCCTAGGTGCCCTCCAATTTTTTAGTCACTTAAAAGGGCACTAGAACTTTTAATTTCCGTTAAATGAGCCCTCTCATGACACTCTAGGACCACTGGGTCGATACGATTACCCCTGGGGGGTAATTGTTTATATATAATTGGGTAACTATTTATATATAATGGGGGGGGGTAAATATTTTTGTATATATCATTATTTATGTTGAAGATGCAGTAGCAAGGTGTGTTGGAAGGTGGCACTGTTCCCTGTCTAAGGATGCATGGCAATGGATGTATGGGTTTTGTTGGGCTAGCCACCCAGTAAAGCTTCTTTTATCTGAAAATGATTGGTAATAATAAAAAGCATCAGGTCAAATAAATCTTTGTAGACAAACTGTAGCATGCTCACCAACTATCCAAATGGACCTATTTATAGTAGCCCATCACAATGTATATGGTCTCAGATCTAAGTTCAACCAGTGTGAAGTCTTACCTGTATCGCGCCCGCGAGCGGCTCGCCGCTCTGCTGGAGGAATCACCATGAACCATGAACAACTCGACCAGCGACTGCGCGAAGCATTGTCCAACGTCCCGCAGCCGCAATTGGCAAAAGACTTTGCCGTTCAGCCCTTGGATCAGGAAGCCCCGACCGCCAAACGCCGCCGGCGCTGGTTTCTTCCAGCCTATTGGCTGGCAGCGGCGCTGATCAGTGCCGTCGTGCTGGCCAGCCTGCAATGGTCGGGAGATTTGTATTATTAAAGAGATGGCGACGATGAGTAGAGGTAACTGAATTTGTTCGGATCACTAAGCCGCTCCATACTCCACATGGATGCTGGTAGGGGGGAGGGGGTGGCATGGCCCCCCTTTAAATCTGCGACTATAAAGTAATTATAAGGAAACCAAAGGAAAAAGAGCAGAATAGGGGAAAACCATGGAAAAAATGTGTGCTGCCCCATTGTTGGCTGCCTACCAATAGATTTTGACCCTTAACAAGGAAAATATAGATCTGAGCCCGGTGCGGGGTGCCTGCCATGACATCGGCGAGGTGATTTCCGAGGGCGGCTTGGTGGTGCTTGAATCCACCGTCTATCCCGGCGTAACCGAAGAGGTTTGCGGGCCCCTGATCGCCGAGGTGTCGGGCTTGCGTCAGGGAGTTGATTTCAGCCTCGGCTATTCGCCAGAACGCATTAATCCCGGAGATACGCTGAACACGATCGAATCGGTGGTCAAGATTGTCGCCGGTCAGGACGAGGCAACCCTGGAGATAAAATATCTAACATCCAATCAAACAAATAATTTACCATAAACTTATTTTTTACACCCTAATCAGAACATCACCTGGTGAGAGAAATTTCCAAAAATGGCCATTTTTTATCAGCTTATAACCCTCATTTTTTGGCAAACTGCAAGTACTAATTCTCTCATAGGCAGTCTGAGAGCAAAGTGGGGTGCAAAACACACAAGACCAAAGCAACAATATTGCTGACTGTATGCTGAAAATAAACCAGTAACTAAACTTTGAAATCTTTCCAATCTAGCAGCCTGGCAAAATCACTAAAGAACATATTTTCAAATAAGAATTTTTCTAAAGATTTTCTTTCAGAGGAAAAAGTGAATCTTTTGTTCTCTTAAATAATATTGTTTTTCTTCAAAAACAAGTTCCTGTGGCAGATCTAATTTCCTCTCTAGAGTCCTCTGTACAAATTTTATCCATCTATTTCCAACCCAGATGAAGTTACGGCTAGTCTAGTTGATATCGTTAACAACATCCAAATATAAGTCAATTTCAGGATCTATAAAATATAGAAAATAGAGACTACCTTGTCACAAAGCTATTTTTTTTTAAGGAAGATGTCCGGTACCTATCTTTATATAAAATAATATAAATGGAAACAATCTTGATTTTCAATTAAAGATGAAACAATTATGTGAAACCTTCAGGATGAAAATTTTAATTATGTTCATTTCCCTTTTCAGACAGTTGTGGTAACAAACGGTAAGTAAAGAGCGAGCTCAATAGTAACTGAAACTCTAAAAGACAGAACTTATTATGCCGAAAATATTGGTGGAGAATTTGCAGAAATCTCATTTTTAGATATCTCTTAGTAGGCATATTTTGTCAAGGGCAAAGAAACGGCAATTCTACCAAAAATAGTCCAAAGCCCTGTTCGAAATGTTAATTTTTGGACCTAAACACAAGCCTGGAGTCACCATAGGGCTGTCATAGGTCTCATCCGTTTCACAAATTACTGGTATTTTTTTCAGGACCAAATGTCTTCACTGAAAACGAGACTATTGCAAAGTATGCATCTTGATCAGAAACCTGAGCGTTTTAGAAAATGACTATTTTCTCATCTTATTGGAACATATACAAATTAAAATATATCCAGAGTTTTTTTTTTAGTTTTTCTTATTGCCTCGTGGTTCGGGCTGTTCGGTCTTACCTTTATTGTGTAGGTGATATCCATGTTCTAGGTCTTATTAGTTTCAGAGTGGGTAGATGGGGCAGATTTACGAGAGGGTTTTTGAGATGTTTAAGCATTGAATTTTTTGAATCGGTGTATCTTTGTCAATGATATCTTTATGGAATACTCTAATATCTTTTTTAGATTTCACTAAACAGTGATTCGTAATTCCGAAAGGAAATTTTGGAAAACTTCTAAGATGGGTCTGAAGTCCCTCAAATATTCTAAAATTTTCTTGAGCCTTGCACTGGATGTTTACAGTCCATCACCTTGAATAGTAACGAAAATCATATTTTTGTGTGGGTAGCGCTGATCCGTCTTTTTTTCTTTTAAACCAGGGGTGATCTAAATAAATTAATAGTCCTAGATGTTGCTAAATTGCTTTATCCAGCAATGCAAGCAGTAGACATTCATTCTTTGGAAGTAGATATTGCGCATGCAGGAATGGATCAAAGAAAAATCCACATGCTAGTAAGAGAGGTATTTCCTAAAATGAAATGGAAAGTGCCAGTGGCCGTGCATCATAAATTATTGCCAGGATTATCCAAACCTGCAGACACAAGTGATTCACAAGTTTTGGGTAAAATGAGCAAATCTGATCCAAATTCAGGAGTCTTTATTCACAAGTCCTTTTTAAGAATAAAAACAGATTAGAGGGGAATTAACCCTTCTGTCAAGCCCTTTCATTTTCCAAACACGTCAAGCAAAAATTTCGAGACAGCCATTTTTTTCAGCAAGAAGAGTCCAGTAACTATGTCTTTAGGGATATTGGGCATGTCAACCCCCCACAATTATGTAATTGGCCCATTATGCTTTAAAAATAATTGTTGCTCTAATTCTGAATCAAAACGCATTGTATTTATGGTTGCCAATAAGTCACCCCAGGAAAAGCTGCCAAAAGAACTTGAGGATTTTTGCCGTGCACACGTCAGTGGCATAGGGACCCTAATCCCGCTATGGTCGCGCTATGGAATTTGCAGACCGCTTTAGGGGCTTTTTACCCGTTGTCATCGATTTAGAGACCGGTGGCTTCGACCACCAGCAGAATACCCTGCTGGAGATTGCCTGTAGTTTTTTGAATTGGCGGGAGGACCGTCTGGTGCGGGCCAACAGCCACAGCTGGAGTGTCATCCCCCACCCGGATTTGAGTCTGCAATTGAGTTTGTGAATTGCATCTGACCCAAGTCATTGTTTACTAACAGGAATGTCCGTTTACCAACATCAATAAATGTTAGAATAATTTGCTGAAGGGCGATTACTTTACATGGACCAGATCTGCTAAATGTCCATTGACGAGCATTATTTACTGACAAAATAATAATAGGGTGAAGTGAGGCACTTACCAACATGATTTCAGTTTTACTGAGGAGAAAAAAAAACACATTTTTATGTCAAGAGAGCTTAGCCGTGGACTTTTTCGGAGCCAAGATCTATCTTCGCAAAACGAAAGTTGGGTATGGCTGACATCTTGTTTCGTTGCTTGTTCTATTGCTGTGCGCACAGACGACACAACATTCTCAAGCCTTTTAACGGCAATTTTCAACCATAACATCATCTACTGGTTCTCTTACTTCTTTGTTATCCGCTATTTGCTCGATAGCAGCGAGGCGGAATCTGATGTGTCGATCAAAATTGCTTTCTTTGCCGGGATTCCCCTACTGGCGTTGTCAAACCGATAATTGAAACCTTGTGCCTACAAGAATATGACTTCGAAAAAGGCAAGGCCTAGGACAGATAATAAAATGTCAGTAGTGGTGGGGTTCTGGAGGCGACGGGTAAGCCTGAGGCTCTAAAGGTCTTCTATGAATACGACGCTCATTAGCCTATTACAGACGGTAAACTTTATTAGCATATTACAGAAGGTACATACTTAATATTTTCTAATTCCGTCTCATGAGAACCTCATTTGCATACTTACGTAAGTACTTAATCGAACGGGACCTTCGGCCGCAGGTAGAGACGCTTGCCGCCTTCCGGCGTGTCGAAGCGGTCCACCACGTAGTGCGCGAAGGTGTCGTCGGCCAGGTTCGCGATGTGCAGACCCGGCAGGTCACCGCAGCGGATGATCTCCACGGCGATGCGCTTCAGGTCGGCGTCGCTGGTGTTCAGGTCCAGCTCGCCCGGGACGTCGCAGGACAGGCCGTTGTAAGTGATGTTCAGGATCGCCATATCGCTCACTCCATTCCCGAGCTACTAGGGCACATTCTGTGGATGAAGGATGACAGATTGCCGAAAATTGTCCTTTTCGGTACACCGTCTTGGGCTAAACGGAAAGTAGGTTGTCTTCGTCTAGGGTGGGAGGAGGTCATACAGAAAGATTTAAAGGAAATAGGAACTTCCTGTGAGGTTGTAAAGTTGGAGGCTTTGAATTGATTGGGATGGAGGAGAAGCATTTGACTTTGGTCATCATTACGTTTATCTGGAGGACTGTAGCAGGAAATGGGTGCTTTTGTAAGTTCCAACCGGCGCCTCCGGTATCTGTCGATTCCTTCCCCAGGGCCAGGGGGGGGGGGGGGGGGGGGTCAGGTAGTAAATACCCAAAAGAAATTTCATGGTTGCGTTCATGATCCGCTCTATTATTTTCTTAGAGATGAAAAGGAAAGAGAGCCTCTTGCATATTTTAACACCCTCCCCCTCTTACATCCGTGGTCAGGTATCCATTTTGTTAAATTTAAAGTTTTATTGTTAGGGTGCTTTCGGAATATACTCCTCCTATAGTCAATAGTATTGGGATGCTTGGAAACACACAATCTATTTAATCGTTAGAGGAACTATGCAGGGAATTTAAATTTGTTGCTAGGGCACCCCGTTGGATTTAACTTCCAGGTACCACCCTCTGGAATTAGATGGTAAGGCCCCGGTGGAATTGTTCGCTTGGGCCCCGGAGGAATTGTTCCTTGGGCCCCGGAGGAATTGAATGCTATGGACCCCGTTGGAATTTCTCGCTCGGGGCTCCTTTGGCAATTGCTGCCAGGCATTTTATAAAGACTATAGTTATATTTTCTAATTATAAGTTATAGGATAACTTATATAAGACTATTTTAAGTTATATTTCTATTTATAAAGACTATATGTTATAGAAATGTTATAACATTTAATTTATTATAGGAATGGCAATGGCATCACAAGTGGCATCGCAAAGAATGATGCAACCATTAGCAACACAACAGAATTTCATGGGAAGGCCAAGTCGGCCTCCTAATGTCACAATTGTACCTGATCAATGGAGAACCGGGCAGTGATGATCTCGTGTTTTAGACTTCCCTTTAATTGAGAGAATCACTCAGCAGAAATTTGATCAAAACCCGCCTATGTTTGGGTCAAGCCACTCAAAGGCAAAAAATGAAATTAAAGTGTCTGGCGTGATTATGTTCAGCCTTACAGATCAATACAAATGTAAATCAGTTCAATTAAAATCTAATGCGTTCTAGTACACGGACTTTTTATTATTTTCTCCCCAGCTTCTTCAAAAGTATTATCAAGTCTGAATCATCTAGGTGCTGCTTGTACTGGTAGAGGGTGCTGTAGACGATCGTGTCGATCGTGTAGCGGAGCATGACGTAGTTGAGGTAGGTCATGCCGTCGTTGACCTGCCCCAGGGCGTTGAGCGAGTTGGCCGACACCTGCGCCGCGGTGTAGGCGGCGGCGTCGGCGGCGTTCTGCATCTGAATGCGGTCGGTCGAGACGAGGCCCATCTGGTAGACGTAGAGGATCGCCATCGTCAGGGTCAGCAGCGTCATGGCCGCGAAGACCAGGCTTTCCAGAATGTCTATGGAATCAATTCCCAGCCCATCACCGTATAGCGGCAAGTCAGGATCGATATTATCTAGCGCCACATCAAGATTTAATGTTGAAACAATAAGACTTGCGACTTCGCTTTCTAAATTTGAGTTTGTAGTTAGGGAAATATTATCAACAGATTTATTCATACGCTTCCTAAAATAAAGCGGCATCATCATAACATTTTTTAAACAACAGTTATATTATAACGATTGCAATATCGAGAACAAATAACTATCGTAAGATTTAGTAAGTTAAATGTCTCCCTATCCAAAATATACTGTATAATAATTATTTATGGTTAAAACTAGACTTGCTTTGGCAATCATTAATTAATTCCTCTGGCCTTAATATACAATAAAATATAATTCTGGTATAACGTTATTTGAAGAAAATTAAATTTTACTATCATAGATAGCTAGAGCGAAGCTTAAAAATCTTAAGGTTAAATAAAAATATGCGATGACGAAAAAAAACAAAAAAAAACACAGTTGTGTTATTTTTTAAACTACAGTGCTAACCAGTTCGGATTCAGGCCCGGTTCAAGTTTTCAATCTGCTCATTTTCTTTCAGCTCAACATTTTCAGGGAGGTACTCGAAGTCATTTTAGTCTTTAATTTGGCACCCTTGATTTAATTGAAGCATCCACTAGTATTTGCAATACTCAAGGTTTAGTTTTATTATACTCAAGCGTCGTTGTTGTATCGTCTTTTCAAGTTGGTGTAAATGTGTCTGTGATTCTTGTTCAAAAGTTAAGGCTTTAATTTACCATCCGTCATCACCTCCTCTCAAATCCTTCTGAGTAGAGCACAGGAGTGGTGTCTCGTTAACTGCTTGACCATCAGCTGCAAGAAAAGTCAAGTTGTATTATTCCGAACCCCTTACAAAAAGATGAAGCTCTGCAAGCACTTTGCCTAAAATAATTTACCGATCTCCTACCGCAGGTCGAAGTTGTCAAGTTTCTTGATGTCCACATAGACTTCGCTGTATCGTTTGCAACACTTGTTTCCTACATCAGAGCCATTTGCGATTGCCATATGGCACTTGGTTAATACCAAGTGCCATAAAAACAAATAAGACCACCATCAATAATAATAGATACAATTGTCGCTACTGATCCACGTAGGGAAAAGAAGCTATTCGAGTTACTTCAATGAGAACATCAAAGCAACTCAAAAGCGAAATATCCAGGTTATTTTAGTCTTTCATCTCTTTTCTCTTTACTGGCTGCAGTCTCGTTTGAGGTTTTTTTTTGTTGAGTTTTATCTCTCTTTGTTGTTTGTAGTAAAATAATAAAAAACAGCCACAATGTCATGCCCCCAGTGACGTCAAAAAACATGGCGAGTGCAATGGATTTTTTTCCTAGACCAAAGTTTAATCGAAGAAAACAAGATATTGGTTCGCAATAAAAGACTTTTAACAACGTCAATGTGTATAAATTCGCACTATTTATCATTAAAACGAAAAAAATTTCCACCTTGCAAGCACTTTAAAGTTGATGTTTTTACCATTATTGTCGGGAATTAGTACAGTTCTCCGTGAAAACGCAGTTCTGCCGGAGCATCGCGCCAACCGTCCCACTCGGTTACTTCTTGCTTGTGCATTGAAAAAAGATCCCTGGCCAGATTAACGACAAGAAACCAAGCACCATCGTCGGCGCCGTGGCCGAATGCGGCGCCGATCATCAGTCCCGAGTGCCATGCCTTCCATGCCTCCTCGGAGGTCAGGAAGCACCATTCGGGGAGTGCGGATGTGTCAAAACCGATGCCGAGTTCACCGCAGGTCACTTCATCGAGTTGGGCGTCGTGCGCATGGGCGGGTACAGGCGGTGATACCAACAACAACAACAACAACAACAACAACAACAACAACAACAACAACACACGCTTTCGTCCACAACAACACATGCTGTTGTGTCCACGGCAGCTGTGTAAACAGCACAAATGACGCAAAAAAGACCGTGCCTCGAGGGGAATTTCTGCTCCCGGGCCCCGGGAGCAGAATTTTCTGCGAGCAGAAATTTCTGCGTCCGCGCCCCGAGGTGCAGGAAAATCTGGGTCCGCGGCATTAAACAGTTGTGTTTCGTTTAGGGACTTAGTTTCTTCGTTTAGGGATTTAGTTTCTTCGTTTCGTTTCTTCGTTTAGGGATTAAACATAGGGAATCATGTTAGAGGGGACAGCTTGCTACGGTTTTAGGTTTTGAATTTTATTATGATTGTTGGTTAATATGTTGAAACTTGGCGTGTTTCTTTTTTGTCTTTTTTTTTTATCATTATCTAAAATTGTAATTTGTTCCTGAGCTTTGTTTGTAGCCTGTATTCTCTGTTACTCTTCGCGGATGAAACTGTCCAGTATCCCGATCGGCTCGATCGGTTGCCTTTCCACCATGCCAGCCTTGCGCTTGATCAGTTCCGCAACGGTTGCCTCGATTTTCTGCGGCAAATCCAGGCCGGCCGAAAGGTCCTGGAGGTTCATCGGGGGAACGCTGCCAGGATGAAGGCGCATCCAGCGGATCGCGAAGGCCGGACGCAGCATGTAGAAATAGGATTTGAGCTTGACCCGCTCTCTGCCTTGGCGGTGCAATTTGAACCGATGCAGATGGGTGTACAGGTAGATCGCATCGAATCGGCGTTTACGGCCACCACGGAGACCGTAGCAGCAGATGTAGCACCAGCAGCAGGAATGGGGCAAGGCGAAGGTCGCTGTGGCCGTTTGCTCTCACACCGCCCCAACGCCAGCACCCATGCGGCCAACCGGTTGCTACGCGACGGCGAGCAGGTCCATTGGGCCGAGCAAGCTATCGACGCGGGAAGCCAGACCTTCGACCCTGGCACCTTCGTCATTACGACATTACAACAGATAAGATATATTCATGATTAAATATACATACAATAAAACACCATACTATTCCGCGAAAGACTCCTTGGCCTGTAAAAAGACATACGAGCCGCTTATTCAAAGAAAAAGGTCACTTATAGAGAAAAGAAGAAAAAAAGGAGATAAGTTGTAGAATACAAAATTAAATAAATTAGATAGGTTATATAGAATAAATAGATGCCAATGAATTCTGCGCAAAAAAAAAAATTAAAATAGCTTAAAATTAGCACAAAAACGAGGGGGCAAACCCGCTCATATACATAATAAAAACATACGAATATAGAAGTTTGTTATGTAAGTTAATTTGTAAGTTACTTATATTTTTTTACTAATAAAAACGTTCGTTAAAAATTAAAAATTCTTGTTGCCTTTTAAGCAACCGACAAATTGGAGGGCAACTGGACTTCCTCTCCCACCTTTTTCCTGAAAATTGTCTGATCAAAATTAAGAGAAAGCCCTTTAGCAAAAAAAAATTAATACACAAATTTCGTTTTCAAATTAGGATAATAAAAAATTAAAAACAAATTATTAATTAATTAATAAAAGTGAAAATAGGTTTGTTAATAAATAAAATTTTGTTGAAATTTGGCCTGAAATTTTTTGGAGATACGGAGGGGGCTAATCAAGATTATGCCCCTCGCACCAAAGAGGCCAGAACTACCACTGTTTATCCTGTATTAGTCTATTTTCTATTATTTTCTCAGAATTTATTGCGGTTTCAATTCTATTGAATTATTGTTTGATTAGTTTGAAAAGAATTGGCGAGGCAACGCCTGCGGCGGGGGGGGGGGGGGGGGGGGGGGGTTGCGAAGCGCCCCTACCAACTAGGTGTTGGGGTGGTGGCACTTCGCGCATCCCAACAGCTAGTCTATATATATAAAAATAAGTTGTCTATGTGTCTGTGTCGAGTGACGTCATGTTTTTGTGTCGACTGACGTCATGTTTGTCGACTGACGAAATTACAGACCGGGACATCAGGACACAAATGCGACCGGGACACCGAGACATCTATCTTCTAAGGGTACTACAGGTGAGGCTTCCCTTCTCAGTGTACATGATTTTATTACAATTCTAAAAAAAGGCTTATGCCAGTTTGCCTCTTACTCAGACTTTCAGTCTTGGCTTTTTCGCCAATTAGCCATGACTCTGGACTTTTTCATCACATTAAATCAACTAGATTTTAATTTAAACACATTCCTGAAAAGTCACTTAATTCATACAAAACAATTATATGATAATGCTTGGTTTAACAAATTTGATTCACCTGATTTTTCATGCCAATTGTTCTACCGGGGTCATCACATCTAAAACAAGTCCCACTTGAACCTATTGGATAATAACCAGGAGCACATTCTTTACATAATGGTCCAGTATATTCTCCACTACAGCCATTCATATCGTCAACAGATGGAATTTCAATTAAATCAACCTCACCATCACCACCAGAAGTATTATTTGTAACTGCCGTTTCAGCAGCATTCCAAGGACTTTCAAGAAATTCATCCCATACAGCTGGAATACTCAATGCATCTTTTTATCTTTCCTTCCGGTTGATCTGTCCTTTCTATAAAGATGGGATGTTCAGTTAAACTTTGAACATTCGTGAAGAATACGCTTATTCATCTTTTCTTCACATTTATAGACCCCCCTTTTCATATCCCATCCCTTTTTGGTGTGAAATTTTCACACGTCCTTATTCCAATTCTTATTTTTTCGGGAGAAGTTTTTTATGACAGCACAACGTAAGAAGGGTTTCACGCTTGTGGAACTACTTGTTGTCATCGCGATCATTGGTATTTTGAAAACATTTAGTTTTCTTAGCTTTCAGTATCGTTTTAACTAAAATATCCCTTATCCCATAATTAGATTCAAGGCTAATCTATTTCGCTTAATTTTATGCGCTCTACCATTTAAAATCACCAGAATCAGGAAAAAATCACTAGTTTTTTGAAAATAATCACTAAAAGTCACGAACTAGACAGCCCAACTACAGAGCTACCACAACTAAAAATTCTAAGGTTACAAAGAAATAATCAAAAACATACGAACAAAAATAATACCGTTTATTTTTTTCCCAAAATCACTGGATCAAAATTTTGGGATAACTATTGCGTTCAGCATCGTCGAAAAATCTTATAACTATGCCTTTGAGGACGACTTAATAAAACGGTTAAGTGAAAGGATCTTTCTAGGAAGGTATTTATTATGGGGGAAGAGAATTTCCATGAAGGAGCGCTGGATTTTCCAGCGTTATTTAAGGAAACAATTAGAAATTAAATATTAAAAACAAGTTTTTTCAACTGAAATTGAGGAGCAACATTGCCTGACAATTTTTTCAGTAAAGTGCAAATTATTTTCTGGTCTTGAGAAGGTATTGGGGTCGTAAAAGACACAATTTCCAGACCTTTCCACTACGCTGAACAAAATAGCCATCTCAAAATTTTGATTAGATTTGTTTTTCGAATTGATGGGCGTGGGGGGCTTGTTAACCTTCAATCACTTTTTACTCATAAAAAGAGCACTAGCTCTTTCAATTTCTAATCGAATGAGCCTTTTTCAAAGTTTCTACGACAACAAATGGCTTACTTGCAATTGAAAAACCTTTTTCATGTTTATTTTTTCATTGTTTTTTTTTATAGTAATTTTAGAAAATCCTGTCCCCTTTTCATTGAATTTCTCTTCCCTCATGACATATTTCTCCAAGGAGAGATCCTCCCACATAGCCCCCTCCCCTCAACTCCACCCCCAAACCAAAAAATCGCCTTGAAAACGTCTGTACACTCCCCAATAACCATTATTATATGCAAACACTGGTCAAAGTCTGTAACTTGCAGCCCCTCCCCCTTTAACGTAAAGAGCGAGGTATTAGGAGGAGGTGAGCCCCTAAAATGGGTATTTTTTCTGTTTGTTTTAAGTTTTAATGCTGTTCCTTACTTCAAACTGAAAGAACTTCTTCATATTCATTTTTTCATTGTGTTTTTAAATAATGCTAGTAAATCCTGCGCTCCCTTCATGGAGATTTTCTTCCTCCATAACAAATTATCGATGGAAAGTTCCCCCAGCATATCCCCCTCTTCTCAACCCCTCCCCCAACCAAAAAAATCATTTGCCTTTTAAGGGTGACTTCTTATTGGTCCTATTTACGTTCCAGAGAATAAAGATAAAATAATTAATGTCTTTAAAATCTTCTTTGTCTTTTAAAGACAAAGAATATATCTTAAGTGACTTTTTGGGATGCCTAATCTGGAGAACATAAAGCTGCTTTCACTTGACTTAGTCAGAATAGTGGATTAAAGATTAGCACAAATTTTGATAGTTTAGAAAACTTAAAACTATTTTTTTCCCAATACACTTCTTCAGAAAATAGTGTCCTGGTCTAAAAAACAAAAAACAAAAAAAATATTAAAAAGACACTGTGCTCACATCACCCTTTACTTAGGCAGCGCTATGGTTTTGCATGTGATCTTCGGACTATTTTTTGAACAAATAGCTATCTGAAAAGTTCTATCAGATACATTTCGGGAAAATACAACTTGGAGGAGGGGTAACTGACCTCCGATCACTAGGACTCTTAAAAAGGGCACTAAAGCTTTTGATTACCAATCCAATGATCCCCCTCTAATGTTAATATCATTTTAGGGGTGGGAACCAAGTTTGTCTACTGAGGGACAAATCTCTACAGGTAATAAAGACCATTCAAGTGTCCCCTTAAAATAAGGGCAAATGCTAGGACTAGGGGTAAGGGTAAATAGAAAGGAGCAATTTTAACGTACCAATTGTTTCCTGGGTTTCCTACGTCCAAATAACATTATTAAATGAAACAATTATTAAGAAATTTGCTTGTCAAAATACATGTAAATTGATTGGTATCATTGTGTGGTAATTCGTGCACCGAACGCCTAGCGGGAGACGCAGTGCTGGAGCAGGCTGGAGGCCGGGGCGGCGGAGCTACCTGCCGGGACGTGACGAGCGTAGCGAGGAGCGATCCGGAAGGTCGCGGAGCCGAGGCGGAGGCAGGTGTCGCTTCGTGGAGGCCGAAGGCCGAAGGCCGGAGCGACGAGAGGCCTGACCGCAGCCGGTCCGGGCCGGAAGGCTGCGGAGGCATTGCGTTTCAAGATGGGATGAGAGGCCCGTATCTACGTTGACGCCAAATGGTGGGCCAAAGGTAACATGCGTCGGACAAAAACCTTTGATATGTTGTCAGACGACACTATTAAAGAACATGTCCAGCTTGCCTTGGCTTATGATCCTCGAGTGTTTTGGTTTTCGATTGACATCGCAGTTGAAGATGGAGTTGTCACATTACAGGGGACGGTTGATAACCTCAACGCAAAACTCTCCGCACAAGAAACAGCCAGGCATACCAGGGGAGTCTTATGGGTAAACAACTATTTAAAAGTCAGGCTCCCTGGCATTCTGTGGAGAACACAGTATGACTCTAGTTAAAAATGAGATACCTTATTTCCGGTTTATCAAATGACATGGAAATTAAGGAATTGGCGAAAATTATGCCTCTTTAAAAATTTCTGAAAATTTTTATCTCGGTGTTGTGCTTTTTTAATAGGTTTTCTAATAATTTTATTACTCTTAGCAAATAAAACCTATGTAACCCTATTTGATTTTTAATTATATTCTTAGATTATTTTTGTATGTTACGTCAGAGCTCTAAATGTCCAGCAAGCTCTTTCCAAATCTTCTTGTATTTCATATTTATCTCTCAAGATGAAACACTAATGAAAAATCTTCCTCACCCAAACTTTTTTTAAAACACTCTTTAATAAAAAAGTTTACTGTAATTTTGTTGTTTTCAAGCTTAACCATGTGAACCTCAGCAGCGGGAATAAGTTTCAATCCACGTCCTTGTTCGAAACTAGTGATATAAACCTGTGCAAGGTTTACATCCTTAAATCTCCAAAGCCAAATACCCACAGCCCGCCGGGCGCACTCTGGGCAGAAAGGTCATCCACTTCCTGGACCAGCGCTACCTGCGTCCCGACGACCCCGAGCGCGACGTCGTCCCGCGCCTCTTGCATCGCATCGACCGGGAGACGTCGGGTGTGCTGGCGGCGAGTCTCGAAGAGCAGTTCGCCGGGTTGGTCGGGCGGCAGTTCGAGGATCGGTTGGTGCGCAAGACCTACCTGGCCGTGGTGCACGGTTGCCCCGCGGAGCGCGAGGGCACGATCGACTTTGGCTATCTCAGGTAAAGATTCCCTAAAAGTTTTTTCCACCTACCTTAACTACTTTCATCAAAATATTCCGAGAAGGTTGACCAAAAAGAAATTATATACTTGGAAAGTGATTATCTTTTTGTACTATGTTGTATATTTATCCGTTCCTGACTTTTCGTGTTATTTTTTTCGAAAAGGTAATATTTTTAAAGTTTGATTAATGGTTTTATATATTACACTAGGTTAAGGTTAGAGAACAGATATGTTATCTGAACAAATATCTTAATTATTTAAAAAACGATCAGAAATTAAATAAAAAAATTCTTTTTTAACTGAAAGTAAAAAGCAGCATTAAAACTGAAAACGAACAGAAATTATTGCGTATGTGAGGGGGTTCGCCCCCTCGTCAATGCCTCGTTCTTTACGCTAAAGTATTTTTAGTATTTCCATAAAATCTATCTATTCATATCAAACCCTTTGTGATCCAGGGGTCATTCTGAAAGAATTGGAACAAAATTTGAACTTCAGCGAGTAGAGCGAGGTATCGATTTCTGGCCCCCCCAACTGTCCCCCCAATGACACTGGATCCGGTCGTTATTTAAAATAAGAGATCTGAGTTCCGAGGTCCTTGTAAATATGAAGTTTCATGAAGATCCAATCCCTCCTTCGTAAGTCAAAAATGCGTCATTTTTTCTAATTTTTTAGAATTACCCCCCCCCCCCAATAGAGGGGTTCCGCTCCAATTATTTCAATCACGTATCTAAGACTTCTGCTTATTCTTCCCACCAAGTTTCATATCGATCCCTCGTAAAACATTAAGGGTAACTGTCAAATGTCAAATGGAAATCAGTATAAGATTTTTACATGTAGCATTTGCTGTATTTGCTTCACCTCCCTTCCAAAACTAATAAGCATTTGCAATAAAAGATTTCGATCAAGTTTTTGTTGTTTAGGTAAATATAAATATAGGTTGTTGTTTTTAGTATCAGTGAAAAAGGCTTGCAAATAATGAAAGGGTTCGTGTTATTTTCTAAATTATCATCTATGATTGATGCCCAATTGAAAATTATAATGTCTAATAAAATAAGCATTGATATGGATTCCAATATACAATTGATAGAGATATTTTTGTACTGTAAAGGAACAGAGCGGATTATTGATTATGACTACAACGGGCAAGGTATCATTATTGGAATTTAATGGCCCTCAGCACAGCGGTTTTCCATTACTTGGCCTGAGTTAGGGTCCCCACATTCCGATCCAGGACCCAATGCCCCCCATCCAGAGCCCAAGTCCTACTCCTGGGCTCCAAGTCGCCCTTGAGGGGATTCGACATGTCCCGAAGATGCTCGATTGGGGCCAGGACTACCTGTTCTTTGGAGGCAAGTTCGCTGCGGGCTGGCGTAACACGGGCCGTGTCTTCGATTGGAGCCGGGACCTGGAAAGAGCACGTCAAGCCTATTGGGAAGAGGCATACCCGGATCACTTATTCAACCGCGATACTACCGAGGGTATGCGGATGCACGCCGCGTACTGCCGGGGAATCGCGGACCACCTCGAATCGAAGGGCTGGATCGATAAGGCGGTGATTATTAAAATATGGTTACTATGAACAATCCTATCCGCAACAGCCACTCTCTGAAAATGTTGATTTTTAATTTTTTCCAGTGAAGACCATTTCACAGATTTGACTTATAGATTTGTATGTCATAGTCAAAAATCTAAGAATGAAGAACAAAGTACTGCTGAGGGACTATCCTATAAATATTGTGTACTACATAGCTTTTCTTAGACAATTAAGTGTCTATATAAACGGAACGCTGGTGAGCACAAGCAAATAATATGGCCAAAAGACAGATAGACAGACAGACATACCAGACTGAGAGACAGACTGACCAGAAAAACAGAAAAGACATACAGACAGACTAGAAGGATAGAAGGACATTAAAGACAGACAGACCAGACAGATAGACAGACCAGACAGAGAGACAGACTAGACAGACATATGAACCAGACTGACAGACCAGAAAGACATATAGATAGACCCAACAGAGCTCTAATGTTCCTTTTCAGTTTCACTTGGTCTTGTCTGGTATGTTTTGATCTTTTTGTTTCCCACTTGAGGTGTGGCGCCCCTCGAGGAAATTATAGCCTAGTAAACGGCACAGTATTCGCATGGGATTCGATTAATGGGTAATTCTTCTGGCCCCAGTCTCTTTTGACGGGCTTTTTCGGGCTGGAAAACCTCTCCCTAGCAGATTTATCAACTACAGGTTGCCTCCCTGTAGTAGCATAATATTTGCAGGCATGAATATATAATGAGTCGAAGGTAATAGGCTTGGGACTGTCTGTGTAGGATTTCGACTCTTGTTGGCCCTTTTTTGATCACCAAAACATTAGGAAATTCCATAAAACTATATAAAAAATCAAGTAGAAAGTGTGAAAAGTACAACTTCTTCAACAAATACATTTTTCTACTGCGGAATTCAATCTGTGAATCTACTTTGTTGGCCAAATCTGTTGACAGCTTCAAGATCAGTGTCAACCATGATTAGAGCAAGAATTCATGGAAGGTGCAGTAGAACAAACCAGCAGGATTTATTAGGTGGAACCTGCCCCTTTTAGCCCTCAAACCCCTAGTACGCTCTTTTTGGCTGTACCTGCTCAAACCCCCTCCCTCACAGACATCCAATTAAAATATTTAAGATTGTAATTTTGCTCAAAATAGTCGAAAAGTCAAATAATCATTCCTCCAGGAATGGTATGACTCTGACAGCCCCTAGGGTAAGTGCTGTCGATTATGCAAGTCGGCCATTGTTGACATCTCAGTTTATTATTTGGACGGGGGGATATGTTTTATTTTTGGTGTCCGGGAAGGCTAAGGACATTAAAGTATGGGTGTGCTTGTCACCGCGCTGCTTGCCCCAGAAGGTCAGGAACATCAGCCGACAGGAATAGAAGCTGGTCATCAAGGCCGCCACCACCAGCGCCCAATAGGCAAAGCCGCCCTGGGTGCCGGCCCAGGCGCTTTCGATCACCGCGTCCTTCGACAGGAAGCCCGCGAACCCGATTACATCATATGATAAACACTACGGTCACTAGTTATTATGCACAGAGTGGTGTAAAAATTATAAAGTGATGTTCTGAGGCAAGTTTGACAAAATTTCTAAGGCTCACAACTTTTGATAGGTACGACTAAATTTTATGAAACTTATATATTTAAAATCAGCATAAGAATCCAATTCTTGCGATGTATTCGTTACCACGAACTGTTTGTCCATAAAGATTGGACGATAGTTAGCCCTCCAATTTCTTCACCCCATAGTTAAAACGTCCAATAACTATTCATTTGGTGATGAAACGAACCCCTCCAGTTTCTGGGGAAAAGGCTGTAAGTTACAAAATTTAATTGTTTATATTACATCCGATTTGATCGCATCGTCCAGCGTGTGCTGATCTGCCGTCTTGATCTCGAGCATTTCCCAAAGCTCGCCGTAAAGCGGATTAGGTCGGACCTCAAAGTCACCGAGGAAGTAGTTGCGATTGAGATCGACGAAGTTTTCATTGCCACGACTCAGATACGCTGCACCATAAGGATTATGTGCATGGACAAAACACACCGCGACCTCAGTGGGCAGATGCCGCGCTTCATTTAGAATCCAGTCGAGTTGTGTCGCCGGTCACGACTTCCGGGTTCACCATCTGAAGCTCCGGGGTCTTCGGGCCGTCCGCCGTGTCGGTGATGTCGACGACGATGATGCGCTTCGACACGCCGACCTGCGGCGCCGCGAGCCCGATGCCGGGGGCGGCGTACATGGTCTCCAGCATGTCGTCCATCAGTTGGCGCACGTCGTCGTCGACCGTGTCGACGGGGGTCGCAACGCCTTTGAGACGGGGGTCGGGGGCGAAGAAGATCGGAAGCTTTGCCATGGCCGCCATTAAAAGTCACAGAATCTTAACGAAAATCACATCATCAGGTTCAGCGTATCAGAGAACCCTACAGTAGACGTTTCAAGCCCCTATCTACAAAAATGTGGAATTTTACATTTTTTGCCACAAGATAGATGACGGATGCGTGTTTTTGTTTGTTTTTTTGTTGTTTTTTCCTCCAGGGGTGATCGTATTGACCCATTGGTCCTAGAACGTCGAGAGAGGGCTCATTCTAACGACAGTTAAAAGTTCTAGGGCCCTTTTTAAATGCAGAATAAGCTTTCTGGGGAGGTCGTGGGACTTGCGTGTCCGTATTCATATCGCGGCTTTCATTGCCTGCCTGCATCTCTCTTCCGACAAAACAGTTGACCGAAATTGAGGCAGCGCGTATATTTGAACAGTATGTTCAATATAGAACAGTTAGCAAGGGAACACTGCCGTGTCCAGTCCAAAAACAGCGATTTGCGGCGGAGGGACCGGAGGTCCGTCAGCCGCAATCACGGGGCACGAGGTCGCTGTTTTCGAAAAGGCTAGGGAAACCAATACGTTCTTGTTCAATGCTTGACAGTTTAATAAAGACTCAGCAACTGAAGCGTCCAGTTTGACCTTCTCGAAGATCTTCCTCCTTTTTATTTTAAAGAGTAAGTTAAATTTTTGCACAAAAGTTGGGAACTGTAAGGGATCCGCACCTCTTCTTGCATGTAAAATAGCGTTTTTCTAAGTTTGAGATCACTCTTTACTTTTTATTCTAATTAATAAGAGTAACTTAATAGATGATCGCTGCGGCTGTGGTAAGGTGTTTGGGAGATAGTGATGATCTGAATTTTTGACAATAAACTTGCGCATAGCGTTTTTTGATTTAGCTTAATATGCCCTATACATTCCCTAAGAGCACCACCTTAAAACCTTCAGCTTCAGCGGCAGTAGTAACATTAATAGCAGTATGTATAGGACACCTTTAGCTTTCTTCAATATTCCCTCAAAATACGCTGTAAGTTTCAACTTGATACCCTTAGCAGCTTCTGGGACCTCGCTGATCCGTTGTTTTGACAACTGATATTTATAGCTCAAAGATAAAATTTTATTTTTAATAATTTACTTTTTAATTTACCCGAATAATGAATAAATTAGTAAAGTAATTGAATATATTTCCTCTAAATTTTTCATTCAAAGACATATTATTTCAGATCTGCCTCAAGTCTTAGAACTGCCTAGCGATCTCACGTTACCTGTATTAAATACTCTTTGGACAATGCAGGCAGGCATACGATACCATCTTGATGATCCAAAGCTTCGCGATCTATTATCCAAGGTCATTTTCTTTTGAATGAGCCCTCTCGCAAAATTCTAGGACCACTGGGTCGATACGATCACCCCTGGGAAAAAGAAAACAAAAAACAACAAACAAACAAACAAATAAACACGCGTCCGTGATTTGTCTTCTGGCAAAAAATACAAAATTCCACGTTTTTGTAGATAGGAGCTTGGAACTTGTACGGTAGGGTTCTCTGATACGTTGAATCTGATGGCGTGATTTTCGTCAAGATTCTATGACTTTTAAGGGGTGTTGTCCCTTCGAGAGAAAAAATGTTTAGATCGAAAAAGGATCTCTTTTCCTAGAAATGAAATATCTACCACACAAAAAATCTCATCACTCAGTCACCTCATCTCTAAATATTTTCAGTGCTGAAATCCGAAACAACCCCTTTCTGAAAACGTACATTTTCAAATTTATTCCGGTGAAGAGTACTTCATAGATATGATTTCTACATTTATAGATTTACATGTGATTGCCGACAAATCTAACATTAAAAAACCAAGTGAGCCCAAGAAGTTCCAAAAAAAGGAGGAGTTGCTAAATGTTTTCCCGAGAAATTCCCTACATATTGTTTTGCATATCTAGCCAACTGACTGACAAGCTGTCCAAAAATAGTAAGCTTGTCCAAAAATGTGGTTCAATCCTGCTTTCTAGGGCTATAATGAGAAAGGTTGAGAAGTCAAGGACATTTTTTGTGGATAAAAGGTGACAAATTGTCAAAGTTCATCCTTGTCAGCCAGCCATCTAGGGACAAAGAAAAGTAGGTTGTCCCTGAATTGGACCGCGTGTTTGATTGCCTGGTGCGCTGGTTGGCACCGGTTCTTTGCTTTACCGCTGATGAAGCATGGCGTGCACGCTATGGTGCGGACAGCTCGGTTCATTCGGAAACCTTCAACACGGTTTCTGATGGCTGGAAAGACGAAGCACTGGCTGCGAAATGGGCCAAGATCCGTAAGCTGCGTTGTGTTGTCACCGGTGCGCTTGAACTTGAACGTGCCAAGAAACGCATTGCCGCAAGCCTTGACGCGGCACCGAAGGTTACTTTTCAGTTTCAGCAGAATGAGCGCTCTCCCGTTCTAGGCCCAGTGGGTCGATACGATCACACCTGGGAAAAAAAACAACAACAACAACAAATAAACACGCTTTATGTTCTTTCTTCTGGCAAAAAATTGCAAAATTCCACATTTTTGCAGATACGAGCTTAAAACCTTTGCAGTAGTGTTCTTTTATACGATGAATTTGATGGAGTGATTTTCATTAAAGTAATAGGACTTCAGGGGGGTCTTTCCCCATTTTTCGAGCCGTCTTTACTAATAATACTACCAATGTAACTGAAGCTGCCCACCTGAGCAATCTTTTCGTTACCCAACGTCACCTTTTCATCTTCACTTACTCCTAGCCTTAGTGACTAAGTCTTCTTAACATTAATTTTCAAACCTATTCTAGCCCCCTGAACTCGCAAAATCTCTAAAACTTCATTCATTTTGCTCACACCTAAATCCAGGAGAGTGTTTCCTTCCCATTTGATTCTGTGGTCTCCAACTGCCTTTCATGTGTTCCTCCAGGGATAAGTGTCGCCGGTAGGGACTGTAAAGTCCAGTATTGTATTCTTTACGTTACCTGATGCTTAATCTGAATGATGTTTCTTAGATAATATTTGTATTATCCTAATGGTCATTTTATTGAATAAATTTGTCATCTATCATTTAGTTACATCATTTATAGTTCAGTGAGTTACGTCATTTATATGTCAGTGTTGCAGGGACGTTGTCCCCCTTGTTACACTTATGTGGGGAAATTGAAGATTTACATGTGTGGAGGAGGTGGGAGAATATAGTCAGGAAAGATTTCAGAAAAAAAAGAACTTCTTGGAAGGATGTAAGGAGAGGGGCTTTGAATATTTAGGATGGAGGAGAAGCCTGCGTATCTGTGTTGGCCTCAATTGGCTTGGTGTTGCAGTGAGTTGTCAGTAGTGGTAGTATTATTCAACTATTTTGATGACTTTCCTTTAGCATACCTTTTGATACTACTATTTCATCTTTACTTTTCAGATTCTTTTATTTCGAAAAAATGTATCTCACCGCCTTTTACTTTTTTAGTTTTTTTTTAGTTTTTCACTTTCGTTTTCGTTTTTCTTTTTTAGTTTTTATTTTTTTTTCTTTTTTTTTTAGTTTTTATGCAAACCCTCAAACATACGAAAAAACAAGAATGTTACAATTTTTTTTTAGTATTTCTTATTTTAGTTTTGTAGGTTTTTTAGTTTTTTTAGCTTTTTTTTTCTTTTTAGTTTTTTACCTTGTTTAATCTTTTTTTCTTTTTTTAGTTTTTTTCTTTTTAAGTTTTCCGGGGGGGGATAGTTTTGAAAAACTAGAAAAAATGAGGTATCTTTAACTTACGAACGGGTGATCAGATCTTAATGAAATTTGATATCTAGAAGGATCCTGTGCTTTAGAACTAGCATTTCGAGTCTCAACCAAATCCGGTGACATTGAAGGGAGTTGAATGGGGAAACCGGAATTCTTGGAAAACGTGAAAATCGATGTATCTTACGAATGGGTGATCCGATCTTAATAAAGCTTGATATATGGACGAATCTTATTTCTCAGCTTATTCATATCAATAATGGGGGCGCCTACGGAGCCATATACGAGGGATCTGAAAGAAGAAAAAGTCGATTCGGGTTGCTGTTTTTGAAAAACTGATAAATAAATAATGCTACATAACACATCTTACTTAAAATACTTTTCGTGCTTATTTATACTAGCAATATCGATAGTAATATTAACTTATTTTAGCATTGAAAACCAAGCAAACGACCTATCCACCACGGCCGCACACATTTTTACCGCATATGCCGAGCTCGAAGCAAACTAAGAGAAATTAGAATAGATAACCTAGTAAAACTCAAAACGAGCAAAAATTAAAATGAGTAGGGCTGATAACACCTCAGGACCAGATAAAAATTTGCCCCTTAAAAAAACAAAAAACAAAGAAATTACCATGCATTGTCAGTTTTATATACATATTCTTATATTTATTCCTTAGAGTCCTAATACACCTTCACCTTTATTTGTTAAAGTCAAAAATTTTTTTCTGACGTCAAAATGTTTGAATATTCCTCCCCCCCTGCGGGTGTGCTGGGCCGCGGACACATAGACGGAAGATATGTCCTTCGGCTCGCGCAGTCGTGCGCGCGGTGTGCGCCATTGCGGCAATGTCTCGCCGTGAGCCATGATCCGGAACCCGAATGTGTTTGCGCCCGACTCGATCTCCACCCTCACTCGTCCGGACGCATCATCTGGCCGCACTCGCAATCTGGGCTGTTCCGGTACTCGGGGGATGATTGGCTCACCAAGCTCAAGTGCCAGATAGGGCCTGTCCGCTGTCCCCCCAAAAAATTGTTTTAAAAAAAAGATGAAAAAATTTCAGTTCAAAAAAATTGAAGTTTTGCCTTGGAGGGGGACTCAGGGGCCTGGAAGGGACATGGTGCCCTGGAGGGAAATGTGGGGGTAAAACTCAAGTGCAAGCTCCGAAATTGAAATCGATGTGCTCAGGACCATTACATTACAAAAATGATACCAGTCCTTTTGTAGTCATTATAATTTTTAGAGATCAAAACATGTTTCATTAACCATCAAAAGAATATGTCTATTTTTGTCTTTTATTTTAGTTGTTTTTTTTAGTTTTTCCTTTTTTTTTCAGCTTTTCCTTTTTTTAGTTTTTTCCTTTTTTAGTTTTTTCTTTTTTAGTTTTTTCTTTTTTCTAGTTTCTTCTTTTTCTATTTTTTTTGTGTTTTAGTTTTTTTTTCTTTTTTTTTTTAGTTTATTTTTTGTTTTTTCTTTTTTTCTTTTTAGTTTTTACCTTTTTTATAGTTTTTTTTCTTTTTTAGTTTTTTTTTCTTTTATTCATTTTTTTGACCCTTTCTCGCAACTTTATTTTTTAAAACAACAAAAACTTTAGCATAGAGAGCGGGGCGTTGAAGAGGGAAGAGCCCAGAGGGACTGACTGTGTTTCAAACAGTAGGCTGTAAGAAAAAAGTGGTTCATCCCGCTCTCTAGGGCTATAATAAAAGGTCGATATGGCTAGGGTACGTTCTGAGATATGAGATATACATTTATTAAAAAAAGAAAACAAGGACTATTCGCCATTCGTCTGCCAAGAAAGGCAATAAGGGACCCGCCGTCAAGTTCCGAGCCACAGGCTCAGGAGTGCATTCAGGTCCGGCTCTGGGTGCACGACGCTGAAGATCGGCAACGACTGGGTCGTCGGATTCGGCGAGGACGCCTGGACCGACTACTTCGACTGAGGGCTACTTGCCCAGGACGCGAGCGAGCGAGTCGACGACGCTCTGGTCGAACAGCTCGAAGAGGAAGTCCTCACGCGCGCCAGCGTAGTTGACCTCGCAGACGTGCGCGTCGTTGATCAGGATCGTCTGTATTCCTAGTATAACCGACTTAGCTTTTTTATCATCAATTTTCAAACATTTTCCTTCACCCTGAACTCTTGAATTCTCGAAAAATGCGTTCATTTTGCTATTTTTGTTTTGTTTTGGGCATTTAAATCATCAGTTTAATCTAAGTCTAGGAGACTTGTACCTTCTTATATACTTCCAAGCTCTCCAATAAACTTTGCCGTGTTCTTCAAGACAATATTCATCAAAACATTTTGTATAAACAGGAATGTGACACAACCCCCGGAAGCGCCCATCCGAATCGCTGAAGGCGCGCGGCATCGCCACCATGCTGGTCTGGTCGATCGGCACCGTGATCCGCATCAGGCCGTCGATCCGCGCCTGCACCCACACACCGGCGAGCGGCGCGCCGTCCTCGTCGGCCACGGACCCTTCGACCGATGTCGTTGCCGCGATGACCACCAGGGCTTCTTCGCTGGCGCGCTTGCTGAGGAACGGGACGAACGCTCGCACCGTGCAATAGCCATCGGTCGCGTAGATGCGGTGTAAACATGCTCCGGCTATTGTAGTGAATAAATACATCCTATTCTATTTTACGAATACATCGAAACATGACTATAAGAAATTCTACCAGGTTCTCATTTTTATATAGCTTATGTGCGGTAAAATCAAAGCAAAAACGCTTAGTTACCCTCAAGTAATTCTTGGGTCACTTCTTCAACGTATTTCTCCCACCACTTCCTCTGTCCAATGATTTTGCCTTCCCAATCAAGTATCTCGCATTTCTGAAGCTTACAGGCTAAATATCATAGGAAATTTTTTTGTAAAAACTAGGTGGATGGGCTTTTGATACTATCCAAGCTTCCAAAATCAGCTTCTTTGCCTATAAAGTGATAGAAATCTTTCTTATCCCTAATAGTCCTTTGAATTTTAGAAAGAGTAAGCCTTGGCGCTAAAAAAGTTTTTCACGAAAGTCAAACTTACAAGCTGCCTGTTTGTATTTATAAAAAAATGCATTTACTTCATTTTTGATAAAATAATTGGGTGTCCAGTTCCCCTGTAAACCGGTCTTCGAAGTTATCTACGAAATGTTTGATGAAATGAAAAAGCAAGTTTTTTCAACGGAAAGTAAGGAGCGTCATTAAGCCTTAAAACGAACTGAAATTATTACGTATATGAGGGGGTTTGCGCCCTCTTCACGCTAAAGCTTCCAGTTCTTTAAGAATGGCCCCTGAATCACAAAGGGTTTAATTAGAATGAATAGCTCATTTGAAAGTACTAAAAAAAAAACTTTATAAAATAATAAAAAGTTATTCCGTATATGAAATCCATCATAAACGTGAAACTTCTACATGTTTAGTTCTAGAAAATATTTTTTTGGTTGATAAATCCTGTGTTTCCCACTAAATTATAAACTAATTTTCTTTCCCTGCAACTGAATAACAGGTTTTTTCGGTTTGGCACACAATTGCAAGATATGATTTTCCGGGTATAACAAACTTCCAAATCATGTTAATTTAGTATTTTAAGGCGTAGTAGGTTGTAGGCCAAATATGGTGTGATGAAACAGCTTTATGCACGGTGAGAGATGCCTTCTCAAGACTGGAATATAATTTGCACTTTACTGAAAAAAATGACAGCGGAATGTAAGTTTAATTGAAATATTCAGATGTTTCCTTCTTAGTGTTTTAATAATTATTTATTTGTGAAAATAAAAAGTGAAAACATTTAAAACGTTTTTTGTTTTCAGACATTGACATATCAATGTGTTTAGGGTAGACTCGACTATCCAGAGCCCATGGACAAGGGTTGCAAGTTATGCCCCAAGGCATTGAAGGTTTTTATGGATTCCTATTCAGACAGTATTTTCCCCAATTGTCTTTTATTCATTATGTATGATCTAAGACTTGTGTCTACATCCCTAACTATACCCAATACCCATGCTCTACCATGGATTTGAGCTTGAACTGCTGTAATAGCTCATAGAGGGTTTATTTTGTTTTACATTTATATCATGTTATTCCTTTTTGGCACAATTGTTACTTCTTCTAATGTTGTCTCATTTTACCATGGTGGACTGTATATGGGGAGAGATGTTATCCAGTACACAAGCTGTGGTCTTGATCGTTGGTTTTTGGGTGTGTTGGGGGTGGGGTGTTTTTGTTTGTGGGTGGGGGGGGGGCGGGGGGGCGGCTGCCCTCTGATCACTTTAACTTTTAAAAAGGGCACTAGAACTGCTGATTTCCAATCCCTCAAGCCCCCTCCGAAGTTTGTACACCTAACAATTCCATAAAAACCTTATATGCCCCCGGGGGATGGGTAACAATCCTTGCCCAGAGGGCTCCTGTAATCTTCAGAGGCACAATCCACACGCGAGGGCCCGCGAGGGAGTGCCCGCCGAGCGCGAAGAAGTTGTCGTGGATGCCCACGCGGTCCACGCCCAGGGGCTCCTGCCACACGGCGGCAATCGTGGTCTGCAGCTCGGTCTCGGGTGCGACGTACGGGTTGGACAGGTCCGGTCGCGTGTGACCGGTTGCCGGCTCCGATTGCACTGCAGTCTCTTCGGAGTCGTCACCGCCCTCGCGCGACTGCTCGGGCGCCGGCTCGAGGCGACTCGGCAGATCGCGGGTGGTTAATCGATATGGATTTGAGGCTGTACTGTATTTGGTTGTATCGACGCAGGGTTTACACTGACTACCCCATCAGCAGTCGAGAACCATAGGTGCCCGTCACTGGTTTTTAGGCAATTTGGTTGGAAGCCACCTGTGCATTCCTGACTCCGCATTCCCTCGGCTTTTCCAAATGATTTTCCAATCAGCCGATTGGAGGAACCATCAAAAATAGCATTGATCGCGGTCAGTTTTGTTCGGAAAAGTTGTCGCGACAAAGAGTAGGGTGTCGTCCAGCGCGGCGCCGCTCGCGATCACGACGACCCGTGCGTCCCCGAAGCGACCCTCGGAGAGCAGGGAGTCCGTGATCACCCCGGCCGGGCGATGGTTGCGGAGCAGGAGCGTCCACACCTCGCCCAGGGGCGACGCGACCTTCTCGTACCGCTCCTCCTCGCTCGCCATCGACTCGCGCCACGCGTCCGGCCAGTGCACGAGCGCCCACGGCTCGGGTCGCGCGCCGGCCAGGGCCTCCTACATCTCGTTGCGTATCGATGATTTGAGGACTCAAAAATGGTCAGGAGCGCACCAGTATATAAACACGTATAAAAATGTCGTATAAATTTTCCCATATACATTTTAGTTTACCTTTGTTAGTGAAAGAGTTTGATCCCCTAACCTCCTAGTATGAGTCTTAGACCTTAACCAACACACCAAGAGTCTTAGCATATATATTATTAAGCTTGTGAACTTATATAGAACATTAAACAGTTTAAGATAACAAAGGGATTTGAACCCTTTACCTCTTATACTCCAAATGGTGTGTCAAACTTTGACAGATGAAAACTGTCACTTCTTTCTTGTATTGAAAAGAGAGTCCAAATCCGTCCACTTCTAACCCAAAAAAAATCAGCTTGCACTTTCTAACCCCAAAAAAATATTATTGAGAACAAGTGAGGTCAGTCTCGTATATTTTTAAAACCGGATGAACATGTGCATGACGGAAAGAAAGACAAACAGACAGATAGACCAGACAGAAAGACAGGCTAGACAGAAAGACAGACCAGACAAGTATTTCCAAGCTTCTATATTAACCTTCTTCTGATTTCTAAGTCTTAAAAATTTGCCTACTTGACAGGTAACTTATTGACTTATTAAGATTTTGACAAAACAAGATTTTACCTTAACTTTCATTTATTAGTTTCCTTTTCTCTAGTTTTACTTCCGAAAATAAAATTCCTGTTATTTGAGTAGAATTTTAAGCCATATGAACGTTTTTTCCTAAATTTAGGAAATGTATTTGCAGATCTTTGAAACCTCATAAATTGGGACAAGTCTTAACATTACTCATTGGCCTTAGCAAAACATCTGGTCTATTGCCATATTCTTTGTTTCAAATTATATATTTCTTATAAAAAAGTTCGTGGTAATGAACTGTAGTAAGGAGCGACCCAGCTCAATTGTAGCCAAACCCCTAAAAACCGGAAACTTGATACCAATAACAACATCAAAAGAATTGCATTTTAACCCTGATTCGAAATTTATCAGTTTTATCAAATTTAATTTAACTGTGTTGAAGCTGCAAAGCAAAACTTGTTACCATGAACACAAATCAAATTATTTATTCAATTTGGGTTCCTACATGTCTAAATACAAATCCTATTGCATACCTTCAGATTTTGTCAGGCATATTCAAAGCGTTAACAATACCCTTATCATTGTTAATAGGAATCCATCAACTGTAAAGACATCTTTCAAACAGCGAACAATATTGAATTTATTGACCCTCTTGTCTTGCAATATGCTTTCTACACGCCCCACATCAAAACATTCGTGAGCAAAGTCGGAAATCTATGATTTTTGAAAAGTTGCCAACTGCAACCTAAATAAAAACTAAGTTTACATTCCTTTTCGCTATTTCACCAAATTGGGCTGTCTGAGTTGTCATCAACGGTCACTGTCTGTCTGAACCTTTTCAGTTTCTTTTTCACCTTCAGTGCTGTCTTCTCATCAAATCTCTTCACAGCCTACTTCTTTGTTTCGCTTGCTTTTGTTGCTTCATTATTTCTTTTCCACCTCTTCTTTGCCTTCCTTGTAGCAAAGGCAGCTTCAATAATAAAACAGGGATTTTGGGAGGATAAAGGATTAGGGATTAAGGATTTCAGATTTCTCAAGATCAACAAAATATTTTAGTGAGTCTAGGAAAGGCAACTACCCCGTCCCCTGACGACTTTAGAGGATGAACGATCTAAACAAAGATTTCCAAGTCGGTAAAATGACGTAAACAATTATGAACGGGTTCCATTGTCCGAATGTGCATGATACAAATACAATAGCTTTATTATATACAAATAGTAGAATTTTTGCCAACAATTATCGTGCGATGCACGCGGCGGTGGGTCGGCCGCCTGGTGCGTGACCGGGCCGGGTTGGTGACCGTACCGATCACTCGGCCGAACGTGATGCAAACGGGTTAGACACCGTTCGGATCACTCGACGGTCAGTACTCGATCAGCGCATCGTCGACGCCCAGGGCTTGCCGGCGCGATAGGCGCAGACGACCGCGCGGGTCGGCGCCCAACACCTTGACGACGACCTCGGCGCCCTCGGTCACTGCGTCATTGCTCTCACCGGCGTACTCGTTTAAGCTACATGTAGAAAATATTGTGCACGAAGGTCACTACTCAATCAAATATTTAACAAGTATGTGCAGGCTAGGCTTTTTCTGATCGTCAGCTCCTGATGGTGTACACGACCTACTAGGCGTATTCTCGAGTGTTGCTGTTCTGTTTGGGGTCCCCAAACTCAGAACACAGCTTACATGGCAGCTGAACTAGAATATGTTGAAAAACGCGCTACTACGATAACGTTCGGACCCAGTTTCAGCAACTATGAAACTATATTGGCAAAAAAAACTATACCTATGAATATCAAAATAATTGTGCTACTATATTTTTGAAATCTTGTTGATAAGATTTTTATGAATTATAATAAAGCTATAGAATCATAAAATGATTGAAAACAGCTGAAAATGGAAAGAAACATGAAAATGTGGTTAATAGAAACTTGTTGCAGATTATGAAGTAAGGTTTACATTAGACCTTGTAGTGTCTTCTTTAGATTTGTATATATTCTGGTGTGACATACAGCCCTATTTTCATTTTGTTCAAAATTGCCAAAAGGTCTAGTAACTATGTCTCTAGTTTTGCCATCCCCCTCAGAGCTTCGGGGTAAGGATTTTCAATTATGAAACTTGTCTTTCATGCAAAATTTATCTTTGGGAAAGTGGGGAATATTTGGTTCTGGGTGTGTCCGAAAAGGCTTAGAACATTAGTGAAAATTCCACGAATGTTGGGTATGTTGATCTAAGTCAAAAGACACTACGTGCATCCAGTGTATTGAAAAATCATTTCTGCAGTAAAAACACAGTTGCAAAGGTCAGTTTTGACACGCTACCACAGCATTAAACTTATATTCATTAAGTGTCAGTGGTTTGAGGATTATTCGAGCCTCTTAGAAGCAAATATGACGAAGCCACTTTTGACTTTTGTATTGAAGAACCTGCTTTTCTTCGTTGGAGATGATTCACCATCCAAAATATTCTTAGGGGGTTGGGGGGGGGGTGTTGGTACAAACAAGTTTTCTGGGTAACCAGTAATTTTTTGCCACTGTTTTGCTGACTTTCAAAAGCTTCAGTTTTACTCTTCTTTGATATGGGTTTAAGATATGAGAACTGAGTTCTTTTTCTGAAATGATCAATTCCGTCTGGGTTACTTTGGTTTACTGCACATGGAAAGTACCCTGTAAGACTACTTCTCAACGCTATTGACGAAGAGGCCTTAAGAGAGCGCCTTTGCCCAAGGTTGAACCACCTCCAATCTTTACTTTCAAAAGCTTCAGTTTTACTCTTCTTTGATATGGGTTTAAGATATGAGAACTGACACACTAAATCTTTTTTTAGAGGGTTGACCTATTTTTTATATTTAAATTATGACTAGTTCTATTTTAAGTGGTCAACATCTATTTGCTACTTAAGACAAACAAGTTATAATTTGCTAATTAATTACCAAAAGGCTCACTTTTAATAACTGCTTTCATCTGAAAAGTTTTTTCCTAAACAAATTAAATTTTAGCATGAAATGGTTGCATAAATTTAACTAATCTCTGCGTCAAATGAGGTTGCGGGTAATATTTTTCCTTATACTATGTCTTTGGGGATGAACAAGTTACAATCTTTGACCAGTGTTTACATATAGAAATGGTTATTGGGAAGTTTACAGATATTTCCAGGAGGATTTTTTTCGCTTGGGGGTGGGGTTGAGGGGAGGGGACTATGTGGGAGGATCTTTCCCTGGAGGAATATATCATGGGGAAAGAGAAATTCAATGATAGTTGCAGGATGTTCTAGTATTATTATAGAAAAAAAATTAAAAAAATAAACATGAAAAAGTTTTTTCAACTTAAATAATTTCTATTCGTTTTAAGTTTTAATGCAGCTCCTTACCTACAGTTAAAAAACTTGTTTTTTTTAATCACTATTAGCACTTGTAGTTCGGTACCACTAATTGAAAACGTTAAACTGTTGTTATCCAGCTGCCGCATAAATATGCCAGGGATTAACACGCAAGGTTTTAGTGGTATCTGGGAATGTTTGTGTCCGATTCGATAGTGTATTAAATAAAAAAACTAGTTTTTTTTAACTGAAAGTAAGGAGCGACATTAAATAGCTTACCCATACTCACTGTAACCTAGAATTAAGTGTTTACGCGACGGGTACAAACGATAACGTAAAACAACGAGGCAGTTTCGTAATAATTAATAGAATGTCATCTATGGTATTTTGATCCTGAAAAGTTACGGATAGCTTTATAATATTAACTAGATCATATAAAATACTGTTTTAAGTTTTCATCCGTCACGATTTCTACGATTGATAAATATAACGTTCAACTGGCTGCAAAGTCAATTTAGTCCCTTCTTTCGGTGCAGCATGCGGTTCTTCGCTAACGTCTTTACAAACTCCATTGTTTTTATTTATAGCTGTTTCATCACTTAGAGCCTTATAAAATGTTGAACGTTGTCTTCTACCCCGGCTTGTCTTCCGTCAAAATTTAAAATACACTGCAAAACCATTGTTTTATTTTCAAAAAGGCATGGTAAGCATTGATAACCTTATCCATGTCAAAATCCCAAACCGAGCCATCATAACTATCATTTTTAGTTTTGACTCGTTTTGATTCTCGCTGCCCTCCCAGGATTTTGATGAAATTACTCCACTGATCTAGCACTGTTAACTGGCTTAAAATTAAAACTTTTGATTAATGATTGAGGTGGAAACCGTTATTGTAGACAGAACATGAGGGCATGTTTACTGTGCACAAAAAAGTCAAAATCACATTACTGACTTATGTAATTTTTCTTTTTTACGCAGCTTTATAACACTTGTTCATCAAAACTACCAAGAAAGTTTCTTATTAATAAAAGAGGTGCTGTTTTACCATCGAGCTGAGAATGCGCACACAATTTGCCTTTTCAATGATTGCCTCAACATGAGCACTGAAGGAGTAGTTAGCGATGAATGCGACATCGAGAATTACGTCCGAAAGTCCACATGAGTATGATGAAGGAGAACATACAAAATCTGTTTGAAAAACTCATTGAATTGATGAATTAGTGGGAGCTTTGAACCAGATATTTCAGAATAACTGACAAGTCGTCTACATACTTGAGTCTCTTTTTCAACCTGGAATAGGCAAATTTTGGGAAGTAATGGTTCAATACAATCATGAAGAAAAATATTAAACCGCTTCTGTCTTCTATCTTCTTCTTAAAAAAAAAAAAGAAATCCATATTTTTGTAGATATGAGCTTGAAACTTCTAAGTAGTGTTCTCTGATATGCTGAATCTGTTTGTATGATTTTCATTAATAACGCTTGACTTTTCGGGTTGTTCCCTACCCTTTTTTTCAAATATCAGGCTAATTTTACCAGGCTCGTAGCTTTTGATGGGTGGGTAATTTTAAAGTTAGGCCTGCTCTACCGTGAGATCCTCCAGGCCTTCGATTTCCAGGACCTTGCCTGAGAAAGCTTTAATTTTGCCTTTCTTCTCCACGGTTAACAGACCCTGCTTAATGGCGTACAGAGGAATGGCGTGAACCAAATCTCTCAAAGTAATACCCGGTTGCATTTTTCCCTTAAAGCGCACCAGCACTGACTCCGGCACATCCAAAGGCATCACGCCCGTGGCGGCGGCAAATGCCACCAACCCCGACCCCGCAGGAAAGGAAATGCGGGGCCTCTTGCATCCCATTTCTTAGAACCCCTTCGCAACCTTTTCCACCTCGGACCCTAGCAACCTTTCATCGGAGGGGATTCCCTTAGCCTAGCGACCTTTCCCATCGGGGGAGCCAAGCAGTCAATTCCAAGGGATGGGGGGCTAGCAACCAATTCCATCGGGGCCTAGCAACCAGTTTCACCGACAAGATGTTTTTCAAGACGTTTTAAGATTTCACTGAATGTTATGGAAATAGGAAAATGTTAACCTTTGTTAAGCTGCAACAACCATTTTTGGAAACATTATTATGGACATTATTTTTTTCTTTAGTCTCATTTTAGCTCTACTGCAGAAACAAACATCGAATATTTAAATGTTTATTTTCTCTACGAAAACAAAATATAAACACAAAAAGTGTCGATTAACGTACTTTAGTAGCTACAATTTATATTTTAAAGAGTATTGCACTCATTGTTCTTTAAAACTTTAGTTCTGCAAGTTACTTCTTTTATAGCACTATATTAGTGTTGCAACAACCAAAAAGATCTTGAAGAAATCTGGGAGTGTGGATTGACTTACTTTTGATTTATGTCTCCTCTCGGGTGCTTCTCGGCGTAAAGAGTGAAGTCTGCCTCGTCTATCCGCTTTGGTCTATGATGAGTATTTGCTCTTTGCCCTGTCTGATGTTTGCCATCGTCAGGAACTCGGACAGGCTGTTGGACCAACGTTTCTTCGGTCGGCCTCGAGGTCGCTTCCAACCAACTTTAATAGGGTCGAAGTCGTAGATCGTCTTTTCGGTATAACAAGCTTTCCCAAGAAGTAGAAATACCCCCGTGCAGTGCTTCTGCATCAGATAAAATCTTAAAGAGTGCTTATCTATAATTTATGGACAGTGACAATTAAGAAATAATACAAAACAATATAACAACCTAAATTATGAAACCAACAATATCAAAAAAAGTTAAATACAAAACCCTAAATAAAACTGGAGGCGAAAAAACAAGCAACCGGATCGGTTCAATTAAACTGAAACCATGAAAGCTTTATTTGGCATAAAAAATGACACTCTCAGCCAATGCCTAAAGGAATTATGTTGAAACTTTTGAGGGATGTTTAGGGGAATGATCGTTTGGCATTTGTCTATATTCAGGGCTGTATCATTAGACTGGTCGGAATGGCTTCAATCCAAAAGAAGGCCAAAGATTATAAAGATTTCTAATACTTTGAGTAATATTCTACGTACTCACCAATCCAAAGTTCTCAAGCACAACTGCTGTCAACATTTGTTGCAAAATGTTTTCCTACGTGTAAATAGCATTCCAGGATTTGAGTTATTTTTCTTACTGAAAAACTACCAGACGTGAATTCACTTAGCACCAAAGTCATGTTATCCACGTGGCTTACTCACAATTATTTTTACAAATTGTTCTTGCTTAGTTTTTGCATAGAAAGTGAGAAAAAGGAAAAAAGAGGGGGATATGGTATTTCCTCCTTCTTCGTTAGAAAATCGGGTTTTGATGAAATATGAGAGATTTTTCTAGAAAACGACACCCTCTTTCAACCCTTTGCTAACTTGCCTATACGTTCACGTGAACTTTCCAGGGGAATTTAACATAAGGGGAATTTACCAGGATATGTATACGAAATTTGTTTTACTTGTCTTGCATTCTTGTACTGAATTAGGTCAGAATAAATCAATACCTTTGGCAAGTAAACTATAAATAGTAGAAATACAAGTGAATTACAAGTTCCTTGCCCACTTCTAGTTGTGAAACCTGTGGACAAGGTGGATCATAATAAAATTTGTATTGGAAGCAATTAGTGTATTTGGAACTGAATTTTATTTTCCGAGCGAGCGTTCCACAGCAGCGGAAGGCACAATGCTCAATGGAGCCAACAGCATCGCGGCGAACAGGAGACAAACGATCTTGCGCATTACAACACCTCGCGAATCACTAGCCTAGTCAGCGCTGGTTAGCGAAGCCTTTCCGACCAACCAGCCCTTTACCCCCGGTCATGCCTATGGCACCTGAATGATAGTTTTTAGCAAGACGGGAAACTACCCATGTCGGATGTCCTTACGGCACCTCTAGATCAGTTCGTCGGTTTTCATATCAAATAAAGATCTGGAAGTCATCTGGATGCTACATCTTTTCAGGATGTTTGGAAAATCTAAATTTAGATCATAAATAGATCTACATAAGATCTGTTATCCTTGTTTAGAATCTGCCGTTTTACATCATTTTTTCTGATTTTTTCCAAATTTTAATTAGATCTTGTTTTCACATCAAATAAAGGTCTGGAAATCGTCTGGATGCTGAATCTTTTTAGGCTGTTTGGAAAAACATAACTTAGACCCAAAAATGAAAATAAAAACGTCTGTATGTAATAAATAAAAATGAGTAAATAGAAACAAATGACGTAAAAGGATGCAGAAATCAGCAACAACACAAATTCTAAGTAGTAAGTGCTAGAAGAGAGAGAGAGAGGCTGCATTTATATTGGCGTTTATAAAGTATAATTAAATTCTTATAGCTTTGAAATTATTAAATTTTAAGAGGATATAGGCTTTATTCACGAAATTAAAAAAAAAATTGCACGGATTTATGTGTTTTGAGAGTCTAAATTCCATCATCCTTGACTGTCAATTTACAATCAGGCAGAGTAAATATATACCCATGATTTGCTATCATCTTAGCCAGAGATACAGCTTCCACTAAACAGAATTATTCGCTAGTGATTATTTTTGTAATAATAGTTGATGAAATCTGTATGATATACTATAAATAATAAGACATTGAAAAATAAGAATTCTTATAATTTTAAATATTTTCACTTACTTCTATCTGTTATAGAGTAATGACACATCATCCAAGAAACAATATCAGGGGCTCTTGCCATTGTGTCCACCCTAAACAAATTGTTTGACGACTTTTAAACAATTGTTAACAAAATGGCTATCTCACAATTTCAATGGAATGTGTTTCGGGAAAGGAGGATGTCAAGGAGGGTGTGGGGCTAGTTGCTCTCCATCATGTTTGACTCCTAAAAGGGAGCTAGAACTATATATTTCCAATCAAATGAGCTCCTTCTAAATTTCAAATGACAACTCCTTTCATAAAAACCTTATTTGCTCAGAGGCATAATTTAAAATTCTGAAAGAAAAATGTTTCTTTAGTAGCATTTACCTGACAATCAAAAGCCTTCAGAAAAAACTAATGAATCTCAGGCAGTCTGTGAAGTAGACTGCTCCACTAGTTTTTGAACTAATAGATGGTGTTGAGCGGCGGTTTAGCTTTCTTGGGGGTTCCTTCCAAAGCCACAAAGACTACGTCCTGGCAACGTGCAGTACGCCCATGTTCAAGAACGAAATATTCCCTGCCAGCTGGAAAGAAGCAGTTGCAATAATGAGAATCCCTTATCCCCTCAACCAATTTGACTAGTGACGCCTCTGACTACTGGGTCATAGCTGCTCTATCACTACACAGAGCATTGTCAATAGAGATCTGCTTTACTTTGTTGTCCAAACACTAAAAGAAAAGACATTGAATACTGTGTTTCTTAAAAAAAATCTTTTAATTGTTACCTAAGGCAGTTTCTGGTTTAAATTCTTGCATGATAATGAGTTGCTTATAAGTATACCGACAAGTCATTAAAGCTGAATTGAATAAGCAACAGCAGCCACTGCGCCAAGCCGCGCCGCGGCAGCCCGGTCAGCCGGGTCTGTACCCGCCGGCGCGTACCGGCTCGCGTCAGCCGATCCAGCAGCAGCCAGGCACTCGCGGTCAAGACTGACCCACCTCGATCCCATGCCAGGGCTCGGTCGAGCCACGCGGTTCGACCGGCCCTTGTTCTGTTTGTGGCGGGTCTCGTCTTGGGAACTTCGCGACCGTGCCAGTGGTGATTCGAGGACGAAAGTGCCGACGCATTCCCTTCGGACGCAGTTATGGTAGCTCGTGGCGATTTAGGAGTCGAAATCGGCTACGCTGAATTGCCGGCGGTACAAAAGAAGATTATTGCACGGGCGCGGATTTTAGATCGCGCGGTCATTACTGCCACGCAAAGGATGGGATCGATGGTGAGTAATCCGATTCCTACTCGGGCCGAAGTAACTGATGTTGCAAATGCAGTTTTTCAGGGCACGGATGCCGTAATGTTGTCAGCCGAAACTGCTACCGGCAGTTTTCCGGTGGGTCGGCAGCTCTCCGTCGTGGATCAGGGCGTCGATCTCGTTCCGTCCTCGCTGCGGCCGACCGAGGTCGACCACCAGGTGCATCTTTTTTTTATAATAAGTCGGGCAATATCCAGAATTTTCATTTGGGGGGAGGGGTATACAAAAAACTTTAAAAAGTCATCGTAAATGTGTCTTTACGCATTTTTATTAAGTTTTTACGAGTCTGGCGAATATTACTTTTATTTGGGGGGGGATGTCACACCTCCTAATCCCTCTCCAGTTAAAAAAAGAGTGAAAAAATAAATATGAAAAGTTTTTTCAACTGGAAGTAAGGATCATCATTAAAACTTAAAACGAACAGAAATTATTGCGCATATGAGGGGCTTACTTCCTCATAATACCACGCTCTTTACGCTAAATTATTTTTAGTAATTTTAACTGTTTATTCTACGGCCTTTGTGATTCAGGGGTCATTCTTAAAGAGCCGGGACAAAATTTAAGCTTTAGTGTAAAGAGCGGGGTATTAAAGAGGGGGTGAACCAATTCGGAAAATTGGAAAAATTGACGTATTTTTAACTGAAGAACGGGTGACCGGATCTGAATGAAATTTGATAATTTCAAGAAGGAAATCATGTCTCAGAGCTCTTATCTTAAATCCCGACCATATCTGGTGGTATTAGGGGGATTTGGAGGGGGAAACCGGAATCTTGGAAAACGCTTAGAGTGGAGAGATAGATGAAACTTGGTGGGTAGAATAAGCAAATGCCGTAGATATATGATTGACGTTACGGGTCTGGATCTGGGTAGGCTGGTCATGCTATATCCAACGGAAGAGTAATTTGGTCTTTCATTTATGATTAACAAAATAGCTATCTGTAAATTTTGATCGGATGATTTTGGGGAAAAGGGGGGCGGGGGAGGGGGATTAGCTGCCCTCCAATCTTTTGGTTACTTAGAAAGAGTGCTAGAATTTTTAATTTCCGTTCGAATGAGCCTTTTTTACGATGTTCTAGGACCAATTGGTCGGAACGATCACCCCCTGGAAAATAAAAACAAAAAACAATACCTCCCTAACTACTCTATATTACCTACCTACCTACCTACCTAACTACCCTAACTACTCTACCTACATACCTAACTACTCTACCTACCTACCTAACTACTCTAATTTCTCCACCTACCTACCTACCTACCTACTCTAACTACTCTACCTACCTACTTAACTACTCTAACTACTCTACCTGCCTACCTACCTACCTACCTAACTCCTCTAACTACTCTACCTACCTACCTAACTACTCTTACTGCTTTACCTATCTACCTATCAGGAGGAGGGAAAACATTAACAATCTTTCATCCGAAAGATCTAAAATCGGTATATTTTAAACGCCTTTATTAACCTTTGTCAGTTTAAGTGGAGGACCAAATCTTCAAAGATCGCTTTCTTCTACAGCTAAAATATGGTTGTTGGTCGTCTTGAAGGAAAACTAGGAATAATCTTCTGTTATTAAGTATAGGGTTATCAACAGGACATACTTCGCGTCAAAAGGACACATTTTCTTCTTCAAAGAAATCAGATCGGGCATAAACACAAATCAAATTTAAAACTTATTTGAATGCAAAAGACACATGATATCAAAAGCAGTTTTACGGCCTTAATTTTTAATTCAGTCAATTTTTACGTCGTTTTCTTTTCATCAGAAGACAACATTTTCTGAAAATACAAAATCTACAGTTGAATAAATACAAATTAATTTTAAAATTTACTTGAATGTAAAAGACATATGATATCAAAAGTAGTCTTACGGCCTTAATTTTTAATTCAGTTAATTTTTATGTCGTTTTCACCCGATTAAGATGAGATAGGGATATAAATCTGCCATGGTATTTTTTTTGAGCTCGCCGCCCTATTCGTCTCGCTTTATGCCAAATTTTTTCAGAAAGTAGTAAACACTTTCCCGTTTCAGACCGAGTTTTGCGGCACTCTGATAAACATTAAATTCTGTTTCTTTTAAAACTTTTCGTACCAGCTTTTCTTCAGCCTCTTCACGCACAGCCTTAAGACCATCTGCTACTTTTGCATTGATTTGCAGTTTGGTCAGACCTTCGACTCCTGCCTCTTACATGACTTGTAACCCTCCCTGGTAATAGAGCTTTACCTGGTAGTACTATCAAATAATAAAATAGAGGCTAGAGCTACAGTAGGCGATTTGTATAGATCCGACCATCTTAGCGTTAGAGATAAATAATACTATCTTGGGTGACGTATGCGAACTCGTTTTCGGTTTTTGTTGGTGACACCCACAAGATCTTTTGTCACGGATTCTTTTTTGCAAGACGAAACAATAAGAGAGAGAAAGATAAACAAAAGGTGGTGGTGATGTACGACGGCCGCGTGGTGCAGATCGGCACGCCCGAGGAGCTGTTCGAGCGGCCCGAGCATACCTTCGTCGGCTATTTCATCGGCTCGCCGGGGATGAACGTGATCCCGGCCGAGGTCAACGGCGCCACCGCCCATATCGAGGGCACCGAACTGCGGCTCAAGCGTGGTTACGGCGATCTCAGCGGCAAGGTCGAGCTGGGCGTGCGCCCGGAATTCGCCCGCCTCAGCCGCACCGAGGGCCTGCCGGCGCTATCGAAGCATTCGCCAGTCAAGGTGAGCGGGACAATATTCGGGCGCGACGATACGGTGAAAGCATTGGGACGCCGTACTGAACAGTAACAAAGACCTGATCCATGGGTACACTTCCTCAAATGCCAAGTTTTCGGCTGGATGGTAAAAAGGCCCTTGTTACAGGTGCTGGTCGCGGGATCGGACGGGCCATCGCGGTAGCGCTTGCGGATGCCGGTGCGGATGTCGTTGTAGCGGCCAGAACGAATTCTGAAGTCCTCTCTCTGTCTGTGTGTGTTTCTGTTTGTGTTTGTATGTGTGTTCGTGTCTGTGTGTGTGTGTGTCTGTGTGTGTTTGTGTCTGTGTGTGTGTCTATGTGTGTGTCTGTGTCTCTGTGACACACAGACAAACACATACAGACAAAGACACAGACACACACAGAGACACGTCTTTGTGTCTGTGTCTGTGTGTGTGTGTCTGCGTATTTATTAATGTGTGTATGTGTTTCTTTGCGTTTGTGTGAGTTTTTTTTTTTGTTGGACTAAAATACAAACTATTAATCCAATTTAATCCATTGGAATTTATTGGACCATAATTGCCTATTTACAGCCCTTTTCCCAGGGACTGTAGAGTGTCAGGTCATCACCAAAAGTATGGTTACTGGACCTTTCAACTATGCTGAACAAGTTGTTATCTCATAATTCTGATCGGACGACTTTAGGAGAAGGGGGCCTCTGGGGGGAGGGGGGCTAGCTGCCCTTCAATCTTTTTAAGCAACCAAAAAGATTGAAGGGCAGCTAGCATCGGGATTCCCGTCCGTCAAACTGGTGCGTGACGACGACAAGTTCCAACTCGCGTTCAACGGTGGCAAGCCGACCCGCCCGATCATGCACAAGCTTCGCCTGTTCGAGCCGCGGCAAAAATTCATGGCCGATACCGGCGTCGATCTGCAGTTGCCAGGCGGCTGGCTCGACAGTTTCGGCTATGAGATCCCCGCCGAGGAGGGCGCCGATTGGAGCCGGTTTCTGAACGAGGGCATGCTGGCCGACTTCCGCGACCGGGGGTGTAGTCGATCGGTATCGATTGGGATGTTTGTGGGTTGATGACCAGGTAATGGGTGCCGTCACGGCTGGTGGTGAAACTGAGCTCCGTTCCCCGCGAACTGGCATCAAGCACCGTCGCGCCGTCCGGCCCGCGCACATACCATTGCGGACTGTAGAACGTATTGGTTCCGGTGAATGAAGCGATGTCGATGGCGATGGTCGACCCGGCCGTCGCCTCAAAGGCGTAGACATCAGCCTCCGCGCCCGGATCAAGGCGACCACGAGACGGTACATGGAACGTGTGGCGCAAGATGGTAGGGGAGGTTTTTTTGTGTTTGGGTTTTGGAGTCTTTCAGTATTTCGGTTTTAGGGGGCGTGCCCTAAAGCACGTGAACACCAAAACACGCAAACACCCATTCTGGTACTTGGTGTCCGAACAGACGATAACGTTTCAGTCTGATTAGGAGTTATGAAGCATTCTAACTTCTAACTTCTAACTTCTAACTCCTAAATCAATCCTCACTCCTCCTGATCCTGGGAGATAAAGTTGGGAATGAAAGTACATTTTCTCCCCGACTTTAAGAATTCACAACCCCCTCCCTTTCCCCAGAAAGACAATGAACGTACCTTGTAACCTAACTATAATCATCCGTGCGTTGTATCTATAGGACTAATACACTTGTTTCAATTTAAACAGAACATAGACAAGCAGTACACTATAAATCTTTTATTGAAAATTTCATTAAAATAACAAAAAGCCATATTCTCAAGCCCTGCCCCCCAATCCCGAATTAAAAAAAAGTTGGATAAGGTAAAAATTGGTTATGAATATCCAAATTAGAAATGGATTAAAAGCCTAAGCTAATCTAACCTACCCTGGCATCTTCAAACATGGCCTATTTTAATAAAAATTCAGGTGACTTCTTTAGTTTCATTGCCTTGAAATAAACTAACGTTTATTGTGTGTATTTTTAAAACTTTTATTTTCAGATCTTCAAATCTTAATTTTATAAGAAGTGAATCTTAATCCAAACATACTTCCCCATTCCCACAATTTTATAGGTAAAATATTAAATGAAATTGATGAAAGACACGCTTGGCCTTCTTGATGGCTGAGCAACCATTCGAAGGTAGGCGGATTTCTTTATTGCTAAAGAAGAAGGATTCAGCATTCGTTCTTGTCTCAGCTTATTTATTTGTTTAACTTTGGTGTCCCTCTTACACTGATACGACAGGTGATTCAAAAGTAAGATAGGCCAAAAATTAAACTCCTTTCGTAGTGGGATTTGCCAGCACAACAGGGTGTCTTAAAAGACGATTATAATTCTTTTATATTTGCAAGTAATCCTACCTGCACCGAGGGAAGAGGGAGTGAGTTAGTCAGATTGACTTGCAAGAAAAAAATAGAGGTGACATTTCCATATTTGGCAGAAAGCAAGGAGTTTCATCAGAGGGGGTAAAACGCAAAGCCATCAACAAATTTGGAGAGAGAAATCAGCGTGCGCAGCTGCTTTAGCCCCATGCAGCTTAGTGCTGCAGTGAGCTGCTTTAGCCCCATGCAGCTTAGTGCTGCATTGAGCTGCTTAAAACCCAAATGATGCCCCAAGAAAATGAACTTTTTTTTAATAAAAAAAAAAAAAAAACAAAAAAAAAAACTGCGGCTTCTTTGAATACCGAACTGCTAGGTGAGGTTATAATCAGTCAAACTAATTGCCTTTTTCTTTATTAATGCAACGCTTAACACATTTTTTCTAAGAAGAGTAATAAGTTTGAAATGAAGCCAAAAGCAAACCGCTGCTTTATCGATTATTACCCTAAAATATAATTGCTTTTTGCCTTTGTCTACTTAAAAAGTACAGTTGTGAGAAAGAGTCAAACTTTAGCGTAAAGAGCCAGGCGTCGAGGAAGGGACAACCCCTTTCATATACGGAATAATTTCTGTTCGTTTTTAATTTTAATGTCGATCCTTACTTGCATTTGAAAAAAATTCACTCAATTGGACTATATATCGGGGCTTTTTCTACAATTAGTCATGACTTGCTACCCACAACTATTTCATTTTAATTCAAAATGGAAGTTTTTTTATGTTTAATTTGCATTTAAAGCCAGTCTTACACCCAGTCAAAGAAACAGGGCATTTTCATTAAAAGATCTAAAAAATTTCTTAATGTGGCTTAAATTCACCTCTAACGAGATTAGGCAAAATACAAAGAAAAACATTATTCAAATGTATGCTCGTCAACCCGGAATGCATAGTTTTGGCTCAAAGAAATGAGGCATTTTCATTAAAACCTCTCAGAGATATCTCGTAATATGGTTTAAATTTACCTCTTACATAAACCCTCCCCCCACTCCTGGCATTGGTTGCATTAGGGTTGACACTCGGAAAGAGATGGGGCGATAATCGACTGAACAATGGTGACGCAGATAATTTTATTAAAGCGCAAAAAATAAGCAATGGCACGAACTTGAAACCTATATATTGCATTTGAAATTTTTGCCGAAATATTATTCTCGCCACTGTGGAAATGGGCATTTTCAATAGATATCACGCACCAAGTGCATGATAAAATAGGTTCTTCAGGAGCATATCATAAACACGCAAGTGATAGACTGAATTGTTTCTGAAAAAAAGCTCTAGCGAGAAGTATATATGTATATATATATATATGAACCTTTGGGGTCAAATATCCTCACTGGCGACAATGTCGTAGATGGCAGGCTTGTACCGAGTTCATTCTCGGCCAAAACACGGAAATCATATTCTCTGTCTTCCATAAGGCAAGAAATCGTGATTTGATTCGTTATACATACTGTTGTATTGATTCTTTCCCAGACAAATGAGCCAATTTCACACTTTTCTATCCAAAAGCCTATGATAGGAGCACCCTGATTCCCATAAAAAAAACACACAGAATACATTTACGTACAGTCACTGCTTTAGGGATTAGCTGCCTAAAAACTGAGTAACGATGGAAAATGAAAATTGAACAACAAGCAATGCATCTGGCCCACCTTTAGGCATTTCATTGTATTACACAAAGCATACAAATAATATAGAAGCTAGGTGGCTCTAGGTCTGAGACAGTGTTGCCTTGTCTGGTATCTATTAAAAATTGTTATAACCACCATAAAGTAGGTAGTATTCAACAGCAAGTAATTCCAGAGGGGGGGGGCTGTTGCAATTAGAGATAAATTTAAGCACTAAGATAGACTATTTTCCTGTGTTTTGAACAATTTTAGATAATTTTTTTTTTAGAAAATATCTCTAAAAGTTCTCTAATAAGGACTATTTTCCCATCTTTTGAACAAGTTTTATATTATTCTCTAAGAGCACATCTCTTTAAATTCTCTAAGAAGGACTCTTTTCCTATGTTTCGACTAAGTTTATATAATTCTCTAAGAAAACATCCAGCTCATTCAAACGGAAATTAAAAGTTTTAGTGTACTTTCTGATTGACTAAAAAAGATTGGAGGGCAACTATCCACCTTTTCACTTTCAATTCATTCCTCAAAATTTTGAGATAGTCATTTTTTCGGCATAGTCGGAAGGTCCAACAACTATGCCTCCAGGATCTCATGACTCCGCAACCCGTGAGGGAAAAGGCTGTAAGTTATGAAATTTGGCCATCATTTACATTTAGTGTTTGTTGTTGGGATGTATGTAAACATTCAATTCTTTTCAGCAATCTATAGGTGTCTTATTGCTAGAAACTACTGGCCGTTATGTCTTTTAGCTTTAGTTAATGTGAATTTCTTTCTGTGCTTGTAAGATATTCAGATAATCAGTTTTAATGCATGAAATACAGTTCATTACAGTAATCTATTGATGTTTCACATGTGATGATGTTGAAAACTACAGATGGTTATGGCTATTAGCTGTATTTGAAGCTTTTTTCAAGAAGCGCTTGTAAGTTATGTATAAAAATGGCTTAGACTATTGTCTACAATATAGCCTAGAAAATTATGTCTAAAATCAACGCACTATCTACTTTTTGTTGCAGGTGCACTTAGCTTTGTGACTCTGACTTTGGTTCTCGCTTAGTCTCTTGAGCGCGCAACCCAATGTCCTTTTCTTTCGAAACTGCCTGATATCCCCCAATCCTACTTTGATGCTTTGTATTTGCCTCTATGCCTTGGAGGGGGGGGGGAATTTCTTGGTCATCTCTTTATCTTAACATTTAACAAAGAGGCAGAAGCAATTAGCTTGAGAAATGCCTAAGAAAACTTATCAAGAGCTGGCAATTTCTCTCCTACCTCGTCCACTCTAGTAGCAGCAAGACGAAACAGTTGTTTGGAAAACAGCTTTTCATGTTTTGTTGAAGCAATTAGATTGAGAAATGCCTAAAAAAAAACTTATAAAGAGTTGGCAATTTCTCCCTCCCTCGTCCACTCTAGTAGCAGCAAGACGAAACAGTTGTTTGGAAAACAGCTTTTCATGTTTTGTTAAAACAATCTGCAGGAAGCCTTGGCGATCAAACCCACCGGTTTGGACAGGCAGCTTGCAGCAGAGCTTCTGACACACATTGGGGTGACCTACACCAGACTTGGGGGCTCGGCTGACCGCAAACAGGCTTATGCAGTGCTCACCGAGGCAGTTGAACTCGCGCCGGACAATTCGCCTGCAAAATCCTTCGCGCTGGGCTACATGGCAGAACTTTATGAATTAGGCGGACGGTTTGAAGAAGCGTTGGTGTTGTATCAGAGGGCGATTGTTAAGAATCAGATACCCAAGAGGATGTGGGCTATGAAAGCGTTAAAGTAAGAGCAACGTGCAAGTTGTAGATACAATACAATGGAAGTGGAGATTTAGATGCCTTAGGGACATAGGCTATGAATGTCTTGGTATTATTTCTTTATAATGTGCAAGGTGGAGGAAAAATAGAAAGTAAATAATGCCCTAGAGGAATTTGACTTTGAATTCGCGGGTATTATCTTTTTATAATTTGCCTGGTGAAGAAAAAATAGAAAGCAAATATTGGAAAATTGTTTGTTTTTTTATGTTAAAAGATGCTCTAGTTGGATCATGACCTTGGTAAAAAATTTTTAGGGCCTTAAATAATATGGAAAAATATATTTTATATGAATGAAAAATACCCAGATACATACAAATACTCAGGCAAATACTCCGATACGGCATAAATACCCAGGCGTCCAATGGTTGTTTTGTAAAGGAGATTAAAAGAATTGTTTTTCATTTCAAAGTCAGAACCCAGTCTGCCCGGAGTAGACCTAAGTTCCGGAGCCACGTAACCATGGCGCAATACTGTTACGCTCGACTAAATTGGTATGGCTCCGAATCAATTGCATCTATTTTGGGCGTTAAGGTCACACAGAGGAGCATCCTACTTAAGTCTGAGCGCGGAGTGCCCTTTGCCTGTCTTGCAGACTGGCGTGCGCAACGTATGCTGCAAAGGACCCACCAGACTTCTTAGAAACAACGCTCGTTGGCTTCATCGTCAACGACTTAATGCGATTTCACACAGCAGTTCCTCAAAACTCGGAAGCCAACGGTGAAATGGATCTGCAGGACTGCCGCACCAGCACTGCAGGCGGTCCCCACGCCACCAGCGGTTTTCGCAGTGATCATGCCGGAGGTGCTATGTTCCTGATTGCCGACGGATCGGTCCGGTTTCTGAGTGAAACGAGTGATATTCAGCTGTATCAGGATCTTTCGACACGGTCGGGTGGTGGGATCGCGGCCTTTGAAAAGCCGATAAGACGAGGGCGGTTCCAGCGGGCGACGAGTGCTTACGTCATTGGACGCGGGCGGATTCTTCGAGCTGCCGATTACCTTGGACTTTGATGCCAATGGCGACCAAGTCATTGGTGTTGAGGTTGGCTGGGTGGTGACGCAGGGTGGTATCGATCTGGGGACGAACCAGTCGTTGTCATTGCCGTTTCGTGCTCCCGCTGGGGCGCCCGCCGTGAGTCCGCTGACGACACTGATCACCCATTTGGTCGATGAGGCGAACGTAACGCTGGAGACGGCGCACGATGCCGTCCGCGAGGGGCTCCGGGTATCGTTCATGCTGGTGATTGTAGGAAGGTGGGAGCATGCACACTTGATCGCAAATCCTGAAATATATTCCCATTTTTATATTGATCCCCTTGGCAGTAGATGGCATCAAATCAAAAAGTTCTAAATGTTAAAAAAGTCTCTAAAATATACTTAATAAGATAGTTTAAAGCTTCGATAACAAAGCTGCCAAACTATGTACGTAGTTCAGTTAAAAATAAAGCCTTAATATTTCCGTGTAAAGGTGGATTTCTCATACCTTGTTGCTAGAGGCCACCTTCCCGATGGAGTTGTATGCTAGGGGCCCCTTTTGGAATTGCTTGCTCGAGCCCCACTGGAATCGGTTGCAAGGGACCCCTTTGAAACTGATTGCTAGGCCCTATCGTTTGAATTGGTTTGTAGAGCTTCCACCTTTCTTTAATTCACGGTTCTTTTTGCTTATGTTTTATCCTTTATAAGTTTTTTTCACGTTGGTTGCTGAGTTTTAGCTTATTTATCAGTGATTACATGATTGTATAAGTTTCTAGTTACATGATGGAAATGCTGAAATTCGGTAAGTTCGCTGCGCTGTCCCTGGCTCTCGCCGTTGCTGTAGGTTGCTCCTCCAAAGGCGGTGACGCTGCTGGCGAAGGCGCAGTAGACCCGAACGCCGGCTACGGCGCCAACACCGGTGCTGTCGACGGCAGCCTGAGCGAAGAAGCGGCCCTGCGCGCTATCACCACCTTCTACTTCGAGTACGACAGCTCCGACCTGAAAGCCGAAGCCATGCGCGCTCTGGACGTACACAGAGTGAACTATTGACGAGGGGTTGAACCCCCTCATATACGTAATAAAAATATACAAATATAGAAGTTTATTACATAAGTTAATTCGTAAGCTGTTTCTACTAATAGAAACATAGAATAAATTCTATGTTTCTACTAATAAAAAGTTCGTAAAAAATTAAAAGTTCTAGTTGCCTTTTTAAATAACCAATAAATTGGAAGGCCTACTCCCCCGCTCTTTTCTTCTCAAAATCGTCTGATCAAAACTATGAGAAATCCATTTTGTTTTTTTTTTTTTTTTTTTTTTTTTTTTTTTTTTTTTTTTTTTTTTTTTTTTTTTTTTTTTTTTTTTAAGAATGAGTCAGGATTTAGATAGAATGAAAGTACAAATTTACTAATTTGGCCAGGTTTAGTCATTTCTCTTATATTAGCGACCAAGAATAAGCAGGCATATTTATATGAAAGTTGAATAAATACACGTTTTCTTACTTCTTTCTTTAGGGCCGAATATCCAGCATTTTTAGTGGGGGGAAAAAGAGTAGTAGACCCGCGCGGTGCGGAGATCCGCGCGGCGGTGCGCGAGGTCTGGGAGGGCAACCTGCGCCACCCGCTGGGGCCGGCCAAGACCGGCCTGCTCGGCTTCCTCAGCAGCGGCCAGCGCTACCGCTACAGCGAGGAGCGCTTCCACGTCGGCCAGCCGCTGTACGCCATCGGCGACTTCAGCACGCATGGCGCCGCGCAGCAGGGCTTCGACATGCAGTCGGCGCAGGGCGAGGTGATCCGCGAGTGGAAGGGCGACTACGTCGACAACGTGGTAAGAACTGTGGGTGTTTCCCAAATCTATGTTGAGCTATGATGAAATAACTAATTTAGATAACAAAGTAAGCACTCAACTATGAGTTTTTGCATTCCAAAAGCTATGTTAGGCTATGAGGGAATGAGGAATTTAGAAAACCTTGTAAGTACCCAACTGTGGGTTGTTGCATTCCAAAAGCTATGTTACCCAAAATGCATTTAAGAGAGTGGAAAAATGAATTTTTTTTTTTTTTTTTTTCTAATTGAAGACATGTGTCTTGGCTTTTTCTACAATTAAACTTGACTTGATGCCCACAATTATTCCATTTTAATTCAAAAATCAATGGGCGTGGTCAAGGCCTTCAGCCTCAACCTCATTGACAGTTAATTTGGAAAAATTAGAAGAAATCAGGTGTTTTTAACTTACAAACAGGTGATTGGATCTTAATGAAATTTGGTATTTCGAAGGACCTCCTGTCACAGAGCTCTTCTTTTAAATCCCCAGGATCTGATGATACTGGGGGGAGTTGGAGCTGTACGGAGTAGATGAGATCAAAGGGGATGATTTGCGTGTAAAGGCTAGGATCCATAGAGCGATGTTACCTGTGAGGACTACATGATGAGATGTACGAGCGACGAGCGCGCGGGCTAGACCCTTGCAAGACACGATAGAAACGACGTAATAAACTGAATTTGTTGCCCTAATCTAACTATTAGATCCGGCGTTACGGGCGTACCGGACGGAGATTCGCTCAAGACAGATTAGATCCACACCTCAATGACACATTCAGCCATTAATATAAAATATTGTTGTGTCAAAATTTTAATTGATATAAACTTGTCAATAAGGCAAATTTCTAAGACATGGAAGCTTGGCAATACCTTCCCAGAGTACATTTCTGACCCTGGATTCATACTGATAGTTTCATTTTCCTAACCTAGCCCCTTTTCAAAATAGCAAAAGTTTCTAAAATAGAATTTTACCAAGAAAACTTTAAACTTAATAATTTGAATTAAAAAGCCATTTTAAGCTAGCTTAGAGACTAAAACTAAAATAGAACCTTCAGAGGAGGCTCATTCGATTGGAAATTGGAAGTTCCAGTGCCGTTACCAGGAGTCAATCGTCCAATTATTAACGTAAAAAGAATGGGACCAAAATGCATTAGTGAGATTTTTGTCAAAGTAAATCAACCATAATCCAAAGTATTATACACAGGGAAAAGTCTAACGTTTTCTCACAGATATTTGGATCCATTTTCTGCTATCATGTAGAAAAAAATACTAACAGGAGCATTAATAGGACATTAAAAAGAGCATTTTCGACATAGTTCTGCTACTAATATACTACTGAAAACTCACTGCAGCAAGCCGAATGCGGCCATCAAAGCTGCGCACCCTCCCCCTCCACGCTAATATATTTAAAGATTCACTCTACACCCCTTCACCCCCTTACCTCGTGAAGTTTCAATTTGCTTTAAATTCATTCTTACGATATCTCCCAGCTCACCGGGTGACCCTCTACTTTTCGTTCGGCCCCAGATGGATGGCCAAAAATTTTAATTTTTTGCAATATGCCCCTGGGCCTATATGTTTTTTATGGAAGGGGTAGCCATAAAAGCTTTTTTGGAGGTGCATTTTATTGGAAAATATAATCCCCTTACATACCCAGGGGTAAGGATTGAAAGTTATTCAATTTGTCCATTTTCAACATGCAAGATTTATTACTGGGAAAGGGATGCTCTCGAAAATAATAAGCCGTATTGAGGTGAAATTTTTGCCGAATGTTAAGAAGTATAATGAGCTAAATATAAACATACTCTCTGCATCTACGATAGAAATTAAAAACAATCCTCTTTTCGAATGAAAGTATGCTAAGAAGAATTTTTTAGGCAAAAGCATCCTTAAGAAACTTTCTGGGGGGGGGGGAATTTCCAGCTATGATGAAACTGATCGGGTGTAATCTCCGGAAGAGTTTTTTGTGGGAGGGACTTTCCTTTGAGGAATCTTTCGTGAGGGGAACTTCCATGGAGGGGAGGTGGATTTCCTGGGGTTATTTGAAAAACTATCAGAAATTAAACAAAAAACAGTTTTTCCACTGGTAAACTTCTTTTGTTTTTTCTTCCCACTGGATTAAACTTCATGTAAAAAACATGCAGACTAATTATATTTTTGTCAAAGTCTCATAAACGGGTTTGCTATCGAATAGATACTAGCAGTAGAGTTATTAAGATTCTTAGGATCTGTTTCAAAAATTGAGCGGGAACAAAAAAGATGATTAGGCTTACCTTAATTCTTCAAAATTTCTACTAAAACTAAAATTACTTCAGTTGTTGAAAAGACTTAAAAGAAGGAATGAAAAAAGACTTCTATGATTGCCATATTTTCTAGCATGGACCCTTCAAAAATTTCTTATAATGCATCAACATTCAATCGGCTATCTGCTCACAGTACCTTCTTTGATACTACAGTAGGCATCTGCGTTTTTAAACACCAAAGGTGATACGTTTTGTGCGAATCAGCGAAAATTCAAAATTCAGGAGCAGAATTTACGAAAAGCCAAACTCTGGCTAATAACTTAGAATTTTGTTCAAAATAACGTAAGATTGAATTAAACAGCATTCAGGGCAGAGCGCGGCGGTCAAAGGCGATGCAGCCTTCGGTCGGGTATCCGGGCCAGCGCCATTGATGGATGAAGATGGCCGAGCCCGCGCCGGGTTCCGCATCCGGCCAGTTCCAGTCCATCACCAGCACAAGGTCACAAAGCGGATCGGCCCGGCGCAGCCGCTCGTGGCTGAACGGGTAGGGCGCGCGCACGTGGCTGTTGTAGCGGGCATCGCGCTCATCGTCGGACCACAGGTCGCCCGGTCCGATCGGCTCGGCCATTGACTTGAAAAAAAAAGAAAAAAAAAAGAAAAGAGAAAAAAAGTGCAAATTGGTAACTAGTTCATGTGTAATTTTATTTTGTATCCCCTTACCAGATTTTCTGGTTACTTCCTTTAACTAATTAAATTCGCTTTGTTTTTGAAAAGATTGAAATCCCTCAGGTAAGAGCAGAGAGGTGGATACCTTGCATTCTAGGCTCCGGGCCATTCGGGCACGTGCTCCCCAAAATTTTAGATTTTCGTCAATTTCCAATAGCAATACCTTTTATATTAAAAACAAGCTGTTTCATCTACAGAAATACATATTAACATAAAGGGCCAAATATGTGAGGATTCATGGAACTATATTTGTTGACGAAATCAAAAGATTTCGGCACTCTACACTTATTTTTATTTGACCTTCTAAATTACGGCCTTCCAAAAACATCAGCCTCTGGCCGTGTTTGTATTATTTACTTACATATTTATAAAATTATTTCTCTACGGTTTTACCAAGGAAATAAGCCACTTTGGCCTGATCCCGGAGCGTTGGAGCCTGGAACCGCTCACCGAGCGACGGCTAACGCACATTCAATACAACAATACCGTCAGAGACCTGCTGGGAGATCTCAGCCAGCCGGCCAACCGATTCCCGAAGGAAGATTTCGTCAATGGGTTCAAGAACAAGTTAGAAGCACAAGGAGTTTCTCCGCTGCTAGCGGAGGCTTACGCGTTGCCAGCGGCGCGCTTGGCGAATGGTGCGTTTCGTGGCGGCGACCGGTTGAGACTCATCCATCGTGAGGGATTAAATTTTTTCTTATTTGTCAACTCCACAAACATCCGCCATTTTGTTTTTGTGCTCAGAAGCTGCTGCTCAGAAAAGCTAAAAAAAATCAAATAATTCTTGTAAATGGCCTAATTTTTGGAATCCACAGTGAATTATTGAGGCTGTTCTTGTAATAGACCAGTGAGAAACATGTGACTATGAATATGGGCAGAGAATGGGGGGTGGAGGGGGGTTAAACTTTAGGTAAGGTTTTTTTCCAGGAATTTATTGGAAAATGTGTGTGCCTCTAAGCCGGACCTAGTGCGCCTATTGGTAAATCCAGGCCTGGGTGCGCAGCGCTATTTTTTTTAATGGCTCATTTATTTATTAGATGAAACAAGCTGATGAAAATAAATCCAGAAAAAGTGGTAAAAAAATACCAAATACCTGTTAAATTTGTTGCCCTCGCCACCAACATTTAAAGTGGCTTCCCCTGTATATAGCAGTAAATGCAAATATACTTATTATTTTCTACCCATAATTAAAATAAATAAATACAAGAAAAGCTTTGAATAGATTGGGATGGAGGAGGAGCATGCGCAACTATGTTGACCTTGACGCTGCAGCCTCGAAGCGACTTGGTGCTGCGATGTGTTGTCGGCAGTAGTAGTAGTAGAAAATGCAATTTTTTTGTTAAAATAATGTTTTTTGACCTGTTTATTATTGCAATTAATGGATAAAAGGTGTAAAATTGCATCTCTTGTTAAAATTGAGAAGTTGCATAGCGTCGTTTTATCATTTGTCAGCTTAAATTTTAATGCATAACTTTGGTAGCTTTAGCTGGTCTTCCTTTTCGAGAAGAATATGTCTGTTGCCATTGATGGCATCAGTGCTAAATAGACGGCAGTGTAGCGATAGATGGGTCATTTTTGATAAGTCTCCATGTTTCCTCAAAATTATGCATGATTGCAAATTTTTATTATAGATTTTCACACTCTATGACAAACAAAACAAATTTGTCTTGCAGGAATAGCTGTAACTTAGTAAAGAGTGAATCACCACCCATAGTACCTAAAAGTTTCGCCTAGTAAGTTTTTTTTTTTCTAATTTTATCGGGTTACCCTCGTATTGAAGCCTCTGAATCTGAAGCCTCTGCTTGACTGCAAAGCCTCTTACTGCTGGAGCTAAGGGATTAAGGGCTTAAGGAAGAAGAACCTCAAGCAATTTATTTTGATGTGATGTCTTTCATTTAAATAAAGAATTGTTTTAGAGTTTCTCATAGGAGCCGTTTGTGGGAGAATTTGATAAGAAAAAGTTTATTGAAGTTAGAATAAGAGCTATTTATAAAGGAAAAGGAAGCCGTCGGCAAACCTATCGAGCGATCTATTATTCTTTTGGCTGGGGAATGGGCCTGGCTTTGGGTTACAGTCTGATCTACTGGGTTTTTGGCCCTGCTTTGCTGCGCGTATTTACCGATCAATCCGACGTGATTACCGCGACGACGCCTTTTTTATTCTGGATGGCCGTTTTTCCCTTGCTTAGTACGCCCTGCTATTTATGGGACGGTATCTTTATCGGCCTCACCGCTTCGCGAGCGATGCGCAAGAAGTCCTTCATCTCGCCTTTGTCGTCGGTGACATAGGCGTAGAACTCGGCGGGTAGCGCGTCGTGCTCGTGATCGACGAGCAGGCTCTCACCCCCGATTTCGATGATCACCGGCACGTAGGCACGCTCCTCGGTGGCACGGAAGGGTGCCGCCAGAACGTCGATCGCCAGATCGTCCTTCTGCTCTTCTGCCGCGATCATGTCGGACGCGAGGAGCGACTTCTCGAGCGGGTGCAGATCACCGTAGGGCCGGGGGGCGCTGAAAGTTTCAGTGTCACCTTCAACAGCAGGGTAAGGATCTGTGATTTTGTACCTCCGGGTACATCACTATTGTTGTGTCACAAGGGGAGGCACAAAAGTCACTTGGGGTATCTAAAGAGGGAACATTTCTTTTCATGAAAAATTTCCATGAAGGAGCCAGAGCTAGAACACTAGCAGGTACAATAGCATACATCCAGCTGGGTAAGCAAGAAACAGCTGATATTATTCTTGTTCACAACAATTCATTCATAAGGTATTCCTAGCGATTTCGTCATTCGACCCTTCGGATATTACACAAAACGCACCGCCCGCTATAGCCACTTCAATCGTTGATGGAGAGGCTACCTTGGCGACTATTTCCAGCGGGGCAAGGCTTGTTGGGACTGTCGACTATTCAGAAACCTTTCGGGTTGGTGACTCTATCGAAATACTCGCCACCATTGAACCAGAATCGAAAGACATTAGTAAAACGGCGAGTGTGTTTTTGATCTTCTCATCGGCAGATGGTCTTTACCAATTTAACAATTTTTAATTCTGACACAAATAGTATTGTTTAATTAAAGTGCATATATGCTCAAATTGACCTGAAAAATAAGACTTAATATCATTCCCACAAAATTTCATCTATTCTCTTTGACAACCTGGATACACCTATATTAGGATTTATTTAAATCAGGGGTCTCCAAACTTTTCAATGTAAGGGCCATACTATATATTTCCCATATTTATGCGGGCCGAAGGGATAAAAAATTAGAGAAAAAAAAATCAGTGCCAGTAATTTCAGCTCGCCGATGACGTGACGGCCTGCCTGACGGCTGCGGGTGCTCTGTCGCCGAACACGGCAGCCGCTTATCGCCGCGACCTCGAAGGCTTCTGTGCTTTCCTTGGTGCGGCCGGTATCAGCGACTGGCGCGACGTTGATGCCGCATCAGTGCGTCGCTTCGTAGCCGCGCGCCACCGTGAGGGCACGAGCGGCCGCTCGCTTGCCCGCGCGCTGGCCGCAATCCGCGGATTGTTTCGCTACCTGCTGCGGCAGCAGCGGATACCATCTATGCCATAGGGGCTAGGATTTTTAGTAAGGTGATCTTAAGTGATTTTTTGTTAGATTGGGGATAAACATTTATTTTTATTCAGGACCTGTCACGTGTTTCTGTGATCACAAAAAGGAAGGCAATTCACGGGAAATTAATTCATCCTGTCCGTAAAATTTCCCAATGTAAAAAACTCCCTTTGTGTGAAAATTACCCCTTGAGAATTATCCCTCTCGTATTAATAACATTCGTATATTTAAGTTTTAAAGTATGCATTGATTTTCGTCTTTCTCAAAGAAATAAAATTTTCAACAAATCCGAAAGGATGAAAAATTTCAATTTTCTAGTGCTTGAATTATTTCAAATATATGCCTAACTTCAGGTTTGAGCCTAAGGATTACCAGGCAATCAGCACAGGGAAAAATCATCACGGACAAGAGAGTGAAAATTTATCGTAAATTATATAACTTATTTTTGCATGTCCATATAACGGTAAACGTCGGAAAAGAAATAAAAAGAAATATTAAAAATCCTAAGCTGACATTGAATTTGGCGCAAAACTATTTGTTTGCTGATAAGTTTGATAAAGCGGTAGAAACGGTTAAAAAAGCACTGAAGAAAGGTGGTTTGCCGGATAAAGCTGATGCTTGGTATTCCTTTTCTACTTGTGATTATCTTTTTTGTTCGAGGGGAAATCCGATCTAGTGAATGAGTGCCAAATAGAATACCAAGGGGATATGAGACAATCAGACTCTTGTGAGGAAAAGCCTTTTCGATCTGGAATCGAAAGCACTCGGCATCGGCCACATGCCCGCACAACTCATCCTCCGGGATAAACATTATAAAATGTTGAAATATGTTAATAAGTTTAAATATTTTTACTTTATTTTTTTTCATATTTAAATGATTTTGAAAAGTATTTAAATATTCATTCGAATTTATAAATATAAAATATTTATATATGGAATATAAACAAAAGTACAAAACACCTATTACTAAATTATCATCATTCATGTGTAGCGTAATAGTGCCGCCAAAATAAAAAGCGATATTGCCTAGAAAAAGGAAAACTCGCAAAATTCTCAAAAAGGAGAATACTGAAAAATAGTAATCATTTAAAAAATCTAATCAACCTAATTAATATAAGAAGAAAAAATATTAGTTTGCCCTGACTCCTAAACAAAAAGAAAAAGCCTTATACTCTCAAAAAGGATGATAATAAAAGTAAAAATTGTTTTAAAAAGCTAATGAACCTAATTAATAAAATAACAAAAAAAATATTAGGCCATGTCTCCCAAACGAAAAGGGAAAACCCTCCCGTGAGGAATATCTCAAGGAAAATTTTCAACAGGAGGGCGGTTTTCTGCTTTCAGATGAAAAAAGCAAGGCCTTTTTCGACTGGAAGCAATAATAAAACTTAAAACAAACGGAAATTATTCTTAAAGAACTTTAAGACTATAGTGTAAAGAGTTAGAGATGAGGAGGGGGAAGCTCCCATCATACCTGGACCTGGACAAGTTCTGCTAGCTTCAATTTGTAGTGTTGCTCTTTTATTGTAGTTTTACTTTATACTTTATTTTGGATTTTTGAATATTTTTGCAATTTACGTAACAACGTAAGCAATTCTAAACTGAAAACTAAAATAAAAATGGCTGTATCAAACCTGTCATGACATCAAGAAAAGGCTCAGATTGTCTCCGGTGAGAACACAAGCGACAATGAGAATCGACATATATAATCCTGTCGCTTACCAAGTGCCGGGGTCCTGCGACGTAAAATCTATATATATAAAAATAAGTTGTTTGTCTGTGTGTCTGTCTACTGACGTCATGTTTGTGACTTGATTTAATTAAAAGTGAAACTATTATTTTGCTCGAGCGAAACTGTTTGAAAAGAGCTGGCTAGCATTGATATGAATTTTGGGGTGGTTTGGGGGTAAGACCTGTTCCTAAAACTATTTCTTAGGATGTATGACCCCATTATAAAAAGTTTGAAAGGGTTCTATAGTGTCTATAAATATTCAATGAATTGAAGATTCATAGTCGCTAAAGATCCTCCAAAATGGGATTTGTCAGTGTCAATGTTGAATTTGCATCTATTGTAGTTACTGAAAAATCTCAAGCGTCTGGTCCTTAATGGCGTTCATTTCACAAAGATGGTGGTGCAGATCCTGCAAGAACCGGCGCTCCTTCTTCTCTTATGATTCATGATATGGGATTGTCTACTGTGATTAATCCATTAAACAAAGATGCATCTGGAAAACCTCTTTCCACTTCTATGAAAAGTACCATTGAAAGACTTAGAACTTGGGATAGTAGAAGTCAAGTTCATGCTCCTGTTGATAGAAATCTAAGACAAGCGATGTAGGCCCATCACAATCTTGTATTCGAGCTGGGTTTTGTCACGAGGTCCTAATGTTTCATGTTGATTGGCTGTTCGAAAATAAACAAATCGATCGGTGAATGAAATGCAAAATTCTCCTTTGCTCATACAGCATAGTGATCTTAAAATTAATTCATACATTTTGCCGTTTTTTTGTTGTTTTGCGGTCTCTTCTCCTGCCTTTTAAATATGGTTATCTTACTCTACTTTACTCACAATGGCATGAAGAAACTTCTGATGAAGGCCTGACCGTGCGCAAGCTAGGTGGCCGGAAGCGGGCAATCGGTATACGTGCGCCGATGACTATCCCCCAGGAGCCGAACCAGCGCTGGAGCCTGGACTTCGTATCGGATGCGTTGTCGGACGGCCGGCGGTTCCGTATCCTGTGCGTCATCGACGACTTCAGCCGGGAATGTCTGGCAACCGTAGTGGACATCTCGCTCTCCGGCGTCCGTGTCGCCCGGGAGTTGGACCGCATCGGCGAGATCCGTGGATACCCCGGTATCCGCCAGGCCAGGTCCATCGGCCGTGTAACTGTACAAACAGAACGCCCTTGGTTGCGTGTGTGATGGCCAGACGTTGAAAGACCTGAAAATAGGCTCTGCCAACAAGCAATTCATTGCGGAGACGCTCGACGCTGGTCCAAAGATGCTGAGCCGTTTTGTTTTTGAACTTAAGCCCCAGACCATCATCCTGGACATGGGCAACCAGCATATCCACCGTGGGTGAGGTCTGATTATTCGACATCGCGCAGGATCGCAGGGACGATAAATCTTTTATGTATTTAGACGATTTTTCTCTATCGTTTGGGTTAAAAGAAGGATATCAAAGATCCAAAAAAACGGCACTTTCAGTTCAATAAGATCATGGAATTTTTTTTTGTAGATGGTTAATACAGTCTGACAAGCTGCTTCTTAATGACAGCGGCATGAATTCACGTAAATTAGGAGGTGGACATAATACTTTTTTCAAATTCTAGAAGGTGGGGACAATTTTGTTATTTTTAAAAAAATCAACAAGAATTTGAAAGTGATTCCCCATGGTGAATCAACACAGCTTTAAGTTCATAGTATCCTGAATTGTTTGATCCAATGTCATTGAGGAACCAAGTAATTTCCTCCTCACTTACTCGTTTGTTTTTTATATTTTCAATATTACTTTCAAGTTTTCTTCTCATTGGCATTAAATTAGATTTCAGTTCTTCACTGCAGAACTCGTTAACATCCAAGTGAACAGGCAACTGCACATCCTTATAATTTTTTACATATTCACTTTTTCCTTTCCTTCGAGGCGGTGCGTCACGCCTACCTGGCGCGTGCCGAACAGTCGCCACAGCGCTATCGGGTGCTCGATGCCGGGCAGAGCCTGGCGCAGGTGCAGGCCGATATAGATGCCCTGTTGCCGAGTCTGCTGGAGGCGTGCCGTGGCTGAGGTCTACCCCTGGCAGGAGAATCTCTGGCAGCAGCTGGCCGGACGCGCACAGCATGCCCATGCCTATCTGCTGCACGGTCCGGCCGGGATCGGCAAGCGCGCCCTCGCCGAGCCCATTATGGCTGACTATGTGTGTTTTGTCTCATCTCTGTCCATGTCTCTGTGTCTGAGCGGGTGTTTTCTTGTTTCTGTGTCTGTCTGTATATGTTTGTGTGTCTTAACGGGTGTTTGCTTGTCACAATTTAGGTCTTTACGTGTTTGTGTAATTATGTGACTCTGTCTGTTTGAATGGGTTTTTTTTTTCTCGCTCTCTCTCTCTCTCTCTCCCTCTCTCTCTCTCTGTGCCTGTGTGTCTGAGAGGTTGTTTCCACGTCCCGGTGTTTACACATAGTAATGGTTATTGGGAAGTGGACAGACACTATCAGGGGGATTTTTTTTTGGTTGCGGGGGAGGGGGTTATGCGGGGGGAACTTTCCATGAAGGAATTTGTCATTGGGAAAGAGAATTTCCATGAAAGGCGTGCAGGATTTTTTTAAAGAGCAATGAAAAATAAATATGAAAAAGTTTCTTCAAATGAAAGTAATGAGAAGTATCAAAACTTAAAAGGGGTCATTCTTAAGGAATTGGGACAAAATATTCAGGGATCATTCTTAATGAATCGGGACAAATTTAAGCTTTAGTGTAAAGAGCGATGTACTGAGGAGGGGATGAACCCCCTCATATATGTACTAAAATAAGAGAACACAAAAGTTTGTTACGTAAGATAATTTATAAGCTGCGTATATCTTTTACTAATAAAAAAATTCGCAAAAAATTAAAAGTTGTAAAAAATAAAAAATTTATTTGTAAAAAATAAAAATTAAGTAAAAAAATCGGAGGTCAACTAGGCTTCCTCCTTTTGAAGGTGATCCCATGGGGGTTGGTTTTACGATCGATCGTCCCCCATCGCCACAAATGTCCAATACGGCAACAATAAGTAGTATTCCACAAGTGATCAATGCACCTCCCGGTTATGTTCCTTCTTTTAACTTTGGTGGTATTACACGATATCGACACTGGATTTGATTTTTGCTGCTAGGATTGGTAATCACTTGTAAAATATCTTGCCATCATTGCTACCCTTCTTGGGGGATGGTGTTGTTCCCTAAAAAGGGACCGTTTGTGGAGAGCAGGCAAAATGTCCGGGTATTTCGATGACAAGGAAACCGTGTCTGAAGTGGCGCGTGAACAGGATTTGTTCAGCCGGTTGCGGGATCACCTTGCCCAGTCAGTCCAAATTGCGCCCGGTCTTGCGCAGTGGCTTGATGGTCACGATCTGTCATCGATCACCGATCGATCTGGGCTGGCCAAACTGCCGGTGCTTCGAAAGGCGGAACTGATGGAAATGCAGGTGGCAGATCCGCCTTTTGGCGGCTTTGTAATAATTATTTAAGGCAATGGTACTGGCCTGGTTACCAATAGATATTGTTTCCTTGTCTCAGTTACCCGTGTCTTGTTTTGTTTTCTTTCTCCTTATAATTCTTACCACAGATGCAGGTTGGTAATTATTAAAAGTTTAATATTTTGGCCAATGGTACTATTTTTTGGTCATTTTTCTCTATTTTTTGCCATTATGGTTTTGTCTTTTGCTTCTTTCTTCCTGCGCTTTTCACCAAAGTCTATTAGAATTATTTTAATTAGTCTGTAATGAAAAAAGACAACCTACAAGAGAACAGCTGCCAATTATACCAACACAGATTGTTCCTTAATAATTATCTGGCTATTTCCTTCGATTTAAAAATATGCACTAGACTTCTAATATATTTTAAGGTTTTTCAGGTCTTTATTAGTTGATACTATATCCCCTTAAATTTCCCAAATTAAGTTGGATCTTACGTTTCAGTTTTTCAATTTCTACTCAGAATGGCAACGCTTAATCGATTAAGAACCGCCGAAAATCCATTTCGTAGAAAAATTTCAAAAGAGATGACCAAGAATCCATCCATTGCAAGGGGAAATTGTGAGACATAATCGAAAATTTCGCATCATAATAAATTTGAACAAAGTCATGAAATAATTCAATATCAGTGTTTTTAATTTCAATAAATATATCTCTTGGGATAGATTCAATTTGTTCTGCAATTAGTTCAAAATCTTCATCTCATTGTTCAAATTCTCTTTTTTCTTGTTCGAAAAGATTTATAAGTAGATTCGCTTTTTTAATTTAATTTTACCTTAAGCAGCTTCATAACTATGAATTTTATGTGATAATAAACCAAAGATATTGTATGTCTCTGGCTTGCGCTTGTTACTAAATAAAAAAACATGTTTTTTCCAGCTAAAAGTAAGGAATAACATTAAAGCTTAAATAGAACCTATATTATTACGTATCATTTTTAGAGATCTTTTGTTTCATTCATTTCAGTTATTTGAGAATTGCTCAACTTGTCACTTTCATTTTCATAAAAATAGTTTCGACCTCTAACTTTTGGTATAATAGAAATATAAGAGAGGTTTGCCCCCTCTAATAGAAATATATGAGGGGGTGCGCCCCCTCGTCAAAACCCCGCTCTTTATGCTAAAGTTCAAATTTTGTTCTAATTCTTTAAGAATGACCCCTGAATCACAAAGGCCGATTAATCAGAATAAATAGCTCTTTTGAAAACACTTAAAAATACTTTAGCGTAAAGAGTGAGGTATTGACGAGGGGGCGCACCCCCTCATACACGCAATAATTTCTGTTCATCATGCCATTCTTTGGTATTTTTAACTAGAAAAGAGACTAGGATTGGAGCCGAGTATAAATCAACTCGGCATACCTTAAGGGGATTCAATACCATAAACAATCAGCCTATCTCGTCCATTAAAAACTCTTTTAGTTTCTGTGGCCAAACTATTTAGAATTAATTGGGCGGTCTTGCCATAACTTGTAGATTTTGAATAAGCGATCCGAATAAATGGCAGAAAACTAAAAGCCGACATCTATTTTCCCAGAAGTCTAAGAATACACTGTTGACGGTGAAATCCCGTTTAGGACTGAGCGGATGGGAGTTATGACAGTCAATACAGGCGTCGGTAACGGCTCGGTCGGCGTAGATTGCTTGAGAGTAGTGTTTTTTTCCACTTGTGACATTTCCCATGTAGGGTTTATTCGGGTTTTGGCTAACCGCTTCAAGACCTTTGCGTTCAAAATCTGTCGCTGGGCCATTTCGTCGATAAATTGGCCAGAGACTGATGAGGCGGTAGCGAATGCCGCTTCCCTTTTCTCTTCTAATCAATATTTGCAATGTTAATTTTTTTCAAGGAGGAGCACAAACTTGCGTTTGCGTAGCACAAAGTAGCATAGAATTATGTGTATTGCATTAGTCTATTTGGAGATGCCTACATTACAGACAAGATTTTCTACACAAGATTACATAATATAGCACAAAGCTGGATCCGCTTCTCTTAGAGTGAAAAAAAAACACAACTAATGGTGCTTTGTGTGCCATAGAATTTTTCACACTAGCTTAAATTAAAACTTAATTGCATGAAAAAAAAGGCCAAGTTAGAACAAAAATTTACATAAAAGATATCAAAATAACAAACAGACTAAAGACAACAAAATACCTCTCTGCGAGTGTGCATCAGGCAAGGCAGTATCCAGGGAGGGTATGAGGGTTACGGGGTTTGAATCCCCTCGAAATTTTTTTCCGGCTCGTGAGAAAATGTATATATACAAATTTTTAATGCAGTTTCAGAAATTTTGTATTGAGAGCACCCCCCCCCCCCCGCCCCCCCCCGCCAAAAAAGAGCGAGGTGTTGAGGAGGGGACAACACCTTTCATATACCTAATAATTTCTGTTCGTTTTAAGCTTTAATGTTGCTCCTTACTCTCAGTTTAGAAAAACTTCGTTTTTTATTTAATTCACGTATGGAACCAAAGGAAAACAAAGAGAAGTTATTATAAATGAATAGGTAAAACCAAATCAAACAGAAAGTAAAGTGGATAATCAATTCAAACTTCTAAGCGACTAAAATTACCACAAATAAAAGTTTGGTTTGCACCCAGTACGCTTTAAAGATTTAAAGTTTTCTATATTAAAGAAAACATGTATTCTATTTTTGTCATTTTGGTATTTACTCAACATATTGAGGTTTGATTAGTTGTATTTTAACAGCGTGAAGAATAATATGTATCAATTTAAAGTTCCGTTCAGATAATTTCTTTGCGGGCCATAATTGTCTGATAGAATAATATTTTTAACGAGAATAATTCAAAATTGTGATAAAAGGTTTTTAGAAAATCCTAAAATATCTATTATTGCTATAACGCTTACAGTGGAAGAAGCGGGATGAAACTGGGTGGGAAGAATAAACACAAGTTATGGATACGTGATTGAAATAACCGGGACGGATTTGCTCTCTTTGGAGGAGTGGGGGGGAGGGTTAATTCTAGATAATTAGAAAAATGAGGTATTTTTAACTTACGAAGGAGTGATCGGATCTTAATGAAATTTGATGTGTGGAAGGACATCATGTCTCAGAGCTCTCACTAAATCTCGACCTTATCTGATGAAGGGGAAGTTGGGTTCAATTATAAAGTTCGTGTTTTTCACACATTCATTTTTCTTTTTATTTATCACGAACTATAAATGTGTAAAAAGCTGCTATGGATTAATTATTCTGTGGGATAGTTGTGCCTTGAAATGCTCCTCACTTATTTCGTATTCGCTTAATTCGAACTCCATTACTGTATGTGTTCTACAACAAACAGGGCAATCAAATAGAAGATGACCACATATTTTTACTAGACCGCACAAGCACAATGGAGAGTCAGCTTTCCCAATCCTTATCTGCAAATTCTGTTTCAGTATATCGATTTGTTTGACGATCTTGTATTTGTAGATTGGATATTATAGGCGTTGCAGAACCAGCTCACTGGCAGGTTGGTCGGATCTGCCAAATAAAAACGTGTTTTAACATCATGTTCATTCATAAAATTAATGTCAAGTAAGTTCAAGCAAAGCCCCATAATCTTATGTATCACCGCTTTTGGACCCAAGGGAAACAGCAGAAATTTTGTGGTGGACGAAGCCCCAAAAATTTTGCCTGCCCTTGTTTTATAGAAATATGAATTATGAATATCACAGTAAAGACACTTCTTAACTACTTATCTTTAGAAAGGCAATGTGAAATTTTAGTGCATTCATATTTCTGGTATCAAACAGTTCGTAGTAACGAACTGCAGTAAGGCTCAATAGTATCAACAGTGACCCGGCTCAATAGTAACCGAAACTCTAAGAAACAGAACTCTGATTAAAATAGTTACATAAAAAAAAAATTACTGCTAATTTTAAATATATTATTTTCATATGCCGGGACCGAGATTCCGTTGACTGCGAAGATGCCGCAGATGCCGACCTACCACCTCAAGCGCAAGGACGGTTCGGGGATCACGCTGGTCAATATCGGGGTGGGGCCGTCGAACGCCAAGACCATCACCGACCACATCGCGGTGCTGCGCCCGCACTGCTGGATGATGCTGGGCCACTGCGCCGGCCTGCGCTCCAGCCAGCGCCTGGGCGACTATGTGCTGGCCCACGGCTATCTGCGCGACGACAAGATCCTGGACGGCCCCGCCGTTCGGTCGGGCCGCGTTAGCTCGGCCCCGTCAGCTCGGCCCCGTCAGCTTGGATGATCGCCGCCGCCGACGGTAAGCCGGTGCATGACCCGGCGCTCGCCCTGATAGTCGTTCAGCGCCCGATGCTGGGTGCAGCGGTTGTCCCAGATCACCAGCGTAACTCTGCGGTAGGGCGCGCGGGCGGTGAAGTGCGGGGTGGCGGCCTGGTCCTTCAGGAAGCCGACCAGGGCCTCGCTCTCCTTATCGGTCATCCGAGACCTAACACTGACTTAGTGTCATTTTATGAACCCATTGCTGCAGGCTTGATCAAGCTTCGCTGTCAGGTTAAAAGTTCTTTTAAAGAGTAGAAAGTCTCTTGCGGTTTGCTGAAAACAAAATAAATTTATACGTTTTCTGTTTTATAACGTTAATACATCCAAAATCGTTATGACTTTCAGTAACGAATGTCATTATGTATTAAATTGTCAGGTAATATATTAATCTTGTCAATCCACATTTGTTTGTTTTCTTCATTTATATGCCTAGTTCAGATTGGCAAAATAAGTAAGTCATCAAAGTATAAGGAAACATTGTATTCGATTGCTGAGAGGTCTAATAAATATAGTGGCCAAGTTAAAAATTTGAAACTCAATTTGTTTAACCCTTGGACGATAATTTATGAGACATGTCGATTAGCGTTATAGTGGAGCAGGATCACGCCTCTTCTATTGAGCAGTGCCGATTGCTGCTGATGCCATTTTGCATATTTAGTCAATTTTCTCTCCAAGAGATCTGTCATTCGACTCAAGGAGATTGACGGGACGATTTTTCGCTGGGTGAAATAAGAGATAGGAATTCTGTGAAATGCTGAGTAGAAATACTTACTTATCTTGCTCCTAAAAGTCACTTTGCTTCAATTTACTCCGACTCCCTGTAATGGAGCAATATTTAGCCTAGTTTATGTTTTGCCATTATATTTCAAAACGGCATTGCTCTCTCATTCCTTTTTTTTAGTCAACCCCCATGTAGCAGCAACTTTTTCTAAAAAAGAAAAGTTCTCTTGTTGTTTATCGGCTGTTTTATTCATTCATTTTACTCGGACGATGCTTTTCTTGTAGTGTTTTCTAGTGGATCTTTTTAAAAGAAATAAAATTCTTAGTAGATTTTCTAGTAGATCTTTTTCAAGTAGAAATTTTCTTGTAGATCTTTTTCTAATAGATCTTATTAAAAGAAATTAAAATTCTTAGTAGATTTTCTAGTAGATCTTTTTGAAAGAAATCAAAATTCTTAGTAGATTTACTAGTAGATGTTTTTCTAGTTTCTTAAATGATTATTTACGTCATGCCGCTTCTTTACGTAATGACATTCTACTATTTTACAACCGAATAATGAATGAAAAAATGAATAAACACAGAATAAAAAGTAAATTAACAAAGAATAAAAAATGGCTGAATTACTGGCAATTACGTAGAGGGATTTATAATTTACCCCTTCTCTTAACTCTAAAGATGTTTCCAGTATTTTTCCGATTTCCTCGTCCTGGCGCACGTGTATTTACCTCAAAACTGTGTTTATTGTTTCAGGTCGAGCACTCGCCCGTCTTTATTGTACATTTTGTGATTTTGTGACCACTAGGCTCTACGTTTTATTTGATATGTATCAGACGAGGGAAATGCTATCAAAGCTTTATTGCAATCCTCCAGAGTCCAGGGTATTTTTTCGGTGTTTCTACCTGCAGCCAATATATTTGATACCCTCTTTTAAATTTCACCTTCAGATCCTCATTAGTACTATGCTTGAGTCCCTTTTGCAGTATCACATTCTGCACTTCCATTCTATCAGAAAGTGGCCTATTCCAGATGGTATTTATAAAGAGATCTATATCACACATTATAGTATAGCGACATAGGTCACGCAATTACACTCTGTATGATTATCCCATTTTGCCTTTATTCTTGAGGCATTTTTTTCAGTTTTTTACTTCCACTATCTGAATAGTAATTTATACATTTACAGATATGAAAAAGGTGAAGAGAAATAAAGTAAAAAGAATAGGCATGTCAAATCCACCAGGATCTATCCAAAAGTATTTCAACACATGTAATTTCCGAAATTTGTATCTAACACATTTTGCATTCAAATACTGCACCCCCCCCCCCCTAATTAGTCAAAATATAGCCCAAGATTGTTTCCAAAGTACTATATTTTTATAATACTTAGGTATATTTTGTTAGGATTAACTTGTTAGATATATTTATAGTTAAGTATATTTGTTAGCTTGCATTTGTTATATTGTGTTTTCACATGGAAAGTTATTTTTTTTTTATTTGGATATAAAGTTTTTCAGTATTTCCAGTGTTTGGTTCAAATTTGTGCAAAAGCTAAAACCAGACGCCTCCAACTGACTTGTTTTCCAAAAATACGTCCTAAAATCGAGGTAAACGGAGACTGTGCAATGTGTTACCTCTCGTCGATATCAGAGCAAACCAAATAGGACTTCCAAAGATATTTAATTCTTGTAACCGTTGCCAAAATTTACTTAAGAATGCAAGTATCTAAAAACATGGAATGAAAACATAAGCAACGAGAGACGGGTCGATTCCAAATTGTGCTGAACAGGATTTTTTCCCCTGGCGTGATTGTATTGACCCAGTGGGCCTAGAGCGTCATGAGAGGTTTCCTTCTAGTTCTATTGCCATTTTTAAGTGACAGAAATTAGAGGGCAGATAAACCCCCCTCCACGCCACTTTTTTCCCAAAATTGTCCAAAAAAATTTGAAATAGCTTTTTTGTTCAGCATAGTTGGAAGGCCTAACAACTATGTCTTTTGAGATAACATCACCCCCTAAAACCCCTGGGGAAAGGTTTGTAAGCTATAGAATTTGGCCAGTGTTATAAGATGCAACAACAACTAGCCCCACAATAATTCCAATTATTATGTTATTTTTTGGTGTCATCAGAATACATCTCCATGATTTCTTCAGTAGTCATGTCACCAGTTTGAAAGTCCACAATAGTATCACCTTCAACACCAATCTCAAGAATTTTTTGCCCTTCCTTGATTACTGCAACACGATTTGCATATTCTAAAGCAAGTTGCATATCATGATGAACCATAATTGCAGTGAGATTCATTCTTTTTTGAGTTTCACTTCTTCTACCGGTTCTTCTTCAATGACCTCTCCTTCTTCAACGTGTTGTTGTTGGTCTATCCACCAGGCACCGAAAGCACAGGCACCGGCCAGTGACAGGAAGGCAATGTTCGGCATACCGGGAACGATACCAATCAAACCGATCACACCCGCTGTCACTAACAAAGTCTTGGGGTTATGGAACAGTTGCTTCAGGATCTGCTCGCCCATGTCCGTGTCGATCTTGTTCGCCGCCTCCATCGCCTTCAATCCGGCGCTCTGTTCTGGTGGTGCTTCCAGCCGGGCAACCCGTCTTTCATGCTGATTCCGCTGCCTCTGTTTGCTTTCGGTATCGGAGGTCTCTTCACTCTGATGATGTCCATGACGGCGGACGCCTGCGATCTCGACGAACTCCTCTTCGAGGAGCCCGGCGTCGACGGCGTCCTGATGCCAGCTGCTGCTCAGACGACCCGGGTCGGTCGTGATCCGGTGGATCGTGTCCACCGCGGCGTCCGAGAGGGGCGTGTCGGCGCGGTCGTAAAAAAGAGTCATCTGTGATAAGTTTATTAATGCTATGGTTTGTATGGCAACAACTACTATGATTACTACGATTTGTGTTCTACGCCCATCGCTGCCAAGAGTACGGGAACTCGTAGTCCCCATCAGGAGCTAAGACCCATCTCCGTCTCAATTCAGCAATGAGAGATTGGACAATACGGACTCACTGTAGTGGAGAGGTAGAGCGGCGAAAACGTATTGAGGGGGCCGTAGGATTGGGGTCATTGCCGTCAACCAGAGGATGCATAAATTGAATAAAAATTCCTAGAAATCACCAAATCCCTAAATGAAAAAGTTCACCCCTAAAAGGCCTCGCCATTCGTATTTTAGAGAAGAAAATGTTTAAGTAAAATCCTGATTATTATCTCTTGTCCCAAACTGAACTCTGTCTTCTGCTGTTTCACGTGCCAAGTGTCACGTGCCACGTGCCACTAGGTTCCAGCTGCACAAGCAAAATATTAACAAAATTCAACATGCTGTTGTATTTGGATGGAGCCAAGGAGTCCCCAAGGAGGGATCAGCGATGGTGCGGGTGAAGATGGCCCGCAGTGGCGTTTCGAAGAAATCTGCTCCTTCCAAGAAAAATGGTCGCTTCTCGGGGAAGAAGAGCGCAAAGCGGTTATTGACATCCAACTGCGCGACATCGGCCTCAACCTGGGAAAAGTCGGGGTTGAGGGTGGCGTTGAGGACGAGGTTGGGCGTGATACTCCAGCGGGCGTCGAGCCCCACTTCGCCGTCGAGGGTACCGGCTTCGAGTTTGCCATTAGAATGAGCCCTCTTGTGACATTCTAGGATCACTTGGTCGATACGATGACCCCTGGGGAAAAAAACAACAACAAAAACAAATAAACACGCACCAGTGATCTGTCTTCTGGCAAAAAATACGAAATTCCACATTTTGTAGATAGGAGCTTGAAATTTTCGCTGTAGGGTTCTTTGATACGCTGAATGCGATGGTGTGATTTTCGTTAAGGTTCCATGACTTTTAGGGGGTGTTTCCTCCTATTTTCCGAAATAAGGCAACATTTATTTCTTTTCAGCGTTCTGTAGTTTCTAACTCTTCAATCTTTTTTCTTTTGGTTCACTACTTTTTTTTTCCTTGGCACTGAATTTGTAATTTTCTGGGGTCCTATAAAGGCCATCTAGATCCACTATACCAAAAATACCTTCAACTCATTTTAAAAATAGGGTGCCAGGGGGTTCATAGCTTCAATCTTCATGTTAGCACTTTCCTTTGTCTCGTCGTAATATAGACCCATATATAAATACAAAACTCACACTGCCTAATTTCTGTTTGTTTTAAGTTTAAATGTCACTCCTTACTTACCGTTAAAAAAACTTGTTTTTTTTTTTTTTATTTAATCACAGAAAGAGGCCTTAGATGAAGAACTTAACATAGGCGCTACAACATATAAGTACCAAAACTCGTTTTATTTTATTTAATGATAGGAAACGGTCAAACTCGAGTGGAAATAGAACTGCTGAATTTGATAGTATAATTGTTATCAAGATCACCCCCTTTTTAGGTATGTTTCCTATTATATAAGAGATAAAGAGAAAAAAGAACATTCTTTTTTCCTCTACAAAATGCTGAATGCTCTGACAATTATACTAAATTTTGATGGATTGAGCTATAATATTGGTTTTCTTTTTTCATCGGTCAAAAAGTTATCACTTGAAAATATATTCACAGATATTTCTTGCGTCACTTATGAAAAATATGAATGAATAAGTCAAATTTAAATCGAATCATAAGTAGACTAACTTTTTGTTACTAGTTTGTTTTCACATATTTACACACAAGTAAAACCACCACCACCACCACCACCACCAACACCATCAGCGGGGTCGGGTCGTCCCCACCCGACGCGCAAGTCGTAGCCACTGAGAGAGAGAGAGAGAGAGAGAGAGAGCGAGAGAGAGAGAGAGAGAGAGAGAGAGAGAGAGAGAGAGAGAAAGAGAGAGCGAGAGAGAGAGGAGAGAGAGAGAGAGAGAGACGTAGGCAAAGCGAGAGAGAGCGAGAGGGCGTGTGTGTGGTGAGTTATCATGTGTGTGTGTGCACGTATGCGGTCTACGAGGTCTGCGACCTCTCGCAGGGGAGCGAGAGCCCCGAGATGGTGATGGACCAGCTCGGCTTCGGCATGTCGGCGGAGGACGCGGCGAAGGAGCCCCCTGCGCTGATGGGCGTGATGAGCACGATCTTCAACGAGTCGATGCCGATGATCGTTGGCGGATCTCAGTAAACGGAGAAAAGTGGGCCGTTTGCGGGGCGAGAATAAACCAACGATGCATCAACGCAGGAAAAGGGAACCTTTCCAAAACCATTTGGTGCTACTACAAGGTTATGATCTATTAAGTCTTCTTCTTCTTCGTATTTGGTTATTTGGAGACGCTAATGCATAATCTCCATGCAATTCCGGGCCCTGTTGACGCTGACACTGAAATCCAGATCACGTATTACCAAACAGAGAACAATTCCACTGTGCTACCACAAGGTTATGATGTATTAAGTATTCTTCTTCATGTTGGTTTATTCGGACATACTAATGTATGATCTCCGTGCATTTCCTGGTCCTGTTGCAGCTGACAAGCGCCGTTGGGCGATCATTACGACCTGCTGGTACTGGAATCCCCGCCAAGCCTGTCGCGGCTCGACAAACGGATCTTTAATGCCTGCGACTCCGTGGAGATGCCTGGCATTCCGACTCACCTGTCGATCAGAGCGTATACCCAGGTCCGCGACTTTATGGACAAGATCGGTCGCAAGGAGCTGCCGCTGCTGCCCTATTTTTCGATGGTGGATCAGCGCAAAAAGCTACACCGCGAGTGGTTGGAAAAGCCGCCTACGCCACAACAAAATGATGCAGTGTTTCGTCATTTATTTTATCAATATTATCTTTTTGTTAAGAATGTTCATTTTTAATTGTTATATTCTCTGATATACTAAAAAATCGTTTCACCGGATTGTTGGCAAAAGCGTTTTCTATGCAACGTTTCTTCATTTTACCCCTAAAGGTTAACCTTTTTGACATATATTTGTAACACAAAAATAAAATTTTTCGCCGTTAATGTCTTTCAGTAAAAATGGTACTATTCTGACAATCAGACATAAAAAAAGGCGAAAGACGTTCCAGTGAGTTTTTCAGAGAATGTTGAGGTGAGTGTTGAAACTTACAGGGCTTGTTGTGGGGGATGTTGAACTAACCAAAAGGCTATATTTGCCCCTAATGCTACAGCTCTTCTCATACTATTACAACTGCTACTACAACTGCTACTATTATTTCTTCTGCTACTACTACTACTAAAGCTAAGTGCATCAAGGCGAAAACTTAGGGGAATATTGAGACTATATTGAACTAAATCGAAACAAACGGCTCAAGGACAATCAAAAACCATCCTTTTTGGCCCAAGGCACAAGAGACACAAAAACACAACAAGACCAAAGTGTTGCTCTTGCAACACAATTAAAAATCAATCACATTTCTTTCTTGTTTTTGCTCTAAAACTCACAGGTTAATTGTCATCTAACTCATCACTATTTCACTATCATTTTCTTAACTTTACTATCTTTCTACCTTACCTCTTACTCGGCATTCCATAGCTTTCTACCTTTCTAATTCCTCACATACCTAAGGGGCAATGGCATTCTTTTAGGGGGTTGTAGATGTATTTTTTGTTGGCATTGAGTTTACACTAAAAGTTGGAGATTTTTCTGGAATTTTCAGCTACTGGATATTTTTTTGGAATGGGTTTTCATTCACATTTATCTAATTTAGCTGTATTGGAATTTGATCCTTTGTCACTTATGTATTAAAGTGACCACTCTCAAGAAGTGAAGTTAGGTTAATCCCAATGAAAATATAATACTTTAGTAACAAAATTACGGAAAGTGCTATGCGAGACATAGGAATGATGGCGAAAGGTCTCGCGCTTGTGGATCTGGCTGATGTGCACCTCCATCACCGGCGCCTCGAAGGCATTGAGCGCGTCGAGGATGGCAATCGAGGTGTGGCTGTAGGCGCCCGGGTTGATGACGATGCCGCAGGCGGCTTCGCGCGCCTCCTGGATCCAATCGATCAAGCGGCCTTCGTGGTTGGATTGTTCCAGACGGATGCCGAAGCCTTCCGCGGCCACCGATCTGCAGAGTGCTTCCACGTCTTGCAATCTGGCTATTTCCAGTCGCGTTCTTCACGATGGGCTATGTGTTCTTTTTCGTTGGTCCCCGAGCTTACTACGCCATTTTTACGTATATCGGAAATGATCCCGCTGTTTCCAATGGCTTCATCATTCTTGATCGGTACCAAGACTTCGTTAACGGCTGTGTGGTCGGCTTTTCGGCAACGTGCTGCATCGCATGTCACCTGATGTACAAAAGCGTCGAACCTACCGCACCCAAGCAAAAGCAATGGTAAGTTCCCTCGGCGATGCGCTGGCGCACCTCCGCCGCGCAGCCGGAGACCGGGCGTGGATACTTCGCATAGAGGAAGGTTCCGTCCGGATCGGCGACCCGCAGCGGCACGAATGTGCCGGCGTTGATCGCCACGTCCGGGTAGATGTGCTTCATCGCCAGATAGACCGACGAGCGGGTGGTGGCGATGACGCTGTTCATCGGCCCCTGGCAGGGTGTGGAGGAGCGCGAGAAGTCGAACTGCGCCTCCTCGCCCCTGATGGTGAGGGCTGATCAACTTCCCTAAATTAAGGATTCTAGAACAGTTTAAACAAGATTTTAGTTTTAATGATCTTATGATTCTTTTATATTTTCATTTGTCTTGCAGAGGACAGCCCTTGGGTATAGGATCGAAATGTTTATTTGGGGTTAAGATTCCTGTGTCTTAAGAAAAACTCCCTGTTGTTTCTACTCGTTGTTTGTGTTTTTGTTAGCCTTGTTCTTAAATTAAAAAATATTGTCTTCCTCTTCTTCTTGCTTGGTTTAATATGAGCATTGGAAGTATTTCACAATGTTCAGCAAAAAAAAAAAAAAAAAAAATAGCCTCTTTTCCAGAGTTTTCTACCACAAAATGACCATTCATTTCAAAAATAATTGGCGATCAGGCTTTATTTTAGTTTTATCTGAACTGATATAAAATAAATATCATAGAAACGACCGCCAAGAGACGACAGTAAAGCACCTGATTAAAGACGGCTGCAATCTTTTGACTTTCAACAAATTATTCATTGATTTAAAACAAAATAAATATATACCAAAGGCACGTTGTTTTCGTGTTTTTTTTTAGCGGAATACATCCAAGCTATGTCTTTATGCAGATTTAATTCTAGGTGCCTCTCTGAACAACCCGCTCTACACTCAAAAGTCTTTTTTATGGGTTTTAAAATTATAGATCTATCCATAGTTCTTTTTATAGAATTAGTTATCACATATAACGAAACTATGAAAGACAGTGAAATTGCATAAACATACGAAACAGATAGACTAAAAAAAAAAATCTTATTTGGCGATATAATGGGAAATGTTCGTTCCGTAGCAAACGGATTTGAGCTATTAGGTCATGATGTAGAAATAACCAATAATTCTAACACCATTAAAAATTCTGATGCTATAGTACTGCCTGGAGTAGGCGCATTCCATGACGGTATGAAAAATTTACAAAAATTAGAATTAATAGAAATTCTTAATGAACAAATACTTGAAAAAAAGATACCATATCTTGGAATCTGTTTAGGCCTTGAATTTTTAGCAACACAAAGCTATGAAGACGGAGTGTTTTTGAAATTACAAAAGACTCTAGATTAAAAAAAATCCTTTAGAACGAGCATTTAACCAGCTCTCCGTCATTAATAAGGAAAAAATAAGAGAAAGCCACATCAGTGCTACCCATGCAAAAAAGTGACTTTCCTTGCTGTTCAAGGTTGTGGAATGTATCCCTATAAAAGGGTTTCGATTATGCTGACTCCAATGGTAAATTTTTCATTTTGATCTGACGCCATTTTCGAGAGGTTTCAGGTCTTATTTTCGAAATCATCGTACATACGTTTTCAGGGGGATTTTTTGGTTTGGGGGTGGGGTTGAGGGGAGGAGGCTATGTGGGAGGATCTTTCCTTGGACAAATATGTCATGGGGGAAGAGAAATTCAATGAAAATGGCGCAGGATTTTCTAGCATTACTATAAAAAAAAACAATGAAAAAATCAACATGAAATAGTTTTTCAGTTGCAAGTAAGGAGTAACATTAAAACTTAAAACGAACAGATATTACGCACATTCTGAAAATACTTTAGCATAAAGCCCCGGAAGAAAATGCTTTTTTAATCCCCCCCCCTCTCCACAAAAAAAACTGGATACGACCTTGAAACTAATAAAGTAAGTTAAAGTATAAAGTTTTCTTTTTCCCATAAGTTTCCACCCCCTATCATTTAGTCTTATGACTTCGTGTTGGGCTCTGGTTCTTTCCTAAGTCAACAATCAAAGCTTAAATGATTTGAAAGCCAGAACTACTGGCCCTGTTAAGTGTTCTATCTGAACGTTTGCTCCTCGTGCTGTTGCCCTGTCAGGTTTACTGACCCTTGAACATGCAGCATACAATTGTTCATGGGAAAAACAATTTGTATTAAGATCTATACCGCATTTTTCTAATAATTGCCCTTGAGCTTTGTTAATGGTGGTTGCAAATGTTAATCGAATTGGGAATTGAGATCTTTTAAATTGAAACAGCAGATCCGTTGGAATCATGGGAAAGTGAGTAATAAAAACAGCCTCACCCTCAAAATTCCCTGTCAAGATTGTTGCCTCTATTACGTTTTCCATTGTGCGTCAATTTACGAAAATGTAGGGAGGAATGCGTTTCCACTCATTTGGGGGGGGGGGGGGAGAATTTTTCGTTTTTTATATTATTTCACTAACAATTCCAAAAGACGCATTTCCAATGAAAATTCGCCAAAAGATACTTCTAAGCTTTCTCTATTGGTGCCCCAGTAATTAAGCTGGCCTAAATAGAGTAAAAGCTGGTTTCTAATTTGGAAGGAAAAAAACAACAACTGGGATTTCTCATGGACAAGGAAAAAATTCTAATCCTTCTAAATATAAAAATTCATTAAAATCCACTCACTTGTTTGTAAGTAAAAAATACCTCATTATTTCTAATTTTTCCTCTCCCTTCAGCCCCCCAGAAAGTTGAATCAGGGAAAACGACTTTATCAAGTCATTTTGTGCAGGTCCCTGACACACCTACTAATTTTCATCATCCTAGCACATCCAAAAGCACTGAACTCGCCAAAGCACTGGACCCCCCCCCCCTAACCCCCTCAAAGAGAGCGGATCCAGTCCGGTTGAATTGAATTGGAAAATATACTTTCCTCTAAATTTCTGTGAATTGAAGCCACTATTAGAATGAATATGGTTTGAGATCTAACATAAAATTATTTCTAAAGCATACCAATTTTTCGATAAAAAAACAAAAACAAGTTTGTCACAAGTTCAGATCGAAAAAGAAGGACATCTGAGGAAGGATTTTCTAGCCACAGCCTCAGAGGCTTTTTGAGTTACTGTGCTAAATCATATTGAGGGAAGTTAAGCCTCCAATCACTAGAAGCCATTGGGCATGCCGATCGCCATTATAAACAAACCGGGGGCCGGTGGGCGCGTCGGCTGGAACTGGTTTGCCCAGAATGCCGAGTCAGACGGCTATACGCTGGCGGCCTACAATGTTCCTCATTTCATCGCACAGAGTATCAAGGGCGGCGTGCTGTATGACAGCAGCAGTTACAAATCGATCTCCAATCGGGGTGCCGACCCGGCTGTGTACGTTATCGGCAAAGGTAGCACGTTCAACTCGATGGGCGAGCTTGTAGCGTTCTAACAAAATTCTAAGAATCAATAGATTGATTTAAAAAGAAAATAAGAGGCTTAATGCCAGTCAGGATTTAAAATAGCAGCTCCGAGTCAAGATGTCCTTCTAAATATCAAAATTCATTAAGATCCGATCACCCACTCATAAGTTATAAATAGGCCTACCTAATTTTTTCTAATTTTTCCTCTCAAGACCAGAACATAATTTGCAATGTACTGAACTGCATTGTCAGTTTAAAATACAGATACTGATATATATTCCTTAAAGGACCAAGGTGATGAAAATATCAAAGTATGCAAAGACTGGTCCCCCTCTCACCGAACTAACTACTTGGGGAGAGGAAATCAAATGGATGGAACAGTATTACCTAGTAGTAGTTTTTCACCTTTTTTTTTATTTTTTTTTTAGTTATACCTCATGATTCTAATGATTGCCCTTTGCAGCTGCCTTTGCAGCCGCCATCAACAATTGCAGCTTTGTTGATGGCGATTGCTAATCGAACATGCCCTGTGTCCCCGTCGTCATTTAATTTTTACTTAAAAATAAAAATAGGTTTAAAAAATATGTTGACTAGAAAAAGCGTTTTTCTCAGAATGGACGAATATGTTTTCTGGTGTACTAAGGCGTCTGCAATTACCTTTTTGGGACCTGATTTGCCACTGATATGACTGAGCTACCTACTACATGAAAGAATTCTGCTTCACACATTAAATCAGTTGGCGCACTGGAGTTGTCTTACTCGGCCTGTCCGTAAAATTGAATAATTGTAACTGATTAGGGACCTGTTGAATAAATTCCATAAAATGGGGCCTGTACAAATTCCATTTGTACAGGACCCAACTTGATTTGTTACAAATCTGTAACAAATGAATGTCCTGCATTTATTCCACGCGCCCAACAATTTCAATTACTGATACGCTGCAATTTTTACCCTTTACAAGACACCACTCGAGTTTTAAATTGCTGTATTCTAGCTCTAGGGCGTGCCTTTAAATTTAAATTTTCTGCTTGTTTTGCGCTACCTATTTCTTAATCTGACCGTAAGCCGTCTAGCAGAGATGACGAAGAATCTGAAAGTTTCTATCTTCAACTTTAGTGTCTAGTGGACTCCGTGCCAAAAAAAGATAGCATTTGTCATCGAGGACTTCAACGTAATTGTCGGCGACAACTCATCTGACAACGACGATGTCATGGGTAAACTTGGCCATGGCCAGCTGAGCCAAATAGGTGAGCGCTTAATCGAATTTCGACGAGATAGTGATCTTATTATCACTAACACATTCTTCAAAATACAGAGCCCGCTGTAAGACAAAGCGAAATTGGATGATAAAGCATTCAAGAGGATCACGTGCTCCTTTCAATGAAAAATCGGACGAAAAGCGGAACATGCAGAAGAAATAGAATATTGAACTTGATCCACAGTCCACGAAGTCCAATCTGCGCAGTCTCTGCAATTTTACAGCTGCACTTTCATGATCTTAAGCTAATTTTGCTAAATAGATAAGAAAATATACAAAATCGTGGAGTTATAGGATGTCTGTGACCGAGCAATAAAATTTGAAAGGTTGTGTCCTCGGCCGCTGGATGAAGGACAAGGGCAACCGCGAGGATCTCGTCCTCACGACGAAGTGCTTCGCGCCGACCCGGCGTGGCCTGAACTCCTTCGGGCTGTCGCGGCAGCGCATCATGGACGCGGTCGACGAGAGTCTCCGCCGCCTCGGCACGGACTACATCGACGTCTATCTGGCGCACAACGAGTATGTGAAGCGCCAGGTGCCGGCCGATCGTCTGCTGGTCTTCGAAGCGTCTCAGGGCTGGGAGCCGCTCTGCGCATAGGAAAAGACGATCATCATGATCATCGTCAGCGGGACCGACAGGAACATGCCGGCCAGCCCCCAGATGCTGCCCCACACGGCCAGCGAGATGAGGACCACGAGAGGCGAGATGTTCAGCGACGAGCCCATCAGGCGCGGCTCGATGCGCTGGTGGAAGAAGCTGAAGCAGAAAGGTCGGGCAAGAAACCCCGGAAAAAGGCGCCGAAGGGCGAACAGATGATTACCGGCACCCGCCTTATCCGCGAATGGAAGGGTGTCATGCTTTACTTTTTATAAACAATTGAATCAAAAGGCATTAATTGGTGTTATATAACCTAGTTTAAAACTGTTGATGTTGTTAAAAAATATCTATCCAATGCTTAAGTATTGCTCAACAGAACTGAATGCTGAGAGTTTATATCTTAGTTTTTGTAAGTAGGTTATTGTTTCATGTATTTTTTTGTAATTTATTACTTTTTTTCATTTTTATATACTTTTAATTTAGTTGACATAATTTTCCATTGCCATTAGAAAAATGTTGTACGAAGCGGCCCAACCGAGAATGGACCTAGAGAACCCGCAAAACAGTCGCTTTGTGCTCCGTCTCGGCAGTGAGTTCCACAACTGTTGGGGCAATTGCCAAACCAACGCGAGTGAGATGCAAACCGCGATCACAACTTTGTCGGCGGGCATCCCAGTGACAGAAATTGACAGTGCTCTGGTAACGAGCAAGGCGCTGTTGCTGACTGACGGCATCGTTGCGTCCACTGGAGGTCGATATGAGACTAACGTCGTAGCGAAGACTCTAAGACACAGGTCACAATGCAAAAGCTGGGTTGTGATGGCATGTGATAAGCGCTCAGCCTACATGCTGGCTGCAGCTGGTACTAACTCCATTTCAAACGTTGAAACCAAAATAATCAATAAAAAGCCTCTAGCTTTTCCAGTCTGTGAAATACCCGATCAAGAGCTGATTAGAGGCCTTAGTGAGGGGGCTTCTTAGTGCTAATCAAATTGGTCATTTATGCACTTTTAGCCTCAAGTTTATCGACAAAGCTGTCCTAGTGGTTTTGGGCCTCATAACCTGGCAGGGGCATGGTACCTTAAGGGTTATAATTTAGTATGAGATAGATAAGGGCAACTGCCCCTCCTCCAGAACCTGGTTTCCCCCAGCTAAAGTTTAGCTACTTCAAAAACACTGGTCAAACAGTTCGTGGTCACGAACTGTAGTAAGGAGCTACCCGGCTCAAAAGTAACCAAAACTCTAAAAAACGGAATTTTGTTAGCAATAGCTACATCAAAAGAATCGTATTTTAATGCTGATTCAGTTAGACCTTTCAGGGTAAGTTGTGGCATATTTTGAACTAGCCAGAAGGCATTATGTGCATACCATTAATTACAGTACTACGGTACTGTAACTAATGCATTACAGGCTTTAAGGTGAAACTTTTAGGGAACGGTTAGGGGGGAAGGTCAATTAAACGAAAATATTTTATGCATACAGGCCGTTTAAAAGGGCATATAAGCAATATCATAGGCAGCGCTGCTCTATCATAGCAAGCAATATCACTGGAAATTTTAAAGGAAATACTTACGAATTCTAATTCAAATTTTAATTCCGACTCGATATCACGATTTGATTATAATAATATTTATCTTTTTTGTGATATTTATAACACCTATCTATAATACCTTATAATTGTGCTAGTCCAAATGCTTAAATACTTTCCGATTCTGATTCAAATCCAGGTTCTACCTCGATGTCTCGTTTTGATTCTAATAATATTTATCTTTATTTGTGATATTGATAACAGCTATCTATAATACCTTATAATTGTGCTAGTCCTGGCCGATGTCGTAGCCCTCTGCGTGGCCATCGAGCAAATGATTGGCACGGCGCAGATAATCCGGATCCAAAACGTAGAGACTGGCAACGTGCTCGAACACCGGTGGCGCCGCCTGCCGGGCGACCACCGTCTGGTCCAGATCCTTCGACATCCGCAGCGCACCGGATCCATCAGGCTCGACGAGATTGAAGTATGGGTTCTTGCGCGCCTCACAGATCGAGAAAACGGCATCCACGCCGTTGGCACGCTCAGCCCGGAACCCCAACTCCCCCCATTGACAATGGATCCGGTCAGGAGTTAAAATATGAGATCTGAGTTACAGGGTCCTTCTAAATACGAAATTTCATCAAGATCCGATCGTTCCTTCTTAATTTAAAAATACCTCATTTTTTCTAATTTTTCAGAATTGACCCTCCCCCCAACTCCCCCAAAGAGAGCAAATCCAATCCGGTTATGTCAATCACGTATCTAGGAATTTTGTTTAGTTTTTCCACAAATTCCATCCCGATCCCTCTCCTCTCTTTATTCACTTTTTCTTCTGTTTCTTGAGTTTTAATTGCTTGTTGGTCTGTTTTAATAATGCTTGCAAATTTAATAAAACTTGTATGTATAATAAGAAGCCTCCACTCTTTATATTTCTCGTTCCAGGATACAACTTCAATCCGTAATCGCTTACGCAATTTAAGCATCTTGTGATCTATGTACATAGATATGCTCATTCAAGATTGCCTCTAATATAAGTGCTACATTATCTGTAGTGAAGAGAAAAAGAAATACTTATTGAAAATAAGTAGTTGAATTTACAAATGCCCACTCTTAAACATCTAGATAAACACATGTTTGTACTTTGTACTAGTAATGATTAATGAATGACTCCATGTTTTTTATATTCAATGTTTTGATATGTATTCATATTGTTGATATGTTAATGTGTTAACAAGGAGTTTCTTTTTGATGCGCAGTCAGTCAGTGCAATAGACAACAACAAACGCGAGTGTTCAAAAGGCAACTAATGTCGTACAGGAACCCAGGTAGTTCTCACATCAATTTTTACAAACCCTTCGCCGCGCAAAATACCATAGAGTTTCGCCTTGATGAACAGGGGACTACGACGCTAGTCAGTCAGGCCATGTTTGGGTCCTGCAATTTCATGTCCAAATTAATGGGCCTGTTTTTCAGCATGGATAATATGGTGGGAAAAAAATTCGATGAGGGTTTGCTGGATTTGAAAAACATCGTCGAAAAGCCTTGATTTTTACTATATGCGACAACTGAAGTACCTGGCTGAGTTCATCCAAAGCAGCTTCCTCCCTCCCTTCCTTCCTTCCTTCCTTCCTTCCCTCCCTCCTTCCTCCCTTCCTCCCTTCCTTCCTTCCTTCCTCTCTTCCTTCCTTCCTTCCTTCCTTCCTTCCTTTCTTCCGCCCTCCCTCCCTTCCTCCCTTCCTTCATCTCTTCCTTCCTCCTGTCCCTCCCTTCCTTCCTTCCTTCCTTCCTTCCACCCTTCCTTCCTTCCTTCCTTCTTTCCTCTGTTCTTACCTTTTCTCCTTCCTCCCTTGCTTCCATCACCTAACCTAGCCTAACTTGAATTTTTACCATCAAAGCTTAAATAAGACTGAAAAAGCTGATTCATAAAGCAAATTGATTCCAAGCTTCGAAGGAATTTTTGACATTCACCGGTGAATGTCGACATTAACCAGATTTTGGGCATTCACAGTAACATTGATACAATACGCGGAATGTGCCATACATGTTTAATGAATGGCTTGCAGTTTCTACATCAAAGGTTTATTAAGCTTGTTTATTATAATCCAGCAGAAAGCAAATAATGGTTAAAATGGTAGACGGTAATGGTTATAAATGGTAAAAGCGATAAAAATAATATGATAAATGTAATATGCTAAAGGGATGTGATTGAAAATGAATGTTGGCAACATATAAAATTTAAGCGGTATTTAAAATATGAAAGGGAATATGTTGAATTAAATAAAACAGTCAATTTGTCATAAATGGCATGTAATCAGTTTCGTACTAAAGTTAAATTTTTTTTCACAAAACGTATAGATGAGATTGTTGGGTGTGTCACCATGAGATATTATGGAGCCCCTGACAAAACAGTGTCCCAAAGAGTTGAATTACATGAATATACAGAATACTGTGTTCAGACACAAGTAGTTAATATTAGGTCTTTCTATATCATGTCTTGCATAAATCAAGGTGGTGTTCTTTCTCAGCTCTTTGCTCTTGTCATCATCTGCATACTACATAAGTGTACCAGGATCTGGCATCCAAATTAGAGGACATTGTCAATGATAATGCTAGCTGACTTGCCCTCAAGAGTAACACAGAGCTTTCTTCGAGTAACAGCTAACCTGAAGTGATGAAATAAACGCAAAAAATCACCAATCATGGCCTATCATCATGATAAACCCATTCATAACGGTGGTTGATCAAGTTCGAGGCATCGCTAATATTCATTCAATTTTTTTGACGCGAGAATTTCGGTTGTTTAATTATCAGTTGAGTTGCTGAGTCAAATTCGTGTCGCTTAAATGATTCTTGGATGAAAAATGCATGAAAGGCCTGATTGGGAAATCAAGAACAAAGAAGCGGTGACACTGCGATCGAGAGACGTTTTGGGGATGATGACTAGTTTTTTCGGTTCACTTTCCTGTTTTCTGGTAGAACCTACTTTTGATATCTTCATAGCTTTAGACTTTGCTTTAAAAATGAAATGGTGCGGGCAGCCCATGTTTCGAAATGCTTCACTTATATACGACATCTCCTCTTTTAAATACTTTCCTGAGCAAATTCTCAGGGCACGAAGATAAAAACCTATGATGTTTCCTCTTTTTGTGTTACTACTATGGTCCACAACTAGTTTTTTTAATTATATTTAAGTAAGGAGGGGGGGGCGTAATTAATCTTGTCCCAGGTGCCGTCAACCCTAGGAACAGCCCCAAATGAATAAATAAAGCTTGAAGCGACTAGAAATTGATAACGATCAGAAATTGTCATTAATGCAGTGGGGTGGGTTAAGCCTCCCTCAGATCCTCTAAATGTTACACAAACGCAACTTAGAAACAATAGGGTCCTGGTTGAACTTCGTTGAAGTAAGGATGCTAGAGCTGTTATCCATTTATATTAGTAACCTACCTGTTATATTTTTTTTCTATGATTGTTTATTTAATTTCTTTTCGTGTTGGGTTTCCTTTATTCTTGAATAGTAATTTTTGGTCGTTCTGAGTTTGAATCATTATATATTTCTATTTTTTTTTTATCTTAAGTTAAATACGGACTTTACTTCTCTTTAAAAAACTTTTATTGGAAAGTTGACAGCTTTTCAAAATTCCCTATTTCAAAATAATTTTTTATTCCAAATTAATTAAGAGTCCCAGAGATGCAGATTGTGAGTTTGAACTGGAAAAAAAGACATATTTTTGGCACCAATCCTTTGAGAATAGCGACACAGATGCACCCAAAAAAAAGAGCCTGGTGTGAACACTTCAACAGAATAAACTAACTACGAAAAAAAGGAAAAAAATATGTTTTAAGCGTCTCACAGACTTAGAACAACCGCTTTGGTCTGTTACAATTATTCCTTTACTCAATGTGGAGAAAACTTCTTACATCACAACGGAATAACCTTTTTTCCCGATCATTAGCAGCCACCCCCCCCCACAGACACTGGGGAAAGATTTTTTAGTCGCAGAGTTTGCTCATTGTTTACGTATAGTATTTGTTATTGGGAAGTACGCATACATAGTTCGGTGGGGAGGGGAGGGCGAATTTTTTGCTGGGAGCGTTTTGCATTGGGAGAATTTTACATGGATAGGGAAATTTCAAGGGGTTGAAATTTTCAGAAGAAATTATACACCGGGTGAATTTGCTAGAATTTCTGTACTAAATTTTCCTTTTCTAATATAGTTTAAAAACAATTGAACCGTTGATACTTTTTCGTTCAAATGGCTTTCAAATTTACAAATTTATTCAAGTCTGAAGCTTCGAATGGTCCTTCGTGACTGGTGCAGTAAGTAAGTAAGTAAGTATGATTGCACTAGACTCTCAAGGTCCAAACCTGCGGTGCTAATCTCCGTTTCATGACCCTTCAGTCAGGAAGTGTAATGGGGGGTTGGGGGCCAGCCATCCTTTGCTCTAGTACACCCATCCTGCTTACGTAATTTCTGTTCGTTTTAAGTTTTAATGTCGCTTCTTACTTTCAGTTTAAAAAACTTGTTTTTTTATATTTAATTTCTGGACGTTTTTGAATTAATGCATGTTTTGATTTTCGCTCTCCGCACACGAATAATTAAAACAAAATGTGCATATTAATTTATTTTTTTGGCTAAATGGCTTTCTCATAGTTTTGATGGGACGATTTTGAGAAAAAAAAAAGGAGCGAGTACCCTCCAATTTTTTGGTTACTTAAAAAGGCAACTCAGTATCACAGTATCGTAATATATATCTCTTGTATACACAGAAACTTCTATCGTATTTTAACATTATAGGGATGGAAAGTTCAAACCCTTAAAAAAAATGAGAGATACAGGAGGGAGAAGGGGGCTCGAAACGATAAAACAAAAAACGTCCTCATGGACAAAAATTTTCATGACTTTCAAATGATCAGTCTAGTAAACTTTTTTTTTACTCAAATACCGTTCTAACCTTCTTTTTTTTTCTATTTTTGTTTTTAAAAATGCAAGAATTAGGTCAAACAACCTCCAAGAATGAGGTCAAACAACCTCCATCCAGGAATGAGGCCAAAGCATTCCAAGAACCTGTTTATGAGGCTTCTACATGAGTATTCCACAGCAACCAACTGACATACGTCTTCGTTGGCTTAAGATACCCCTTTTCCATCCAGGAATGAGGTCCAACAACCTCCATCCAGGAATGAGGTAAAAATACTCCAAAAACCTACTTATGAGGCTTCTACATAAAAGTCATCCACAACAACCATGAATCGTCTCAACTCTAAAACCTCATGATACTCAACTCTTTTCGATGACTAAGCACAGAACTTTCTAGAACGAATACAATAATTTTCCTTATAAGGTTCGATCATCCTCTACCGGGTTTCACAAAGGATCCGTCTACCAATCAGATTCTGGATAGTTTGATTTATTTCGTCGTGTGCTAAGTGATAACATATATTAAGCATTAGTTGTTTCCGTGTCTCGTTTCTATGTAGAGGTTCTGACGCAACTTTTTTACTAGTACGGAATACTTAAATATCGAAAAGGAAGAATCACATCCCAAGTGAAATTTTGAACAGAAGAAAGATTAGCAAGGTATGCGTAATATTAGCCTATTTTCTATCTAAAATATAATGGAAGCGGGTCAATGTTTGGCTCTACATACCCAGGTCAATGACGATTCGGCAGTGCAGATCATAACTCGTTCTACCCTTATGCTCCCGAGATTAAACATTACTAGAGACGCTAGATATGGAATGGAAAACCAGTGTGGAAAGAGGGAGAACAACTATTGGGTTTTTCCATATTCCCCATTATTATCAAAAAAATTTAATACACACATAAACGTTGAATACCGTAACTCCGTAAAGGAAATCAAATACATATGTAAATACATCAACAAAGGCAGTGACATGACAGTTTTTGGCTAGCAGTCCGAAATCAAAGATATCGACGAAATCGTACAATATCAGGCAGGAAGATACATAACCAGTAATGAAACTGTTTGGCGAATTCTTTCATTTTCGATACATGAACGTAGTCCAGCTGTCCGGCTTGACGCGGTTGAGCACCTTCTGCAGGCGCTTGAGGACGTCCTCGTACACGCCATGGGTGATGCCCGCCTCCATGCGCACTTCGAAGCTCGCCGGGCTCAGCAGATCGAACGCCGCCCGCGACTCCTCGGCGCGCGCCGGCACGCTGCTCGGATCACCCGGCGACCCCAGGCAACCGACGAACACGTGGATCTCCGCCGTGTCCTTGAGCTTGAACAGGGTGCCCATGCAGCCGATCTCGAGGTCGTCGGGGTGACCGCCCTGCCCACGTTCACCGCGAGGCCCTTGACCGCCGCCGGGACGCTGGCCTTGCGCACCTTCGCCACGATTGGGTCTAGCGAAAGGCAATGGCGCAGGTTCGCCTTCATTGACAATGGCAACCCCTTCACCCGCTTGGGCGATCCGGGTGGTGATGATGGGCGTATCTGGGCGAATGCGGGCAGACACCAGCAGATGTTCGCCATCACGAGCCAAAATCTCGATGTTGCGCTGGGTCATGCGGCTTTCGATATCGACCATCGACCAAACTCTCACTTTTAGATAAATACAAGGGAGAAGTATCTGAGTCATCAAACACTTATAGTCTTCAGTTTTATAGATTATGAGCAGGCATTTGATTCGGTTGATAGAGCAGCCTTAGTGAAGGTCTTTTCCTTGTATGATATACCAGACAAACACATTAAAGTGATTAGTTCTATGTACGAGAATAACACTGCTGCAGTTAAGGTAGGAAATGAGGCTAGTAGCTGGTTTTGTATTAGACCGTGAGTAAAGCAGGGAATACGTCGGGAATATTAAGCGCCTTTCTTTCTAGATTAATGTCTTCCAAATAACTTTCTTATCGGCTTGGAATAGTTTTGACTGTTTAGACCCTTGGCTCCCAACGTCGGGCACATGCCCCATCGCTGGGCCTTGTTAATGTTTTTGTGGGTCGTGGGCAGGACGTGCACCCTTTGGCTGACTTTACTTTAGAGCCTTAATTTTGAAAAAGAAAATTGTTTTTCATGTGAATAAAATTATGTTCGAATGCACTTAAACTCGAAAAGGTCAAATATATTCATAATATATTTGAGTTTGAACAGCTACTTCAATTGATCCTAAGTATTTTTTCTTTCCACGTATCAGTAACTGTATTCAATGTGTCCTATACAACAATAGTTAGCCGTCGCAGGGTAAACGAGACACTGACAAAGAGGGAGAAGGAGACTTCCCTCATACTCATCCAAAAGGGTCTCTTAACCTAGAAAAAAAAAACGAAACAATCGCCTGAAAACGTCTGCTTTACAGTTTGACCTTCTCGAGGCCCGACATCAGGATGCGCACGCCCTGCCCTTCTTCTCCGAGGACGTTTTCGTAGGGCACTTCGCAGTCCTCGAAGACCAACTCGCAGGTGTTGGAACCGCGCATGCCAAGTTTGTCGAGCTTCTGCGCCGTCGAGAAACCGGCCATGGATTTTTCGATCAGGAAGGCGGTAATCCCGCGTGACCCGGCATCAATATCCGCTTTGGCATAGACGACCAGCGTATCCGCGTCGGGACCGTTGGTGATCCACATCTTGTTGTCTATAATTTATCTTTGAGTGTCCCGCTCGTCATTTATATCTCCCGGTCGTTATTTGCGTCTCAGTGTCTCAGTATGTAATTTCTCTTTGAGTGTCACGGTCGTCATTTATATTCCCTGTGTCCCGGTCTTAGTTTTCTTTTTCTCCTTTATTTTTCAGTTTTTTTCCTTTTTTTAGTTTTTAGTTTTTTTAGTTTTTTATTAATTTTTAGTTGTTTTTTTTTTTTATTTTTTTAGTTTTTAATTAAATATCGGAAATGTCGATCAGGTGCGGAGTGCCGCGCACGGGGATTTTTATGCCGGGCCTGACCTGGGGCCGATCGGGGAGTTTCGCGAGCTTGCCTTCGAGCCAGCCCTGGTGGCGCGAGAGGAACAGGTCGATCTCGCGGCGCGGCGTGCTGAAGCAGTCGCAATCGCTCGATACCCTCGGCGTCTTCGCAACGGACCCCGGAGGCGCGGCGATGCTGGCGGATGTGCTCTTCGGCTACGACCCGGCCGACAGCGCCACCCGGCCCGCCGCCTATCGGGGGGGGGGGGTCTGCTTCCTCCTCAATACCCTGTTCTTTACCATACAGTTAGACGTATTGTCCCAATTCCTAAAGAATTACTCCTTACACAATAGGATCGTTTAGTTAGAATAAGGAACTTTTCTAAAAGTGCTTAAAAACTTTAGCGTGAAGAGAGGGATTTGGAGGAGGAGGCAGTCCCCCTCGTATACGGAAGAAATTTCTGTTCGTTTTAGGTTTTATTGTTGCTCCTTACTTTCTGTTTAAAAAATTGTTTACTTTTAGTATATTGCATTTACAGCAATATCTTTTAAATTTAAATTGTAAAAAGGCCACAGGGCTCAGTTCCTTTGGGCATGAGTTCCCTCTTAACTATAGCATCAAACAAAACCAAATATGTGCCATGGTTTTCTCTTTACTAGATATCAGCCATCTGTACAGCCATGATACCGATGGAGCTTTTATAATCCCCGTTTTTAATCAACCTGATTCCTTATATATATTTTTTAGTCTATTAACCAACTTATTATCAGGTCTTCCTCAAAGAGAAGGTGAGTCCTTTGGCAGGATTCATCACTTGTCAGTGTTGGTCGCTCAGCCAGATGGATCCTTTGGACGCATCCATCAGTTCGCAACAGTGATCATTGGCCCACACTGAGTGTGGGGCCAATGATCACTGTTGAGAAGTGATGTATGTGCCCAAAGGATCCATCTGGCTGAGTGATCAATACTGACAAGTGATGAATCTTGTCAAAGGACCCACCATCCCAAATTCCAGCCATTTTCCCTTCCACGCGCTTAAGTCACTCCAAAATTTCACCATTTGACAGGTCCAGACCTGTCGAATTTTGCAAAAATTCAGTCGCTCCAAAATTTCACCATTTGACAGGTCCGGACCTGTCGAATCTTCCAAAAAATAACTCAGTCCAAAATTTCACCATTTGACAGGTCCGGACCTGTCGAAATTTGCAAAAAATCAGTCGCTCCTGAATTTCACGATTGGACAGGTCCGGAGCTGGGGAATGTTCCAAAAAGTGAGTCGCTCCGGACTTTCACCGCTAAGGACCGATTTGGTGAAAAGATGAAGATGCGGCTGATCACCATGCCGCGCGGCTTGTTCGGTCGCCGGGTCACGGGCGCAGCCGCCGGCGATTGGTCCAGCCGTATCGCCGGTGCCGCCGCGAGCGGTCTCGCGGACGCCGGGCGCGGCGGCGTGGTGCAGGCAACCATTGGCCCCGGACTCCTGTTCGACGAATTCGCCGTGCTCAACCGGGCGACCGGCTGTCCGGTGAGCTGGACCGCGCTGCTGGCGGGCGCCGCAGTAGGCTATTTCTCTGCAAAACACTCAGTAAATTTTCATCCGCTTTTCGGAGCACCCATGCTTCAGAGCTATATTTTAGAGCCATTGTCATCACAGTACCTTCGAACATTCTAATCTTGGTTTGCAGACTTATCTTCCTATTCTTCCAAACTTTTTTAATTGTGAAAGAACATCTTGAGCCCTAGCTATTCTACTTTTAGAATCTTCACTACTCCCACCGTCTTTACTAATAATACTACCAAAGTATGTGAAGCTGCCCACAAAATAAATTCCTTTTTAAACTTAGTAGTATTGAAATTTAAGCTTTCTATAAATAGTAATATTTAACCAATTTGATTCTCATTATAATTTTCTACTTTATTAAAGATTCTACCAACCCAATCTGAAAAAAAAACACCCTCAAAATCATGTGAATCCAGATGGAGCGTCTGCATTTCTGTCTGTAGGTAATTTGGATTCAGCTCTTCAGAATTTTTGTTTAATTTAAAAATTTTGTGGGCAATGGATGATCTTATACTGTCCAGCGAAGTATTTATCTCCTTCTAAATACCTCGCTCTTTATGCTAAAGTATTTTAGAACCCCTCATATGCTTAATAATCTCTGTTCGTTTTAAGTTTCAATGCTTCTCCTTACTTTCAATTGAAAAAACTTTTTCGTGTTTATATTTTCATTTTTTTTGTTTTTTTTTTAATAGTAATGCTAGAAAATCCTGCGCCCTTTTCATTGAATTTTTCTTCCCCCGTGAAATATTCCTCCAAGGAAAGATCCTCCCAATTATGATTGCTCAGTCTCTTTAGATTTTGTTATACTTGACTTGGAAAAAACCTTAAAGAAACATCATTATGTGCATCGTTAAGATTTTAATTTGTTGGAGACCATTCGAATGAATTCACGGTAACCCTCAGCTTCTTCTTTGCTCGTCTGATAGGAAATTAAAAAAGGTCCAGAAGAGCTTTGAAGCTCATTCCCATCACCAGAAGTTGATAAGCAAGTTGGTTCAAAATATGACAAAAAGTATTAACCACCAAATATGTTCTTATCGAAAATACCTCGCTCTTTACGCTAAAGTACCTTTCGTAATTTCAATTATTTATTCTACGGCTTTTATGATTCTGGAGTCATTATTAAAAATTTGGACAAAATTTAAGCTTCAGTGTAAAGAGCCAAGCATTAACGAGGGGGAAAACCCCCTCATATATGTAACAAAAATATACAAATATAGAAGTTCGTTGCGTAAGTTAATTTGTACTTTACGTTTATTTATTACTAATAAAAATGTTTGTAAAAAAACTAATAAGTTCTAGATGTTGATACTAGCTAATATTATATCATTGAAGTGCAGAAACACCACAACATAACAAAAAAAATGGAGACGCATTTGCCATGTATGAAGAGCATGTTTTGAAATTATGATGCAGTTGCATGAGTATCTCTGCAAATTTTTGGAAGGAATTCTAAAAAGCATTTTAGTTAAACGTAGCTAGCACCCCATGTGATAAAAATTAGTTGAAGTGGAACATTTTATGAAGCCAGCAGCTAAACAAATTCACGGTTTCTCTGAACTTGGTCTTCCGTTTTTTTTTTATTTTTTTTTTATTACCTTGCTTCGTTGTTAAAATGCAAATCTTTCTGTTTTATTTGAAACTCCTTTGGTTATACAAATAAACATATTGTAAGCTTTAAACAGTTGATTAAAATTGTATCCTCATTGTTTTGACTGTTTCCCCCAAGCTGCAAACAAACGAGGTCCAGGAGCTTCAAAAGTGTTTATTCCAGTTTCTCAAAATAGGGATTTAAATCGATTATTCAAGGGTAATAGTTCAGTTCCTAAACCCTTTCTGATATAGCAAGGAGTCAATCAACTAAAATTTTACCATAAACCTGTATAAATCAAGCATCCACAGAAATCAGTTAGTTTAATTTAGTATATCTTTACCTTTTTTGTTACTATATGGGTCATTTTTCAGTTTTCACCGTCATTTTTGCTTGATTTGGAAAATTGGCTAGAACTACTCTCCCCTCCCCCCCCCCAGAATTTTAATGAAGTTACACAACCACCTGGAACTTTCATTCACATAACCTAAATGACCAAACACCAATGATGCATATGCAACGAAACTTAGAGAGACATATCAAAGCCATCCTTCACGATTGAGAGACATGAAAATGGTTCAAGATGAAGTCGATTCAAAGAGATTTAATAATGTCGAATTAGGTTAGTTCCAGAACCGCAAGACGAATACTCATTAAGCTTTTTGTTAGCACTAAAACCTACCCGATCAACAACAGAGATTCCATCATTCATTTTTGAAGACTATTCTGATGTGATTGCTGCGGGTACAAAAGCTATAATCACGAGACCTTCCCCCTCCCCTAGTTGTAACCCTGAAGTTAAGTGATTGTCTAGCGTATTCTATAATACATCTTTCACATAAAACTCTAGTTTAGCTACTTTTTCGCTGTGTTGAAAAAGGGTTGTCCTAACAAGGTATTTTCAGGCACGTACCAAGACCTATTTTATCGCTCTTTTATAAATAAGCACTAAAATTCTCAGACAGGGGGATAATGGCAAATTTTTTAAAGGCTTTTCTTTGAAAAACTACTTGCATCCCGCTTGGAAAGTTCAGATTGCAGGAAACAAGTCGGTACTGGCCGCGCCCACAAGGTCCAAATGCGCGCCTGAGTAAGCCACAAAAGCCTACTCATCGGCTTTATTGTCGCCCTTTGGCTGGCGCTTCACGATCTTGCGCAACGCCCTGTCAAACGCCTCCTCGGATTCATCGCAGCCGAGTTCGCGCGCCGCATCTTGAAACTTGCGTATTTGCTCGCCCTTAGGTTGTCTCTCTTTCATGGTAGGCTTTTCCATCCACAGTTGAACCTATAAATGTACACGATGTGTGCGCTTAATTATAGGACGTGCTGTTTTTCCTGCAAATTATACTTTCAGCGAAATCATCATCCTGCATTTCTTACTCTATATTGATCTCGCAGATAAGATTCTCTTGTAGTACCCACTTACGTAAGTATCCATCGTAATGAGGTTGTAATATAAGTGTTGCTGTGACTGCAATGCTACCTATAGTAGTTATCAATCAAATGTGAAAGAAGTTGAAGCTATATACGTACACGATAATAAAAGCAGATTTTCCTGATTTCTCAAAAAAAAAAAAAAATAACAAGACGGCATAATAGATAAAATTAGCTTTTTTTCGATGATCGCGGTGGGTGCCCTAGATTATTTATACAGATTTTTCTTATACAAATATGCAATTTTCCTATCGTATAAGTAGTATCCGCATGAGGCTTTCTGGAACAGCCATAGGGGGTGTAAAAACGGTACTACTTGCCCCTCAAGACGTTATTGCGCGCAACTGGTTCTTACGCAATATATACAATTTCTGTTCGTTTTAAGTTTTAATGTTGCTCCTTACTTTTATTTAAAATTGTTTTTTTTTTTTTATTTAAAATAAATGAGATAAAAATTGGTTGATGATCATTAGGAAAGGAAGGTTTTCCTGTTTTGTAAGTTTGGATCATTCAGTAACAAAATATAAAATTATTTTATAGTTCCAGCTTTGGGTATGGGTATCTTTGAAACCAACGAGTTAAATTATACAAGTATTTTGTCTTTTTGATACAAGATACAACTCTAGGAATAAGAAAATATTTTGAAGTTCTATCCTATTCTTCTGGGGAATTTTACAGGCTCGATTGATAAGCAAAAAATCCTGTTTGATGACAAAAACATTCTGATGATCGGAAAAATCAGTAAGCACGCCAAAACGTGAAAATATTTTATGTGTCAAGAATATGTTGATAAAAGTCAACGCCTTTTACGTTGACTAAGTGAAAAACAATGTCTGTGCCGTAAATTATTTCTGCTGCCGCTGTTTTTAAGAGAATTTCAAATATTCGTAACCTTGCAAATTAGGAATTCGTACACCCGAAAAATGGTCATCTATTGAGCATAGTAACCATACAAATCGTGCATGCGTAGACCAGACATATGGTCAGTGTTGTGACAAGTACTTCAAATTTGTTCTTCAGTATCAAGTATTAAGTATTTAAAACTTTTGTGCTTAAGTGTCAAGTATTAAGTACCAAACCACAATTGTACTTAAGTAGTACTTGAGCTCTAAGCACACAACTCGTACTTAACTCCCCTTTCCCTCTCCTGGCTCCAAAAGGACTCATATTCTTGAGCTATTTTTCACCTTCTTAAGCTATTTGTCACCCATGGCCGTATCTACGGGGAGGGGGTTTGAACCACCCCCTTTCCCCCCGTAATTTTTGTACAACTTGTAAAAACGTAAAAAAGAGAATATAAACAAATTTTGATGCGTTTTTTTTGTGAAACAACCTTCGAAATAAATCCTTGGTACCACCACCCCCCCCCCCCGGAAAAAATCCTGGATACGACCCTATTGGTACCATTTTGAAAGTTCTACTTGGCAACGACAACCAGGATACTGGTATCTTTGGTGGAAAAGACACCATGTGACTACATAGAAGAATTTTTCAGGCGGAATCGTCAACAAGACATTTTTTGGGGGAATTTGCAGGAAGGAGGGAATTGTCTGAGGGTATTATTTCCCGTTAGAGACCTTTTCATAGAGGAATCTTCCTCAGGGGGGGGAGGATGGGGCTCATGGAAGAAGAGACTAATTTTCTGGTACTATTCGAAAAACGATCAGAAAGCCCATTTTAAGATCAAAAGTGACCAGAGGGTGGATACCCCCCAGCACTAAATGTTGCTTTAAAATAAATCAAAAGGTATTGTGTTAAATGGTTGCCAATAAGACACCTCCGCAATATACCAAGAACGACTGGGGGTATTGAGATAAAACTTTTGGGGATACTATTATTACTACTGCTATTCTTACAATTTAAATCAATAAAAAGAGTTTGTGTATCAAGGTTGTCAAAGAGCATAGATAGAATCTTGCGGGAATGATATCCCAGCATATGACGAAGGAAAATCGTTAATTTTCCAACGTTTGTGGTATTACCGTCATTTACGACTGCATCTCGCAAGTAATTTAAAAAATTTTAAATCGTAGTTTAAAATCGATTTAAAAAAGAGTATAATGGTAATTTACTACATATCTCCTATTATTTTTTTTATTTAATTTTGCTATTGGCCTTGTTGGATTTGTGTCTGATGTAGTATATTATATTTAAAGGAAATTATTGATTCGAAATGCCTAGCTCTTGATTGTCCCCACACAGCAAAGAGAAGTGAGACATTGCCGACTTATATAGGGAATTCATATCCAAGAAAACTGTATTTGACTTCTCACCGGTGCGTTGTCCAGTCAGATATGTTTCCGGAATATGATCCCCGTGAAACACATACCCTCCCCGCATAAATCTCTCTACAAATATTTCCTGATCCACGTCAGTGATCAGATATTTTTTGTCATTACTGATTTTAATCATATAATCCATCACCAGATGACGAGTTGAAAAATAATATCCCATCAACATTCGATTTGGACGTTAGATTTTGCAAATTGTCGAGATAAATAGCATTTATTCGCAAAAAAAAACGAAAATGTAAGTCAAGCTACAAGCTCAGTATCCCAGGGTTTATGCATCAATCTTCTATATGGTAAATTCTTCTTTGACTCTACTCATTCAAACAGGTTCAAATCCCGGCCTCTTCTTTCGGGATAAAAGCTGCGGCATTGTTTTTGCTAAAAACAATGACTAAAAGTAAATAAACGGACACTACAACTCTTATCGCGCTCACCTTCGTTGCCGTCGGCATAGGCATCTGCACGATCGTCGAGTTGGCCTCGACGAACGTCGACAACCTGGCGATGTTCGTCTCCACCGTGATCTGTGACACAACCGGTCTCATCCTGTGGCGCAAGACCCGGGCGGGCTCGGTACGAACACGAGCGATCTTCGCGGCCGTCGGGTGGACATGGCTGATCGTCACCCTCGTGGGCGCGGTGCCCTATGTGCTGGCGGGAACCTTCGCCCCGGGCGGCACCGACTATTTTATGCTAAATAGAAAAAGACAGTCTTAATGGGAGGGGCCCTATTACAAGTACCCTTCCCGGGCTGCCCATTTATTAACCATAAAATGGTTAATATGATCCACCGTGCGGCATTACTTCCTCTACAACTGGGAAGCTTTAAGCATAGTTTTTGATGCTATTGAGTCACTCGATCATTTAAAAAACTGTAGTCGATAGCAACTTCGTCCTTTTTGGAGCGAAATTGTGGTTTTGTGTACAAAATGGCAGACAACACCATAGCTATTTGGAGAAACTTTCTCAACAATTTTTAGTTCTGTCACAAATAGTATTTTTTAACTTAATTTTATACCTCCTCAAGTTGACCTGAAAAATAAAACTTGATATCATTCCCAAAAAATTCTATCTATGCTTTTTGACAACCTGGATACGCTTACACTCTTTTTACTTATTTAAATTGTAAGAGCAGATCTAGTAATATAGAGGCCCCGACAGATTCAAATTAACACCCGTAGTCGTTCTCGACACAAAGCTGAAGTGAGTTTGTGTCTGGCATTGCAATGCAACTATGGTTTGGGTGTTGCACGGTTAGGTATTGCAGCGCAACTCGTGTTTACGTGTGTTTTACTCTATGCAGCTACTAGAATATTGATAGGCAGTAGGGGTGGTTGCTAGGCAAGTAGATAGAAAATGCAAAAGAAGCTAGAATTCGCTAAGTTTCAAGGTCAAATTTCGCCGCAGTGTTGAGTCATACTAACAATGAAATCTTTAAAGTAGATAAATGGGATAAATAATAGAAAGAAGATAATACAGACAGAAAAAGAATCCCACGGTTTCCACCCTTAACAAAGATACCATTTACCTGTTCGGGTACAATAGTACCATGTGTCCAGGGTGTCAATGGGATCAGTACTAGCTAAAACTGTTGCGAAAAAAAAAATGAGAAGCAAAAATCGTTATGGAAAAAATAATTCAGAATCACCCTAGGAAGAAAACAGGGGGCAAATCTCAATTGACCTATAACCCCCAGTAATATCCACTAACAAGAAGCAAAGATTCCTATGACCGAGGACCAGTACCGATCAATCGCCGAGTCGCTTGATACGATGGCGGAACGAATTCGAGCGCTCGGTCTCCCTGCCCCGGAATCGCTGGCAGAGTTTGAAACACGTTCTACGATCGATGACCTGCCGCGGGACGCCGATCTTAAGGTGCGCGTCGAGCGCCTGGTTAGTGACTTTGAAAAAGCGGTGGTCCGCCTGATGCGTGTCGCGATGCTCGCAGAGAAGAACGGTGACGTAAAATCGGCCGACTTACTGACAGCAGTGATTTTAAGTTAATTTTCATATTGTTACATTTTCATTTTTTGTATCGTTTTTTATATATAAGTAGGTTTGAAGTGCTTTATTTTAAAACTTCTTTTCAGACAGCCCTCTCTCCTTTTTTCTACCTAACTCTTTCTTAGTTTCCTTGAGGCTCAAAATTTCCTTTAGTTGTAATAGTGGAAAATAGGGTAAGACGTGGCAATCTAGTTGCCTTCCTGTCACTTTGACCCTGAAAAAGAACAGTGGAACTTCTTATGTCGTGTCAGGCTCTTGGCTAACATCCTTGTAATTTCTAATGTCTTCATTTATGGCTATTTCATCGTTTGGACCTTTTATAAAATGTTGAACGTCGACTTTTGTTCTGGCTGGTCTTATGTCATTATGAAATAAATATCGCCCATTTTTTTTAAATAATGGTATAATAACATTGATGACATTATCCCAAACCCAATCGTTATAACTATTATTTTTAATTTTGGCACGTTTTGATTCTCGCTGTCGCTTATCTTCTAACCCCATTATAGAATAAAAGTGGTCATATAGTCGCTAGGGCATAGTAAACCGGCGAGCTTATTTTCCCCAATGAATCATTTGCTATGGAATTTTTTTCGGAGAACTTATCATCATCTAAGTCCCACCTCCACGAGGTTCAATGTCCCCAAACCTTTTCACCCCCCCCCCCAAAAAAAAACAAATAAAAAACGATAAATTAAAAAATTAAAAATGAAAAAAACAAAACAATAAAAACAAAATTTGAAAGTATTACTCAGTATTGGGGTATCGATCCAGGTACCAGCGCACCCCGCGCTCCACCCTGAGCACCTTGTCCAGATCACAGATGCGGAAGATGTCCGTGGCCTTGCTGGACCACGGCGAGATGGTGCCCTGCCGGGGCACGACCGTCGCCACGTGTTCGCCGGCCGATTCCGGCAGCCCGCTGCGCGACCCGTAACTGAGCAGGCTCTCGCAACGCGCCAGCTCCTCGCCGTCGAGCCGCGCCCGCAATGCCAGCACGCGCACGAAGCGGCAATACAGGGGCGCATATATTTCGCGTAATAAATTATTGTACATAGTTTATTAAAACTCTGAGCCTAATTATGGACTACGTGATCGAAGGAGGGCATAGTTTGCTAAACAGTTTAGATGACGTTGTAGTTACCGCAAAATTTTTGAATTCTTTCTTTTGTAAAAGATCCGTTGAACAATTGCTTTTATCATGGTTGCAGCTACAGCCCATAGTAGCCAAAATTTAAAAAAACGCGTTTTGAAAAGAAAACTGCCTTGTGAACTATTATCTCGGTTTCGGGTTCCGCGATCACCTGGCCGTGCAGCGTGATCTGTCCTGCCTGCAACGGCTCAAGACCGGCGATAATCCTTAACAGGGTGCTCTTGCCGCTGCCGGAGGCGCCCAACAGACAGGCAATTTCGCCGGACGCCACCTCAAGCTGTACGCCGGACAGCACAGGCACGTCTCCATAGCGATGATTTATAGAGCTAAGGACCAGGGTCATTGGGTTTTCTTTCTTCCGGAATGCGCGCTAGCATCGGCGCATGTCGAAATCAGATGTGCCATGTCATTATCAGGTGTGCTTTCATTCCTGGCACAGGCCCTGTTGAAATTATCCAGATCTTTGTGCTATTTTGTTTTTTCTGACAGGGCATATTGAGGTAAATTATATAATTTATCTGCCATATCCGCTTTGTGTTCAAGCACGTAACGTATATGTAAAATTACCGACATGTTAATCTACTTTTTTGATTTCAGATCATTCACAGAAGACTTTGTGCCCGGAATATCATGATTGCTGACGATTTCGTTCCTAAAAGGGCTTCGGCGTGATCCGCGAATTCAACGTCAACTCGCTCGGCTTGCGCGCGTTGGTGCTGAGCCTGCCGGGCGATTTGGACGTTCCCTCCGCGGTCGATTTCCTGCTGCTGAACGGCGGGGTCAACTCCGCGCAGCCGGTCTATCGCCACAGCCTGGCCGCCGGGCCGCAATACGCGCTGGATACGCTACGCGTGCCGGCCGCACACCAATATGCGACCGGCAACCAGATCCTGGTGGCGGTGATCGATTCCGGTGTCGTGATACAAATTTTGAGATATCCATTTTTTTTAATAGTTCAAACATCAGATCACAAAAACTCCGGAGTCGACAAAACCCCCTTGATTCCCGGAGCAAATGTTTTAAGTTATGCCCCGGAGGCGTATAAGGTTTCTATGTAAAGCGTAGTCGCGTAAATTTCGAAGGTGGATCATTTGATTCTAAACTGAAAGTTATAGTTACCTTTTTATGAGTCAAAAGTTAACGGCGGGCATCTCTCCCCCCCCCCTGACACAAACACCCGTTATTTATCTCTTCTTCCAATCTTGGGTCATCAAATTTAGGAACTCTTGAGATTTTTTCGGATTGGAAATGACCACATTTAACCCTGACACTCCTCTTTTAAAACAATTTAAGATTTTGTGGATAAACCACAAGGAAAGGGTCACACCATAGTCAATAGAAAGTCCTCTTTCTATTGACTATGGTCACACTGAGTCATCCAGTTAAAACCCGCATAATCACCATTTTCAAGCGTAGCCCAGCAAAGGTTCAATCATGGAGGGCCCCGCCTGCCGCGCCGCCCAGGCGAAGAACGGATGCGCGCCCGGCCCGGTCACCGGCACGATATCGGTCACCGGGAAATCGAGACCGAAGCGGGTCTCGCAGAACTCCTTGACCTTCTCGGCGCTTTCCAGTTCCTGACGAAAATCGTTCGACGGGGCGGCGACCACAACAAGCCCGCGTTCGCGATACCGCTCCCAGAGACGTTGCAGCCCGTCATATTGATGCGTGAAGCCGCAGCGCGAGGCCGTGTTGACCACCGCCATTTGTTGTCTTAAAAACTTAAAAAAGAGCTCATTCGATTGGAAATTGAAAGGGCTAGTGCTCTTTTTAATAGTCGAAAAGGAATTAGAGGAAAAAAAACCCTCCCACGCCCACTGTTTCCGCAAACACATCTAATCAAAATTTAAGGGAAAGGTCCGGAAATTAAGCCTTTGAGGATGACATCCTCCCCTCCCCCCAAAAAAACCCTGTATAGAAAGGGTTATCGTATAAACTTCGGAGGGGGCTCATTGGAATTGTAGCTGAGCTGAAGGCGGTCAAGGTTGCAAACCAGGAGCTTGAGCAGAACATCCGATCGTTCTTGAAAGATATCGATGCAGGTAGCAGTTGTGAAGCGGTCAATACGCTGTTTCCGAGGATGTACCAGGTCGGGATCTGCTCATCCGTCCCCCAACTCGCCCAGCACGCGACGATGTGGAGGCTCGGAAGGATGAGCTGAAGAAGATTTTCTCAGAGTATCACCAGAAGGTATGCACTGCTCGGCGAGAGGCAAACATGGAGGGCAACATGCGGCTCAATCTACGGTAAGGGGCATAAAAGGTCCTAAAAGTGGGCCTAAGTCGCCATTAAATAAAGCTGTAACAAAGGGTACCAAAAAAGGGCAAAACCGTGCAAAAACACCAAATGGGTTGGGGAAAAAGAATTTAGATCTAGTTTTTTGAAAATATTTTTCGTGCTTCGAATTTTGATGTTAATTTTTGAAATTCTGCATCACTTTGTCTTGATGTCACAAAGAAGTTTATGAGATTCCTTTGATGAAATGGATGACAGATTACCGAAGATCGTCTCGGCCAACCATCTAGGCCAGTGATTCCCAACAGTTTTTCGGGCCATGTCCTACCTATGTATTTCTAAAATCCCGATGCCCTTCCGTAATACTTGAATTCTGTAATTCAGAATTTTACGTGCTTCCTGAAGGGGGCTTAAAAGGCCATTAACTAGGCATTTTTTCGGGCCTCCATCTATGCATATTTTATACTAAAGAAAAATATATCTTTTTTGTTCTTTAAATGTGTAGGAATGGGCCATGCCCTTCCTTTAGGTTCACTTTCACCTGAGCCGCATATGCGGAACATTTATCAAAAAGCTTCATTCTGAAAAACAGTTGACACGTGGTCGAAAAAGCTTCAACCAGACGTAACAAGCCAAATAGGCTACGATCAGGAAATTCCTTTAAGAAGAATGTACTTATCTGTTAGCTAGTACACACTCAAAAATTTCGATATATAAGAACGGGGTTGAAACAAAAGAGGCGCTTGGGAGGTAGATAGGATTTATATAATTTGCACCCCCTCCTGGTGGTCTCATAAATAACCTTAGGATGAAAACAGTCAACGCAAACAATGAAATTCTTGCATTATAATATTCAACATGTTCATATTAATCACATTTTCATATTTACTTTCATCGTTATCTGCATTCGTAAATCATTTGAATAATAATTGATTTCCTATTGGCCTTAAGTTCTTTGACAGTCTAATTAGATCTAATTGTGAGTAATTTGAATGTATTTCCGGTACTGAGCTAGGAATTTGGTGAACATACCTGTTCAAAATACAACGTGTACCATATCGTTCAAAATCCGAATAAACAGATAAGTCTGGTAAAGTCATTTAGAATTCCGAGGATACGTACTATATAATAACACACGCAAATTCGAGGAAAACCCGACACAAGGAACAGAGCTCAAAAATCTGTAAGATTTTTTTTTTTTTTTTTTTAGACGTAATTTCTTGCTTTACAATAAAGGGCAGCGTTCACTTCCCTGCATGTTTGTTTTATCGTGATTCGTATTGCTGCAGACCTCTAATCAAAAAAAGTGGAGCGCAAACTAGAGACTGGTGTTATGAGTTTAGACAGCGGCACAGACGGCAATAACTTCATGCTATAGTCACATAATTCCTGAAATCGTTACGAAGAAGGCTTTTTTCGATTCCTTGCTGTTTCTCGTGCTTTTCACTAAGCTTCCCGTTTAATCTTATGCAGTTCATTAAAAGCTATCTTCTTCTGGATTAAGATAGTGTTTTCTGCAAACACACATATTCCTGACTTAAATCGGGAAATCTTAATCAACAGAATTAAGTATTGGCTTTATCTTATTAATGCAATTACATTACTGTTGAAGCCATGCGCGTGCCCCACCCCCTCACTTTTCTGATCACTCTTAGCTTAGAAAGTTATACACTACCACCAAAGAGAAAAAGACAGATTACTGTCCAATATGTCTCTCTGTTTCTCTGTGCGACTAGCTCCTTAGAGGAATACTACTTATAGCATCAGATTTCCCATTTCTAAAATAGGTTTCTTTTGTCCGGAGAGTATAACTTTCGCGGTGATCCCCGCGTAGTCGGGGTGCTCGGAGACGCGGGACGGCAGGTCGAAGGCCAGGCCGATGGCGCTCGGCCGATCGCCGTCGTCGAACTCGCCCTCGATCCACAGGCAGGTGTAGTCGCGGCAAGCGCCAGGCCGCTCCGCGTAGATGGCGCAGCCAGCCTCGCTGGCGTGCTGGCAGAGCTCGTCCGCCGGCTTCCCCAGGTCTTCGACGGCCGGGAACTCGCAGCACGCGGTGCAGGGGGCGCAGCTGCGCTGGAGAACAAATAACTTAATATTTCAAGAGTTTTAAGCCCTGTACCCCCACTACTGGAGAAAAATGCTCCGAGTTTGAAGCACTTGCATTCTTCGCCGACAATCCAGTTTATGTTTGATAATTTCGTGAAAAAGAATCCAGACTTTATTACCTCAGTTGAGTCATACAGGCGAATTTTGAAAACCAGGAACATATCCTTGAGAATACCAGTGGCTGATGCCTGCCCCACATGTGAGAGACTTTCAGAGAGAAATAACAATGATGTCTCTCCAAACATGAGTTCTCTTCTTTCTACAGCTAGTCGTGGCCACATCAATGGGCTCATCTGTGTGGATACAATCATCGCAAGCGGCAACAAATCGAACTTGAAGCTTTTTCTTAACTTTGAAAGGACCACCGTCATCATGTATGAGGTCTATGCCACCCTCTTCAAGGATTTGATCTGGGTCTTTATGATCGCAAAGCAGAACTTTCTCGCCAAAATCGGGGCCCTCATACTCATAGTCCTCCTCGCTATCTGCTTCTAAAAATTATTAAGTTTTAGTACCTCGAAAGAAAACAGGAAACCTTTTATCGTCCCAAGATTTATTGGTTAAGTAGCCCTGGGCTACATTTATCGTCCCAAAACTCAGTTAAGGAATTCTCCTAATGTAAATTTTCGAAGCCAAATCAACTGATACAGCTACAATAGCGTTAATGATTTGACTAAGAAGTTATCGCTAAGAGAAATAAGTCTTTGTTTTAGAATGACCCGAAAATTAGTTATTAGTTTTATCACTCACATTCTGCTTGATACGCGGATCGGGCTGGTGATCGTGCTCACGCTGATCAACCTGCCGATCATCGTTTGGATGCTCTACACCTATTTCCGCGAAATACCGGTGGCCATCCTCGAAGCCGCCCGGATGGACGGCGCAATGCTGCGGCAGGAGCTGATCTACGTCTTGCTGCCGATGGCCGTTCCGGGTGTCGCGTCCACATTGCTGCTGAACGTCATCCTGGCCTGGAACGAGGCATTCTGGTCGCTGATCCTGACGACCTCCGATCACTGCCAACTCTGATTCTTTAATAGCCTCTGAAGTCTGAAAATGTTGGCATTTCCTCTTCTCATTTAGAAACCTTTTGGCACTAGCCCATTGAGGCTTATTCTTTTTCTACAAAAGATAATGCCATATCATTGTGATTTATGTGGTTGGGATCAAACGTCATTTGTTACAAATCTTTGTCTTCATTATTCACTGGAGAGTTGAAATCAAAACAAATAGAGATCATTTCCTTCTTTATTTTTATCCACACTAATATTTAATACGTCGGTGGGTATGTGATGTAACGTTCCTGTGACTCGATAGGCGAAGATCTGTTCAGGTAACTGAACAGCTTGATAGCTGGCGTGGGTGAGTGTCCCAGTGAGTGTCTCCAACGGTTTAGCATCCAGGAACACATCAATGGGTGCCTGCTCTTTCAGCACAATCGCGTCATCCACAGGAAGGTCAATTTTCAACTCGATCTTCTCCAAGTCGGCAATCTCCATGATCCGTTCCCCCGATTCGATAGGACGTCCGATCCAAGCTGCGGATCTGATGCAGGACTTGTAGAGCGGGATAATCAGCTACGGCTGCGGATCTGATGCAGCACTTGTATAGCGGGATAGTCAGTTGTTGCTGTGGGTCTGATGCAGGACTTGTAGAGTGGGATAATCTGCTACGGCTGCAGATCTGATGCAGGACTTGTAGAGCGGGATAATCAGCTACGGCTGCGGGTCTGATGAAGGACTTGGAGAGTGGGATAATCAGCTGCAGCTGCGGATCTGATGCAGGACTTATAGAGCGGGGAACGATTGCATGAACATAAAATTTCAAGAGATGAGTCCCTGAGATTGGAAAATAAAAATGATAACTTTGATTCTTCGATTCAGCTCTGGCCCAGCATATATACGAAAATCCTGACCATTTAGTTCTTTTTGAAGACGCAACTTTAATATTTACCGTAAATGGCCTACCGCAATCTTTTAAAGAGGCAATTGAGATAAAAAAAAAACAACAGCATATAAATAGAAATTTGGCTATAAATAGAGACACGGGAGATATTTCGCAAGACACATGCCAAAAACAAGATGGGGTCTGACAAGAGCTTTACATAGTTTTCTAAATATGGATCCATGTCTGCATTTTAATAGTCCATTTTAGTAATCCAAGACTGGAGCTTGCATGGGAAACAACATGCTGAACATGGCTATGAAATTTAAACTTATTATCAATGATGACGCCAAGATCCCTTTCTTCTGCTCTGCTCTCTAACTGCTCTCTTACTTTTGTAGTGGAGTTATAGATTGTGTAGTTATCCTTTGGGTTCAGCCAAGCCCAGGAAGAATTTGGTAGATATTGGACAACAGTGTCTTTGATCTTTATTTTCATTTTTAACACGCTCTAATTGTCGTTTTCGCATATCTTCTAACCACCCGTGTCTTTGCTCTTCATTTTTCATTTTGGAAACGCTTCTAGATTTTGATTACTTCAGAAAATTTAGCAATGGCCTTTGCTTTAGCTCTCCGTACTGCTGATGTTGCAGCTGATGGTCCACGTTGTCAAATTTCACATGTTATCACGTTTGACGGTTGGAGGAGGCTATTTGCTACGGATCACTGTTGACTCTTATAAAGGGAATTGGAATTTTATATTGCTAATCGTTTTAGTCGCCTTCGAAGTTTTTATGACCGTCTCCTCCATAAAAACTTTATATCCCCCCGGGGTGTAAGTCATAACCCTTCCCCTTTGGTTTCGGGTGGCTATCCCGAAGTTTTTGTCATCTCACCGATGGACTATTTAAAAAAAATGGCTATTTCAAAATTTGGATCGGGTTCATTTGGGGAAAAGGGATTGGACTTAATTTTTCGAAAATGATATACCATAATATATATTAAGGAAAATTTTGAGCCAGCGTGGTTTCAGATCACTAGGTTATTTTGAATAACGGCAACTTAAGAAGGAAGAGTCATTCCCACTACAGCATCGAATTCATAGTTTCAGCCAAAGAGCGGGGGTGTAATTTGTTTAGAGTAGGAGGAGCAACTGACCCCCAGCCCCCTGTTTGCCCCACCCAGTTGAGATTTAAAATTTTTTAAAATCTTGTAAAAACAAACACAGAAAGAAAGACATAGAGACAAGCAAACAGCCACTTACAGAGGCACAAGCAAACAGCAACACACAGGCACAGAGAGAGAGAGAGAGAGAGAGAGAGGGAGAGAGAGAGACAAACACACATACAAGGACGCATATTGAGAGACGCAAACACACAAATACAGACATAGAAACATGCAAACACCCACTCTGACACATATATATTTTGAGAAAGTCAGGCAAACATCTGCTCATACTCACAAACACAGAGAGGGAGAGGGTAAGTCTAAACTTAATGAAACTTATATATTTGCAATCAGCATTAAAATGATTCTTTTGATGTAACTATTGTTATAAAAATTACGTTTTTTTTTAGTTTCGGTTACTATTGAGCCGAGTCGCTCCTTACCTACAATTCGTTACCACGAACTGTTTGATATTAAATCGCCTCATCATTGAAACCAGCTTTAAAAATAAAACTACACAAAATAATTTCAAAATAGAATTTTGAAAATAATCTCAAAATAAAGAGACAAGTTTAGAGCAGCAGGAAGGAAATCAAGAGGGCGAAAATGCCCAGTGCTTCCGTCACTGCGAAGCCGAAGATCAGCCGGCCGAACTGCCCGTCTGCTGCCGAAGGATTGCGCAATGCGCCTTGCAGGAATTGTCCGAAGAGATTGCCAACGCCGATGGCTGCTGCGCCTGTACCGATAGCCGCGAGGCCGGCGCCGATGAGCTTTGCTGCTGCTGGGTCCATGAAACTGTCTCCGTTGTCTTGAATGTGGATGTGATACGGTTGAACTAGCATAAATGAGTAAATAAATCTCAAAACGAGTGAAACCTAAATCTAATATCCAAACCTAGCTTGAAACAAACAAGAATCTCTACAAACAAGAGTTTTGGTTCTGCATCCTCTTTCACTGTAAAAGTCAAAACCCACTGTTTCATTGGCATTTTACTGAAAACTATATGTGTCTTGAACAGTCTTGAAAAGTAAAAATAGAATCAAACTGAATGTTTAATATATAGTGTTAGTAATTGTTGAAAGATCATTAGTTCAAGCCGATCGGCACCCCGGTCGACATGAACAACGCGACGATCAGTCACGTCTCGCCGCGCGTGGCACGGCTGGTCTTCGATCAGAACGCGGGCTTCAACTTCAAGGGCCCGGACGACTTCCGACTGGGCCTGACCTCGATGCGTGACGTCGGCGGCAATGCGGTCACGGCCGCGACCATCGACGGCAGCGTCGTGGCCGAGACGCGGCTCCCGGCCCTGGACACGGTCTGGGTCGAGACGGCGGTCTCCAACGAGGTGCACGTGGGTTTTGCTTTTCAAGCAGGGTGAAGAGTTTTAACAGAACTGGAAATCAAATTCCCTGATGAGAATGAGCACATGAATAGACTTATCTTTGTTAGTCAGGATTAACAAGCTCATGAGACTCAAAGATCATCAAGAATTGAAGACAAATATTACATAGATAATTTTTTTTTTTAAATAGTATACCTTTTTTCTCTGGATTTTCATTTATTTGATTCTGCAACTTGTGCTGATGAAGTGAAATGACAGTACTTTGAGACTCTTTCTTATTCAATCTTTGTCTAGCTAATTCAGTCTTTGTCTCTCTCTGTCTCTATTTGTCTCAATCTATCAATTTTTTAGTGCTTTACCCCTGATAATGTGAGCCATGACTTTATCTATGGTTTCTTTCATCTTTTTAGCAGCTCGTTCTCAAAGTTTTGAATTACTTTGCAACTGTTATTTAATCTTTGTCTTGCTAAATCAGTCCTTGTCTCTTTCTCCCCTTATTTGTCTCATTTTTACTGTTGTTATCAGTTTTTTAATGGCGGTAGGTGTCCTTCCCATAGAGGGATTAGGGTAAATCTGAGGATTCCTCCTTAAGTTGCATGTTTCACAGCTGTTTACGTAATCCTTTAGTTTTGTTAAGGCAGATGTAATGAAATGAATTGTTTTAGTTTATGAAAGGTTTTATTGATAGCTAACCTCTGGTTCCCAATGCTGCGTTAGTCCCGGCATGATTTTTTCTGGCGAAACAGACGAACGACAGAGTCAGATGGAGGTTCACAAAGAAATACAGAATTTTGGCAAGAAATATTTTCAACAGTTTTTTCTATATTTCCCCATGTTTCCAATCATGCTTCACATTTTACGGTGAAGTCCTTGACCAAGTTTACTCACGCTCACAGTAATTTCTTGCTTCACCTCTCCTTAGTTTTTCTTCATTCTTCTGTATTTCCCTTTCTCTATAATTATGAATCCATTCATTAAGCTGACATTCTGAGCGTCTTAATAAAGTGCTTTTAATAATTCTCCCTATTTTTAGTAAAATTTGATTAAAATTAATTGACCTGCGCCGCTCTGCCCAGGATAGGATGAGGGAGGCCCCGGGGGACCGAGTCGCTCTCGTCGCCCCGGTAGGGCTCGAGGTAGAGGCTGACGAGCTGGTCGGAGGGGATCCTCTCGGCGGGCCGCCAGCCGGTCGAGCGGCAGGAGCCCTGACAGGGGCGCGAGGAGGACGGCGCGGATGCGGGACCAGAAGGCCCCGAGCGCGACCAGCACCACGCCGAGGAGAAGGATGGTGGCGGCAGCGCCTTCGCCGTCGAAGACGGTAAATGATGAGCTTGGGGCAGGGGGGGGGGGGGGTAAGTTACTCTAAAGTCATTTTTACCCCTAGAAAGGGCACTAGAAATTCTCATTTCTAATCAAATGATCCCCATATGAAGTTTATATGACTACCCGTTCTATAAAAATTAGAATCCTTTCCTATGGGCTCCGGGGGTTGTGTCCACCTAGGAGGCATTATTATATGTTCCTTGGCTCTATTTTGAATAATATAGCTCTCTCACAATTTTGATCAGATGTGTCTGGAGAAAGCTGATTTTTTTTTTATCAGCGTCTTCTGTTATTAAGATTCCTTTTTTTAGAAAACGAGATAAGTAAATCGTGCAGAATTTACAAAACTTTGCATACAATTTTATAGGTCCTAAATCGTTGCAAAGGTTGAAGCTCCACTTAATCCTTTATTATTAAGCATGTTGGAGCTTGATTGCGCAGGAGTCACGCAAGGATGAAAATATACGTGTCTGAAGGACTAAATTAGACTCTTGGTCTCGCTAGCCTTGTGTGCACTTCAATTTTGCAAAATATTTACTTGGCCTTCCACCCTGGCAAAGCAACACAAAAATTGTCCGTCAGTTTAAAATTGCTGACCTGAATATTGCAGTAGCTAGAGTAATAGCTAAACACAATGAAAAAGTCAATATGACTGCCCAGGAGTGGCATTCCGTATTATATCAGTATTCCGTGCCTTTCTTTGAATTGCTTATTTCGTATTTTATGCTATTTTACTTATTTGATTGTTCGTTTTTACTTTGTTGCTCGTTTGGTTTTCAATACCATAACATTCTTGGAAGACAATAGAAAGTCAGCCTGGAGGATGATGCAGCTTATCATTCCTAACTGTCTTGCATGCTTAATCCAAAGTTTCTGTTTGTGCAGTTGTGGCAACTCTGAATTGCTGGAGAATGGTTCTTCAAGCATATCTGCCATGTGATCACTCTTACCAAGTGGGCTTAAATGGCATCCCTCCAGCACTCTCAAGTCCTGATGGAGTATCACAGACCCTATGGAGCATCACATTTCTTGCATATATGAAAAGTGTTCTGAGATCCGAAGGAACTTCTTGCCGCAGCTAGCAAGTATCCATCAAAAACGGGGGTCGTGTTTCCATTTCTTTCAACAAAATTTACCAGATTTGGACGCTCGATCCAAACCTCTCTTCTAGCAAGTAACAAGGTCTATCGATCTTTAATACAACATCAAAATGAATATGCAAATGGGTCCTGCATCCCATACTATACAAACAGGCCTCTATTATCAAAATAGTAATTACTGTGCATGGGAAAACGAGCCAACCGACGGAAAATTTTATCTCGTCGTTCCAATTTTAAAGAAAAAAATTATAATTTTCCTTGAATAAAAAAATTTGTGTTGAATTTGATTTTCTTTAGGGCTTGTTACTTTATTTGAAAGATTGATGCGTGCTTTTGTCTCACTAGCAAGGATTCAAACAAAATTCTTATCATCAGGTTTAATAAAGGCAAACATTTTTTCTAGCTTTTGAAGTTTGAACTACTCGAAATTTTTAAAGGTCACTATTCATGAAACTAGAACGTTCTCGGAATGACGAGATATGGATGCGTTTAAAAAAAAGGGCTGTCTTTGGAATGACGAAAAATGTGTGTATCGAGATCCAGAGACTGGGATGTTTTAGAATCTATGGATGTGTGTGTCACAAAAATTATGACGTAACTTGCTCATGCGTCTTGCCCTGAGGGAAACGCCGTTCAACTTAAATCACTAAATGAAGAAAGGAGTAGTGGGTATATGTGGGCTCAAAAGCAGAGAGGCATCGCTGCTGGGGTTGTGTTAAACACCACCCAGGCATCGAACTGCTCGGCCGTCACATGGCCCAGCGCCAGCGCGGCATCGCGCAGGCTGGTGCCTTCCTGGTGGGCCTTCTTGGCGATCTGCGCGGCACGGTCGTAGCCGATGTGCGTGTTCAGCGCTGTCACGAGCATCAGTGACAGCTCTAACAGCTCCGCAATGCGCGCCTCTTTGGGCTCGATGCCCGCGGCGCAGTGTCGGTTGAAGCTCGCCATGCCGTCTGCCCGCAGTCGCACGCTTTGCAGGAAGTGATCATGCTGGTCATCATCGTTCTGGTCGCCTGGCAGGCCGGTGGACGCCGGCTGGCGGCGATCTCCGCGGCCTGCATGATCGCCATCGGCTTGATGGGCGCGTGGGTGGAAAGCATGACCACGCTGTCGATCGTTCTGACCTGCGTGGTGTTCTGTTCGCTGATCGGGATTCCTCTGGGCGTGGTCGCGGCCAAGAACAACCGCTTCTGGATGGTGCTGCAGCCGATTCTGGACCTGATGCAGACGATCCCCACCTTCGTTGAAGAACTCTTTTCTTGGTTTTTAAGCTCAAACTATGATCTGGTCTTGTAAAAGCATAGGGTTATCAAATCTACTCATGCTAACTTTTGTCTTTTTAATTTTTTTAATTTGACTCAGCTATTTATTGTAATTTCTGTTAGTTTTGTGTTTCATTTGTTTATTCATATTGATTTTGGGTACTTTAACGCGTCGAGGTTTATTTGAATTTATTTTTGCTCATTTTTGTTTTAATGGAGCTGTTTATTTTTCATTGAAAATATTATAAAAAATTCCTGTAAGTAAAAATATTCATTTGAAAAATTAGAAGTATCCTGAGAACTAAATAAAGCATGGGAAAACAGATTGATTCAAACAACTGTTTTTAAATTTCAGTTTAGTTCGACAACAAATTATCCATACTGCCTTTAGAAGTCCCCACCCCGATGTAATTATTCCCTTCGCTTAAAAATATTTGTTTTCTATATTGGTTTTAACTGTTATAGATAGTAAGAGAGTTCTTCGTACGCTATTTTCGTTATGGATTAAACAGTTCGTGGCAACAAACTGTGAGTAAGGTACGACTCGGCTCAATAGTAATCAAAACCTTAAAAATAAAACAGAATTTTAATATCAATAGATATATCAAAGGATACATACGAGCCTCAGAAAAACTACCAGATTTTCTAAAAGGGGAAGGGAACGCCCCAAAAATTCAAGGAATCTTAATGAGCATCACACCATCAGATTCAGCGTATCAGAGAACCCTGCTGCAGAGGTTTCAAGCTCCCATCAGCAAAAATATAAAGAGCAAGGTATTGAGGAGGGGACGAACCCCTTCGTATACATAATAATTTCTGTTTTTTTTAAGTCTTAATTTTTCTCCTTCCTTTCATCTGAATAAGACATGTTTTTTTTATTTAATTTCTCGTTGTGTTTTTAAATAATGCCGAAAAATGACCCCCCCCCCACACACACACCAGAAAAAAAATATTCCCTGAAAACGTCTGTATACTTACTAATAATCAATACCACATGTAAACAATGGGCAAAGTTCATAACTTGCGGTACACATCTTTTTTGGTCACCCGGTACTATAGAATATAGTATAAAATATAATATTCTAGTATATGACAGTAGAATACACGGTATTTTGCTTATAAACTATATACTATATATATAGTAAAGTATTTTATCACCTGACGTATGGGATATAGCTTGAAATCATACAGTTTTTTGCTTCACAGATATCATCATTAGAACAGTAAATACGGTTTTTTTTTACATGGCCCAGCTCACAGAAAGAAATGTTAATCCAATCAAACAGACTTTTTACCTTTTTTTCAGGCAAGGACTTTTAAGAATAGCTGCACAATGGCGAGAAGATGAGAGGAATGCTCTCCCCTCCCAATCTGGTCACTTCCCGACCAATTTCAGTAGTTTTTGGAAATAATTAGTATATATTCAGTTCTGGGTGATGTAAGGTAAACTTTTTTATGCATTTGATCCTCCACTGAAAAATTTGGTTTTTACCTTTTCCCCTAACAAAGGTTCATGCGTCTGCTCCACTAAATCCACGGATTGCTTCGGTGAATTTTCCATGGAATATTTAACCCGGAAGAATTTGTCAATGAAGGAATTTGTCGTGGGGGTAATAATCCCCGATGGATTGAGGCGGATTGTACGGTACTATTACAAAAACGGTCAAAAATTAAATTGAGAAATAATTTTTTCGTCTGGAAGTAAAGACTATTACTACTAAAGTTGGTACCAATACTACTACTACAACTGCTATTCCTACTGCTAGTATTGCTAACACCATAGGTCTGAAACTTTTCGGGAACGTTGGCCCGCAATGCGATCAATCGTCGTTTCGATGCGGTCAATCCGATCAACGGTGTCCTCAATGAAGTCCTGTTTCAGACTGGCTACGATATCGTCCGCATTACCCATTGGGGTACTCCTTTGGCAGGTATTCAATCTTGCCCAACAGCACCAAATTCGCCCCTGAGGTGATTAGATCGGGTCGATTTTTCTTGCCTGCGCTATTGAACATCATGATGATGTCTTACCGTTTCAATGCCCCTTTTTGCCCTTTGGATCAAGTGTGTATCCTTTTGGTGATTGATTTTCTTTGATTTGTCAGACCACTATAACCTCTGCATAACCTCAATTTTCTGAAGCACAATTTACATCTTGTTGATATATCAAAGTATAACTTAGTTTATTTTACGTGGTACATTCTTATCCATACATGACACGCTGCTCCCACTTGTGGCATGCAACTCAAGGCATACATGATTTTTGAAAGGGAGCGACTGTTAATTTATCCTTTTGGTGATTGATTTTCTTTGATTTGTCAGACCACTATGCGGATTTAAAGTGGGAGAAACAGACGGAAATGATGCTCCGGAAAGCTAATGCAGGTATTAGCTCCCTGAAGCTGCTGTCTCGACATGGAATTCCTTCAGATCACCTTTTGCGAGTTTATACCTCTTTTATACGGTCTTGCCTTGAATACTGTTCCCCGGTTCGGCATTACGGCCTAACGCAGTAGCAGTGGCTCGAAATCGGTTGCGAACTAAACCTCCACTTGTTAGTATTAGATTCGAACGAATTATCGCAAATACCAGTGGGCAAGATCACTGAAAAGAACAATTGGATGTGGATTTACTAAAAAGCCAATAACTAAAAATACTAAAAATGACTAATAAATTGTAGATTGACAATTTAATATGTACTGGTATTCATTCCTGAAAGTCTCAATAATTTTGGATTTATTAACGTTATAAAAGAAAAAAAGTTATTTTCAGTAGAGTGCAAGTTATGTTGTGCCAATTTTAGTTGTAAAATAGGTAGAATAATAATTAAAATAAGATTATTAATTTTTTCTGTTGGATATTTCAATGTCTAAAGTTTTTGTTTGACTCTATGATATTTCGTGTCAACATATAGACTTCTCTGACGATGGCTATGGCTGTGATCTTTATATGTCTAGTGCCTTATCTTTTATTACGATAAGAACTGACACTGATCGGCATGAACGTGTAAGGCGTCTGACAATAAAATCATTGGAGTTTTAGATATGAGTAAGAAATAAAACCTTTTATCATCCAATCCCAGTTCTAGATAAAGTTCTGGAGTAGATGGTGTTGCCTCTGTGATTTTTACGGAAAGTGTGGACACGGAATCGGCTGGATTGATGAACATAATTTTAAATTTTGGAAAGCTTCGTAGAACTCTTGCCTGTGGCCAAAAAGGATTGTTTTTGCTTATGTTTCTACCCATTTCTGTTCGTGATTTCAGCTGAGCTTCTCATTCTGTTTTTCGCACTTGGGATTGCAGTAGAGAAATGGTATCTGATATGCATCTTAAACTTGAGAAGTTCTCTTATTGCTGAAGAAATTAGAGTTTAAAAGTTTGTAAGGGTATATATAACCCAGACGGACAATGAGTTGCACCCAGGGAGTACTGATTTTAGAGGGAAATGTAAATCTATGTTTATCTTTTACACACTAAAAATTTATATATAAGGTGTCCAATAAAAGGGCAAATCTTTTTGAGCTTAAATAGCATATTTAGTCTGAAAAATGAATATTGGAGATTTTCTTTCAGGGGGGGGGGGGCAAACAATGATGCAAAATCCAGAAAGAAATTCTCAAAGTTAAATTTCAAGAGGGGGGCTGTTTTTTCAAAGATATACCGTAAAAAGGGTGTATTTTAATTGCATATTTTGTGCTTATATTGATTGTTCTCTATTTCTTTGTATAGATTTATCTGTTTTTGTCTTTTGAATAGCTATGCATTTTTTTTTTGTTCAGACTTCTTAGTACCAATTGGTTTAGTGTTTTGTTAATTAATTTCATCAGCTTCCTGATATACCTATTTGTGATTTTTCTTGGAATAAAGATTTTGACAAAGGCACTCGGACTGTCCCCGGTTTTCCCCTCCAGCTCGCCCCAATGTCACCAGATCTGGTCAGGACAAGATTCTAAAGCACAAGATTTTTCTAAAGATCAAATTTCATTAAGATCTGATCACCTGTTCGTAAGCTACAAATACTTCATTTTTTCTAATTTTTCCGAATTACTCCCCCCCCCCCACCCCCCCCAAAGAGAGCGGATCCGGGCCGGGTATGTTAGTCATCTTTCTTGGTCTTGTGCGTTTTTCCTTTCCACCACTTTTCATCCTTATCTCTCATAAGATTGAAGTTGGAATATCTCTAGCCTCCCCATATTTTAAAAAAGACATAAAAGTTCTTGAAGATGTGTACCCAAAGTGATATCTTGCATGTGGGAGCTTACCCACCCAGCAAGACTATCAAAGCTGAATCTCCATATACTTGTTTACAGGAGAAATAGAGTAGATACAATTTTAGCCTATAAGTTAATGAGGGCCAATATCCCCCCTGCATTATTCCCTATTGTTGGTCCCATTGCAAGAACTAGAGGTCATCACCGAAGGGGTTGTCGTAGAAACTTTGAAAAGAGCTCATTCGATTGGAAATTCAAAGGGCCAGTGCCGTTTTTAATAGTTGAAAGTGATCAGAGGGCAACTAACCCCTCCCACACCCACCATTTCCCCAAGTACATTCAATCAAAACTTTGAGATAGCCATTTTGTTCAACATGGTTGAAAAATCCAGAAATTATGTCTTTGAGGATGCACTTACAACCCCAGCCCTCAGGGCAAGGGTTGTAAGTTATGCCCTGAGGTATTTAGTTTGAAAAAAGCCTATCCTGGGTCATTTTCTTACAATGTTAGTTATCTATTCTAACTGAACTAAACTTTATGACAAAATGGTAATTTTACGATGGGATAAAGTCTCAAAAAGCTATTCCTGTATTTAGAAACAAACAATTTTCTGTTTTTAAGAATGAACTAAGTTAGTGATTTACACCTGGTTATATTATCCACATTTGCTGTTCCCAAATTGCTATTCCTCGTTTCTTATGTCTTGTCCTCCAAAAAGTAGCACCAGCGCGAGAGGTCTCAGGCTTGAATTCCGGAACACTCCAATTTTTAAATAAACTAGACCCAGAACTAGATACATGATCAATATAGCGATTGTTGAAAGTGAGCAGGCTTATCAAGGACATGACCAGATTGATTAACAATTGTCGCTTCCCTGAGTCGAACATCTGGGGGAGAGGGAAGGACAGCTAATTAAGATAAATTAGAAAAATTGGGTATTTTTAACTGATGAACGGGTGATCGGATCTTGATGAAATTTAATATTTAGTGAAGTTACTTTAATCTGAAGCTTATCTTGAAGAATTCAGGGAAGTGAATCTTGTTGTTATATAGTCTAATAATTTTAATATTTTTATTTAGTATTGATAAAGAAGCGAACTGTTTTGCTGTTCTTACGTGTTTTGCTGTTCCTACGTGTTTGCTGTTCTTACGTGTTTTGCTGTTCCTACATGTTTTGCTGTTCCTACATGTTTGCTGTTCCTACATGTTTTGCTGTTCCTACCTGTTTGCTATTCCTACGTGTTGTGCTGTTGAGACCAGAGAAGATCTGCGCCCAACCTTCCATTAATCCCTCTGTTAGGGGCTGCATTGGATCGAGATTTTCGTGGGTCAGTTTAAGCTTACAGATGCCATTAACTATTTCAATTTCAAAGGTCACTTTTGATATCTGTTGTGCATTTTCACCTTCTGCAAAGATCGGTTGGAAGGTGGTAACCAAGCGCCGCGGTGGATCAGATTCGATTATTTCCCCTTTGACCATCGTCTCGCCAGTATCATACTTGTACGCATACATCAGCAGAACGAGCGCAGAGATAAAGATCATAGCGATGACGACCTTCGGCCAAAACGCGGCGCCAGGTGCAAAGAAGGGCAGAGGATTGTCGAATGGCTGAGCCACCCAGTAGGCGCCCAGCGCGATAGCCAGCCAGGCAAGCGCTTCCAGTTTGACGATATCGACAGTCTTTGAGGGAGGCTTAGCCGACATAGAGTCGTTCCTTGTAAGCGCCACACGGAAAAGCTTGTTTTGCCGCGTGACGGGCAGGACTCAACTAATAAAAAACCGTGTTACTAATAAGAATAAAAATTTGTTACCACAAGAAAAAATTTACTTTCTTCGAAAAACTTGCTAATGTTTAAGAGATTCTTGTTATTATTAAGAAGAACGTTTACTATTATCCAAAAAAAAATTGCTAATCTTAAAAAGATTTGTTAGTATTAAGAAAACTTGTTACAATTAAGAGAAAAAACTTGTTACTATTATCGAAATCATGCCAATCTAACAAAAACGTTTTGCTATTAGTAGAAAACTTGTTGAGATTTCAAAACCCGTTGCTTCTCAATTAGTGTTTTGTTTAATATTTCGCTAAAAGTGAGAATGAGCTCCATTTAATAAAAGAAAGAAATAAAAATATCGCGTTTTTAAAAAGAACCAAGCCCGAACATCACGAAACGTGGATTCTCGAAAGTGTAACATAAAGCTTAAATAAGCCAGAACAATGGAAAAAATTACTAAAGCACCAAGGAAAGTGAAAATGAGATCTGATTAGTTAAATTGGTTTAATGGAAACTTACAACTAGGCAAGGGGTAGCACATGATTCCACCAACTCAATTAAATATCCAATTCGGTCCAGAGACATCAACTCCAAGGGAAACCAGAAAAAGAAATGTATACTAGCTAGAAATTGGCTAACATGATTTTTGAACATACCAAACACATGGCAGCCTCGTGCAAACTCTGGGAGTGTGTTCCAGATCCTGTTGCAAGCTGTCAGAGGCTTGAAGTCAGACCTCACTGACGGAGTATAAGAAATCTGTAAATTGTTGGAAGTATGGAATGACAACCTGAATGCACATAGTCTCTTAGTTAGTTCAATCTTCTCTGAAAATATCAACTTAATACCCTCCAGTATTTCTGAGATGACATGTCTTTGATTCACTTGTCTAGTGTCTTCAGGTTTAATTTTAAATCCGCCTCAATATGCTTTTAAGATTTCAACTTATATCCTCAGTGATCCATAAGATAGTAAAGATATGTAAACGTATGGAAATTTTCTTACCCTGAAAATTTTGAACTTAATACCCACATCTGTTCTTGGACGAACAAGTGCAGGCCCAAGTGCAATGACAACTCCGTCTGGGAAGAACGGTGGGAGGAATACGGTAACCAGTTTCGTCAGTTTTGTGGTCATATTTGTAAAGAGGTGTACGAACAAGATGGTAACGTGCACTTGGCCTGCGTCGAAGAAGGGTATTGCAAACCAAAGACCATTACCACTATCATTACCATTACCAAACCCAAACGTGAACCTCCCCGAAAATAGATAGAATATGGCAAAGAGATGGATATTTGCTCCCGTTTATATATGGAATTTTTGAATTAAAAATTGAATAGTTGTCGCTTTGGCAAGTCAAGTCACGGCTAATAGTAGAAAAAGCCAAGGCAGATTCCCCTCCCCTTTTTATTGCCGTCGTTACCATCTCCCGCTTATGCTACAACCTCTCATTCATGTGACTCCACAATGCCAAACTAGAGTCAACCTGTTGGAGGGTCTCCCCGTGGAACACAGGCTGGCTCTACCTCGCTCTTTGCTCTCTAATTCGCTTTTTACGCTAAAGTATGTTGCAAGAGGACTCATTCAAACGGAAATTAAAAGTTCTACTTTCCTTTTTCAGTGACCAAAAAATTGGAGGGCAACTAAATCCCCTCCAACGCTCATTTTTTCCCCAAGTCACCGGATCAAAATTTTAAGATAGCCATTTCGTTCAGTATATTCAAAAAATATAATAGCTATACCTTTGAGGACGAATTAATCCCCCACAGCCTCCGGGGGAGGACTTCAAGTTCTAGGCTTTGCCAGTTGTTTACATATAGGTTATTATGCAGGTCAGATTTTAATAACTTTTAATTTTATTAACGAGCAATTCTGACTTTCTCCTTCTTTACTTGATTAGTTGTAATTCTTTTTTCTTATTGTTAGACGTTTCTGTTCTTTTCTGGTTTTTATCGGCATTGAGCATGTCTCGTTTGACGCATCTAAAGATATCTTCGGTCTTTTTTTATCCTTCCTTGCCCTTTCTTGGCGGCCGACGTTCACCCCCCCCCCCTTTGGAAAACACACCTCTTGAAAAATACCCCCCCCAAACTACACCAGCGGCAAAACCGATAATTAATGCGTCAGGTGGACCAACGAAACCGGAAGCAGGTGTAATCGTACCGAGTCCTGCCACCATTCCAGTCACAATACCCAAGGCACTAGGCTTACCAAAACGTATCCATTCTATGCACATCCAAGTGAAGGCACCGGTTGCAGCGGAAATATGGGTGACCAACATGGCCATGCCAGCATCCCCATTGGCGGCCAGGGCACTGCCACCATTAAAACCGAACCAACCGACCCATGAGTCGTTACAAAGATGGCAAGGCGATCGTCCAACGGCTTCGCTCGCTTTATCACGAGGGCGCTCTGAGCCCGATGCAGCGCAAACTCTTGTTTCAGGAGCGGCGTTTGGGAGAAGAGCTGTATGACCTTCGGAACGATCCGGATGAAACGCGGAACCGGGTTGGCGAAGCGGCCTATCAGAAGACTGTGGAAGAGATGCGAGTGTTGCTTGATGCGCATTTGATCCGAACTCGTGATACCGGGTTTATGCCCGAACCTTAGCATTCGTCCACTGTGTCTGCTACTAAAACCTCTCATCAAACTCCACGGACTACATCGAAGACGCTCTCCCTTGACCCTGTCACTCTATGCCAGCCGAGTCTCTCTTACGGATTCAACTCGCTCCTATAGAATAAATGTCAATGTGCAACCAAATGCAGTGAAAACCTGTTCAACATCCTCGAAGAGAATGCCAAGATATCACTTCAGTTGCTTAGTACCAGCTCGTCCACTGAACAGATCAATCTTCCAGAAAAGCAGCCCGGAAAAAATCTTGGCAGACAGTAGCCACATAACAGGCGCTTTCATTGATACTCTTACTTGTAATCTGCCCCTTTCCCCGTGGTATTAGGGGGCTCTGGTATGTTCCTCTCCGAAATCGATGTTTTCAAAATTGTGAGAGGGGCACTGCTGGAGACACGGCTTTTTATCAAGGATATTCGTCCAAAGTTGTAGAAATCTCTTCACATCACCTTTATTGTAAACTTTTCCCTCTTTGACAGTACATTTTTTGTGGAGCGTTGGCCGATCGAGCTGAAGAACGGAACCAAGGTCAGGCGTACAAAACGTTTGTCATCACTAACGATGCCTTGCACATTCAGCTGGGTCCCTTCGTTCAGCACCACAATGACCGGCTGTTGGGCGACGGCAACGTCGCCGACCACCGGCGTGATGCTGGTCACAAACGGACGTTGCGTTTGGTCTTGGATCGTTGCTATCCGGCCATCAAACAGGGTCACCTTGGGTGCCTGCATGATGTTGTTTCTGTTATCACCTTGAGCAGCAAAAAAAGAGACTCATTTGGTGACAAAGTATAAAGTAAAAGAAATTGATGCACAACCAGTGCACTGATGTCCAGTCAAGTGGAGAAAAGTTTTAATTACATATACTGGTTACACACACAAGATATTAGCACAAGCAGCATTGCAAAAGAGCAAAGCTTAGTGATGTGTGTCACAATGACACACATTACTAAAATTAAGCACCACACAACATGCACACGCTGACATTGATTGATATTTAAAAAAAAAATGTAATAAATAGGCTGAACTGTAAGTAAGGAGGGACTCGTCTCAATTGTAACAAAAACTCTAAACATGGAATTTTAATATCAGTAGACAGATCAAAAGAATCAGCTTATTATGCTGATTCCAAATATATAAGATTCATCTAGTTGTGTGTTATCCATCAAAAGTTACGAGCCTGGCAAAATTCGCCTGTTTTTTCACTTATGGGGGAAACATCCCTTAAAATTATAGGAATGTTAATGAAGATAACACCATCAGATTCATCCCCCCAGAAAACCAATGTCGGAGACACTGGCTAAAGGATCCCATTTTTGCCCCTCTAGCAATAGTCCTACAGACACAGATTGAAATTTCTGCCATAACTGGTTTCAATCAGTTGTGCAACCAGCCATAGATATGTTGTCAAGAACCATCTGCAGTTTTTGGTGTACAAGGCTGGAGGGGGTTGGGTTAAAGGTGGAAGTAAAACATGTCTTGGGATGCACATGTTCTAGCTTTTGGACTGTTTTGGTTAAAGTGTTACATTAAAAGTTTGGTTTGGACCCCCCGGCTTGCTCCGTCCGCCGTGTCGCGGCGGCACCGGATGATGGCGCGGTGCGCCTTGACCGCTGGTTCAAGCGCCATTTTCCCGACGTGCCCTATGGCCAGGTCGCGAAATGGCTGCGGACCGGCCAGGTGCGTGTCGATGGACATCGTGCGAAGCCGGGTCAACGGCTGGAACCCGGCCAGGAAATCCGTATTCCCCCGATGGCGGCCGATATTGCACAGAGCGATGCACCCACCCGCGAGAGGCCACCCGTCAAGTGGAGGTGTTGGTAAATCTGCCCTGACTTTGCAATTTATGTACGATGAGGTAAGAACATTCTGTACCAAATTCAGTTTGCTACATACTTTCTGGAGGTAAACCTAGGTCAAATGCACACCCTAAAAATAGTTGTACTCGTTTGAAAGAGGGACTGGGTCATACACTTACACTAGAAAGGGTAAAATTCTAATTCAGCTACTTTTTGCTATCTTGGAAAGAGGTTAGGTTTGGAAAATGAAACTTTCAGGAATGGGTCTAAGTTTTACAAGCTGTTGCAGACTTCAGGTGACTGATCCTTTTCAAATGTATTTTTCACTTCAATTTCGCTTCTAACTTGCTTACAGCACAACCCTAAAATTAAACTACTATTCTATTTAATTTGATAATCTAAGCTGTTTCATTTTGTAGGGAGCCTGGGCTAACTGGCAAAGGTCTTTATCAGCTGAATCCGCTATGTCTTGAAGAGTGTGGACAATATTTTTACCATTACTCGAGATCTGAACAATCAAAGGTAATATCCCCACTCCTTCCCAGCTGAAATTTAGTTTCTCCAAAAATGTTGTCAAAACTAAGATAAGCCTGTATAATTCAAGCATCCACTGAAACAGTGAAGTTTTCTTTATTACATCTTTACCTTTTTATTACTATATTGCTATATACTTTTTATTGCTAGTTTTTCCGTTGTCTCTGTCATTTTCACTTGATTTGAGAAAATTGGTTCAACTTTGACCCTCCCCCCACAGGATTTTGACAAAATTACGCCATTCGTTGGGATATAGCCGCCCTGGCGATCCAGTACGCGCTGGTATTCAGCCAGTGCAGCGCGTTCGGAATTGCCGTAGTAGTCATCGGCTTCAATGCTTAACGCGGAGTAGTCCCGCCATTCATCCGGGTAACCAATCTTGGGCGTGAATTTCGACAGCTTGTCGAGCGCCTCGAGCTTGGTTTCATCTGACATCCAGTCGAGCTCTTTGATGCTCTTTTCGTAGGCATTAATCAAGTTGCCAACCAGCGCCAGCATGCGCTCTTTTGCCTCGGGTTTCGTCGTTAACAGAACCGGATTCAATTTTATTGGAATGGCGAAAGTCGGCGATAATTAAAGGCACGCGTATGCCTCCTTCGTATAAAAACTGTTTATGCCGGGTAAGGCGCATACCATGATCGGAAAAAAAGAAGATGACCGTCGATAATATAATTATTACAGCAAAGGAAACATCTGGCTAATTTCGCTATAACCCCCCTTTATTTACGCCTCGCGTCAGGCTGTGAGACACTGAAGAGGCGAAGGTCAGGTTTAAGTAACTGCATGAATTACATTTTATTAGAACAATCTATTGATGTTTTACATGTCTTGTTGCTGAAAACGGCTGTTAGTTATTTCTTTTAGCTTTACTTGATGTTTATTTCTTGCAGCGCTTTAAGGTTATTGAATTGAACAGTTTTAATGCATGAATTACATTTCATTAGAACAATCTATTGATGTTTTACATGTCTTGTTGCTGAGAACTGCTGATAGTTATGTGTTTTAGCTTAAGTTGATGTGTTTTTGTAGCTGTGCTTGTAATGGCTATCAAAAATTTTCATCAGATGGGTTTGGGGAAAAGGGCGTGGGGGAGCTATTTGCCCTTCGATGTCTCGACTCTATAAAAGTCAACTAGAACTTTCAAATTATTATCAAATGTGCCCTCAATGAATTTTATACAAGCATCCTTTCTATAAGAATAACATATTCCCCCAGAACACAACTTACAACGCCTGGCCCCAGACACTGTGAGGTTGGGTTGACCCCGGAATTTTTATTATCTGATGTTTGATTTATTTTTGTTAGCCTTAAGAAAAAAAAAGCTACTTTCAGAACTACTCTACTGGTCGTGAATATAATTAATACACAACGAAATTGCAAAAATTTTTCAAAGAGAAATCTTTTAGACATGTACACGGTTTGCAAGAGGGTTTGCGCAATACATAAAGGGATTTCTTAGATTTAAACACGCCAAAAGAAAATCTCTTTTGGTGATATCTTTCGGAATCTCTTGGCTTGTACGGTTAAATATAAGAAACTGACCACAAAATTTGGCCAAAAACTTGGAATCAATTTATTCGTCTGTCTTCAGACATAGTAGTAAATTTTAAAAATAAACTTTTTGTTTGATCTTATCTAACCTTGAACCCTTCCTTTATTGGATTTAGGTGCTTGACCAACATTTGTCCTGTTTGAGCAGAGCGTGACTAGTTTTAACTGCTATTGAAGATATTTATAAGCATGAATAACCTATTGTATACCTTTCTGCTAAATTTAGCCAAAAAAAGTTTGAGGCAATAAACCCTCTTTTTGATTCTGTATTTCCCTGAAGGTTTTACTAATAGATTTTGATATTTTCTCTATCAAGGCGTAAATAGAACAAACTTAAAAAACTGGTTCCATTTCTGACAATTGCATATTATTTCAGTATAATCAGAAGTACGTTGAATTCAAGAAGTTAAAGCCTAAAATGAACAATAAGTTTGTTTACTAGCCTACCCTAATCTCTAACCAAAAGAATCCCCCCTGAAAACGTCTGTACACTTCCCAATAGCCATTGCTGTATGTAAACACTGGTTAAAGTCTAGACATTAGTTATGCATCTTTCAAACAGCAAAGAATATTGACTTTTTTTATCCCCCTTGGCCTACCATATGCTTTCTACACGTCTCACATTAAAAACCATCTTGAGCTATGTGGAAAATCTATTAGCGAGTATATGATTCATCAACCAAAGGCTATGGTTTTCATGAACTATTATATTTTATTTTTCTATGTTTCGGGTATACTTACAGTAAATTTCTTAGCATTTATGTTGGCAATTTTTGATTGAACGATTTTCTAGGGCAAGAATTAGTAAGGAAAAAACTCATTCTTCCATGTCACTTTCACTGCTAGATTCACTTGTTTCATTCAATTTGGCAACACTATCATCAGCAAATGCCATGCTTGACAGATTAATATCTAGCACATTTAAATCAAACTTAAATGGATTACAGCCAGGCTGTTCAATAATTTTTTTCATTCTCTCACTTGAATTCTCTTTTAAGGTTAATTTGGCTTCCTCAATTTCTTTCTCACTTGGTTCAGATAAATTAATTTTTTTGGGGCGGACAGGTGGGCGCGGGGGCGGCCGCAGGAGTACGGATCCTGCGAGCAGCCGGCGTGGGCGTGGCGCTCGACGAGACCCGGACGGCCCTGGAGACCTCCCGCGATGCGGACGCGACGGAGCAGCAGAAGATCGTCCTGCGAGGACTCCAGCTCCTCCTGGAGAAGCTCGAGGAGACACGCGGCCTCATCGGGACCGACCTCTAGGCCGCCCTCGCCATGGTTCGCGAACTCACGCGGCGCCAGGAGAGCCTGCGCGAAAAAATAATGATAAGGTTATTGGGTAATGGCCCGCTCTTTACATTTTAAATACTAGTAGGCTAAAGAGAACAAAATCAGACAGATAAATGATCCTCTTAAGTCACCAGTGTGGGCTGTACGAGAATGGAACATATGGAACCAGCAGAATGCTGGGACTTTAGCCCTAATTCATGCACATGGCTAACCACATTCTACACCTTAATGAATCGCTGAAGGTATTGCGGGTATTATCTAGTTAAAACATTAACCTTGCCGCTGTCCTCTTCTCCACTAAAGATCATCTTTCCTAAGAAACCGCGAACATAAACCTCTTCGCGCTCCTCCTCAGTAGTTGCCCATTGGCGTAACCAATCTACCAGAGTTAATTTGTTATCAAAAAATTCACTATTGTCTAATGGTAAATACGACTGTGTAGTGGTAACACCCCATGCAAACTTACCTGCATCGGCTTTTTAATTACCAGCAATAATTTGATAAAAGGCTGTAGTAGCTCTCGAATCTTTTGAATATACTACCACCTATGCTAATTGTTTTGTTCACCAAGGCGCTTTTAATTTCCATGACCTGAAAACTGTCTGAAAACCAAAGAAAAGGAAAAAAAGGTAACAAAGGTAACTCTTCCTGTCTCTCTCTCTGCCTGTATCAAAGTCCCAACTTCTCTCTACCCCTTTCACTCTCTCTCTTAACTCTCTCTGTCTTCGTCTCTCTCTCTTAGTAAAATACTTTTAGAATGACTTCATTCCTTGAATATTTTCAAGAGAACTTACCTTGTACTATGAGCGTTGAATATTTGAGAGTAATTCCTAAAGTCGTGTTTTGTAGGTTTCGAGTATTACAATGTTAGAAGAAAAATCTACGTCGCTGAGCAGACAATCATTTAGGCGTAGCTCAGTTAACTCGATACTCCGCAATATGTAATCAATGACTATTGCAAACAGTAGTGGTGATAGGACACAGCCTTGTTTCACCCTGGAGAGGATTGGGAATTTACATGATTTCCCCTCTGAAATACTTACACAGCTAGTTGTATCCTCGTACATGGCATAGGATATCACCTTATGACTTATAGTGTTTAGCTTATTTTTGATTAAACTTAGTTTATAGGGGAAGTTTCAAATAATCGGCTGCGGGAATTACCGGTACTTTGATTGGAAAGATAATTAGAAAAAGAAGGCAGGTAAACTTGATCATTGACCTACCTTAACTAAAATTCATGCATACCATTCAAATGCTAAAATGAGGCCAGATCGCCTTTTGGTCCCCTTGAGGTTTGTTAAGATATGCGAAATTCGAGAGCTCCTCTGGGTCTCACCAAGGTCTTTATTCGGCAGCCGGTGAGCCTGTTCTCCCTCGAGGAGCGCCGCGACCGCAAGCTGCACGACATCGTCACGCTGATCCAAAAGGTGTTCCGCGCCTGGCGCGCGCGCAAGTACTTTCTCGAGCTGCGCGAGCGCTCGCTCGGCATCTTCGGCATGCACAAGCTGCGCCGTCGCATCAGCGTGCGCCGCTACTACGTCGGCGACTACCTGAACGCGGAGGACTCGATCAAGGTGCAGCGCATGCTGAGCTCGCAAAGCTCGGAAACGGCGTTCGTGGTATTCATATGGCCTCCGAGGCTATTCAATTTCTACGTCCGCTTTGGTGCCCGAGGCTTCCAGCGCGCGGTAAACGGTCATGCGCGACACACCCAGATCGCGAGCGATCTGGGCCTTGGTGACGCCTTCGGCTGCCAGCCTCTTAATTTTCAGGTCCTCGACCTTCTTTTGCCTGCCTTTATAAGCACCCTTCTGCTTTGCTACCTCGATGCCGGCTCGCTGGCGATCACAGCCAGTAATTAGAAACTCTAAACAACGGTACAGTAAGGTCTAATCTTCATCCCTCAACCCAAACAGTTTTGGGGCAATACCATGCCTTATTTGAACACTCTATTTTCCATGCAATCCTTTTCTTATCGTTTGCAGATAAGATCTTGAAACCTCTACTATGGTTCATTGATATGCTGTTGGTGCGATGGTGCGATTGTATGATGGTGAAGGTGCAATCGTGCTATTTTCATTAAGATTGTTTAACTTTTCGGGGCTGTTTCATCAACTTCTTCCAAAACAACACAATTAAAATCAATGTTTTTTTAACTAAAAATTCAATTCCAAATTTTTCCTTATTTATTAAGACACAAACGGTTGCATAAGTCGCCTCTTAATTTATTCAAACAATTCCATTCATTTTCAGTGTCCTTGGTACTTTAAGTATCCTAACATCCTTTTTAGTCACTAAAAGTTTAAAAATTCTACTACTTTTTAATAAAAGTTAATAAATTAACTAAAATTAATAAACTTGAATACCGACACTAACGATAATTAGTATAATCGTTTATCAGTTTGAGATAGTTATAAAAAAAAATTAATATTTAAGCAGTTTCAGATCTTTATTAATTTTTATAAGGCTCCATTTATGTTTGATATATTGCATAAAAATGCACCTCAAATGTTTGGTTGGGTGTTTGAGAGAGAGGAGTCTGAATATGAGACAAGGAATTCGTCAGCAATTAGAAAACCGATTAAAAGGTCTACAAGGTTTGCGTTTTCGATTTCTTTCCTTCTGATTTCGAGCCCCTATTGGTGTGTTTGATGTCAAACCCACGCCAACCGGACAAATCGTGGTGGACTTTATGAAGGGAAAGATTCCTGCCTATATGGAAACGGGCATGAATCTTACCGATGTCGAGGATGTGGCGGTCGGGCATTTACAAGCAATGGAGCGCGGGCGAATTGGCGAGCGGTATATTCTTGGCAATCGAAACCTCATGCTTCGCGAAATTTTTGAGATGTTGAGTGCCATTACAGGTGTGAAGGCGCCGACTATGAAGTTGGCTGCTTGGGGATTCGCTTCGATCTCAAAGGATAGTGTTTGTACGCTTCCACGCAATTCGGCGGGGATGTCGACCAGTGCCTGGCCGAACATCAGGGATTGATCCGCTGGTTCAAGCAATTCGCGCAGCAGTTCCGTTTCGCCTAGGCGCGCGATGAACGAATCGGATTCCCCCCCGGCTAAATCGACTTCCGGCACGCGCCACCAAAAGCTCAACTTGACGGCGTCTTCGGGGACATAGAATTGATTGTGCGTGCGCGAGAGAGCAATATCACCAGAAACCTAAAAGTGAACAGACTACAAATATCCAAGTATTGCCATTCCAACAAGGAATATTGACATCTTCACAAAATACTTCTAAAATTCCTGTTGTTCAGAGTGCATCACAGTTGCCAGAAACTGTATCTTCATTTAACGAGCAAATGGGACACAATCAAACATATCAGCAACAAATCACTCCTCAGGATTTCAATTATTCTTCGAACGTTTCGACAGTAATGAATATTTCTGGACGCACGCAATGTGACCAGACAACACCGAATCAACCATATATAGGGCGCCTCTGGAATCTGGCCGCAATTGGCAGCGTGTCGGTACAAACCGATCCGGTGGTGATTCGGTTGGAAAAACCGAGAACGTTTGGGTTGATGCCGCGTCTTTTGATCATTGCGATGGTGTTGATGGTTGGAGCCGTCCGACCGGTGAGCGCCTTGCCGGACGATTGGTCTCGCGCGGTAATACAACTCGCGGACGCGGCCGGTGTACTCTCCTCGCGTTCCTGTCGGGTTAAATAAACCCGTCAAGATTTGGGCTGTAGGGTTGTATTGGCCTTTGGGAAAATCAAACCTTTAGGGCATATACAGATTTTAATTGGGGGGGGGGGGGGGGGGGGGGGGTAATCTTTCGGAGGCGTTTTCACGAAAAGTTTACAAAGCACATCAAAAATGTGTTTATATGTAGGCCTAAGTTGCTTACTTTTTTACGAGTCGAGCAAAAATTTCGGAGGGTGGGGGGTCAAAATATGATTGATACATATATTGCCCTGTACTGTTTTTAACATCTCTAGCTATCCTTTCTAAGCCTGCTCTCAAAAAAAGAAAAAAAACTCAGGGGATGATCAGTCTAACTAATCATGACAGATAAAAGTTTTTAAGTAACTTTTAGCAACCAAATGCATGCCTTCACGGACCTTTCTCGTATTTGTAATCAACAAGCTCAAAAGCCGTTCATTACCAAATTTGATCGAAATCAAAGAGCTAGCTGGGAAATATGGATTGAATGTATTTTCACTTTGAAACGCATGTAGAGATGCTCTGCAGGATCTTGCGGAAGACCGGGGTCTCGGTGTAGGTGCGCCCCAGCAGGCGCGAGATATAGCTCAGGCTGACGTCGCCGGCCTGCAGCTCCTCGTGGTTTAGCACGCGGATGCCGCGCTCGCGCTCGATCTGGTGGCCCTCGAAAGTGAAATTCACCTCCTCGACCCCCAGGCTCTCGGCCTCGACCCCAAAAGCGGCCTCGGCGCCGCGGGCGCCGCCGCTGAAGAGAATGCATTCTTCGGGTTTCATAGGTAGGCTAGAAGATTAGACTGTTATTTGCTATATTTTAATTTTTTTTTTTTGTTGCACAAATTTATTTTGTTTTTTTTTTTTTTTTCACTTTCTGATAATTGTTTTTTTAAATTAAAGTTAAGGAAAGAGTTTGAATCTTTAAAACTAATGTTTCTTAACATGAAACGCATGAAGGTCTTAAAAATAAAGTGACGTAATTGTTTACTTCACTATTTTAATCATTCAAGGTTCCTATAAAAAAAAAATGTTTGTGGAAATAGTCAAAATTTTGAGACAGCCATTTTGCTCAACATAGTAGTACGGTGCAGCAACTATGTCTTTAGGGGTACAAGGCATGTCAACCCCCCGCAATTATGTAATTGCCTCGTTATGCTTTAAAACTAAATGTTGCTTTAAAATCAATCAAAAGGAATTTAGTTTATGGTTGCCAATAAGACAACTCAGCAATATGTCGAGAATGGCAGGGGGTATTAGGTTGAATCTTTTGGGAAAACTGCTATTGCTACTTCTGCCATTAAGATATCCATCGCTTTCCGAAACACTTCCAGTTAAAATTTTGAAATAAAAATTTTGTTGAGTGTAGTCGAAAATCTGCAATTTTATTTCTTCGTGGATGACGACCCTCCATAGCCCAGAGGGCAAGGGTTATAAGTTATGTCCTGGGTTATATAAGGTTTTACAGAAAGGGTGGTCGTATATGCTGCGAAGGGAATTATTGGATTGTTTAGTAGAAGTTCTAGTGCCTTCTTTCGAGTGAAAGTGATCGGAGGACAGATAACTCCCCGGTTTCTCTGCCCTCGCGTCTGGCGCCTGTTTCTCCGAAATTCCGGTCCCAGTCTTAGCAGAAGTCTGATTTAGAGTCTGTTTCGCGGTTGCTGAAGGTTGTTTCGGTGTTGCGGCGTAATTGCGTTGTTTGTCGGTCACCGAATACGGCGCTTCTTTCTCCGCCTTCGGGAGTGGCGTTAGTTTCTGCGATACTTCGGTTCCCGTCTTTGCAGATGGACTTTGTTTCGATGTTGTCTTGTATGACGCTTGTTTCTGTGTTACAACTGTGGAATACTGCTCCCATCGTTGGTTTGTTTTTAGCTCGCCTGGCCTACGCCCGGACTATTCGACAGTTTGTCCTTGTCAGCCTCATTGCTCCAGCGGGCTTTGGCATGGTTTGGTTCGGCATCTTAGGTAGTGCAAGTATTTATCTGGATCACTTTGAAAACGCCGGCATTGCAGAGATTATTGCCAATTAGGGAAATGAAGTTTCTCTGTATGCGCTTTTCCAGCAACTGCCTTTTTCAAGTGTAACAATACGTTCTTGTCAGAACTGGCAGTTTTTCATATCTGCCACAGTTTTTTATATTTTTATATGCAACTTTTTTTTACCCAAAAACCATCCTTAATGTAAATGAAGCAAAGGAGAAACAGTACCCAATAAATACATTACGAATTTTTAAAATTAAAGTTCTTGATATTACGGAATTGCCACAAGTATTTGTGTTAAGATTTGGTTTAATCAAGAAAAAAAAATATCAAACAGCTTTCATACTTGTCCTTCAAAATGAAATTGACCTGGAAAAGGCCCTTTACCGGATTACAGCGGAATTTCGCGCGATATTCAAATCAATTCCGGATGCGGTTGTTTTTACGGATATGAATGATGAGATCATTATGGTAAACCCGGCTTTTAGTAAATTATTCGGTTACAAGCCGGAAGAAGTAATGGGATATCAGGCCAGTATGTTATTCGCTCAATACAGTGATATGCAAAATGGTGCTCCGCAATCTAACAGCGAGCAGACACCACTAAACCCAGATGAAATTAACTGTAAGCGAGAGCTTATGCTAAACTGGTAGGCATTGTAATAACTACAGTAAACATAAGCTTCACAACTTTCATAGCACTTGAAAGTACCGACTTTTTATTACTGTAATTTCAAGCCTTAGTCGAGAAAGAGCTTATGCTAAACTGGTAAGCATTGTAATAACTACAGTAAACATAAGCTTCACAACTTTCGTAGCACTTGAAAGTAGTGTGACGACTTTGATTTCAATTCTTAAGAAAAAAATTATTGTTTAAAATACTTTCATAGTTTAAACCTATTGAGATTGTCCTTGAAATACTCCTTTGGTGAAAGGGCGAGTTTTATTGTAGTCAATATTTAGGGCTTGGCTATTTAGTAAGAACTGTTTACAAGTCCTGCAATGATCGGCAGTAAAGAAGCCACCACCCACTTGAAGAAGCCGTTTTTTTTTAAATCCTTTCCTTTAATTTTGGCTGCTACTAGGGTATGTAAAAGTGAACGATGTTGCTTTGTCTGATGCTTAGCCACTTCTGTCAGTTAAACATTGCCTTCACCGGCACACCAAACTCACTTACTGATTCACGCACACCCCCACAACGATCCCTTCGCCTTTTAACAACGCCATGTCTACCGCAACCGAAAACACGACCGGCCGCGTCACACAAGTCATCGGCTCGACTTTCGATATCGAGTTTCCCGAAGGCCACATGCCGCCGATTTATAACGCTGTTGAAATCAAGTCCGAGCACAAGGGCGTTTCGATCGACTTGGTCGGTGAAGTCCAACAGCACCTCGGTGGCGGTCGCGTGCGAGTTATAGCTATTATAGCTATTAAGCTATTATATTTAGAAATTTGTATTTTTGGACGTGCTATATTACTAAAATTTGAGATAGCAATCTGTTCCAAAGCAGTCCAAAGATCACATAGCAAGGCCTTTGGAGTTGACGCAACCCCCAGAATCTGGGGGCCAGGGTTGTATGTTATGACCCGGGCATATAAGCTTTTTATGGAAGGTGTGGTTGTTTGAACGTTAGAGGAATCTCATTTGATTTTAAATGTATAGTTCTAGTTCCTAGGGGATTTGTATAAGAGAAAGTAAATGTTTGAGTAGAGTTTATATTTTTCTGACGATTTTGCTTTTTATTTAAATATTTTTGGATGTATAGAAGAGGAAATGCTAACGAAGTGCTCTAAACTGACATAACTCTAGAGTGACAGGACTAGCCATTACAAACATTCAACTAAATATTGAGGTAGACATCGAACTTGTAATAAATGGATGTGGCGGGGTTGGAAATTGAAAAATAGACTTTTTCTTATAAAAGTGTGAATTCGGTCCCCACTATCGTCGTTAACTGTCGAAGCCTCACCGTTTTGTGCATTTTTTTAGATACGAAGACAAAATTGTGAAAATCTGAATAGGAAAAAGAAATTCCTGTTAAGTTTGACCGATGTGATTAAAGTCGTTTTGTACATAATATCTCGTGCTTAATAACAAAATCTCACAACATTGCTTTATCACCGTCTAGTCTCTAAAATCGACAAACCTAGATAATTTAATTTTATTCAGTTATTTTTGTCTATTAAAATAGTTACAGGGTGTGTTGGAACGGGTTTATCAGACTGCAAATCTGGCCTAGCTTTATCTCCTTCCAATGCAATAAGACCGACCACACCGTACCTTCTCCCTGCCACAGAATCATTTTTCATAGACTTTAGGGTGGACAGATATGATCCAGTGGATCGGTGCCACGTGTCAAACCCAGACCGTTTAGCGCATTAATTCGCCTGACCAGTGCATCGTTCGCCGGACGGTTATTCATGGTTGATTGAAACCAGACCTTGAATTTAAGTGTTGGGCGTGAACCCCGTTTTGGCGAATCTCACGATGGCAATGCAGACCATCCTGAAGACGACCAAGAAAGCCCAACTACAGCCAAAAGAAGCACTCCTACCTCGTTAGGAGATGAAGAACCCCTGGCAAAGCGACCACGAAGGGATGAGGCTGATAACGGTGTGTTTTTCAAACCACCGTCACAGGTAGAAGACAATAAATTTAGCATTGACCCAAAGATTGAAGGCTATGCTTTACCTTATTTCTTCAAGCAATTGTCGCAAAAATGTATAATAACAAATGTAATAACAAAGTATATAGTAATAGCAGATATTATATAATTTTGCACATTTCAATATGAATTACTAAGTATGCCTTTGGTCTTTTAACTACAGCTCTAATGAAGTTTTTTTTATTATCTTTATTAGCTTCCATGTCTTTATGGTTTACTGTTGTGGTTGTTGAACGTAGGTGTTTCACAAAAAAAGGTGTTTCACAAGGACACATCCTTGGGTCAAGGTTATGGGACATGGGCAATTTTAATGTCATTGTGATCGTCAGTCTCGACCACATTGTTTCTATAAATGTATGAAATAGGCGCGAACCTGGCTGTAGAAGTAGGTTGGCTTGCTTGCATCGTCGAACTGGACAACCGATCCCAGTTGCCCGGCCTTCCACACGCTTTCGCTGTCGACGGCACGCATCAGGCGGTGATATATGAAGAAGAATGTGAGAATCATCTTCGGCGCCGGACTGCTTCCGTGGGAGGCGAATGCTTACGGTCCGAACCACGACAGAGATTCCTACAGAGATACAAAGACAAAGGTATTCTACAACTCCAGAGGTCAATCCTTCCAAACACAAAATACAGCCAAAATCTTTAAGAGGATTTAAGAATATATGTTAAGGACGATGTAGTAGGGAACAAGTTCCCCTGTGTCCAAACGTAACTGAATGGAATCGTCCTCAAACTTACCATTGATTTCATAATTATGTGTTTGGCTTTGTTTGTTGGCACTATTGTTCAATCATAATGTTTAAACTTGAAATTTGAACACTATTCAGCAAAAAGAAATGCAGGCCCTGGAAAGTATTTTCAAGCTCCTATCTCCACTGCTTCCCTATTTCTAAGGACTAGGCGTAAAAGATTGCACAGATGACAAGCCTATACGCGTAGCTCTTTCCAAACTTGGACAGAAACAAAAAAATTCAGCACTTTTTTAGGAAATGTTTCGGACCCTCATAAGCCCCAATGTAGTAAACTCATGAGACTCAGAATATCTACCTAGTGCCACATTAGTGCGAAACGGCTTTTCCTGAAAGTCTATTTGTTTTAAGTTTTAGTGTTATTCCTTACTTTCAGTTAGAAAAACCTTGTTTTTTTTTATTTAATAACAACTACAAGCCGAACGCATACAATGTGTTTGATTTATTTTCACTTAAATATCATAGTTATGAAGCTGCTTAAGATAAAATTAAATGCTAAGATTGGCCTGAAAATAACACATGCCAATTATTGCTTGTATCGGTCATTGTTTTTCAAAATTCAAACTTTTGCGTAAAGAGCGAGGTATTGACGAGAAGGCAAAGTGGTACCTGAAAATCTAAGGCTCAGGCAACCGAGGCAAGAACTATTTGAGAGGCTGAAGGCCAAGTTGCCGACCGTAGTGAGCGGAGGAAGGCAACAAAAACTTTCACAGAGGGCTTTCTGCAAGCGAAGGGCGTCACAAAATAAGTCTTCATATTTTCTTTATGTGACTCTTCTTCTAAATAGAATATGATATTTTCGAGCAGGACATCTCTATGTGCATACAAGAGAGGCCCAACCAAAGCAAGAGCCCGCGTGAGTACTTTCTGGGGATAATCCACTGCTTCCTTTGCAATACAGCACCGCAATAAATGTTTAGAAATTTATTTAATTTTGTAGTTTGGAATCTGTGCTAACAGAGACACCCTATAACTTAGAATTATTATAGGACTTTGTTTCTGCTTGTCTTGGGTTTTAGCTCTTTACTTTTTTTGAAAAAACTTCTTTTTTCAAGAAAGTTTCTTTTAGTTAATTATGAAGCTGTTCACTTCTTTCGATTACACGTTTTATCGTCGTGCCCTCAAGAAGAAAAAGACGGGGACACATGAGCGCTTTCCGTGCGAAAAAGTGATTTTCCTTGTTGATTAATGCTAGGGGCAATAATTTTTACCATGGTGATTCCAAAGGTGCACTCTTCATTTCGATCCGACGCCATTTTTGACGGGTTACGGACTCTTTTTCAAAATTCTTCCAAATTTGTTTTCGCACTACCATTCTACTGTTAATACTAATTGAAAAAAGTTGCCACACCTGCATCAACGACAAATGGCAATTTTTTCACTACTCTTGGTGGAACTCCTGTGTGTACCTGTAAATGAAGGTTTCATCTTCTTCTTAATTTACTCTCTGTTGCAACTTTGTGAATCTAGTCCTATTTTTAGGAAATTCCTCTATATTCTTGTAAAGTGAGGTCTAATCTTCTTCCTCTTTAAGTCGCACTCTGTTGCAACTCGGTTAATCTAGGCTTACCCTTGGGGGAATCCCGTGTTTACCTGTAAATTAAGATCGGATCTGGTTCTTGATTGACGCGCTGTTGCATCTTTGATCGGGTTTAGTAAGGTGCGTATTCCTTTTTTTATGGCGATGATGAGTGGACCAAATATTGGAACGCGAGAACTTATCGGTTCTTGCTGTCTGGGATCGACTTTTTCATAGAGCATTCCCTTTAGACGATAAAAATCGTCGTAAAGCGACGGGTTCAACGGTTCTGGCGGTTTGGATTCTAGTTCGGACATAAGTAAATATCTGGTTATACGCTAAGCGGATTCTCTGACGATTTTCCCTGAGTTTTCGATTGATTATTTTGTGCTGTATCGTCCATTGCCTGTTAATGCTTACTACAATGAAATCCAGCAGTACTTTTTGAGAATTGATGAAGATGATCTGGAACTGCAAATGGAGGCGCTAAGGCAGTTTAAGCAAACACAACAATTACGTATTGCAGCAGCGGATGCGACGGGTGTGTTAGACATCATGAAGGTGAGTGATCATTTAACTGCATTGGCTGAGTCAATTGTTGCAAAAGCAGTTGATATTGCTTGGGCGCAAATGGTAGCTCGTTATGGTCATGGTGGTATTTCGTTCCTGGAAAGTCACGTGGTATCCCTTTCCTTGACTGAATTTTTCCAAAACTAACAAAATACGCCCTGCCTCCGTGGATACTTTTCTTGTGATTTGATAAAATTCAGAATCCGAAGTTTCATTATAATTTTCCTTATCTTTTCACTCTGAGGCCAGAAGTGAATATTGAGCACTTGGAAAAGAATTTCCCAATTGGAAAACAGTGTAGCCAAAAAAAGATGCCGCAAGATGCCGTTTTCGTTAATAGTAATGACCAACAAATACGCCGAGGGATATCCCGGTAAGCGCTACTATGGCGGGTGCCAGTTTGTCGATGTTGCAGAAGAGCTGGCCATCGAACGGGCCAAGAAGCTGTTCGGCGCCAATTTTGCCAATGTGCAGCCAAACTCGGGCAGCCAGATGAACCAGGCGGTGTTCCTGGCTCTTCTGCAGCCTGGCGACACCTTCATGGGCCTGGATCTCAACTCCGGTGGTCACCTGACCCACGGTTCCCCGGTCAACATGTCCGTCAAAAAGCTTAAAAAGTAGTCAAAAAAATTTTCATGCATTTTGTTTATGGTTTTTACGAGTCAAACAAAAAAAATTAGGAGAGGTGGGGAGTCGAACGCCCTATTTTTGGCCGGTTTCAAGCTTAGCACACTCACAAGCAACTACTTGGCCCATTAAAAACTACAAAAAGTAAAAACTTAAATCTTCCAAAAGCAACGTAGCAACTGAATAACGGAAGCAAAAAGAGGGAGGACTAAAAACATAAGTTAAAATACCACTTTTACATTTTACTTTCTCATGATCTGGTCTCCGCAACATTGCCTTGTCTAGTTCGGCTCCAATTTCACTAGTAGACGAAGATGAAGATAGACTCTATTCTCCACTCATACCTTTATAGTCCAAGGGTATCGGTACAATTTCAATAAGGACATATCTTCCAACTTCCCTCTTTTTGATATGGGCTGCTGGTGTTTCATCAACTTCTGACTGCTCACTCGTAACTGGATGGTCATCTTGATCAGTAATGCTCAACCTTGCAATAAGACTGGTCCCTCTGTTGGCAGAATTACTAAATAGAGTTGGAATGAGGAAGGGATCAGTCAGACTGCGACCTCTGGTAAACAATGACTGAAACAGTACAGTAAACTGTGATACGGCGACGTGTAGGCTGCCAATATGGCATCATTTTTTTCGATGAAAACAATTAAAAGAAACAAACAGCAAGATTTATAAACTAAGGGCCATCCATAGCGGGAAAGGACATATTGTCAGCGAGTTCCCACTATGGATGACACTTACATTCAATAAGAATTTCTCTTTGGCTCTTAAAAATAATTTCTCCTTCTCTTTGTCTTCACAAGTAATTTTACTCTCCGAAAATTTCTTTGAACCGTCGATTAGAAGTTTCTCCATTTGGGTTATCTCTTCACAACTGAGAGAAACATTTCTTAGTTCAGATGCATTGGATATCATGTTCATACCATTTCCAGGTTTTTCAAGAAATAGAATATTTTTTGACTTGTATATAAGTTCTCTAATTTCGCCGTCAATCTTGTACAGCTCTGAGGGGGGTTGTCCCCTCTTCAATACCTTGCTTTTTACGTTAGAGTTTAAGTTTTGTCCTAATTCTGTAAAAACAACTCCTGAAACACGAGGGTCTTTTAATTAGAACAATAAGTAGCTTTTTTAAGGTGCCGAAATACTGTATCGTGAAGAGCGTTGAGGAGGGGGAACCTGCCTCTTATGCATAATCATTTCTGTTCGTCTCAAGTTTTAATGTTGCTCCTTACTTTTATTTGAAAATTTTACTTTTTGATTTATCAAGGTAGCGCTATTGCGCTGCCTATGATGTATATACTACTTCTACTACTACAAAAAGCCACTGTAGCACCAACCTGTCTAAAGGCCAACACAGCTACGCACGCTCCTCCTTCATCCCAACCTATTCAAAGCCTCCTTCTTTACACCCTCCCAGGAAGTTTCCATTCCCCTTAAATCTTTACCTATGATATCTTCCCATCCCACTCGGGAGGAACATGCTTTTTGTTTGACCCTAAACGGCTGCCTGACAAGGATGATCTTAGCAAACTTAGAGCTGTCAAAGCTTTGCTAAAAATATATAAATAATATAATACTATTTCCTAGTAAAACAGAGAAAATAGTTAGAAAACACAAAAACGGCAAGACTTCTGTCAAAAAAAAAAGTAAAAAAATTTTTTTTTAATTTTTCTAAAAAAAAAAGTAAAAAAATCAAAATTAGGTATCACAGTTTTCTATCATAAAAAGTGGAAACGAGTACATAGTCTGTAATATGAGTTCTCACCCTTTTTCAGTGCCCAGACCCTCTGTGTCGTTCAGTTCGGTCACCGGACTAAGACTAGCCTCGCATCTAGTAAAGCCAACAGTTTCCATCATAACTTGCATCAAGTTGGTTGGCAGTGGACCATCTAGTGATGTCGTCCCGAATCCAATCGCCGTAAGACTCTCATCATCGAAGGGAAGATCGGGATTGCTATTCAAGGCACGGATAGGATCAAGGTCTTCAACGGGTCTATCCAGTCGAAGAAGCATAAAATCCCAGTCTAGCACAAAGGGATCTTCTGTATTTTTTCTTAAGAACAAAAATAACCATTTGTTGGTTTTAGTTGTAATTTTAATGTCATATCTTGTAAATTTAATTTATGTTTATTTATTCATGGTGCTGATGACGGCTCCTAGGTGTAAAGCCAATATATTTATTTAGTTTCGTCTAGACTGCACTGTCTGAAAATAATTGCTCGTTTTCTCACCTTTTGTTGTTTGGGATATTTTTTCTTTTTTTTAATAGCAGCTATAGGTATTCTGGTAATGGTTGCGCAGTGGTTTCTTGGGGAAATTCCACAAATCCAAAGATAAGAAATGAAACGAAGCTTAAATGAGTGACTCATTAGAAAAAGAAAACCTTTTCCAAAGAATTTAAAATTAAGATGAGATAATATGGATACAAACTTATTCGTAACTGGGCCAGAAATCCGGCATTTCACACCCATAGTAACTTAAGCACAAAACAAAACTGAAATAGACATTTCGCAGCGTAAAATAAGGCAAGACTTATGGTACTTGTGTATTCTTCAGAATACAATCGATAAGCAACAGGTGAATGCAAAAAGACAGGTATGTAAAAAGTTTTACAGTAATATAAAAACAGGTGCGTGTAAAAAAGAAGGATTATTTGCCCCCCCCCCCCTTGCTGACATGCGTTAAAGGGTCACGTGTTTCGTTGATAGTATTTAATATGTTTCATTTATTCATTTCCCAAATGTGTGTTGTGTAAAAACAAGCTAGTAAGGGCGCCAATTCAAGGAAATTTGAATGGGAGAATGTATTTTTAGAGTCTAGGGGGTGACTTTTCCAACAACACGCTAAGGGCTCGGCTGGAATTGCGTCTAAATAGAAATTCAAACGATTTTATGGCGCAGTAGCTTATCCTTTTGAAGGCCAGCAAGCTGTAGGCTGGTACTCCATTTTTGTCAAAACTTGTCAGCCTTATGCAAGCGTCTCTCAAGGCTACGCAAAGTTTGTCCGACAACCACTATAACGCCAAATATGGCATAGCTTAATATAGTTCGATTGGTTTAGTCCGATACGCCTATATATCACAATGCTGCAGAGCTGCTGCGTTCAACCAGCGCTTCACTTTCGAGCGCGGCCAGCAGCCGTCGCGCCGTAGCCTTGTTCAAATCCAGGCGCTCACTGAGTTGGGCCAGGGTCTGCTCCGGCTCCCCAGCGGTGAACGCCTTTAACAATCGAATCGTTCGCAGCGCCGCTTGCGCGCCCTGCGGCGGTGACAGCTCAACCATGAAATTGATATCATATTATGATCATTGAGTTTCATATTATGAACTCTTGTTGAGGATGTCGAGACAGCAAAGGCGGCCCGGCATATCGCTTTCAAGCTGGCCCGTCACTTTACGGCCGATCAACCGCCGGCAGAACTGGTCAACCAACTCGCTATAGTGTTCAGAGATAGCAATGGCGATCTGCGCAACCTGATCGAGGAAGCCTCAACCCTACACGCCCAACAGGCCCGGCGAAAACACATTGACCTGGTCAATGAAATCGACCCCCAATTGCCAGAGAGCTTTCTGGGCGATCCGACCCGCACTCGCCAGATCCTTAACAACCTGCTCAGCACCTGGCCCCGACGCGCGAACTGGCGACCCAGATCGCCACCAATATCGACGCCTATGCCGAAGGCACGCCGATCCGGTCCTTCCGCGTCGTCGGCGGCGCCTCGATCAACGTCCAGACCGAGCGGATGTCGCGCGGCGTGGACGTGCTGATCGCGACGCCGGGCCGACTGATGGACCTGATCGAACGCCGCGCGATCGACCTGTCGGCCACCACCTATCTGGTGCTGGACGAGGCCGACCAGATGCTGGACATCGGCTTCATAGAGATAAGGACGAAACTGTGTGGGAAGAATAAAAATAAGTCCAAGATACGTGACTGACATAACTGGACCCAATCCGCTCTCTTTGGTGGAATTGGGGAAACGGGAATAATTCGGAAAAATTTGAAAAAAATGAGGTATTTGTAACTTACGAACGGGAGAATACATCTTAATGAAATTTAATATGTAGAAGGATCGTGTGCTTTAGAGCTCTTTTTTTTTTTAAATTCCGACCAGATCCTTTAATATTGGGGGGAGTTGGAGCCGTCGACGATGCCGGTCTGGACGGCGATGGCGACGGGCTGACGAACCTCGAGGAGTTCCAGCAGGGCACCGATCCCGACAACCCCGACACCGATCTCGGCGGCCTGAACGACGGGGACGAGGTCAGCCTCGGCACGCTGCCCCTGGACAACGACACCGACTCCGACGGAGTCCTTGACGGCGACGAGGTCACGAGGGGCATCGATCCCCGGATGGTGGACTCGGACGGGGACGGCCTCCCCGATAACGTGGAGATCCAGAGAAACTCTTTTGTCATTTTTTTAATTAAACAAATAAAGAAGGCAGGACAATATCTGTTTGCATTTAAATTTATACTGAGCCTTTCAAATTGAAATACAAATAGAAGAGAAACAACCAAAATTATTGTGGTAGTTTTTTACGTCAATATTCCTCAAGTCTTCTTCTCTTTTACCTTCCATGAGATATAAAGAAATAAGTAAGAAATATTCTGGTATTTTTTTTTCTTTTGCAATTTTTTCTTTAGCTGCCGCACGTGAAATCGAGATTTCTCGAGTGCCCCCTTTTCTCTGTTTGTTTCTTTTTTCACCCTATCAATATGTAAATGAAACCCAAAACGAATAGAAATTACAAAAAATAATTGATCCAGACTCAAAACGAACCAAAACTAAAATGCTCTATTCCGGGAACAGCTTTGAGTATTAAGCTGAAACTGTCAGTTTCACTAACTGAAAAAAAAAACCTGTGACTTACTACCATTTAGCCATTTAAGGAAAATCGTAATTAAACCCCACTGTAAAAAATTTTTACATTTTTACTACCGAATTTTACTATATATCTGAAATAAAAGCAAAATGAAAATTTGATCCACTCCTGAGTATGGGAAATATAGGTGCCCAGAGCTGCCCCATCATGTCCAAATCTACTCCCGGTCTGAGGCAGGTTAGGAAAAAATAGTTCATGGGAACCTGGTATATGCGAAGAGAGGGATGAGGGTAACGGGATTCATATCATTCTATCTAATATCATTCTAGATAATCGGACAAAAATGGATTCGGTTGCATACTTTGAAACATCGTTGTGTTATGAAAGACCAAGTATAACTTCTATTTGCTTAAAAAAGGCACGAGAAAAGTGTTTGAGCCCTATGCCTTTAAGTAGAGAGCGATGTGGACAAAATGTATTTTTACTTTTTTATTTTCGTTTTTTTTTAGACAGGGCACTTCGTATAACAGGAGTTGTTGTAGAAACTTCGAAAAGGGTTCATTCGATTGGAAGTTGAAGGGGCTAGTGCCTTTTTTAACAGTCAAAAGTAACTGAAGGCTCATCTACCCCATTTTTTTGTCAAACTCATCCGATAAGAACTTTAAGATAGCTATCTCAAATTTTTTTTCAGATGGGTTTTGGGAAAAAGGGAGTGGGAGCCCTCTTTTCCCTCAAATCTCTTTTGACGCTTAAAAAGTGAACTAGAACTTGCAATTTCAAATTAAATGAGCCCACTTTAAAGTTTATATGAGTATCTCTTTCATAGAAGCCATATACGCCCCCAGGACATAACTTACAATGCCTGCCTCCAAGGCGCGGGGGGGGCTTTAAATAGATTGGGATGAAGAAGGAGCGTGCGTAGCTGTGTCTGCCCCAGGAGGCTTGGTGCTGCGGTGAGTTGTTAGTAGTAGTAGTAGTAGTAGTAGTAGTATAGGCCCCCTAGAATGAGACCCAAAAAATTGACAGTTTTTTCCGATTGACTTGAAATTTATAGCCTGAATTTCTTTGGACCAAGGAATTGGACCAGTGCACAAAAAAAAAATTAAAAAAATGGACTGAATAAGAAATAAATCGCATGGCTTCCGGAGACCTCGAGGTGATGGGCGACCTCGCGCGGGTCTACGTCGCGCGAGCCGATCGCTCCAAGGACGAGCACGTCGCGCAGAGCGACCGCCACCGCGCGGCCGACCTGCTCTACCAGATGGCGCAGCAAGTCCCGACCGACCACGCGCTCACCTACCTCGAGCAGGCGCTCGACGCGCGACCCGATCGCGACGGCGCGATCTCGGTGTTCGAGCGGTACTGCGAGGAGACCCACCAACAAGCTCGGCTGCCCAGCCGGTCGCCGAGCCGGTCGACAGCACGCTCAAGACAAGGGTCAGGCACGCGGCCTATCCGGTTGTCGAGAAGAACGGCATGATTTTCGGCTTTCTGGGGGAAGGGGAGCCGCCGGCGCTGCCGAATCTCGATTGTCTCGCCGCGCCGGTGAGTCACAGCTTTGCCTTCAAGGGTTTTGTCGACTGCAACTGGCTGCAAGTGCTGGAAGTCGGCATGGACCCGGCCCATGCCTCCTATCTGCATCGGTTTCTCGAGGACGAGGACGCCATTAAAAACAGAAGAAAAATCCCCCACCCACACATTTTCTTGAATTTGCGCCTTTGAATGCTTGTCAAGGTGCCGGAATTTTCTGTCGTGTCACTTGTTTGGAATTTTCGAAAAAAATGACAACTAAGTGGTTTCTACTTCTTTTTTTTTGTCCTTGTTCTTTTCGAATTTTATTCATTTAATTATACTCTTCCCCCTGAGGTGGATGTCTCTTGGCCATGTTGAAAAAGCACATTGGAATTTTTTATTACACATTTTGCCTGGCCAGTTTCCTTACTAGGAGTCCATTCGAAGCCAACCCCCTCTAACTTTGTGAGTCGCGACTTGTCGAGGTTCCCCGCCCTGTATTTACAACGTTGGGTCGCAGCCCATTGTCCGATCTTTACGCCCTGATGAGTGCAATCAACAGGAACACGGGAACTATTTTTCTTTTGATAGTCACAGAGAATTTCAAATTTCGTTTCCCACTGCTCGTCCCATTTCGCTTTCCGTGCGGCGGGGGGAGATTTGGTCCGCTGTGTCGATGTTACGACAATGTGTTCGTTTCTGCGTGAACAATGAACAGAACGCTCATAGGCGACGGCGAAAACCGTCACCGATTCGCAAACTTCTTCCGAAGTTGACTTCGAAATACAAACTTGACAGTCGCCGATTGGGAAAAAAAGACCCGGGGGCCGATTGGATCGAGGAAATGGCGAACACGATCTACAACAACAATGAGTATCGGGCAACCGATGCGGTAGCTGCAGCGTTGGCCGATGGAATCTCTCCGTTAGTCATTTGAAAGAAAATACCCCCCCCCCCCTCCCCGGAAAATACCCCCCGAAACTATTGCTATTTTTTTAACTAAAGTTATTTCCTTAGAATCTTAACACAAAGCTTATTCTTCTTATTAAAGTGCTTTAGGAACCGTTCTTAAGGAATTAGGACAAAAAGTCAAAACTACAGCGTAAAGAGTAAGATCCTGTGGAAGGGACACCTCGTTTCATATACATAATAATTTTTATTCGTTTCAAGTTTTAATGTTGCTGCTTACTTTCAGTGTGGAATGCCATGGTTTTTAATACCGATGGATGTGCTTAGAGTTCTACTCGAGTCTTTCCAAATTGTATTGAGTCAAATAATGCATTTGTCAAGTAGCCTGAAATCTCATAGTTGGCGCGTGAGTTCCATATTGCTTAGCGAAACTAAGTCCTGGTTCATACCGTGCCCTATAAAGTTGAAACTTTAGGTATGATAATGAAACAAAATTTTTCCTGTCTACACTAACACATAAAAGTTGCATTTCAACTCATTTTACTCTGGCTGACGGGTTACAAGTGGAGATTGCAGAGGACCTGATTTCTTTACTCTGCGATACCAAGATTGATCGGGGCAATGTGGAAGGGATTGAGAAAACCGCCAGTTTGAACAATCAGTTTTCAGAAGAAACTTCCGATGAGGTGGTCAAGTTTTTTGAAGAAGTCGATATTGATACGGCTGCTTCAATCAAGAAGTCACTGTTCAAATTCTCTTCCATTGTGCTTATGACAAAAGAATCCAGGGCGGTTTTGTTGGATGGGATTCTGGAGCCGCCTTTAATGACATGCCATTGAGGTCTGTCACTAACATTTAATAACCCGTGATTGTAGAAGAATCGAATAAAGAACTTTAGTTCAAACTCTCTCATCTCCGTTAAGCTTGTAGACCAGATGGCAGCACCCATGGGGAGAATGTAGTGTTGACAAAAAAAGTCAGACAGGCCATGACTATCTAAAAAGTCCCCCAATGTTTGGGATTCTGGGATGGCATTTTGATGATAAAGTGCTTTACACAGCTTATTAAATTCCGTACACGAAGAGATGAGTTTCAGAAAAGACGAGCTTTCAGTCTTAAAAAACGTCTTTTAATGCCCTGAAAAGTCTTGAAAAACGTCTTGACGGCAAAATTGAAAGCTAGGGCCCCAGTGGAATTGAATGCTAGGGCCCCGTTAGAGTTGACTGCCATGGTCCCCGTTTAATTTGACTGCTAGAGCCCCTAGGACCTCCGGTTGAAATGGTCGCTAGGGCCCCCAGTGGTTAGGTTAGGGTCCCCAATGAAATTGAATGCAGTCCCCATGGGAGGGGCTGTAAGTTACAAACTTCGACTATTGCTTACATATAGGAATGGTTATTGGGAAGTGTAGAGACGCTTTCTGCGACTTATTACGTTGAGGGGAAGTGGGGTTGGTCGGAAGAGGGGATTACGAGGGGGGATATTTCCATGGAGGAGTTTATTGCGAGGGAAGAGTATTTCCATGAAGGGGCTCTAAGATTTTCTAGCATTATTAAAAAAAAAAATGAGAAAATAAACGAAAAAAGTTTTTTTGAAAAAAACATACGAAATTATGGAGGAACTTTGCAAAACCTCGAGTTTGGAAGGGAGCTCGGAACAAAAGACCCTATGTATATGGCCAGCTATGTACTTGACCGCTTCGTGTACATTGAAGGTTCAAGGTTCAAGATTTTATTATTAATACCATATTTACACATATTGCATTTACAACATATTGAATTCACGACAAGGAAAACTAGACGGAGTCGGGAACAAAAACACAACACATAAATTTAAATTAATCGGGTAATAATCGAAGATAAAACTAAAATAAAACCTCAAGCGAAACTGCGGCCAGTAGTGAAAAAAGAGATGAAAGACTAATAACGTGGATATTTCGCCTGCATCTAAACTAGGCGTCCTCATCGCAACTTTTAAGAGCTTTCATACCATGTAAAAAATGGTACAGACCCGGAGTTTTTAGTGAATGTATCTTACTACAGATATACCAGGCCTTCATTTATCAATTTTTTTTATGTACAATCTGAAAAACTTGTCTAATCAAAGTGATTCTTCCTGGTATCCGACAATAATTTATCGCGAAAGCCGGCACCTTTAGTTTTGAATTTGACGGCTTTGGCACGCAACATTAGATGCGGAAAATCAACATTCCATTCATGAGGCGGTACATAGGGACATTTAGTCATGAAGCACATGTCGCATAAAAAGCAGTGGTCGACAACATCCCAAAACTTGTTTTTTTCTACACCATCAAGCTCACCTGTTTCTCCATCATCAATTAAATCAAATAAACGCGGAAAGGCTGTGCATAAATTGACCTAGAACCATTGGCTCGATACGATCACCCCTGGAAAAAAAACAAATAAACATACATCCATGATCTTTCTTCTGGCAAAAAATGTAAAGTTTCACATTAATGCAGATAGGAGCTTCAAGCCTCTTCAGTAGGGGGGTTCTCTGACATTTTGAATCTTACGCTATGATTTTTGTTAAGATTCTTTGACTTATAGGGGATGTTTCCCCTCTTTTTTACAGTTTGTCACTATGAACTGTTCGATTAAGTACTGGTATTTTCTATTAAGTTTCTGACAATGAACTTTCCATGGGAAATTTTACATTGTTAGAATTTGCTGAAATTCCTATGTTAAATTATTTTTATTTTTATCTTACTTTCTCTTTGCAAACTCAATTTTACACATAGAGACATTCTGAGGGAATTGTCTAGAAGAAATTTTCAGTGGTCCCATTTGAGGCAAGACTTATATGCGTTTTTGAAAGTCGCAGTTTTAACACTTGGCAGGAGCATTGACTCGAGAAGTGAACTGAAAGAAGTTTACCTTTTAGCTGCAATTACCAGGTATTACAAAACCCCCCTTGTTTTAGAATAGAAATGTTTGAAGCAGAAAGTTTTTGTTTTCTCGAAATAGCTTTGCCCCCCTTTTGGGGGGGGGGGGGGGGGGCGGAATGTTAAACTTCCATGTGTAATGCTAATAGAGCCACCCAAAAAGGTCTAATTGAAAATTACACTGTTTCTGATGAAAATGATGTATTACAAAATTTAAAGCGTATAAACATATTTTTTATGGTTGAATTTTAATCAGTATATATTTTTGTAGTGCATGTGGTCTTCAACAGCTCAGTTGAATTATATCAATGAAGCTGTTGCCCTGTCATAATGCATGAACTTGCAGGAAAAACCAGACAAAAATTAAACAGAAATTGTAAATCAGTCACTTTTGTGCAAAAGCACGTCTGTGTAAACCTGGGTTATTTATGTCTTCTAATTTTACTGTTCAGTAAATTAGGCACATTGTTATGAAGAGTTGATCTTAATTTCCCTAGTCAAGGTATTCAACTTCACTTCCGGTACCTTCGTATGTTTTGACGTTGACCTTTACATTATGTGCGGCTTCGAAAGAAGCGAGCAGTTTCTCGTCCGCATGATCGCACCATGCAAGAACATTAAGCTCGCCGGCGGCGCGTCCGGTCATCGGCAGCAACGCGCCGGCTGCGGCCAATCCGGCAGCGCCCGCAACGAATGATCGTCTGCTTACTTTGCGACGTACTGAGTTTCTGATAATGCCCATAACGTTCTCCCTAGTTCTGTTTTGTTGAAGGGTTTTGGGCCAGCGCGGAAGATTCGATGTGGCGCTGGTCTGTTTCGCCGCAAGCGGCACCGGATAGCGCGACGGAGATCGAACTTGAGTATGAACGCGGTGACATTGTCGCCATCAACGGCGAGCGGTTGAGCCCGGCCGCGGTGCTCGCCGAACTGAACCGCATTGGCGGCGCCAACGGGATTGGCCGCCTGGACATCGTTGAGAATCGCTACGTAGGGATGAAGTCGCGCGGTTGCTACGAAACGCCCGGCGGCACCATCTTGCCGCGAGCTACGACGCTGCCGATCCGACGGGCAAGGAAGAGTGCAAGCGCGCCCTTGTCGAGGAGATGGGCCTCGACGTCGCCGAGCTGGAGCGCGTGCCGCTCTTCGGCATGGTGACCCGCCTGGTCGACCAGAAGGGTCTCGACCTCCTCGCCCAGGGCCTCGACGAGCTCCTCGGGCTGGGCGTGAACCTGGCGATCCTGGGGACCGGTCTGCCGAAGTACCACGACTTCCTCCAGGAAGCTCGCGAGCGGCACCCGGGGACAATCCTCTTGTTTGGGGAGGACTTTGGCCGACAGCACCGGTTCGCCGTCATCGTCGCGCAGCTCCGATTGAATCTGCACCAGACCGATCTCGGGCCGCGAGCGCGAGGTGTTCGCGCAGCTCGGCAAGGGTGGCGACGTCGCCAACTCCGACCTCGAAGCGATCTGCCGCATCCTCTCGCTGTGGCTGCGCTCGAACGGCAGCCTGGACCTCGCGCTCAAGCAGCTCGAAGGCATCGGCTCGAGCCTGACGGTCCCGAGGGGGGATATTGTAATTGGGGTTGGTTTCCATGGGGATAATTTTCCGCGTGGAGGGAAATTTCTATTCTAGGGAAAATTTTCACACTGAGGGGATTCGACAACATTTCTATACGAAACTCTTTTTATTTGTCTTACTCTTTCTCTATGCCTACCCCATTTTGCAATGGATGTTCCGGAGGAATTGTCGAGGGGTAATTTTTAGCGTGTATGGATTTCGGGAAATAATTTCCGCGGAAGGGGGGATTTATGGAGTGATTGGAGTTCTGGGTCCTGGCAACGCTATGGCATTTTTGGATCGAATTGATGACGTAAATTGGACATACCTAATCTTGCCCTTTCTCTTTGAGCCACAATCCTGGCTTTGCGTTGCTCTGGTGTTCCCTTTTTTTATCTTTTATTACAGTTTTTTCCTTTTTTTTTAGTTTTTTAGTGTTTTTTCAGCTTTTTTATTTTTTTTTTTTTTTATTTTTTGAAGTCATTTTTTAGTTTTTTTCTTTTTTATTTTTTTCTTTTTTCGTTTTAAAACAAAGGAGGGGAAAAGACCAGACAGCTTTCTGTTCCTTTGACTAGAATCATTTGTCTCCTCTTTTCCCAAAAAAATTCCAATATACTTTCACCGTGGTTACTGATTAACCCCGTTTCTCCACTCCCTATATAGTTCCTTTGACTGATAGCCGTCCTGGCCGAGTGGGTTGGAGCACTGGATTTGGGATCTCTTGTCCGAGAGGACGCGGGTTCGAATCCCGGTGTACCCAATTCTTCAGTTTGGGATGGGGGTCAGTGGAAAACTAGGTAACTTCTACAGTAGTTTATCGCAAGATTTTCCATTGATTGCTGGGAATATATTCAAGTGATATTTCACATAATTCATCAGCAGCTTCTTTTCAATTATTAATAAAGTCCATAAAAGATTCAAACAAATCTTCCCCCATAACTAAAAAAGAATCATTCCAAACAAACATTTTCCACATTTTATCATATAGTAGTTGAGCTCTTTCTCCAAATAATTCTAAAATAGTTTCCTGATTTGTTGATGATTTTAACTAATGAAAACCGAAATTACAGAAAGGCAAATCTGTTGCAAGGCAAAGGACACTTATTCAATCTAATTGGTAAATTCTCTTTCATTGATCTCAGGTTGTTTTTTTTATTCAGTGTCTTTTTCCTCTTGCAGAGTTAACTTCAAAAAATTGGATTTTGCTGTTATTTTTTATTATTTTTTTTTCTTCTTTTTTTCTGAGCACTGAAGACGACTTGGCGGAGATCATTGTCGAAATATTTGCTTGAATTTCGTCTTCATATTTCATTAAATATTCTTTGGTCTTTGCTAGACGCATCTTAGTTATCTAGCTTAGATCACAACGCAAAAGCCAACGACACATGTTCGCCGGCTATTGCCACTTGTCACTGCAGCTGCATTCATGCTCATGCTCGCAAGTCAGTTGGAGATGGGCTTCCTCAAGTTGATCATTCCATTCAATCCAATCACGATTGTGCGTCTTGTGATTTCTTTGAACACTTTCACATCGACGCCAGCTCACTGCCTTTCGGGCAGGACGAATTTCCGTTACTTTTAATAATAAAGAAGACTATTTGTAGTGCGAAACTCCCTTTCAAGATTTAACGATGTTCTTTTCTTTTACTCGGCTAATTTTTTCGTTCTTATAGTTATCGGCCAAAAATTGAAACATGCGAATAACTTGAATTGTTTTAGTTAATCAAGTGAAGTATACAATTTTTAATGTAGGGTTGTGTCAACTTTAGACACCTATTGTTCAAAAATTTCACAGAGAATCGCAATTGAAATGTAGGGCGGCAGTCTTAGGTTCATCATTGTCGACGTCGTTGTAGCATATTTCGTAAAGAATGTCCTATAGGCTGACTATCTAGAGGATCTTCAGGTTTTTTTTTTTGGATATGGCTTACATAAATGGTATCGTATTGAGTTTAAATCTTCCCCTATCATGGTTATAGTAACCCTTGAAATCTGGTGAAGTGTGAACTCTAGTCCACAGTAACCAGGGGAGTAATTTGCTTTGGGATAGGGGGAATCTGCCCTCTCAGACCTTGGTCCCCCCCTAGACACGCTCGAAATTCCCGAAATCATACCCGAATAAGGGGAAAGTTCCGATGTCGATGAATTCATCGACAATTTTAGAATTTTTGACGATTTAACAGAAACATTTGACAATAAAGTCAAAGAACAAAGCGTAGCAGATATATTAAGAGGAAGTGCGCTAAAATATTTTATATCAGTTAAAGAAAAAGGAACAGAGAGCACTCTAATTGAATCCTTTAAAACAAGGTTCATAGAAACAAGTATTTCCGAGAGACTAAGAACAGAGGTAAGCTAAAGTTTAATTCTTTGCCACAATTCTACTTTTAAAACAATTAAAAACTTTCCTCCTTTTTTTCAAAAATCAGACATATTTCTCAGCCTCGTTGCCTCTGACGGATAGGACTTAATCTAATGAAATTTACATATTTGGAATCAGCATAACAAGCCAATTGTTTTGATATATTCATTGGTATCAAATCCTGACCTTTAAAGTATTGGTCACTATTGAGCTGGGTCATTCTTTAGTTACAGTTCTTTACCACGAACTGTTGGTATCTAAGCTGTGGTCTGAATCTAAAAGTCGGAGTATACAACAAAACAAAATTGCGGTCCAGCCTATGGTGTTCTAGTACGATCTTTGCGTCAGAGCGCGGGCTTAGAGGAGGCGCCAAGTTCAGAACTCTGTACCAAAAGCTTCTCGTGGTCAAGATAGGAGTTTTCATAACTGTATTGGTATCTAAGCTGTAACCTGAAATATCAAACGTGACAAGATGTGGAAATCGACAATCTGGACCATCAATTACGATAACACTAAATTTTTTGAGGCTTTCGAATCAATAAATGAAAAAAACGGGGAATATTTTGGCCAACACAAAACAGCGGCTTTCGTATATACCGTAGTTAGGTCCAGTAGGGAAATACTGAAATATGCGAAACATTTAGGGTCTTCTATTCACATTGAGGGTTTAAAAGAGCTTTCGAAGCACTTTCCAAAGGTCAGTACTCCACGAAGACGGGGGGCCCTCCCCCAAAGCGGCCTACTTTGGGAGACTTAGTTTTCTAAACGAAAGAGATTGTTTCCCAGATGCAGCATCTTTTCCAGAAATAATAACTTAGTGCGTCTGTTCAAAACAGCAATCGATTTGATGGCTACTGATACGCATAAAATTTTTATTTACCCTGAAAAATCGCCTATAGGTGAATATGTGCGTAGATACAATGCTCCAACTATCATTGCAGTGGCAAATTTTATGTTTGGTGATCAGTTCATACATCAACATTTGATTCTTCATAGGCGAAACATTCAGTAGACAAGAATAGCTGAAACTCATCGGAATAAACATTTTACTTGAAGCCTTTAATTTTAAGTTATTGTCAATGGTGTTTATAGGAATATCTCCAGTATCTCTATTTAAAGTAAGGTCTCTATTTATGGATTTTTTAACATTTCAAATGCCTTCTTAAAAGAATGTGGGAAGCCATTTCCCTCAAATATTAAAGCTGCCTCATCAAAACTACCCGATCTAGATTTTTAACAATGTGGAGGGCCCAAGAAATCAACATCCTCATTTTTATTTTAAATTTCACATCTCAGGTATTTAGCAACTTCCAATGCAACCTTCATTTATTAAATGTACCGTCTAGATATCATAAAACAAGACATTTCATGCAGCCAGATACGTGAACAGAATTATACCCAGTTTGCATACAGTTCTCCATTGAGCATTGCATCACCTAAAATTAACAGCCTCCATTCCATGACGACAATGCTGGAGCCTTGGAAACGAGGATTAAACTTTCCCTAATCTTGTCGAGAAGAGATACTAGCATTAATAAAGTTGCTGAACTTCTATCAATTCCGGTTCAACGCCAGTCTTGGACCTTCTGAGCGCCTGTCCTGTTATCTGCCCTGTTCTTGAGCGCTTCCGCGCAGCTGCTCTGTTCTTGCCCTGTTCTTCTGCTCTGCTCGCCTTCGGGCCATTGTACATCAGATTCTTTGTTGTATATAAGATTCTTTGGTATTTCTTGTATGTATTTGTCTCGTTCTTCGCGTAGGTCCGTGTACAAAAATTTGAAAAATTTGAGTTGCAGTTTTTGTTTCCCCAGCAGGGGGGTTAAGTTTTTCCTGAAAAATTTTACAACGATTTGGCAACTTACCCATAAGAAGCACCGGAGTTTCGGCCATTTGGCAGTTCTTAATAGCGGTGATGGTGTTGGTTAATCCGGGCCCTGCCGTCACAGCCGCTACACCGATGCCACCAGTCAACCTTGCAACAGCGTCAGCAGCAAAAACAGCAGATGCCTCAAAGATAATAGGCCCTGTTATTACTAGTCAAATTAAATAAAAAAAAACAAGTTCTTTCAAATGAAAGTAAGGCTGCCGCTTTTTCTCAATTAAGCAGCTCATGCTTCAAGACAGTAAATGCCTAAGACTTCTTTGGTCTAACAGTTTAGAGTTTCATCATTCTTTTGTATCAAACTCAACATTTTGACGTTCTAGAGGACAATTCTATTGGACTAACTGTTTTTCTTTATTGAGCAGACAAAGAGACATAACGAGCACCTTACCCATAAGCTGCTTTCTCTTTAAACATTTAAAGAAATCAAGATAGGAAACGATCATACTTAAGAACGATCTGCAGGACTCTTTGCTGGTGACGCCGGAACCTGCCCAGGAGGAATCTGCCTCCCCGGAGGGAGCAGAGTCATCACTGGAGGTCTCCGTCGCCGAGTTGTTTCAGCCGTTGCAGAGTGTTCATGTGACCGGCCCGAGTTCCATTCCACCGGAGCTGCCGGCGGGCATTACCGCAGAGTCGCTGCAGCAGCCGGAGAATCTTGCACCTCCGTATCTCGAAGCCGCGGCACCGGCCTGCTACTTCCCAACCGGCTATGGCGTGTGATACAAAATAGGCATTAGATTATTTTCTGAATTTTACAATGAATAACAGAATTTTCAGCAAAAATACACGCTTCAACAGAACACAAACTAATACCGATTGTTGTATTTGGAAAAACACTGATTTGTGATGAAACGCCGGCTTTTTTCTTTATATTTCTTATTTTTCTCTTATTCTTCTTTTTTCTTCCTCTTTTTTTTTCTTATTTTTTCTTATTTTCTTTTTTTTTAATTCATTCTTTTTTCTTATATCTTCCTCTTCCTAACATCTCTAAGAGATTTAAAATAAAGGAAATAAAGGTGAGCTAAAGTACTTCCTTGGAGTACAAATAATTCAGGAAGATGGAAATGTATGGATTGGTCAATCTACTTACACTGAAAACATTCTAAAGAAATTCGGGATGGAAGACTGCAAACCTGTAAGTACCCCAGCTGATGCCAACTGGAAGCTAACTAATGCTGATGCTGATAATGTCCCTTATAACTAGTCAGACTATCAGTCAGCTGTTGGAAGTTTGTTATACCATCATTAATATCATTATCATCTTACTGGAGCAGTGGTTCGTGCTCCGGCTATAATGAAAAATAGTCTCCCACTAGCGATACCACTACACCAACACCACCACCATGTGAATGCACTCTCGGCTTCTTCTCTACAAGTAAATCAACGACGCACTGAACAGAGCAAGAGAAGAGAGTTGGTGGAAGGACATCGGATTGATGAAGAAGGGGACTTCGCACGCTCCCATCATCAACACCATGCGCACTTTCTGGATGATATCGAGAACCAATTTTTCAGGAAAAATGACATGACTAGTTTTTATTCCAGTTTTTTCGATCTTATCGATAAGTTGATCTCGGTTGGTCGCAAAAAAACCTAAGTAAAACAAAAAAGGCCACAGTTTATGATTTTTGTCTGACTTTCCAAAGTTGGAGAAATGTGCCTGTTTGAGTTCTTTTGTTGAATACAGGACTCCCGATGTAAATTTCTGGGAGCCTGATTTGAACAATTTTTAAACGCAAATAGTAACTTGAAAACTAGAAGTTCGTCGTCGACAGGATGTGCCGGTAGCGGTGGTCTTCGTAGAAATTCGCTTCGCGTAGGGCCATGATGCGATCGCGCAACATGTCTCTGGAATCGCAATCGATGACGCCAAGCGGCAGGTCGCGCTCGAAGTTCTCGGCCGAGATAATCTTGCAGACGCAATCCTCAGTGAAATACTCCGGCCATTCCTCGAAGCGGCCGCTGTCGAGACTGTCTGCATAGCGGGCGAGCAGGTTCTGAACCCGGAGCTGCCGTTCGATGTCGCATGTCCAGAAGTACCAAACTCGCCAAAGCACTGGACCCTCCCCTCCCCCCTATGTCTGCCAAAGAGAGCGGATCCAGTCCGTTTACATCGATCACGTATCTTGCTCACATTTGCTTATTCTACCCATCAAGTTTCATCCCAATCTCTCCACTATATGTTTTCTGAGAATTTGGTGGGTCAAGCAGTGTTCAATATACTGCTATTAATAAACACGGAAAAAAATGGCCAATTTTAATTGGCCAATTTTAATTTTAATTTACTTCATTACGACCTCTTTTCACTCCATTCTTGGACGAAATGTACTTTTGTTTCACCCTAGATAGATGGCCGAGAAAGACAATCTTTTGCTATCTGTCATCCTTCGTTGACGAAATTTGTCTCAGCGATCTTAATATTTCTCTTATTATCGCCCAAAAGATGGATAGAACCAAATTTTTCGCACATGCTGTTGTTTCAAATACGGCCAAGTCAAACGGGTACCCAAAACTATCCGCACACAATTCCTCTGAAAAACCACCAGGCTCTTCTTGTGTGTACTTGGCTAATGATGTTACCCAGCCTTTTCTCTGCACCACAAATTAAGTTACTGAACACTTTTTGTTAAACTGTATTTGTTGCTGACATTGTGTAGTATTCAATTGTATCCTACTAGTTTCTTAAGGGTTTGCAAATAAGGTTACCTAAACGCTGATGACTGCCTTTGCCAGCCCTTTTTGACCAAAAAAGGAACATGGAATAGCTCCGACCTCAGAAGGACAATAGGACAACCGTCAACCCAAATGTTGGTAAGTCATAAAATTTTGGACTTATGCCTGTTCATATTAGATATAAGGGAATCATCGTCATATTTCAGTCCCTGTCGTTTTTTTTTTTTTGCTGCTACTTAAAGATACCTACCAAAGAAGCTTACAGTCATTTACCATTAGTCTCGTCGCCTATCAGGCTGGATCGGCATATTGGGCAAGGGGGCATTGGGTATTGTTCATGTAAATTTTTATGCTTTCCCCTATAAAGATCTTAAGTTTTGTATTTAATTTAATGCTGTGTTCCAGATGCATTAATTTCAAAACGACTACCGTTGGTGATTTTATCAATTAGACGTAAGAATGATATTTCGTATTGCCGTAACCCCGGTGATTCAATATCATCTGCACGAATATTCATCAATAGGATAGGACGATTCGATAACAAACTAACAACCAACCGTTGTCGAAATTGTATTGCACCATCCTCAAACCGTAATACCCTACTATTACTACTACTACTACTGCTACCACCACTACTCATTCTGATATGGCAGTACTTAAAAAAACGGACTGCATCTTTAACAAGTTCAACAAATTCAGCGCTGTAGTAAACGTGTTTGCTGCGATCAAAAGGTTGTTTTTTCAATTTTTAGTACTCTTTAATTTTTGCAAAAATTGGTACTGCGTCTCTTTCGTGGAATCAGAAACTTTAGCCGCAGATTATTCCATGCATTTCGTATCAGGAAATGATGCAATAGTGGCAGGCTCTTCACAACTATATACATGGTTCATCGAGAAACTAGTCATAAGAAATAAACATTGCTGGTTTTTTTAAGTGTTTGTCTTCGCACTCAGTGTAAATTTCTTCTTTTTTTTTTTCTTTTTTCGTTTACTGCATTGTCTTTTGCTTCTTTTGCATTCCGGGTTTTCCAACAAATAATAATAAAAAGACAATTAGGATGACCACTTCCAGAAAATCCTGGGAAAATTTGCTTGATTTTAGAAAATAGGGGGAAGTATCCCAAAACAGAGAGTGTTCTATCTCTTTTTGTGGTCTTTTTGGAACAAAAACAAGAGCTCAACTCTTAAAAAACCTACATTTACAGAATGGAACAAAAACTGAATTTTACTGCTAATGTTTTACAAGCAAGTAACTTTTATGGAATCCATGCACTTCTGATCTGATTAAAAAAAATACAAAAACAAAACAAAACAACAACATGGAAACTAACATGAACAAATATGCAATGTTTCCTTTAAAATTTCACAAAGATAATGCCATATTACAGGCAACTGCTGAAATCACCTTAATTATTAATTTTGAAACCGGTTTGGGTAAGGGATTCTTTCATCCGCTCGGCAATGTGAGCATCAGATGCGGTCGATGGGTCAACGCGGGCGATATCAACTTCCCAAAGGTCCATCGGCGGTTCACCGTCTGCAATCCAATCAGCCAGGACCCGGCCAATGCCAGCGGAAGACATGACGCCGACTGAATTCATGCCTGCAGATACGAACAGGCCATCGGTATTGGGTGCAGCGCCGATCAATGGTTTGGTATCGGCGGTAAAACTTTCCGGCCCGTTCATGAAACGTTGAATGGGCATGTGATCTCTCAAGGAATATTTATTCTACCTCATAACAATATTTGTAAGGAAATGACTGCCTCAAAATTTTGATCAAGCACCTTTGAGAGTTAGGCAGCTTTTAGCCAGAAGGGGCTTGGGATGGGGACTGGTTGTTTTATAATTTCTCTTTACTTTAAAATGGGTACTAGTGCTTTCAAATTGGGTACTTTTCAAATGTCAAAATGGGTGCTAGGGCAAGTGAAATGGTCTAGTAAAAAAAAAAAAAGAATTCATACTTACCATCCGCCTCAAATCGATCGACCAGTTCATTGGAAATGCTGGTGATCATCGGCTCTAGAGCCTTCAACGCGCTGGGCGCAAATGCGCTGTCCACAAACTTGCGGTAGCGTCGCTGAAGCGGCGGATCCTGGGTCAGCATGGTGGGTACATCTTTGTACCCTTCCGCCATCACGGCCTGGATTTCGGGATGCTCGGATTCTGTGGCCCGGGTGCTGGCCGCACCCATGACGCTCGAGAAGGTTTTCGGATCGGTGGCTTCTCTTTGTCTTGAATCACACTAAACTGAAAGAAACTAACGAAAAAAAAAAGGATTTTATAACACGTCGATGAATGAACAACTTTAGTGGTAGAGTGTTTATCACACAAGTACCCAGAGCCCTTTCAAATACGGGGCCCAATCTTCTTTTATCCGGCCCTGTCCCCAAGCAGAATCTTAGATGTTTGATGACTGTCCTTGTTTGAAGGTATAGAGATGCGAAAGAAAAGACGATTAAATAACATTTTAGTTTCAGCCTTGTGAAACTATATTTGTCTTGAACAATCTTGGAAAGAACTAATAGAATTAAACTGAATATTTGATATTTAATATTATTAATTGCTGAACAGTGAGAAAAGGAGGCAATACCCAAACTCTGGTTTGTAGTTTTTTTTTTTATTTCAAGCTTGATTTGCATATTCAATTTAAGTTTAACTCGTTTTAAGGTTTATTTATTCATTTATATTAATACCCTATGTATTTTTGTTTGCCATGATTGTTTATTTAATTTCTATCGGTTTATCTTCATCGACGACCGGGGCTTTATGTACCTCGAAGTGCCCGGCTTGCGCATCATGGACCTCAATAACAACCCCACCGAGCCTCAGCTTATCTGGGAAGACGAGGGGCTTAATGGCCACGATGCCAGCGTCATCGGCGATAGGCTCTATGACTTCCACGGCCGAGGGGGAACCAACATCTACGATGTGAGCAACCCCCGCGCCCCCCAACTCCTCGGGGCCATCGCCCTCCCCTCAATCCGCTACCACCACAGCGGCTGGCAGTCAGTTGATTAAAATGACAAATAAGATGAGACCTAGCTTGCTTCCTTGGGCTACTCCATATGTGATGTCTGGGAAGTTGGATGCTTCCCTGTTTTCAAGTTGTATGCACTGTTGACAACCAGAAAGAAAACTTGCAACAATGCAAAGCAGAAACTGCAAGACCTCCAGGGCATGGGCTTCATTGATAACAGTCTCGTGGTCAAGGAGATCAAAAGCTTTCACAAAATCAGAAATTATTATATCAGCAAGGGCCTCTGACACATTAGACTTATAACCCTTTACTACAGGCAATGCTAGAGCGTCTTCTAATAGGAATATTTGTAGTTCATTTTGATAGAAAAATATACCAAGAACTACAATTATTTTTACATCAACAATTACAGTTTCGATAAGCGCTTTACTGTAACATGATGCAGACTTTCAGAAGGCCAAGATCACAAGACTTCGCTCAATAATAGTTTGCTCTCAAGTCTGCCCATATTTTCGATATCCTTAAAAAAATTGAGTTCTGCGATGTGGATAGTATTAAGGAATAACTTCTTCCTTTTCAAATCAAGCTAAGAAATGATATGGACTGGATACAGCAGCATATCCCTGTCAGTTCTAAATTTGATTTGACAAGGGTCCAATCGTTCCTTATCATTACTTAAAAAAAAGTTTGTCTGTTTCTCCTTAGTTTCTTAAAGTTAATACTACTCCTTAATAAAACGTAGAAAGAGGGGGATGAATTAGAATCATGCCTTCTCAATTGAACATGCCCTTGGCTACCGATTCTGCTTCAGAACACTATTGGTTTTTAACGTATTACTGGGGGAGGAGGTATTTTTGGAGATTTTGAGGGTTCAGAATGCAAGAACTGGTTTGAAAATTAACGTTAAAAAGACTAAGTCGCTGAGACAAGGAATAGATGAAGATGGGGAAGTGATGTCGAGGAAGGAGAGGATTGATCCAGTGGTTAACATCAATTATCTGGAAAGTAGTATTAGCAAAGATGGCGCAGTGAAAATTCGGAAAGCAGAAAAACTAAGGTCCATGTTTCTTAAAACGAATATGTTTTTTAACCTTAGTTAAAGGAATTGCACATTTAAAGTAAAAACTCACTTCTGAATTTTTTCTTTAATTCTAGTCCATCTTCATCGAGATAATGGATTATGGCATCTTTTATTATCAAATTATCAGTAATTTCAACTTCCTCTTCCTGAACCAGTTGTCTGGCAATGTCGTGAAGGAGAATATATCCCAGATAGTTATTACTTTGCTTTCTTTGCTTGACCAAAGCTACGGAATGGCCTAATAAATAATGCTCGATCCGCTCTCTCCACATCGCCAATCACCATCCAGGCTCAGCGACACTCTAGATACCCTCTCAAACCCATCGCCGTCTGCTCGATACACACGCTACGGGTGCGTTCGTTGCGCGCGCTGCCCTTCTCCATCGCTACAAATCCACCTGACCGTCATTTGCATGCATCCCATAACCCAGGTCTCGTGTGGCTCAGTCCGCCGACGATGTTCCCGGCGTACGTGATCACAGCTTCGTGAATCCTGGCTCTCGTTTTCCACCCTCAATGGCAACCAGGTCACCTGCAGGAGGTGGCTGGTCGATGAGCTGCATCAAGCGCTCGGCGGGACTTTCGGGACCGTATATGTCCTGGGCGGCTGGTTTGGCGTGTTGCCCCTACTGCTATTGAACGATGCTCGATTCTCGATTCGGCAAATTCTGAGCATCGACATCGATCCCGCGTGCGAACCGATTGCAGTCAGCCTCAACCGATCTGAGCGCGAACGCCAACGCTTTAACGCACTTACAGCGAGTGCGTCCGCTTTTCCAATAAAATTGCCAGTAGACTTGAAAATGCTAAGTGAAAAGGTTGAATTATGTCACTTTAAACATCTTAGAGTTCTAATATAATCCTCCCAAAATGGCCCTCCCAAAATTTTCTTAAAGTATGACCTCTAGAATCTGAGTCAAGTGAAATGGTCGAACATAAAAGCTGACTTTCAAAAAGATGTGAGGAACGCATCACAAAGCTGATGAATATAATAACGTATGATGTTGACCTGGACCTGCGAATAACTCCTTACGTTAAAAAATCCAAAATATTAAGAAATGCTATTTCTAACACAAGAAGCTTAATAAATGAATCGCTATAGGCCAATGTACTTTTCATCAGTGTTGCCCACGCGGTACAATTGCACCATTTTTGGTCACATAATAAAGATCCTCGTACAAAGCGGTAATTTTGAACAATCCATAATTTCTGGTACACTTTAGCACATTTTGGCTGTATTTGCGGGATCAAGTTTTATTTTGTCTAGATTTTAAGACTTCTCAACTCACCACTTGGTAGCACTCTGTCCTAATAAAAACTAAACTATTGGGGGGGGGGCAGCATTTTAGGGGTATATTATGGACTAAATGGCCTCAAAACCTGACCAAAATAGTAAGATAAAATTATCAAAACTGTTTTAGGTCTTTTTTGGATTTTTTTTTTTTTTTTTAAAAGCTAAGTTGACCAAAGGGTGGACTCTTTGCATTGGAAAGGAGGACTCAATCAACATTTATATTTATCCCAGAACCATTTTCCTAAAAATTTAACAAAAAATTGATTTTCAAATTTTTGGTAAATAAAGCATACAGATTATTTTGTGTGCATAGTTTTTTAAGATTTCTAGTGATTTTTGGGATATATGGTAGGTAAATTATGCTTTGGAGCTTTTCGGGATTCTCACATAGTAAATTATCGTTGATTTTATGGGAGTGTTACTCCAGTTACTAGCCAAAGAGGTGTCTATCAAATACCAGGTGACTGTGGCAAATTCTATGTTTGGGAGAACCCACCGGAATTTCGAGAAACGTCTACAACAGTTTGGACATGGAAGGAATCATTCACTAATAAAACCAGAAAATTTTGCCAATCCTTTTGTATTTAACAGAAGTTAACATGATTCCCTAGTAAAACGCAGGAAAACAAGAAAGTTCTGACAATTTGTTTTAATTCAGCTCTACATCCATCCCACAGCTTTATTATATTTCCAACATCCGACATAAAGCTTCATTATATTTCTGAGTATTTACATCAACACTACTACTACTACTACTACTAATAGCTCCTTGCAGCACCAAGCTGTTGTATTTTGTGTTGTATTGTACAATGTTGTATTTTATGTTGTGTTGTACAACATTTTGTGTTGTATACAACAGATTTGTGTTTGGTAGGAAGATATAGCAACATACAAACTCTAGCACTGATGCAGAGAAGCCAAAGTACCATATGGTAGATAAAAAGAAATTGAGTGTGCCAATCAATTGAGTGTACAAAAAATTGAAGTGTACCAATTGCCTAAAAAGAGGCTCTACATGAAGTAAAAAGAAAATCCTGACTGCAGAAAACGACTTATTTCTAGTGACAATTGTCCTTTTTCCATCTATGACAGTCTTTTGTAACATAAGGGTCTGCACAGTGCCAACCACAGTGCAGAATATGTTTTGCATATTTATTTAAGATAACCATTTATAGGAAATTTAATTTCAATTCTATCTCCACTTTGAAGTTCCTTGCATCATATTTTACCTTATTTTAATAATCACTTTGCTAGGAATAGTTGCAATGGCGGGTGGTAAAAAGAAAAGAATAGAAAAAATCTAAAAGCTTAGTTTGTCTTATACAAAAGGGCTTTTATGTAATTTTTTATAGTCACCAATTAAAATATTTGGATTTGCCAAGTAACTGAATTTGTTGTAGTCAAAAGTGTTTTTATTTTGTTCTTGTACTCAGCCAGTTAGTAAAACACTCAGAATTTATCAACTACATGAGTTTACTGCAATAAAAATGCTTTCATTAGATTTTTGATACTCATTCAGCAACTACGACACTTCGAATTTACCGACTAGCTGAGTTTGTTGTATATGGGAGAGAACACCTGAAATCAAACGATTGACGGACCACTACCGTCGTCTGCATGGCGGTGCAGGTCGTCTTTTGGATTGACCCAGCGCATGCGGGTCGGTGACGGGGATCTGCGTTTCCCAATTGATGCCCAATCGCCGGCCTTCCGAATTGTGTCGGAACGTCTCTTTGACGCGCTTCTGGTGCGTCAGCACGGCAATGCTCAGTCCATCGCGCAGCCTCGTATCATCGGCGGACGCGTCGACACGAACGGCGACGTCTCCTGGGGGAACTTGCCTGAATTGCTATACCTAATTCTTTTTAGTTGTATTACTTTCTCTTTGCCGACTAATTTTACATGTGAAGATGTTATAAGAAATGGCTCGGGCGAAAATTTCACCTGGTTAGAATTGTCTAGAGGATCTTTCCGTGGGGGGGGGAGTATTTCCCACAGGAGAAATTCTCCATCGAGAAGTTTTCTGCTGGCGGAGCTTTCCATTTGGATGTGGGAGGGGGTTCTGAGAAACATTTTCCGTGGAGGGAGGCGCGGAGGAACTAAGAGTAAAAGTTTTACCCAAATGCATCCGTTTGAATTTTGTATGCAGCCATTTTGTTCGAAATTGACCAGAAATCATGTGACGAAAATTCCAGGGATATTACAGTCTGCCTCCCCAGGACCCGGGGGAAAGTGCTGTAATTTATACCCCAGGTCATTAATGTTTTTCATGGAAGGTATGATAGTATAAACTTCAGAGAGGGCGCGATCGCTTTACAATCGGTGCTTTTCCCGCCCTTCTTACGCGGCGAGTTTCAAAAGTTTCAGGGACAGTTAAAGGCAGTATTATGGCAGGTATTAAAATTTTAGGTTGGATCTTTAAATACAGTTTTAAATAATGGTATTAGAAACCATCATTATTGTAATTTATGCATTGGCTCTTGTGCTTATTTTTATGTCCGCTTTAGCACAACTAAACTTATTGTTTAACTACCTATCAGCACAAAGAAAAACCAATAAAAGTCCAAAGTTTGATCTATCCAACCCGGAAGAAACACCTTTTATTACCATATCTTATTTGTTTGTTATCATTAGCTTGTAAAGAGCTTAAAAGTGGAAACTGGCAGCCTTGAATCAGTCTTTTCTGAGTAGATGAATTAAGAAACAGAACCCGAGTGAAGCAGTTCAATAAGTAAGTGTAAATTTGTATTTCTGTTCCTTTGGGTCTCAGTTTTCTGTGCCACTAATAGGTTCGCAGACTAAGAGAACTGCATTTGCACGGAAAAGGACTTTCTGTGTTGTTTTATGCAATTTATGATTAAGGCCGGACGCGGAGTCCTGATCCGAGGCTAAATCACCACTTTCTATCGTACTCATTTTCAAATGGAGGGTCACTAGTCCAACCAGCCCTAGGCCGGGGATCTGATTAGAGCTATATAAACACCTAGATACTGGTTTTCCCTGGTATGGGCTCTGCCCGGTGCATGAAGTTGTGGTGCCCCTGTTTTGAATGTTTGGTTAGAATGCCTTTATCCAGAAGCATGTAGTCAGCAGGTAGAGTCAGTCTCATTCCGAACAAACTCAATCGCCTCTTATTTTCTAAAATAAGGCAAATTTTCCCAGGCTCGTAACTTTTGATGGGTGTGATTAAACTTGATGAAACTTATATATTTAAAATCAGCATAAAAATGCCATACTTTTGATGTAGGTATTGGTACCAAAATTTTATTTTTTAGAGTTTCGGTTACTATTGAGCCGGGTCGCTCCTTACTACGGTTCGTTACCACGGACTGTTTGAAAGCAGTACGAGTTTAAGGGTAGCATATGGAAAAATCTCGCACAATAAAAAAAGGTTATATTAGTTACAATCTTGTACTGGTACCTAAGAAAAAGGAGACGCTATACATCTGCTAAAAAGATGACGGTAACTTTTCTTTTGTTCGCCATTTTTATTGTAATGTTTTTAGTGTCTAATGTGTTGACTACATGTATCCAAAGTAACTCCAACTCGGTATCACATAAGTTTATAAAAGTAAAGTTTCCTCATAGGAATAGTGCTGTATCTTAGGTATATATATCTTTGAATATACTAAATTAAACAAAAGACATTGCGAGAACCATTCTCTCAAACCCATTCATTTTCCGAACGCATCCAGTCAAAATTTTGAGACAGCCTTTTTGTTCAGCATAGCAGTACTACTCCTTAGGGAAATTGGGCATGTCAACCTCAACAATCATGCAATTGGCCCATGCTTTGAAACTAAATGTTCCTTTTCAAAAGTCATTGCGTTTATAGTTACCAGTAAGACACCTCAGCAATATATCGAGAACGACTGGGGGCCAAGCAGCGCACACGCTAGTGCAGTTGCTACACCGCGGTCATTGTTACGACCCCGCAGGACATTGCCCTCTTGGATGCGCGCAAGGGTCTGAAGATGTTCGAGAAAGTTTCCGTACCCGTTTTGGGCATTGTCGAGAACATGAGCACTCACGTGTGTTCGCAGTGTGGTCATGAAGAGCCGATCTTTGGCCAGGGTGGCGGGGCAGAGATGGCGGAGGATTACGCCGTGCCGCTGCTCGGCCAGCTGCCGCTGGATATAGCTATCCGCCGCCAGGCTGATGGGGGCAGCCCGACAGAAAAGCCCGGACGGGAAGGGGGCCGCCATGCTGCACAATGCTTCTTATGATTTCAACGATCAAATAATCCCAACCGGTGTCGAATATTAGGTAAATCTGGCGATGCGTACATTGCCAAAGAATTGACTGTCTTAATCCTGGAAGTGGCAAAATTTCCACCGGCTTAATTGAAGACCCGCTCGCGAAAGTGTCTATAGTTCACAAAATAGAGTATTAGAAGTAACTGTATCCAAACCACCTGTTTGTTGGCATGTACTTAGCGTGAAATTACCTAAAAATTACTGATGTTGTTTTAGTTAGAATTTTTCTTGGATTGCCTTTTGTCATTTTTATATCTTAAAATCTTCTCTCTCTCTGGTCCTCCAAATTTTTATTTGGTGCATTCCTTTTTTATGGCACCTTTTTTATGGTATTTTTAAATTACAAATGGGTTATTGGATCTTAACAAAACTTGATATTTAGATGGAACTCGTGTCTTATTTTAGAGATCTTATTTTAAATCCTGCCAGATCTGGTGACTTTATTTTTGCTCGTATTAAACCAGAGATCTTTTGTTTCTAAAGATTATTATGGGTACACGTTTGAGGGACTGTATATAAAATAAGACTACTAAGGAGGGCGGTGGGGTCGCTTTTCAGGGATGAAGGATGATAAGAAGCCAGTAAGGCTTTGCGTAAGACTAAGACTAAAAATACTTCAAGAAAAAGGAAGAGTATATGCAGCTGTGTTTACCTTATGTTGATTATTTACGTTGTGATTTGTTGGAATTAGAAGTAGTAGGAACCTGTAAATTATCAAGTCAGAACTGTTACTAAAGAGCGGAAATAAATTGTGGCCTAAGAGGATAATTTTTGCCTTGTCTTCAAATGTTTTGTATTTTTTCTTTATACAGGCTACATGATCCTGCACTAAGATTTAAAACACTCAATACTATCTCATATTTGGTTTGTCAAAGGGACAAACCAAATAAATTTTTTTTTAAATTTAAAATAAGATTCTTTAATGGGCGAAAGATCAGAAAGTCTGAAATTACGGAAGAGGAGGCATTCCGTTCATTGCCGGTGCTGACGTAATTCGCCGTTCTGGAAGTTCGCCACATTGTACCGGATGATTGCCGAAACGCCGGTGTGCAATGTTTCGCGCGTTATTGCATTGAGCGATGCGCGTCCGGAGTGAAGAGCCAGCGGAGGGATATGGACGAATTGCACGATCGCCGGCCGGCCTGTGCGGGGTCTTTGTTCAAGCGAAAGATAGAACAGCATATTGCATAGATATGCGCCTGCATCCGAGGGGGGGACGGCTGGATTAAAAAAATTAGCTCTTTACTCATTTTTGTTGGTATTTGTTTTGGGGATTGTTGGCGGGGTGGGGGGGGGGGGCTGATTGCCCTTCATCCACTTTTGAGTCTTAAAAGAGGCACACAAATTTTCGACTTCCAATCAAATGAAATACATCCGATCCAAAGTACATACGATACCCTTTCCACAAAAACTTTATATGCCCCAGGGTATAACTTACAACCCTTGACCATGGGCTCTGGGGGATTGTGTCCACCCTAAAGACATTCTTTGCTCACGACGCGCAGGCTTCCAAGCTTCGACTCCACACTCTCGATCGATCGTCCCTGGGGACAGTAGATGGACATCTCGATGCTCGCCTCGCGCTCGAGGGAGAGGCTTCCCCTGAGAACTTGGGTCTCTTCGACCCAGGTCAGTTGCCGCATTCGCGCGAGGTGCGCCGTGGGGTCCTCGCCGATCGAGATCACCTTCGGCTCGGAACGTGCCAATCTCTGCACGGAGAAGTACCGAATCTCGCCCGACAGGACCGGCGACTTGCCGAGGGAGGTCGTCCCGGTGCGCTGCAGTCCCGTGCCGAAGATCTTCATCGCTGTGGTGTCCGTCGGGTCGCTCACGCGGACCGAATCCCCTCGATCTTGCCAAGGATCGTGGCCGCCGTGTTCCGCCAAGTGAAGAGTCGCTCCACGCGTTCGCGACCGGCGTACCGTCGGTGTCGAGGACCTGCCCGCGCAGCGCGCAGCCGCGGCCTCCCAGCTCCAGCTCGAGGAAGTCGTCCGACCCCGAGGCCTCCGTTCACGCTGGTCGGCGTGAATCCGGCGCTCGACGCCTTCGCTGACACTGCGCGCGAGCTCAAGGAGAACGCCGAGTCCGACGCCCGCATCTACGGACGCGAGCTCGCCGCGACGCGCGACCCTCGCGTGGCCTGAGCCGAGCGGTCTTCAATGCCATGGAGGCAGATTCCATTGAACGGGCGCGATTGGCAATTGAAGAAAGAAAGTGCGAAGACCTTCGTGGGATACGTCCGTCCTACCCGTCTCGATCACGAGGGTCTTGGCGTTTTTCGGGAACGTAGAACAGGAACGTCTTTCGGGAAAACCAATCCCACTTACTTAAAGACTTTCACTATATCAGAAAGTTCTGGTTTCTTGGTTGGTTTTGGTTTCTTGTTGTTGCTGGTTTTGTTATTTTTGGTTCTCATCAGTGCTGAAGGCGCATTGTTAGATACTAACAAAATGTTCCCGTTGTTTATCTTATATTGTTCACTGGTGTTCATTGTTTTTTTTTTTTTTATTTTCTTGAACGTTTTTTTTTTAGAAATAAAGTCACGAAGACGTATATCACAGACCAAATAATTTCTCAGTTAAAACGGGCGCTCCATGACTTAGTTACGACCCCACAAGGAAACAATGGACAGGAGGTAGAGGCCTCTGATAAAGATAGTTTCAAGTTTATCTACCTAAGCCACAGGGCAAAGTTCAATTGTTCCGTGTTTCGAAGATGTTTTTCTCCGTCTCTTCTACATAAAGAAAACCAATGAAAGTTAACAATAAAAGCGTGTTTTGCATAATGAAACCACACCCGACGGAACCTCCATCAATATCGCCTCTGTCGGCGCTGATCGGCTTGGCCGCTCCGGCATGACCGGCCTCGTCGACACCAAATTCCTTGAACGCTTCGGTGGCGCCGCGCTGATCTCGATCATCGGGGCTGCCCCCTCCGTCGCCGCAGATCGGGTCAGTGACGAAATCGCATCCGACGTTCTCGCAGATATTGGCTCGGACCTTTCTGACGCCACCAGTTCCGTCATCGCCGATCAGGTCTCGATGTCGCCGACGTAGTTTTCTTAATTTTGTTACTAAAGTAGGCATATTGTATTTTCATTTTATTTCATTAGCATTTTACGAAACCTCACTTCTCGAGTGTGTATTATATAACACATAAGTACCTTTAATTAAAATATAGCTAAATTTTGGTTTCCCACCGAGCCGAAACTAATATTGTCGGGTATATAGACCACGAAAACGAGCTATTGTCTCATGTTCGCAATACAAAATCTCGAAAGAACCTAAGGTATTTAATTCCTCTTGCACAAGACGACAACTGAGTCTCCTTTTCAACGAGTTTAAGATCATAAGTATTAACGAGAGAAATCATTCTTGTGTCACTTTCCCTTTCCTCACTTTCTTGGGGCTGTCACATTAACTTGGGATGAAGGAGTTACGAGGGGGCCTGATGCTATCGAATTACACGAGAACTACAGGTACAAACACACATGTGTGATCCATTAGAAAAATGCCTTTTGTACTGAGCTGGACACGTACGAGGTACAGTAGGGAGGAGCGTCGTGAATGGAAGGGGATACTTACTTCGTCTTCCTGCGTTGCCAAGTGCTCAACGGGCAGATCTCACTCGACGAAGAGGCGGAACTTGTATCGCATACCAAATCGTGGAGCGAGCAGCGCGCCGGTGAATCGGCGGCGTTCGCCACGTACTTAGCTCACTGGGGAGACTGGGAGAATCCCTGGCTCGAAGCCGCGGACACGACGGCTACCTGATACTGCCCAGCAGCTCGCGTTAGGGCGTCGGGGCGCGGGCCAGACGTCGACGCCCCCCCTCATCCCGCGAGACGATCCGCCGAATCGCGCTCACGCCGGCGTATCCCGAGGCCGTCGACGAGAACATCGCCGAGACCGGGCTCGATGCGATCGAGCTGAATCGAGAGAAGGGCGCCTGATGAAGAGGATCGACTACGCCGGCAGCGTGCACGACGAGGAGGAGATCGAGGCCGTCGTGTCCGTCCTGCGTGGCGGGGCGACGGCGCTCCGGATCGGCAAGCACGTGCGGGAGATGGAGCGCCTCGTCGCGGAGGCCTTCGGCAATTTCGTTCTGGCTACCGCGTTTCGTGTAAAAAAAAGGGAAAATATTTAACTCTAAAGGACTTCAAGTAAGGACAGATCAGCTATTTTTGCTATGTCTAGTCCATTTCAACTAAGTTTTGAAGATTTATGAAGATAGTTCTAATGACCGAACATTTCAGTTTTACATAATCATGAAAGCTGCCAATAACAACTAGAATTGAAACAAATTATTTGCATATAAAACATCGATAAAAATTTAATATTATGATCATGCCTCCGAGGGCTTTTTGTTATCTAGTGAAATAATTGATGGTACTGCCACCATTGATACATTTGGTTCTTCGTCTATTACAATTGATTATGATATTCACGATTTTATTTCAAAAGAAGGAAGAGTTTGGACTTTTACCCTGGATTCTCCAACTGATTATTCTTTGTTAATGCCTCCTAATTCTATTATTGTTGGAATGGATGCACTTCCATCAAATATGGATCTAGTAAATGATCAAACAAAATTAGACTTGAGTTCTGGCTTATCAGAACGGCATGCAGGTCGCTATTGCAGGGCTCCAACGCAAGGATATTGCGGCCCCGCCGCGCGTCACGCCAGGTCTGCAGATAGGGCAGCGCCGCGGTGTCGGAGGTCAGACGCATGCGCAGGCCGGGCCAGGTGCCGATGGCGGGGCGTTCGAGGATCACCGTCGCACCGTCGTCCATCGGGTGACAGTGGGGATCGCCGGGCGCCTCCGTGGAGCTCAGGTCGTCGATCCCGGCGACCCGCCTCTTGCCCAGATGCACCGTGCATCGTCTGCGATGGCGGCAAATGCCTGTTCGTGCGTCGACGTAGGTGTCGCCACCTCGCGTGCCCTGGCCACCTCGTCGTCTGCCAGCATTGCCACAACGACAGCAAGCTCCTCACGTTTCGCTTCGCGAAAGCTGAGATGCCCAGCCATCAATGCACCTGCCGCGGCACCTCTTCGCCGCGGTGCTGGATGATCTCCTGGGGCAAGCGCACATTTGGCACCCCCAGCTGCGCAAAGAGCGGAATCAGTTGATGGTGGATGAGGTCGTTTTCCACAAATGCATTATGGAGCTAGCAGTTGTATACATTTTGGATCGGATGGAGCTCATTTGATTGGAGGTAAGAAGTTTTAGTCCCCTTTTAGGTCAAACATGAGTGGAGGGCAATCAGCCCCCCTCCCCAAGCCTAGCATGCCCCACAACTTTTCTAATCGATACTTTGAGACATCTTTTTTTTTCAGCATTGTTGAAAGGTCAAGTAATTATGTCTTTGGGGATGTCAACCTTCCCACAGTCCTCAGGACAAAAGGCTATGTAAGAAATTTGATCGAAAGAATTTGGGGAAAATAGAGTTTAAGGGGGGGGGGGGCTTGTTGCCCTCCGACCACTTTTGACTCTTAAAAAGGGAGTTAGAACTTACAATTTCTGATCATTTGAGTTCCATTTGAAGTTTATGCGACATGTCTTCCCCAAAAACCTTATATGCCCCCGGGATATAAGTTACATTCCTGGGTATTTTTTCCAAGACCACATAGCCTTTTTTGTGACGAGACAAATTAGAGTTCCCGTTGGGCTTCATGGTGCTGGGCCTCGCCTATCGCTCCGGCGTGCCGTGGAACGAATCTCACTACGCCAATCCGGAGTTTGACGCCAAGCTGCCCGAGGCCGAAGGCATCCTGGATGTCGAGGCGCGAAGCAAGGTGGTCGGCGAAGTCGAGACGATCATGCAGGAAGACGGCCCGATCGTTCAGCCGGTCTGGCGCGCGATCTATGCCGCCTACGACACCAGGGTGAAGGGTTTAACCATGCACCCGACGTCGTACATCAAGAAAGAGCCTGGACGCTGGTGCCGAAGTGGTGATTATCGCGCCCTTAACAAAGCAACTAGTCCAGATCGACATCATTTCCCTCATATTCAAGATCTTACTTCAAAGCTTCACGGCTAGTCTGTTTTCTACAAAATCGACCAAGTACGCGCCTACCATCAAATTCTGAAGATGTACCTAAAACAGACATTACTACTCCCTTTGGTGTCTTCGAATTTCTTGGAGTGCCCTTTGGTCTATGTAATGCAGCGCAGACATTTCCTATGATTTGGATTTAGATTTTAACTTGGTATATTTTTTAAGGTACTCCCTTGCTAATGCTTTTTGAACTCGAGTGACTTTATAAAGTGTGGTGAGGGAACTCAGAACTTCCCACTTCACCAATATTTCCATAAAAATGTTTCAGAACTTTAACTATTTTGAACTTAAACACATGTGTAATGTCCGTTACCCGTTTGCAAACTAGTGGGTGGTGATGATGATGATGAGTTGTTACCAACATGTCTTCGATTTTGTCTCACCAAAATTAATTCTTCTGTCATGTGTCAACTTTTTAATATACTTGCCAAGAAAGCAACAAAGAAAGCTTCAATTTCCTTAGCAATGAGATAACTCTAAAGGTTTAGGAGGAAACTATAATACCATTTCTCTACCTCAATATCAAATACAGAAAATCAAATGACAAGCTTAACCTGAAGGGATGGCCGTATCTTGACACCCCATCTTTTACGCTAAAGTTTAACTAGTGTTTAACTAGAATTATTCTAGAATGTTAAAATATTGTCAATTCAGAAAAGAATTTTTCGAACAAGTAAATAGTTTGCCTATGAGGGCCCCTGTTCTCCATTATTAGCTAATATTTTTGTGGAAAATATCGGAACAATTGAGTTAGATTCATATTTTTTACACATAATGTTTGGGGCCAGCATATGGATGACATAATTTCAACGTAGAATTATGGGGAGGGAAAATTAAAAGTATTTTTGGAACAAAAATCAGTTTAAATTTATTAGAAAAGAAAAAAATATGCTAAGGAAAGTTTTTCATCGATGTGGACGGGAGGTGCGACATGCGGACGAGCACCTCGGCATACGGACCGTGCTCTTCGAACGTCTCGCTCATCGGTTCGGTCGGCTCGGCCACGGCGTGCCCCTGCTCGGTGACGGTAGGGGTATGCGCCTTCTCGAACACGGCCAGAGCATCGAGAGCTTCCTGCACGTCGATCGCGGGAACCTCCCACTTGTCCTCGTTCCACGCCCTGCGCGCGATGGCTCGCGTGAGCGCCGCCTTCGCCTGGATCAGCTTTTGTAACACGATTACCGCCCCCAACCCCACAACGAACAATCAACCAACAGGGGCTGAAAGCCATGGTGTACGCCCTACATAGGATACAGGGAATTTATCCCATGGGACGTACTTTTAGATCACCTCACCAAGAACTGAAAGTGTTCAGACTGCACAGGTCATCCGTGAAACCCCCTCGTTGGATACCCACACTTTATGAGGGGATTACTCAAAATTGTGATCTGCTCATGGGATGTATGGCGTAAACCATGGCTGGTGCCAAGAGGGTTTGGATTCGGGATAAACCTGCTGTAAATAGCACACGAACACGCAGATATAGAAGTGTATTCATCTGAATCCAAATTTTTTCGAATATAAATTTTAATTAGAAATAATAGTAATTGTTTTCTTGAAAAAAAATGAACATAGAACACACATTTTCCACTCTTCTTTTGCATCAAATTCAATTCATTTCTTTGGGTTTCCAATGTTTTCCACTTTTTTCTTCTATTTCAATTACACAAACGCTCTGTTTTCTTTCAATGCGCCGATCACGCCCCAGGTAATTCCATAGCGCGCTTGTGTCAGGCAGCTAAGCGGACCTTTCAGGCTGGATACTCCTGGAAGTACATTGGCCTCCGGGATGCGCACGTTGTCAAAGAACAACGCGCCGGTAACCGAAGCTCGCAGAGAAAACTTGTTTTCAATCTCCTGTGCATCAAATCCCGCCATACCTTTCTCAACGATAAAGCCCTTCACGCCTTCATCAGTCTTCGCCCAGACGACGGCCGCATCGGCAATCGTTCTAGATACCATCAACTTTCATTGAGATTTCGAAAAATCCGTTTTGTTCAAAATAGTAGAAAGTTCTAACAACTATGCATCTGGTCATGTCATGCCCCAACAGCCCCCAGAGAAAGAATTGTAAATTATACAACTCAAACGTTGTTTACCCGCAGGATTTATCATTTGCAAAAAGGGTAAATATTCGAGTCTAGGTGTATCGGAAAATGCTAAGCTTTTGGGGAATGCTGAACATTGTATTGAACTAAATCAAATTTTTTTCGGTCTGAAACCCTTGATAAGCCATTTCCGTGGGCACCGCGGCACGGGCGCTTCCCGACAGCAACAGCAGACTTGTCATCAACACGGCTCGCAACATCACCCGACTCCCACGACCTGATGAGACCAGCGTGGCGGAGCAACACCTTAAAGTCTTGATGAAGATCTAACGGTTTTCCAACGCGCGCACGAAACTTCCAACTGTGCTCCTAATCCCTTGTTTTTCTATTGGTCCTAAGCGCTCGGGTACGGTCCCTTGTCCGTCTGGAAAAAGATTTCATAAATGCTCCTAATATTTCAAGAATTAATAAGTCTCTTGAGACTGAAGGACCAATGGAGGAACGGAGTGTGTTGCATTTTTGGTTAGATAAGAAGTCAGCAGAGGCACTTCATTCAAGTTAAAATACCAGCAAATGCAACTAAACATTGAAACTTTTGTTAGTAAGCAAAAGCTTATGAAGATTAGTTTATTTATAAAATTGTACAATATAAATATTTTTTGGGTTAGCGTAAAGTAAAAAGAAAACAATCCAAAAGACATTTTATGGTTACACTGAATATGACATGAAGAAATCACGGAAATTATATATTTTTTTAAAACTAGTTCTCTTTTAATGAAACTTGAGAGCCATGTCAAAACTTAAAACGACCAGAAATTACATTCTGTATGAGGGGGCTCTCACAAACCTAAACCTCTTACTTTTTAGGCAAAATATTAGACTATTGTCTACAGCGTATAATCGTTGTTTAATATCATGGAATTTCAAGGGAAAAAGCGAGAGTTTTCGTCGGATCGTGACCTATGGCGAAAACCCCCAGGCCGACGTGCGATATTCCAACCTGCGCATGGAGGGGGCGACGTCGATTTTCGATATCCATATCCGCAAGCGCAAAACGGGCGAGACCATTGAGATTCCCGATCTACGCTTGCCCATGCCAGGTCGGCACAACGTTTCCAACGCAACGGCGGCCATTGCGGTCGCTCATGAGTTAGGCCTCGGACCGGACGCGATTGCCAACGGATTGGCTGCCTTTGGCGGAGTGAAGCGCAGCCTTTTTCTTGTGCTTGTCCAACGAATCATGCTGTTTCCATGTGCAAAAGCCTTTGCGACATCTAAGGTTTTTACTGCATATTTTGTAGTAAAAAGAAAACTCAATCCCAGATCCTAAACCATTCGTTTATCTTTCTGTCACTCATGCCTTCTTCATTTAGCCAGGAGCAATAAAGTTTGCAGTTGATCATTGTCTTTCATAAATACACTTGGAAGACTTGAAAGACAAGTAGGTCTAAACACAACAGGAAAAACACTTTCAGCTGTGTGTTAGGACCTTTACAATTTGTTGAAAACAGACGATCCTAATATTCAATTGCATAAAAACATCATTTTATTGGTCTCTTTTGAAATCTAATGCCGGCTAACAAATGTTTAACAATACCAATGACGTAAACCGCCATTGCCACAGAGTTCTCCAATTGCTTTCTTTGAATTACATGGCGACGCTATTAGTTTTCTGATTCTAATAGCAGCAAGTCTCTATCAAAGATGCCGCAGCTACGCAAACCTTTGTCAATGGTTACAAAAATTTTTTCAAGATGAAATTGGACCGTGAATAATTTAAAAATCTTCTGAGACTATTATTCAATGGATTAAGATAACTATCAGTAATCAACAAGGAGTTTGGTTCAATAATATTTAACACGTATGACGTTCCCGTAACCCGTTCCCATATTAATTTTATGTCTAGAAAAATCATCTTTATTTTATCGCAGGACACATGCCAAACTTTGTAGCAATAGTAGATATTTTTAGAATTTTCTAAAAATGTTTTCGTGCTGACTTATTGGACACTACTTTCATTTGTTTGTAGCGGTGCAGAGGTGTGCAAGGAATTTGTGAGGGGGGCGGGGGGGAGTGATTAGTGTATCATTTATTAAGGGGAGGGGCTGCCTTGAGTCCTAAAAATTAGCCGTTAGTTGCTTAGCCGTTGAAAAACACATTTTTAAAAAACATTAACGGTATTTTGCCCAGTGCAATATATCTAGATATATGCCGTTTGCGTTTTAGCAAAGAAATGAACAGATTTGATTTGAGCCGGAGTTTTGCCGGAACGGATGTTTCGACCAAGCTGAAATTAATGGGGATCGATGTCGCTACTTTCGGTGATCACGAAGGTCAAAGCGGTTCTGATTGCATTCCCCTCACGTTTGAAGATCCAACTCAGGGAATCTACCGACAGCTGATGGTGACAAGTGATGGGACATCTCTTCTCGGTGGGATCCTGGTCGGAGATGCAAGTGACTTTGGGACATTGTCGGCCTATGCGGCGAGCAAAGAAAAGCTGCCCTGTGCACTCCCATACCGGAGAACGACCATGGCCGAAGCCGCCGTTGCCCCCGAAGCCGCGAAATCGCTACTCGAAGTCAACAACATTGAGGTGATCTACAACCACGTGATCCTGGTGTTGAAAGGTGTGTCGCTGACAGTGCCGAAAGGCGGGGTCGTGGCGATATTGGGCGCCAACGGTGCCGGCAAGACCACGACACTGAAAGCGATCTCCAATCTTCTGCATGCTGAACGCGGCGAAGTGACCAAGGGAAATGTCGTTTTCAACCCAGCAGCATGGGCGCCGCGGTGCTCATCGCACGCCACCGCGATCGTATTTCATGATCCGGCCATGCGGACCGGACCGGTCGCCTTCGAGCGCGTAGACCGAACCCGTGGGGCCCTGCCGCCGGTCGAGAACGGAATTGAGCGTATCCAGGTCCTGACCGTCCAGCTTGAAATCGAATATGGCCAACGTCTCGGCCAGCCGGTAGGGGGCCGTGGATAGATTCCTTCATGTCACGCTGCTGAGCCAGTAACCTACGGTAGCTTACCCATCAAAAGTTACGAGCCTGAGAAGATTTGTCTTATTTTAGAAAATAGGAGGAGAGGAAACAACCCCTCCTCAACGCCTCGCTCTTTACGCAAAATTTTTTTATTGTCTTAAAAAGTAGAGTTGTGAGAAAGAGTTAAAAATTAGCGTAAAAAGCGACGCGTTGAGGAGGGGACAACCCCTTTCAAGTACGGAATAATTTCTGTTCGTATTAAGTTTTAATGTTGCTCCTTACTTGAAGTTAAAAAACTTGTTTTTTGTTGAAAAATACCTTCCAGTAATCTCGATGTGTTCAGGTGCGCACGGTAACCTGAGTACTGGGTAGTCTCCTTGTGGTGCTACTGGGAGGTGACCTTATCTGGGTCGCAGTTTTAACTTGTTGAGTAGAGCAAATTCGATCACGTTGGATGCATTTTTTTCTCGTTCGATGTTCAAAGCTTACAAGACCGAATTTTTCTATCCGTGCGATACCCGTGGGGCGCTGACTGGGTCAGCGTCGTTGTCGAACAACAGCCGCCAAAAATGTTTGCCGCGAAAAAACAGTCGTACCCCCCCTAAATATTACGATATGTTGTATTTTATGTATGTTATGACAACTAGGAGATGAACAAACACTCAGTATCTCCCTATGGCCCTTGCTATAATAGTGTATTAGCTTTTAGTTGTGTCAATTTTTAAAAACGCGTAAGATGTAATCAAACAATTCATGGTAACAAACGGTAAGCAAGGAGTGACTCGGCTCAATAATAACGAAAACTTCAAAAAGGATTTATTGACTATGCACGGAACCTTTCCCAAAAGTGGTTTTTCCGATTATCACAGCCTTTCCCCAATCTTGCATGGCGGCCGCCACGATTTCCGAAGCACTCGCGGATCCATGATTCACCAAAATGATCATTGGATATTCATAATGGTCGGATTGTAGCCGAGCACGATATTCATCCTTACGCCCATCTCGACCCTTAATCGATACAACCAATTTATCTGACTCAAGGAATTGCTCGGACACACCCACTGCGGCCGACAATAACCCTCCAGGGTCGATCGAAAACGCAAGAATCCGAGCTGCCAGAACTTGAAGTGCTTCGGTCGAAGGCTTTTTCCCGAACCTTTCCAGAAAGTCGGTCGTCACAACCGCAGTAATCGAGTTGACTCCCGAGTCGATACTCGACATCGCCGCGGCAAACATCGCCGCAACGACCAGCCCCGCAATACCTGGAGGCAGCAGATTCGCAATGAAATGCGGAAAGAGCTTGTCTGCTTTGCTCTTCATCTGACGGCGTCGTGCTTCGGTCAGCACATAGTTTCTAATGGTATCCTAGGGGAAAAAGATAGGAATATCGGTAAAAAGGGTTATACCAGAGACAACGCTTTAGTGTTTGCCTGTAGTAAAGCCCACACGTCTCCAGTGTTTTATTACTACTATTAATTTTTTTTCAGGGGCACTTTATATGGAAGTGGCGATCCTATAAACTTTGGAGGGGGCTCATTCGATTGGAAATAAAAATTTCTAGTGCCCTTTTCAAGAGTCAAAACTGATCAAAGGGCAACTAGCCTCCCCCGACCTGAGAAATAAGAGTTAATATCACTCCCAAAAGATTCTGTATATGCTCTTTGACAACCTGGACACACTTACACTCTTTTTATTTATTTAAATTGTAAGAGCATAAGTAGTAATAGTAGCATCCCCAAAAGTTTTACCTTAATACCCCCAGTCGTTTTCGATCTATTGCTGAGCTGTCTTATTGACAACTATGAACAGAGTGCCTTGATTTATTTTGAAGTAGTATTTAGTTTTCAAGCATAATTGGCCAATTGCATAATTATCATTTCATGCAACCTTAAGACACTCCCTAAAAAGCTAAACTGTAGGAGGACACCCCCTAAGAAGGCTATATTCTCAAGAACCTATGCTTATAACTTTCCTCTCGAAAATACTTTCTTCTATTTCGAAAAATGTATTCTAAAATTATTCCATTCATCTTCTAAATTATCAAATTTTAAACTGTCTAGTCTCAGGTCTATGTTTTCTTGGAAAGTTTATCTCGTTTCTAGATCCTATTAATGTTATATAAATTAGTAGCCAATTCTGTCACAAATCATATCTGAAAGACGATACTGAAAAACGAAAATGTGCCAAAAATGCTTAAAAAAGGTTTAGTACTTAAAATTTTTTCTTTTAAAAAAAGTTTAGTACTTAAAAAGTTTTTTTTTCCAATTTCTTATTGACAAATTATACCCGTTTTTCTATATTTTCATCTTGTTTGAATTCTGACATAAATATTAAAATGCTTTTACTACCCTCCATCTGCTTCCTCTGTCTCCCTTCTGGAAAATATGCACAGCTAGATTTTTCAATAAAAAAACAAACAAAGTATGTTGTTGTGTTTATTGAAATATTTTCGTCAAAAGGTAAGTTCTTGTACGTATTAACTATATTTCCCGTAAATCGCCCAGTAATATAGCTGGCGATGGTAATAAACATAAAAGTCAGGAGAGATCTATTTCTAGAGCAATCGAGACCCAGGGTGGTTTCTTATATGCTTCAAAGAGCCTAAGTTTCATGGTGATGACAAATATAAAATTTCGACAATTTTAAAGTTGCCTGTGTAAAAGTTGACACACCATTGATAACAGTGGGATCCAGTAAAACTTGTAGTCTGGTGCCGTTCTTGTTTTTTTTTTTGTTTTTCTTCCCGAGGGATCTAGCGTACATTCGGTTGCAGTTGCCTGTCCAATCCCCATTATTCATACCAACAAACGGGTTTTAAACAGCAAACTGCAGTAATACCGCGTTTTTTTAAAAAATAAGAAAAACATTGTGCAAGCGGTTAGCGAGCAGGGGGGGGTGTTAAACGTGCTCGCGCAAAAGGCGGCCATCTGGCGCTCGGTTTTGCTGTCGGTGGCGAAGCCTCAGTGGTCGTCGCCGACGTTGGCAATCGACAGTTAGGAGTCAATGGTGGTCTCGGTCTCGGATGGTGGCGCTCAGCGCATAACCGATTCACCTCTTTCGCGCGCGGTGCCGCCGGTCTCAACGTTCCGGGTTTCGTCCAGTCGGAAGAAGGGCCGGAACACATCCTCCCGCATCTCTTCGGGAATGCCAGGACCGTTGTCATCCACGGTGATCTCACATTGGACGCTAATCTGGGTTGAAGTAATGGCTATCAACGTAGTAAGAGACAATTGCTTTTTAATACTAAGAATCATAATAACCCATAACTCCTAAAATTAGAGTCATACAACACAAGAAATGCTCTATTACAACCGCCTCATCCGAAAGCCCTATTTAGGAAACTTGCCACAAAACTTTTATCAATAACTACTACATAAAATCCTCTTGAATAATAACATTTATGATGAACTATATCTGCGTCTGTGGGATATAACTATTTCATTGGAACAATCATTTTTAAAATCAAGTTTTGCATTCAAAGGCAGACATAACTAATGCCGGAATGCTTGTTCTGGAAACACTTAAATTTTCTGTTTTTTTTTACCTTTAGAAACTTGGGCAAATTTACTTGGCGACTTAATTTTTGCTTGATCTACTACAACTGCAAAGTTGTCTTAAACTTTGTGTTTCAAGTGTTGAGCCAACAAAATTAATTCTCTCATTTACAGTTTAGGATGCGAATTCTTGGTTAACAAATAGTTCAGCAACATGTGAAAACGGCATGGGCGGCAGCATCTAGCTCCCGAGCATCTGATTTACGCGGTGGAGCGAACGGTGCTCGGATTGCCCTTGAACCGCAGATGAATTGGGAAGCCAACGAGCCTGCAACCGTTCAAGCCGTTGTTTCTAAGCTTAAAGAGATGCAAGAAGACGACAACTCACGCATGCTTTCTAAGAAGAAAGTATCTCTTGCTGACCTCATTGTGATTGGCGGCTCGGCAGCAATTGAGAAAGCAGCGTTGAGGGATTTTGATCATGAAATTCAAAATATTTGAGACTCTAAATAGAACTGTTCATTTGAACAATTGTGGAGGAAATTGGTGTTGGAGTTTTTTGTTTTTGATTTACACTGGTTCATAAGTTGTAATGATTTATTTATCTTTGTTTATATTTAAAGGATTAGTTTTCATTTTCTTGGCATATCAAAGGTTCTCGCAAATGCAAAAAAGAAACTTGTTATTCAATATTTCTTTTTCTGTAGGCTAATAAATAATTGTTTGTGCAATTGTATAAATTAGTCTGAAATATATGTGCCTTCCAAAGGCCAGTCTGGTCCAGGCTATTTTTTTACTTCTTTTTCATATTTTTAGTATCAACTAACTTGATTGGCTCGGCTCTACGCAAATAAAATAAATGTCAAATTTTGATACTTTCATTGACGATATGGTGTTTATATTACTTTAAACAACGCTCTAGCGTCGCTTGAAGTAAAGAGCCCCAATCTACAATGTATTATTTACGCTTTTTTATTGTCCTATTTTATTACGTATATGAGGGGAGCTGTCCCCTCCTCAAACCTCACTCTTTACCCTAAAATTTGACTTCTGCCCCAAAACTTGAGCGTAAAGAGCGAGGTATAAACTCCTTTTTCTAACAGAGCATCAGTCTACTGTTGTACCATAGGGGTGTATCACTATATAGAGACCCTAAACACTTTCAGTGAGCCTCTAGCCAATGGCCCCTTATCAAAGTCGGGAATAGAATGTACAAATCAAAAGCGTATCCAGAATTTTTGTTTTGGGTGGTCTCAAAGGGAAAATTAATTATAGTGACCCCTATCGACTCAAATATAAGCAAAAAAAAAAAAAAAAACAAATCAAAGCAAACGTCTCTGATGTGCCTCTAAAGGCAAGGATACTTAAAAAGGGCATTAGAACTTTTAATTTTCGTTTGATTGAGACATCTCTTGATATTCTACGAACATTTGTGCGATGCAATCACCCCTGGGAAAAAAGCAATAAAGAAACACGCATTCGTCATTTTTCTTCTGGCAAAAAGAGGAGGACAGACAGATATCATTAAGAATGCCTTCTCAATGTGAGCGCTTAGTGCTATTGGGTACATTCTAAATCTTGCGACAATTTCAGCAACGGTTTTGAGAAGGCAAGGACCTGTATAGAGGCATCTATTTAGTGATGTTCCTTCAGCACTTTTTGCTGACGCATCATACACTATTCGAACCTTGGTCGTTGCTTTGTCTTAGCGAACCACTGGGTGATGTGGAAGGTATGTGGTCTTCCCTACTAGTGCTTCTTGGTCTCTTGAAAGTATTTTTAGTAATTTCAACTATTTATTCTACGGCCTTTGTGATTCGGAGGTCATTCTTAAGGGAACGGGGCAAAATCTAAGCTTTAGTGTAAAGAGCGACGAGGGTTGAACCCCTTCATATACGCAATAAAAACATACGAATATAGAAGTTCGTTACGTAAGTTAATTCATAAGTTACGTATATTTTTTTACCAATGAAAACGTTTGTAAAAAGTTAAAAGTTCTAGTTGCTTTTTTAAGTAATTAAAAACTTGGAGTAAAGAAATTGCATTTGGAGTAATTAGGGGGAACCATTTGGGGGGGGGGGGGGGGGGGGTGGGCAAATGCCCACCCCAGATTTTTCAGGGGGCTCAAGCTTCCACCACAAAAGGCCCTTTGCCGCCATAATAATCTATTATGTCGAACATAATCCATTTTGTCCAATTGATTTGAAATTACTGCACGCCTATTACCCAAAGAGCGCAATTACCTGACGACCCTTGGGGTAATTAGGCTATTTGCTATTAATCATTGTAAGCAATGAATATGAGCCCCAGATGTTCTCAGAAGCGATTACAACTACTGTCCCTACCTCATGTCTTAAAGACCCCTTGTCAACCAAGATCCTTTGTGCACAGAAAGAAAAGCAAGACAAAGAGAATTTAGGCCAAAAACGACTTTTAGGTAACAAGAAAATCGACTTTGGCGCCACAAAGGATCATGGTTACCAATGTGTCAAGCCCCCTTCCCCCCTCCCACTGACATCAACTGGCAGAGGATAACAAAGATTTTCAAATAATAATGCGCTGCAGGTCGTTGCGTGTCTGCTTCCAGCGCTGTGCAGCCAGCTGCACCTGGCGCGCCAGCTCCTGGCTGCCGGCGTACTCGTCGAGCAGGCGGCGGTGGGTGTCGCTCTTGAGCAACGACTGGTGTTCATGCTGGCTGTGGATGTCGATGATCAGCTCGCCGAGCGCCTTCTTGTCCATCACCTGATTGACGAACTCGAATGGGATCTCCTTCGGCCACTAGAACTGTACAAGGTGATAGATACGTAGATTGATTCCTGCGAAAGGATTGCAGATAGATGGCAGGATGGGCTAAGACCCTCACGTACAAGGAATTCAGGTTCATTGAAGAAAAATTTAAGGTGTGTGGGGAAATATGTCAATGGAGGAGAATCTAGTTTTTAAGAGAGTCTATAAAACTTTGACGCTTCCTATCTGGCTATGCTAGTCGGGAATGACTACATCACGTGACAAAATCTAATTTCACATAAAAAAATGGACCGGCAACCTTACCACTCCCCCTCCAAACGTCCAGGCGTTTAAACTTACAGCAATAGTGAATGAACTGTAATATTTGGTCACGTTGAGAAATAGAGGCAAATATAGTATACTAGATCTATTCCAAAGAAATTGGTTTAGGGTATTGTTTTCGGCATGTATTTGGGTGACTGTATATCAAACAAAAATATAGTAAAATTTAGCTGGGTGCTACTGAGTAAGTCCATAGTAAAAATAAAAAAAAGACTAAGGTAACTATGCTACCTTTCACGGATGAAAGACGATTGACTGCCGAAAATTATGTGCGACGCGCAGCCACAGCTATACGCCACGAGACTGACCGTGCCTTGACGGTATCCTGACGGGAGGCTGACTGCTTCCTGACCCCAAGCTGACATGGCATGTAACAAATTGTATGAGACCGCCGCTGCGCTTAGTATCCGGCCATGCGCATACTCTTGATCGAAGATAACGAGACCCTCTCGGAAACAATCAGTGATCGGCTAACCGCCGATGGTCACGCGATTGATTGCGAGCGTGATGGTGAACGGGCCAATGATCGGGATTTCCGATTGGGATAACTGTTGTTGGTGTAATTGAATACAGCTTCCAGAATTTCTTCTCTATATTCCAAAATAACAAATGCATGCCTTCTTCTAATATAATGTTGTTTTGGTCAACAACATCATCTTCTATATCAATCAAATATTCCTATGTATGTTTTGCTTTAGTATCGCATCTCTTTTGCATATTTTATGTTCTATTGTATAAAAAAAAAATACAACAAATTTTATTAATAATTTTAATTACAGGACATTTAAGTAAGTTACCTAAACATTTTGGTTAATAGCAATTGAAACTAGTTAAAAATTAGATAGAAAGAGTTGGTATGGAGACGACACTGTTTGATGACATTTGATGAACGAAGACTCTACAAATATACAGTCCTGTAGGTTTTTAATACAAACAGGGCTGTCACTCAACAGAAACAATTATTCCTGGTAGGGTTCTTTAAACCATACTTTAAGGAAGGGTCACAGTCTAGTTCCGTGATTCCCGAAGTGGTCCAGGTGGACCCCAAGGCCTGCCTGGACCAGCTGGAACGAATCCGGCCCGCGATCGCCGTCTCCACGTTCGTTGACGGTCTCAAGCACAAAGAGAATCGCTTTGTGGTTCGGGCCGCGCTGGGCCTCAACCGGATGCAAGATGCGTCAGCCACGCTGCCCCTGATCGACGCGCTCATCACGGAGCACAAACACGAAATCCAAATCGGTGGCGGCATTGCACCGACCTTCTCCAATGCCGGCGGCGGGCTGAGCGCAGGTTCGAAGCGCGAAGTGAAGAGAACCAATCTGATATTTTGTCCAGAAGTGTACTTTTCATGACGTTTGAACCAACATTTTTGACCCACAACACAAGTGTTATTGGGGTTGCGCAGGATCGGCGTTGGTTCACTTTGTGTTGAATCCATGCACGCGTCGGTTTGTCGCCGCCCACCGTCCCGCCACCGAGCCGCTGATGTCTCCGACCTCGGTGGTGCTGACCGCCTCCACCTCCTTCACACGCCCCCTCACGAAGCGCAGCGCCACGTTCGGCGGCGTGGGGTTAATTTGTTTTAATTAGTAAACTTTTTTTCTGTTGTTCTCCCGAGGGTTTTGGATGATCATTCAAGAGAGCCCTAACAGAAAAAGCTTGTTATGAGTCGGAAAGAAAAGCGTGGCAGTCTTAGCGGCCTGATTGGGTGTAGGTGCAGGGATATATTTATCTAAACACTAGCTGTTGGGGTGGCGCTTCGCGCCACCCCAACACCTAGTTGGTGGGGCGCTTTGCGCCCCCCCAGCCCCCCCCCCCCGCCCCCCGGGCCCCGTTTAGAAATTTTAAAAGCGAATCGCCATGACTTTCACTCTTGGAATGAGATTACTTTCCCAATAGTTTCTATAAACACTCATGTCGAAATTCTCTTTCAAATAGTGTCTAGGCATCCTCTTGCAGACTTTTTTGATTTTTTCATTCAGTGTTTGTACACAAACACCTTCAGACCCACAAGCATACCACGAGAAATCAAGTCACTTCCTGTCTCAGATTTAATAATACAATTGACTTGGGACCAGGGACTTCACTAGCGCCTAGAAATATCTTAAACGATCCATACAGCTATAAATCCAACAACCGTCATCAGAAAAGAGAAAAAATTAAATAAAAACGATAAAATAACAACTCAATTCATTTCAGAAAGCTCTGAAAAATAAAAATAAACTAAATTGAAACACGCATTTGAAATAAGTTTTTAATTTTTATCTATTCTATTTTTTTTTTCTTCGCTGGGCACTTGTGAATTATTCAGTAGACACTCAGAATTTGGATGTACAGATCAGACAATATCCGGTTCTCAAGAATAGTTCTATAATATACTTGACTCCTCAAAAGCTTTTATTTCGCACATTTGTTTGATTCTGAACCGCCAGAGATTCATTTTCTCTCTTAGTTTTTTCTCAATTTCTGAATCCCCTGGCATTCCTTGGATTCATATATCTTTTTAGATATCCACACCTCGTCGAGGATTAAGAACCAGAGCTATCAGAAAATAGGAACACCTGTGTTTTCTCCATCTCAATACCAATTTTCTAGTTGATCTAATTTTTAGTGGCCAACACAAGGAAGAACAAAAAAAATGGGGTGCATCACACTTCATAACATGTTCCACATTAATATTTTTCCAAATATACTACCTTTGAAACCTTATCATCAAGTAAAACTGTAAACCTAGTTTATGGCAAATTTGAAAAATGTTCTATTTATTCTATATTTCGCCACATTTGCTCAGGTTATTTTTTTTTCCTTGATGTTTAAGGAGCTTATACTCCCTAGCTATACTTATAGCTTACATTTCCTGAAAGAAAAAGAAACCATGATAGATTTACAGAAATATTTGTCAAGAAATAATAAAATCCAAATCCAAAATTAAACAAAAAAAATATAAACTTATTTCAAACTGTACTTTTTGGAAAATCTTCAAATTTGTTCGTAAATGTAGCAGATGCAATTTTTTTTACGAGAACCGAAGAGTTCGTATGGATTACTGAAGATGAAAATTTTACTTCGTATACGATTGTTCCACTAGGTATGGTACTCTTAAACGGGAGAAAAAACTGTTAAGCTCAGTAAAAATATCGATCTGTAATTCTTTTCAAATAAAGCCCTTGCAGCAAACTTCACCCACAAATTCTCCACCTAAATGGCTGAACAGCCTCAGCTGGGAAGCTGCTAACATCGTTTTGTACCAGAGTTCATGTGACTCCATCCTGTCGAAGATCCGAAATCCTTTCACACTTTTGGGTTGTCCGAACATGACAGTAGACTCGAAAAAAATCATCCTACTAAACATCTACTGTTATGAGAGAACGCATGCTATCCATACAGCTGAGAAAGCTGCACCATCTATACTTCGTTTCATGGGTGGTTTTCGAGCTGTTTTCTTTTTTTGTAAACGATCAGGAAATGTAAAAACTGAGGGAACTGCACTTGGCAGCAATCTAGGTTTGTTTGCATCCTCACAATTATAATCACTTGGCAGAAAATGGGTATTGCACAGACGACTGTTGTCGTTCGGAACGAATTTGTCTAGTTTCATCGCGGTGATCCATTGCTTAAGAAGGTTTTTATCTTTTAGGGGAAATTTATGAAATGTAGAGCAAGGAAAGAGTAAAAGAGGGATGGGCAAAACATTTTGAGAATGTGGTAAACCAAGATAGAGTTGCAGGAAAAGATACAATGAAAAATGAGAAAATTTGTGATACCTTGGATGTGAAGGAAGATTTGCTTTGTGTAGAAGAATCAGCGATAGTACTAAAAGGATTAAGAAATAATAAGGCTCCAGGTACTAATTGTGCGGTAATTGAGTTTCTTAAATATGGTGGCTCTGGGGTTAGAAATAAGTTACTGAAATTATGAATAATTTTACGTGTGAAGATATGAAGGTTAAGATATGAAGGCCCGGGGTAAATTTTCATCAGGATTGAATTGTTTAGAAGATATCTCCTTAGGGGGAGGGGGAATTTTTCTACGGAGGTTGATAGAGAGGTTACTGTAGAGAAAGAAACCCCTTCTGTAGCTAATAATTTCTGTTCGTTTAAGTTTTTAATGTTGATCCTTACTTTCAGTTGAAAAAACTAGTTTTTTTTTTTTATTTTATATTAAATAGGCTCAAATCTTCATCGATTCGAAAGAACACAAGAAGAAGACAAGCCTACTGTAGTACCACGGTCAGAAGACATATCTCATCCGGGTGTCAAAACCGCAGCCTACGTAATAACAAATGTTTTGATAGACGTGAAACGGCAAATAAAGTAAAAAGGGAATTGATAGACAATATCACCATGGAACATAAAGATTTTGTAGCTGTCTGAACTGGTCGGCTGCAGGTACCCAGGGTGCAACGTTTTGGTTGTTGATATCTGGGTTATTTATAGTGCTGTTATTTCAATCCCGGTCAGCCAGCGGAAAATCTGCGACAGGAAGCGCGCTGTAATCCGAAAACCGCGCTGCCACAGCCAATGCGTTCCCCGATAGCCCATGATTGCGTGAAACGCCGGATAACTGATCACGACTTCCCAACGGGATCGCGCCGCAGGGTCACGGGCAATCATCGCGTCAATTTCCTGACGAATTAGCTTGAACATCGGGTGGTCCACTGTGTAATTAGTACCTTCGATTCCCGGCAGCCACGCCCAGTCCCGTATAAGGATAGATGGTATCCTAGCCTAGGTAAATTTGGTATAGGAAAAGAAAACAGTAATGGCTACAGACTTTTGCATTTTTGCAGGTATAAAAATCTAGTTATAACCAATACGGTGTTTGATCATAAAATAGCCCATAAGTTGACATGGTTTTTAACAGATAGTAAGACAACAAATCTTATTGATTATGTTATAGTAAATCGAAGACTGGCAAGATCAATACAACATACTAGAGAGGTACTATATAGTAGTGCTGTTATTGTGATCCTACCGTTACTTCTTACTATGAAAAAGAAATAATGCTTCCAGCGGCTGCCCTCGAAGCATTTGAAACCACGGGGATGGATAGCACAGTTTTAACCGGTTTAAAAACGATTAGCGAAAAGGCGATTTATGGCGAAAAAGCATTTGTCGATACTTTAAATCTTGCCATCGGAAAAGAAAATACAGCTTTATTGGGAGACTTGATCTTAAAAGAAGCCACGATAGAAGAAAATATAACGGTTACATTGATTACATTTCTCTTTATTGTTATGTTAATTGTTTGAAAGCCTAAGGATGTTGGAAAAATTCTGGAGTCCCCCAACTAGGGACATAATCCAAACTGATCTTAATACAATATTTTCGTAGTTTATTTCTGATTTTCACACAAGCCCTTTATTTCAATTGTCCTCTTACATATCGATTTTGCAGAAAGAACAAAGGAGCCCCGTTACGTGGTCTAGACTATTGATTATTACGTGGTCTAGTCTATTGATTTTCCAACAAGAAAAAAGGAATCCCAAGCCCCAAGTATTCCTGGTCTGCCCCCACAAGCCTCTCCAGCGCGGTCCATGGTTAGTTTTGCATTTTGTTGCTGTTCAATTTGATAAACTTTACTATGCATGCACATAAGGGGGTCAATGTTCAACCCGATCAGTAAGATTGGTTAGAATACCCCCCCCCCATCTGTGCTGGTCACTTTTGTCAGGACACAAGGCTCATCTATGCCATTTTCGTCTTGGATTCATCACAGCCAAAAATGGTGTCTCGGAAAAAATTAGCCTTAAAAGTACACACATAGTGCCTTCTGGGTAGTTCAAAATCCCCCACAACTTACCCTTGAAGGTCTAACTTAATAATATAAGTTGTTCTTCAGATATTGCTTTGTCACCTCTTTGAAAGTCCACATGCTCGTAGTTTGTTTTGATTTATTTCAACATTAGCCTACATATTCCTTAAAAGCTTCTACCATACCGTCCTTAGTTTTAATAGTTGTAGTAGCAGTATAAGTAGAATTAATTGTAGTAACCTAAGCTTTAGTGCCCTTTATTAATTATGAAAACATTTTTTCAAAAATAAAGAACTTACTATTTATTAAAAAATAACAAAACATAATTGCAAATTTAGGCTTGTATTTGCTTTCGGCTTGGTTTATTTTGGTTTTTATTTTGTCAGTGCTCCGGCTTTTTTTTTTTTTTTTTTTTTTTTTTTTTGCCCTTTATTTTTTTTTTTTTTTTTTTTTTAAAATTTTTAAAATTCCCGTTGTTAAATTTTCCCCCCGTGCTTAAACCGGAAGGGGGTGGGGGGGAGGGGTCTTAGATGCCCTCCAATTTTTTCGGTCGTTTAAAAAGGGCACTATAACTTTTCATTTCTGTTAGAATGCTCTTGCGACATTCTAGGACCACTGGGTCGGTACGATGACCCCTGGGAAAAAAAAAAAAAACACGCACCCTTGATCGGTCCTCTGGCAAAAAATACGAAGTTCCACATTTTTGTAGATAGGTCCTTGAAACTTCTACAATAGGATTTTCTGATACGCTGAATGCAAAAGTGTGATTTTCGTTAACATTCTACTGGAGGTTTCTCTGTGAATATAAACAGTGACATATTATTTTTTCGGCACTTAACTAGTTGTCAAACAGACACTTGTGTTAACCTTGGATGAATAATGTTTCCTCTTCTTTCCAAATTCCCTTTTTATCTTTCCCGATCGTAATTAAATGATGTCTAATTGAAATTGTGTCTGATATTCCTCAAAGATATGTCGCGCATTTTTAAGGCTTCAAGTAAGGTATTAAATGAGTTTATATGTTATTTTAGTCCTAGTGTAGCAGAGCAGAAATAGAAATGAACTATGGTAATCGTGAAAATCACTGAAGGAATTTCGTGTCTTCTATATGTTGTTTATTTTGGCTATGAGTGTGAATTGTGGTCGCAATGTTTCTAGTTTTTAATTAGTTTTTTATTGCTGTTTAACTAGAGGACATTTCTGAATCAATTTTTTTTAAAATTATTTTGAGACGTTTTTGTTAAATTTCAGTTTGGTTTCTACCAATGATCAGGGTCCTCTTTTCAAAGATTTCCACTTGGAGGGATTACATTTTCACATTTAACGCGCAACATACGTAAACTACACCAGCCATTAACAATTTTATAGAATTCCCGTTTTTCTCTAAGAAATAGTGTGGTTGCTGTAGGAATCTATAATAGTCTACTTAGATTTTCATGTCTCGCGTGGAATTTTAAAAAACAAGTTAAAATTATTTCTTCGGGATAGTTATTTATCTATTATTATTTTTGTGTAAGTTTACCCGGGTTTCAATTTTCCTGTTGTTGTCCCATTGCAGATCTGGTATCCTCCTCCAACTCCTCTCAATATCGCCAGATTTGTTCGGGATTTAAAATGAGAGTTCTAAAGCACACGATCCTTCTAAATATCAAATTTCATTAGGATCAGTTCACCTATTCGTAAGTAACAAGTACTTCGTTTTTTCTAATTTTTCCAACTTACCCCCCCCCTCCCACTCCACCAATTAGAGCGAATCCGATCCGGTTATGTCAGTCACGTATCTTGGACTTGTTCATATTTTTCCCACCCAGTTTCATCCTGAGGGTTCCTAACCCGAAACTCTGACAGTGGCTAACTTGATTCAACTAAAAGATGATGTGACAACAACAACGAACACAAAACAACAAGCAACACAAGGCAACATAAAACACAACAATGCAAACAAGATATAGGCCTATGAATGTGCTGACAAAATGTGATCGCTGGTTGTTGGATGGAGGGGAGAAGTGTGTATATTACAATGACAATAACAGTGAACAAACAAAACACGGTGTTGATTCTTTCCGGACTGATACTATTGAGCTTTTGATCATTCACAGCCAGCGAGACATGTTGAGCAATTTATTTTGTCTTTTTGTACAAGAGTATACAACAGCACAATAGTATATAAAACTGGTTCCAACAGTAGTATATAAAAACTGGTTTCATTTCTAAGAGGACACACTAGAACTAATGAAATTTCATCTTCAGTTGTGTATATATTGATATTTGACAGTAAAGTCAAAACCGTTCATTTCTCGTTGTTCAATTTTCTACAATCTCCCAGGTTCAATTACACTTTCCTTCAAGACGTTTCAAGATTTCTTTGGCTGTTGTGTAATAGGTGAATGTTTACTTATGTTAAAGATGACGCATTCTAACGTGATTTGTTTCTTCATGCCTCGTGGGAATCCCTACTTGTAACTGTGGAGGACACATACCTGGGGTGTTACGTAATGACGATGAACTCGGGGTTTGTTACATAATACTTTAAGAGATTTTTTCTTTCAATGCGTTTTTCTTATTTTTTCCCAGGACACCTTTATAATCCAAAGATTTTTTCCGGATGGCCTTGGGCACTGTATCAGCGGGTGCGTTTGCAAGAAGTGCTTGCTGCAATGCAGTAACTTTTGCGTGTGCATGGCAACACTCAGACATCTGCACGGCGGGCAGGCACGACCCGGGGCACGGGAAGCAGCATGCCACAGACTCACAAGGCTGCTCCCGATTTTGTGCACGGGCACGATTTTGCACCCCATTTTGAGCACGGGCACGATATCAATTTTGGGCACGGATCTTGGCACGATCACAAATCACGGAAGATCCGGAAATTACTGAATAGTACTACTTTTTTTAAGATGTACATATGAGTCATCGTTTGGTGTGTTGACTGTTACCACCGAAGAAAAGAGAGGGACTACTTGTTCAAAATCTTGTGACTAATACTTTCCGGTCTTTTTATTGGCTTAGAATTTCACAGGAATACGCAAAAAGCCAGTCACGTTTTAGAAAGGCTGGATTATTTTTTTCCTTTTTTGACTCACGGTTAAGGGACAATGTGTCTGGTTTGTGAAAAAAAAGTTGAACTGGCATAGTAACTCTTGAATAGTAATTAGAAAAGATTTTAGTTTCTTGTGGGAACCTGAAGAGTGAGCAATAGTTCAAGAAAGTTAGAAGTTAGAATTTTATACCTATTAAGGTATGGAAGGTTTTTATTAGAAGTATATATTTTATGTTAAGATTAACAGTTGATTTAATGATCAATTAACAGCTGAGCACAAATTTATTAACAGCCAATGCTATTTCTTAGGGTGGTCAATAATAATCATAGGGTGACTGTGACTAGGCCCTTCGGATATGATGGTGTCGGAGTTCTTGGTTTCCATGGCCAATGGCTTGGGTGTACATTTGGCTCATTCTATTGTGCAGGTTCCCAAGATATGTGTTGCTTTGCCTGCAATACAGCCTTTGCCCACGTCTATTCCAGTGCGAAGCGGTTCATGGCACTTTCTTTTTCGGTTACAGCTTCTGAATGGTGCAGAGATTCGGCATATGTTCCCTTCTATAGAGCTGCCTTGCGAGCTGGAGGAAGCACCAGGTGCAGTTGGGCACCGCGCCCAGCGTGATCTACCACGTCTATATGAAGGACGGGGAGATGATCGAGCTGCACAACCCCGCCGACATGCCCGACATGTCCAAGGTCGACCACCTGGAAGAGCCGCGCATCAAGGCGACCATTCTGGTGCCGGATGAATATCTGGGTGATGTGTTAAAGCTCTGCCAGGACCGCCGCGGCATTCAAGAAGACCTGACCTACGCCGGCACCCGGGCCATGGTGGTCTATGACCTGCCTCTGAACGAGGTGGTCTTGTTTCCCCACCCCAAACTTCCCCCAATGTCACCAGATCCGGCCAGGATTTTAAATAACAGTTTTGAGACACAATATCCTTCTAAATATCAAATTTCAAGGAGATCCAATCACCCGTTCGTAAGTTAAAAATAACTCGTTTTTTCTAATTTTTCAGAATTACCCCCCCCCCCCCCCCTCCCCCCAAGAGAGCGGATCCGTTCCAATTATTGTCACCCTGGTTCTGGGGCTGGGTGTTTTTTTTCCCAACCACTTTCTTCCCCTCCCGGTTCTGAAGCTGGGTGCGGAAGCGCTGCGCCGAGATGAGCAACTCGCCGTCCCGGGTGATCTGACCCGGGACCAGGCCTTCCAGCCGCTTGCGTACGCCCAGCGGCAGGCCGGCCCGGTTCAGGTTCACCCGCAACTGCACGGCCGTTGCAACCTTGTTGACGTGCTGTCCGCCCGGGCCGCCGGCCCGCACGAACTGCAGTCTCACGGCCGCGGGGGCGATGCCGGCGGGCGGTCTGGGCGGCTCGCTCATGTCGCTGCTCAAACTTCCACGGATTCTTTTTTCCATCATCTAACCATCAGTACATCTAATCATCAGTCTAATCATCAGTATATTTCAAACATTAATTTAGTAATAACTGCTACAATATACAGTAAATTTTCATCAACAGTTTCTTTTATCAAAACTCATTCCTATGAAGTCAGTAAGAAAAACAGTCGGTGTGATTAAACTTCGATTCAAGCTATTTATCAAGTTTTCAGTGAAGCCTTTCTATAGGTTTGAACCACCTTTACTTTATAAAGGTAAAACTTCAGGGAGTAATGAAGTAGGTGTTCAACTAAATAAAAAGAGGCTATGTGCATGCACATTATCAATACACTGTTTCTGCATTATCTTAGGAAGATCCTTGGCATCAAATTGAAACTTTCAGGGAATGTTGAGGGAGATGTAACGCTTAAACACGAGATACTGCGTGCATGCAAATAACAAGAACAGTGTATCTGCAATACACTGTAACAGCTTAGGGTACTAAAATGAAACTTTAAGAGGATGTTCTTTTTAATTTGTATCTGAAGCCACAATATTTCGGAGCATTTGGACTGTATTCCCAAAGGTCAAGTTTTATTTATTTGAAACTTCTGCTGTCACCTGTTAGCGATTTAAGCAAAGAAAAAGAGACTTTTCACCGGACGGAATGATTTCAAGAATTCAAATTCTGTCAAATTCAAATTTATCATCATACAAAAAGAGCGCACAAAGTTGGCTCCTAAGAGAAAAGAAATACAAAAACATTAGTGAAAAAATAGAGATTGATTGCTAGGTGGCAACAGGTATGAACTTCTAAGACATGAACCTGACTGCAATGTATACAGTCACTTGGTTGTGTCATGCAACTTCTTGACGGAAGATGTAGGGTGTAACATTTATGAGTTGCAAGAAGAAGTCCATGAGCATATACTAGAGAGTTTGCAAACCCAGTCTTCAATTCTGGCTCAAGTTGATATTTTGAATAGCAGCAAAGCAGCAGGAACAACAGAGAAGACAAAAGCATCAAAAGTAGCATCCAAAAGCACCAAACGGTGGCGTGAATCCTGTCCACAAATGGTCCACATGGAATGGCAATTTCAGGCACAAAACCATACTGCCAGCGTGTTCATCGCGTGGTCAACAATCGTCGTAAAGTCTTTAGAAACTGAGGATTTGGAAAACTGGCCCGGCAGGGCTCGAACCCTCAACCTCCTGATCCAGAGTCAGGCGCTCTGCCAATTGAGCTATAGGGCAGTGGTTGGTGCTAAAAGGGCCGTGAAGATACGGTCCGGCTCTGCGTTTCGCAAACGGTCAATGCACAAAATCAGAATTATGATCCGAACCAGTAGAAACTTTTGCAAAATGCACACCGTCCGAGTTTTAAAGTAGCAAAAACAACTGAACCAGTGAGAACTCGAAAATAATGAAAGAAAAAGAAACTGCTTGAAAGTAAATAGAAACGAGAGAAAGAAATGGAACATATTCATTGTAAGATCAAATGCGGATACTGAAAAATTATCCCACTCAATTACTTCATATAAATCGAAACACACACACACACTCACAAAAAGACGGCGTTATTACTTGCCAGCACAAGTGGTCTCTTTTCGGTCATCAATTACTTTGCCAATGCGTCGGTTTGAATCCGTGTCAGTTCAAGGATGCCTTTCCTGGCCAGCGTCAACATTTGATCCAGCTCTGACTGTTTGAATGCCTGACCCTCGGCCGTGCCCTGCACTTCGATAAAATCGCCCTGGTCATTCATGACAACGTTCATGTCGCTCTCGGCCGGGGAGTCTTCAGCGTAATCCAGGTCGAGAACCGGTGTGCCTGCAGTTGTATCAAAACTACCAATACGCTTTTTAAGAAGGATTATTCTAATTTGCTTTGTAGATCACTTAACGCTATTCGAGCTCAAGCAAGAAAAGAGATCGAAGAAGAGCGGAAACAGTTGAGTGAACCTTCTAGTGAAGGCGCTGTAGGTAATTTGCAATCTGTCAGGGCTGCTCTTCCATCCCAGCTCGCAACATCTGGAGTTTTCTACACATGCCCTATGATTGGTAAGGCTCTGATTATTTTCAAATTTAAGAGAGTGCGGATAATTTTTTGAAGGGGAATGGGCGTATGAGGGCGCCCAGTTATCTTCCAATATTCTGGGTCACTTAGAAAGGGTACTAGAATTTTTAATTTCCATTCAAATGCACCCTCTCCTCATTTTCTAGGACCATTATTTCGATAAAATCATCCTTCAAAAAAAAACAACAAAAAACAACAACAAAAAACGAATAAATAAAGATGCATACGTGATCTGTCTCCTTGAAAAAAGATAGCAAAATTCCACATTTTTGAAGATAGGTTATTATAGCCTTAGAAGAGCATTGAGAACGATTTTTAGTGATTTTGGAAACCATCGATTTTACCTGATTTTTGGCAATTTTGCCTTAGTATAGCCTTGCCTTTTTGGCCAAAATTTGACCAAAATTTTTATTCTTGTTTCTTCGATTTTATTAGTCAAATAGCCTTATTATAGCCTTAGAAGAGCATTGAGAACGATTTTTAGTGATTTTGGAAACCATCGATTTTGCCTGATTTTTGGCAATTTTGCCTTAGTTTAGCCCGCGATAGAAAACAAAGCAGGCGGTCGGCGCGTTGTTCGGGGGTGCTGCCAGGCTGTCGCCATAGATCCCGGCTTTGAGCAATGGGCGCGCAGGTGGCGGCAGCTCACGGCCATCCAGATGGGCGTCGAGGGCTTCGAGAAACAGATCGGCGTTTTCGGCGGTGCCTGGCTCACGATCAAGCTGGGCATCGCGCGGCTGCCCGACGGATGCACCTGGCCCATGATGTACGGCGTCTGCCTGCTGACCGGCGTAGGCTTCACGGTGGCCTCCCGCCGCTCCGAGTACAATCCCTCAGCCATGCCCCGTAAGAACACAAGCGATGCGCAGGAAGTGCGCGGCCCGGACTCGGAAACCGCCGTACGCCTGCACAAGTTCCTCGCGCACGCCGGGGTCGGCTCGCGCCGCGCTTGCGAGGACCTGATCGCCGAAGGCCAGGTCCGCGTGAACGGACGCGTCGTGGACACCCTCCCCGCATGTGGCGAGCCCACCGACGATGCCGTCACCGTCCGAGGCCAGCCGATCAGGCATGGTGTTGCTGATGCCGAGTAGGAAATATTGGCATTTTAAAGAAAAATTGCAAACAGTGCGAGCAAGAGGGATGTGGAGGCAAATATAAATAATCTTAAGGAAAGTCAGCCATGGAAAGATTCATCCATATTACAGAGATATTTCCAGAACTTCTGGGGGAAGCATCTCAAGGTAATTTACTTTTATGCTTATCCTCATGCTTATTGTTTCTTTTATTCTGATGTCAATTACATTGTACATTAAATCACTTCATGGTCTGACCCACGACATGAAAATCGCGACGTTCAACGTAAATTCCATCAAAGCCCGTCTGCCCCGCGTCCTGGAATGGCTGGAAACGGCGCAACCCGATGTCGTGCTGCTGCAGGAACTCAAGTGCCAGGATGCGGATTTCCCCGCTTTGGAGGTTTCGGGGCTGGGGTATCAGAGCGTCGTCCACGGCCAAAAGACCTACAACGGGGTCGCCATTCTTTCGCGCCATGAGATAACCGACGTAACCCGGGGACTGCCGGGGGTCGGCCTCGAACGCCTTGACCTGGCCAAGTATCTCCGCGAGCCCGATCTCGTCTGCCGTGTGCAGGATGCCGCCCCTCCAGCGCGGGAAGCCGAAGCCGTAGAGCCACATCACGTCGATGTCGCTCGCCCGGGCCGCGACCCCCTCGTCGAGAATCTTTGCCCCCTCGTTGCTCGCGGCATAGAGGCAGCGCGCGCGAATCTCGTCGTCGGAGATCTCGCGCCGTGTGATGCCCTGCTCCACGGCCACCGCCGCCGCGATCATTTGATTCCGCAGTCTCCTATTGCCTTCCTTTGCTTCTTAAAACAAAATCCATCAAAATGATCCTTATAAAGGACGATCAAAACCACATTGCTTAACTCCTGATTTAATAAGAAACCAGCTGTTTCCTTTCCTACCTTAAGCGCAGCAGTGTTATTCTCGTAAATGGCACTAATCCATTTAATGTATTTGTCCGGTATACCATACAATTATAAGACCTTTGCTAAAGCTGTTCTATCAACAAAATCGAAAGCTTGCTCAGGTAAATAGCTAAATTAAGCCTAAAAGAAGCAGAAATAAAGTCAAATAGTAATTGAAGTGTAAAATGAATGTTAATCACTATCATTAAATAAATGAAACCGAAAACGAACAGAAATTGCTATAAATAATCAAGTGATACCTCATAAGAGATTGTCCTAAAAGATTAGGACAGAATACAAACTTTAGCATAAAGAGCGAGGTGTTGCGGAGGAGTAATAAGATACGTAATAATTTCTGTTCGTTTTAATTTTTAATATTGCTCCCAGATCGGATTAAATTAGAAATAGTCGTTTCCCCGATTCGAGCATCTGGGGAGAGGGGATAAGAGGAAGGTTAATTCGGAAAAATTATAACAAATGAGGTATTTTTAATCTAAGAACGGGTGATCGGATCTTAACTAAATTTGATATTTAGAAAGACCTTATAATTCAAAGCTCTTATTTTAAACCTCGACCGGATCTGCTCTCTTTGGCGGAGTTTGGGGGTGGGATTTTCAGTGCTTTGGCCAGTTTGGGGCTTTGAATCTACTTGCTCGGTTATAAACTTCAGTGACAAGCTTGCCTCTTGTCCTTGTAAAAGAAGTGCCATCAATTGAAATAACAATTCGACGCCCTGTGAGCCAGCAATAACTTTTGAGAATCTTTATTATTATTTTTTTACCTCGTAATCAACATGGGGTCTTCAGAACAAATAGGTAAGAAAAAATGGTAATTAAAACACTACCAAACTAAAATAATGTGAACTTAAATGAATAAAAGCAAATGATTAAGTTTAAAAGGTAAATCAGCCCTCTTCTTCGTATTTGGCTTGATTTTTTTCGTCTGGCGCCGAGACAACCCAATTCTTGTCCTTGCCATCCTCTATCCTGTGGTAATTCTTCAATTAGGCATGTCTGGTTTACGGCAAGCGATCGCGGCGGCGTTTCTGATGGTCGCATATCACTATTTTATCGAGAAAAAACGTTGGGTGACCGCCGTCTTTATCCTGATTGCCATGCAGTTTCATACTTCTGCAATTCTGATGCTTCCGGTCGTTTATGTTGTGACGCGAGCCGACTGTCCATCCCCATCGACAACACGCGCGTCGATGTCGAGTACGTGAAGCGTGACAGCAATGGCGGGGATTGGGTGCTGACCGCTGTCCGCCCGAGCGATCGGATTCGCCTCGACCTCTGGCGGATCGACTCCACGATCATGCACAGCGACAGTCTCCTGTTGAACTACGGCACGTACCACGACGTGACCGTGGTCGATCCGACGATGGCCGGGATGGCGTTCCGGGACAACGCGTCCGGGCGACTGGCGATCCTATCACTCTGAATCTTAAAAAGTGCAATGGAACTTCTAATGAGCCTTCCAATTAGCCCCCTCTGAAGTTTATACGAGCACCCTTTCTATATATATACCTTATATACCCCCAGGAGAGAACTAACAATCCTTGTCCCGAGGGTTTCGGGGGGGGGGGGGGGTGTAAGCCCCAAATATATACTTTTCGTATTTTTCAATTCCGGGGGACAAAAGGGCTATCTTTCGGGGAAGTGAGGGGGAGGGGGGGGGGGCGAGTTTACGCTCTTTCTCCTTCAGCAACTGCTTCGTATATCGGTAGAATCGATCGAACTCCGCGTCCGCAACCGGACGCCGATACGCCCGATCCATAAACGCCGCCAACAACGTGCCGGCATCCTTTATCGGATGTTCCGAGACCGCCTCGACATGGCGGCCCGCCTGCTTGAAAGGAACGTCGCCAAACAACGCCCTGTAGGACGCGGGTGGCCACTGCTTGACGATCGGGGCTTCAACTTCCAGGCAATGACACGCGACCCCGGGATACATATTTTATAAATTCATGACATAAAACGAAACTGTTCCCAACTGGATACATATTTCGACAAGAAAAATGTTATTTTTACCAAAATACTGTCTTTTCTCGATCGTTTTTGAGTATTTAGGTTTTTTCAGGACTTAGATATTTTAAGATAGACACGTTTTAGCAAAGAATGACATATTTTTGGATGCTCAGGGGACACTGTCATGAACCAAAAGCTGGAAACCGTGTCCTTCTCTCTTTTTGAACTCAACAAAGAGCTGCAAAAATTTTGGAAAACACTTAGAGTGGTGGGATCGGGATGATACTTGATGGGAAAAATAAGCGCAAGGCCCAGATACATGATTGACATAACCGGAACTGATTCGCTCTCTTGGGGGTAGTTGGGGGGGGGGGAGTAATTCTTAAAAATTAGAAAAAATTAGGCATTTTCAACTTACGAACGGGCGATCGGATCTCAGTGAAATTTAATGTTTAGAAGGGTATAGTGTCTCAGAGCTCTTATTTTAAACCCCGACCCGATCCGGAACGCAAAATCAGTATCTGTGAACGCAGCTACCGCATTCTGACTGAAGTGGTTGGCCTGCCCAGTACCGATATCATATTTGATCCAAATATCTTTGCCATCGGCACTGGCATTGATGAACACGCCAATTACGCGGTTGATTTCATCTCCGCCGTTGATTGGATACATAAAAATCTACCCGGTGCGAGCACTTCCGGAGGACTGAGCAACGTATCCTTTGCCTTCCGTGGCAATAATCCAGTGCGCGAAGCGCTTCATACCAACCCATTGTATATTGCATGGAGGAAAAAGCACAATGAGTTTGAGAAGAAACGTACTTTCTGTTGTGAAGTATCAACTAATATGTCTATGTGTAATACTAACTAAAGAAATTCCAGTGTTTTCTTCTCTGTTGATCTCAAATATTCATTGATCACAATATTGATGAGGAAGTCACAAGTTATAAAAAACCTTTTTGTCGTATGGACAGAACATTGAAAAATTCTTACGAAATTATTAAAACAATTGAAAAACCAGTCGACCGTTTCTTGGAAATTTCGAATATGGCACTGCCAGCAGCAATATTTTTATTTAAAACGACACTTCTTTTTTCTATGTAAAATGACCATATTGGAGCCATTGCTCATGAACAATATGAAATTCAGATCTGCAATTATTCGGACACATTCTTTTGGGTCGCTTAAAACGTCAAAACGACTTCTATTGTGCACACTCTTGCACATTTTACCGAAGGATGAACTTAAATGAGTATAAAGATTTCTTTTTAAACCTTCGTTTTTGCCTAAGTTTCAAGCTCCTATCTAAAAAAAAACATGACGGATGCGTGTTTATTTGTTGTTCTTTTTGTTTTTCTTTTTTGTTTTTCTCAGGGGTGATCGTATCAAACGAGTGGCCCTACAATGGCATGGGTGGGCTCATTCCAATGGAAAATAAAAGTTTTAATGCCCTTTTTAAATGGACAAAAAAAATTGAGGGCACCTAGGCTCCCTCCCACTCTCATTTTTTCTCACAGTCACCAGATTGAAATTTTGAGATAGCCATTTTATGACGCTGGTAGACTCCAAGATGAGAATTTGAGAGAAAATTTTTTGGAAGAGTTGAATATTAAAATGAAGAGTCTAAAATTTGACAATGTAAAAGATGGGTAGAATAATTTTAGAAAATAGTTTGTCAAATTGCTTATAATGCCTTAGGGAAGAAAGTTAGTAACGCAGCTAGGAATATTGACTAAAAAGTTTATGTTTAATAGAGAAGAGAAGGGGCTTGTGCAAAAATTATTTGTGTGATAGATCTAATGAAAATAAGGGTAGTACCAGCTTCGTAGCGTTCCCCCCTTTTTTGCCAAGCCAAAAGGATTTCCAATGCAAATTGCTGTTTGGGGATAACCATAATCATTTGAAATAAAACCATATTTGTAATCAATGCGAAAGGTAGAATATTTTTGCCTATCCCCCCTCGTTGTGCGCTCTATTTTTCAATTTGGTGTTCTATGGGACGTGGTTTGCTCTTCGATACTTGTTGATTGACGCTTTGAGAGGTACGATTTCTCCTGAGGGTTACTGCTCTACCAGCGCGGCGCTGGGTTTCGAAATGCTGTGCCTTCTGTCCGAGGCGCATGTCGCGCGGCATGGCCAGCGCCGCAAGACCCACTGGACGTGACGTCTTCCGAGACATGCCTGTGCGGCTTGATGGCGATGGTTTGAAAGCAGGACGAGAACTATGCGTGCAGCCGTCTATGAGGCGTTTCAAGGCAAAGTCAGCGTGGAGACCGTAGCAGATCCCGAACCAAGCGAGTTCGGCGCGGTGATCGCTGTCGAGGCCGGCGGCAAAAATATGGATGTTTGGTTTTTTCCTCTGTTCAGTACAAAGATTTATCTTCGAAATGATGCTCTCATATTTGTAAAAACCGGTAAGCATCTGTGTGATATTGTCGATCAAAACACTGCAAAATCACCATTTCGACCGAAATTTGGAGACATCTCTGTTACCATTTCCGTTACCTTTACCGGAGACGTCACCTTTAACGTCCCCGTTACCATGATTATTGTAATGTGTTATAATTCCCCATGTATCCAACAGCCACATTTTAGAACGCTTGTTTTCCTGTCATTATTTTGAAAAACGGTCAGAAATTAAATTTTAAAAAACAATTTTTTCAACTGAAAGTAAGGAGCAACATTAAAACTAAGGAGCAACATTAAAACTGAAGGGGGCTGCCCCTTCCTTATGCCTCACTTTTTACGCTAAAGTTGGATTATTTTTTTTTGTCCCAATTCTGTAAGAGCGACTCCTGATACGCAAAGGCCGTTGAATTTGAATCATATACATTTTAAAGAACCTTAAGACTTTGGACCAAAAGCGGGTTGGCCTTGGACCGGGAGCCCCACGATCAACCAAAGTTCACGTTTTTGAGCAAAGTGGGTAGAAGTGGACTCATCGTCGCAAACGACCTCACCATTGGCCAAAACAGACAAATTATCGCATTTAGAAACCTAAAGGTCCAAAATCGTACAAAACAACGCCGATGGTGCGTTTTCGGCTGTCGAAAATGGGTAGGGGCCATGTTTCTGGCGACCTTTAAAAAATGTCGTTTTTCGGAGGCGCTGGCGGCTTTCAAGCAGGTTCCTAACATCCAATTCGTTAGATTGGGGAAGCAACAACAAAGATACCACTGCATTTCCACAACACAAAAAGCAAGAAGTTATGTGAAAGGGGGACTTTTTTTCTGAAGAGGGTGAATAAAATAAAAAACGTTGGCCAGCATTTCACATTCAACATTTTCAGGCGTTTTAATATCAGCTGCCTAATTCACGTGGCGAAGTTCTCTCTTCCCCTCTTTGCAGGTCATGTAATCTTAAAAATGAAACAATCCAGTTCACATGCACACAATCCATATAGAAGTAATTTAGCACTCTCTAGTTTTTCTACTGTTAATTGCGCTTTCTATATCGCTCTGAAAATCATTTGCTTGCATTACGAGGCTGAAAATCACAACAAATTTTTGGGGATTATTTTTACTGTGGAATTGAAATATTACTTAATTTTACATGGTATGAGATACTTTTTTATAGGGGAATATAGCGATAACGGAATCCTTTGCCATGAGCACAAGAATCGAACAGCGTTTTTAGCAGCCAAGTTACGTAATATTTGACCCAATAATGCAAGAACTTATAATCTGTATTACCAAAAAGCTGAACAGGGCCTTTGCTCACGAAAAGGAAAGAGAGGGAGCTAAAATTATTTCTTTTTAATCCAGGAGGCAGTTCTTTTATTTATTTGTTTATTCGATGAAAATACCAAAAAAGGTATTTTCAATGAAAAATATGCTGAACAGAAAATTATTTCTCAAAATTCAGGGAGGATGTGGAATAAACTCATCGGAGTGGGGGGCCCCCGAAGGAAAATTCCATCAATGCAAAAGTGAGCAGCCAAAGAGAAAGTACAAAATAGGTACCTCAAAATGTCAATCAGATGTCCTTAGGGGTAAAAGAGAACCTAATATATATATATGAAAAAGCAGTTTTAATAAAGGAGCTGGTTGGTCTTCAATCACTTTCGACTTATAAAAAAGAACTAGAACTCTCAATTTCTGATCGAATAAGCTTCCGCTGAAGTTTCTATGACCATAAGACAGAGGTGGGAACGAGGAAGATCTCTCTGGGAAAGGGTTTAAGTTATGCCTTGGGGACATAGAGGGTTCTTATAGAAAGGTTGGTCGTATATGCTTTGGAGGGGACTCATTGGATTGGCAATTCAGAATGTCTAGTGCCCTTTTTAAGAGTCAAAATGATAAGAGCGCAGCTAGATCTCCCCCCCCCCACACACACACACACAAACACGTTGTTTTTTCCTGAGATGTATTCAATAGATATTTTGAGACAGTTTTTGTATTCAAAATAGTTCAAATATCATGACCATGAGAGATCCACTTGTTCCACGGATCGCAGTTACCGAAAATCGAACAAAAAGTGTTGTTTAGAGTCTCGTGATCCTTGTCAAGATGTAGACACTGAGATAGGCCCAATCAGTCACAGATCAATGCGAGAAATTCTTCCCTGCAGTAATTCCCAGAGATATGATACTGTAGAACCACATGAACTACACAAAGTGGTGTGGGAACACGGCGAGAAAAATGATATTCCTCAAGTACGAATAGGACACTGCTTTAGCCAAAACCATTGTTTTATTTATCGTTCTGTTACTTTGTGTGAGTGCGTCCGTGGCGGGGTGGCTGTGCGACATACACTATGTTTTCTTTGATACACCTCAAAGGTATTGCACCATAATTCAGAATCGATTGATGGTTCAGTAGTAAGGTAAATATAGCGACACTATCTGCTACTAGGTTGTCAAATTGGAGTATCTCTAATATTTCGGAACGTAAAAAATAAAGCTAAAGCAGTTATTCGATACCTGATGGCCTTCTAAGAGCGGAAAATTACTGACATAAGGAATTAATTGAGTAATTAACAATATTATAATAATTATGTTCCCCCTGCGAAAGAAAGAAAGATAAGAACCATGGATTGCATTCCATACATTTTTGAAGAGTTAATAATAGGAATTTCTACGTGACAATATATTAGTGCAAACTAACAAGAAACATAATACTGACTGTCATATTTCAAAGATATAAAAATAAAATGTGTTTTTTAAAGTTTTACAGGCAATTTTCGAATAGTGGGTTTCGCTGTACATCCTAAAAAATCAGAGACTGTTTTTACAAAATATCATATTCCTACTACTGCCATCAATTCATTTCCATACAGAGATGACGACATGTTTAACTATCTCAAGTAGATGGAAATAAATTGGTAATTTATTAAGATTCAAACCACTGCTTTCAAATTAGGTTCATTTAGGCTCACTTAGTGTAATGGTCACGTTAAGTCAACCTTAAATGGGCCTAAATTGAATGCATTTACTTTTTGTGCCAAATAACTATTTTCGTTTCGTTACCTATTTTCAGCGACAGCGACGACATCTTTATATTTTACAATCTGAAAAGCAAAGTTTTTTTATTTTACAATATGAATAAAATGGAAATTCTGCAACGCATTATTATGCTCAACTTTATCAAAACTATACTTATTTATGAATGATAGGACTCAGTCAAAGGTTGAAGGGGTTTCTCTCATAAACATCTTCACAAATAAAGAGTGTATTTGATTACTATTAGCCTGAAGCTGTAAACATAAATGAATAAATATTTCCTTTAACGTGACGGCCTCGACTCAACCTCCGAGGTCGCAAGGTGTGCGGATCCTACTTTGGCCTTCCCCCGAACAGACCGGCTCCCCTTTGGTGGAGAAACACTTGGAGGTCGAGGTCCTGCGGCGCGAGATCGACATGCGCCAGCATCTGGACCGCGGCATCCCCACCTATGCGGTCGTCGACAAGAACGGCAACCTGGTCCCGGACACCATCCAGCGCGGCACGGTACGGAGGCTTGCGGACGGCGAGCTACAGGACAAAAAGCTACAGCGGTTCCTAAAATATTTAAAAAATGATCAAAAACATGTACAAAAATTATTGTAGTTGCGTTCAGACCTCTAAATACAAAACAGAAGAGATTGTAACAACTTCAGGCGTGCTGCAAGGCTGCATTAATTCTCCACAACTTTTCAACCTTTTTTGCACGCCATAGCCTACTGACCATGCTTGAAATCCAAAAACCACGTTGGAGTAACCATTAAGAGAGTTCACATCGAGACACTAGCTTATGCCGACCAACTGGACCTTTGTTCATTTTGAAAATTCATTCTGTTTTCTTTTTCCGTCTACTTTTTCTTTTACGTTCGTCTGACTGTCTTTTTTTTCGATTATAATGGACTTCAGTAATATAGTGATTGATTGGTTCGGAGACGAGAGAAGAAGAAAATCTTCTAGCATAATCGAGGTCGCGGTTACTTAAAAGTAATCGAGGTTACTTAAAATCGAGGTTAAAAATCGAGGCATAATCGAGGTAACTTCAGGCCGTAGATGACTCATAGATTATAAATTAAAGAAATAATGCGTTTTATTTTTGTTTCTTTTTGCTATTTATTTGACGGATTGAGGTTAGGCTAGGTTTATTTTCTTTTGACAGCCAGATGAGTAATATTTTTCAACTTAAAAGTCCATTCAGATAGTTTCTTTGTAGACCTTCAATGTCTGGAAAAGAAAACTTTGAAAAAAAATAATTCAAAATTGTTATAAATGTTTTAGAAAATCCGTAAAATATATATTATTACTAGATGTTGGAATTATTCACAGTCTGACGTTTGTTTTTATTTAGTTCAACATCCGCCTAAGTATTCGTTAAAAGTTTCACCTTAATACCCTTAGCTTGTGCAGTTGCAATAGTTGTAGTAGCATTAGTAGCAGTATGCACATATCACCAGTGGTTTCTTCCACATCCCCTTCAACACATCCTGAAAGTTTCAGCTTAATATCGTAAACCGTTTCTGAAGCATTTCCGACGTGTCCGTTTGACAACCTGTGTGGGCATAGTGAATTTTGAATTAGTTCCACACAGTTTCTATGTTGCACGCCTATGATGACAACATCAGATAAGTCAATATCAGGATGCTTTTCTATAAGCTCCTCTACGAAGGGCAACAGCAAAGTCACGCATTCGCTCCAATTTCAGTATGATCTTTCTCTAAGGCATTAAGCTTATACTTGATATCAGGAAATGCCTTCTCTAAAGCTTCGCAATAAGGTGCAATATTGGGATCCTGTACAGGTTCAACTGTCAATATCTTAATTCCGGATGCAATCGCATATCCCATCTCTAAAATAGCCCTTGCCTCAGGGGTTGAAAGGGGGATTGTCAAACCGGAGGCATGGTTATCTGACCTCTGGACTATTTTGAACAAAATAGCTATTTCAAAATTTTTATCTGATGCGTAGAAAATAAATGGTGTGGGTGGTGGCTTGTTGCCCTCCAATCACTTCGGACTCTTAAGAAGAGCATGGATTTGCAATTAACTCTTGTGCCACACAAAATTGTAACATATTTAACATAAACTCCTCTAGTAGAACATTAATCGGAAATTTCCTGACGACGACTGCGACGGCGAGACCGATGAGGAAGGCGCGCTTGGCTGCACCAGCTACTACCCCGACGCCGACAAGGACGGCTTCGGCGGTGTCAAGGGCGAGAGCTGTACCTGTGGTGCTCCGGGAAATGACTTCATCCTGATTGGTGGTGACTGCAACGACGATTCGAAGCTGGTCAACCCGGACGTGGCCGAAGTCTGCGACGGCATCGACAACGACTGCGACGGATTGACGGACGAACAGAACGCCAAGGGCTGTCAGTGCTGGATACGGCGGTCACGGAGGAGGGAGTTGCTCGACGGGGGGACTGGGCGTCGTACAGGAAAAACGGACCCGAGAATCATGGGAGAGCCTCTCTTACACGCCACCACCTGCCGCGGATACAGCTGACTCTTGACAATCAGAGCGAACGCGCCCTCCTGTGCGTCGGGGATGTGGGTGAGAAATTGCCCGCTCCCAGGAATGAGGTCAGGGAGTTCCGCACCAGCTGACCAATCGCCGTCTCCACAACTTGCTGAAAGGTTTTAAAACAGTAGCACTTTTCAATAGTGCTTTATGTTATAGAAATACAATTATTTTATGACAGGAATATTTAAAAAATGTTATCCCCAAAAAATACTAGAGGGAAAATGGAAGACAAAAGATGGCTTCTAGAATTAAAAAAGCCTCTTCTGGGGTCGAATAGGTTTAAAACCAGGGTACATTATTGCTACTGTACTTCCGTTTAAAGCAGTAACAACCGTCGCCCTTCATGAGTCGCCGCAAACAATTTCGATGCGTCATGATAATTAAGATGATGATTAATAAATCGAGCAATCAGACCTTTTTGGCTCTTAACTTTAATTTCGTGACATAGGAAAGAGACAATGTTGAAATTTTATCTAAATTTGTCAAAGGATGTCATGATACATTTGAACCTAGTCTCCTATACACTGATATGGAACAGACAGCAGTTGATATAGCAAGTTGCCATTTCAGACTACAATGAGCTGTAGGACCTTACCATAATAAAGAATGCAGCTCTTAGCCAAAGTTACTTACAATAAGAGCGCGAAAGCACAGCTCCAAGGTCGACGCTTTTCGTCGATGGACTTTGCGGCGATTCCAGAACGCTTCCAATATCGAATTCAGTTCCAATTCCAAGCTCTAGGCAAAGCGAAGAACGAAGAGCGCTTTTTGTGAATGGTTTTCTCTTTTGAGTCAAAATCCTCTTTATGCGAATTTCACTTCGAGATAATCTGTTGGATCGATTTGGGCCTGGTTCAGTAATAACTTCTTCTGCTCCAACGCACTCTTGCCTTGGTTGTCAAGAAATGTAAAAACAAAAATCCAAGTGCTTCCAAGGGGCTATTCTAGGAATATTATGTACTACATAATTTGTTTAAACAAATCAGTTTCTACACATATGGAGTATTGGGCACTAGCAATAATATTTCAAACTATACAAGTTACAAACAATCAACGTTGATGACTCAAAAGTTCTATAAGATATCGAGGGGGTTAACCATTAGATTTGAATAGAAAACGGACAATGACACTACCAATACACTTAAAGAAATGACAACCGAGCCATTTGCTTCATGATTTAACAACATGCGAATTTCTATTTTCGTCTTAAGATTGTTGAGAGTGTTATTTATTTTATCTATAAGCGTTAAATATTGCTGAGTTGTAGATGCATCTTTATACCTTGCAATAATCATCCCTACATGCCAGCCATCTTTGTTATGCAATTTTAATAAATCTAAAACATCAGCTGGTCTCACGGGTGAATTGTCATGGGATAAAAGACTGGTAAGTAGTGTTAAATATTGCTGAGTTGTAGATGGAAATAGAATTTGCTTCAAACCTCGGAGATCCACCTTAAATATATCCAGATATTTTCATCCTCGTTCACATAAGTCCTCTCCCAGCCTTCTAGAATCAGTGGTTGAATTAACAGATTTAAGAATTTCAAAAATAACAGGTTTCAGGTTCGATCCCGTGACTCGCAAGGAAGCAATATAGCAACCACTATATGTCTAATTTTACCTACGGGTTTTTTGGGTACCCAACCGACTGACGGTATCTCAAACAGTAAGCTGTACGTGCATAGCCAAATTATAGATTTGAATGTGCACTTGCATGTTGGTAAAGGCACTTGTTTCAGCATTCATTTTTGCCTTTGTCCTTTGTCCTTTGAATACCTTTGAAGGTCGCTTGTGATTCTTCTTTGATTCTCATTTTATTCTCTTAACAATCAAAGTTGATGCTGCTGCACGTTGATTTTATTTTTCATTGTTCATTGTCCATCCTCCTTCCATTTTTGCTTGGTGAATAGGTATTTCTTGCTAGTTTAAAAGTGTGACTGCCTACAACAACATGCAAGACTTGCTCACCCTTCAGCACAAATGACGAAGGAGCTGTTGACTAAAAGTGAAAAACGTTCCAAGAACATTGTGGCAGATGAAACTTTGATGATCCTTAGCTCCAAAAGGGAAGATGAACATAGCAGGACGGGCAATTTTAAGAAATGCTTTGTTAAATGCCCTGACAGAACAGAATGCAATATTTTTTCCAAAACAGAAAAAGAAGCAGCAAAACTTATTGTGCTTTCTCTGCACCACAAGGCTAAAAGTAAAAATAACATTCCAGTTTGTGAAACTGATATCACTCCAAATTCAAATACTAAAATTTATTAAAAAATATGAAATAAAAATCTTACTTGCCATTTGCTTACATCCAGCTGCAGACTTGCACCAGGCGCATCGTTATCGTTCTCCTCTCCTCTGAGACCGAGGAGGCTCCCTCCAACCATAGTCATGGTTTGACTTGTGCTTGCATCATTGCCAACTGGTTTGAGCAAAAATAGTCTTATAGCTCCCTGATATTGACTAGGTTCTTCCTGCCAAAACAATTTAAAACCACGACGATAGAAGTCTGTTAAAAATAAACTTAAATCACATATAGGGTTTTTCTACAATCATGCCAGGGTAAAGGTTCCCATTGATCACATTTATTATAGCGACAGTTGGAGCATAGGTAACCTCTAGCGTGAGAGTCGTAAAGTGTTGCGAGAGCAACACTTTGGTTTTGTCCATTTTTTTTTTTTTTTCCCTATGGCGTCAATCTCAGCTTATTCCTGGAAACTCTTGTGGTCAAAAAGACTAGATTGATCATTTTCCGATTTCATTTTCATATATACAAATATCAACAAGAACAAAACCCAAAAAAGAATAAAGTGCTTAATTTTTTGTAAATTAGGACTATTTGAACTAGAGTATGGGTTTTAACCAGTTAGAGCCACAATTTTCCCTAACCCATTTAATAAACCAGTTTTAAGCTGATCGAAAAATTAGATTTTTTGGCCGAATTGGGAGTAAAAAAAAAAACTAGAATAATGTGCCGCAGTTTTATTACCAATTTACCTTCCAAACCTATTTGAGTTGTTTCTTCAGGGTCATTAAAACCGTCTTTGAATTTCATTTTCATTGATTGCTAGGGTCCCAGTGGAATTGCTCGCTAGGGCCCGCGTCTTGAAGGCTCCCCACCCTGAAGTTTTTCCTGGCCCTCACAGGGTTTTAAACAATCAGAGAAACTATTACGTAACGCGTACATTTGTATCCCGAAGAAAACATTCCCTATTACATAACAACCAAAAGTAAATAAACCATACCCACTTCTCCGTGTCTAAGACAAAAGCATCCGATGACATTTTCTGCTCTTTGGTTGATCCTCCAAAGAGGAACATTGAATGATCACCCAGTGGCGCCACGGCGCACATACTTAAGCCGTCGGGACCTTCTCCAGTCGTGGGTCGTTCAGTGAGCTTTCCGTCGCGGTATTCGAAAACTCCGCGATACGTATGCAAAATGATCGAATCTCCAACAGTGCATGCCGTATGACGCGAAACAGGGAAAGGTAATGGGTCTTCTTGTATACTTTCATTACACCAGATTCGTAAAAATTCAACCGCCATAAGTTGAAGGTTGAAAGAGTCAAAATAAAAACTAGTAAAAAGAGGCTGGTACTTAGCGCAGCTATTTAAGCTACATTATATATTGCTGCTGCATCTTAAATGACAAAAAGAAACTTTACTGTACAAATATTGGTATAACTAAAGACTGAAAGATTTTGAAGCTTTCTAAAAGTGCATATGCTGACTGCTAATTTCTTGCTCAGTAAAATTGATAAAGTTATCATAAGTTATACCGTGCTCTATACACATGTGGCTGACCCGGACTAATTCGCTGAGACTTGGCGTGTTAGAACCTCTCTTGCACCAGAATATCGAGAGGGGAATGAAGGGGGTAAGAATCTATTACGCTTTGTTTAAGAACTCTATAGCAAGGGTGGAGTTGCATACACAGGAAGTGGTAATAACAAAGTTAGCGGTACCAACGTAGTCGGTGGTTCAGTAATCAAAACGTAGCAAAAGCTGGAATGGGGTTATCTTTTTAACGCAAGTACTGAGCATGTTTGGGCATTAGGGCTAATATGGGGTATAATTCGTATAGACCAACTTTTGTCACTTTGAATTTGTCCCGCTATAACAATGTACCGTCAGTTACATGTACAATGCATTACATATCTGTTGATAAACGTATCACGTACACTACATATATATTGCTTGTCAGAAGTAAAATTTGAACTAATTCTGTATGAAATAGTCTCACCAAACCACGGAATAAAATTATCCATGTATATTCAAGATATTCTGGATCTTTCGTGTCCTGTCCGGGTGTGGGTGGTGTTTTCTGTGCAAAATTAATAGTATATGTGCCATTTTTAAAGTTGTCTGTCACGGACAAGCGCGGCGTTCCGGCCTGTTCGTACCAGCGTTTGAACTGTGCAAGATCGCGGCCGGTTGCCTCCTCGAACACCGTCAGCCAATCCTCGATTGTCGCCGCATCGCCGTCGTGGCGCTCAAAATAGAGATCCAGTGCCTTGTAATAGGCCTCATCGCCGACCAGCGTTTTCTATTAAGGAAAAAATAATGATACATGGCTCATCATTCAAGACTCTCGCCCTCCTTTAAGAAGCCAACCACAGAGCATGCTTAACCAACTCATGCTCATCGGTAATGGAAAAGGATGCCATGTAATTCAAAAGTTGAGCATGATTTGGTACACAATTTACAAAATAGTAGAATCAACAACCAACTCAAAAGAACTAAAGGTTGACATCGGATCTTTAAATGGGAAAAAATATAATCCTCCAGATATATTGACTAGACATTGTGACGAGTCCGATATCTGCATTTCAATATTTTTGCTCGGTCGCAGCAAAATAATATAGAGTTTCGGTGCAAAAATACATGAAAATTCCACAGTGGCAACAAATGTATACAAAAAGCAGCAAATTATGTCTTTCGAGTAGCTGACAGTTCCAACGTGTACTGGAATGTAGACAAGAATTGTGATGCATATTGAAATCATTGTGAAGGCAATGAACTTCGCTTCGTTGTAATTATGTGGCACTTTGCGGACCAGAAATGCTTGGGAAACGGATTAAAGAAAATAAATCAAAACTCATATTTCAAAAGCGTGACGGTTGGAGCTGGAAACAGATAACCTGGCTTGATTTTGAAACAGAAGTAAAGAGCATTGCCTGCTTTCTTCTTGATTTAGGATTTAAGAAAGAAGACAAAGTCATTTTTTATTCAACAAATACACTTGAGAGTTTATTTTTTGAACTAGCGGTTTTTTTACTGGGGGGAATTACAGTTCCTGTCAAAAAATATTCTGATATTAGCACTGTTGTTCGTTCTTCTAATCCTTCGCGTCTTCCTGCTGACGCTCGGAGTCGTCCGATGGGCGTTGGTCAACGATGGCCTGATGCTCTGGATGGCAATCATGCCGCTGGTGTATCGGCGATTCGTGCCGGCTGAAGAACCGCTCTCACAGGCGAACTCAACACACCGAGGTGAGCCTGCGAGATGAGCAGTGACGCGGCGAAGACGGTTACAGTTCCGACTGCCGTCATGCCCAGCCAGAGTCTGGACCGTGCGTAAGTCATGGATTTCAGATACTTGAAATTGCTGTTTTGGGATCCGGTCCGGCCGGTCTCTCTGCGGCGATATTTTTGCGCCGTCAGGGCTGCCGTGTCACGATTTACGAGCGATTTAAGGAAGCACAGCCGGTCGGCGCGGGACTGATGCTGCAGCCCACCGGGATGAGCGCTCTTCATCAACTGGGCCTGCTTGATCAAATTTATGCCAGCAGCCAACAGGTGGACCAGATAATTGGTAAAGACGCCGATAGCGGGCGGACTGTCCTGGATGTGTAATTCTCATCAACGATGGCTCCATATTGCAAATCCTAACTAAAAATTTCAAATACATACTAAGAATAAATTCTACCACTGGAGGGGGGAGGAGGAGACTGGTATGTAGTTAAACTGGAAGCAAGTAAAAAAGTCAAATACATAAAAATCTTGTGAATACAACAGCAAGATTCCTCCTGTGAAGGAAAAACTATCCATTATACTTTCGTTCCAAATGTAGTATTCCTCAAAATATTTCAGCCCCAGACTGGGGAGGGTAATTGAATGCAGAGATAGTCCTGAATGCTGCACTGGAAAAATGAGTGTCGCGTTGAATCAGTCTTAAAACTCCTGAAAGCACAGTTTTATGAAAAACAGCCTCAACATCATCCTGATCGCTGCCTTGTTCAGCACAGCGCCCATGGTCCATGCAGGCAAACAGGATGAGCAGGCATTGATGGCGGGAGTGCAGGGTTTCTATGGCTGGGCGCTCAAGAATGGCAAGCAGGTTGCTGCCTTGCAGCCTGCTATCAAGGACATCCCTCAGCCGCCGGCAAACGCACGCTCGAGATCGGCGATCAGGTCTGCCGGGTCTTCGAGTCCGATGGACAGCCGGATCAGGTTCTCGCCGATTCCGGAGCGCTCCCGGTCCGCGGCGCTGACCCGACTGTGGGTGGTGGTCGCGGGATGCGTCACGATGCTGCGGCTGTCGCCGAGATTACCGGTGATAGAAAACAGTCCGAGCGCGTCGATCAGTTGCCAGGCCTCGGCCCGCTCACCCTCCAGCTCGAACGATACGATCCCGCCACCTTGGGTGTTTTTACCCTCTTATCCGAGTAGCCATAGCGCATTGAGTGTAATATTTATTTATTTGTGCTGATGTTAAATGTATTTTTTTGTCTCTTTTCTTGTGTTACTCCACTTCATTTCCTGTAAAGGGGGTTATAAATTAAGACATTAATTAATTATTTGGAAGTGTCCAGAAATTCAAGGAAGTTTGAAGTGTCAGGGGATTTGGCCCAAATTAGCCCCTGCCTTCGACTCGGAACAAATCAAAATCCATTTCATCAATTGTGATTGGAAGTATGCTCATTGCGCCGCTCTTGTATCCGATTTTAGGTGTTGCGCTCGGTCTGGTAATGTCCAACGGGGAGGTGTTAGGGAGATCATTTTTGACACTTCTAAAGTCATTTGCAATTGGTTTGGGCCTTGCAACAATCGCGGCGTTGCTTCTTGGGAGCGAGGACATGACCTCCTTGCATGAGGTGGTTATCCGTACCGAACCAGATCTACTTTATTTTGTTATTGCATTTGTTGCTGGTCTTGGGCGAAGATTGTTTGTTCAGAAAACACGACAGTGAGAAACTTCATGGAGGGGCTATCGGTTGCGAGTCGCGATTTCAGCGATGCTTGTGAGCAACTGTTGCCTCGTATTGAAGATGCCTTGAAGGACGCGGTTTCCCCGGCCCGGTTGCGACCCCATGAAGTTCCTGAGCGGTTGCGATCCGCCATGGAATACAGCTTGCTCGCTGGCGGAAAACGATTGCGACCGGTTCTGGTGCTACTCGGCTGCGACGCTTGCGAAGGCAATAACTACCTACAGCTTGCTGGTAGCTACGAAAGGCGTGAGTTCACCAAAAGAAAGTACCTTTATGCTCCCGGACTTACCTTGCCAAGTTCTACTCCCAAACTCGAGTACAAGCTTTCCTCTGCTTCAGCTACTCACCACTGGGATTTATCTAAAGGAATCTCATTTTTCGAGCAGTTTAGCTGGGAAAAGAGACTTTCCAATATGCAAGAAAGGAGCGTTCCTTTTGATCAAACTTATAGCAAATTCACCTGCCAGATCTAAAGATCAGCCAATCGAAAACAAACTCAATACGGACCTCCGGGCTAGATGAAACTCCGATTACATTAAATAGCATCCCAATCGAGAAGGTTCAAAATTTCAAATATCTAGGCTGCCTAATAAATCCGAAGGGCGAAGCTGTAAAAAAAATACAAAGCCGATCTCCGCAGCCCAGGCAGCATTCATTCGGCTTCGGAAGTGTATCTGGTTACGAAATGAAATCTCCCTTCGAACAAAGCTCCGGCTATATAACGCTTTGGGATCATCATGAAACTGTCAATGCGTTGTCCTATGTACGTATTCCTCCATGCTTTCGATTCTACCACTGAATCTGGAATCTGTGCAGGAACTAATTTCTCAGATTTTCATGTAGAGCATGACAAAAAAAGGAATAAATATATAGTCTGGATTTTTCGTCACTGGGCTTGAGACCTTATCCTTGAAGATAAAGTTAAAGTATCTTCTCCAGGTATAATTTTTCAAAAATACAACGCTGTATTTATGGCTGTCTTTATGATGTGGGCCCGCGGGTCGTGGAGCACATGGTTGACGGTGTGCTCTATTTCGAAGGCGACCGGGGCCACCACTACCGGATCCTCAGGACTGTGAAAAACCGGTTCGGACCGACCGATGAAATCGGCGTGTTCGAGATGTCGGATCGCGGTCTGCGGGAGGTGGCGAATCCGTCGGAGCTGTTTTTGGGTGAGCGCAACGAAAGCGCACCCGGGGCTTCGGTCTTTGCCGGCATGGAGGGAACCCGTCCGGTGCTTGTCGAAGTTCAGGGGCATCAGGGACTTCGGAAAAAGTTCCTTCCGAGGCGGCAAACGAATCGCCCAATTGAGATCCAGAAACCGTAGGATCCGCTGGGGTGAAGCCTACCCCGGCATCCAACTCCACCCAGTAGTGTTCACGGGATTCGGCGAGTAATTGCGGATCATTGGCTGGATCAGCTCGTTCCACATCATCTGGAGGGCACCCCACTACACGTGTAGGATTGGGGAACATGGAGAGAATGAGTTGCTGGCTGGTCGTGTCTGAGAGTGGGCAGAAATTCTTGGACCTTATGACCCAGCTTCACCTTGCCTAACAACAGTTTGCAAAAGAATAACGACAGAAGAATACGAAAAGCAAACATCTGAGACAACAGAAACAGCTCTTGCAGATTTGATTCGATATCTGGAATATAATCCTACTGCGTATCACAATATTCTCAGAAAACGAAAGAGAGAAGACCAAGAAAATGCTGGGGTACTGTCATGGCTGAAAGTTAAGATGCTGTCCACCTTCCTTGGAGATGATTATGTTCTGTATTTGGACTACCCTCATCTTAAATCTCACTCTTTATACAAAAGTTTAGCTTTTGCAGAACAGCCCTTTCAGAATGGGAGCTCATTTAATATAAAATAACTTAATATAATACAGCTTTTTCATATAATATGTATAGTTTGAATATATATAATTTTTTAATGTAATATAATTTTTTAAAATACAGAATAACTTTTATAGTATAATATAACTTTTCGAGATAAAATATTATGAAAACTTCGAGAACATCCGCCTGAAATGCTAAGGTGGTCCGCCATGTTCCGCGCCGGCCTCCTCTCCCTCGCTCTCCTGCTTCCCTCGGTCGCCTCCGCCCAGGAGGTCGGCGAACCCGCGCGCGAGATCCAGGCCGCGCACTGGTTCAACTGGATCGGCGACGGTCCCTCGATCGAGGGCCTGCGCGGTCGCACGATCCTGGTGCACTTCTTCAAGGTCGAGGAGCCCGAGAAGAACGCGTTCCTGATCCTGTGCAAGTTCCACGAGGAGTACGCGGACAAGGGGCTTTATTTAAGTTCCAGAGTTAAACAATTACAGTCTCGTTTCTTTCAATTGCTTTTTGTTTTTCTCCTTTTTCAATCTTTACTTTGTGAGCTTTTAAGAGATGGATATAAGGGAGAAAATATATATAATTATTTCCGTAGCACAAAAATCTTAAAATAAATATTTGAAAACAAAAATACTATCTCGAAAGGAAACCAATTTCAATTATTTAAAAACTTGCAGTAAGACCTCCGTCAGATGACAAGAAGCAGCTAATTTTATTTTCTAACGTTGCACACTCTCCCCAGCTACCTAAGCAAATTCTTAGTCAACAATTTCAGCCTTTAACGCCACAACCAGCCCCTAGACAGTCCTTGCAACACCCTACTCATTTGAATCCAGGGCATATTCCCGTGTCTACTCAGCAGATGTCAAAACAGCCTCAACAAGTGAGTCCACGTCCCCTCACACCTTCTCAGCAAACTAGTACCTCACGAAGTACTCTTCAAAAGGGTGAACATTTCGTACACCGAGATCCGGCTTACGTCCGCGGTTGCTCGCGCCCCGATCCTTGCGAGCGACATCAGGGCGAGGCGGCGCGACTGGTGGTCTCCGTCGCGAACGGCTCGAACCACGGTCTCCCGGGCGAGCTGGTTCACCTTCCCGCCGCCACCGATCTGGCCGAGGGCGATCAGGCAGCTCCACTGGACCTCCTGTTCCGTCCTGGCAGATCGATCCAAGAGCGAGGAGAGGCGTTCGACCGCCTCGACGTGGCAGGCCTGGGAGACACCACCCTCGGCCTGGATCTATCTTTATTATCTTTATTTTATTAAATTTTATTTATTAAATCAATTTAAATTAATTTATTATTTTTCATTTATGTGTTATCGCTTACTTTTATTATTAGTCGCATGTTTATTAACCAGGCTACTTTTTTTTCAAGAATCTCTATTCTAGTTCTATTAATTAGAATGTAAATCTTGAACCTCTTGAATCCTATCTTAAAATATTGCTTAAGTAATTTAGGTAGATTGTTAAAGTCCTGTTCACACCTGCGATAGCTAGATGATTTCACATTTGATTTTACGGCTCCAGTGAAGCAAATGCTCATTTATGAGGCCTGAATACCCTAACATCACCCAAAGAAAGAGAGTACATCAATTTTAGAGGTCAGGGCTGCAATCGCTGATGACCTGAAAGTAGTGAGCAAGGCTTTTGGAAGAAGAGCCTGTGAAGCAGTTTTTTTTTTATTTTGCTAGAATCTAAACAATTTCTCTACTACCAACAGAAGGCTGTTCCAAAACCTGCTTTAGAACACTTTCTGGATTCGATGTCCTGCACCCTGTGACCTTGATCATCGCTTATTTATCCAACCGCCTTCGTAACCGAAACTCAAAATTTGTCACGTGATCACCGCGTAACAATAAAATGAAATCTGAAGCTCATCTTTGCAACTTATAATTTTAAATCAAATACATTAAAGTTCTAGACTGATTCTTGTTTTAGATCGATTATATAAGACTTGAGCATTTTACCTTTGATACTGTCTCAATGATGTGAAACAAAAGCACTCAAGAGAAGTGCATTTTCAACAATTATGACAAAAAATGTCATACTATCCTAAAAACTTCAAGCAGTCAAAATATAAACCTTTAAAAAACTATGGGTTTCAAGTATAACTAGGCCTGAGATGGGTCCAGGGGTAAAAATATGTTTATGTTGATGTCCTAGGTACTTTAACCTATTAAAGCCTCAGTTCTAAAATTCGAACTAGGGTTACGTCTTCATAAACTTACCATTTTATAGCTGTTTTGAAGGATCGATGTTTTTTTTTGTTTTTTTGTTTTTTTTGAATATATAACATACAAAAAAGCTGTGGGAATCAAATGAGAAGGCAAGTGTATCAACAATTATTCTGCGGGGAGGGGGGGAGGAATCAACAAGGAGTAAGAGACAAGAAAATTACAAGAAAAATATAAGAAATACAGGGAATTGGGATTAACAATAGATTTAAAGTGAGTAAGGACCGAACCCCAACCCCAAATTTCTATAGACGTACAACTACAACTGCAAACTGACTACTTTGCACGAACCACTACAAAGTTGTGTGTGTGCTGGACTTGGGGGAGCCGCCCCTTGTGTCGCAGCACCTCCAACCAATTCCTCCAGCACCTTCGCACGGAGCTTTGCGAACTCTGCTCCAGAGATAAGGCCTGCGGCGAGCAGCCCTTCCAACTCTCTCAACCGCGCAGCCGCCATTGGCAACACCAACACCCCTGGAGCAAGGCTAGGAAGCACACAGAATCGATTGGACTCTGCATACATTTGTGCTCACCTCAACCCAGTGTTGCTTTCTCCTTTCTTGCTGCCCCCAACCGCATCCTGGCCGCACCAAATCGGAGCGATTACGATCTCTCCTCCCTGAAATTGCTTCGGTATGGTGCGGCACCTATCTCCCCTGCCAGATTGCGCGAAGCGGTGGAGTTTTTCGGCCCCATCCTCAACCAGGGTTACGGTGCCGGAGAGGTATGCTCCTCTGTCACGCTGCTAACAGAAGCCGATCACAAACTTGCTCTGGAAGAAAGGCCGGAACTTTTCAGCTCCTGCGGGCGGGCACTGTTTGAAACCGAGGTGTTAAACAAAGAGACGTCAAAGAACCATTTTACCATCGGCATTATCGATGATGTGACCCATACCAGTTTGGATTATGACGCCACTTTCGACATTGAGCCAGATGAGGTCGTGCGGGCCGTCTTCTGGGGTCTTGGGTCGGACGGCACAGTCAGCGCAAATAAGAACTCTATCAAGATAATTGGCGAAGAGACAGAGAATTTTGCCCAGGGCTACTTTGTCTACGATTCTAAAAAGGCTGGCGCACGCACAATTTCGCATTTCCATGGTTCTGCATTCCCAATCTCGTACATCTCACTTCAGCTTATATCTTGAGATACTGTATTGAACTATGTCAATCGGCCATCAGAACTTGACTTGAAAGCTCTAGTATTGAAGCATTCTCAACAATCACTCAACAAATTGTGATTGGATACAATTGATGTAAACAATGTTTTATCATGATTACTACCATCTTAGATGATAACATAAAGCATATTCTTATTAGCATTTTTCTAGGTGGACAAGCTCATGTGTATCATGATGGCGGCCGATATCCAGCGCTACCAGCCGTTGATCGCCTACCAGCGCGACGGCCAGTTCCTCTCCATCCGAGACCTCGGGCCGCTGTACCTCATCTATCCGCTCGACGACTACCCCGAACTGCACCAACAGGTGTTCTACAACCGCTCCGTCTGGCAGCTCAGCGAGATTCACGTCGAATGAGTTCGATTGCAACGCCCCCCGTTTCGGCCTCCCGTCACCGCCTGAAACTGTCCGCCCTGATCACCCTGGTGCTGGCCATGTAATTCCACCTGTTGAGTGGCCATATATGGCACCATATATCAAGGCGATTAACGATCTTAAGAAACAGCGCAACGCCGTTATTCTTGCCCATAACTATATGACACCTGAGATTTTTCATTGTATTTCAGATTTTATGGGTGACAGCCTTCAACTAGCTGTAGAAGCCAGCAAAGTCGATGCCGATGTCATCTTGCAATGCGGTGTGCATTTCATGGCAGAAACTTCCAAATTAATGAACCCAAGTAAAAAGGTTCTTATTTGAAGCGCGCTCAACCCCAAGTCCGCCATAACGTTTGGGGGACGGTAAGTCCTCCGAGCCCCCCACCTGGATCTGCCACTGAGATAAGCCAGTTTGACAACCTGTATGCACTTAAACTCTTTTTCATTTAGTTCAACAGTAGTAGCAGTAGCAGATGAAGTAGTAGCAGTCCCAGTCACAGTTGCAATCGGAGTAATAGTAGTAGTAGCATCTCAAGCAGTTATATTTACCTTACCACAAGTAGTCGCAGCCACAGTCACAGTCAAGCTTTGTGATATCAGAGGGTAGGCCCATCTTGAAATAGGTAGGCCTATCAGCAGTGCATAGTTTCTTGCAAATGTCTAAAATTTTTCAAAAAGCAAAATGAAATAAAAAACAGAAATACAAATTTTTCAAAAAACAAAGAGCAGAACAAAGAAACAAGACATAAGATTATAGTTATTGGTTTTGTTTCAAATAGTTCACAATAAAGTGGATGAAAAGACCAGTTTGGGTCTTGTGAATAATACTTCCAAGGTATTCTGAAGAGCCCCTGGATTTCCAGGAAATTCTCGACGAGACCATGGCTATGGCGGAAAGTATCACCCCGATGGTACTGGACGTGAGTGAACGACTTTATGAAATCCAGGCTCGTGATGAAAACATCATGTTTGAAGGCGCCCAGGGTACGCTGCTTGATATTGATCATGGTACCTATCCATTCGTTACCTCTTCCAATACCACTTCGGGAGGCGCGGCGACTGGTACCGGTGTAGGCCCTCGTAATTTTGATTATATCCTGGGGTTCTTTCATCTTTTTAGCAGCTCCTTCTCAGAACTTTGAATTACTTTGCAACTCTGATTCAATCTTTGTCTAGCTAATTCAGTCCTTGTCTCTCTCTCCTCTTATTTGTCCCAATCCTTCCTGTTGTTCTCAGTTCTTTAATGCTTTACCCCTGATAATATGTCCCAAAAATTGTATCTGTGTTCTCTTGATTCTTTTAGCAGTTCTTTCTTAGAATTTTGAATAACTTGGCAAATCTGATTCAATCTTTGTCTAGCTAATCGAAAGTTGCAGAACATCTTGCAAGGGTTCAGGTAATTTTTTCAACTTTCGAATCATCAACTCAACGACATTGTTTGTGATGTCAATCGCCTTAATTTTATCTATTTCCCATTGCCAAACAGAAGCTTTTGAATCGAAGAAAATTAAGCCCTCTTGATATAGGGTTTTCAAAAATTGACGCAAAAAGAAAGGATTACCATTTGTCTTTTGAAGCACCAAGTCTGCAAGGGTGGTTATCCTTTCATCCCTACGATTAAAGGTTGATGGCGGGCGCCAAAAGGGGGGGGGGGCAGGTCAAGAGGGGGCGCTGCGTGCCGGTCGCCGGCCGGGTACACGGCGCATAACTCTCCCATCACTGTGACGAAATCCCTGCTCTATGAGGAAGCGACTCCAGCATGGGTTCTTCGTGCGTACTTGGGTGAAGCGGAGCAGAAGCGACACGACGAAGCTATCAGGCACGAGGTGTGCGCCCGAAACCAACCGCCATCGCCGCTTGTGCTTGCAACTTCCACCACACACGGTGAAAATTGAGGTCTTGGAGGGGCAGTTGTCCCTCCTTCCCCATAGCAAACTACGACCCTGACCCCAAACACTTGCTACCTAGTAGTTAGAGAAGCGTAGACCTGTGGAGCTGGAACCACTCAAAGTTGTATAGTAAAATATGGAATACTTGTTGTTATACTTACCTAATCAAATTATATACTTGACAATTTCACCGTAGTATTCTCTCCCTACGTAACATTGGGCATCCAAAGATGCCCAATCTTACAATTGAAAACAATTTTTACAACTTTTTCACCTTGCAAGGCATCAAAAATTTTAACGACGCTGTTTACGTTTCCTTCTCCACGGAATTCATTAGTGAAAGGCAAAAAATTTTTACGTTCTGAAGAAAGACCATAGCAGCTTAAAACAAATGTTTTTCAGGAAAGGCATGGAGGCGTCACAAAGAAGGTGAACTAGAAACTGGAAATATTAATAGATGTTATCTTGTTGCAAATATAACATTTATATTCCATTTTAGTTTGTAAGTTATGCAGCAACTAGCTTTTTATCGAATTATACAAAGATATATCGAAAGTCTTTTAAAAGGTTTATTGTACTAAACAGTTCTTCTATTAGCATGCGAACAAAATTTTCTAAAAGGATTTTAATTTATGGACATTTCTCCAGTTATAGCCTATTTTCCACGCCCTTTGAAAGTGGAAAGCAATTTGGAATTCATCCATTTCTTTTCTTTTTTGGAAACAAGAAATCCAGTTTCGATGCCAGAGAAAAAAAAATAAAACTTTTACTTTGCTTTTTCTTTACACTCAACAAAGTCACCAAATGATACCCACTAATGTCGCTGCAACATCTACAAGTGATGATTTAAGTCAAACTATAGACCCAAACCAAAATTCTTTAGCAGTCATCAAAAAGGGGCAGTCATCTACCAAAAAGTCTAGCTATTTTTGTGGAGGTTTTCTACATGCCAACCGTGCCTCTTGTCCTGCCCGTGATGCAGTATGTCATAACTGTTCTAAGAAAGGACATTTTGCTAAAGTCTGTCAATCTTCAAGGAAGTCGGCGGCACGTGCGTGCGGTCGGCAGTCTCCGAGGGCACGAAGAATCCCAGCGTGCGGTTCGACCGCTGCAGAAATGCCTCGGCCACGCGCTGCACATCTTCGATCTTGGCGGATTCCAATCGATCTCGCTGCAAGAAGAGCAATCGCCAGTCTCCCTGAGCGGCCCATTCGGACAGGCTGATGGCCGCCCGCTGACTATTGCGGAAATAACGCTCCCACTGGGTCAGCAGCTCAGCTCGTGACCGCTTTACTTCTTCTTGTATAATTAAAAGAAGGGTTGTACTGAGACCACCATTTAAGAAATTTGCGAAAGGGTAATATATCATTTTTTTACGTTTTTGAATTTTTTGTTTTTGGTTGTCTAATGTTGACAACTGCTTTCTAATTCAAGTACAAATGGCATTTAGATTTAAATACTAATATCATTTGTGTTTAATCACTGCTTTTTTTTATGTCCAAGTGAATGATTCCGAAAAGGAACGAAGGAAATCTGCCTTTTGAGTATATCTAAACTTGAAAGTCCAGCTTTACAAAAGTTGTTGTATGTGTGCCTCTGCCATGCATTCCACTGCCATATGTATACTTCAAATACTTCAGCCAGTCATCAGGTTGCGGTCCAGTGTTTGGAATGGGAACCATTTCAAAAGATGGTACATCACTAAGTGAGTACTGGTTAACGGATGCAAAGTCTAAGATCTCAATGCTGCGAGGCCTGTCAAAAAACAATATGCATTAGAAATACAAATTAAATTAGTATACCCCAAAACATCTAGTTGCTACTTGGAAAACAGGTTGTGCAGACCCAACTTTCAGGAGTGTCGTACGCGTTGTATTTACACTCGTCACTGATTGCGTCGACAGTCTTTGAGGACCTGAAGCTGTCAGGCAACCGATAAGTTGTCACCCGCCGCGTGTTGTGTGCGACCGCAAACTCGAACACGCAAAGATGATTACGCATTAAGGCCGGATACAAAAAACCGTCATGGATATTGCTACACTAATTGGAATTGTCGCCGGAATGGGCGTTATTTTTGGCGCCATTTTTTTTAATCCTTTTAGTACTGATGCTAATTCTTCCTCACAAAACAAATCTTCCTTCACATCCAGAGAGCATTCATTTGGGCGAAAGTCAAAATAGCACAGTGGACTTCTTCAGTAACAAACAAAGTCATTGTGTCCTTTGAAAAAAGTGTTTTTCCCCAAAGAGGGCTAAAATGTAGGGAATTCAAATTCTTTAGCTAAACAAATAGCCAAACAATTTCTCTAATTCTTGAACCCGAACAGGAGGTTTATAAAGCCCCATGTGTCGAGCATCCATTGCTCTCTTAAGTGATAGTAAGGCCGCTGATGTCACATTATACAGTTTTCCTTTTCTCTCCTTCCCTTCTCCTTGACTTTGACATATGATGCAGCATGCGAAGTCTGTCTCGATACATACTCTCGAGGCTGATGTTTTTAAGTGTAAGTCTCCATTGTTGGTGCAGGTGTGTAGGTCGGAAGACATAACGACTTTGTTACCTGCCAAGAAAAGAAAAACTCTACGGTAAAATGAGATGTTCAAGAGGGCATTGGGAATCTCCACACCATCCAGAAACCATTGATAGGTCAAGGGTGCTGTCCCATCCGCCACAACACTAAAGGTTGCCGGATTCGGCTCGACCACGGTCAGATCAACTGGCGGTGTCGTAATACTTGGCAATACGGGAACGATAACGGTTAACGTGGCAACGGCGCTCGTCTCACTGCCTGAGCCATTCGTGATTGTCACACTAAACGGTACGCCATTATCATTCGCGTGTGTTGCCGGATTCAGCGTGTAACTGGCGCGTATCTTAAATATAAGACACATTGCTCGAGTCGGTTTGAATCTGTTGACTCGTCCATGATTATGCTAAAGAATTTAGCTCTAAAAAAGTGCTCTCTGAAGTCCTTCAGGAAAACATCACCGATAGCTTTTCCGAATTCAACTCCTGCTTGCCTACTCAGGTATGTGCTCCCAATATCCACACCTTTGGCTTTGTCTAACGCCACCAAAAATTCGTACTCTGAAAAAGGTTTTCCATTTTTCAAAACGCCATACACATTTCCTCTTCCGGCTCTTGTGTGACAAACGTCCAGTCAAACTGGATGTCGTCACCGGCCTCAACCATCACGGTTCGTTTGAGCGCGGCACCGCGGGTCGTATCCAATCCCGGTCGCACGCCATTCAGGGCGGCGCGCTCCAGCCCAAGAAACCGCTCGAGACTAAAGCGTGGGGTTCCCGTTGCGGTTGCCGCAACCAGCGCCTGCCGCGCGCCCTGGGGAGGATCGATCCCAAACGACGCATCAACGATCGACGTCTCGCCTGGGAAAACACAAGAAGTGTCAGGTGGTTTGTCCCCAACAACGGATTGCACTCCCGGCCGAAGGCAGAGAATCAGGAGATCGGTACCTGCGCTGCGAAGATCATTGATCAGCGTGCGAAATTTTTTTTTCAAAGAAAAATATTGATAAATGATCATTAAGATCAAGTTATTTGGTCAATGATGATGGCGAGAAAAGGTGGAATAAGAGAAAATCTCTTTCGAGAAAAATCTCTCTTAAAGGTTTTTTCAAACACAAAACCTATCATCTAGTGGGGGGGGGGCATCTGATACTTAGGAAAGCGCGTCTTCAGGCTTGAAAATTCAGATCTCTTCGTTGCTCGTCATGTTTACCTTGATGTATACCACTTAAAGAATAATTAATCGAGGCATAATTTTTAAAAGGATTACCCTCCTCCTGTCAGTAAGACAAATTCGGAATTCATAAAAATGTTCGAATAAAATATATAAGAGATTTAGGAACTGGGGTTAAATATCCCAAACACTACTAATTTTTCGGCCCTGCTGGGCGAATTCGGAAAACAATAAAATGGCGGATTATACGACAAGCACAGGAGTTTATGCAAACAACTATCAAAACCTCGATAGATACTTCCGTACTAGCCAATACGGTACTTGTTTATTCATATACTACACACTCGAGAACTTGTATCGTGAAAATGAAATAATACCCGGTTTTTGCGCTTAGATTAGGTTACGTATTTAACAAAATACGCTTTGGGCATCCCTCTTCCATAATTCTTTGAGGTAGTTTCCATAATTTTCTTCTTTTAACTCAGGTCTGCCAAACAAAAAGCCTTGCAAATAATCAGCTTGAAGTTCAGCCAGACATTCAGCTTCTGCTGCGGTTTCAATGCCTTCGGCGATAATCTGTATGCCATTTTCCCTTGCGCTGGCTATCAGGTGTTTGACGATTTTTTGCTTCGAAGGTTGAGAGTCGATATCTCTTACCAATGCCATATCAATTTTGGCAAAATCCGGCATCAAATCATGCAATAAATTCAAACCCGACCAGCCAGCACCCACATATTGGTTCACGTGATATACAAGTGCATTAAAGGTTCAATTACTTAAATTTGGTCATTGTAGCAGATAGTGTATTTCAATAGAGTATTAGGTAAGCCAGTTACTGACACTCACAGCAGCAACATCCCTAAACTCTTATTGAATCAATATTAGGTAAACAAATGGGCTTTTCACTGATAGTTTTATATTGTAGAATCATTGGTAGTTCTCACAGCTTTTCTCATTCAATGAAGCAGGACTTTGTACTAAGCCTCATGATTGTTTCTGCTTTAGTGTCAGTGGGTCGAAATTAACATCGCTACAATTAGAAACCCCAAGCTATAGATTTACAGCCTAACTGCATTTACGTTCATCAGTTCAAAATGATGAAGACACATTCGATGAGGAAATTGTATATTTTGAACCTTTGCAAAACCATTTGACACAGTCAATGATCGATGTACACACTTCCGTGGAAAGTTCTAAAAGAGCCCTCAACTAAACTTCGCAAGATAATGATCAAGACACCATGGAGATGGAACCAGGTAATAGCGAAGTGCAGAGTTTCGTGCCGTCTTGGTGGCTTGCTCCACAGATTCACTAATGACGCCGAGATCAGCGACCAGGTAAGGTTGTGTTAGTTCGGCACGTAATTCCAGACTTAAATCGTCTGATTGTGAAACAGTCAGCAACGTCTCCAACTTACCGCTCGCCAATCATAGAATTCGTTATCATTCCAGTAACGCCTAGGCTCAGCCCCAGCAATATACTTTCGCAGGCAACTCTCTTCTCATCATCTTCCGGATGATTGGTTCTATTCCCTATGCTCTGACCTTTTTCCTTTCTCCTGTCACCAATTGGCTGGCTAGCAGACTTGGTACGAGACTGTGCATAATCATTGGTACAACATTTACTGGCACTGCTTTGCTGGCAACTTCGTTTGTTAACAATTTGGATGTTATGTTCTTAAGTTTCAGCCTTTTATACGGAATTGGATCATCCACACTCAACATGTCCACAATCAGGGCGATCGGCTCTTATTTCGACAAAAGGCTATCAACGGCACTCATCAATTTGTCAATCATTGTTCAGTCTGTTTTTATAATTATTGACATCAATGGCTATTTGAGGGAAGTTATAGCCTTCACACACCTCCACACAATCAAAGTTACAAAGATTTAAGTATAATTTCATTTTTTAAGAAGCTTTCACACTCCTTCATGCTCCCCACCAAACATTACTATAATGGAGACAGAATCAAAGATAAATTTTTATTTGAAACACTTTTATTATTGATTTCTATGTTATTCAATAGAATGACCGTAAATGGGAGTAAACGACGTGGCGGGGATTTGTGGTCTCCTTGCGCAAATGGCTCATCAAGGCACTGGAAACAGCGTCAGGGCCACCGTCGCGGGCATATCGGGGGAAGAGAGCAGCGCCATTCCCTGAAACCCTCTGGGTCAACTTCAGGGCTTCCGCTGCCGCTGCTTTACCGTCGCCAATGAGGGGCACCGGACGGACCGAGGACTTCGTCTTGAGTTGTCGGTCATCATTCCAGCGGACCCACAGGTGGGGGAGTTTATGGTGCTACGGTCCGAAATTCAGTTCCAGAGGCCCAACCAAGTCCTTTGAAGAGGAGCGCTCTCCTCATCACTTGAGACAATTCATGGATCGCCCTTTTCGAGTTAGTCTAACTCTTTCGAGGACTAGCAACCGGGTCTAGTTTTTAGTGCGTGGTTTATGTACCGGGCGCTTTTAGTATTGGAGCATTGAGAGTTCCTACTCTTGCATCCCGCGACCCCATCGATCTACAGTCGAATTATCTCCCAGAAGATTCTACAATATATCAAATACATAAAAACAATTTACATCACTTTACAATTAACATTTCTTGTGGCTAAATTCGAAATTCAGTACTTTATATTAGTAGATATCTATTAGCATAAAGAATAGGTTATAATTCTTTAAGGTGTCCTCTCGAATGCATAAAAAAACTGTACATAACTTTACAACTAATATTTCTTTGTAGCTAAATTCGAAATTCAGTACTTTATATTAGCAGCTATCTATTAGCATAAAGAATAGGTTATCATTCTTTAAGGTGTCCTTTCTCCTTCATGCGAGTCGACAAGGACGGCAAGATCCGCATGGACTGTTCCTCGCCGTCGGCCATGGCCGGGCTGATCGATTTGAAGGACCGTTTCGACATCGCCTTTGGTAACGACCCCGACTACGACCGACACGGGATCGTGACGCCGTCGGTGGGGCTGATGAATCCGAACCACTACCTGGCCGTTGCGATCGAGTACCTGTTCCAAAATCGTCCGGGCTGGGGCGCGGATGTCGCGGTCGGAAAGACACTGGTATCTTGAGACTGCAATAATTAGGAATACCAGCAATGCAATGAACTGCAACTTCATCTTCATTTCATGCACAGAGTTAAATGAAAGATGCGCTAAATGTATGAATATTGTTTTCGTTATATATTCTCAAATTTTTCTGTAATTTGCTATGGTTAATGTTAAATATGTAATAAAAAATATACTGAAATTATTCCTCAGTAGAATATGAACAAACGATTAGATTGCTCGTCCATGAAAATGTTATTTTATAAGCATACAAAAGTAGACGGCTCCTAATAAAGCTATAGCAAATTGTATAAAATTATTTGGGGATGAGGTAATTCCCAGAATATGAGTAGGTCAAAATTCAAAGAAAACTTCAACTAAATTTCTGTTGAGACCATTCCCATTAAAAATTCCTGCATCTGACAGATGATACCATCTATATCCAATTCCAATGTTTTTAAATAATCTATGTAGAGAAACACCCCAGTTGTAGTTAAATTGGAATGGCCCTCCAAATTTATGTTCCCCAACAAAATCATCGCTGCCCATCTGCCCAAGTCCACTACCGGGCTGGCTCCCCGTACTGTTGTAGTTCGGTTGGGATACGCCAGTTGGCCCGGTTCCTGGGTAGCCAAGTCCTGAATTGGCTTGTGCGCCGCCCTGAGCATCACTCAAGAATTTGCTGGAAGTTGAGCCATCACCAATGGATGCGGTGTTCGCATTCAAGCTATCGATAAGATTGGACTCTTGTGGAGGAAATTGAAAACTAGGATTTCCTCCCTGATTTACGTTCACCATGGGTGGTTCATTTGCAAAGCCAAACCATGATGATGATGTTGACAAAAACAGTATTAACACCCGTCTTGTAAAATGGAAGCTGGTTTTAGCATGTTTCTAAGCATCATCCAACCTCCTATTCACCCAAGGTCTCCTGCATACATGGAATGCACATGGTTCCCAGCCCACCTTATCCCACTTGTGATTTTTGAAAATTATTAAACAAGTAATATAAGTCATTGTCATATTTAAATCTTTTAGGAAGTAAAATCATTTGCTATGGGAATCTTCAAAGATTTGATGGACCCTTAATACACGGGGGATTTAATGCTCTTACACAGGTATGTTTCTTTGATGCTCTTACCCAGTTGCAGGAAACACATGGGATTTGATGCAGACGTTAAAAGGATTTGATGGACCCTTAATACATGGGATATGCTCTTACACAGGTGCAGGAAGCCTTTGATAAGCTACCAGATCATAAGGTCATCTCTTGCATCATTTCTTTGCTCATTCACGACTTATGCCTTGATTTGGACCGTAGATAGCTATCACGACTGTCATCCAAGCCTTCAGTTCCTCACAATAACTCTGTCCTAACCAATCGCTAAAGAGCTTTTCCGTACAAAGCTTCCCTAAAAGTTTGCGAGAAGCCTCTCTCCCAAAACAACCACTTCAAGTATTTTTTTCGTTTGGTTTACACGCTTTGTATCACTTTGAAATGGTCGTGACGTCATTTACGTATTGAATATGCTAGAGCAACCAATCGAATTACCAATCGTGCTAGCAAGATATTTACTGTTGCTGTTGTGGCGCGAATAGAGCCATAATGTACTTGTGAGAAATCGAGATAAGGTCAGTTGTGCAGTTACGAGAAAATTTGGTAAAAGCAACGGTTATAACACGTCTGTAAGAAGACCGAGGCAATCGCTCTGCCGGCACGTAGCACAAAAGATTTCAGGTTGCCCCTGTAGCTAAGCACCAACTTTCAAGCAGGTCTATGCTGTTAATAGGAAACAAAGTAAACTACAATCGATATTTAGTAACTAACTAACCAGGCTATCCCTTCTTCAATGATCAGACAGGGAGAAAAGACGCTGATATAATTGGTAAATTTCCAGACACTTTTGTGGAGATTTTCGTCTGTTATTAAGAGTTTAGAACCATGCGATTTCGTAAAAGAACTAGTTCTGTGTATTTCGCGGACTGTATTTAGCTGACTGGAATGATGCAAATGATGCTTGCTTGAATAGGCCAGATTTGCTATAAGATTGTGAGTCGTAGTTATATGATAAGCAGGGAAATCGTAGTTTGATGATACAGTATTATAGTCTGATCTATCCTGGAGCCAGGCTAGCTTCCACAGCCTAACACTTCATCTCACCTTGAACGCATTCGCAAGATTCTTTCTGAAGTACCGTGTTGCCAGCTTTGCGGTGGTCGCAGTGAGTGTTGTGTTGATTCTGGCTTTCCGACCTCAGCGAAAGGAAGATCATTCAATCGAAGGCATGTTTGCCATGGATGATCAGTTGTATGAGTCTAATCAGACCCTAAAACGCACATTCGGCGGAAGCGAAATTGTACTCATCGTCTATGTTGATCTTTACGATTTAAACTAATATGCATAAAATATACTATTATACTATAATATACTATATAATATATATACTATTATACTATACTGTATATATTACACTATAATATACTACTATACTATAATAACTATATACTATATTATATATACTATTCTAGGATTATTTATTTCGGCTGCTGACCTCATATAGATTGTTGATCGTTGATTTCCTAATGACCGTATATTTATTTATCTTTTCGTTATTTTTTTCATTTGTTTATTTCTGCTTCCTCTGAGCTTCAATCGTGTTGCCCCAATTGGCCTGCCTTGATTTCGATATGAGCCTCAGAGTCTTGGCCTGCAGAGTTTCAACACATGAAACCACCCCTCAACAGGATGACGGACAGAAACAACAGCAAGAACATACAAGAACACCCATTTACCTTCTCCTTCTGATAGTCAGAGACACTGTCAGTCGAGGAGAGGTGCTGCAGGTATTTATACTCCGATACAGACACCACTGCGCCAGGGTTGGGATACCTATACGAGGGGGGAGGACTGCCCCTTCCTCAACCCTCACTCTTTACGCTAGAGTTTGACTTTTTGTCAGAACCCTTTAATAAAGACTGCTCAAACAGATGAGCTGTTGAATTTAAGTGAAGAGTATTCTGGAAGAATTGTCACAAAAAGTGAAACTCCGGCGTAACAAGTAAATTATAAGGGAGTACTAATACTCCAGTTGAAAATACCCTTTTTAATTTAACCATTAACAGGTTGACCCTATAGACTGTTGACTCTCATTTGGAAAAGAGACTTAATTGCTGCTAGGGAACAAAGTAGAATTCAGGATCAAGCTGATGAGGTACTTAAATCTAATCTCTATCTAAAATCTAAATATTTAAAATCAAGACGGATTTTAAGTAAATTTAATATCATGCCATGCTGAAAACAACAAGAAGACAACCTACCTGATTGTGGCTTTTTTTATCCCTATCTTATATTCTCTTTTTGCTTATATACAAAAGAAATACGTCAACAAAAATAACAAAACAAACAAATATCCTCTGGGGGTGGGGGTATTTTCCGCGGGGAGTATTTCCCATATGGGGGTATTTTATGCGAGGGGTATTTTCCAGGGGGGTATTTTCCCAGGGAGAGGTTATTTTCCGGGAGGAGGGTGTTTTCGCGGGGAGAGGGGGGTAAACGCCTAGAACCATGAGGCCTACACAATACCTCTCTCTTCACGCTAACGTTATTTAGAATTTTCAAAAAAGCTGCTTAATCCAATTTAACCAACCTTGTGTTTCACTTGTTGTTCATAAAGGTAATTAGTTCTCTTGCCTCAAATATTATGGTTTTTCTATTAATGGTAGTGATTTATCGGGATGAAATAACTCCGATTAGAAAGTCTGACTTCTTGTTTTTCAGTGGGAAAGGTCCAGATCAAAGAGGTAGCAACGAAATCTTAGAGCTGAAGAAAGAAAACAATAAAAAAGACGAAATGCGCGGTGAAAATCTGTGTATTATTTGATGAATCGTCAGAATATTTTGATGTGAGGGGGAGGGGCATGGGTCCAGAGTCTCCCTCATTTTAAAAGTTTGGGTCTACACATAGCCATATCGCTCTTGCTTTCCATCTGCATTTTCATTTAACAAGTTTTATTACAACAAATCGAAGTAGCCGACAATGCTGTTGCCAAACTAGATGCTAATATAAGCTCTCCAAAGTTCATTTGCCTAAATGTGTCATATGTAATTCTTAACAATCGTCTGACACGAATGCAATAAGTTGTCAGACACATGTCATCCAGCATGGTTGCTTAACTAAAACACTTCCTTACTGTTTTCTGTATATATCTAGTTCAACGGTCAGGATCGCGCCACTCCAACGGACGAAATTGCGCCAATGCATGCATGTAGGTTCTAGAATGTTCTAGAACTTGCAAGAAGTAGCTTCGCAGATAAAGAAATGGAAGGGAATGTTTTCAACAAGTATTGGTAGCTCACTTGATAAAGGGACGTGGCTTGCATCTAGAAGGTTGCAGGTTCAAGTCCTGCCTTGTGCAACTACTTTTGTGCATTCGTGTGATGACCATCTTTTGTCGCTTCCGGACGATCGTCGCTTGGAACGGATGGGAGACTTCAACGTTGAGATCGATTACCTGGATCTAAATCCCGGTGCGAATACCGTCGTAATCACGGCCGTCGACTCGAAGGGTAACACCGCTCAAGAGAATGTGACGGTGAACTGGACCCCCAGCACGACTTGGCCCATTCCCTATACCGTCGACTGGAGTACGTTCAGCAATCCGGCGGACGCCGTTCAAATCGTGGATGGCGAGTGGGAATTGGATGCGGGAGGCCTGCGTCTGGATGCCGCAATCAGGAGACAATCATCGGAAAGGTGAGGGCTAAGGGTACGGATTATGCCACGTTTCGTCGTACCCAGGCACTATGGCAGGTGCACTTCGGTGACGGAAGCCAGGAAGGGATCTCTGTGCCAGAGCCACTTGGTTGTATTCCTCCATTTCGCATGTGGATTCAGCGCAAAGTGCCAGGTAGGCTAGCTACCGATGTGGTAGCTGGGCCTGACGGTGTTTACTATGCGGAGCGTATCGTGGAGGCGATTTTATTACTAAGAGGTACATATGATACCATTTCTCTACGTCAGTCCCAAACACAGATAATCACGGGCAGGAATTGCCAGTAATAGTAGATAGGCTCACAGATAAGCTCACAACTAACTTGGACAAGGGAATAAGCCACAGGAGAGAAAAAGCTGAAAGTAGTAAATACAGATCCTTCAGAGACATTTGGAATATTAAATCAGCTACTGGATGTTTATAATCTTTAAAAATCCCATTTTTGTTGATCAAGCTAACAAAGTTGTCTGGAGACTCGCGTGGGAAGTAGTTGCAAACAGGGCTAAATAACCAAAGGCAAGATAAACTAGCATTCTCATTTTATTTATCCTTATTTAATATAAGGTACTCTAATCAGCAGCCCATCTGCTCGATCTAATATTTTCGTTAAAAAGTAGCAGCAAGTACTCACATTAACGCGCTATGATTTAAACAAATTTTAGCCTAGATACTGGTATGATTAGTTGTTCAATTTAGCGAGTTAAAGCAACCGTATTGTGACACTGTGTTATCACGGGCTGTTGCAGCCTTAGCTTTGCCGCGGTGTCGCTGGCGCTGGAATTGGTCATCGACGTCGTGAATCTTTCCGATATTCTGAATTAAACTGCCAAGTGTGCGTACCAAGCGCTCTGTATCGGCAATCGTTTCAAGGTGATCTCCAGTCATTCTTTCCTCAATTGCACCAACTATTTTCTCGATCGCCTCATATACACGTTTCAATAGTTCATCATCTACAACGAGAGGCTGGGCCTGTTGCCGCGACAATCCCTTCTGGCAACTGATGGGGATTTCCCAGGTCCAGGCAACGCGCATCAAGGACTTTGAGATTCAAGCTCAAGATGGCATGGGCACGACCAGCAATATCGAGTTGCTATATGGTACAAGAAACCTGCATATCTTTTACGGGCAAGGGTTTTACGAAGGACCACTGTTTCACAATCGCTTGAAGGGCAGTTGCATCCTGGTGCTCCATTCCAAATTTGGAAAGAATGCCAAGGGTGAGCCTGTTGTCGTTGATCGGATGGATGTTTTCTTTAGAAGTTAATTTTCTTCTTGTACATTGTCTATTGTTTCAACCTCGATTCTAATACGGTTACTGATTCCGGTTCAAAGATACACATCTTTCCCCATAACAAATTACTTCATATCTACATATCAAACTAATTTTGTTGAATTTCCACATTTTTCTCGTTTTATAGTGTATCTGGTACTCGCACGTACGCAGGGGGGGGGGGGGCCTTCGGGCCTGCCCCCCCCAAATTTTTTGAAATGTTTTATTCCCCTGGTTTCTTGGATTGGAACAACTCCATCGGCACGTCGACGGATTTTGCTTTGTACAGTATTGCCCGCAGATCCTTGGGCAGACAGGAGCCGCCAAACGCAAAGCCAGGCTTGAGATAGTAACTGGAAAGGTTCTGCTTGGTGTCTTTGCAGAAGATGTCCATCACCGCATGGGAGTCGATCTCGAGTGCAGCGCAGAGTCGACCCACCTCATTCGCGAAGGCCACTTTCACCGCGTGGTAACTGTTGTTGATGTACTTGACCATTTCGGCGGATAATTTCTGTTCGTTTTGAGATTTAATGTTGCTCCTTACTTTCAATTGAAAAAACTTGTTGTTTTATTTAATTTACTCTAGGATAGATTACTATGCATTCACTTTTTCATTTGCTTAATACTAAGGCTCGAAAAGGATTGCCACACTCGGGCGGACCTTTACAAACTTGGCCTAACCTGTCGCATCCTTACAACCCGCCTAAGCTAGAGCTGCTGGTCGGACCTACAAAATTACGTTCACTTTCTAGAAAGGGGCCTGTAGGGTGTTGTTGGTAATCCAGAATTTAATTCTGTAATTTTCATCAAGGTCAGGTCACATTTTGGGGTGTTATGCTCCTGTTGAAAATTTGAAATTACGTACGCTAATATTCTTTTGATTGGTATCTTTAAACTCAATAAATTTTATGTATTTGGAAAAACTGGGGTTATTTTTATTTTTACATTGTTTCCAATAGTTTTTTTTAGTTTGGTTACTATTAGGACGAGACACCCTTTACTTAAAGTTCGTGACGACGATAGTTACAAGAAAAAAAAACATAACTATGACCAGCCAACAAGACGAACAACAAGCAGAAGAGGAAGCCAATAACGGCAACAGTCATCCTGATGATATGGATGTAGAAGCTTCTACTATGCCCGAGGTGGCACCCACATCATCATCATCGGTCGACAACAAGACTCGTAGTACGAAACGTAGGACACCTATGCCAACGAATGTCGATCATTTCAAAACGTTGTTTCGTCGTAATTTATCCATTGATTTGATTGTGAAACGTCGTTTTTTTATGACTATGAGACAACTTACTGATTAGACAAATTCCCACTGGGAAGTGCAGATTTTTTACGCAGGATTAGGTATGATTTGTAAAAGCAGCGAAAGAGAAAAAATATTTTAGTGCCCAAACTTACAACCTATATTATTTAATATAATATATATTATTATAATATATATTATAATATATTATTTAATAAAAGCCTTTGAAGCTAAATTTTTTCTATGTTTTACAGAAAGTATTTGAGATAGTCGAACAAATTTTCCTTAAGATAGGAAATTGTTGATACCTCCAAAGTCTCCTACTATTACAATGCCTACCGCAAGAGTGGGTAATAAGCGTACATTTATCGTTTTTCATTGGAATGTACTGTTCTTCTTTGTAATTTCTCTTCTCAACCAAGCAGACGTGCATTTGTGCTTATCACCATAATAACATACTATTGCAATCATATCCCTATGGTTTATTTCTGTCTTATTGATTAGTCCCTTTCACACAAAAGTTTGCTCACTACCTGAGTCAATTACCATTGTATGAATATAGATTGTTTTGATTTTAAATACTTACTCTACTTAGTAACTCTACTGATAATGATGACTGTGTCATTGAAATACCTATAGCTTTTGTAAAAATTTTTGTTAATAAATTGACTTGTCCCTACTTGGAACTCTAATCTGCTTCGTCTTAAAACTCTATCAGTAAGAGCCTTAGAAGGTACAAGCTTATGACAAGCAACTGCTTTCAACCATCACAGTGTAGGAGCTTTCTTTAACAGCCTGGAGCGAGTTCTATCCATTCTCATCTATTATTGTATCATGTTCCAACTTTGATATGTTTGGGGTCATGTTGGGGTCATTTGGGGTCACCAACTTTGATATGTTTGGGGTCATGAATTTTTAATTCGAAGATTTGATTGCTCGTTTCGGAATTCTTTTGCACGTACACTAGATATCTTTTCAAACATGTAGAGAGATTAACGTTATTTAAGGTACAAATGATGTTCGTTTTTTCATATTGTGACGTGTTTGTTTTCTGCACAATTCAGTTAACGTGGAAGATGTTATTACGCGTACCCAGCTCTTGCACATAACTAAAGCACACCTGTAACCGTATAGCATACCTGTAACGGTATAGCACACCTACATCATAGGGGGTTGTTACTTTGGTTGCTATGTAATAGGGTTGGCTTACTTTTGGTTGTTGTGTAATAGGGAGTGTTTTCTAAAAGACGCAGACACTTGTTACGTAATAGGGATTGTCAGATTCCTCTAGTCAAGTCAAAACCCCCAGTTCTACCTGAGGGGGGAGCAAACGGTCATCCAGATCGCCTATCCCTTTGAGCATCGCGTCCAGTCCATCGAACGTTCCATCTACGGCATCGTCTGGCGTACCGTACTCGATGACTCCGACAATCCCGTCCGAGTAGTCGTGCTGAATTTCCCAATCGATTCCGTGGCGAGCGGACAGTTCGCAAAGAGCGTGAAACAGGTCGGAAAGCCCTCCAACTGGCTTCCGGCTTTCCCGAGCTTCTGAGAATCCATCCGGATCGGATGGTGAAAGACGACTGGAGCCAGTGTCTCACATCACGGTTGAACTCTCGCGGTCGCTCAAACATGATCCAATGCCCGCAATCATACTGCCGCCATTCGCTCATGGGAGTCTCCTCCAGCCGTGCTACAAACTCCTCTGTGTGAAACATTGCAGCCTTCTTGTTGCCATACACAAACAATGTGGGCACCATTGGGAATCGGGCAGCTGGGGGCTCACGACCTTGGAGCAGGTATCCAAACCATAATTGAAAGTAAGGATAGCCCATCCACCACCGGATTTGGTCGGGACCAGGCGGCTAGTGCCAGTCAGGGTGCTGAGACCGCGTCAGCCAACGTCTCTGGCGTGGCCGCCGCGACGGAAGAGTTTAGCTCCTCGATCGCCGAAGTGACGGAGCAAGTGCAGCGCTCGGCCCGTATGGCCAACGAAGCAGTGCAGCGCGCCCACGAAAGTGACACGACCATTCAGTCGCTCAATTTGGCAGCGGACAAGATTGGCGAAGTGGTCGCACTCATCAACGACATCGCATCCCAGACCAACCTATTGGCGTTTTTTATTTAATTTCTAACCATTTTTGTAAATAATCCCAGGAAATCTGCATATCCTCGAGACAATTCATTTTCGTTGAAAATTTGCCCAGGACAATTACTCTTAACAACTTAACGCGTAAAATTGAGAAAGAAAAGAAAAAACAAGAAATACAAAAACAATTTTGTATAGGAATTCTGGCACATTCCCCCAGTGTATGTATAATTTCCTCTGACAAGCTCATCTCCTGGAAACAACCTCCCCCCCCTCCATGAAAACTTATGCTCAGCATCGGCGCCGGTAAAACTCCCACCATGAAATTCAAATCCCTGATTCCAGTCTGGAGGCGGTCTGAATTCCTGCCCAGCCTTCCAATTGGCGCCCAATTGATCGTAAGAAGAACGTTTTTCGGGGTCTCTAAGAACTTCGTATGCCTCCCCGACCTCCTTAAATCGTGCCTCAGCATTTTGCTCTTTGCTGACATCCGGATGGAATTTACGTGCCAGTTTTCGGTAGGCACGTTTGATTTCATCCTGGGTAGCATTCTTTATCATAATATACTGTGCCGCCGCTGTTATATCAGGCCAAAAGAAGTGTGGCAACATGTATAGAAACGTATTCATACTATAGGTTTTAGAAGTAATATCTTACAATCTGTTACGTTGCGTAATTATTAGGACGTTCGCTGTATGGTTAGTAAGAAAGGTGACGATGCATTGGATTGGCACTTTATTGTACATGTTTGTGTTTTACAGACTGCATCGAGGCTTTTTTTTGAAGTTGTTGTGGCTGTTGTGGCTGTTGTATGTCTTTTTGCTTCCACATTAAAAGACGTACAAAACTAAATTTATTAAAATGGCAAAAGAATTAAGTAAAGTAGTTAAGCTACAAGTTAGGGGAGGTGCAGCGAATCCGTCGCCACCAGTTGGACCCGCTTTAGGAGCTGCTGGAGTTAATATCATGGAATTTTGTAAGCAATTCAACGCTAGAACTCAGGATAAACCTGGTAAAGTTCTTCCTGTTGTAATTTCTGTTTACAAAGACAAATCTTTTGATTTTGTAATTGTACAAAACCTCTTCACCCAACCCGACACCGGTCGGCTCCGGTGTCAGAGGCGTTGTCACCAAGCTGACAATACCGGCCGTCTGCAAACCGAAGACGTAACCCAAGGCTGGATCGGGACCCAGGTTGAAAGCGCGCGCACGAAACTGCGCCATAGGCGTAGTGCCATCAAACCCTGCGCTCACCAGATTAAGCTCCACGCCAAGATCCGCGGAACTCACGGCAACCAATGCCGTCCCCAGCGCCGAATCACTGTTATTGCTGCAATCAAGAATACTTAAGTGAGAAGAGCAACCGAAAAAACAATTCAAGTATAACTGTATATAGAGAAAGAGAAATTGGAATGCCAGAACATTACAGGAATAAATAGAATAGTTTTCGTACCTCTAGTTTCTTATAGTGTGGATATTGCGGATCTTGCACTTTCTGCAATTGAAAATGGAGGATATAAAGGTTACACGCAATCAAGAATACTTAAGTGAGAAGAGCAACCGAAAAAACAATTCAAGTATGACGGTATATAGGTTTGTAGTTATGTATATTAAGTTTTGCTGAAGGGATTTTATCGTGTATAAATAATATTTAAAAAAAAGTCATTGCTCAGCTATGTCTACTATCTGCAAGTGTCTGTCAGTCTCGTTGAATTATAATGCAAGAAATGCCTCGGTATGGTGCGTCATTGCAACACCCCCCAGAATTTCGCAACAGGCTGGTAGTTGAATTAACGCTCGTGCAGCGAATTAGAACCGATCAATTTCTAAAGCCCTAAATCATCATGAAAAAATAGGAACAATAACAGTGCCGGATTTTTTGTGTAAACAAGCTTCATAACTCTAATTAAAATTATACATGTTCAGAAATTTTCTCGGTACGTGACGGAGTAACATTCAAATTTGGCATTATGGAATTTCATCCATTTAATTTCATCTTTATTAATTTCATCTGCTTGATTTTGTAGTCACTGGTACTTGACAGCTCATCCAATAAAAACTTAACCCAAAACCAATAAAAATTTTTACAATTAATATGCAATTCTTGTCATTATTTTCGTTCGAATTCCCGCGCTCATTGCGTCCGGTATATTTGGAAACGCAAAGTTGTTTGCAGCTCAACTCGAAGACTTACCATATTTCGAAAACCGTATTCTGCTCGATAGGCAAGAGCCATCGAAGATCAGGTTCTCATACACAATTTCGGAGGAACTCAAGCAGCGTCATCATGCGTTCCGTAAGGCATTGAAGGCTGCTCTGAGGTCGATGCGCAGCTTGCTCTTGAACACCGAGTTGAACCTGAACTTCGGTCATCCATGTTAAACTCTAAGAAATTGTAATTGTATTGTAAATGGATATCAACATAGCCTGAACATACGTGGGATCAAAATCGTTGTATTTGATTATCGAAGCGGAATATTTGAGCAGAAAGTAACATATGACGTCTATGGCTATGCTGCTCAAAGAGACGATTTAGCAACATTTCTAAACTACTTGCCGTCTGATAAAGTACTTTTTATGGTGGCGAGAGGGTCAATTACCTTGAACAACAATGCTGCTTCAGCTCTGCAAAAGTACTATCTCCATAGTCATCATAATCTTCTTCATCTTCATCATCATCATCATCATAAGCATCATAATCATCATCACCAGTATTGTAATTGTGTGTTTCTTTAACATTGAAGGGTTTTGCAATGACAGTGTCTTGTAGAGAGGGGCTTAAGATTCCCACTCCAGTCATGGAACAGATTGTTATTGGTGCAAATCAAGACATAAGACAGGTTGGTATTGCTTCTTTGTTTTCTTTAACCTTGATGCCATATTGTGCGTTTCTAAAAGCACTAACATATACATTCAAGGCCAGTATCCACTGTCTTAACAAAATGTGGTTAACAAAAATGTTACGATATCGCGTTTTCGCGATCTAGCAGAAAATTGTTGCTCACTTTTGTTAGTGAAATCATCTAACGTTTCGGAACGTTGTTGGAAACGTTAATTGGCCACTGAGCAAAGAATTAAAATATTTGAAAAAAAAAATTGAAAAAAAATCTTCTCACTTAAGGAATAACTGAAGACGACATGGTTCTTTAATTTTTGCATCTGGAAGCCGACTTCGAATCGGTTGAGCTGAATGTGAAGAACGGCACCATCGGTGTAACCGCCGAACCGATCGAGCTGGAAGGCGTGCTGTTGGGACCGTTCAAGATCGAGTTGGAAATTCGCTACCTCGGTCAGTCCACTCCCTACCGCGTGATCGCGACAGATCCGCAGCCTGCGGTGAGCTGTGACTCGACCACACACCCGCACGTACAGTCGGAAACGCTCTGCGAGGGCGAACGTCATCAACCGATCAAACACGCTCCGGACTGCCCCTTGTCGGCTGTTGGACCCGCATTATCGGCGAGGACGGTAACCCGGTACCCCGGGACGGCGAAACCATGGGGGAAATGCAGCTTAAGGGCTGGCATGTGATTCCGGAGTATTTTCGCGACCCCGAAAACACAGCAAAATTATTCACTGCAGACGGCTGGCTCCGTACCGGGGATATCGGCGTCCACAACCCCGATGGTAGCTACACATTTCGAACCCGCAGCAAGGACATGATCAAATCGGGCGGCGAGTCATCCGCTGTTGGGATATCCAACACGAAAATTTTCACAAATATTGGAGTGTGCAAGAATCTCTGCAACTTTTCCTTCCAGGCGACAGAAAAAACACACATTGCCAATAACCCATCAATAAAATTCTTTGGCACAAAGTTTGGCCTGACATGTTCCACCATCAGATGCCTGCAGCAAGGACAATTCCGGTTTGGTGAATGTTGCCACATTTGTTTGTGGCAATAATTGCAGATAGTTTGACCACATGGCAGAATGATGGGTTTATTCATTCACGATACATACCAATTTGTCCCACTGTTTGATTGGCTTTAAAATGAATCACATGTTGATTAGAATCGAGTACAACAAGTGAGTAACCACTTGGATTAAGTTTATTTAATGATGCTGCTTGAACAAGTAAATCCATCATTGGCGTACTGAAACAAGACGACGGAAATGAGGATGAAGCGAGAGACGAAAACGCAGAGTTTACTTAGCATCGACATTAATCACGGATGGAACACCATTGGGTAGGATCAATGTTGACCGGGCGAACCGCCACGACATATCCAACGGCCGTCGGGCATTTGCGCGATTTCGGCGCGGTTCCGTTGGAAGAGCCTTTCGTGCTGCACGATAGGGATAATATCGCCACCGCCGCCGGATGCCTGGCGGGTGTTCATCTTTCCCATTGGTTGTTGCGCCGATTGATCGATGTCGATGCGGCGGATCGGTGTGTGGCATCCGCAAACGCGATCGGGCAGGGCTTGCAATTCGAATAGATCGATGTCCGATAATGCCGGCTTATGGCAACGCGGGATGCAACACCGGCGCGGGGCGATGCCACGCGTGACAGTATCGAAGCGGTCCTGGAAGAGGCATCGACGATCTCTCCTGGCGCGGCCGTAACACCGCCACAGCCAGCGGCGCCGGACACCGAGTTGCCCGAGTCGATGCCCGAGGAGCGCTTCAATCTCAACAGTGAAGATACGCCGGCGCAGGCATTTTTCATGGCACTGGTCGATCAGACGCAACACAACATCGTTGTACATCCGGATGTCAGCGGCCACACTTAAGCCAAATGGCAAAAAGCAAGTCCTTAAAACATTCCTATTAAACTTATTTTTTAATCTGTTACAATTTAACATTGCAAAAGTTTACAAAGGATACCGTTTCTAATTATGAAGTTGCCTCCTGAAGGGAAACCTGTGCCCCATAAATATGATAAATTAGATGAATTTTTTAATTACATACAGTGTCGAACATTTCAATTATTCATGAATGCTTAGCGTAATATTTGGCCGACAAAAATTGTTTTGTAATTTTTCCCAGCGCCGAGCACAGCCGCAGCGCCTCGAACAGACTGAGTCCGAGCGCCTCGAACCCGGGAGCGACCCAGCCGACGAGGCGCAGGTAGAGGACGTGGACCGGGTGGTCGATGCCCTGCGCCAGGAAGGTGACCAGGTAGTACGCGTCCTGCCCCCACACCGCGCGCTGCGCGAGGACGAGGTACAGCAGCAAGCTCAGGAAGCCGAGCGCCGCGCCATCCACCCAAGCGGGTCCGGCACGGCCCGACTCGGAGAGCCTTCACTTACCATGGCCAAGTAGTACTAACGGGGTCTTAACTAGGAAGTTAATCTAGGAATTCTGTGTGTTGAATTGCTACTAACTATTCATAGCTTAGGATTTTGGGAATTCTGAGTGCACCATTGGATTCGTAGACCCCAAATTAGTCAAGATCGACTGGTCAAACTCCCGAATCTAGCATAGAATGGCCGGTCAAACTTTTCCTAAAAAGTCAACGCGGGTCAAAAATTTGGTGGCCTCGCTGTCTGAAAAACCTAATTTTGTAGTAGGTGTAGGACTGTATCGTACTCTAGTTGTAGGTGTATACTGCGTAGAAGAGAGGTTCTCCTTTAACACCGGCCCCCTAAAAAGCAATCCTGACGGAGTGACAGAATACCGTGCCTAAATAACCAAAAATTAAATGAAATGAAATGAGATGAGATCCATTGTTCGTTATTTGTCTGACCTAACGGAAGAGCTTTGAAGTTGAGATCCTGATCTCTCCAATGTAACAAAAGTTTTTTTTATTCTTGTTTCTGTCCATCTTTGCCCTATCACGTGCCGTGTCAATAGGTGAAAGCAACTGCTCATCTGGTATGAGAATAGGTTGCCAGGAAATCTCTAAATAAGTATAACTACTAAGTTCACTTCTAGGCAAGATCCTAGCAGAATCATCATTAGACAACATCTTCCAGAAGGCACTGTGATTCTGAAGTCAAGAATGTGTTGCGTATTTAAAATTCTGTCAATTTTTTTGTTAGCGACAAAATGCTTACAGCAATGTGCTGTGCTTGATTCTGTTATGTTCAGAAAATTCTGGAACAGGCCACAGTGCTCGGGATTAAAATCTTTCGGTGCTGGGACGAAGAAGTAGGGAACAAACCCATGTACGTGACAGAGAACACTGTTTCCTTGTCCCGTTACGCCAAACATTCTCATGATCGGAGTTGGACCATCCTTACAACCTGGCATCCCTGGCATGTGGGGACCTGCAAAAAGGGACACTTGTCAAAGAAATGAGTCAGATGTGTACAGTATTGATTGATAGACACATAGGCTTGCTATCTGATTAACTGCTACGCGTTCATCAAAGACAAAGCACTCACCTTGCCAGGTGCTATCTTTAGCATCTACTTCTTCTAAATATTTTAAAATACCACCTTCCAGATGATAAACATTTTCAAAGCCTTGTTGCATCATATAAGAGGTGGATTTTTCACAACGAATCCCGCCAGTGCAAAACATAGCAATTTTTTTATCTTTGGGGTATTCATGGTTGATATTTTGTTCGGCATACTCGGGGAAGTCACGAAAAGTTTTGGTATACCAGCCATTCAGAAGCTGAAGGATCGATTCAGGCTTTTTACAGTTATTAAAAGTCCTAAAAAAAGCTGGAAAAAAGATTTAGAATTTATTTGGAATTGATTTAATTGATTTAATCGATTCATTAATTGGATATCTATTTATTGGCTAGGTTTTGGCTTTTTTCATATCGATATAATTTTTGATTATATAAAAAGATGATATTGATACACTACATGACGTAAGGGGCAAAACCGTTTTATTCAATTGTCCTTCAGCAAAATTGCATTTCAAACGATATAATCTTTTCATTTCATCGTTTATTCGTTATTCAAGTTTGTGTTTAAGATCTTTAAGATTTAGCTCAAAAGTTTGGCTGAACATCAGCGTTGGAGAAGCTCATAGTTTTGTTATTATTATTTCAGACAGAGTTATTTTCTGGGAATTTGTAGGCACAAAATACATTTGCTTACCTCGCTCTGTAAAGTATGAACAGCAGGCCTGAACCAAACCAAGTAACAGACAGGCCAATAAATCAAATAAATTTAGGATGCTCGGCTGGGTGTATCGTTCGCCCAAGAAATGCTCAAACAGAAAGCGATGAAGTTCTTTGTGTCATGTTCAAAAAGAAACGGATTTCTATTGTCCGATATTGGTTCCTATTCGCGCAATCAAGAACCTCATGCTCTCTTCGATCTCTTGCTCCGCTTGCTGTCCTCCTCGTCGTCGCTGTCATCATCACGCGATCTCTTGCGCTTCTTGCCGAGCTTCACCCCCTCAACACCCTTCTCCTTCTTCTTCTTCTTCTGACCAGTTTCATCTTATCGCTTGCAAGTGCGATTTAAGGCAAAATAGATTAACAAAATTGCTCGGTATCCAAAACCCGAGTAAAAAAAAAATGAAAGGAAAAAATTCAGAATCCTGTCGTATGGGAGAAACTAACATATACGGAGCTGCGGTAAGACAGCATTGAATCAAACAGTTAATATATAATGAATATGATCTATCATAAACAGTACGCTAGCACACTATATGGCGTTGATATAAATTATTGGAGGCAATAAGCATTTTGTTGTTATGCAAAGCCAATGCATCCTCATGCCCAGTCCCTTAGCCAGATTCGCGAGAAAATGTTGGGTGATATGCTGGGCGAAGTGTTTGACACAGGCTTCACTCTTAATATTTTAACTATTTGACGCTGTTTTGGACGGTTACGGTTTGCTCGGTTCATATTTGGTCGTTTAACTGCCACTGATGATAGCTACAAACATACCAGCTCAGCATTTTGGTTATCTAGTACCAAAAGCCAATGATATATATCGAGCAAAATTATTGTGCATCGTGTTAGGGTTATTTCAGCGCATTTTCGTGATGGTGTTAGTGTGCATCGTGTTGGGGTTATTGTGCTTCGTGTTGGGGTTATTTTAGGGCATTTTCGTGATGGTGTTAGTGTGCATGGTGTTGGGGTTAATGTGCATCGTGTTAGGGTTATTTCAGCGCATTTTCGTGATGGTGTCAGGTGTGCATCGTGTTGGGGTTATTGTGCATCAACAACAACAACAGAAGTTCAATTTTTGCTAGCTGGGGGAACTTCGATGGCTTTCTAAAACGGACCAGTTTTGATTCGTCACCCATTGAAAAGTCTTTGTCGACAATCAGAAGAAAACAACAAATCGATCAAATCTTTTGCGACACTCAGAATGAGATCAGTGTTGCCTTTGAAGGACATAAGGAAAGAGTCAGACAAATGGAACAGCTTATCTTCCAGGAAAGTCAACAGACTTTTGCAAACACTGACACTGGTATTCAGGCTATCGTTAATGAAGTGGACAGCAATTTGAGTGAAATTATCTGAATCCAAGTACCTGAAGTGGTTTCGCTAAGCCTTGTGGGATAACCATTTTTCTTGTTTTACTTTTTGCTGCTTCCACTGCCTCGGCAGCTTTCCTTCTATCCTCCTCCGCAGCTTCCAACTTCGCATGAGCCTCGGCTATACCCTCTTCAGCTCTCTTTCTTTGCTCGTCCAGTTCTTTTAGCTTTTGCTTTTCCTGTAATGTGAATAAATCAATGAAAACAACACGAAAAAATCATCATTAAGAACGCTAATTAGCTAGACGACCTCCAGATAGCCAGCGCGGGAGTCTGCTCGAATTTCACCCTGGCACAGTTCCTGGTATATCACCCGGTGAATCTCGTCGCGTTCGTCGGGCGCGGGGATCAACACACGGATACCGGCTTTTTCAATGCGTTCACGATAAAACGATTGCTCCATGGTAAAGCGGGTACCAAGCAAGCCAACGCTGTCGATGCCATGTTTCTTTAATGACTCAGCGGTTGCGTCGGCGATGTGCAACAGCGGAAGCTCGACGGCTTCGCTGGGTCCCATCCCCCCAGGGCACGACGTCTATCTCTCGCCGACGGCCCTCGCCGGCTGGGCAGGGCTGCTGGTCACGATGCTCAACCTGCTGCCCATCAGCCAGCTCGACGGCGGCCACGTGGCCTACGCCCTCTTCGAAGAGAAGCAGAACCGCTACGGACAGATCGCCCACTACTCCCTGTTGGGCTGGTTCGCCTACAACTTCATTCGCTGGAACAGCACGGAGCCGGGCATGGTGTGGGGCGTTTGGTTCGTCCTCACTGCTTGGAAAATTGACGCCTTTCAAGCACAAAAATAGATATGTAAATATGTCATATATTGAAGGATAAACATTGGGCTTGACAGAATATAAAAATATTATTTGTGCAAGAAAACGCATATTTTTATTTGATTGAAAATGTGTTTATTCTAAATACTTGCCCAATTTAACCGCTCAACATCTAGTCGGTGAGAGGGATAAACGCAAGTTATTACACAATAGTTAATTACTAAAAAGGGTCGCTTGTAACATCTGCTTTGGCTTCAGTAACCCAAGCCGCAGAAACTTTCCAAGTCGACTCCAAACTCATTAACGAAACGGTCACTGCCCGGGTCGCGCTCCCGGAAAGCTATCAACATTCCGACAGCTTTGAGTATCCGGTAATGCTGGTCATGGATGGCTCGACGCAGTTTGAGCACATTGCGGGTAACGTTAATTTCTTAAGCACCTTTTTAATAGTGCCGGAAATGATTGTGGTTGGAGTGAGTGCGAAAAGTCGCCTAAAGCACTTCACTCACACTTGCTTGTTGTTTTCAATCAGCGAATCGGTCAGATCATTCAGTTGTATATTGTTCATGGCACGTTCAATAGCGGCAGGTTCAAGGTCATTAATAGTAATATGCTTAACCATATTGGGTAATTCCTTCCAGTAGCGGATAGATCGTAAGCCAGACGCGGCCAATGCATCAAGGATCGTAATGCCGTGAACAGTCCCATCTTGCGCTTGAATAAGTTTTGACCCATTCAATGTTGATTCATATTCTTTCAAAATGGCAGCTCTATTTTTTGGTTGGGAATGAAATGAAATGTCTCGCTACTTCGCACAATAACAGTACTTTGTACATGGAAAAGTAAAACAATAGCTCCATAATTGTAAAATTATAAAATGCTTTGCTTATTGTATTTTTTAGAAATTTTTGTCCATAATAGAAGGAACTTTTGCCTTTTGGGTAATCCATCCTGAGATTGGGTTTGACCCACGCAATTTTGTTAGAATAATTTTCTAGCAACAAAAAAGGAGACCGACCCGGCTAACTTTTCATCCCCTAAATCCTTTCTGTCACCGAGAGAAAACTCGTCATTTATTTGCGAAATGTCTAAAAAAGATCTATACCATTTCTAAATTCTAAATCTAGGCCAATTAAGAAATAATTAAATTTTGCTGTTGAACAATAGTTTGAAAATTTATAGAACAATTACATGAAAGTGGTATAAATACTATCTAAGATTGCTTTTATGATGCATAACTCAGGAAGAACCTTACCTTAGACATAATTCCTCTAGAGCCTATAATGTTGCAGCTGCTGGAAGACCGCCGCCAAGAAGCCGGTGAAGAACGTGGAGCTCTGGCAGCGCCTGGACGCCGCGCAAAGCCGCCACCAGGTGACCTGGGAATGGGTGAAAGGCCACGCAGGCCACCCCGAGAACGAGCGCGCCGACGAGCTGGCGCGGGCGGGCATGGCGCCGTTCAAGAAGGCACGCTCCAAGTGAAGCCTGCCGCGCGGCCCGGGGACAGCAGATGAGTTTTCTCACCCTTCTGGACTATGCCTCGGTGCTGGTCTTTGTTTCAAGTTTTACAGATGGTTTTTTAAGGCTTAGTTGAAAGCCAATACTTCTTTTAGTTGCCTTATGAATATAAGCATAAATTATGAAAATCTTGTAAAATACCTTAAGCTATGGCAGAAGAAAGTTTTATAGCTCTTAGTCTTCATCGAGAAAATTAAGTCGATTCTACATGAATATATAAATATACATTTTTAATGCTTCTTTGACTCAAAGGAGAGTGTCCCATCTTCAATAGCAGTGTCAAAGGAGTTAGACAGACCCGAGGAAATTTTCAATATTCAATGTTTGAACAAAAGCTGAATGTTCATCAGGAAAGAATTCAAACGAGAATATTGAACAAACTGAATCTGTCGATTGACAAGTAGAAACATAATTATTTTCAATATTGAATAGATAAGATTCATCTGTCTCTGTTAGAAATTCAATCTAAAAACAAATTCTCATTTAAAGAATCAACAATAAAAGATTTACGACATTTGTTTTATTCGAACGTAATCGACGATTTTCTTCAATACGTTCTTTACAAAGCGAGTGAGGAGGAAGAAGAACTGCCCCAAAGAGACAGCGGTACCTCGACACTCCATAACCAACTCACAAAGAAACCTCAACACTACTGCTGCACAAGTGGCCCTAAACCCAAGAAGTCCCGCCAAATGGCGAACTTCTGCTCCATTGATCCTGGGCACACAAGAAAGCTCTGAAAGAGTTTGTACCTAAGTCGAGGAACAAGAGAGGTTGCAGGCTGCTAAACCCTCTGGAAGATCCACAGCCGCCGCCGCTTCTTGCAATCTCAATTTTTTTAAAATAAAAGACCAGAAAAAGATATTTTTCAATGAGAATAACGTAAGTGGCAGAAACCTTCCAGCTCTATGACTTGGAGTGTTCAAAATGGAAGAAAATCACTGCTAGGAGTTTTTCTTCCTTGATTTTCCTCTTGACAAATGAGATAGAAGCACTTTTTGGTACTAGAATTATTTGATTCGTGGCTTCCAATAAGCTTAATGAGAAATTAAAAACGCTGTTAGTCAACCACAAGGAGTTAAATGCACGACATTACTTTGAACAACTGTTCAGTGTTAGTTCATACGGTTGCCAACTGGACATGTTTTATGTCCAAAGGACTTATTCACGTGCCTCGAAACACAAAGACATAATAGGGCAAATAAATGACATATATTAGAAACATGGGACATAAACGAACACGTTTTGCAAATTTATGACATAAAAAAAATATTTCCATGCTGGATATATATTTTTGTAAAAAAAAATGTCACTACCTCCAAATTAGTGCTAAAATTAATTATAGGCGCAATCTCTTTGTTCTTTCCTTCGCATATTTAAATCGACGAGCTTTTTATTCGTTGATTCTCTCAAAATCTTAGAACCCAACTGAAAAAATCCGTTCTTATGTCTCACAGTCTGAAAACCCAATTGATTACTCCTTGCAAATTGCCTGAGAATCTGAAAACCCAGTGGAAAAATCCTCGCGTATGTCTTGTTTCTCGTCATTTCTGTGTCAGAAGTTGCAATGCTTTGGATTTTTCTCATATTTTGCATGATTTGGTCACGTGCTGGAGCATTATCAGTCATTGGGTCAGCAGGATACCGTGGAGTTATTACAGTTGTGCCTTTATATCAAGAGTGACTGTGGTTTAAGTTTGCCTGCGGACGAAAGTGCCTTTCATTTTAAGCGCAAAATTATCATGGCTTATGTGGAGCAATGGGGTTGGTCGCGGGAAAAGATCAAAAAGATCGATCGTATCAAATACTGGGATTTTAAAGATCTGTCGCAGATAGGTAAGCGCATTCATGCCTTTTTGATCGGTGTTGTTAGATATTGTGAGCTCGAATGATTTCCGCGCACATGGGGGTTCCATTTACGTACGACCAAAATCATAGATCATGTTCCGGTGCCTTGTCTTCAACAAAGTTCTCAAGTCTAGAAGAGTAGAGGAACGTGGGAGTATTGAAACTTCGCGACGCTTCGTTGCTTAGTGCAGGGCGCTCCATTGCTCGTTGTCTAGCAACTGTATGTCTTGCGCGCTACGGACAGGTGCCGCGGAGCGAGTCTCTTTTGCTGCTTCTGTTCAGTCACACCAACAACACACAATAACACACGACCCTTGAAAACTTCAGCGACGATGATGATGAGACTAATTATTTTTCCTGTTCCGCAGAGACTCCTGAACCCAAAAAAGTCGTTGATCATCGTTTTGTGAGACGAGGAAAGAAGTTTACACGTAAACTCTAGTACAACTCCTACAGAGACTCCGTTATACAACGCCCGGCGGTTAATGCTTTCCTAGATATCGGATGCCGCGATAGCTACGCAATCGCAGGCCGAGCTTCGAAGACCTCCTGTGATCACATAATCATGCAACATCCATGGCAATGGGAAAAGCCTTCTTGGACTACGTTCGCACTTGCAAAATTTGAAAATGGCAAGAAATGTGACAGTACTAGAATGTAGGTGGCCTTCACATGATACTAGCACAATTTGAAAATGGTAGAAAGTTTGACACTCATAAACTGATTGCGATCTCCCTAACAAGCAGGCTAGAATTTGACTCCACAGAAATATATCCATGTCTTAGATAATGAGGCTCATTGGCCTATCATATATAAGCTTAGTATACTAATAAATTATGATCATGCTAATATGATGCACCCTATATATGTAAGCCTTACAATCAACATTAATCAACATTATGTTAATTAAAAGAGGGAAAATAGATCAAATAGTCGCTTATTCCATACATATTCATCGAGAGATACAGGCCGTTCATTCACGTCATTCAAGCCACGAAAACGAACGGGCTGTATATCGTAATTTTCGTTTCTCGTCGTCTCCAACGGACGAGGAAAGACCGGTGGTATAAAGCAATATTATCAATAAAGCAGTATAAAGCAGTATTATCAATTCATTACTCCTGGAATTTTAAAGGAACATTTTGCCCTTGAAGCACTCATATCGCAGACCAATCCTATACAGGTCAGGTAAAAAATTAGTGCTAGTTCTGATGTGGAACACACCAGCTGGCACTAAGAAATATGTGGTACTTTGTGAAGAGTGTGCAGCTGATATACACTGTCTTGATTTGCACAACAGGGTCTTGAAATAGCAGTGAAGGCATCTACAGAATCTAGCTGGTTTTTGGCCCTTGTAAATACAGGAATTGCCAGCTGTGCTCCATGAAACCACACACTTTCTTCAATCATAAAGCCTCTGTCAGCCAAGACTAGATCACCAGGCTTTAATAAATTTAAAATGCCACAATTTTCAGTCAGGAATTTGTCAGAAGTTGTACCTCCCCATGCCTTGGATAAAAAACTTGGATCCTTGAGGGGTGGATGAGAACTATGATTAGGCCAATGAGAACTTTCACTGTGTTTATTTCACAAGATTACAATAATCTTGATAATAGAAGACACGATATTGAAAGCACTATGTTCAGTTTCGTCAATAGTTAACATGATTTTGACAGCATCATCATATTTGACAGCATCTGACACTAGCAGACATGTTCTGATTGTAGCTGAAAATATTCTGTTAAAAACTTGTGAGATTAAATGATTATACCGTGCAAGTTTTTGTTAATGACTTGCATGATTTCGAGAATACCATGTATGATTTTGATATTATCATAGCATACAGCCTCAGTTTGAGCATTTGCAGCTACCACCTTAATCCAATTCAATATATCAAATGTAACACAAAGCTTGCTCTAACTGGTTACGCGTTCGATTACGCGGGTTTATGCGTTTACGTTTTCTTAGTTTGAAAGTTGAAATTGAAATTGGTTGATATATCATTGTGGGTAATAGAAAGGAGCTTTTGATTTACCATTGTGGATATGGTATCTGTTGAAGCGAGGGAGCGAAAACTGGCGAGAAATATAATAAATCTAGTGATTTCTGTCTGTCTGTCTATCTCGTCTGTTTGTCTGTCTGTCTGCCTGTTTGTTTGTCGGTCATTCTAGCCTGTCTGTCTGTCTGTTTGTCTGTCTGTTCTATCCATCTAGTCTGTCTGTCTTTCTGGTTTGTCTGTTTGTCTGTCTGGTTTGTCGGTCTGGTTTTTCTGAATTCTAGTCTTTCTGTCTGTTTGTCAGTCTGGTCTGTTTGATTGTCTGTTTTTGGGTCTGCCTGTCTGCGTTTCTGTCTGGTCTGGATGTCTGTCTTAAGGTCTATTCTGAAGTTATAAAAGATATATAAGGATCATATGCACTCTGATCTAAACATAGCTAAAACTATGCTGAAACAAATATCCGCGAATCTCATAATTGGGTTTTTAAAAAACATTGATATTGTTTAATTCAGGGTGGAGTTAGCTAAAACTCCTTTGAAATCAAAAGCCATATATATAGTTATTTCAATAAAATTACTTGTGCTGAATTATTCCCATAATGAAGCTCTGAACGTAAATTCTTAATTTATTTTTCGTTGATTTTGCGGCTAGCGTAGCAACGCCTCAATCAGTAGCCACAATATATTCTTGCGTTTTAGTGGAACATCTAGCTTTAAGGCATACACCTTCACCTTTTTCAGAAGCATTAATCTCCAGGATGAAGAGTCACCACTATACAGAGCACTTAATATAGGGGCATTAGCGAGGAGCTGTTTGATGGAATCAAAAGCTTCTTGGCATTCAGTAATCAAGCGAAAGGCTGCATTGTGTTAGTCTATGCAGCGGTGTGGCACTAATTTTTTTTTCTTTTTTACTAAAAATATCCTCAGAAATGGATGGATAAGCTCGGTGTAGGTGTTGAGCCCGAGCGTCACAAGGAGGGCATATATTTTTACCCTTAGAAAAGTTTAAATCTCAAAGCACACGATTAAAAATGAGTTAAAATTCAATTATTATTTTTGTTCAGACGAAAATAATTCCAAATGGATGATTTACTGTCTAAAGTGAATACAACTTAATTTAACAAACTTAAACTGCACGAGGAAAGTCGTTGCTCTCAGCAACATCTGTTATCTGTGGTCTGATGGTTTTCCTTATAATCCAGAAATATTAAACCTGACTTTTTGGCATCAAAGTTAATAGAATCCTGAAATCCTCTTAAAGGCAGCCTGCCTCGTTTTGTCTTGTCTGATCGAGGCTTATCCTTGAGTGATTGAAAAATTGTTGGCTTTTTCATCTGAGTTTGCATTTCCAGATTATAGGCTTTTGGGCTTTAATCCTTCTTTGTGCATTATCTAGTATTTTTCACTGTATTGACTCCGGGCGTGTAGCCACGATAGCCTTTCGAAGGCTCCTTGCGATCGAGACCGTACATTTTGAGCGTCTCCGGACTCTCGTCCGAAAGGTCGATCAGCTCCGGCGCCGCCGCCTGCATGCGATACGCGAGTTCGTACGAGGCGATTCGACTGTCGACTTCTGCCGATCGAACCGTCTCGTTCCGAAGACGGTTGAGATCTCCGATCGCGTCGAGACTCTCCCTCTGCATCCGTCGCGAGAGTCCCGCCGGGTTGCTGAGGGTCGTGCTGCCCTCGCCGCGGATGCGCAGGCGAATCAGCTTGCGGACGGCGCCGGTGACGCGGTCGACGACCTGGTCACGGGCCTCCTCGAGGACCTTCTCGCGCACGTCGGCGGGGAGGTTGGCGGTCTTGATCAGCGCCTCGTCGAGGTACTCGATCCCGGGCTCGATCTTCTCGCGCACCCAGTCCTTCTTGAGGGTCGCGCCGACGAGCAGCTGGCCGTAGAGGCCCTTGGCCGTCGTGTCGCCGCGGCGCACGCGGTGGTTTAAGAAATTATCTATTTAAATGTATATTCGTTTTCTCTTTTTTTTTTCATTGCTAAAGGCTCCTGGATGCAGAGTTAAATAGTAGGATTTTTTTTTAATTAATGTTGTTTGTTGTGTTTTGTTTTTATTACGTTTTTTTCACTGGTTGATTAATTAAACCTGTTTTTCTCTCTTGAATTTTAAATGAAATAGCAGTGTGGTCTCTGGTCTAAGAAATTAACTACTTAATATCCTGTCCTTTTACTCTTAACTAGTTTTTTAATCAATCAAAGGTATCTTAAGAGTCTGTGCTCTTATTTGTCAAAATTAAAACCCAAGTTTCTTAAATGATGAAATATTTTTAATAAAAAAGATGTATCTTAACCGTGTGTGTGTATTTGTCAAAACCAAAACCCAAGTTTCTTAAATAGCCAAACGTTTTAAATAAATCAGATGTATGTTAACCGTGTTATGTTTTTAGCAAAACTAAAACCCAAGTTTCTCAAATGATAAAATATTTATTTTCAAGTCAGATTTGGCGAGAGCCTGCTGTGGAGTGCGGGTTGGGCTGTGGCGTTGTTCTTCATCGGCTACGGCTTCTTCATGAGCCGCCGCCACAAGTTCGCGGACCTGGTGTGATGAGCGTTCCCGCGATCGAGGTCAAGAACCTGTCGAAGACCTACCGCCTCTACGGCAACCCGTGGAAGCGGCTGCACGAGAAGATGCCCTGGGGTAAGGGCAAGCAGATGTACCGGACGGTCGAAGCCCTCAAGGACATCAACCTCGAGGTCGGCCACGTGGCCTGGGCCTGAAACCTGCTCTGTGAGGCAAATGGCAGTGTTTTATTTGCAAAAAGATGCTGTGGCATTTTGTTCTAATCCAGCTAGCTCTTGTAAAGCAGCTTAGAGAAGTAAGGGTTCAAGCCCTAGCCAGGGTTGGGTCACAGCAAGTGTCATCAAAATCTCGTTAGTTCACGTACTTAAGAGTTCCTAGAGACTGGCGCTAAAAACACTATTTCTTCTTTCACCATGTTGTCAACCAGTCATTTTGTGGCAAGGTTTAGAAACCCACTCATTAGTTTCATCATATCGTTTACGTTTAGTATAATCAGCCAATGTTTCATAGGCACGACATACTAATCGGAAGTGTTCGGGTTTGATTCTTCGATTGGAAGGTCTTGTTAATCGATCTTGTTTCAATTCATGAATACGTGCACGATATGCTACACGTAATCTTAAATCATTGTCTGATTTCTTTGCTCCAAGTAATTCGTAAGGCGTTGAACTCGATGTAGACATTTTCTCGATTACAGTCGATGTAGATTCTCTATTAAATGGGTTCTGCCCTTTTTCGATACAAACACCGGTTGAAGATGGCCATACCTGCCCTCTACTCTACGGTTAACACGGGAACATGGCTTGATTTTGAGGAGAGCGCGCATGTCCAAGGGGCATATGTCCGAATGAGGGGAGGTACAAATTCAGAAAAAAAGCCAAAATAGGCCTATTTGATGTAAATGGAAAGAAAACATTTTAAAATCTGAAAAGCTATGAGATATATTAGCGGGGGGATGGGACACGTATTGGATTTGTTATGGTGGCCATTAGAAAATTTTAGTAATTTTCGAAATGATAATAACTGGTTTACCTATAGTCAGGCTTTGCTATTTATTATGCTGTATAGTCTATTAGTTGTTCCGCTAGTAACATCTTTACTTATACCTTGGGGCATATCCAGTATAATATTTATATTGTCGAGAGAAATCAACGAAAAAATTGATAACAGGAATAGGAATTGGCATTATCTATTACCACTCTATCCTTTAACTAAAGGCTTGGAGGTCTCACCACCACAAAAGCTCAAATAGACAGGTACAAACAAACACTCACTTAAAAAGGCATGGAGAAGGACAAAACACACTGAGGGAAAACAGACATACAAAGACACATGCTTATATACAGCCTTAAAGAGTCAAATAGACAAGAACACTAACAGTCAAACACAACGGCACGAGGGGAGAGACAAAAGCAAACATAATGGAAAACAAACACTTAAGCACAAACACAGAAATACAAGCACAAAATCATGTAAAGCAAAACTCATACTATTGCAGGCCGAAACTGTGGAAGTTCGTCAAGTTGCGTCAGGTGGCGGCGCCCGGAAATGTATTGAGCACCCAATCGATCACTGCATTAAGGTAAAAGCCGGTAACTTCCGGCCCAATTGCTAGCACAGGTGATGTTGCATTGATCTCAGTTGTTCAGGGCCAATTCCTGCGTTTCTTCCTCGCCACTGTTCACCAGTGCATCGATACGATCGCGTTCTGCCTCAAAGGCTGCAAGTTCTTCGCCTTTGAGAACCTTTTACAGGGAATTCTATGGCTAGTTATTTATGATCTTTTCCATTCCTTCAAAATCTAAGCTTACTCTGTCTTGGCCTAAGCTTAAGGAGGTGATAATTTGGAATTTTGGAATGTTGAAATATGATGACAAGGGAAGAGTTGAAATATGATGTAGCTTCCTGTACAAAACATCATCATTGGTGAAAGTTGAGAAAGTGACATGAGAAGTGACATGAGTTATATGATGTCCTTCATCAGCTAGATACTACGCCTACAAAACTAGCCAGGCCGGCATCGACCAGTCGCCGCGCTTTGCGCAGCACAAACGCGGCTTCGTCGGGGTTCCGTTTGCTCAGCCCGCCCGGTTCGAGTTCTTCATTCCAGTCGGCGCCCGCTGTGTCGATGTAATTGACGGGTTCGGCGGTCAGCGGCTCATCAGACACTTCCGGCAGATCATTCAGCAGGTGCGCCACCACCGATTCGTGCGCTTCCAGCGACGCGTCGTAAAACTGCTCGGACGAAAACTGCATGACGTGCGCGTGCATTTTCAAACATTTTTCATTCTTCTGAGTCTTCAGACACTTAAATATTAAGACTTTTATTGAATTTAATAATGAATTTCAAATGGATTTTATTCAAAAAATATTTACTGTTTTCAAGTGTTTCACTTTTGTCAATACCTGTCTGAATAATCGGATTACAGAAATGAAAGTAACTTAATCTTTGAGCTCCAAAACCGGTATATTTTACATGATAAACAACATTCATGATAAAGAAATAGACATTTAATTTAAAATTAATGCATATGCACGCTTTACCATTAAGCTACACTCTCCATAGAGTCATTCGTCCAATAGGGACGCAAATTTGGAGAGTGACGGGACTCGAACCCACATCTCACAACTCACATTCAACGACCAGCAGCGGCTGGATTACCGCAGCCTTGATGAACCGGTATCGCGGTTTAGCCGAGACCCGATTCACGAGGTCGCCCTACTCTCTTGGACCATCGGTCTTTGCCATGGTCCGATATCAGTATCGCATAATCCCCTGATTTGATCAACAGAGTAAGTTTTTACCAAAGTCTGAGATAGATGAATCGGACTATATTTAGAGTTAGAGATATATGAAGTCGAAAAGTATGAAGATTCTATTTAACAAAGACAGTACTACCAGCTGAAAAGTGATATATTAGAGTCTGAAATAGATGAATCAGGCTTTTACTAAACTCTAAGAGCGATGGATCGGAAACTAATTTAGAGTTAGAGATATATGAAGTCGGAAAGTATGAAGATTCTATTTGACAAAGACACTAAGACACTACTACCGGCGTCTGTCGGAGCTTCCGCGCGGCGCGCTCGGCCTGCTCGCGAGCCCGCAGACCGGGCTGCTCGTCTTCGCGCCGATCACCTGGCTTGCGTGGCGTGGCGTGCGCCGCGAGCCGATCGCTTCGGTGCTCGTGGGGGCGCCGTTGCTGCTGTGGATCAGCTACGCGGGGTGGTTCGACTGGTCGGCGTCCCTCGCGTACGGGCCGCGCTTCCTGTTGCCGGCGCTGCCGATGATCGCGGTGCTCTTCGCGCGCGCGGCCGGTTGGGCAATGGGTGCATTATTGGGGGGGGGGGTACTGACAGTTACACCCCCGTCACGGTCAGCGGGCTCAGCAACGTCGTGGCGATCGCGGCGAGTTTCCGTAGTCTGGCGCTCCTGGGTGATGGCACGGTCCAGTCCTGGGGCAACAACGCGTTCGGCCAATTGGGCGATGGCAATGTGGGGCGGTTGACATCCAGTTCCACTCCCGTGCCGGTCAGTGACCTGAACAACGTCGTGGCGATCGCGTCCGGTCCGAGTTCGGCAATGATAGCTCAACACGTCAAAGCTGTAAATAGTATATATGAAGATACCAAGTTCGATGGAAAACACAAACACAGAATGATTAGATTCGAAGTTCAACGTATTAAGGTTAGTTCCTTTGGTATTGTCGCTCTCTTACAGCGTAAACTAGATTTACGTTGCCTCGGCAACGTGAATTTTCGCCGCAATGCTTTGCTTTTATTATTTTGTCATCAACTAAAAGTTTTAGGTGTCAATCCCTTAAATATTTTAAAACAGCTGATCTCATTGGTTTATCCTCCTTTGGATTATAAACAGGTTTCATCCAAAAGGTATGAAGTTAAGGCGGAAATTTTTAAAATCAAATTTTTTTGGGGAAAAGTTTGGCTGATAAAACTGATGATGCCACATTTTTAGATCGCTAATTCGCCGGGATAAATCATCCGGATATAAGCCAGGCAAGCCGCAATCAGCAGTCGTTGAATTCGTTTTGGGTCACTGAATTCGCCTTTTTGTAAATTAAACCCTCGACTTTTTAGATCCATCACACATGTTCTTATTCCTAGGATCTGTTCATTGGAAGTCTGGTCACATTTTCAAAGCATTCTTTCATACTGATCGATGCTGATGAATATGCCGTTAAATATATGGAAGCGCACCCAGAAATCTTGCCACATAGCGATTTGAATGCAATACTTCCCAAGCTTTCTCAACTTCCTGCTAGCAGCAAAGATGAGCTCAAAAACTTCCTTGCTATCAATGGGGGGAGAACTACATTTGAGCAATTCAGGTTTACATTGTTTTTCAATCACAACAGAATCCCAGAACCGAATCCTTGAACTCAGACACACGAACACATCTGCGTGTGATAATTTCAAGTGCAAGAAGGTTATAGTAGGCCTATGAATTTTCATCACGATTTTATTCGTATTTTCTTAAAGACATTAAGAGAGGGAAGGGAATATTAAATGTTGCTTGAGAGAGGGAATTACGTGCTATGGCAAGCGTACCGCTTTACGTGTTAGGAAAGAGAGTAAAACAACAAGCGCAGGTAGCTGCTTTTCCCATCGATTCTTGTCGGTCACAGCCTGGGTGGCGCCGCCGTCCTTGCCGCAGCGCCTGATGTGCCTGAGGCAAAAGCTGTCGCAACCATAGGTGCACCGTCCGACGCGGATCATGTTGTGCACAACTTCGCTGCGCATATGGAGGAGATCGAGGCCACAGGCGAGGCCGAAGTCGCGTTGGCTGGCCGGAATTTTACTATCAAGAAGCAGTTTCTGGACGATCTCAGGGCTCAGAGTGTCCGCGACCGGATCGCAGGCATGCAGCAGGTCAGGGGGGGGGGGGGGAGTGCCTTCGGCGCAAAGCTATTGCTTTTGGAGGGAGAGGTTTATTCTACTTTCATTTTGTTTCTGGTTTCTTCTATATGGATTTATTGAAATGCTAAAAGACAATGACAAATCCAATATTACACCAGCATGTTTTTTTAAGTAACAGATTTGCTATTTTTGACTTTTTTTGTTAAATTTGAAAAGGGGATTTTATAACTTGTGAAAATATCAAGTTCTTCTTTACCATTTATAGCAGTATTAGTTATCAATTTCTAACACACCCCCTTCCCAAAACTCATTCTATGTTTATTTGAAAGATCCAAGAAAGTTTGGATATCTAGGCATAAAAATGCACCGTTCGAGAGACATGCCCCCACCTACAAACTAGCCCACCACTGTTTTTATTTCACACAAATTGATGAGCACTTACAAATCACTGTTTGTAATTTTATGCAAAATTAAGCAAATCATATTAGTTAAATGAAGATTTGAAATAGAGGTCAGAAACATTTTTCTGTTTATAGTGAATTACAGAAAATAAAGTATTGTACCAATCATCATTACCAATGGCAGTATTTAAAATTCGGAAAATTCAAATTCTGCTTTTCCCCGTTGTCTGTACAGTACTTCTTCACCTTTTCAATTCATTTGGAACTTTACGGTATTGGATACAAAAATAACTACTTTAAACTTTTTGAAAAGTGAGTCGTGAAACCCGGAAATCAAAATCGAGAAATTAAAAATACAGGAAAATTTCTAACTTACTGAAATTTCTAGGTCTCGTTATTTGTCATTCTCTTTCTCTCTCTCTCTCTATTTCTCTCTTTATTTTTGTACCTCCTTGACATTCTATGTTTGTCGCTAGGTATTTTACGGCAAAAACTTGAACTTAAACTCTAACAAGAATCTTATGCATTGCACCATTTTTAGAACTTCGAAATGATGCCATTTCAGTGATTTGCGCCGTTTTAAGAATTGCACGAATTTAAGTATTACTCACTGACATTTTTTGGCTTTTTGGCTTTTTGGAAGCAGTGTGTAATGTAATAATGTTGTTGTTCAAGGGGAACCTGTTGTCTAACCCTACACATTGTTCATTTGATTATGGGGGGCAATTAATACAGGCGAGGGGTTATTCCCGTCTAAAGAGGTCCATTTATTCCTCATTTTGTGAGGTAATTCCCTCCAAAAGTGGTCATTCAATGTGCTGTCTGTCCTTTTTTTTTTGCTCCACCCCACCCTCACCCCCACCCACGCAAAACTAATTCGGTCGTCCGCACAACTCAAGCCGGTACGCATCTTTTTCAAAGTTTTTTTTCACTGACGAGAGAAGGGAGCATCTAAAAAGGGCAAGGTGGGTTGTTTATTCTCCGATAGCTCTTCAACGTCATCTGAAATTTTCAACTTAGTACCCTCAGCGACTCTAAGTTATAACCGGGGGCATATATGGTTTAATTTTTGTACAATTTATTTTTTATTTCGTTTCACTTTTTTTACTTTATTTGTATTCTTTTATTTTTTTTTTCTTTCCATGCTCATGGTTCATCCCGATAATACCTGACAATTATTTCATCGTTACCAGCAAAATTATTAAATAACATAGAATCTCGCTAGATTCACCGAAACCCTGGGCTTTTTTATATTTCACTAAAACGACCATTCAAAATAAGCAAAATAATTCCAATTCTATGTTATGAGATTATCTAAAACGTTCTCTGTAAAGTTTTCAACGACATAACCATACATTGTAAAATTTCTGTACACTACAGACTGGAGATGCATGCTCTTGCCCATCAACATGAAATTTGGCTGCAAATATTTGGCACAGGCTATCAAGAGTTAGTTTAGGGCTAACACTGTAACATGTTGGACACAGTCGATACAGCATTTTTTCTTATTAATTCACAAAGTTCCACATGGGTTAAGAATTCAAATTTTTTTGGCGGAACGTAGAAATATATTTAATAGCTCTATATCCCTTCTGCTAAGCGTGAAAGATATTTCCATAGCCATTCCTCGCCCTCAAATATACTCCAAAAGTTCCAGATAAATTCTTACAAGCTATTCAGATAATGCGGACGCGCAGTAGGTCAAAGGAGCGCCGAGGAGTGGGCTTAAGATCCGCGTTACTTCCCCTTTTTTTCCCATACACATCCCAGCTACTCCATACTTTTTTACAAAATTGAGCATTCGAAGAGCGTCTAGGGTAGAGTGCCCCATCGTTGCGATTTTTTTGATCTTAGCAGGGAAACGGCTTATCTTCTCTAAAATCCCCTCTAAATCCTCGGGCGTTTTTTCAAAGTTATGGTAAGAAGCAATCACTTCGATACCGGGAGGAATTTGCTTTGTGGGACCAATGCATTTGCCATATCAAAGTTGCCATCAGTTGATGCTATCTGGGAATTTTGCACTGAGAAACTTCCAAAACATTTCAACTCTGAGTCAAGCGACACTACAGGTGTCTTATCTGGATGATTTTTGCTCCTTTGGTGATTTTGATATTTTTGATTATCTGATGGCGTATCAAAATCGAAATAATCTATAGAAACATCGACACTCGCACAATAATCACTCATACCTTTGGTAATCAAAATTTCCTGAAATGTGCGAAGATTGCGCTCGAACCGGTGAGCGCGCCGCAGACGGTGGACAACACTACCGCACGCGACTTGCTTCGGGGTCGGAACGCGGCTACGCCGACGCCGAACACGATCAGCGACGTTCCACTGACGGCCACTAGCACATACAGCGCGACGATGGCTCCGCCCCAGCTGGCCAGCGCCAACGCAATCAACAGTGTGCTGATCCAGCCACCGACCACCACCGGACCCCAGGAGGAGTAGCGATCGTGGGTTGCTGCGGGCCGGAGATAGGCGAGGGGCAGGGTCCGGACGAGGCCGCTGCGCCGCCCGACCGTAGAGAGCAGCAGCATGGGGATCCCCACGAGCCGGTCGCCGAGCCGGCCGTCGGTCACCTCGTAGACCTGTCGATGGAGCGCACCGAAGCGCTTCCAGAAGGGCGAGAGACGACCCCCCAGGCTCGTCGGCGTCGCGTCGGCACCCACTCGGACCGGCTGGTCGAGGAGAGAGGCGTCTGCAGGAGTGGACATGGGATACTCACGCGGGCATAAGCATTAAGTTTACTATCTGGCTGGATTTCAGGGATTGATGCTTTTTTGTTGGTGCTTGAAACAAGGAAACAAAAACACAAACACAAATAAACTAACCTTTCAAAGTGAGCATTAACAAAGTGGGGGAACATTAAAAAAAAAGAAAAAAAATCAAGCCAAAATAAATTCACAGCTTACATGGGCAATAATTCTCTCCCAAGCAAATATCTTGGCTTTTCCACTAGCCTGATGTTTTTCAATGGTCAATCATCCTGGCTGATGAACTCTTTGACTGCATTAATTTTCTTCTTCTTTTTACTGAAAAAGCCCTGTTACATCTCATTAAAAAGGGAGACATCTGGTCCTTTTATTACTTCTTATGACATGTGATCAACATTTCGAGGTAGGCCTAGACCTACCCATTTTGTAATTTCTCTGTGACTGCTCAATTTTACATGTGGGGGAATTTTTCATGATGGGGATTTCCTGGAACAAATTTCCAGGGAGATTTTCCAGGTGGAAAACACCTAGAACCCTCGCGCTGGCGTCCATCCATTGTGCGCCGCCCTGTTCACGTCCGCGCCTGTAGACCAGTTGGTGAGATATCTGGCAACACACGACGGTGGCGATCGTGGATACCTTGATCCACTAGCCACTGCAGCGTGTCGACGTGACCGTTCTTCGCGGCAAAATACATTGGCGTGCAGCCGCTGTTGGCGACCACGTCGAGACTAGCACCTAACATAGCGGAGTGTACGTGCGTAAGTGCGCTGGCAGGCGATGCTGAGCTGGCGCACCGCGAAGAAAATTGAATATCATCTCCAATGATTCGAAAATTATACATTTGAAGTTTGATGAAATTCAGGTTAATCTGATACTAGATATTTTTTCTCACAGCCTGCCATTGTGTATAATAAGCATTAGATATGACCTCAAAATTGTCCTCGAGCAGGAAAACAATCAGTTTTTTTACGACTACAGTAGTATTTGCAATATGTCCAGGTTTCTTTCATTTCTAAATTGAAATTAAATAAAAAAAAACAAGTTGTTTTAACTGCAAGACAGCCGCCGTGACGTCGCTTTATCGATATCGATTTTCCCTTTGAGCCGTTCGGTCAACAGGTCGGAACCCTCGTTGTGCAGGCCGCGCCGCGCCATATCGATGGTCTCGATCTGCGCCGGCGACAGTTTCTTGATCGCGTCGTAGTAACTCTCGCAGATCTGAAAATAGTCGCGCACGATGCCGCGGAACGGGGACAGGGCCAGGATGATGGCGGTCAGTTCCGTGTCGTCCTCCGCCGCGATGCGAAAGACCAATCGTTTCTCTCTAGCACACATTCTGACTTAGAGGCGTTCAGCTGTTCAGCTGTTCAGCTGTCTTAAATTTTTAAAGAAATTCTCCGAATTCTGATTTTTAAGATTTATTAACATGCACATGCTGTTAAAATCCATTTTTACATTTGTTGTTATCCTCCCCACCTTTTAAAACAGAGAAAACAGGAATTTGTGAAGAGACCATGGGTATATGGGTGTTGAGTTAATGTCATGTCATTTGTATTCTACTGAATGTTGTAAATGTTAGCATTACCGTAATGAGATCCGAGCCAACCATGACCCCAACGCCTGACTTTTTTGACCCCGCCCTGCTTCGCAAATACAATTTAAATGGTCCTCGCTATACCTCCTACCCCACCGCTTTGGAATTCAATACGGAAGTCAACGATAGCAGTTTACTGACAGCTGCGGCTGACAGCCCGACCAACGCGTTGTCGCTATATGTACACATTCCTTTTTGTCACCAGCTTTGCTACTACTGCGGTTGCAATAAAATCGTTACCCGACATGTTCTCCACCGCCGGCGGCGACACCGCGGCGGCGCTTGCGGCCGGCTGTCCGGTGGTGGTCAAGGGCCATTCCGCCCATCCCGGCACCGGCGAGATCGTCGCCGAGGCGGTTCAGGCGGCGGCGGAAAAATGTGCCATGCCCCGGGGCGTCTTCTCTTTCATCCAGGGTGGCAAACGCGATGTCGGCCAGCGGCTGGTGCAGCATCCGCTGATCAAGGCGGTGGGCTTTACCGGATCGCTCGGCGGCGGGCGGGCGCTCTTTGGGAATATTCACAACTGAGTTTCACAGATACTTTCATATTTTATTTCTCTGTAACGACGAGGTGTGAATAATTCAACAAGCGAGTTTATATTACGAATACTAGCTATAAATATTAATCTTGTTGGCGGTAAAAACACTAGTCAATTTTGCAAAAATATGATAGAAATGTTGCAACTTCTTTAACTAGTTATTCGAGATCTTGTGCGTTAAAGCTACAGAACTAAAAAATTGCTTTCATTACACATTTACCTCATAAATGGGGCGAAAGTCGTTTTGAAGGCAGCTTGGGCCATGTGCATATGCGAGCCCGGCGGGATAGCGCCACCGGCCAACAAACCAAATCCCTTAGGGTAGATCTCAAGGACGATTTACAGATCCAGTTGGAATTTGAAGACGGGGTGCCCTACCAGCCAATGCGTATCTGTACGCAAACCGGCGCGACCGGCTGGACCTATGCGCAAAAGGTCGCAGGCGTGCCCGCCTCAGGTCGGGTCAATGGCGAGCTGGGGGAGTTTGACCTGCTTGTTGTACAGAGGCATGGTTCATAAAATTCACTTTGAATGTCCAGGAAAGTTGCAGGTTACAGGTTGCAGGAGCTCTCTGGCAGAGGCAAGAAAAAACACCAAACCATCTTCCGTACGCCAATTTCGTTCTTCGTTTTATCAAGTCAAAATAAGCAGAATTTTCGAGGTCCTCTTGTTGGTTGTAACTATAAAATTTGGAAGCTGGTTTCTGTTGCCAAGATAACCCAAAATCTACCTATTTTTCTTATGAAAATTACTGTGCAGGTATTTCGTTCGGATCCAAGGTCTATTTTATTGACTGCGATATTGCAAAGGAGGAAAGTGATTATGCCTCTTGCCAGTAGAAACATTTCCCTTGGCTTTACATCAGAACAATTTCTGGAAGGCCAACATATTTGTTATATATTTAATGATGATGCCGAACGTCATCGAACCATGGCGCAATATCTCTCTGCTGGGTTAGAAGCCGGAGAAAAAGTTCTCTATTTAGTCGACACCATGAGTCCAGAGGAACTTTCTTATCTTCAGTTGAAATTTTTGCAAAATGAATGAATTTTTAGCGGTTTAGAGAGTTCGGGGTCTAAGAATAGATTGAAATTTAATATTAAGATGACTGAATTGTCAAGACTAGGAATAAGTGAAGGTGAAATGGTTATGGTGGGCAACAACAAGGTTGATCAAGTGACAAGACAGCTTCGCTCACCTAGGTAGTGTTGTTAGTAAAGATGGTGGGTGCAGTGAAGATATAAAGAATAATCAAGATCAATGACGGTTTTTTTTTATATGTTACTTTGTTAATACCAAGTTCCATAAAAAACGTCAAAATCGTTCATAACTTGTTTGAAACATGATCAATGGCTATGGCATGCTTATCCTATGGCTATGGCTATAGCAGATAATTAGAAATATATCACGTAATAGAATATTATATTCCTTGACAATAAACAAAAGGAAGTGGACAACCAAAGACATATAGGAAATTGGGAATTTCAAGAGCAAAGTTAATTTGAATTATCAATACATTGAAAAATTATTTTACTTGCTGTCTTCCTCCCCTTCTTCCTTTTGCTGCTCTCCGCTGTTTTCCTCGTCGTCCACCGTTGAGAATAAGTAGTCGGGGAGGAAGGGGCGGAAACGCCTCAAGTTGTGGATAATGCGCGCGAAGGCTTGCTCCATTGGATCTAGGTGGCGGGACGGGAGGAGCGAGGCGGCAGCCTCGACATTCATCTCGGCCAGGGAGTGTGCGATGACGGCGCCCAGGCGGGTGTGGAGATGGAGCTGGTGGGTGTGGGCCGCAAACGCTTCCCGCGACCGGACAGCCCAACCAATCCGACACCCAGCGGGATCGCCGCAAGCACGCCGATTGCCGTCCACATTTTCGTCGACCAGAATCCTCCCCCATAATCCCAAGCACTCCACACCGCCGTGGCAGCCAAAATCAAAGCGATTCCGATCGCCACAGCACCCAACCACCGCCGCCCGGTCATGCTCGAATTGTCCCGAGAGTCCAGCGGTTCGGTCTGTTCGATTGATCGATCGGCTACCAAGGCAAATGCACCATTTACCTTTAGCATCTTTCGAATTGTAGTGTTACCAACGAATGCTTACTCTCTGTTAAAACGTCTCCTAGTCCTAGTGGTCTTAGAAACACGAATCACTTCACTGCTTTATTCTAGTCATAAGATAACCTAATGGTTGTGTAGATATAGCGTACATATATTTCCAACATTTGCTGGATTTTTTAGTACTATGGACCGTTTGCCTTGACCAGTGACTGCAATCTAAGTTGCAGTTGAATTCGTTACCCATCGTTACTTTTGTATTTTAAATCATAAAATAAATAACCGATTTAAACACAAAACGAGCAAAAATTAGCATGAGTAGGCCTGACTTCTCAAGACCAGAACATAATTTGCACTTTACTGAAAGCAAAATAACTTTAAAATGCTTTCGCTTTGTTTGTACTTGTTTAAAATGTGTTTATTATATATATGAAGGGATAAGTCCTCCCTTTTGCGCTAGAATTCCAGCGCTAGTTTATGATGCCTTTTTTGAAAGTAACAAGAGATGGAGGGCAAGCAGCCCAATTTTCACTCGCAAATATAACCCCATATATTGTATCAGTTCTGGTACGAAGTGAAAACCCTTGACAAAAGAAAAAGACTCATTGATAGTGAAAAAAGTAAAAAAAAAACAGGTGAAGGGAAAATATACACAATTTTGTGCTTTTTAATGTAGAGCAAATTATCCATTGAAGGGTAACTTAACTTCACAAGTTATACATAGTCGGAATAAAAACAAAAAAGAAGATTCTTTGGACGTTAATTTTGTATTTAAGTTCTTTTTTATACTACTAACAAAACCAGCAATATTTTTGGTAGATGTATCATGCCCAGTTTAGCATTTCTTAGGGTGTGAGAATTGGGATAAGATTTACTACTTTCGTAGCTCTGCATAATTATGTGCAAATAACAGCATGAATATAGCGGGAAAAGGTTACGAATGCGTTTTTGACCTAAAATATTAAACTGGAATCACCCCATAGTTTCCCAGTATACATGTGCAATTATCTAATTGTACCTAATCCCCTTCTCAGAAATGAATTCCCATACAACCCTTGCCCTGAGGGCTGTGTGTGTGTGTGTAGGGGGGGATATCATCTTCAAAGACATAATTTCCTGACCTTTCAACTATGCTGAACAAAATGGTTATCTCTAAATTTCGATTGGATGTGTTTTGGTAAATGAGGGAAGTGGGGGGGGGGACTGGTGAATCTCCGATCATTTTTGACTGTTCAAAAGGACACTGACCCTCTCAATTTCCGATTAATTGAACTGATTTTGAAATGTCTACAATAACTCCTTCTATGTAAAGTCTTTGGGGTGGAGATTCCAGTTTTCTCGGCAAACTGGATCATCAGTTCCCTGACTTCCTCTGAGGGTGCGGTCTGCTTCATCTTTCTCCCTCAACCAATCTAAACCCCAAAAGGATAAGTGTCAGGCACGCCTTGCATTTCTCCCGTTGTCAGAGACGTGACCTCTTTAGTGCGGTCGATCCACGCATATTCATTGAACTGTCGCGGGAGTTCGGCCTCGAAATAACGACTGGCGACTTCCGTTTCTGGCCGATGGAAAGAGCGACGAGGCCAAGGCGTTCCAGCCCCACTATGCCGCGCACAAGAAGCACCTCCAAGAGCGCCTCGACCAGCTCGACGCCGGCCTCCGCAACGCCTCCGGCGACGAGGCCGCCTACCAAGCGCTCGTCGAAGAGATCGCGGCCAGCAAGCCCATCCCTTGCCTGAGCTTCGCCTGTCCCGAGTGGTAGCGACGAGCCATGACCGACCGCTTCGAGCCCGACGTCATCCTCGACTACCTTGACGGCCTCGACCGGGTAACGTTAATAAATGTCAATAAATCACAAGACCAAGAATCAAAGGAAACAAAGTATCAAAGTAACGATAAGGAAATTTCTTAAATCAGAGCCATTTCCCTTAGAGGCCGGGAGGGGGAGGTTCAACCCTGGAAGTAAGACTAGTTTTCATGGGAGTTCCAATTTCTGATCAAATGAGCCCCCTCCAGAGTTCATACGACCACCCCTTCCACAAAAACCATATATGTTAATAATGTACAACTTACACAAGTTACAACCCTTTCGATAACTGGACCGCATTGACAGCTCTCACTCTGAACAACAATGGAATTATTGGTCAAATACCTACAACTATTGGGAACCTGGCCAATTTGGAATCGATGAATTGGGCTGACAATGACTTGTCAGGGAAGATCCCGAAAGAAATCGGTAATCTCGTTAAGGTGAATCAGTTTTCACTAAGTCGGAATGCCTTGACGGGAGCAATTCCAATCGAAATTGGTGACATGATAAATGCGAAGGCTGTTTTGCTCGGTAGCAATCCCTGGCATCGCCATTGAAATACGTGTCAATGAACTGCCGACGAATTACGTCAGGTCGGTGGTGTGAAATTTGCTGAAGAAGTTTTCTCATGGTATCGTAAGCCTGATCTTGGCCATAGGTTAGATAGAAGGCCAATATGACACAGGTGTGGTTCAGTTGGAATTCAATCTTCACCTTTTAGTGTGTGTGTGTGTGGGGGTTGGTTGGGTTTAGTGAATTGAGCCAACAAGTAGTCGTTGTTAAGTTATCAACAACAGCGTGCCAACCATGATTGGTGTGGAAACAAAGCAAAAAAACTTGTAGCGGTTCGCTGCTTGGTTTCCTCCTTTCCTTTCCTCCGAAAGCAAAAAGTAGAGGAGGAGGTTTTGTTTTGTTGTGATAGAACTGTATGCGTAAGGACTGCCACCCGCCCGAGGAGGCGAAAAGTGCTGAGCAATGACGACAAGCACCTTATCGCGTATTGCTGCCCAACTTCTCCATTAGGCCGACAACATCGACCTCGATCTCAAATGTAGAGGAACTCGGTGACTCCGTACGGGGATGGAACGGCGTTGAAATTCAGCCGAACTGTGCCATCGCCGATGCGGGACTGGTGGATGCGGTCTACATCGCACCGCTCGGCGAAGTCGACGACGAGCCGCCCCGTCCCGATGACGCAACCCTGGAATGGATTGCGGCGTGTTACCGCGATGGCGCCATGATCACCTCGGCCTGTTCCGGCACCTACGTGATAGCAGAGGCCGGCATCCTTTCCGGTGAACGGGCCACGACCCACTGGGCCTGTGGGCAAAAGTTTAGGTAATTTTATGATCAAATACATTTTATTTTTTTATTTTCATTCACCTTATTATTAGGATGAATATTTCGTGCTATGTTTCCTTTTTCTTACTTGTTACATCGCTTCATCACGCGAGTTGATGGAGATAATACTAGTTTCTCAATTGTGCAAATGCTATGTAAAATTCACAATTTTTCTACTAGGCTTTTCGATAGGTAGAATTATCTTCAAAATTTGCATATCTAAATGACTTTCTTTGAACTTTTTTGTCACGGTTGTGTCCTCACAAGTCGCGTTCAAAGTCTGGCAGGGCTTTTCAAAGCAGACCGGTTGGCTGCGCTAATCGGCTCAAATCAAAGATAAGCAGTTGTGATAAGGGAATTTGGACTGCTAGCATGGAAGAATCAACCTTCGGGGGTGTGCAATGACAATATTACTGTCTAATCAGCTTATCGCGAGAACTGCTGTCACGCTCTTGTTGTTAGTTTTTACCCTGGATGCGCTGGCGCAACAAGATGGAAACGGTGGAGTGTTGTTTATTGAGGTATTCAAGAAATAGTTTAGCGTGGTTGGTTTCTTTAAATAAACAGAAAGTGTCATCAACGTATCTGCGATAGAAAACAGATTTAAATTCAGGTGGGCAATTTGATAAATATTTAGTTTCAAGAGCGTTCATGAAAATGTTGGCGAGAGAAGGACCAAGGGGCGAACCCATTGCCACTCCATCAATTTGATCATAAAGATCACCGTTAAAAATAAAGTGATTGTCTTTAACGGACAGCTTAAGGGTCGCGCGGGTAGTCGGCGGCGGTCGCGTTGCGATCGACGAGCAGCCGTGACAGCTCGTCGGAAGGCAACAACGGGAGCTCGGCGAGGGGGCGGTCGCGCTCGGCGAGCGCAGCCTCGAGGAGCGTGGTGAGCTGGGCCTGCATCTTCGCGATGTCCGACGCGCGATACACGCCGGGGTCGAAGCGCCACGTGCCCGCCTTGCCGTCCTTCCCGATGGCGATCGCGAGCTCGGTGCCGGGGGCGGGCTCGTAGGCGTCGACTGCTCCGGGCTCGCTCGCCGCGCCTGCGGCAAGCTCGCCGTAAAGCCCTGCATCCGTTCACGCATCGCCTGCAAACCGTCATTCACCGGTCTGACGGCGTTGTTCAGGCCCATCATATTGTTGAATGCCGCCTCAACCTGTCCGTTGAACTGCTGCATTCGAAACTGCGCAAAGCGATCTTCCAGAGCCTTGCGGAAATCAAGACCGGCTGCTTTGAAGTCACCTCGCAGCAATGCCGCCCTGCGCTCCTGCGCGGCTTTCATGAATATAGAAATATTAATATTAAATATAATATAATAAATAATAGTGATAGTAGTTGTTTAATTAATTTAGGTAATACAAAAATATTATGTTGTATTAAATATTATATTGAAAATAATAATAATAATTTAAATTTAAATTTAAATAATTATATTAATGTTAATTTTGAATTTTTGGATATAATAAATAATAATAATAATGAATTTTTAAATGATTCTAATAATAATAATAATGATTATTGTTTATTATTATCAAATTATTCGCACGCCAGAGGTGCTCGCGAGAGGAATGTACAACTGAAGTCTTGCGCCCAGGCCAAGGAGAGAAGGTCACTGTGGTAGCAGGGCATCGGCCACAGCAGCACAGGACCATCGGTGGTCCGCCCTGCCCCAATCGATCAACAGAAAAAAGGCCCGCCTGCTCATTCCACTGTACCCAAGCACGGACTTTACCCATGACTTTGTACACCAACTATTGCAACGGACTCCGTGAACTGACGCATGGGCACAGGACAATGGGCCTTGGTCGACATTGAAGTGGTTGAACCAGAAATCGAACATCACGTGTTCTAGTTGGCGGCGCGAGGCGACACCTCTCAATAGCTTTGCTCTGGCCAGTTCCCGCCTCACTTCGGGGCGGCCGGGGTCGCCGCCGCCGGGATAGTTCGTCCGCAGAGCGTTGAACGACATGGTAAGGCTCGGGAACTGAAGCAAGAGGGCATCCAACGCCGAATCGTCGATGGTGCTCGGTGCCAGTTGCTCGAGGATGTATCCCTCGACGCCGGGCGAAGTGAGCGAATATACAAAATTGATGGCCGAAGCGCGCGAGCAAGCCTATGACCGCATGATCCGCCATGCCGAACAGATGGGCGCAGACGCGGTGATTGGGGTGTGTTTTACAACATCCATGATCACCCAAGGCGCTGCAGAGATTTTGGCCTATGGCACCGCGGTCAAGCTCGAATACTAATTCGCTTTGAAATGCTTTGACAGTTTGAGGTGCTGGCCTTGGTAATTTGAGCCAAGATCAGCGCCATAAAGATTTTTTTGGAACAATTGGCTATCTCAAAATTTTTTTCGGTTACATTTGGGGAAAATAGGACGTGGCGGGGGGGGGGCTAACCTGATCACTTTGATTCTTAAAAAAAGAATTAGAACATCTAATTGCCAATCCAATGAGCCCCCTCAGGAGTTTATCCGACTACCCTCTCCATGAAAACCTTATATACCCTTAGGGCAAAACTTACAACTCTTGCCCTGAAGGCTGTGGGGATGTAATCCTCAAAGACAGAATTTTCAGACCTTTCTTCCAACCCTGGTGGAACTGCAAAATCATATTCTGTGAGGGTGTGTACGCTTCCTGAAGGTTTCCCCAGGGTCTGGGATATGGTTCCAAAAAATAACAGTGTGGAAAGAGTACAGGTAAGTACTTTGAAATAAAGCGTTTTTATCAAAGGATCCGTCCTTTTCTGGAATGGTTTGCAGGAAATTTCAGGCTAATTAGTGTTTCTATTTCGGGTCGGTTAAGGCAACAAAAAAAGAGCCAGACTGGAACTTCATTCGCCCTCTATCCTTCGCTTTTTCGTACTTTTATATTTCTTTTTTAAAAGTCGATAATTTTGTCTTCTTTAAAAGTCTATGGTTACGCTACTCTTGATTTGCATGCATTCTGATGGTGATTTTCAATAAAACATCTAAAAATGTTCTTAAAAAGTCTCCGTTCATTATGTGTATGAAGTTCATATGATGATCATTTATTGAATAGTACTGGCAGATCTTGTCAGAACTAGAATCTTTATAAGACAGGATCATCTTTGTTCTCTATATTGTTACTATCATAACCGTTTTTGTTTTTTTTTTTTCTCCAGGTTGATGGTTTTTCTGGTACACACATAAGAGAAAAGTTATCTGAAGCAGAGTTTTCAATTTAATTTCAAATAATAGAATAACAATTAACTTACATAGGAAAGCGCAGGTAAAGCTGACGGCTGTAATGGAAGCTAATGTTGCCACTATGATGATAATAATAATTGGTGGCTCTCCAAGTTGAAGGGCTGAAACTGAAGTGAATTTTAAGCTAAGTTATAATGGACCTAAAAACTCAGATGGGAGTGAAGGCACCTGATCGATAACTGAGAGCGTACCGATCGGCTGAGATACCTGTTCCTGGAACAAGTCTACTGATGCGAAAGCGCGTCAGGACCTGCTTGGTATCTCGAATGGGAAAAGTCCGTGGACGAATTCCAAATGGATCAACAATGTCTGTGCGACGTGACCAGCAGTAGCTGTGCCTCGGCAACACCCTGAAAAACCCCAATGAATGCAAAGGCGTAGTTCAGGTTAGCTCTCGGTATTATAGAAGAAAATTAAAAACCAAAAAAAAACCAATTCGTGTGACTGAACTTATCCTTAAAAATTATTCCGCAAAACACGTGAATTATGGCCGTATGGCATACTTGGATTTGATCAATTTTGATTATCAGCCCTAGCCCTTCCAGAGACTTGAAAACTTGTGCTCCATGCTTATTAAAAGTTGACGATGACTTACTTATGATCAGGTGTGGCTCCAACGGTTGTCTGGGATAGCATGTGCACACCAGCTGTGAAGGCTAGGAGTGTAGAATTCATTCCAGATAATATGGCAAAGCAATGCGATAAGTTATCAGGCTATTATATATAACAGATTCTGGGGCGAATTACAATAAATAACGAAGTCAAACTTTAAACAATACGGCTTTCAGCCCTATTTTAACATATTTTAACGGTTAGGTATGTTTGTGAATTGGCTAGATGTCTCCTTTTTTTAACTAACCATGAATGGAAAGCAATATTTTCCAGCTCAAAAATTGTGTTTTCTTGAGGTAATGCTTTTTTCATCCTCATTGCTCAAAGTATCTAGATCCCAGTATAATTTGCAACGCTGTGAAGTGTTGAATAAATGATTCAGAAAAAACTTAGATCATTCACGTGAACCAGGAATAACAGTAGACCCAGGACTAACCCTTGCAGCACATCGAAGTCGACAACGGTATTAGTCAGTAGGACTTCTCAAATGTAAACCCAGTGATTGCTAATGTAAGTGTGGAATCGGTTGCTGAACCCTTCCTTTAACTTCAATGCGCCGTACTTTACCAGGTCTCAAATTTTGATTAGATGTGTTTCGAGAGCTGATGGGTGTGGGGGGGGGGGATTGTCACCCTCCAATCACTTTTGAGTAATAAAAAGGGCAATAGCACTTTCATTCTCCAACCGAATGAGCGTTTTTTGAAGTCTCTACGGAAACAAATGGTAATCTCAAATTTCTATCAGATGCATTAGTGGAAAAGAGCTCTGTTTGGAGGGGGTTATCCACCCTCCGATTACTTTGAATCTTAAAAAGGGCACTAAAACTTCTGATACAATTCATCATATTCAGTTTATTCATGCCAGAGTGATGCAATTATTATCTCTGATACAATATTTCTCGCCAACCCGAGAACGTATTTATAGGATACTTATACTCATTAGCTAAGAGCCTTAGCTTAAGTATTAGTCAAGATAATTTTATTTCAATTCCTACAGTTACGCCTACAACTGGATGGCAATCTTGGAGTAAATGCAACGTAACTTGTGGAAATGGATTTCAGATCCGTACAAGGCTGTGTAATATTGCAAGGGCAAGATCCAGGGTGTGGACTCCGGTTATGCCGAAGGCCCGGCGGCGATCGTGGGCGACGCTCCGACGAAGACCCGCAAGCTCACCAACCACTTCTTCGCCGGCCCGGACTATCCGATCATCCACCCGGGCATCTTCCCGCACAACGTCGAGGCGGCGGAGTTCAAGACCCTGCGCGAGTGGCTGCAGTTCGACCACGAGGCTGGCTGGGGCACCGACGAGTTCGAGGACAACGTGGCCGACGACCACCCCTTCCCGGAGCGGTTAAGACACCGCGGTTTCCCGATGCTATAGACCCGCAAATGAGTTCCGACGCACCGGCCCCCAGGGCCGCCCTGAAAATCAGTTGCGCCACGCACGTCGTCCAGGACGGCCTGACGACGGCAATCAGCGTCCTGCTGCCGGTATTGGCTCAGGCGTTCGGTTTTTCGTACGCAGAAGTCGGCCTGTTCAAAGGCCTGACAAGTGTTTCACAAGCCGTGCTTGAAATGTGCTCGGGCTGGTTCAGCGAAAGGGTCGGGGAGGCCAGAAGTTGTTGTATGCATTTCTGTTTCTTTGGCTTTGCTTCTAAATGTATCTGAAGCAACTACAAGCATAATGATAGGTATGAAAATCGTTCAGATAGATATTACGCGATCATTCTGTGCAATAGTTATTTCAACCTAAAGTTAGTCTTCGGTGACCGAATAGGTTCTGCAACACAGGCTATGTCTACGTGTTCTTCTAAACCAGTTTTTTTCGGTACCCTTTTTTCCAGAATGTGTGTTTTTCGAAGCAATTGTTTGCCACTTTTGCTGCTACTGAATCACAGTGTAATTTCCAACTCAAATTGTAATCAAGATAAAAACATAATAATTTACATTAAAAGCTTGATTTAAGAATATACCATTCAGACATGTTTTATTATTTAAAATAATGGGAGTACCAATCAAACAGTTCGTGGTAACGAACTGTAATAAGGAGCGACCTGGCTCAATAGAAAACGAAACTCTAAATAACGTAATTTTGATGCTAAAATATACATCAAAAGAATCAGATTTTCATTTTTGTACGGAGCAAATGCGAATGAGTAGGGTTCAGCACGACATGGTTGATCGGGATTTCAAATTCCGTCCGGTGTGGGCGTGTGAGAAATTCTACCGGATCGGCCATTGCTGGCGCTGCTGTCGCGATTGCCGAAACGCCTATCGACGAGTCATTGAGCATGACGCGAGGCGTGACCGCAAACCGAGGTGAGCTATGCCCATGACGACAATCACCATTTCCGGGACGTACAACAAGCAAGATTGCGCCGTCACTTTTGAGGGCCGAACAACGCCAAGAGGTTTTTCAGAAGGCCGAAAAGACAGAGGCTGTGGCCGAAGCTCTCGATGGCGAGGTTGCCAACGCCGAGCGAGAGGTGGAAGAGGCTGAGAAAGCCGCCGAGCGGGCTCGCGGTCAGGCGTTCGCTGCCGAGTTGAACACTATCACGGCGGCCGGGGCACTGGCCAGGAAGCGCGAAGCAGAGGAGTTGGCGAACGCTGCGGACTCTAAAAAGGAAGAGAGTGCAGCGCGGGCCGAGCAGAGGGCGCTTGATCCTCAGGGAGTTACCGAGGACAACGTCCAAACCTATTTCCGCGCTCAGGTCGAAGCCATGGACTCGCTGGTTGGGGAACTGCTCCAGGGCGTGCCCGAAGCTGATCGCCAAAACACCTACATTATTTGGTTTGGCGACAATGGCGACGATGTGTGGGCGCGCGAGGCCAATGAACGAAAGCCGAATCGTTTTAAGATCACCGTCTACGAAGGCGGCGTCCGTATCCCGTTTGTTGTCGCAGGCCCTGGCATCCGGTTAAAGATGGGAATAGGGCCACAACTAGTGATAAAAAAAAGTTTAAAAGAGATGGGTAGAACATTATGAGAATATGTTAACCGAGATAAGTTACAGGAAAAGATATTGATGACACTGAAAAAGTTTGTGATACCTTGGATGGGAAGGAAGATTTTTTTGTGAGGAAGAATTAGCAACAGTACTAAAAGAATAAAAAAGATAATAATGCTGCAGGTGCTGATAATTTTATAAATGAGTTTCTTAAATGTGGTGGCGATCTTGAGACAATTCTCGTAGGGGGTGCGGGGTATGAATATCTATCTCTATTTTGATGGTGAGTGTGCCGAGGTGTTTAACTTTTATCGGAGTGTGTTTGGTGGAGATTTTGAAGCCTATCAAACCTTTGCGGATGGACCGCCGGAGATGCAGGTACCGGAGGCGGAGCAGGATCGAGTTATGCATGTGTCATTGCCGTTGGGAGAGGCCATGTTAATGGGTAGTGATACTTTTCCGGGGAGCGAACAGCCGCTAGTAACCGGAGGAAGTATTTTTATTTACATAGATAAATGACTTTTTTCCCCAGAATCGTTATCATTGACAACAGAAGCCTGAAAAATAATTACCTTTTTTAAGTGTTACCAATTATCTAACAATGATGGATTAATAATCAAATAAAATTTAGTTAATTATTTCTTAAATATATGTAATTCAATTAGTATTGTTTTTATATAAATTTCTACCACATAATATATTTTCAGTGACAAATGATAATCCTTATTTATTTTCTTAGCATTTCTATTCTTAAAACTTACCAGTCAAATTTATTTGCTGCTTTCCTTATAGGGCAACATCTCAGAATAATTAGAGAAAGACAGCGGTTTTGATTTAATTGAAATTGATTTAAGTTAGGATAGTCTACCACCTTCTGTGATTTGTGTTGCTCTTCCGTCGCTCTGGGCTTGGTTGGCCTCTCTCTCGCGGGTTACCGCAAAACAGATACGAGGCATCTTGGCCTAAGCTAGAATATATTTTGTTTTGCAAGTGTAAGTAGTTGACAAGCTAGGGAACTGGCCCAGGCCAGCGCGTATCCGACGCTGAAGGTGGCCACCACCACCGCCACCACCGCAAGCACCAGGATCGGAACCCAGTCGTCCAGCATCCGGCGCAGGTTCATCCCCAGCGTCGCCTGAAACAGCAGCGTCGGCAGAAAGACATAAAGAAAGACATTCGAGCGGATCGGCAGCCCGAGGATCGCCTCGGCCACCGGATTGAGCGCATCTGTGAGCTTTGTGCGCAGGAAAAACGTGGCACCAAGGCCGATCTATCGCCGTTCGATTTATCGAATGGAGGAAAGTCCGAACACCGTAGTGCAAGCGTAGTGGTAAACAGCCATCAACCGTGAGGTTAGGAAAAGTGCAACAGAAAGTATGTACAGGTTATGCTGTAGTGAAATCAGGTAAACTCTATGTGGTGCAATGCCATGTAAACCAATGTTTGAGGGTAGCACGTCCGATGTTGGAGGGTAGGCAGCTAAAGTGTGCTGGTAACAGTACATTCAGATAAATGATAGGGGTGCTTTGTTCGCTGTGACAACTTATAATTGTGAGTGTTTGCTACTACGACCACTTGCGATTGAGACAACTTATGACTGCGACTTCTTACGACTGTTACTACTTATGGCAATGTCTACTTGCGATAACTTTCTACTGCGACTGCGAAGATTTTCGACTGCGACTGCTTGTGACTGCAACTCCTTACGATTGCGAGTTGGGTGGCGACTAATTGCGCCTATGACTACTATTTGTTGCGACTGTGACTAGCTGTTGCTACTGCGACTACTTGCGTCGTCGTCGAACAACCACAAAAAAAAAAATCCTGGATAGGTCAATGATTACAGATGATGGTGTCACTGCAAGGCTAAAAAAAGCTGGTCAAGAAGATGTTTTTTATCTATACTCAGGGACGTACCAATTGATGGGGGTCAGGGGGCTAGGTACAAAAAAAAAATCCTCAAAATTCTTAAATTCCAGGGCTCATCTTATTCAGATTAAAAAATAAATCTGTGTTTTTCCAATTACCCCCCTCCCCCTCCCTGATTTTTTTCTTGACAAGACCGCATCGCGGCCACTGGCGGCCAGCGCGGCGTAGCCGACAAACACCGCAAATGTCATCGCCGCGAAGGCCAGACCCAGTTCCACCAGCGCGCCGGTGCCCGCCCCCGCGGGCAGGAATTGCGGCAGGAAGGCCATGAAGAACATCGGCAGCTTGGGATTCAGCAGGTTCAGCATGATGCCGCGCCGGACGATGACACGTGCTGCCACGTGATCACCGGGGCGAAACTGCAAGCCACCCTCGGCCTGCAGGATCATGGTCCTGTTCTCGATGGCGAACGCCGGCCTGCCGGGCACCTCAGGGTTTGTCGGCGAGTTCATGGTGATCATCGCGAGCTTCAAGGCCAACTTCTGGTACGCGTTTTTTGCTGCCACGACACTGATTCTCGGTGCGGCGTACACGCTGTGGATGGTCAAGCGTGTCGTCTACGGTGACATTGCCAACGAAAACGTCGCCAATCTCACCGATCTCAACCGGCGTGAGTTCATCGTACTTGCGATTCTCGCGCTCAGTGTGTTAAAAAATGCACTTGTTCATGTCTTTTAAGGACACGTACCCATGGGGGACATTGGGGTCCGTGCCCTTCCCAGAATCTCAACATAAAACGATTTTTTTCGGAACTTCCCATCTTATTATGCAATTTCTCTCCTTTAAGTTTGTACCCATTCTCACAGTCTCTTCCCCCAAAAATAACATCCCTTCTCCAGACCATTTTGTTGAAAACTAGGAGAGGCCCTCTAACACCCCCCCACCCGAAGTGGCACATTCAGGCTTGGGTGCACAAAGCGTTCAAAATAGGCTTATAAGGCAGGACAGAAATTACCATCTTTTTCTGGTGCGAAAACATTAGGGCCCTGATTATCAAGTTTACCATCGGCTCGGTGGCCATGAAGGGGAATATTCTGTACCACACAAAGTTTAATTGTTTCCACAATGCTTGTAAATAGTTCACAGTTTCGATGTATATGTTTCGTTTTTGAGAATCCAAGGTATTCCTGACATCTTGACGGCCTTGCTTGAACGAAGCTAAAAGCACTAATTTCTTTGATGTATTTCTCTTTGGTTATTCTAATTTCTTTCTCAATCGTAATCTTTTCTCTTTTGAATGTTTCACATGTTTCTTTCAGCTCAGCAATCAATGTATTTGCAGATTGGAAGTCAGTTCTCATGTTTTCCTTCTCTCTTTGAACCTTTAAGAGAAAATCACAATATTCACTAATTAACCCTTTTTGATGCCCGATGATTTCCCACCCGGTACTACGATAAAGTCTGAAGTACACAAAATGTGTTGATCACTTTAGAGTGCAAAGCAATTGTTAGTTCTCTTATCCGTAGCACCTTTTCGAATTGTGTCGATTCCTTTAAGGGTATATTGTGATGAATCCTGTTTTCCGGTCTTTTCTTATGCTGGATGGACTGGTTCCGATTATCATTTGATATCAATGCATTTTTTAATGGTTATTTAGGATTTTCTAACTGTTTTCTACACGGTTTGGTTCGCTTAAGCACTAGGCTCTCATATTTAAATCTACAAAAATATGGGGCTGGTCAAAAGAGCCGAACCATGATATTTATGGTGGTATAACCCTGGGGTTCCAGAATTACATAAGAAAATTTGGAGCCTGCTCTACATAGTATGTCACTATTCTGTTGAATTCTTTTTTCCCTAATAAATTGTATAATATCCTTCCTCCTGCCTTCTGTTCCCACATGTTCAAGTAAAAGATGCCGTACCTTTCCTCATTTCCACAAAATGCACATCTTGGATCTAAATTATAAAAATAGGCTCTATATGTCTGAGTTCCTGCCATAGGTGCCATCTGTGTGACCACCAACATTGGAAAGAACATCGACGGCACTAATCGATGGATCTTGTGTATAGTTTTCAACTTGCTTGGATTCACAGACTACATCCAGTGAGACGTAATTATTTTGAATCTCTGAAATCCAATTGGTTGTCCAATTGTTTGGTAAAGGAACTGAAACGGATTCGACAAAAGTTTTTGCTAGTTGTAGATAGAGAGACGAGGGTGCAGGTAGTGATGATGGGGTGACACGAAAATCGACGGTTGAACATTCTTGAAATTCTTGCTGAGTTTAAACTTTGGAATCAAAGAGTTGATCATGGACCAAGTTGCAGTAAGTATTACCAGTTTTTCGGCTATTTTTCTTGTATTTTAATTGTGAAAAAAAAAAGAAAATGCCGTGTTCAATTTGGTAATATTGTTTTAGTAATTGTTACCTGAAGGCTCAATGAGAGCTGGAATATTTGAGTATTTAAATGTGCCCTTTCAAGGTTCTCCCTTCCCTCGCCTACAAAAAGACCCCCTGCCCCTCCTTCGTTTAATCCATTTTGAAAATGTGTTTTCAAAAAAACTTTCTTATTTATACTTTTCAGTTTTCTCTAAGACAATTTGTTTGAAACAGTTCGTGGTAACGAAGTGTAGTAATGAGCGATCCGGCTCAATAGTAACTAGAACTCTAAAAGACGGATTTTTGATACCAATAGTTCAATCGAAAGAATCATATTTTAATGCTGGTTTTAAATATATAAGTTTCATCATAAGTTTCTATATATAAGTTTGGTCTTACCCATCAAAAGTTTTGACCCAACAAGTGGTCAATTGCCTAAATCAAATGCCAAACCAACCTATTCAAAAATCTTTGGCGATTGGTTATGTGAAATGGCAGAACAAGACGATAAATTAGTCGGGATTACACCTGCAATGCGTGAAGGTTCTGGCATGGTAGAATTTTCAGAACGATTCCCACAACAATATTTTGATGTTGCCATTGCAGAGCAACATGCTGTCACTTTTGCTGCGGGCCTTGCAATCGGTGGTTATAAACCTGTTGTAGCCATTCTCTAAAGAAGCGAGGAAATGGACCGTACAAAAGTTAAGCATGAAGTGCTCAAGTGACTTTAGAAATTTTGACTCATTAATGTTTAGTATGCAGGATGTTATGGTATATCGTGAATATAATTGACTATAGGGGTGGCTTGTCAGGTGTAGGCATTTGTGGAAGAAACATTTCTCCAATAATGAAGGAAAATAAAATATAGGGCCCTGGAAGCCAAAGTTGACGAAATTGCGAAGCTTCTTGTTCTGTAAATCTCTAACGGTCTGTATATAAATTGATTAAAGAGGACTGAAACTATGTGCAACCATTGAACAGGCATTTTCCCTAAATAGTTTTAAACAGTCTATTTAGAAGTTATTTTCTTTTCTTTTATCTTAAAATTTGTAAATTTTTATTAGGTTTTTAAAGGCAAGGTGCGAAGGCGCCATTTTAATTCTGCACGTGGCAGATAGCCTGTGTTCCAGACCATTACGAAAAAGTAAGTTTTTACATAAAGTAATTACATAATTTATTTTTTCTGGAGTCAATATTTAAAACAAATGTTCCTTTAGTATGAAGCTCGACTTTTGTATACATGGATTTTTAACACCGTTTCAATTCAAGATTAATTATTTGTACTATTTTTCACTCTAATAAAATGCAATAAATTATTTTTTTTATCTTTATAATTTGCACCATACGCTTCAGAACTTTATTTTTTGCTATAATTAGCTGTAATCAAGTTTCACTTGGAAAGAAAACAACAATTTTTAGCCTGTACATAGAGTTACGATTCAAGCTCTTTTGCATGCTCCATCTTTGCCCCCTTCCCTTATGATAAGACCATCAGGTAATCCTTATGGTCATGTTATTCATGCGGATTATGTCTTGCAACATCTTGTGATTAGATTAAATCGTGCTTTACATGGATTGTTTATGCCTCACTAAAAAACTCCCAAAAACATAATGCACAATTAATAAAAGAATGGTTGAAAAGGTTTTTGTTGGATATGTCATCCATACTCGACCTCCCCATTTTATCTTTGGCTGCCCAGGTATATCCACATTCAAAGGAATAAAGATTAATAAGAGAATATTCAAACTGAACAAGATCTAACTATAATAGTGTCTATCGAGAATGTTATTTTCAAACTTTTTCGTTACGAATCTAAAAGCATAAATGGGAAGATATTTTGAAATACGTTAAAAGATATTTTAAAAGATATTATGGAAAGATATTAGCAAGCTCTGGATCAAAGTCCTGCACAAACTTTAGCAATCTCATACATTGTTCAATGTTAAAATGGTATTTTTAATCATGAAAAATCTCAAACCGCGTGGCGCCGCAGAGAAGAAGCGCGGCGCGAAAGGTCATCGCAAACGATCGCGACACCGTGCGTATACGGAACTCGTCGAGCACGAAGGAGACCCCGGGGACGCCCAACTCGAGCGCGCCGTAGAGTACACCTTTGAGGTCCTTCTGCATCGCTCGCCTCAACCGGAAGAGCTCACCCGCTACCTCGAGAAGATTCTACGACCGAGTCTCACAATCGGCGGCGCCGAAGCCGGCCTCCAATCGTTGATCGTCTACAGAAATTGAACATACAATTCGAAATGGAAATTTGATCACAAATCGAAACATTGTATAAGATTTATAGACGTTTTGAATTATTTTGATCATCAGTTTGTTCGACTCATCAGTTTGTTGATCGTCAGTTTCAGCATCAGTTACGATGAATCTGAAGGTCCATAAAGAAATAGAAAAAAATATTTACAAATGATATAAAAGTCATAATGATAAATACCGTAAAGAAACACGAAGCGTTTCTCATTTCCCGTTTAGAATAGTTGTCCATTGCTTTCTGCGCCGCTTCCACAGCAGCCTGAATGCAAATCAGAGAATTTCATGCAGTCACCTCGTCAGGGTAAAGTTGCTCTTTGGCATCCTTGAGATTCTTCTCCAATATCTGCGTTTGTAGATCAGGCTTTGGATTCCCGTCAGCGTCCTTTTCGATCTCGAGAATGACATCATCTGGGATGTATTCGGCCAACTCTTCAGTGTAGGCTTTGATCACAGTCAGCTGTTCCAAAGGGAGTTCATCTGAGTTCTCGTCGCTCCTTACTTTCATTTAAAAAACTTGTTTTTTTATTTAATTTAGTAAAAGGTTAAATAGGTTCTTTATTAAATACATCGAAAATTCCTTCTTTGAGTTGTAAAAGCTAATTATTTTTCAGTTTGTCTATCTTAGTCTTAAAAAGAGAAACTTGAAAACGGAGTGATTTAATTGATTTGTCTCGATCAATCTGAGGGATGGTGTAAATATAAATGTAAATGTAACCTGAATACCACATTCTTATCTTTCAAATGCTACAGAAGTATATATATTACTACTTGCTTTGTACAGGAAGCTTTGTTCTTTCTATCCAATAATAAGCTATTGAAAACTTCTGTGAGTTGAGGTAGTCAGTCAGTATTTCCGTACAGCGTTAAACTTGGGGACACAGTCTTCTTTTTTTGTCAAACTCTTATAGTATTGTATAAATATATAGCATTGTATTTATATATATATATTCTTCAGAATAGTGACAAACATCAATATAAATTAGGAATTACTAAACATCCAATCCAGTTTTGAAAAAATGCTGTTCATATTCAAAAATATCTAGCGCTACAGTAAACAGGTATAAATTAAAAGATAAAAGCCATTCCCATATGTATGTCTTTATAAGAAAACATGAACAACATCAGTTAATAGCATTGATAGGCCATTTTTCCTGCATAATTGGTAATTATCTAACTAACTGACAACAATTACCGTAAACAAACATTAATTACGAGTAAAAAACATCACCATTAGTAATTTTTCATTACAAAACATGGATAGCATCAATTAGCAAATCTCCATTCTTGGGTCTCTCAGAACAATTAATGCTAATGATCCTTGGCTAAAAGGTAAAAGAGATGTAGTTAAATAAAAATATATTCCACACTCACCCTTTGCTCTTCCTGTGCTCTTTGGAACAGGACCTGAAACAAATTGGTAATCAGTTTTAGCAAGGCCGCCTTAGCTATTGGGCCACTGGATCAAGAAACCGGGTGTCCATAAAAGGAAACCACAAGAATACCTTTATTAGTAGCTAATTTCTTGGCCGCTTTATTTTTAGATTTGATTTTCCTTATTTAAATCTTAGATTTTAAAGACTTTTTTAGATTTTATCTGTTCTCTTTTAATTGGTTATTTCTATGTTTAGCGCTAACACCTAGGTTTAAACAAGCAAAACATATTTCATTTTTTTCGATTTTTCTTTTTCTTCTAATGGTCATAGACCAGTTGTTTTGCCTTTTTCTTTTTTTCAGATTTTCTTTCTTTGTCTTGTGGTGGTTCTTGTCTGGTCCCAAAACTTATTGAATTTGCTCTTCCACTCTCAATTTTTTTACAATATCTTCATGCTGAAAAGCTGATTGTTTCGCCAAATATGATAAGCATCTTTGAACCTATAAAGGTCGGCAAAATATAACAATAAAATTACTGGATAATTTTTTAATACTGAAAATTTTTTGTGATCTCAGATAGAATCGTCAACAAACATTTTTATGTACATTATTTCGTATTAAGGCAAAATGATAAAGTAGCAGAAAACTGGATTCTGCCTGTTTATATTTCGTTAGTTGGCATCCATGGGTAACAAAGCCTTTAGTAGCTAAAACCGCGGCTAAAGGTGATCCTAATTTCCCTAAGCCGATTACCGAACATTTAATTTTTTTATTAGTTTTTACTTCGGTAACAACCTTTTCAGTTGGTAAGTCTTTAACTATTATTTTAGCATTAACATTATTGGCATTAAAAATTAGAATGCTTATAAAAGCTGATATGATTAAGCTCCGCACCATACTTCTAAACTCCTTTTTTGGCATAGGAACTAGCACTAAATACCTTCTAACTAGTTTTGGTCGAGCTCTTGGAACTTGCTTTCCAGAATTTCCCGATCAAAAGGCTTCATCATATATTCATTGGCACCAGCCTTGAGCGCCATGGCGATGTGCCCAACGTCATTTTCTGTGGTGCAAAAGATAATCTTGGGCTTTTCTCCGCCCACATAGCTGCGCAATTCTTTTACAAATTCTAGGCCCGACATCACCGGCATATTCCAATCAACAAAGATGGTATCCGGCATGTTTTGTGTACATTTTTCAAAGGTCAAAAATCAAGCAAATTTTCTCAGGTTTGTAACTTTTGTAGAGTACAACTAAACTTAATGAATCTTATACATTTGGAATCAGTCAAATAAGTTGATTCTTTCAATATATCCATATATGCAAAATTCTGTTTCTTAGAGTTTTGGTTACTAGTGAGCCGAGTCCAACCCTTACTTACAGTTCTTTACCACGAACTGTTCGAAAGTCTTAAAGTTTTTTAAATTAATTTTCCTTCAAATTCAATGACCCTTGGGCTGGAGCTTTATAAGTAAGTGTGTACATTGCTTGAGGCGTAGCTCGTGACTTAAATTTGATGGAAGGGGTTTCATAAGTATATTCCAATCTACTAACCATACAAAGGTTGCATCTGAAAATTTGAACAGCAAAGTAGTTGCCGTAAGTACAAAGCAACTTTAGTGTGTCACAGCTGCTTTGCACATGTCACTGTACAAAACGAATCAAGCTACGAGTGCGTAAACAACATTACAAATATCGATAAACAACACTGGACAGTGAACGTACTGAGCATCGATTGGTCCGTGCTCGTGCTGCTCGCGGCGATGATTCCGATTGGCGGGGCGCTGGAGAACTCGGGGGCGACGCAAGTCATGGCGGAGGGCGTCGTGTCGATGGGGGAAGGGGTCCCGACATGGGTGATCCTCGCCCTGATCCTGGTGGTCACGATGACGCTGTCGGACTTCATGAACAACGCCGCGACGGCGCTGGTCATGGCGCCGCTTGCAGCCAGCGTTGCGAAGAGCCTCGACGTGGCGACCGACCCGTTTCAGCTTCTCCAAAAACAAACAGCCGCCATCTAGCGCTAGCCAGCAAAATTGGAGCTAATTATAAAAGCCCAAGTTAAAAATATTAGTTGAATCATCATTTTCGTTTTTATTTTTCTTTGTATTGAAAAGAACCTTTTTCTTCAAAAAGAATAGACAAATATGTTTACATTTAAAAACTAGTGTATAGCTTTGATTCTAAAATTACCTGAACTATTGCTGAATAAAATTTGAATAAAAACATTTAGAAAAGAAAATCTTGCTCCTCTTCAACTTATTTGCCTTTAAGTATCCCTTCCACCAAATGCATGCTGCAACCTATAGGTTGGCAATTGCTACCTTCCCTATATCCTTATCTTTCATGTTATAAGATTTTCCAAACTCTTCTATTTCATCCAACCATGCTTTAGCTTCCATGTCAGATCCATCTTTCCTGAGAATTGGCCCAGCTTGTGTGTCTTCCAGACATTGCCCATGGCTATCTTCTTCTGATAGTCCTCAGCTTTGCAGTTCTTAGACCTGACCCAGATACGACGGCACTCCGGCGGCTTCGCTCAGTACGGCCGTGCCGACGGGTATGACTCCGAGCGCAACGCTGGTGTCCAGTTCGACGGGCTCGAGGGTGACGACTCGGAGCGGCGACGTGGATATCTCGGCGGTACCGCGTGCGTGCTCGACGATGCGCGTGCTCTCGTCTGCAGTGGTCGAGACCGGTTCGGTGTCCGTCGAGCAGGCCGAGGCAGTCACGGCGATCGCGCAGGTCAGCAGCAGGACGGAGGTGCATTGTGGTTGATGACGCAATTGTTGTTGTAGAAAATGTCTCGCGCTTAATACAAGAGAAAGGGGTGTCTTCCAAGGAAGCCACAAGTGCCGCTATGAAAGAGGTGCAGGGACCCATTATAGCAACCTCACTTGTGCTTATGGCAGTGTTTGTACCTGTGTCTTTTATGCCTGGAATCACTGGTCAGCTATACAGACAGTTCGCTCTGACGATTGCTTGCTCAGTTGCCATATCAACCATAAACGCTCTTACCCTAAGCCCAGCGGCCAAGTCTCTTATATAAGTCTCTTATATAAGGAGTTCACGGCAACACTTATTATTTGTGTACAGGACGTGGTGGCATAGATAGTAGAAGTTGTATCAATGGAATATAGAAGTTATCTATGGAATAAATATAGTGCCAACCTTTTAAGTGGTCTATTATTGTAATAGTTTCTTCATACTTATGCTTATGCCTAGAAAGCAACAGAGTTAGTTGTGATACCGGTAGTTCTTTGCAATTGCTTAACATCCATCCCTCTTCTATGGGTACATCTTGCTATTCGCGACAATGGTATCGGAATAGAGAAAGACATGCTTCCGCATGTGATTGACCCGTTTGTCCAAATTCGCAGTGCCCTGACACGATCAGAGCAGGGCACCGGCCTGGGACTTAGTATTGTGGCCTCATTGATCGAACAATTGGGCGGCGAAATCAGATTGGACAGCGAGGTTAATGTTGGGACGACAGTAACGATCACATTTCCCGCTTCAAGAACGGTTATCAGGGCCTAACGCCAGCGCAAAGTCGAGCGCGCGGCTCTGGAACACCACGCCCATGCGCGCCAGCGCGGGGCCGGGCTTGCGGCGCACATCGAAACCGCAGACCTCTATCGAGCCGGTCACGTTGTCATAGAGCCGGGTGATGAGCGAAAACAGCGTGGTCTTTCCGGCGCCGTTGACGCCGAGCAGCGCAACGAAACGGCCCTGCGCGACCTCCAGAGAGACGTCGCGCAGGGCCTGGACCTTGCCGAAGGCGTGGCTGACGCCGACGACCGACAGGGCGGGCACATTCATTCTCTGTGTTCTCCTCTTCTTTAGTTCTAATCTTCTCCAACTTATCAACAGTATCTTCATTGTTTACAAGATTCAATTTTCTACAATAATTCCGTATAGTGTCAAGAGTATTCTTCGATATCCTTGTTGAGTCTGAGTAGCCATAATATTCTTTTGCAATCCACGTGAGATTCTCTTTCTCTGAAAACTTTCCTTTGTCTTTAAAAATTTCAAGGGCAACATTCCTCAATCTTGCAAGATCAGGTTTCTTTGTTTTTTCTATACATGGGTACCACGAGTGGCAGAATTTATCGGTAGACATGGGTGGGTTTGGAAAAACTTGGCGGCACGTTCAGTCATTTGATCAATGAAGTACCCCGCCGGGCCAGGCTCACAACGTATTTTGCATAGAAAGAAAACAGCATTGCCACTTAAGCACTTGCAAGGAAAAGTAAGGACACTTTCCGAACTAACATTTTTATCGTGTGTAAAGGTAAACTTGTGGTAGTTAAAGGCAAACATTCGAGTGAGACCCTTTTACTTTATTTGTAGGGCAGACGTTGGGCAGATTTTCGCACTGAGTTGGCTAATCACTTGGTTTGGACACAACCTGGAAAAATTCAATGTTATTGTCAGATTATTTGACGTGTTCATGGCTGCCAGTCCATTTATGCCAATATACGTGGGAGCAGCAGTAAGTACCTTTAGGGTTTGAAGTATTATTGTGCATCGAAATTCTCATTTTCCTATTGCTAAGAGCAGGTATGGCAGTGGTTAGCACGCACAACATTGGATTCTCGTTAATATTCCTACCGGATAAAAAATCACACAAGGGAAGCGGACTTCATTCTAAGGAAAAATATCTTCAATAGCCTCACCAACTCCCACCATTTCAGTTTATCCTTTTCAGTTCAGGTAAACTCACTGATAACTTCCCAACAATTCAGCCCCCTTGGGGGTCGTGACACCGGTTGGCATTCAATGGCCTATAGGTTCTTCCAAGCGCCACTAACAAGCAATGCATTTTAAAGTCCTACAAATACCTATATATTAAATTTTCCTGACTTCTCTTGCACATTGTCTAGCTGCGGCATTCTCAGACGTCATCTCCTCTTTCTTCCTTCCATCTTTCCCAACATCATTGAATCGTCCAATGTTTCCGGTCTTTTTGCTACGAGACAAATGAAGCGAATAATCATCATCATTATCTGGTCGTCGTAGGCTGAGAGCCCGTTAGCGTCCTCAACTGACTTCTTCGTACCATACAGTGGCCAGCCAAAGGAGCTTTCAGCTTGATTTTTTTGGCGGCGCCATTTATCCTTTAAAAATCCTATTCTTAGATGTTAAGAGAGACTTATTCAAGATTGTGTCCAGGCCATAAAGATCTTCTTCCTAAATCTTCTCATTTCAGATCTTGCATAGTGTAATACTAGCTCAAATTTTTAATTTTTAAAGACGCTAGGGAAGGGGCCTGCAGAAGTCGGGCTCGTTACAAGGGGCCTAGGTAGAGCTATTACAGTAAGTTCTGCATGGCACTCAACCAGAATACAGACAGAGGTGTAAATTTTGGTACAACGGGGACAGCGCGCACCTCGCCGCCGCCGACATGCTCGCGTCGTTGGACGTCGTGGACCGCATCACGGAGCGCGCAAGGGCTCGGCGCGGCCGCGGCGGCGCCGAGGACGACGTGTTCCAAGACGGACCGATCGACGGAGCTGACGACAACGACGACGACGACGAGTAAAAGATTCTTTCTTCATTAGAACACAACCGCTCTCCCTCCCTCTCCACACCTCGTCCGCTTACGGCAGACACTTGCCGTCGCGGCAGTGGTGACCGGTTCTCCAGTTTATAGCTTCCCTGAATCATAAGACTCAGTTGAATCATCGTTGTATTTTGCATGGCCTTCTTGTACGCATAACTAATAGTTCTGCAAGGAGACGCCATTGACGAGCAAGCCTTCTCGTCTCTTCCATCTTGCTGGCTGATGTATACATTTAGGCCCAAACAAGCAAATTCAAATGAACAAAGCAGCAAAATCGTGAGATGGAAGCCATACTGAAACTTTCTCAGCATATTGCTGTTATCACTTTGAAATTAACTAAAGTGATATGGTTTGTGTACCTACCCTGATTTTATGTATGCTAACACGATAAACCATAGCAAAGAGAAATTACTGTGTGACATGCTATGGTGCAAGTTATCATTTGATAAAGTTTAATAAAAATTTTGAATAACATAACTACAGGGACGCTCTTGTATACTAAACTAACTATGATCGAGACGTAAAAATCTTTGAAAAAGACAATCGACTTTGTTCTTGATAAGGCAGTAAAGAACAGTCCAATCTGCACAGTTCCCTGTCGATCTCGCTCAGTTACGCGCTGTTCGACATCACCGAGTTTGCCGCCCGAGCGGGCGATGACGTGAAAGATTCCAACGCGGCGCCGCAGGGCTAGCGGGCGCCGGCCAGGACAATCGGAGAGCGAAGCAACATGGCTAACCCATCAGATTCTTCTGTCTACTACGTGCCGCACAGTAGCTGGTATCCCGTCGGTGTGGCGCTGGGTTCGCTGTTGATGGTGGCCGGTATCGGCGTCTGGCTGAACGATATCAAGGCCGGGGCAAAACGCTCCTTCCCCTAAAATCTTCCGATCAAAATTTTGACATAGCCAGTCTTTTCAGCATAATTGAAAGATCCAGTGACTACACTTTTGGTGATGACATAACCCTCCATGTTTCATAGGTAAAAAGGCTGTAAGCTATGCAATTATGATCCTAAGAAAGATAATAGATTAATTTGGATTACCAGAACTCGTAGTTTTGACTCTGAATCAGGATTTCAAGGGTTCATTTCTTTATCAGATATTTTTCTTAAATCATGGTGTACTTCGGAGGCTTTTATTTGTGCAAGACAACGAATTCTTGACAATGAACTCTTGATGCGGGCTTTATTCGCGCTGACAAAATTATAGTTACAAGAGACAGTAGTGGAAGATCTTTGTTCAGAAGTGATGGAGTGGACCAAATGCCCAAATTCAATGCATGGCCTAGTTGAAATGTTGATGGCAAACAATGGGCAGATGAGAGTTGCAAGTGTATATTATAAGCTCCAATTATCAAGATATTGGATAAGAATAAGCTTTATACTTTGCACGTCGAGTCTGTACCTAACAAAATGCAAAGAACAACTGGTTTTTGCATGTGCCAGATATCTAAGACATGGGCCCATTTGATCACAAAAGAAATACAATACCGTCCCATACATAGCAACAGCATATATTACTTACCAGATGCTACTTTTTCCCTGCATGGATTAAATGAATATCCGGTAGTCTTCAAGTCACTCTCTATTGACCTACATATTCCTTCCAGCAAATTATAATTGTTTCCAGGCCCATAAGACGTCGTCAACCGCGACCGGCTGAGCATCGACACGTCCGCCGCGCACTCCCTCAAATCGCAGTTCCGGCTGATCCTGTGCGGCAGCAACACCCAGCGAGCCCAGCAGAATCCCCGTACCGGCCGCGATCCCGCGGAATTGACTGAAATTGCTCATGTGACCCTCCGTCAACACCCTGATGGCGCCGGAATCGCGCCGGACCGAATCGGCTCCGTATGAGGGCGCAACGCGACCACTCCACAGAGCATGTCCATTATCAGCAGTGCTAAAAGGTTAAAACCAAATTTCAATTCAAATTGAATAAATAAAAAAACATAGCAAAGAAAAATGAAATCCCATAAGAACAGTATCGATAAAAAAACAAAATGATTTATTTGGAGGACTTACATTCGTTTCAAAGTATGACTTTAGACTTTTGAATAAATTCGAAGAACTGTCGTTCAAATTCCTGATGGTTTGGTTATCTTTCTGATCAATCTCAGTGCCATTGATCCTTAAACTTGTAAATGCAACAAAACCCTCAAGGGTGGTGCAGTCCCAGAGCTTTGTTCCTGAAGTAGAGGTGGAGCCCCGCATGCCGCGCACGAATGTGGGGTTCCGGCGCAAGGGGCAGGCACGACCCCTCGGGATTTCGAAGGGGTGGAAGGAAGGCCTGTATTCGCGGGCCAAGGAACTGTCGAATCTTGTGAATCGCAGTTCGGTGGTTGTGGTGGTGGGGCACACGGGCACGGGGAAGACGACGGGGGTGCCCCAGATCTTGCTTGATGCGACTGGGAAGCAGCAGAGCCGATGTTTTTATTTGACGAAGCTGTGACGTTCACATTTTGACATCAGCCAATCAAGCTACATTGGTTTTATCACGTGGTCATAAATGCAGCACTGTCATATTCAAAATTTTAACAAACAAATTGATGAATGAAATTGAATTCTCCATGTTACCTAGAGCTAAAGACATCAAGTGTATGCCCACTGTGTTTTGAAATGATGCTTCATTTAATTTTCTTCTTTGTTTTTGTAAAAGATCCCTCGTTTCTACCGGAAGTTAGTGATCTCATTTTCCATCCTATAATATTTTTTTCGTGTAAAAACTCAGGATATTTGCTAAATAGCGGATATACTTAGCTATAGGACCATATTCCTTGGGCGGTTAATAATAGTTAAGGGGAACACGACTTGTTATTAAGCAATATTGGGGTTTTGGGGATAGATATAGGCTCAAACTCAATTAAAGTTGTAGAACTGCAAGAGATAGGCACCTCTTACCAGCTAAAAAGCTTAGGGGAATCTCCCTTGGAGCGGGGCTCAATTATACAATAAGCAGCAATAGCAGTATATGTATCATCTACCTGAAAAGACATTTTTAAAAATATAATAAACAAGTCTGCTACAGTTTTATTCGTTATATCTACTAAAAAATGAGTATAAATAAAATACCAAACAAAATCATACATTACTTTTTTAAAAAAAATAAAATCATTGTAGGTAGAGTGCACAGCAAATGTAGAAATTGCATAACTCATAATATAACTAAAGCTCGGGGTAACAAAAAAATCTGACCAATCCACATTTGCAAGACATATTTCAAGAATTATACGAATTCATTTTTAAGTGTTTTTGGGGTAGGGACCTTTAGGCCCATCGAGATTCCAACAACAGTAAGCCCTAGAAGCAGAAAAAATGATTGAATATTCGTCAAAATAATGTTGTGAAATTAATCGTGAAAAAATTAAAAGCTCTTTACAATGCTTAATACAAATAGGGGATCTACAATCTTCTTAGCTGGAATTGGGGAGATATGAATTTTAATGGAATCACTACACAACACTGCATGGTTTTTTCTGGGCAGCCTGAATAGGTTCTTAATTAACTGGCTGCTATTCTAAATTCCAGCCTGTAAGGTTCTTAAAAAGGTTCTTATATACCTACAGGACTTACAGACATTACACTGTTTCCAGTCCACGAATTCGTAAGAATTCTTTAGAATTCCTGAGAAAATGTGTGGGTCTGTAATACCCTTTTCACAATGACACAGCTAAACCAGCTTTATTTAAAACATGTTAAATTTCAACCAATCAAATGCATTTGACTTGTGACACAGATTATGAACTCTGTGGTGCCCTTCATGCTGGTGTCTCAGCTGGTGTCCCAGATGTGCACGGCCGAAGACGCCACGCCGTGGAGCAGTCAGGACGAGAGTGCGGGCCACGTGCCTGACCACCACGTTCGCGCGTGGCAGACTGCACAGAATGAGTTGGTGCAGCAGCGCAAACGGCGTAGCAGCAGCAGCAGCGAGAGCAAGACGTTTGACCCGTCACGGAATCACCCGAAGCGCCTTCGCTTTGTGGTGAATGTGGCTGTCGTCACCGTGCCACTGATCACCCCAGTGGTGGCGTTGATCGCCAACCCCGTTGGCAACCCGGTAGCGCTGTAGGTCAGAGAGTCCCCGTCAGGATCCGTTGCGCTGATAGCTAGCGTGACGGCGTCGTCCACTGTGTCGGTTTGATCGCCTGGATCTGCCAGTACCGGTGCTTGATTCGCTGCCGGGACGATGCTGACCGTCACATCATCGATCAAAATCTCTGAACTTTCATCGCTTGTTGTCTTCTTATTGTTCTGGCTCTTGCTTCCCTTGTTTGCAGCAATGGAAGGTCCTTCCAGACACTGGCATGACTGTTGATAAGTCCTGCACTGGTGTTTGTGGTCCTTGTAGGATCTTTCATAGGCAACCTGCAGCACATATGGGACCTAGAGGATAACCTGCACCTTGCACACCTGATGCCTCATGCACTGTAATAGCAGATTCAATGGCTCATCATGGAGCCCTGTGGACAAGGTGCAGTTGCTTAATGAACACTTTGGAAGCACTCATTCCTGGGTTCCCCCCAACTCTCCCCAGTTTCACAGGATCCAGTCGGGATTTAAAATAAGAGCCCTGAGACACGAATTCCTTCCAAATATCAAATTTCATTAAGATCTGGATTACTACTTCGTAAGTTAAAAATATCCCCCTTTTTCTAATTTTTCAAAATTAACCCTCCCCCAACTTTCCCAAAGAGAGCGGATCCGTTTCGGTTATGTCAATCGCGTGTCTAGGACTTGTGATTATTTTTCCCACCAAGTTTCATCCCAATCCCTGTTTTTAACGACGGGCTGATTAAATTCATTCACTTCTTTGACGTTTGTACAAAAGAATGACATTAGATGTCCCAAAACAATCAAAATTCCTTGCCTGAATTTGACATAATCGATTTGACTTGGTACACAAAAGGGGAAAATAACTCTTTTTCTGTTGATTTCTCATCTCTGTCTGTTCAAGGATACGATTCAGCATAAAAAATGCTTTCAAATGATATGTGATACGGCCGTTGGTGAAAAAATTTGAATTTCGCCAAAATTGTCTTGCTGCGATCACTTTTTGCCAGCTCGATCTCGCGATCTTCCACCTCGACCAGGAGCCCCAGCTCGTCTAAGGCATCGACCACGTTGGCCCGCGCCTTCTTGATCGTCTGGCCGGCATACTCCCCAGCAAACGCATTAAGCGTTCCGTCCGGGTTGAGGATGTTGATCATCTCCAAATCACACCGCTGCCCAACTTCGTAGTCGTTGGGATCATGTGCGGGAGTGATTTTCACGCATCCACTGCCCATCTCCGGCTTCGGAAACCAGTCCCTTTCCTTCCGGCCGGGTCCCTCTGTTCATCTGTTTTTGTGGAGATCTGGACTGCGGAGCCCTGACAGTCGACATATCCAGTACCGCCGATACGGTTCGTTGGTCGGCTTTCGGATCGGGATCGACCTGGGAAGAAGGGCTCTATCAGTCCGATCATATGAAACGAACGGGGCCATTCACGTTCGAACGCACCGCCTACCTCAATGCATTGTCGACCTACCGGTGATATCCATGGTGGTATAGGCAGCGCTCCTGCACCTCTTGAGGCGCTTAGAGCAAGCATCCAAGAAGTGTCGACAGCATGGCTACCACCCTCTAATGATTACTCGCTATTTTTAGTGATGTTTTATATTGCCTAAACCGAGAAATCACTAAATAAGCCCTTAAATGAGTAGATTATTGTAGAAAATAATAAATCAAGCTACACTTGAAAATTGAATCATAATTTTCTGACCAGTTAAAACGATTTTTGCTTCGTCGAAATGCATAGAATAAAGTTTAACGGAGAATTTCAATGTCAGCGAAGGTTTGTGCCAGATAGATGCAGGATTTGGCGTAGGAGCGCTGAATGGTAACCAGCTCAATTTCCGATTTCTGGGGCGAGTTTGTCAGCTCATCATTGATGGAAATCAGACGACCGCCACGACCGGACATTTGGGCTTCTGACATGCATTGTTGATGCAACGCCATGTGAATGCCGACACGTTTCGCATAGCGCTGTGGCAGGACCATATGAGTGATCCAACCATCCCGGCAGAGTTCTTCATGGGTCATTTTTTCATAACAAAACAAAACTCTTCTTTATAAAGGAGCTATACGCAGATTTAAATAAATAAGAAAACAGTTACAAGAGCCATTTAATAAAATTGCGGATTAGATACTGCTATATTCAAGAGTGTCTACAGGAATGAGGTCAAGATGGCTTCAACCCAATAAAAGACCAAAACCTTCAAAGTTTTTAATTCATAGGAAAAATATTCTCCCTCACCGTTTACTTGAACTTCCATTTTAAAGATATTAGTAAAAGTTTATTCGGTCGAGGCGCTCAGGAGCCGCGCCAAACAGGCTCTCAGCGGCAACGACCTGCGCCGTGCGCGCAAACTTGTTGCTGATCTGAAAGAGTTCACTGCCAGTAATCCCATGACCGCAAAAGGCCGTAGCGCACTGGACCTTCTCGAGGAAGACGTTCTCGATGCGCCAGACCTGCTGGCAATCACTGAACGCGAGCTTTTCGCTGGCCTTGACGAACAGGCCAAAGGGCTGATCTTGCAATCTGCAAAGCGAGTATCGATCGGTCACGCATTATATATATTCTTCAATCTTAGGGAGGGGATACGATACCCCAAAAGGTGTCCCAACTTGACAGTGTCTGTTACAATTAATGAAAATGATATCCAAGTGACCTTATCTTTTTCTGTCTTACGGAGTTAGATTATGCTAAATCAATTTGTCAGTTTATTTATTGGCTCATTCCATTTGAAGTAATCAAGAATCTATTTACTCATGTAGAGAGTATCAGGTGTGAAGGAAAATTAGGAGTTTTTAAGACCCATGATCCCTGATGTTAGCTTGATAGGTCACAAACATTTTGAAAATCTTGCTAGATGAATATCCACATCCTGCTAGCTCCTCATCCTCGCCACTCATGCCTCCACACGCACCTAATGCAGACGCTATGGTCCAGACAGATCCAGCAATTGAGGTGCCTTGGGAGCCACAGAGGCTAGCATTCACAGTCCTAGGGGCTTCACAGGTTTTAGATGATCCACAAAGTGCATGTACCATTTCGCCTGACCAAGATCGACATTAGAATTTGATGCAAAAAGAAAGCGAAATTTACAAACACTGCACTAACAAAAAGCTTAAAAGGGGGTAATCAAAGTACTTCTTCAGAAATCTGGGCCTGTAATTCTCCACTGAACTAGCGTGACAGGAGTCATTGAAAGGTGAAGAAATCATTGCAACATGCAACACACCAATCAACACTACTTGCAATTTTCTTAAAATAGCCATTGCAACTTAAATTGCAAGGAAAATGGCATTCTTTAACACGGGCAACTTGGAATAATTCCGGCTCAGGCAGATTTCGTTCGTACGAAGTTGCAGTGAAGAATCGCAAGGGCTTGTGCTGCTCATGGACGTGCTGGAGCATGTCGAAGACGATGTCGAGTTGCTCAAGGCCTATACGAAGAAGTCTCACCGCGACGGCGTGGTCGCCATAACAGTTCCGGCATTTCAATTTCTATGGTCCGGCCATGACGTCTTCCTGGAACACCACCGCAGGTATACGAAATCGATGTTGCAAAAGCTTGTCGCGGATGCCGGCCTGGAGGTCGTGCAAAAGAATATTCACTCCTTAGCTTTTTACTTTATTATGAATGTAAAAATAAATACCACAGTGACTTATGAAATTTAAAAGACATCCTAAAAATACATGAAAATGAGCATTTAAATGTTGGAATTCTAACATATATGCAGGAAGCAGAAATGCAATAATTCCTAAGACCCAAAAACTAAAAATAAAAACCCACGGTTTAAATTCTAATGTAATATTATACCAGATTAAAGGTATAAAATACCACAGAAGATATTGAGCAGCGTGCAGTCAAAATGCATATCAAAAATATCTCAGCAATCGTTAAAGAAATTTACTTAAACCTTCAGGGAGTTGAGGGGGATATTGAAGAAAAAGTAAATACATTATGTGCTTCCAGGGACATCTAAGGGTACTAAATTGAAAATTCTAGAAGATGTTGAAACAAATCAAGGGCACTATCTGCATCCAGGCTGTCAAAGAGCATATCTGGAATATCTCAGGAGCAGTTAAGGGTTGCAGTTAAGCAGTTGAAATTTTCAGGGATTCCTGCGCCCGGCGGCTCCACATCGTGCGCCGTATCCGTGCTTTCCCGCGTAGAATTTTCATCGCACCGCGCATTTTATCGCGGCTGGAAAGCTTGCGAAGACCGGAAGCCTCTGCTTTTTCGAGAGGCACCGACAGCGTCATTTTTTCATTCGGAAAATTGATGACGACGACCCGTAATTCCTGACCGACGATCGTCTGCTTTTCGATGGCTGTGATTTTACCGACACCGTGGGTGGGATAGACGGCATAGTCCCCCTGCTTTTGTGTTGGGATAGGTGTCTCTTTGTGCGTGTGGATCTCTCTTCCTTCTCGCGCCTACGAGGGCACCTTGTTCGCTCCGAGCGTGCGCGAGCGTTCCCGGCCCTCTCTGCTAATCAGCCACTCGAAGGCACGGAACCAGTCATCTCGCATCTCCTCGGACTCCGCCTACAGTGGCACCGAGGCGGACGGTGAGACAAGCGTGCGCGACGATGAAGAAGAACACCAATGGGAGGTGGACCTCAAGATCAAGTGTCCTGATTTCGGCGAGGCTGGAAAAACCCAGAAACAGAAATAGGAAGAAGTTTTTATTTCAAGAAACCACGAAGCAGCCACATGCAATAACACGACCATTAGTATCACAGGAAGAAATCATTTTAATTTACCATGCAAATCCTTGAATGAGAGTGCTAACAGCCATTTTCTTCGGTCTAAAGATGTTCAAAATATTTCCACTCGCTTTTGGTGCATTCATCTGGACTTCGGCTAGCTTCACATCAGGTAAGTCTTTACCATTTACCGGCAGATTTTATTTATCGCAACTGGGCACCGCAGACACAGGGCCTGATCGATGCGGCCCTGTACATCGTATTTTACTTCCCGGGGATGATCGTATTCCTGATTATGGGTACGGATTTCGCCATGAGTTCCTGGGAACGGGGCGAGAAGGGAATGGATACGGCGTGGATGCCGCATATGGGGCCGATCAAATCGGCACTTCCTCTCGGTACCTTGTTCTTAATTATCCAGGGGGTTTCGGAGCTACTAAAGAGTATCTACGCTTTATCGTCGGAAGCAAGATCACTGATCTATGCTTATTTTTTATTAATTTTTTTCCCAGGGGTGATTGGATAGAACTATTAATCCTAGAAGATCGGGAAAGGGTTTATTTGATCCGAAATAAAAAGTTCTTGTGCAATTTGTAAGTAACTAAAAATACTGGAGGCAGCTACTCCCCTCCTATGCTCCTTTTTTCCCAGAGTTCTCCAGTCCAAATTTTGAAATAGCCATTTTGTTCAGCATAGTCGAAAGCTCCATTATCTCAAATAACTATGGCTCTGGGTTGAGTCCCCCTCCCCGAGCCGCCGGGGCAAGGGCTGTAAGCTTTGTAAGCTGCCCATGTTAACATATAAGGTTGTTATGGAAGGGGTAGTAATATAAACTTTGGAGGACGCTCATTCGACTGGAAATCAAAAGTCCTAGTGCTTTTTTAGAGTAAAAGTGGCCTGAAGGCGACCGATCACATGCCCCTTTTCTGCAAATGCATCTGACCTGAATTTTGGGATAGCTCCTTTGTTCAATATATTAAGCATCATAATTTCTTACTTTTTGAGCCACAAGAAAATCTTTTTCCTGGATGTGACTCTGGTAGCGCCGATCTCCTGTATATAATATGTGCACCGTGTGACTCGCTGTGTTGTTTCGTTTCCAGAATTTCTCTTGGTATAGGAGCAATTATGAATGTATTCGCGGATCTGATAATAGCGCCAGTCTGTAGGAAAAGAAAATCACTCCATCACTCAATCAGTCAGTCAGGCTGCCATTGAGTAAGATGGTAAATCAGTGCGCGCGATCGCCTGAGCGCGGTCCTGACCGTAGGCGATGAACTTGGCCAGCAACGAGTCGTAGAACGGTGGGAAGCGGTAGCCGGGATAGACATGGGTATCGATTCGCACGCCGGGGCCAAGGGGCCAGACGAGGCGTTCGATCCGCCCGGGGCTGGGAGCGAAACTCCTCGGATCCTCGGCGTTGATCCGACACTCGATCGCGTGCCCCACCCCCTGCGGCGTCGCCGGCAGTCGAGACGCACGACCCTGGGCACAGAGGAATTGCTCCGGGAATGGCACCCACAAAAACCGACAACGGTGTTTTGGTCTTTAAAGGTGTATAGGCACTGGTATACAAAAAGATAGAAATAGCCCCAAACATAGCCGTTTTAGGATTAATAATATAAAGTATAGTGATTCCTAAAATGGTAAAAACCGTTGCTAAAATAAATGCTGAATTCACACTCATTCTTCCCGAAGGGATCGGTCTGTTCTTAGTACGTACCATTAAAGCATCCAGGTCTTTTTCTATGATCTGGTGACCAATAGTTTTAAAGCACACTTTATAGTATAGAATTTTTGGAAAATAATCTCTTTTTTTCTCTTTGCCTAGATCTCCTTCGGTACAGTCTTCTTAAGCATTATTTGTTTCTCTTACTGATCCACCCTAAAACACTTGTTACGTTTAAATATTTATAGTTTTTTTCCATGAAATTTTTATATTTAAACACTTTGTGGCAACGAACTGCAGGTAAGGAGCGACTCGGCTCAAAAGCAACCGAAAGTCTAAAAAACAAAATTGAAACAAAATTATCTTAAAAAAAAATCAGATATGTAGGTTCACTTAGCATGCCCAGATATGCTAAGTGAACGTAAATGAACCTATCTAGATTGCAATTTTTAAATCTTAGTAAATTCTCACTTCATCTGTCTCTAAATTTAAAACTTAAAATAGTCGAAACGTGTCGTCACCTAATAGTGAAAATGAATGGCTGGCAATAGTAGAAATGTGACATTTTGTAAGAACAATTTCTAATTCTCTAGGATGTATTGTTGTTTCATTCTCCATTTCGAGTTTTAAATCCCGATTTTGTTCAAGGAGAGTTTCGATCCGTCCACCAATATACTTGCCAGGGAAAGAGGATTGATCGAGATCTTCAGTTAGAGAGGCTGGAAGATCTGAAACTTTGTCATGAGCCGACTTGAGAATCTCTTCGAGTTTAGAAACTCTTTCTTGTAGTTCATTCGCTTTAGTTTCTGCGGATTGTTTCTGAGCTCCGAGCTTTTCAAGCTCGCGGCTGAATGCTTTTGTTAGCTCGGCTTGGGGGGGTCAGAGGACCTGTACTAAATAAATTGGTTACCCCCTATGTTTTGGAAATATATTTTCGGCTAGTTTCATTGAAAAATGCTTTTTTGGTATTTGCAAGGCCGTATCCAGGGGAGGGGGAGGTCATATTGGGGTTACGTCCCCCTGAATTTTTATCAGATTCGTAAAAATGTAACAAAAATGAATATAAACAAATTTTCATGCAACTGTGACGTCAACCCAGGGGGGGGGTGTCAGAGGGCCTGTACTAATAAATTGTTCAACACCCCTCTCAATACGTCCTGAAACTTTCAACTTGCTCTAAGCTATTCGTGAGAAATTGCTTCATACATCATTTTGGCAACCCGAATACAGACAGTGTGTTTTGATTTAGTTCAGCATCTCCATAAATATTCAACGAAAGTTTTATATTAATATCCTTAGTCCCAGTAGAAGTAGTAGCCTTCGTGAGAGGAGTAACAGTGGTATTATACATATAGTGCCTTTAGGTTAGTCCAATATACCCCTCAACATGCCTTGGCGGAGCATGGGCGAAGAGCGCGCGCTGGCCGGGCTAGAGCTGATCCGCCAGGCGCAGGAGCAGTGGCGCGCGCAAAACCCACGCTACGGCAGCCTCAGCGACCTCGGTGAACTCGGCGTGCTCGACAAGGAGCTCGTGAGCGGGCTGCGCGACGGCTACGCCTTCGAGGTGCTCCCCGTGGGCGCTGACCCGAGTCGCCGCTGGCTGGGTGTGGCCACGCCCCTCGACGGCCGCGGTCGCGCGTTCGCGATCGACGAGCTCTTTTTTTCCTTTTATTATACAAATAATGCTCAGTATGTTCGATACACGCGTTTTTGTAAAGAACCACTTTATAAGGAACCTACATGTAGAAAGCCGAAAAATTTAAAGAACTTTATAAGTAAAAAATGTTAGCAAAATTTTGAAAATGAGTTGTTTCGTCATAATTCTCCAATTAGAAAAAGAATTTGAATGTCACAGGATTCTTAATTTTTTATGTAGCTCTATCAGTTTCTTAGATTTTATGAGCATCTAGATCTAGATTCTTGGCCGTCGTTCGTGCACCAAGATCGTTCCGGTTTTCGGCCCGCCGCCGCGTCAATCTCCGAAAACCCAGCAAAAACCAATATATCTTTCACTTAATCGCGACCTACAGAGCCCGCCCGAGCCACCCCAAGGAGTGGCGGGTAGGACAGTTTGTCACGGGCTGGGTTTGGAGAAAGCAGGCAAATAATCGCAAGAAAAGATTGCCTATTTTTCCAAAATCAGGCGGACGCGGTTCGGGTTTTGCGCGTCGGACGGTGCGTCCAAAGGTCGAGCTTGTAGTGCGTTTCATACCCACTCTCGGAAATTACGACTACGTCATCGACTATGTGTTCGAGCGCACCGGGCAGATCAGGGTCCGCGCCGGCGCCACCGGGCTTGATGCGGTGAAGACCGTCCCGGTAGAGACCGCCGATGCTCCGGGCGGCGACAACGCGTCCGCTTACGGCGCCCTCGTCGCGCCCTATCTGGTTGCGCCCTATCACGACCACTATTTCAGTTTTCGCGTGGACATCGATGTCTACAATACAATATGACTTTACATTTATTAAATCTTTTTGTAAAAGTCAATTATACCATTCTGATTCATATTATAAAACTCACGTTCTTCAATTTGCTTATTTGAAACAATATCACACACAAAATGCTCATATGAAGAATCAGTCTCTGTAACAATCAAATAAAAGTCTGTAGGCTTATAATCTTAGCAGCCGGTATATTCACAGAAGTTTCGTACAAACTATTTCCTTTTATCATTCCTGCGATTGGAGTGTAGACAAGGGACGAGCTCGCCGAGCGAGCGGCCGTCCTCGATGAGACTGATGGTGGACCAGCTCAGCATGTTGATGAAGCCCGGTGCGGCCGCCAGGCCCCGGGCGTCGATCACCTCGCGAGCGCGAGCGCGACGCAGACGTCCGATCGCGGCGATCCGGTCGTCCTCGATGGCGATGTCGGCCACGTAGGGGTCCTTGCCCCTTCCGTCGTAGATCGTGGCTCCCAGGATCAGGAGATCGTAGCGAGCGGGGAGATCGGAGCCGTGTCGGGCGTCCAGTCCCGATAAGGAGAGCTTATAATGTTTTGAGAAGTCTTTGATCTCTAATTGTCGTAGGACTTTTGCAAACCTGTCGTAAAAAGTCAATTGCAAATCTCCGGTATAATTACCAAGGGTATGAACCGTCAACTCCAGGTTTTCCAGCTCGGCAAATTTTATAACTAAAGGTTTGGAGTAAAGCTGTGAACGCTGAAGAGCGCCTAATATTTCTTTCTGTTTAAGAGAGCTTAACTCTACTTTTCCTTCAGGTTTCTAAATAGTTTCACCTGACTTAAAGTGCCTTGTTGCACCATTAAATTACTATAGCTGACTTATGCCCTTTTGTTGTATATTTTCGGAAAATCTTGTATTTTTTAAAAATAGATATCATCTTGACTTCAATAATAGGCGTTTTGCTTTCAAGATTAAAGTATTTTTATATTTTTGTTCTTTTTTTTATTTTTTGTTTATTGTCACCTTGCATTAAGATTTATTTAAAAAAGGCATTTTGCAAACATTCCATGCCAAGTGATTAAGGACTTATTGAGGTTGTAAGGGTTGGATTTACAAGCATGCAAAAAGATTAATGCTGGGTCACAACTGTATTCTAGGTAAAGTTTTAATATCAGAGGCATCGCTATAGCGTTACCTATAGCAAAGGCCATACGGCTCCAATGTCTTATTATTTATATATTTTTATTTATTTCCCATAGGCACTTCATATGGGAGGGGGTCGTGGTTTAAACTTCAAAAGAGGCTCTTTCGATTGGAAATCGAGAGTTCTAGTGACCTTTTCTAAAATTTCTAAAATATCTGTTAAATCCAGTTGATTAGGTTTTTGGTATACACTAATTTACAACAGTTGTGTCTGGAGTTTGAGATTGCCACTACCTGGCTTCCGTACCGTTTACTCTCTCACTTATAAAATCTAATAAATATTAATAAATCAGCTCACTCTGCTGGCTTAAGAAAAAACTAAATTCGAGGATGGCTAACCAGAATGTTCTGCAATTTTGTTTCGTATTGGGGGGCGTACATGTGGTAGTGGTTGGAACTGGGATCGCCATCGCGATCGAGATCACCCACCGCGAGCGAGAACGTCTTGCCGTTGTGGCCAGGCAACGCCCCTGGCACGGCAACGAAGCGCCCCTTGCCGTCATTGCGGTACAGGCGATTCGGTCCCAGCAGGTTGCCGCAAACGCCGTCGAGGTCACCGTCTCCGTCGATGTCCGCGAGTTGCACGGCATGCGTCGCGTCCTTGTCGCCGGGCCACGACGCGCTCGGCGCATCGGCAAAGGTCCCCTTGCCGCCGTTGAGCGCAGCGCAGGCGCCATTTTATTGACGAGGGTGCCAGCCACGATCATGACATCTGATTGACGTGGGCTGGGACGAAAAATGACGCCAAAGCGATCCATATCATAGCGGGAGGCGCCGGCATGCATCATTTCCACAGCGCAACAGGCAAGACCGAAAGTCATTGGCCACATTGACCCGGTACGCGCCCAGTTGACCAGGTTATCTACTGAGGTAACGGCAATATTTCGCTGGTCAAGTTGCTCGTCTACTCCCATTCCAGTGTTCAATGGAATACTAATACATAGAAAAATGATTAGATCTGACTGAAAAGTTAAAAGGTTGTGTTTGCAGAAAGAAGTCTTTTGACAAGAAAGGATTGGAAATGTCTAGAAGCAGGACTCTCGTCCTCTAGAATATTGAATGAAACTTGTGTGTCGTGGTCCCAAAGTATTTGCTCAATTTATTTATGTGTGAATACAGATTAAACAAAATGATATTGCAAATTTGTATAAAGGAAACCCACAGCTCCAACTACGCCCTTTGCAATTTTGTTGCTCAAGAAGTGGTCTATTAAACAGAATATTTGCTTGATAAATGCTCTATTGAATGGAATAAAAGCTTAAGAAGTTAGATTTTATGTTCGTAGGGTACAGATTCGATGCCTTTTCACCTGAAGAGAAAGGGAGAATAACAAAAAAAGGGAGAGCTATGGGTCTTCCCTGGCCTTCACCCAAACGACTAAGTAGTTGAGGAGGACGGAACTACTTACTGACAGGTGGAATTTTCGATTCTATGGTCTCTATTTATTGTGGAACTATCGAAAACTTGGGATGACAAATTAGGCTCCGCAATCAGAGCCAGTTACGGCCAGACAAAAGGTAAGGCGTTAGAGCAAAAGTATGAAAGTGCCTTTTCGCGCAGTTATATGGAACAAAACCTGCCGGGTACAACGGTTGTAGATATCGAAAAGCTGGAATTGCTGGATGATACTCATCGCCTTGACATGCTGTTTTACAAACCACAGGAAGAGTCTAAAGACAGCGAAGCGGTTCGTCTGAAACTATTGTCTATGTCTTCTTTTTGCTGGTATAGTCGTTTTTCTTGATTTTTATTGGTTTTGCCAACAGTTCTGATGTCCACGGTCCATGGTCCAAGGAATAGACCATGGAAACAGGGCCAAAAAATTCACTGAATTTAATTCCACTATCTTGAAAAGATTTTCCCTCTTGTTTTTAAGCCTGATTGATCGAAATTGGAATAAAAAACATCTGATAATAGGCCACAAAAGGTTCACCAAGCTTTATTTTTCGCGGATGGTTTTAAGCCCAATAGCTTTCGAATGGGCTTTACCAATTGGGAAGAGTCCATTTACCCGGAGCTACTGAAGCGTCAGGCCCCAAATAATTATTGTTATTAAATTCCCAGACGGGGAGCGACTGGATTTTCCATGGTATGCTTGCAGGTCCAAAGGTGTACTGTGTACAAACACACAATGAGGAAATCAAAAAAGTCTGGAAGGGGGTGCCTCGACGCTATACGAAAGAGAATTTCGACATGAATGTTCATAAAAACCGTGGAAAGTAATCTGGTGGAAATAGATCGATATTGTAGCCAATGAGAAGGCGTTTCTATTCGCCTGCCAAGACCATGCTAGTTCATTCATACGCGTGGGAAGAACAGAATGACGTCAACGGTTAGCTTGTTACATTAGTTGGGAAAAACTCCAAAAATACTTAGTGTCTTGCTAGAGCTCAACCCTTACGAATATTAAAAGTGGAATATATCCGGAATTCAGAAAAAAGTATTATGGCATCATTGGTAAATATCATTTTTATTTAACTCTTAAATTCTTGGCGGTCAGTGAGTTGTGAGGCCGCCTCGATGATCGCGGCAAGATTCTGAAAGCGGCCAAGGTTTCCGGCAAACAGAAATCGAGTTGCAGAGTCGTCGGTCAGGCACAGCGGCAGGGACTCTGTGGTGGGCTGAGAATCATGCAGCGGGCAGTTGTTGGCAAGAACCACACGCTCGATGCTCAAGCCGCGGCGTCGGAGCGTCTCCCGCATATCAGTCGACAGGGTGATCAGCTGAGCTGCCCCCCGACAACTCTCGGGGCCTGGGACAAGCTGCGCACCGACCCGATCATCCGCATGATGGTGGTGGCCGTCGGTTTCTACGGCATGTCCACCTTTGAAGGCCCGATGATGTCGATCAAGGCCGTCAACAGCCTGTCGCATTATACCGACTGGACCATCGGCCATGTTCATTCCGGCGCACTTGGCTGGAACGGCATGATCACCTTTGGTGCGCTTTACTATCTGGTGCCGCGGCTGTGGGGGCGCGAACGGCTTTACAGCCTGACGCTGGTCAGCTCCTGACCACCGCTTGACGTACCCGCGGATGGCGGCTCAAGGTCGCTTCGATCTCGCCGGGCTCGACTCGGAAACCCCGGACTTTGATTTGATGGTCGAGGCGTCCGACGAACACCAGATCGCCGCTGCTCCACCGTCGAACGAGATCACCGCTCAGATAAAGGCGCCGTCCCGGCTGTGAAGCCATCGGATGGGGAACGAATCGTTCCGCGGTCCGTTGGGGCCCACCAAAATATCCTCGAGCCAGCCCGTCGCCGCTGATCGTGGCAGAGTGCTTTGGATACCACGCGGCAACCTCACCTTTTATCGGAAGTCTAGCACTAGCTCCGTTGACGCTGCTCAACAGCGCAAACAAAGCGCAACAGAGCGAGTGGCTCCCACGATTGGCAAACGGCGAGGTCCGTATCGGGGTCGCATTTGCAGGAGGCAGCGGGCAGGTTGGACACTCGGCGGTCGAGCTGAATGAACGACGCCTGACTGGCCAAGTCGCGGGTGCGATCGACGGCGGCTCGGCTACACATTTTCCGCTTGTCATCGTGAGCAACGTATTTCGTCGTCGCTGTTGTTGTTGGTGGTGGAGTAGTAATTGCTGTTTCCTCCTCCTCGTCATCGTCATGACGTCCCTTCTACTAGTAGCCAAAATAAGTCGTTCTTTTTTGTCTATTACTGCTACCATGATAGAGCGCTTTCCAACTTCCAGAAAATGCGATCCAAAAGGATTGGCTGGCTGGAGCGATTTGACGGTATTTGAGCGTTAATATTCGTAAGCCGAGCAAATCGCGCGTTTTCAGGAAAGCATATGTCAAAACTGGTCTTTAGAAAGTTTAAGAAACTGTACCCCATACCCTGCTTGTAGTAGTTTTCGTTCATGAATAATGAATAATGTGTCAAGCATAAAACGAGCACTAATTAACACAAACAGAAGTAAGACTACTGCCCTCTCAACCATCTTAGGGCTTGAGTGTCATGTTAGTTGTACTTAAAACATTTTAGTTTTGAGCAGTGTGACGGAACACCAACAGTAAAAGAATAGCGGAAATTCTAAGACCCCTTTAATGATCCCTGTATTATTTTCTGTATCAAGGCGTATAAGTTCACCCATACCAAAGCCATCCACATTGGTACCTTCTAATGTGTTCGAGCCTTTAAAGGATGTTAGATCGGTAAAGTCGATCGTGACATCCATCTTAGCTGCTGTATCAGAAGTAGTTTGTGGCTGGAAAGAGAGTGTGGACTTGTTGCTGTACAAGCCGTTTTCATCTCGCTCGGTTGGAATGACATTTCCTGTATTGATGTCGAAGGCGAGCAGCGAATTCTTGATCTATGCTTGGAGATCATCATTGAAGGTCTGAAAAAAGAATAAAAATTCTTACTCTCTTAAAGCAATTGTGATTTTAAACTGTGAAAGGAGGTAGTTATTATGCTAAAAAGAATAGAATATTTTAATTTTTATGAAAAACTGAATGGATAGTACGCTCAAATTCCCTTCTTCGAAGGAAGAGTGAAACGTATTTCAACACGAGAATGCATTATTTTAAGAAGCATGAAGATCTCCTCTAAAAACCATGGTTGTTGGGCGAGTACCGAATGTCGGCGATTGTCGCCCAGGCGAGAATCGAGAATCCGCGTGGGTCTTCCGGATCAAGCTCAATGGCTTGCCGGGAACAAGCACGAGCCCCAGGATAATCGTCGAGGTTGAATTTGACGTATCCCAACAACACGATCAGATCCACGTTGTTGGGTTCTTCGCTCAATCCATCCAGCGCCGCCTGTTGGCAGAGGTCGTATCGGCCGACTTCAAAAGCAGCCACCGCCCGCTGATGAGCTTCAATCATGCAAGAAACATTTTCAAGCAAGATTGAATTTATATATCATGCAAGATAAATGCTCGGAAATTCACTGACAGCTTCCCTGTATCACCTCCCTTTACTCCCATTAATGACCCCTTTCGATCAGTCTTCCTACTGTCCTTCAACAGAAACTACAAAGACTACTTACATAACCATATTCAAGATTTTAGTGTTATTTTGTGACAATAGGAGGTCGAAAGGAATATAAAACTGTTGTTCATCGAGCTTTAGCGAAATTTAATTCCAAGCTTTAAGTGAATATTTCAACCCTGTTTTCAAGGACTGTCCTTAGTATAACTCAGCATAACCAGGGCTCTAGCAGTAGTGTAATTTTGTCAAAATTCTGGGGGGAGGAATTTGGAGCCAATTATCCCAAATTAAGTGAAAACAACAGTAAAAACTGAAGAATGAGTTATATATTATCATAAAGGCAAAGATATACTAGAGAAAACTGACCTGTTTCTCTGGATACTTGAATTATGCAAGCTTATCTCAACTTTGAGTGTGGATGTGTGTGCATTTCTCCTTTTGTTTTTTTGTCTGTATCTCTTTGGTATTGTGTTTGACTGTGTTTGTGTGTATGTCAGTGCGTCTGACCACATATGTTTTTTCTTTTGTTTGTGTGTAAGTTTCCCTCATTTTGTTTTTGTCTCTTGCTTCGGGCCTGTTTTTCTGACTGTGAAACCTAACTGTTTGTTTTTGTTGTGTATATGTATGTGTGTGTTTGTGCGTGTTTGTTTGTGTTTGTGTGTGTGTTTATGGTTGTGGCGGAAAAAAGTCACGATTTATAAGTAAAAAAGTTCTAAATTTTCAAGTTGGTGGTAAACTTGATATTCATTCATTAATTGGTAAATTACCAAAACCTAAAAATGGATGGACTCCTAGTAATTATAAATATATGGGTCTTTTCAACCAATTAGATAAACAACTTTCTTACGATCCTATTACAGGGACAGTTTTGGATTGGAAAGTAAAACCATATAACGAGGTTGATTTAGTTAGTGCTCATCACGATATTTGTTATCTGACTCTCCAATTTCCTTGCTCAAAAATGTTGCATGCACTGTCAGTTTTGCTTAGGTGAATGTCCGCAGCTCTTTTATTGGTCGTTGACGCTCGAAAGTGTATAACAAATAAAGAAAACACTATGATTGCGCATGAGAATAAGAGCTCACAATTCGACTAAATTTTCCGTGATGTTTTTCTTTCAATAAAATTGACCTTTGAAGCTGGCTAGCTCCCCGCTTCACAGCTGTAATTTTTTCTACCGATAAGGCTTGCTTGTCGTCGCCTATGCGCTGGTCAGCGATCGCGGCGAGCCGCGGGAAGAGGTGATCGAACGGCTCCACTTCGTCACCTACGGAACGCTGGCCGCTCTGCTCGTGGTTCCGTGGCGGCGTCTCGGCAGATGGCTCCCTCTGGGCACGATCGTCGGTTGCCTGCTGGTCTCTCTCGCCGACGAGTCGATGCAGTGGCTCGTCCCGGTGCGCGTCGGCGAGTTCTTCGACCTGGGACTGAACGTCTACTGCTCGATCTGCGGCACCAATATTTTCTCATGGAATTGATGATCGATACGATTTAAGGGCTGTAAAGACTGCTGTATATGGGAATATAGAATCTGTTTTTACAACTCCGGACTCTGATATTAATGCTGAGTCTTATTACAATCATTTGTTTATGGCATTGGATCTGCTATTTCCTCAAGCACCAGCGGAGGGGGTATCCCAGTTAAAGCCTGGAATGAGGCTCTCCTTCTGTTTATCTAATCTTGCACCAGATATAGTAAATACTGGACCATGCTCTTTGGGAGGGCGTTGAGGCGTTCAAGAGCCGGTCGGAAGAAGCCAGTCGCGCTCTGGACGAGGCGAAGGCTGCGCTGGCTGAGATGCGGGGGGGCGATGCGGCAGTAGCAACCATCGAAGAGGTGATCGCCGCTGAGATGGCGTCGCGCACCAATGTGGTCGTGGGCGATTTCTGCCTGCCCTATCTGTGCTGTGGGGATGCGCCGTCGTTCTCGCTGGTCGTCGCCCAGCCTCGGCCTATCGTCTTGTTGGAAGACCTGAGCTGCTCCAAAGATAGGTAGCCCCTTTAAAAGTATCTCAATGATTTCAACTGGGCTTACAAAATGGGAACTCATCTCTCATAGGACAACTTATTTTTTTCCATGACCATGGAAACTTGCCCTCCACTCTATTCGGCTTATTTACTTAATTGATGAAAATCCATAATCCTACTCTAACAATTAAAGTAACAGGACACAAAGGATATTGATCTTATGAAAACCCTGATTTTGATGATATTCAATTTGATTGATATACGATCCCTTCGGTCCTGCGCTGCTATGATCGTGCTTTCTATTTCTTTTTAGTAGCCCTTCTTTAGTCGGTCCCATGATCCCTCTCCTTTGACATTCTCTGTAGGTTTCCGAAACTGCCCATCTTTCGGGTGATGCGCGCCATACATGGTCATCAATTTTCCTGTTTTCTATCCACCTCTTCTAATTCAATTTTCCTCCATGTGATGCTTTCCGCCCCATATCTTACTACGGCAACCGCCCTGGAATTCATGGCCGCAATTTCATTTCCTTTCACCCCAGCTGTTCGGCACCGGCACGTTGTCGACCACGAGTTTGCCGCCATCGACCCGCAGGATCGGCTTGCTGTAGCCGATGAAGTCGCTGCTGATCATGCGCTGGAAGTCGTGCCAGATGAACGCGAACAGCACCAGGTTGGCGCGCAGCTTGATGCCGTCGCGCCGGTACGCCAGGTAGGACTGACCGACGCCGTAGCCGCCGAGCCCGAGGTTCACGACTTCCAACTTCGGATGGAGCTGCTCGAGCTGAGCCGGATTTGTAGAAAATGAATAGAAAGGAATAAAAAAAATTTGACAATTTGGAAGTGAAGAAATATTTATATTGTGAGGGTGAGTTAGAGACAGAACTAAAAACACTGGGAAAAAAGCAAGTTCTCTGGTGCTGATAGCGTGGTAAATGAGTTTTTGAAATATGGTTATTGCGAAGTAATGGATAAATAGCTGAAGATTACGAATAGGAATTTTGAAAGAAAAAAAGTACATAGTGATTTTAGGAAAACTTTAAATAAACCCTTTATGTAATTTTTTTTATGCATAAAATATGTATATCAATAATGTATTTTTTATGTATAAAACACGTATAACAATGCATAAATTGGCCATGTAGATGCCGAGCAAGTCAATATAAGAAAAAAGATAGCGCTGAAAAAAAAATCCAGAAAAACTACGAATTGGAGAAGGTCTTTCAAATTCTCCTTAGCTAAAAATCTATCTTTAAAGTGTAGAAATCTATTTAACAGCAAAGAATCAAACTCAGCCACAATCACCCTGGATATAGTCGTTATAGCTGCCGTATCTAAAGCACACGAAACTTCATCTGATTTTGTCGCAGACCTTCTGAAGTTGCTGGGGAGCCCTGCGCATCAGGTGGGGGTTATATGGCTGCTGAAGCACTACCTGGAAAACGATCGGACGCTCACGACCAGGGAGGCGAATGCGTTTTATCGCTCGGTGGCCGAGCTTGAGTCCTGGGCTTCACGTATACACGTTTAGCAGAGTATCCCCAAAGTGACGATAGCCCCGTCCAGCAAAAAACGCGTGCTTATGATTTCAACGGGAATATTCGTTCAAATACGAAACCGACAGTTGGTGCTTATGTAAGTTATTATATTCCATATTGCACTCAATATAATGCTAATGTTTTCTTTTTTTTTCAATTATCTTTAGGAATATTCTACTGAAGTGAATCCTGGTTGTCAATTAAACAATAGTTTTAAATGTGGTTCATCAACAGCTGTGGCCATAAATTATTCTGTTTAATTCCAATCTAACAATGAAATATTGTTAACTTTGAGAAATTTCTGTATTTTTAATTTGGTCATATAAGACAAAAAGTGCTATTTTTAATGTAGCACGTGATACCAAGCACGGAGTCAAGGAAGAGGTGCCGGGAGCGATCGGCCCACCCTCAAAAGAAATTGTTAAGACTTCTTCCTAAATTAAACAAAAAAATTAAATTAATTAAATTAAATTAAATTCAGCTAAACAAACTTGTTTTTTTATATTTAATCTCTGAACGTTTTTGAATCAATACATGTTTCGATTTTGGCTCTCCGCAAAGGGACAGATTTGTTTTATACGGCATAAAAAAAGTTTACAATTTCTATTCAAAATTTATTGGTCACTTACTTGTTCGAGACTTGTTGGTCAACTAATATTGAATTATGTTTTTATTAGCGCAAATGTTGATAAAACTTGGAAGATTTTTTTTGTTGTTGTTAAAACGCTGAAAATAAGAAAAAACGCTTCTAGAGAAAAGAGAGCACTTGAGTCATGCTAAAAAAAGGGACAAAATTAATAATATCGTACTCATAAACGACCATGTTTCGGGCATGCGGGTTCGAACTGAATCTGAGGTGTCCCGCGGTGCTGCGGGACGCGCAGCGGCTGCCGGTCTCCGCGCGGGGCTAGGGCATGTCGATCCGGAAGTTCCAGATCAGCCGGATCGCCAGCAGCTTGAAGACGACCGGCACCAGCCCGTAGAGCCCGGCAAGTACCATCAGCGAAGCGGGGCTGTTGGTCGCGGAATCGCCGCTGAATCCGGCGAGGCCGAGAATCGGGAAGGCGATGCCGACCCCGAGGGCGGTCAAGCTCAACGAACTCAAACGACGAAAACTCATGGTGAAGGACGAGATTGCGAAGGTTACAGCACACTGACTTCGCCTGAGAGAAACAACTGACGACAGGCTGCGCCGGCGTAAGTTCAAGGGGGACGCCGGCGCTTTTCGTTTCCGGCCGTTTCCGACCGTCGGCCGGCCTTCTTTGCACTACAGGACTCCAGGATGATTGAGCGGATCACGCTGCCCGGAATCATGGCTCCGGTCAGCCACTACTGTCACGTCGTGGGAAGAGCCCATAATTTGCCTTCGTTGAAACAAACGAAGTTGCTGGCTAGCGCAGGACCCACAGGCCGTCCCATTGCAACGCCGCCGCTCGGGTGGTCCATTACATTGTTAAAGCTGAACTCCCCCGAGCTTAGTGGAAACGTCGTTGGCTCTCTGATCAAGCAGTCCAGGTTCGAATTCCACCGTACCACTCTAAAACTCATACAAAAATCTATCCTAGTGTTTGCTATTCACGGAAAATAAATATAGATATGTAAGAAGCTAGCTCGTCTTCTTTATTTTGTATAATCCCCTTTTACTTTCTTTCTCAGCACTCGCAGACCTTAATGTGCGTTTCCAACAACTTTTTCTGTTGAGTAGCTATTCTTTCGAGTTAATGGTAATTAAGATTTCTCTGCTCAGCTGCAGACGAAATCTACACAAACGTAGATGTGTGATTTCTGCAATATTGTTTTAGGGAGAACTCCTGCTCATCTTGCATCTGCTCACGGCAACTCCTACAGTCTTCAGTCCATCCTAAGGGGATCTTGCTCAACTCCTGCTGGAGTCCGAGCAGTTCGAGGAACTGGTCTCGATGGCTCAGGAGCACCGAGCTCGCTCAGGATCGTCGGCGTTGGAGCTCGAGATGGCCTTGGCCAACTGGGAGTTGGGGCGAGTCGAGGAGGCCGAACGCGAATTCGAGGCCGCTTTGGCGGCCCACAACGAGCACCGCACGGGCAGCCTGGCCTCGTACCAGTGGGCCCGTTTTCTCGGCTGGAGCGGACGACTGGCGGAGAGCTGGGCATTACGTTAGTTGAGGACAAATTTCTAGTTTATACTACTTTTTACCCATTACAGCAATTTACAACAAACATTGCAGGTGATGCAGCGGAAGTAAGGACATTAATCCCAACAAATGGGGACCCTCATGCATTTGAGTTAACACCAAAAACAATTGTTGCATTGACAAAAGCAAACATGCTAGTTTACAATGGTGCTGATTTTGAACCATACATTGATGAAATCAAATCATCTCATGATTTTTCACACATCGTATTTGTTGATGGTCAGCGTGGTTTTCGGAGCAATCAGCGCAACCTTCGTCCGCTATCCCGAGCCGGAAGTCCGGTGGGGGGCGCGTCTCCTCGCCTGCTTCCTGCCGGGCGGCCTGCTTGTGCTCATCGCCATCGTCGGCGTCAGATAGAGGACGGGGCGCGGCAAAGGCCCGACTGCGCGGGTGCCTACCCGACCTTTGTCGCGTTCGCCAGGAACGTGTTCATCTCGTCGCGAAGCTGCTGCAGGTTGACTTCCTGGTCTTTCAGGCTGTCATAATGCGGATAATAGAGCTTCTAGAGATTTTAAATCCCAAATTTCTCATAACACCAAAAATCGTCTTATATCCTACCAAAGGATTCTCAGTTGCCATTCTTATGACGAAATCGATTGCCGATTGAGTGAGACGTTTGACATCTTTAGATTTTCTGTTTTTAGTGAGTTCAGGCAACCAATCAAAGATCGTTTTGAATTTGTGGGGGAAGTCAAAACTTTTGGCAAGCCTTCTGTTAATGCTTCTAATGAGCTTTGAGGCTTATACGACTCACACGCTTACAGCAAAATTTCTGGAAAATGCATAGGCTTATAGACAAGCATAAGCTAGTATATGTGTGAATGGACTTTGGTGTCTCTGGAAAAACTTAACGTAAGATCCCCAAGGCCAAAAAGACTTTAAAAGGTAATATCAAAATGTTTCAATGCTACTTTCCTTTGTAAGCCACCTGATTTGAAATTTCGTGATCGCTCAGAAAACATTTAATAGCTCATCTGACAGATTAAAGATTATTTTTCATTGCCGGCGGGAAGAAAAGTGAATCGAATTGGATCCACTCCTTCTCAGTATATCAAAAGTCTTCTCAATCACCGAAGGCAAAGCTTGCCATTCGGCTGAAATACGTGGCGACTGCTTGAATGAGAAGTGATTAGTCTCTTTTTGGCATGGAGACCGATCGATACGATCTGGAATAAGGGCCTTTTTCCATGGGCACCCGATTCGCCAAATCAGTCAGTTTCCTGGATTGAATATCTGCAGACGGTTGTCGACGATTGATCGCTTACGAATTTTCCCGTTGTGTCAGTTACACCACTTACCGGGATATCCAAATTGAGATCGAAACGAATATCGGTAATCTTTTCTGTCGCTTCGGGAAGATGTCGATTATAACTTCTCAAAAATCGGCGATTTTCGCGATCTGTTTCAATTTTTATATTGTGGCGTTGCTTGAAACCATGTGCATTCAACTCAATACATTTGGCAAAATCAACAAACAAATTGGTCTTTCCAGACTTGATCGGACCGGTTAGCCCAATTCGAATGGCGTTTTACGCAAGGTTAATGTGCGAGAGGGGGGTTATTTTTCTGGTCCCGCAGGTGCAACCCGTTATAAAGAGCGGGAGGTTAGCTCTGCCATGATGGTGGTCGATACAAGCCAGTATGAAGTGACCTTAAATGTGCCTTATTATGCCGCTGATAAGTTGCTGGAAGGCCAACCTGTATTTTTAAGCTGGAGCTCGGCCACCTTGCTGGCGGCTTCCAAAACTGGGTTTACCGATAACAGTGTTGCCTTAGGAAGAGTCGTGGTGGTCTGAAATGTTGCCGAGGTATTCGTCACGCTCGATGTATCCGCCTTCTCATCTACAGAAAGTTCTGTCCTACGAATGGCACCATCCTCCATGGTTTGTTGTAATGGTGCCTTTTTACCGAAGATTTTCTCGTGCAGTACACGGTCAGCATGGGCAAACCATGATTCCCAGCGCCTGTTGGTCAAGACCGGTTGACGGTCCGTATCGCAGACGTAGAGCCCTGTGCCCGCTGTTTCCAGAGACCGTTCCAAGAGTTCGCCGGATTGGTCTGGAAGTGACCCAATTACAACGTAGCGTAGTGATCTATACGGAGCTGAGTTGTTCGACTGCGGAACTAGGAGCAGACACCATCCGGCATACCAATGCCGCCGGTTGCGACGATCTGACCGTCACCTATACTTATCTTGAAGATTTGCCGATGGAAGAGGAAACGCTCTGGGTTTGCAATCCGGACGAGGTAGGTACGGAGACTTTGCTGGATACCACCGAGGCCGGCTGTTCTTTTGCGCTTGTAAGAGTCTAAATGGCGTTGTTGGTATATTATTAATATCATTTCTAAAGAAGTAATGAAGTAGCATTCTTCAATTAAAATTTAGAGAAGCATTTCTAGTTACGTATATAGGTGTAGGTTGTGGTTTTTCAATAAATGAAAGACCCTTACGAAGAAGATTAATGTGATCTCTACTCAGTTGTAAATTGCCAAGGTTGACAATATTATATCGCTCATTATTGGCTGCAGTATAAAATTCCGTAGCCTTTGGCTCGTGAAAGTACTGTCTGTCTGTATTGATTGTATCAAGCATAAAATTGTGGAAAAAAAGAGAAAGATAGAAACGCTGGTTAAAAAAAGCTTCTTTTAAACTGTTATATATAAATTGAATACAAACTTGCTAAAATGAGCGAATAAAACAGAAAAAGAGAAATTGCAATTACAAGAAAAAAAAAGTAAAAGGGAACACAATCCTAAATCTTTTCAAATCTTCCTGAATGTATATGTGTTATATACGCTGTCCCACCTTGTTTTTTTTATATATTTCTGATTTATGGGGAAATTAATGGTATGGAATTGTACGATATGGTTAAATTTGCATCAGCTTGTGCACAAATAACTATTATGCATAAAAATGCTGTAAATCCTGAACTTGATCTCCAGTCAGTAACTGCCGTACTCAATGAATAATACACATCTTGACATTAGTTCTGAAATACAAGAAGCAATAGCAAAGAACCTTCCTGTGGTAGCATTAGAGTCTACTATTATTTCACATGGAATGCCATACCCTCAAAACAAGGAAACGGTATTTTAATCAGCAAATTTAAAAGTTTCGTGTGTCTATTTCTCTTCTGGGATCACAATATTTTTCTTTTCCAACTAAGAAAAGGATAAGGATCAATACAGTCAAGATCCTGGCATTTATGAGATTGCTTGCAGTTGTTCTTAATAGCTCCTACACGTAAGCAGTTCTTCATGACCGCTAGACCAAGTGATAAGAATGCCCAATTTGGAATGCTATCGCGAGGGGTGTTTTTTAAGTAAGGTCTGTTTGAAGATAAGTACACCTTCAATGTATCGTCTTCGTCGTGTTGCTCGTAACGACAAATTTTCGATTGATTCCACTGGTGCTCTTTAATGCAGCGATTATCGGCGTCATCTCCGCAGTTGGTTCATTCATTGGATTGCGAAAAATCATGCGTCAGCCCCATTCGGATGACTTTAAACACAACAAATACAGACGCAACGCAATTCTCATTAATGGAATTTTGGGGCTGCTGGCAATAGTGACGATCGGTCAAATGTTTTTTGGCATCTTCTCTGGCTTGGTCTGACATATCTTTTCTCAAAGGGGAAGAGTCAAAAATACGTAAAAATAAATTGGGAATTCTGTTCTGTAAAAAAAAAAATAACAAAAAAACACATAATCAGTGAACATTTGCTTTCGCGATTGACTAGTAAAGGTTGATTGCTTTGAGTTAGTCAAGCAATCAAAACTCGTATACTCTAGCAAAAATTGTCAGATAAGTTAAAAAAAAAATATTTGCATAGAAAGAAGCGTATTTTGATTCTTACATTTCTAATTTCTTTATTTCAATGTCAGGTACCGTGCCAGTCAGGTTGTTTCCATTCAGATACAAGTCTCGTAGCGCATCAGCATTACAGTAGTTCTCTGGAATCGGTCCCACCAACTGGTTGTTCCGAAGATATATGAATCTAATGGCGGGGATGTCAAATAAGGTTGATGGAATGAAACCAGTGAAAGCGTTCTGTCCGAAATCAGCAAACTGCAAATCTTCAAATGCTCCGAACAAGTCGCGGATTGGTCCTGTAAACTGGTTGTCACTCAGTTTTGAATTAATTATTTTTGTTTTGTTATCAGCACTTTTGTTTAGTAACATGTATTTTGTATTTTGTAAGAATTTTTTATAATTATTTAGGATGTATTTTCGCTTTGTAAGAATTATTTTTGGTTCCGTAAGAAGTATTTTGTATGATGTAATAAGAATTCGTGAATTCTTAGGATGCATTTTTGTTTTGTAAGAATTATTTTTTTGTTTTGTATGAATTATTTTTTGTCTAAATGTTTTGTAATATGGAATACGAATTTGTGGATCGCTCGTTCACGATTAGTCTTTCGCTCACGGATTTGGCACCACCGGGTACAGCCATCACGTGGGCATTGGACGAGATCAACAACACGACCACCGTGAGTGACGTAAGCATGAACGGCCTTCGTGCAACCGCCACAGTCGAAAGTGCTGGTGAAGTCTACTTTGATGTGACAGCTACTGCACCTGATGGCACCGAAACGTTTCAGCGCATTGCTGTCATTGTGGAGGAGGCTGGTACGGCGCGGTTGATGCGTTATGCGAGGCTCGTTTCCGTATCAATACGGTGGCGGCGGATGCAACGAATCTGCGTGTTTCTGAAATCAATTACCATCCAGCCGATATGACGGATGCGGAAGCTGAAGTCGGTGTTGGCGATGCAGACGATTTTGAATTCATCGAACTGGTTAACATATCGGATTTTGTACTGGACCTGACCGATGTGCGATTTCAAAAAATCGATGTCCAAGGCGATACGCAGGGAATTGATTTCGACTTCGGTTCTGGAGCAATTCAGGAGTTTCCAAATACTGGATAAAGCCCAGTTTAACTCGTTTCGAAGGTGGAGAAGACTTCCATACGTTCTCGTCTACATCTTTATTTGGCAGCTCTGTTCGATCGGCCTCGGATTCATGAGGTTTGTCGGGAGAACACATTTCTTTGACGGAAGTGTCTTCATTTTCTTTGTTTTCAGTCTTCGCACTAAAGTACCTGGTAACAGCAGGAAAGCAGATTATAAAGAAAATGCATAATATACCTAGGGGGTGGGGGGTTGAGAGAATGTTACCATATTCTCTATTTGGCTGTTTTCCACAACTAGCTATCACTGACTGTTCTTGTTGTGGTAAACATGTCTAGGCCGTGTTCTTCCTCTGTCACCAAGTCTCAGTATGAAGACGAGATCATGTTTGGCGGGAAGAATGGGGGAAGGATTAATGGGGTAGATAGTTGATCGCTTCCCTGGATCCCCAATACCAACTCAGACAGTATTTAAAGTCTTTCAATTGTACAGCGAGCAGTATGAATCTGAAAGCAACTGTCATGGGCAAGTCGGAGGCCGGGACGTAGGCCGCGCTGCTGGCGCCGACGGCCGTGCTCGCCGTGACATCCACGCCGTTGAGGGACGTGTGATAGCTGGCCAAATCGAGGCCCGAGATTTCATCAGCATAGGAAATCACGATCGTCGGTGTCCGAGTGTCGACGGTGGCCCCGTCAGCCGGCGAGACGACTTGAATCGTCGGTGGTGTATCGTCGCCGTAGACGATCGTGTTGTCTTCGTCGCTGCTCTGACCATCCGTGACCTTCGTGGTACTGGTAGCCATGACAATAATAATAAGAATAAGAAGAATCGTGTCAAACACAATACTACTACTACGACTCATCGTCCACAACAACAACAACGACGTGACAATTTCCAGGAAACTATTAAGGAAATCAAGGGCAGCCATCGTCGCGGTGGCGGTGGTCGCGGTACGATTCCTATTCCGACGACCACTACTATTGTCACTTCTTCTTTTTCTGCTCAGGAAGCTTTTCAGGCCATAATGGAAGCGAAGGGAGGAGGAGGTATGCCGGAGCTCGTGCAGCACGAAGCCAACGGACTGCTCGCCAAGAACAACGACGCGCAGTCGTTCATCGCCGCACTCGAGCGCATGATCGAGGATCGGGCGCTGCGCGAGCGCGTTGGCCCGGCAGCCCGCGCCGTCGTCGAGGACCGGCTGACGGACGTGGGAGTCGCGGAGCGCGCGGTCGCGATCTACAAGGAGCACGGGCGCGCCTGATCGGTGCCGGCATGACCTCGCCCCGGGACAGCGGTGGAGAAGTCGCGCTGGTCATTTGTGACATGATGATGCCAGGTAACAACTCGGAGCATCTTGTGTAGGCTCCATCTAACCTTTTTGCCAATGATTTTGTAAGTGTCTTCGTTGAGGATCCATACAAAACGACATTTTGAACTGTTGATTTGAACCCATCTCCAGAGGTGGGTATGATTTATTCAAACCATCAAATTTGGGACCTATGCTATTTCTTTGGAGCTATGGAGCTATGGAGCTATGGAGCTATGGAGCTATGGAGCTATGGAGCTATGCAGTTAGAGCCAGCATTTGAATAATCCAATCTGAAGTGAAGGGCTATCTGAATCATTATTAAATAATAAAAAAGATATTGTGTTGGTTACCAAGTCGTATCATCGAGCCGTATGTTTTCCACAATCTGATGTTATTATGTAGGTCGTTATTTGTCCAATATGCTTTTCTTTCAACGTTTCTTCAAGTATAATTTTTCTTGTTTTATTGTTTGAAAACGAGCGTATTTCATAACAGATGTGTCTTGTATCTGCAGGAGCAGCACCGCTGTACTGATGGTATCCCTCCGCCGTACTGAAGATATCCCTCCACTGTACTGATGATATCCCTCCACTGTACTGAATGAATTTCTTCCTTATCATTGCTTTGTCTGATCGCCTCAAAACAGGCAAAAACTTAAGAACAGCCAGCCTCGATCCAAATTTCCTGGTTCTTATAAAAAAGTGAGTGTATAGTAAGTAGTGCCACCAGAGGGGCAATTCACTCCTTAGGAATCTCGTATACCCTTGTCGTAAATTCTATTGAACAACAGGATGCAAGAAAAGAAATGATACTTTTAAAAAGCTTGAAGCCTGACCATTTGGGTCGAAATTCCTGGATACAAATTCAAGGTCTGTAGGCTTGCACTCTCCTCTAAAAAGTCATCTATGGTCTCTCTTTTTTACATTAGTAACAACTTGACGACAAATCATGTTATTCCCCTAAAATAACAACATTAATATTTGAATTTAAGAAGTTCGTTTGTGAGCAGAGGTGTCAGCTGGGAAGGGGGCAGGGGTGCATGCGGTCGTTGCTGCAACCGTGCAACAACCCATTACGAACGAGGATCGCAACGTAAACCGGGAGGCCATGTATGACTACATTATCGAACGCATGCGGGGTTATTTCGTCGAAGGGGAAGCAGGTTTTACAGCAGACATGTTTGAGGCAGTCCTCGAATTGCGGCCCTCCTCACTCGTCGATTTTCATGCACGGCTGGTAGCCGTTGCGGACTTTCTGACCCTGGACGCAGCGGTTAGCCTGGCGGCCGCCAATAAGCGGACGGTGACGGATATATCCTATGCAATTCTTTTCACTTTCTTAGGTTTATATGCATCTGTGTCGGCACTGGCTTTGTATTTACCAAAAAAGTACCAGTCAATAACAACTGTGAAATTCTACGCTTTTATCTTGGTATTGTATGTTTCAGTACATGGATTTTCTTCTTTATTCGGCCGCCAAAACCTTCACTGCCTGTACAAGTATCATTCATTTTCCGATGTTTTTCTTATTTCATACTCATTGTTCTCAATGGCATTTACTTCGGACCGGGCTCGGGGCCGCCCATCGGCTGGGAATGGTGCACCGAGACGTCAAACCCAGCAATCTGTTCGTCTCGGACCCGCGTACGACCGCGGCCCTTGGCCGATCGGAGGTACGCGTCCTTGATTTCGGACTCGTCACCGGGGGCGAATGGGCACTGAGCGGAGCCGATGGGCTCTGTGGCACGCCAGCCTACATGAGCCCCGAGCAAGCCCGGGGCGAAGCACGCATCTCGGCCGCAAGCGACGTCTACAATCTCGGCGTTTTTTAAGTTTTTTATAGTTAAAGTTGTGTTTGTGACAAGCACTCTCACACCTCTGATGGTGCTATGTATAGGCTTAGAACATATCTGCAATCAAACTAAAACCATGAAATCCTTGCTTTATAATATGCAGCATATTTATAGTGATCAGATTATCATATTTTCTTGCATTGTTATCTACTTTTTCAAATCATTCGGTATTTAGAACAATCAGTATTGTTCTAATGGTAGTATTGAAAACGAGCCTAAAATAAGAAATCTAATTGGTGAAGCGCAACACATTGGCCATGGATCGCGCTGTGGTTCGCTCAGATGTCGATTATTTCCAAAGCGCCCTGGCCAGGGTTGGTATGGTGAGACCTGGATCTGGCGAAACGGACGCAACCTTACAAGGTTTGCAAGATGTAGTTACGTGCTACCAAGGATTGTTTCTGGCGGATATTGATCCGGAGAATTGTGGCCTGCTGGCATCATGGATCCATCACAAACGGGCGCAATACACACAGAAAACGATTGCCGCTCTACGGCAATATTTGGAGTTCTTACACTTTTTTCTCATCCTTGTACATCCTGACAGATTTCCCTTAGGCTGTCCGCATATTTACTTGACAATCCCCAAGGCGAAAACTCGATCTGACGCCCATTTTTCATTTGAAAATAGGACTTACTGAAAGGGGTATAATTCATTTTGATGAATTCAATATCGTCAATGTGGATGATATCATCTTTCGAGGGGTCCCCTATTTTAAGCAGGTTGTCGTCAATGGTGATGTAGGTTCTCTTTCTTGCCCGTGTTCCACCGCATCTACGAACAACCCACGGATCATAGTTGCCGCAGTGCGAAAGTAATTTTGTCACTGGAGGTCTAGTTTCAACTTTGGTTAGCCCCCAGCTTTGTCATGACTAGGACCGAAGCGCCATTTTCTAATACACTTTTTGGCATAGGTACGTTATTGCTTTAAGCACTATAAATATTAAAAAATGCAATGGTGAGTTTTCTTGGATTTTTCTTCTCAATATGAAAGAAATTTTGCGATGCCAGCTTACTGTTCCCTTTCCATCTTAGAAAGGACGCTAGAACTTCTGATTACCCATCCAATGAGCCCCTTCCGATTTTTATACGATCGCCCTTTCTATATAAGCCTTATCTGCCCCAAGGGCGTATCTTATAATCCTTGCCATGAAGGCTATGTTGGGGGGGGTGTCATCCTCAAAGACAACATTTCTGGACCTTTCAATTACGTTGAACAAAATGGCTACCTTAAAATTTTCATTGGTTGAGTTTGGGGAAATGGTGGGCGCTAGAGGGAACTCAATGAAGTCTTCAGAGCTTTTGGATATGACAAACGGAGATAAAACAGTTAAAAAAGAAGGTAAAAATACTAATTTTGCGCAACAATATATGAAAAGCAAACCCTATTCCCGACGTACATCATCACTATTGGATATTTTTCGGTCATCGTCTTCGGCAGTAAGCGTCAGTAGTGGTATGTGTACTGGACGCCGTTCGATGCCATAACTGGAATCATGAATTAGAAAATTAAATTCAATTTTTACATCTTTATTAATGGTGCGATCCATATAGGCGCGGATGGCGTCTGGTGTGAAGCTTTCAACCGATTCAACCGTGCCCAAAATATTGCGGCCGATGGGCTGGTCTTTAAAGGCCGCACCTTGGAAAAGATCATACACATAATCGTCTGGCGCATCGTGGCTCGCGCCAATTTCCTGCACAATTACATGTTTTTCGCGGTGCAATTCTTCTTCGGCAAAAAGTGAGTTTTGCAAAATATCAGAAAGAATATCCGCTGCCAGCGCAACATCCTCTTTGTATGCCGACGATGTCTGCACCAGCAGGAATGTTTACCCTTGTCCACGTCCCGTTGTTGTTTTTGCTTATTCTGTAGGCGACGTCATTGACGTTTATAACCTTCAAATCGACAATGCCATAACCCCACTGGTCACTCACCCAAAGTTCCTTGATTAAGCCAGAAGTGAAATATTGCACCTCGCCGTTATGATTCGTTGTCGTCCAGCCGGATCGCTGTGGATTCCCGGAGTCATAGTAATACATGGCGAGATTAACAAGGCTGTTATATAGTTTCTCTGAAAAGCAAAAGGAGAGCAAGCCCAGGAACTAGAAAACTAAAATGTAAGTAGATTTATATTAAAATTTGAATGTTTGTTGTTTTCTGGCGGGTTTTGCAGTTTTCTGTCTCTCGACAATGGCGTGACTGCTATTGACCAAAATTGTTCACCTTGCAGGGACGTTTTGCATTGGTTGTGCTTACATGAGAAAGTTGTAATTATATTCCAGCAAAATGGCCTTCAATAATACATTGATAAAAAAGAACCATAGTAACCATCATGTCCTTTAAATGAGTATTTGATTTTCTTTAAATATTTTCTCTTTGCTTTAAAGTTGTTTGGTACGGGGGAGGACTATGCGCCCATTATCATGTACTATCATCGGAAATCAATGTGTATTAAAACATTAAATTTCAATCAGAGTCAGGAAATAGATAGTATATATTGCAATATCTCATCTTATAGCCAAATAGACAGAGTTAGACAAAACCTTCTTACTATCTTACTCTACAATATTTTCAAATTGCAGCCGCCAGATGACAACGATACCCATCAGTGCCAGGCCAAAGACAATCGCGGTTAGCGTGAGCGAATAGCCCGACAGATAAGCCGTGCTTACAACCGCCATGGACACAACGACGACAGCCTTCACCTTGATGTCGCGCCGCACTCCACCGCGAACTTGCCAATCAACCAGGATCGGCCCGAAGAGTCGGCTCCGCAGGAGTGCCGCATTAAGCGTTGGCGAAACTTTCAGCAAGAAGAAACTGGTCAGCAGCAGGAAGGATTATTTTTTTGTTAAGACTGTTTTTTTCTTGATTACAGATTAAAGAATATGATAAACCAAATAAATAGATCAAAACTAATGAAAACAAACAAATCGATAACAAAGATAAAAACAAAATTTGTAAATTATTCATAAAACAAATTAAAATCTAATCTAAATCTCAAAAATCTAAGATTTTCTGAAGATGTTGGTTGTAGACTATCAAGAAATGAACGAAAGGAGGATCGATACTCTCTTGATATTAATTCAATTTGTCTATTGTTTTGACTTTGACCGGTTTTTCGTTGCTTCGATGTAATCGTGCTTTTCGCAACCACGCCGGCGTCACGCCAAGCGAGTACAAGAAAGCCGTCGTGCCGGTCGCCGTTCCTGCGATGGATTCGTGACGGATTAATCACGAATTCTGACGGCTTAATCACGAAAGACGCCGCGACAGGCATCTGATCGTCGTAGACAATACCAAAATATACACAAGTAATTCTTCTTTATATCAAGAGGGAGTTTTCCAGCTATGGCTGAACTAGATTCCTGGGCTTTCGACCGCGCCCATCACGTTGACTCGGTTGCTGCGCCGTTCGCTGATCACCACCGAAACATTGGGGTTCACGAACTGTCCGCGGCGGATGCTCTCCCCATGGACGACCTTCTCCGCTTGCGTGGTTTCCATACCACCCAGCTGAACGGTCCCGAGGAGAGGAATATTGCACGTACCGTTCTCGGCAATCCTCAACTGCCAGGGCTCGGGGGGGGTGTCTTCGACGCCGGTCGTGATCGTGACATCCCCCTGGTGCAAATTCCAACGGGCCCACTCTAACCGGCACGGCAATTCCGTCCAGTCGTTTCCGTCGGCTCGGCGGCCCCCCGCAAGCGGACCGGAACGCGAAAAGGGCGCCCCGCAGGACGCCCTTTCCCTATCCGCAGGTTGCGCACGTTCTGCGCAGTGTCCGCCTAGCAGCTGTAGTACATGCCGAACTCGACCGGGTGCGGCGTGTGCTCATAGAGTTCGATCTCTTCCATCTTCAGCTCGATATAGCCGTCGATCTCTAAAACCAAAATGATAAATAATCAATACTAACTTGTGCCCACATCGCTCTTTACTTAGGCAATGCTACTGTACTTCCTATGCACCAATAAAAATGAACATCAAGCATCAAGCAACTAAAGAACTTTTATTTCAAATCATCAAAAATGAACCTTTATGTAATTAAATAAAAAAGCAAGTTTTCATCAAGTAGAAGTAAGGATCAAACTACTTAAATGAGGAGGGTCATCCTCTCTACAACGTCACGCTCTTTACGACAAGGGACCACTTGAATTTACTTTCTTTTTGTAGTGTTTACTACGTTTGACAATATTAAGGAAGTGGTACTTTGGGGCCAAAAAATCAAGTACACTTATCTAATTCGACAAATTTATTTGTAGTTTAAAAGTAAAAAAATATTTTGTATAATGAATGGATGCCGATCAATGTTTTGCCAGACACTGGTCAGCTCAATCGTCCGCAGTGAAGGTAGAATAGTTTGATAAGGAATGAAGGAACTGTAGCACATTTTTAATCCGATTTTTGCTAAATTATTGAAATCAGTTGGACTTGAAGAATTATTTATGACATCAATGAAAAAGTATTAAATTATTTATGACGCCAATGAAAAAGTATTCGATAAAAATCTTATTATTATTATTAAAATTAAAACAAAAAAAATAAAAAACAAATATGTATAATAAATTTTCTAATTTGTTTAACCCTCACTTTCATCCAACATCATTTGTAATGAAGATTTTTTTGGCTTATCAGTTGAATCAAAGAGTGCTTTAGAATCTTCATCCCGTTCGGTTCTTCGTACCATTGTCTTCCCATTTCACCTCCACCTCGAACATGTGCAATCACATACACGACACCTCGATCCAATAATGTTAATCGTGTCGAACGAAAATCCGCCTCCATACTACTCCCGTAGGAACCATATCCATATAAATGCGTTGGTAGGGGTTCACCCGTTGCCACGTGTTGTTCCATAACATCTTTCCGGTATACAAGACTTACAGGAATTTGTGTCTTCCCATCTCTTGATAATACCGTAATCCGTGTCTGAGCACAGCTAGATGGAGCTGCCGTTTTGAAAACTGCAAGTCATATTAAATTATTATGGAGCCATTAATTTGGCTTGGGATTAAGAGGTTGCAGAACATTATGACAAACATGCGGTTGAAGTGCTAGGATTCACAATAATTATAATGAAACCAGAGTTTAAAATATCATTATACTCATTTCACTCTGTCCTGGCTAGAATGAATGTACTTAGTAAATATATGTTCCGACAAAAAAATTTAACTCTGTCTCAGGCCAGATACCGATCCGGCCACATCAGAGTTCCTGGCGCGCAGCCTCGGAAAGGTGACAATCGCAACAGCCTCACAGCAGAAAGTCTCGATGATGCAGCAGCTCACCGGCCAGAGCGGAATCAACGCATCGCGCATCAATACGGAATTGTTACAGCCCGATGAGATCGAGCGTTACTTCGCAGCGCATAACTGGAACCAGCTGATCAAGCTGGCGGGGCATGCACCCATCCAGTTGGATCGCGCGGCCTATTTCAAGCATGCGGAGTGATTTCGCGCGATGCGGTCTCCCTCGAGACCCCGGTCGGCAACGACGGCAGCGGCCAGCTGGCGGACTTCATCGAAGACGAGAAGGTCGCCTCGCCGATGGACGGGGTGGTCAACGACGACCTCGAGCAGAACGTGCTGCGCGCGCTGTCGGTGCTGACGCCGCGCGAGGAGAAGATCCTGCGCATGCGCTTCGGGATCGGTGCCTCGGAGGTACACACGCTCGCCGAGGTGGGCGAGGTGTTCGGGGTCAGCCGGGAGCGGGCGATGAATTCGGGTTTGCTGTATGTACCCGACAGGTCGGTTGAACCGGCTACCCACCAGCTCGCATCGTCGCTCAGCATAGCCGTGGCGCCGGCGAAATCACCGGCTGAAAATTTTTCCCAGAAGGTGCTGACCAGCGCCTTGTTTTCTGCTGTTCCCATTATCGATCTCCTGCATTGGCCCGGTGGTGAAGCGTAACAGGACAGCGCCCGATCCTCACAATCGGGCGACGGTGTCTTGCCAATGATGCGCTTTGCGGCATCTGGTGGCGCGCTTCCGTGCCGGTGCAACGCTCAACAAGCCGGATCGCAACACCTACTACGGCGGCCAGGAAAAGGGCTACACCGACTATCCGACGCTGGAAGAAGCGGCCTAATCAGTACGGTCTGTCCCAACAAAAAAGCCGCGCCAGGCAATCGCCAGCGCGGCTTTTCTATTTGGCGTGCGGGTAACGCTCAGGGTTGGATGACCACCTTGCCCGTCACCTTGCGTGCCGCCATGTCCAGCAGCGCCTGCGTGGTCTACAGAGTTTGAAACTTCCAAAATTGAGCCAGAAACAGAGGTTTTAGCTTCTTCTGTTTGCGGATCTAACTCCGGCAAAGATATCGAAGCCCAAGATCGAAGCCCTTGTGTTTTTCGAGCTCAACCGAAGCTTCTGATAGGGATTGTAAGTCGGATTCTAAATTCTTGAAAATGAAAACAAAACAGAGTCGCAAGGAAAATTGTGTTGGGTCTGTTGGGGATGAAGAAATATCGATTGGGTGGGAAAAATCGTGCTGGGTCACACCGATTTGTCACGTTCGATATAAGATAAATAAATTATTTTTCTTAAAAAAAAAAAAAAATGTAACCTTGATCTTCATAATATCAGTACTGAACTATAATAAGATGTAATTAACAAATAAAGTGCTTTGTCAAAACTCTATTTAGCATACATCTTCTAATAAGACTATTCATTTCTGCACACTATTGATTCATTGTTGTATTTTAAACCTTTTGTTTTCTTTTTTTCACTTGTTTTAATAGCGTCTGCTTTATCCATTGAATAGTGAACTATGTTATCACTGACTGGGCCACCATAGCTCAGCTGGTAGAGCAGCATACAGCGAATGTGTGGGTCTTGGGTTCAAACCCTGTTGGTGACATTTCACTTTTCTTTAGCACCCCTTCAAAATTGTAAAAGTGGCGCTTAACAACAGTTTGACTCACTATACAAATACTCAGATATTGCCTATAAATATGTTTTCTTATTAATACGTTAATTATGATATACGTAGCAAACAAAGGGATTGATTAGTGAATAGGCAGCACACGCGGGGGATATCGTGCGCATCGCATCAGCCTCCGGATATCGCTGGCAAAGTCGCGGTCACCGCTGATGAGCACAACGGCAGTGCGCCGCTGCACGTCCTCTGAAAACAGCGGCAAAACATCGCTGATGTAGCGCAACTCCTCTCGCACCGCCGTATCGACCGCGTCGGCCTTCCGTCCCGCGCGCACAACACGTGCACCGCAGATACGAAGCGCTTCGAGTGTGCGCTCCTCGTAGTGATATTGATTCTTCTTGTATAGTTCATGGCTCACTCCAAAATATCGCTTCAACCTGTTATTCACGATTTGACATTACTCTTCTATATCATGGGGTTTCAGTAGTTAGCAAATATATGTCCCACTGATTGCAAACATTATGTCAATTTATTAGGCCCATGGCTGAATGTAAAGAATGGCAAACCTTCATTTCACTGCTAGTGACCGGTTTCCGTTCATGAAACCTTGGCGTTGAAGATAGACATAGCAGAACAGAACTGAGCTGCATACTGGTCTGTGACGATCCTACCTTGAAATTTTTTAAAAGACAAAGTCGCATCTTTTTATGTAAATAATATAAATATTAATTTAATTAACGGACATGATATGTATAAATTATTTTATGTGAAGAAATTTTGAACATTTATTCTGTGTAAATTAATTTTTATCGATTTTTTTATAATCTTTACTTTTTCAATTGCTTACTCTTAGAAAATTATTATTATATTTTTATGAACACTTACAGAAAGCTGACCGAAAGAACTTCGGCTTTAAAGTTCGCAATTACACTGTGAGAACAAACTTGGCAGAATCAGTAAAAATAGGAGATCCGGCACCTAACTTTGCATTAATCTCCGAGACAGGAGAGGCTGTAGAGCTTCAAGATTATATAGGCAAAAGTCCGATTGTTTTATTTTTCTATCCCAAAGACAACACAACTGTTTGCACCAAAGAAGTATGCTATTTCAGAGATAACTTCGACGAATTCAAAAAGATTAATAATTCCTTGGTCATAGGTATTAGCGCTGACACAGTAGACTTAAGATCCTAGAGACTGGTGCTAGATACACCATTTCAACTTTATCTTGCCTCCACCAATTAAAGGCCTCCATTTTCCTTGTGGTAGAATATATAATAGCATTTGCCATTCGTGAGAGATAAATGGTATTCGAAACTACTATCCGTCGAGCTTCACAGTTCTGACTAGCTCATTTCGATCTACATCTGTTGGTTTATATTCCCTTATAGTTAGTACGCCCAATCTTACGAAGAAACTTTCATTATGTTCGAATATTTTCCTCTTTCTTAAATTTTACACTAACATTTAAAAAATTAGATTGTTAAATTTGTCCCTTTTTTATACTGACACTGATTTTACTAGTGGAAAATACTTAACTAAAGAAGATCACATGGGAAGTGTTTGACCCGTATTGCCTTTTCACCGAAATTTAAGAGAGCAGCAAACACCTTCAGGTACCAATACTGCTCTTCTGAATACGTCCACGCTCTCTTCTACAATGTATTACCTCCGGTTAATCTAATTCTTAAAGTGAATATAAATACTTAAAAAATGTTGCTATAACAGTAGTTTCTACTTCTTTCAGTCAAAATTGATTAAATATTTTTTTATAGGCATCTTCAATTTACTTGAAATATCACTGAAATGTGACATACTTAATTTTGTTTAGATTGACTTAAAATTTTCCATTCATTTTTTACATAACGCGCTTTAAAAATATTTACGCGGAGCCATGCTATATGGTTTCATTTTCAAGCATGGAGACCATATTGAACAAATATTTTAAAAATTCTAAATAACTTGGTGGACCCGCGGGTCCGGCGTCTGCAGTTGAATCTGATATGGGACTCCGCCAACCTGGTGCAGAGCATCCGCTCCAACCTGCGTCGTTTGCGCATGATCCGCACGGCCGTGCTCGAAGACCGCCCCGACGCGGTCATCACGTTTGTCGACGGCACCAATATTCTCGTCATTGCGGCCCTGCTGGGTACCGGCATTCCGGTCATCGCCTCGGAGCGTGTGGACCCCCGCCGGCACCCCATCAAACGCGTGCGCAAAATCGCCCTTTAAGGAGGTAGAGGCATTTCAAAATTCTCATTATAGGCTTAAGTACTGAGCTGAAATGGTTTTACTGTCATTGTGTAAACACCATGTAACAGACAGCAACCATATTTGTCACAGGCATACAACTTGTCATTGTCTATGGTCACATGATTTTTTTGCCTGATTCATGAAAGCGAGGCTGGAGTTATGAATGTTTCAATTTTTAAGGCTTCAGTACTGGAAAATCTTTCAACGTCTCTGACATGTAACATATTCACAATAGCTTTATAAGATTTTCACATTGAAAACTCGATATCTTGTGATTTCGAAAAATTTTTATGCTGTCAGGCGTCTACCGAAGTGATCTATTTATTTATCTATCTTTCTATCTGTCTGTCTGCCTGTCTGTCTGTCTGCCTGTCTGCCTGTCTGCCTGTCTATCTGTCTGCTACATCTATCTGTCTTTATGAAATAATGAGATACATGCTTGAGCGGAATAAAATAGGGAAATGAATAAGCAGAAAAGATTTTTCCGCTAGTGAGTGCGCGCGATTTCTGTTCGCACATTTCCAAATAATTCACGTCATGATCGTATTCATATCGTACCGGCATAGTGTAAACAGGGACTTATAGTCACCCACCTACTTGATTCCTGATTCCCAGGCCAGGAAAAGCTGCCATTTTGTTTGTGGATAGGACATTGCTGTCATGCTTGTTCGTTGGTTTCTTTGCTTGCTGTTTAATTCGTTTCATCTGACTGTATAAACGAAATAGTATTAACTAATCGTACTAACAGTACAAACATGGTGTGGATGGCTTTTCTGAGCCGGGGGTTGGTACTAAACCTTCATATTTTAGTTCTACGGGTACTTAATTGTTATTTTATACAAAAACTTCTGAAATTCGGGTTGATATGTATGGTCTTTAAGGTTTTTGATGTGCACTTTTTAGTTTACGTAACTGCTAAAAGTGCATAAGTTAATTCTATATCTCAGCACTGAGTTTCTTAAACGGGTAAACGGGTTTCTTATAAAAAAAAATGAGTGTAGATTCTTTAAGTGGAAAGTCTTAAGGCGCTTTCTTTCTCAGCGTCTAAAGCAATGTTTAACATTATTTTCGCCGCCTCGGGCTTGTTAATGAGCCGGAGGGCTTGTAGAAGGGGCGATTGCATAGCTTGGGGAACGCTTCCTAAGAGATCTGTGAGTACGGAAATATGGGCGGCGGGGTTTTCCAGGTAAGGTAAGGCGGCGGCTCTTATGTTAGGACTAAGGCGGCTATCCTGAATAATAGAAAGTAAATAGCCGGGCGGTAATTTTCGTTCCAATTGGGACGATGGACGGGGTTGATTCTGTGGCTTCAGAAGGTTGCAGGAGAGCCTTGGATCTGGAGCATACGCCCCGAAGAACTTGGCCCGTTCCTGGAAAAAACAGGCTGGACACATGCTCCTGCGTTTGCGGGGACGACCCGACAACACGGTGTGGAATTCTATGCTGTAGCCACAAAATGAACTACAAGCCCGATCATCAAGACTGATCAAGGCGCTTCCAGAGATAAATCGGAAACAGAACAATGCCATGCACACAGAGGGGAACTTTTTCAGATCCCCAATAGAGAATATCTGTATAGTACTGTCTCACTTGATTTTTGGAGGTTACTAAAAAAGCATATGAAATAAGCGTTAGCTATAATATTGGGAGGATGATGTAGCATGGAGGTTAGGATAGATAACCATCTGTATAGAAAAACACAGTATGTCTTACAAATCAGACCAGAATGAATCCCGATATCTACCAGGATCACTACTTTGTGAATAACATCTCGTTACCTTGTTTGGCGTCAGAATATAATGCACATTCATTAGCAAATGCATCCTAACGTGCTTGAATATTTCGTTTCAATTGATCTTTTTGATCATTAATCAATTGAATATGTGAATCCATCATTGTTTCAAAATGTTCTAATTTCGTTTGTAATTGAACAACTTGTTCATGTCCAACACGCGCTACTGAACGTAATAATTTATTCTTCGATTCTAATCGTTGATACAACGGAAGAATTTCCTTGCGTTTAGAATTTAAATCTTCATGTTTTTTATACGATTCACCGATTTATGGGTATGTTAGCCGCCATAGTGATGCAGGGTGAGCATATACCTCGGGCATCCCCCACCATGATTGGACTATTGGACAAAGCAGGCAATTTTGCTTAGAGGTTAGTCGACGCCCAATTCAGACATTAGCTGTAATGCCTGTTGTTCGTGCCAAGGCATTGACATCGCACGGAATTCAGTTAGTGCAGCCTGGGCAAGGCTAGCCGCTTCCGTGTTGGAACCATTGTTATGCTTGAAGCTCGCGTCCAGTAGCTGGGTAGTTCCCCATCCCCATTAACATTGATTGAAATTTTGAAAAATATAGTTAATTCAAAATAGTCAAAAGGTCTAATAACTATGCCTCCAGGAACGCCATGCCCCCAACAGCCCCTTGACAATGGGTTATAAATTATGCAATGTGCCCGTTGTTCACATGCAGCATTTAACATTTGGAAAGGAGAGAATGATTGATCTTGGGTCTTTCCGAAAAGGCTAATGGTATTAAGGTAAAACTTCAGGTAATGTTGAGGGGCATGTTAAATTGATGGTATGACAGCCTTTCAAGGCGATCGCCAACTCGTCGATCACCTGATCATTCAACAGAAAATCCGTCAGGTAGGCGATCGAGTCTCCCGGAGCTTCCACGATCAGCGACCTGCGAAGCGCTGCAAGTGAATGGTCAACGCCGTCAATGACGATGGTTTTCTTCGAGCAATTTGGGTCTTTCAATTGTTTCAGCCAAGGGCCAGGCCGAAGTTCCATTTCAGCCAGCCGAGTGCTGTCGACGTTGCTTCGCGGCTTTTCCTTGTTCATCAACAACCTGCCCATCTGCAATTATCAACAAGATGTGATAACTATTTTGCTCTTTTGTTATTTCTATGGCTTTCTTGATGATAGGCGCAAAACTCGTGGGTCCACTCAGTTCAGTTTTCTGCGCTATATCGCTGTAACGTCGAAGGACATCCTCGAAACCTTGACACGAGCCCTCCAGTGGACAAAATGAAAACACACTTTGATCCTTCGTAACTTTATCGCCAAATCCATAAACAGGGATCAAATTATCGTGAGGCAGTTTCAGTATGATAGACCATTTGAAATGTAATTTTCAATGATCTGGCGCCAAACAAATTGATAACTTCTGTTGGTTGCTTTTAAAAGTTGAAAATGTTGTCCCAAAGTAGCTGAGCTAGATTTACAATATTGTTAACAATATTAAAATACTTTATTTTACAATTTTTTTAACAATATTTACAATTCTTTATTTTACAATACTTTTTACCATATAGAATATTTGCTTTACTGTATTTTAGAATATTTTTACCATATGCCTGATGTTTTTGACATAGCTTCCAGACAGCTGAAATAAAGATTCAATGCTGTTAAAAATTAAACCAATGTTTTCACAAAAGAGCAAAAGACATATGAATGCCATCTTCCTCTAGTAATTGTATAGGCAAGGGTGCACACAGAAGGCTCTATATAATAGTTTACAAGAATTCCTTGTGCTTCAAGGGTGTTTTTATTCAGCACTAATTCTTGTAGCGCATCCATTGAAAAGACAACTGTCTTTCGAACAGACACCAGATTGAATGAATCAACTATTGCCATCATGGGAAAAAACGGACAAAATACGTACTCGAATGATGGACGATTGTCCGTGATTGATTCGTGGTGTTAAATGTTTAACACATGCATCGAAAACGCGTCGTTGAACAAACATGTTTTAGTAAGAATGATAAGCAACGTGTAGATAGATCTGAAATAAAATACGACTAAAACGTTTGTTTTTATCTTTTATACGTTAAAAGTTCATGCTGATGCAATGTGCACTAGTCGAGTACGTTACATAGAATTCTTTAAAATAATCTCTTCGAAAATTCTCTCTTCCTTACTGTATCAACAATATCCATACAAACACCCGGTTTATTTCCTCGAGTAATTTGCAAGAAGAAATCATTGATTTCATGATATGCTGTTGAACATAAAGTACATACACTTGCATTCGATGTAACATTCAAATCAATGGGAATGATCGGAATCATATGCTAGAATTCAATCATCATTCGTACGAATGTCTCACAAGAAATTTACACATACACCGGTAGCATTGCATTTTTATAATTCAGATAAATAGGATCCCTAGCGTATTTAATGGTTGCAGCAATAGCTGCAACCCATTACAAAGGCAACTTCACCCCATTGAAACCAGTAATACGTAATGCACAATTATAAATGCATTCTGAAAAAAAACTTTCTGGTGACAAAAAATCGCCATTTGAAGCTGACTCAGGAATGGCAGCATTGTTTTGACTAATCTTAATATTAAAAGTATATTTTAAAAACAAGATATAAGAGCTCATGTGGTATGAGCAGGCGCCTTTGTAGCAGCACTGACCATGGGACGGCTCAGCCTTTCCACATTTGCTGATCCAAAGGATACACGCAGAAATCTGTTGGGCGCAGCCATGATGGGTGTTGGTGGTGTTCTGGCGCTGGGTTGTACAGTGGGTCAGGCCATCACCGGTGTTTCAACTCTGGCACTTGGCTCGATGATCGTTTTTGCAGCAATCGTCGCCGGTTGTTTTGCCGGCATCAAACACCTCAATGCTATTTTGATGGCTGAGGTCTGATGTAAAGTTTTTTGGTGTTTTTTGATAATAAGTTAAATTAGAATGTTCATATTTCTTATCTGACATATGCACTTGAAAAACGAATAAATTTTATGCGTGCTTGCGGCTGTCAGACTACAATTCACTTGATTTTTGGCCCTATTTTATTGATAACAAAAGAATATGCAACCGGAAGACAGATCACTAGGCTAAAAAAGTCCTTCCTCAAACCTTGAAAACAGGCTGGTTGCCTTATCATTTATACTAATAATAATAATTTGTTTTGTATATCCATATTGTCTAAGCATTCCAACGTGGAAAGATCTCAAAAAATTTTTTACAAAAAATGATCCAAATGATGGCGGCCCTCGTATAGATAAATGAATCATCTACACCGAACAGTAACGATGGGATGAGGAAGTCGATTGGTCAATTAAAAAATGTTAATGGCTTATTAATTGCATCAATCAAAGAAAACTCTATTTATCGGAGGTCATGCCATGAACAAACAATGGTTACAAAAATTATTAATACTGCCGTTGTCGTGTTAGAAGATATTAGGTCCTATATAGTCTCCAGGAAGAGGTCTGAAGGCTCCAACTAGGCCAGAACTAATACTATTCCTTGGTCCATTGTGGAAATAAAAAAGCTTCATTCCATAATTTTATTGTGATGATCCAAGAAATCGGGACAATATGCACCAATAATGGTAGAGAGTCTTGAGCAAATCTCTTATTTCGTATAGAAGAATTCTTAAATAAACATTTGACGAAAGGTAGGCTTGGGAGGCACTCTTGAACTAAGGCTTGAAAAATTCTTTGAGGTTAAGCTAATTACTCGAACTAACTTCTTGCCCTGTTTGAGTTTAGGCTTCAGAACGCAACTGTTAAAAATCAAAATGTGTTAACTCCATAGCCTTGTTATTAAGGGAAGCAGCATTTATAGCTTCAAAGGGATTATTTCTTTTATGTGAAAAATGATGTCCAGCAGGATTTATCACAGTCTAACGCACTTTAAGGATGTAAATTTATACGATGACAAAAAGAAAGCAAACATGACAGTTCTTGAGTTGTTTTAATTTTCTCTTTGCAAAAATTAGTTTTCGTTTCCGGTTTTCTATCCCAGGAAATTGGATTCCGACTTCAAATGTGAAGTTTTAGTATTGGTTCTTAAGACGAAGCAGACTAATACCATTATATAAATATTTAAAGTTCGCTTATATCTAGATTCTACAAAAAAAAAAAGAGCTGGGTGTCCCGAATACCTCAGTTGGTTATTCAACAAATTGTTCCTTTAACTGGAATTCTTGCCAATGTTTCAATTGGAGCGGGTTCCGATTGGCCGGCAGCGTTGCCAGGATTTCTTCTTTGTGAACGTCATCCTGCGCGTAGTGCGTCTCCTTTCCGACGGCGATGCGGTACAGCGGGGGCTGGCCGATGAAGACTTTGCCCTGCCGAATCAAGTCGTGCATGTGGCGGAAGAAGAAGGTGAGCAGCAGCGTGCTGATGTGGTAGCCGTCGCTGTCGGCGTCCATTAGCAAAATGATCCGGCCGTAGCGCAGATGCCGAATGTCGAACTGCGGGCCGATTCCTTGTCATAGTGTTCCCTCCTAAATCAAGACAAAGGGTCATTATCTATATCTTGCAGGGACGCTAATGTCCATCGGCTTAGGGATCCTTAGAATAGGGAAATGGATCCAGATTGGGTCTCATTATCAAACAGAGGTATATGGTCATAAACAAGGGGGTTTGCTGGACAGCTCTTAATATCTGAGCTTTGCGAAGTTTGGCTGAGGATATTAAAATGTATGACTAATGAGCCAATTAAGCCAAGGCAAAGGAGATATTACCCTGGTAAGCCACAACTTTAAATGACCCCACTCTCTATTAAGCCCTGATATCAAATGCCAGAGGTTACCAAAGATTTTCCAGATTTTACAATGCAGCCAAAAACCCCTTCGACAACTGTAGCAAAAGATCTTCTGCTGGTTGGTTGGTTGCAATGTCCTTGTGGAAGATTTCTAATCGAATATTTCACTGAAAACAATTTTTTGATACAGTAAAGTTTTTGAAGTGCGTTTCTCCTGCCAGATTGTTACTGTTGTGCTTTTCCAAACGAGGTCAATTGGTCTTTGGGGCTGGGATTGCCAGCCTCTTGTCGGTGCCAGTTTTTGCAGAGTTGACAGGTCTACCCCCGTACTTGGCCATGCTAACTGGCCTTGGTGCCATGTGGACGTTAACCGATGTTATTCACATGGGAGAGGAGGAAGATGAAGGTCTCAAGGTGCCTGCCGCCCTGTCTAAATTGGATACAGCAGGAATTCTCTTCTTTCTTGGCATCCTTATGAGCATAGGTGTCCTCGACAAGAGTGCAAGAAAAACAATGGAACAATAAATTTGAGAAACTAGAATCTTCAATTTTTGCCAAATTACAGAATGTAGAAGAAGATCTTCATCATAGAATTTCAAAACAAGAAAATAAAGTTGAGTTAATGATAACAAGTGTTGCAAAATTATCAGAGAAAACCTCAACAACAACCACCAGCGAAGATAACATCCAAAAGAATTCTTCTAACACTGAAACAACAACAGCAAGTTCAGAAGAGAATCTTACTCCTGTTACTACAAACCTTACAGCAAGTAGTAGATTTTGTGGAGACTTTTTCTCCTGTTGCTAGGTATACATCCACTTCCACAATTCTAGTCATGGGAGAGAGTATTTCTTGGGGCTATTACTTTTCCTAACGTTCCTGGTGTTACCTCCAACCTTTCCCTGCTAATAACTGAGCTTTTCCTTTCAACCCACGTGATCCTACGGATATAGACATTAATTCTAAAAAGGGTCTGAATAAAAGGAATCTCAGGATTTTACACTTTTTGCCCTGTAAAGATTTGGAGGCCAAGGCCGCGGCGAAGAAGGCCGCCCAGGAGGCCAAGGCCGCGGCCCGCGTCCGCGCAGCCGAGGAGCGAGCCGCCGCGCGCAAGGCAGCGCTCGAGGAGAAGAAGCGCCTCGCCGCGCTGCGCGACCCGGCCGAGATCGCCATGGACCTGCTGCAGGACGCCCAGCGCCTCGAGGGCATGGGCGACTACGACGGCTCGCGCCGCTACCTGGCCAAGTTCGCCGAGCAGTTCCCCCAGGACCCGCGGGGGGACGTATTGCTGTCATAGGAAAACGCGCGATGCATTTAATCATTCTATTGAGGGGGACCGGGGAATCCCCTTGCGTCGAACAGGTTATAACGTATGAATCAATAGCCAAATAATAATAGTAGAAAACCTTTCATAGCCCAAATGTCTAGCAGTCTATTCCATTGGATAGGAATTCCTTTCGAATCCTAATTGCAGAGAAAATCTTTTATTACAAAGTTTTCCTGAGAAAAACATCTTGAAAGAAAATGAAATCTAAAAAGAGCCTTGTCGTACTTTTTCTTCTGCAGAGTTTTTCCTTTTTTTGGTTTACGTATTTTTTGTAATAATATTAAACCTTTACAGATACTCCAAAACTAAGTAATGGCAGTTGTTCGCACCTTAGATTAATGACAACTTAATTCCAAGTCAAATCTGCGTGTATTTTTCTTAATCTGTAAAGAGAAATTGCACAAAATATAAATAAGACAATACGACGCGTACAAAATTGTGCATGTTATTTGCAATTGCTGAAGCACATTCATATGTTTGACACCAGTAATACGTGCATTGATATTTGGCAGGTCTATTATCAAACAAGTTCACATTGTACAACCTATCCACAATTGTAGCTTCTGGTAATCAGGCTGTGTAATTGGAGCGATTGCGCTTGTTTATGCAGAGACATCAATAAGAAGGTAGTTTTTTGTTTGAGCAAGGTACTCTTCAGAGCTCAAAAGCCTAGGCTTCAGACATTGCATCAATCGTAGCAAGCTTATCGTTTCAAAGATTAACAAGGTTATAAATATTCTGTTTGGAGGTTCAAAACTAGCTAGGAGTAGAATAAATAATTTTTATTCACAAGTCTGAAAATATTCTCTTTATGAAGAACCTTTTCCTTTTTTTTCCAGGATTTAAATAATGTTTGATGATTCATTGTTGTTTTTGATGTATTTTATTCAGTTATCTTAGTAAGCCTATTGTAAATCAATGCTTTGTTTCCTTTGTGGAAGTAGTTATCTTTTATCTATTTTTATATGCTCCTTGATTTTGAGCGAAATAATGAAATTTCTTCAAGAACAACACCATTGGAAATATGTTGAGTTTTAAAACTCTGTGCGAGCGGAGAAATCGCAAACTTTCCAAATAACCACGAGGCCAATGTTCCCAACACTAGGACATACAAAGCGGGTTGCATTGAAGGAACGTCCAGGTCTAGTGGCGATCTATTTACCTCCAATGTAAGGAAGAGGGGATCTAACAAGGCAAACACCACAAGGACTAATATGCCAATTAACAGGTCCTTTTTTAGTGGCCTTATGGATATAACTTCTTTTGATTTTTATATTTCTGACTCATCAGCCTATTTTTTGACGTTTTTCAAAAATATTTGCCCTCCCAAAAAAACGTGCTTGCCCGCTTAGGATAGTGTATTTTATGCACTATATAATTTATCAGCTAACCATCCGTTAAGAATCGTATTTGAACATCTAATTAGATTAAGAGATTGACTTCCAAAAAAAAACAAGGCCACTTTGTAGCGAGTGAGCTTCAGACCAATTCAGATCCTCTTCAGTAGTTGGGAATTTTCAAAGACCCTCCCAGCTTCCTCAAAGAGAGCGGATCCGTTCCAATTGTGTCAATCACGTATCTAAAATTTGTGCTTTTTCTTCCCATCAAGTTTCATCCCGATCTCTCCACTCTAAGAGTTTTCCAATATTTCTGGTTTCCAAGATTTCTGTTTTCCCCCTCCAAACCCCTATGTCCCCTGATCCGATTCGAATTAAAAAATGAGCATATGAGACATAAGCTCTTTCTATAAATCAAGTTTCATTGAGATTCGATCACCCATTTGTGGTAGGCAGCCCGCCGGGCACGACATGTTCCGGGGCATGCGCTTGCACCACCGCGCCGGAGCAACGCCGGCAGGCATATCTGGGGCGCCGGGTAACCAGCACGCGGAGCTGGGCTGGCACCACGTCCAGCCGCTCGGAGACATCCTCGCCAATCCTGGACATCTCACCGCAACCGCACGGACACATCGTGGTCTCCGGGTCGATGATCCGTTCGACCCGGGGCAGATGTTTCGGGAGATGCCCGCGGTTGCGGTTCGGCGCGACTCTTTGGAGCTTTATAAACCCTCTTGATGATGCCAGTGTGATGATGAATGGCGATCAGATGACAATAGACATACCCGGAGATCTTGAACACACTTTATGGGCAACGGATTTAATGCCTTTTGAGAATACTGTACCTGCTGTCATGCAAACGATTCGCGACACTGATTTTCAAATTGAAGTAAAATTTGACTCGGATCTAACACAGCGATTTCAACAACAGGGTATCGTAATCACTTCAGATGAAACCAATCTATTCCGCTCTCTTCGACATCGAAATCAGCAACGCCACGTTCAAAGGAAAAGATGAGCTCGACCAAGCGGCGTATGACAAACAGGTCGATGAATTCCTGGTCGCTCTGGATGCCAACTTGAAACGGCTACAGGGAATCGGAGCCTATAGTGAGGGTGAGTACCTCCATGATATCACGGACGCCACCGTCGATGCCAAGCGCAAGGTAGAATTCAATGTCGCCAACCGGTCCTTCACGATCAACAAGCGAGACTTCAACGCGCTAGACGGGAACAGAAAAATAAAGGAGGGAAAACATTTGCCCTATTGGATATACCCCTTAACACTGATAAATATCTTATAAGTTCATTCTATTTTAAATGTTCTAAATATATAGTAGCTACAGCTCTAGGAATTCAATACTCCCATAACCATCAAGGCAAAGAATTTAAATCAGATAGTTTGTAAATTTCTTCAATTCACGATTTATAATAAGAAAAGTTGGAAATATTTGATCCTGAGTGTGTTCAACAAGACTATTGTATTGAGGGAGGATTCGCAACGAATCACGCACCACCCTTCTCTCTGCGCAGGACGACCATCCAATGGGCTACTTCCCTCTCTCCGAGTGCAAAATCTGCCTCCACATTCAGGAGTGTCTGGAAGGAAGCCACACATTCTGCATCCTGCGGAAGCGGCAGAAGACGCACGTGTGGTCGGCTGCATCGCGCGAGCAGCTCATGGAGTGGATTGTGGCCCTGACCAGCCAAGGGGCTGAGGTATGGTTCATTCCTTGCTTCGTTCACGTTCTTCCCGGCTTGCCGAGGGTGAATACGAGGCCCTTGTTGGGCGCGTTGATGATGGTCAGTCCGAACATGCCCGACTGTCGCCTCTGATCGGCAACAGCACCAGCACCTAGGCGCGTGCCGAGAGCGCCGCGAACAGGGTGGCGAGCAGCTCGTGGTACGCGAACGGCTTCTGCAGCAACGGGGCGTCGAGGGCCGCGCCCTGCACGACGTTGTCCTGATAGCCCGACATGAACACCACCGGGATGTCGCCCCGCAGCTTCCGGGCTGTTATCAAAAAGTAGAGAAAGGGGAGGTTTTCAGCCACGCCTTTTCTTATATCTTTTCAATCATACAATAATGCCAATACTTAATTATGGGTCTGATGTATGGGGGCTGGCCTAAACTAGAAAGACTACATCTCTCTGCTTGTAAATATGAGCTTGGGGTCAAATCATCAACAACAACCCACGCAGTATATGCAGAATTAGGTCGTTATTCAGTAATTTCTTTAAGGCACGTTAATATTCTAAAGTTTTTTTCACGTTTGGCAAACCCATTATGAAAGAGCGGGTGCCATCGATGGGGTCGACAATCCACTGGTACGAGGCATCCTCCAATGTGTTCGTGTACTCCTCGCCAATCACACCGTGATTCGGCCACATCTCACTGAGTCGCTTTCGAATGGCCGCCTCGGCATTACGGTCTGCAATGGTCACTGGATCGAAGCTGGCCTGCGAGGCCTTGTTTTGAATTTCCATTGGCTGACGAAAGTGAGGGAGAATTTCCATTGCAGCCACAACGGCAAGCTATTCTCGGGGTATCCGCGATACCGAACCGTCGATCGGCTGAGGCATTTTGATCGACTTCCGTCACCGCTTCGCGCGATGATGACCGGACCATGGAAACATGCCTTGCCGGCGGGATCCGAGTCATCGATTCTTCGGCGATTGAAATACCGTCTACAGGTTCTCGGAGACCCACTGGAACGGCGTTACTTCAACTGGGTATCAAAATTCCCAACGACGCGACGTCGCGCGCTTTATCGCAGCGAGGTCGCGCAAGAGATGTAATGAAAGGAAGAATTAAAAAAAAAAAATGTGCTAAAACGAGGCTAATTGGAGGCAAGGAGGAGTGTCTGCTTATAAGAATAAAAACAGCAATTAAAAGCAAAAGTTTGAACATAACCTAGGTGTCTTTAAAACTTCCCCTTTTCTGTCAACAGATTTCGTTTCAGATAAGAAATTCATATAAAAATGTTTAAAAATGGAGTCTATTGAAGATACAGAAAGTGTCATATTTAGCAAAAGACGAACAGAGAAAAATTCATTTTCGGTACCTTACGCAGTACACGATGTCGATTGTCGAAGTCCAGTTCCGCTCAGGGGAGCTTTTGCGGTCGCACCGGCTTGTTGTGCAGTGAACTTCGCGCACGCAGTGAAGTGTTCAAGTTGTGTCGCCAGTCACTTCCTCCGTATGACGTCGTGGCTTGCAAGGTTGAACTACTTTCCGTCAATTACTCGTTAAGGAGCGACTGTATCGCGGCATCCAGGTCATCCGGTAGTGGGCGTGCCAGACGCACCTCGCCTTGTTGTCGGTAGAACAGGGCACCCACAGGCTGGTGCGAATCAGCCCGTTCGACAATCAGGGGCGTCGCCAAACCTCGTTCGCCGAGGTCGAGGTGCTACCGGTGGTCGAGACGACCGACCACATCGACATTCCCGAAGGTGACATCCGCGTCGACGTCTACCGTTCGAGCGGCCCAGGTGGCCAGTCGGTCAACACCACCGACACCGCCGTCCGGCTCACCCATATTCCGACAGGCATCGTCGCGACGTGTCAGAACGAGAAGTCGTTAGGAAGTCACCTTATCTTTGCCAAAATAATATTTTGATTAGCTTCTCGGGTAAAATCAAATTTTAAACTCAAAGAAAAGGTTTGAAAAACATATAGTAGCTAAAAACACTTGTCATTTGAAAAAATGTAGCGTTAGAAATCTAGTATATCCATTTTGAATATCGTGATTTCAAAGTAATCCTTACTCAAGTACCCACTTTAAGTTTAATTTCTCCAACTGTACTTCGAAAATGAAAATATTCCTTGAAGAGGGTGCATCTGATGATGAAATGAAAAAAAATTGATGAATCAATTAAAAGAAAACTAACAGCACCAGCCATTGTTCTAGCAAATGATATCTCTGAAGACATACATAAATATGTAAATGCTCGAACAGTTCGAAAATATCGTCAAGTAGTAAAAAAGTCACTTCCATTAGCACAATAGCAATCAAAATTATTCTTTGCACAGGAATATACCGATACTGATATCAAAAAGAGATTATTCACTGATGAGAAGATATTCACTGTTCAACTATGGGAGTAATTTCTATTCGTTTTAAGTTTTAATGCTGCTCCTTACTTTCATTTAATTTTTTTTTTATTTAATAAAAAAACAAGGTGGACTTTATGTATAAAAGAAAATGTTAATTTAAGGTTAAATTTTTTTCAAAAATTAGATATGAAGATCTTCTGTTGTGATGTCTCTGCAATAGATTTAAGTTAGAGAACCTTTACAATAGATTCAACCCTATACGTATACAAGATTATCACTTAATTTTTTAATAAATGATGGGTTGCTATTCATGCACCGAGACCTCAGCAGACTCACCCTGACCGTCCACACTACGCGCAAACAAAGCACTCAACGCCGCAATAGCAGTGTATGCACCACTTACCATGAAGTTTAATTCACCAAACGTCTTAAGCGGCGGTGTGTCTGCATCACCTGTCGTCGCTACCGCACCCGCCAAAGCGCCAGCGACGAGATCTGGCGCTTGATAGTCCCGCCACGGACCAGTGGTGCCTAGTGAATTGGTATTAATCCAGATTGTATGTGGATATGTACTACCACGGACTGGGAGTTGAAAAGGACTGGAAACTAGCACGTGACTGGTATAAAAAGGCAGCGCCAAGCAACCATAATGCCAGACTTTTACTTGAAGAACTTGAAGAAGAAATGAAGAAAAAAGAAATAAGCGTTGATGAGGAAGAAACAGGACTTTTCATCAATAAATGAGAATAACATTAAATGCTAACAAGGAAAAGCTCTACGAAATTCCTTGAATTATTTAATTAGACACATGAAATTTTAATTCTTTTTCGTGAAAAATGTTGGGGGCGAAACTCAACAGATTCAGTTTTTCATCGCGATAGAATAAAAACCAAGAAGACTAGGAGTACAAAAATGTGCATTTAGATCAAATTTTTGGTGTTGAATACGAATCTGAAGTCAAAAATAATGTATACATATATTTTCAAATATTACACTCTTGCTCGGAAAGGTCCTATGTTCGAGTCCCAGTAGGTCCTATGTTCGAGTCCCAGTTCGAGTCTAGGTAAATAAAACCACATTGTGGTAACTCTGTGCGCCACCAACATCTTCAGTTTCGTCAAATGCATCAATCGCTGATCCGCCTCTGCTGTATCGCATCCGTCGTTCTACTCGCAGCCTGCGCGCGGTCTCCGGTGTTATCGCCGGAGGCCCTGCGCCTGCCTGAACGCGTCGAGTTGACCGATGTGCCCTTCTTCCCGCAGGACGCCTATCAGTGCGGGCCGGCGGCGCTGGCCACCATGCTCAACCAGCGTGGCGTGCTGACGACGCCCGGTGCACTCAAGGACAAGGTTATTTTTTATTTTTCCAGACTATCAAAATCTATTCTATGGCTAGAAGCACCAAAGATTGTCCAATGGGATTTTGCAGAAAAAGCATGGAAAATGACCGGGGTTTGGGACACAAGGTTTAAGGAACCTGATAGTGGGAATGCAGCTTGCGTAACATTTAGATTGGAAAAGGGGGCAGTCATACAAGCAGCTATTCAGAGACGCACTAACTTACCTCTAACGTCTTGGACTTTAAAGCCAATCGCTCCTAAAAGTAAGTTACCTTTGTTTTCAGTAAAATACAAGTCTAACTCTGGCCTTTCGGGGGTTTTAGAGGGTAGCAGTCCTACTTTAATTTGAAATTTGTTTTAAATTTAAATTAATTGTTCATTTTGATTTTTGTTTCTTTTTGGTCTTATTTATTCGCAATAATTTCTGTTCATCATACGTTTGACAAGTAATTTTAATTTCTGTTTATCTTTAATCTTTTCATTCATAGTAATATTTGACTATTTTAGTTTTGGTTTATTACATCACCTTATTTTCTTTTTATTATCCGGAAATCAGACCCGGGCTGGACCGCTACGCCATCGTGTCCTCGACCAATGCGCGTTACAAGGACTGGGCGGAGCTTGATGAAGCAGGTTACCTTGCAAAAAAACAGGAGTTGATCGACGAGACCCTGCGCATCCTTGAGCGTTATGTGCCTGATGTGAGAAGCAAGATCGATCATATCGAAGCTTCGACACCCAAGACGTTCAAACATTACACGAGGCACCCGGGCGGGGTTTCTTTCGGCACCAAGCAAACTCATCATCCAAACTTGAAAGGAGTGTTCCTTGATGTGCCCCCCTTGAATGAAAATTGCTCTTACTTGAATGTCTTACTCTTCGTGTGAAATGTGGTGACTGTTCGACGTCCTTCTATGATGTGTGCACTTGCAGGTCGAAGATATTCAGTGTTGTTGATAGGTTGAGTAGGGATCACCTAGTGATGAAGTTGGGCAGACTTGCATGCATTCGAAGTTCTGAGCGCGACCTCTATTGCCTAGACTTTCTTCCCTTATCCTGGAACCAACAATGAATTCGCCGACTTGGATAGTGACGACGAAGAGAGTGGTTCAAGCTCGCTTTGGATGGCATTGTTCTTTGGTTTTTCTGTTTCCATGTTGGGAATCTCAGGTTTTGAAAGTTCTTCTAACTTTGTCGAAGAACAAAAGGATGGCGTCTTTCCCAAAACTTTGCGCAATATGTGGATCGCTGTCAGCTTCTTCAATCCGCTCATGGCTCTGTTGGCGCTTTCCGTTCTGTCGATGGTTGACGTTGATTGTTGATGGTTATGGACAGTGCGCCATAAATGACGTGCTGTAACTGCGACATAGTGTCACGAATAACGAAAGGATTCTTTTACAAAGTGCTATGGTAATCTTAAACTGCTCCTTAACTTTATTGATTATGTGAAAGGACTGTCTACGTTTAGTCTTTCTTTTCATGGGATAGGATCTGGTTCTCGATAGGTTTACAATACAACACACCGCTTGTCATTCAATCAACCCATCGCGCTGTTCTGTGAGTAAGGAGTTTCCTTCGCCCCACTGACGCATGCATCGAACAACGACGCTGATAAGAGACCAGTCGACCGTTGCCGGCAGAAGTGACTTTGCCTGACTTTGAATTAATTTGAGCCAATTCTTTATAGTGTCAACTGTAATGTTGGAGCTTTTCTTTTTTTCATGTGGTTAAGGATTTCGATTTTCCTGCTTAGAAATCAAGTGTTGTTTTCAAAATGAAGAAAAGAAGTGCACACACAAATAGTTTTCAGGAATTCCTTGTGCTTTTTCTTTTTATTTTGATATTCTGTCCTGAACAGTGTTTTAGCTAGCTTTAAAACTTCTTCGAAATCTTAGTATTGTTGACAGATATTTTTTTATATGCAAGCTTAAAAATAGGGCTAAGTATTATGTACAAAATATTTCATCTTCCTGGCTATCTCCGAAGATATAAAACTTTTGCCAAAGATTCTGAAATTAACGATAATTTGTGCACTTAAAATAAAGTATTAACTCTTATCTAATGTAAAGAGTTTGACTTGCCCTATTATGATTGCAATGCCACCCCCCAAAAAAATCGTAAATAGACATCACTGGGATTACTTGTGTAGAATATCCTAGGTAGAACTTATTGCTAAATGCATTGTATTATTTTTAGCTTCATTTAAATCTCAGTATGAAAACCCGGAAGTGATTCAGAGTTCAATCCTCAGTCGGCCTAATACCGGTCTATAGGAGAGAGCAAATATGTCCAGATCTTGTGCTTTTTTGTATAAACTTCTGCCACAGGTATGTTTATTTGATCATAAGATTGTGAATCTTGGCATCTCGACGACGACGACCGGCACGTGTGATTCGAACACGTTCTTCGGCACCTCCGGCGCGACACCGTCGGCGTGCGGCGTGCTGGCGCTGTGGAAGAGCGCGAACCCGAGCCTCAAGCCCGAGGACATCGCCATGGTCGCGCACCAGACCGCGCGCGACGCCGGTGTCACCCCCGGCAAGGAGAACGACTATGGCGCGGGCAAGATCGACGCAGTGCGGGGTCTCGAGCGCGCGCTCTGTGTGCACCGCATCAACGGCGTCGTAAAGTAAAAAATTGAATGACTAGGACACAGAAAGCGTGCCTTGAGTTATGACGGAATCTTAAGTCTCCTTTGCTACAACCAACGCAATAGCATTGACTTGATAAAGAGATGTGTTTATCAGAAGTTTTTTTCCCGGCATTATCATATTTAAGAGATGACCTTATGAGATTCTGTGTAGTCTCAAATTTAATTGCAAACTAAAACCTCTAGTGCCTCTTTTAAGGACCTGAAGAAATCAAAGGGTAATGGGTCACCCCTGGCCTTGCAAGCCAAATGTCTTCAATAATTCAAATGAGTCAATTAAAAATAGACAAAAAAACAACTCTCGAAAGAATAAGACGTTGAAAATTTTTTCAATCTATTATAATGATTGGCTTAAAAGTAAAATGATAAGTTAGGTTTATTCAAGAGGACTACGGGATCATTATTTTAAATAAAGATGATAATAAATAAGAATAAAACAATACGAACTGTGATGTTAAAACTTATGCAGTATACAAAGAATTTCGGTTAAATTGGCCCGGCGCAGGGTCAGCGCCTCGGCCCGCTGATCCAGCGCGGTCAATTGCTTGACCAGCACCATCGAAGCGCGCAGAGCGTCCTGCAGCCCTTCGGAATCGGGGTCCGCCGCCTTGAGGCTGTCGATGCGCGACGCCAGGCTGTCGGCGTCGGCGGCCAGAGCCGCGCGTTGCCGGCCCAATTCGTCCAGCATGAGCCCCACCTGTTGGCGCCGCTCCTTTATGGCGTCTATATCCCCGGCCTCTTCCCCCGCCGCCGGTATCGCTTTAAAAGATGGCGTCAGAAGGATGAGTTGGCCGTTGAAGACAAATTAGTGAAAGGGAAAGGCGATTTAACAAAACTGTTAAAACCAGTACTTCTGGACTGGCTGGAAAAAAAGATTTCTTACTAATAGTTAAATGGCGTGAAATTAAAAGGACATTTCTATCAGGAGTACGCTACAATTACAATTTAGGCCAAATTTGCAATTGCAGTTTGCTCCTTGTACAGTGAAGGTAAAGCTGAGAAGCTACGACGCAAGCGGCGCGCCGGCCACCGCACCGGCGGTGATCGACGCCGAATCGGAGACCTGCAGGACGCAATAGATGACGGCCACGGCGACCACCAGGGCGTAGTTTTCACCGGCCAGGAACCCGAATCCGGCTGCGAGGGCCGCCGACGCGAACATCAAGATGGTGACCGCCTGGGGCCGGCCGATGGTGCGCGAAAGCTCGTTGCCGAGAATGCTGCCGAAGGGGCCGAGCAGGATCGCCGCGGCGATGATCGTTGCCGGCGTTAGAGGATAGCCACTGCGACGCCAGCCTCCAGGTGAGGCGCGAGCTGCGGGTGCAATTGACCGAGCGTGCGCAGCAGTTGGGCGATCGTCGATACCTCTAGGTCAAATTCAACCACGTCACCTGAGTACTGTCTGAGATTTCCCGTGAGCACGATCTTCGGCACCACACCCTAGCCTCCGTGATCGTTGGCAGCATCTGCTTTCAATGCTGCCAATACTTTCGGCGGCGACATCGGTAGTTCCGTGAAGCGGATGCCGATGGCATTTCTTGATACGGATTAGGCGAAGACTTTCGGGGACAGAGGTGACAGTCCTCTATTTGATTTGACCTTTGTACAAACGTGATTCACGAGTTCTCTACGGGTTAAAAGACATAGGGCAAAGAGGATTTTGTTATAATGGCCAAATTAAAACTCTCTTAGCCTTTATTAATTGCAATTGGATTCAATCAAATTTGACAATGTAATACATTGCAGAGATATTATAAGCCCTAACTTGGATTAGCACTAAATTTAATCCGGAGGTCTGTACATCGCAACGCTCAATCAGACGTTTTTCAATTTCAAAACAATCCGGGGCTTTGATGTCTTCTAGGTTGATACCACCAAAGGTATCTGCAATGTTCGCTACCGTATCTACAAATTCGTCGATGGTGCGATGCTTCACTTCGATATCGATAGAATCAAGACCAGCAAAACGCTTAAACAGCAGCGCCTTCCCTTCCATTACTGGCTTTGATGCCAAAGGACCTAAATTACCTAGGCCCAAAATAGCCGTACCGTTAGAGATCTGCTCAAAAACAAGATTCATTCGACATTTTTGAACACCCCAACCGACACGCATGGCTGCGCGAAAGCGAGGGGCCGTGGTCTCCGCATATCAACCAAGCGTTAACGCCAATTAAACATTTGCAACAACTTGCTCAACAATCTCACATGAGATTCATTTTGGCGACCTACCCAGTCGCCTGGCAGGCGTCACCCAAAGCGTGCCCCAACGCTGAGGTACGAAGTAGCTGGGGCATCAAAACCGACGAACAGCTTTCGAGTTCCACTACGCTAGACTACTTCATGCGGGATTACGTTGGTCATCTCCGGCATCACCTTCACCAGTTGTTGCCGGACCATTTTTGATGCTCAGAAACGGGCTTGCCAGACACCTTCTCAGCCTCTCAGGAGGCTGCCTCCAACGATGCGATTTCATCGCGCACTACGGTCTCGAAGGTACCAAAGGAGCGCTCGACTGCACTGACCAAGGCCGATAGCCCCAGTGTGGACCCGGTGTTGGCTTGGTATTCGAGCGTTTCGCAGTGGCGAAGCGACTGGCCAGCGGCCCGCCAATTGCGTTCCGCTACATGAAGGAAAACTTCAATCGGGTATCCCAGGGTGCGGGACTCTATGAATTTATGGACGTTGAAGTGAGCCACCATACTCATACCGGTCAGTCCGACGATCATAAGAATGCGGCGCGAGCCTTCGTTGAGAAGACTCAACCGGTATTCGAAGGTAAATAATCAACAACTAAAGCAATCAGCGAGGTTAACAAGCCAATGAAACTAGGCATATTGGGCGGGAATTTATTGGCCAAATGCCTGTCATTTTATAATTCAAATTGCCTTTAAAACTTTGATGATATTTTTGATAGACTTCTACGAACAAAGATGGACATGAAGAGGGAGAAATCAACGATGTAAATTGTTTCTTTATTTCTTTTTTCGGATTTGATATATCTTTTTTATGTGCTTATCTACTTTCCTTGATGAAATAGCATATTTTTATAAATAGAAAACTAGACATACTTTGGAAATCTCTATGATTCTACTATTTCAAACTGCTGTTGCAGCGCGAGGCGGCCCGCGGCGCGAGCGTCTTCCTGTCGACGCATACGCTGAGCGTTGCAGAGGAAATCGCCGACCGCATCGGCATCATTTACCAGGGCAAACTGCGATTCCTGGGAACGCTCATGGAGCTCCGCGCCAAACTCGCCCGCCGCGACTCCAACCTAGAGGAGCTCTTCCTCACGCTCACAGCAGAGGAAAGGCAGCCGGCCAGTACCAATGAGACCGGAGCCGCCTAAGGATGCTTGATCGTGTCGGGCGGGCCTGCGATCCTTGCAACAATGGTTTTTTTAACCGCTTGATTGAAAATCTTGGCGATCCTTGGGTCAGTTAATGGCGGATGTTCTATAAAGCCTGGTTTCCATTTAGACGCAAGGACCTGTGAAAAGAATTCCTCTTAAACCTAACCAGACTTTAGATTAAAAGATAGATAAAAACAGTTAGTTTTCTTACAAAATAACTTATATGAACAAATCCTTGTAAATAAGAACAAGGAAAATCAACTATATGAAAAAACGCCATGGATATCCTGATACAACCCCTGATAGCTGTCGCGGTCGTAAGGTTGCGGGTTTTCATTTTGCCATGCTGAAATTTCATCTTCATCGACCAGGACCCTGCCATCCTCCACCCAGGCCTGGAATTTATGCAAGGCTTCCTCATTGTTGTATTCGCTGATGCCGGTATCGTAACGAAAATCCCAGCCATGCACTCCGCAAATCAGGTTATCTCCCTTGACGGTTCCATCGGACAGGAGTGCACCACGATGCGGGCAACGTGATAACACGTAAGATTTAACTGTAGCTCTATTGTAATTGACCCTTTAAGACCCTCTCTGTTTGACAACCCTCTCTTTAAAATTGTTGATTTGATTCCTACTGCTAGTGCGATGTGCTATGCTCGATGGATGAAAGTTATCAAAAAATAGCCCTAGGCTAGCTCAAACTCAAACTCATGCAATAAAACTGATCCTAGAAATGGTATACGAGATGTTTAAGACAATCTTTCTGTTCCATAATGTAAATAGTGAAATCGCTTATGGGGGTTGCCCTGTCCCTGCCGCTGTTTATCCTGTTTGCCCGGATTGGCATCATTGATACCCATTTCGGTCTGATCCTGGCCTATGTCGCGTTGAACGTGCCGTTCACGATTTGGCTGATTGACGGGTTCTTCCGTCAGGTGCCGCCGGAACTTGCCGAGGCAGCCGAGATCGATGGGTGCACCCGTTGGCAGGCATTCTGGCGGGTCGAATTCCCGGTTGCGCGGGCCGGTATTGCGTCGGCAGGCATCTTTGCCTTCCTCCTGTTCTAATTGTATTGGATGTAAATTAATTAGTTTTTAATAAAACATATTTTTTTTCTAGGTTTTAATTGCAATTGGCGAAGTATTGCTATGTCTGAATTGGGCCCCAAATGCTGATTTACTATTGGTAGGTTGTAGGAATTTTATTTGTGCATTCGTAACTGTGGGTGTGGTGTAGGTTTTTGTTTGAACACACCAAAAAGAGAAATAGCTAGCAAGACTACAACTTGATATCTACTACATTCAATGTTATTAAGCATTTCTTCTTCCCAGCGGAGCGAGATCCGATACACACGTTCAATACCAGCCCATTTCTTATTGGTCTAGCATCTTGCGATACAACCGACTATCTTCGGTTCTAAAAACGGCGCCACGTTGTTTTCCCTCGTCGATAATCCGCTTTGCTTTCTCTTTTTGCCCTAAAGCCTGATACACCGTGGCGAGAGCGACCCAACTCTTTCCAACTGTTGGAGCAAGGTCAATGGCTTTTTGCAATAAATTTATGGCTTCTTTTGGCTTTCTACGTATAGGAAAATATCACAAGTGGATTTGCTTGACACAGTTTTCAAAAAAAGAGAAAAAGAAAAACAAAGGTTTCATTAACCGTGAAGAAGTAATTTATGTTCGTTTTAAGTTTCAACGCTGAAGAGATGCCAAAGAGAAATTTTGGGCAACCCGCCCCTCCCCATTTCTTGCTCTTGCTCGGTGCCCTCTCTGCTCAATACTGATCGAAATTTGGAATTTTCATTTTGTTCGAACTAGCTAAGAGTTCTAATAGCTATGCCCAGATACAGAGAAGCTACACAAAATTAATGCAATGCCTAAACCAATGAACAAGTAAGAGCTGACACTCTCCTAGGAATGCTGAATTACTTAGCCAGATACAACCCCTACCTATCAACAAAGTCTAAGGATCTCTGCAACATCTGCAAAGACTAAGACGGGTGCTGAAGAAGTTCACTCGTGGATCTGTTGTCTTTGAAAAGATCAGCCGACGCTGAGACTCGCAGAATATATTTTAAGATATCGAATGGCGTTAAACTGAATCGCTGCAGGTCATCACCCAGGTCGCTTGCAGACTGATAGCGCCTCGCGCGGTCCTTTTCTAGCGCCCTCATCGCAATCCAATCCAACTCGCCGCGAACAAACCGGAAAAGCTGATTTGGTTCGCTTCGCCTGACGGTCGACAACTGTGGCAGCAAGTCCGAAGTGCTTAGTCGAGTGCTCGGCCGGAGGGGTTCCGTTTCCCGGATAGCACGCAACGACTCTTCGTAGCCTTTTCCACGCAATTGCTGCTGTGGAATATGCTCGCAAGTCCATCCAAAAGGCATCCACGTCTTGCCAAGAACGTCCAGCTACGCCGCCAGGGTAGGCCACTTCACAAGCACGGTCGTATTCTCGCGGTATCACCCCCATATCGGCACCCATTATGGCATCAAGAATGTCCGCGTATTTTTGCCCCCATTGGTTATCATTGCCTTTACCCAAATATGGCCCAAGCTGGTCAATAGCCGGGGTAAAGACAGGCGTACAATGCCTAGGGCCGCCCTGTTGTGTGATCTGGTCAGGTTGCCGAGCGAGGTGCAACGCTGTCCGCCCGTGCCGAAGCCGGAGAACACGACGCCCTCCACCGCGAGCTCGAGGTTCGCGTCGCGCAGCACGACCATCGGGTTCTTGCCGCCGAGCTCGAGCGAAGGCACCTGCAGGTTGCGACCGCAGACCTCACCGACGCGGCGCCCGACCGCCGTCGAGCCCGTGAACGAGACCTTGTTGACCAGGCCGTCGTCGACCGCGTCGAGCACACCCTGCCCCGCCTTCGCGCCCGTTTTTTGCCTCGCGTTATCAGGTTTGATCTAAGTGAACTTTAGTTCAGACGAGTGTTGCTCTCGCTCTCTTTCTACGATTATGCGTCTATTACGAGTTTAGCTTCTCCAACAGAAGTCACGTGATGTTACGTTACCTTATAGATATTGCAATATTACTGATAAACACCTCTTGGATAAATAATGGCACACAAGACAAACTGAATATACATGACTGGAGAGTCAATAGAAACTTGTAACTAGTTGTATCAAATAATAGATCTGTAATTAAATTTTTTTAAAAGATTCAATTTCATTTTCTTGCATTTTTCTAGGGTATTTTAAACAACTAAGTTATTTTACTACTAATTCTTCGTTTTTAGGATCTGTTTATTAATGAATTAAGGCATTGACATTACCATATGATCCTTATCCTAAAAATTCTCCAATTTTATATTTTTCTTTGAATTCTTGCAAATTATCATAATCTACTTAAAATTATTAACCCATTTTTTTGGTAATTTCTTTAAATTTTTATTTGGGATTGACCGAATGGCTGGCGAGCTGAACAATTTGCAGAAGTTTGTGTTACCGGTGGGATCAGAGGAGGTCACCATCACTGCTCAGGTGCGGTATCTGGCTGGTGACCACTCTCTGCTTTTGCAATTTTGCTTGCTGCAAAATTGGTCACTCGCAAGGATTGGCCACAAAAAATGTGCAAGTGCCGGCACTTATCATTGGGAACCTGCCACAGCTGAACGCAACCAACAGCCCTTTGTGCCCGTTGCTGGGGTACAGCAGTGGGTCGTGCATCGAAAATTTTTGCCCACTTTGATCCAATTTTTCACTTCAATTCGACATTTTTGCTTATATTTGAGTCGGGAGGGGGTACTGTAATTAATTTTCCCCCCGATATCATCAATCCTAAGGATGTCTCTGATCCCCTCCGGAGCAGAGTCCAGATCTGACCTACAACTTCAAAATTTACAATGGAGAAATTAGCTCTCGCCAAATTTTTCACCATCTTGCAACCTTTCCGGTATACGCCCTTATTCTGCATTTCTTTTTTTATTTTAAGTATATTAATAACAACAAAATTATTTTTTAATTGTTTTATTATTAATAATTATTTTAATTATTACAATTTGATTATTTTTTAATTTATTTTTATTTTATTGATATAGCAATTATTTTCATTAATTAACGACACCCTCTACTTTAGTTTTAATAAAAATAAAATTACAAAAGGATTATAACAGTAAAGATAACTGATTTGAAACTTCGTAACCCTGAAATTTTTGCGTCTGAGGCAAATGCCCTGTCTTTTCCGATTTTGTCGATTTAATCCAAGAACAAATGGTGATGTTCGTGTGAACATCATGACTTTCGTTGTAATGAAAATTTCGTTTAATTTCTGTTGATAATGATCATTATCCATTAATAAATCTTGAGTATTGATTTCAATTGCCGGTGGAGAAATTAATCGTTGAAGAAAATTTTCTAAATGAAAATGTTCTTGTTGATAGAAATAATTTTGACATAATGAACGAGATAATCCTTCTTCGAATGTAGGTAATTTATAAATCATTGAATATATACCATATCGTAGACACGCGTTGCGTCGGAGAGAACGCTATTATAAGTTGCAAGAAATAGCGGCAACATCTTCAGACATACTTGTAAGACCTTTTTCGTGCTCAGCGTTATAACGTCAGCAACAGAGCCCGAAACAGATCGATGTACAATAAGTATCAGCTTTTAAGTATGTTCAAAGATGTTTCCGATATTTCCCGCAATTTTGAAGTTTGTAAAGCTCAAAGGCTACATCATCATCATCATCATCATCATTTTCTTTATAAAAATTTCATGGTTACAGAATGACTGTAATAGGGCCTAAAACATTGACCAAATCGTTAATACTCTCCTCACGCAGAACAATACGCAATGGGCATTTCACCTCTCTCATGTGTTATAATACATTGATTTTCAAACAAATACTAAAGATTTTAAATCCCATGGCAATATATGTGCAGAGAATAGCTCTCACACATGAGAAAATGCATTTTCTTTATTGTTCTGTGTGAGGAGTGCCTTATGATTTGATAAGTGTTTGGGGCCTGCTCGGTGAAGTCGTCGTAGCCTTCGTCTTCGGGGTAGCCCTCGTCCTCGTGCACCGGCTCGGGCTCGTCCACGGGCATCAGGGCCAGGTCCAGGCCGCCGGACGCAGGAGGCGAGGCCTTGGGCTGCTTGGCCGGGGCCTGCGGCGGCGGCTCGTCGACGAGCTCCAGGCCGGCCGACATGCCGGAAGCGCTGAGCTCCAGGGGGGCGTCCTGCTGAACCGGGGCGACGTCGATGGGGGTGACCTCGGTGATGGGCAACGCCCGACATGATCATGTGCGAGCCGGCGATCGAAGTATTCGCGCTGTTCACGCCGTGCGTGACCGTCAGCGTGCCCGCCATCTCCCACGGGTCGGTCGTGTTGACAGTCAGCGTCGCAAACGCGCTGTTGACGTCGATCGTTCCGTTGAAGACGTTGCCCGGCAGGGTATCAATCGTCGTGTTGTTGACGGTCATGTCGCTGTTGAGCGTCAGCGAGCCCGACTCCCCGCCGCCGTCCAGGTCAAGGCTGCCGGCTGGCCCGCCTGTGCCAACAGCATACGCACTGTGGACAGAGTCGACACAGGAGACTCGTTTGATTGACCGTCATCCCAGTGCCTCGGCTCCGAGAAACCCTGGAGCACCAACCGACCCTTGCGCCTGCCATCCCTCTTCAGCTTGAGGAGCATCCTCAAGCGAGGAACACACTCCTCCGCTCGCACCCTGGCAGCCTCCTCCGGCCCCAGCTCAGTGAGCCGCCTGCCCACCACACTCTGCATCTCAGCCTCATACGCCTCCTAAAAAAAACTTTCAGCTGGAGTCATTTCATCTTCGCTAATCGTCTTTGGAAATACGTGTAATTTTTGAGGGTTTAAACAGGTAACCCCAACCGAACTAACACTACCATCTTGTTGATAGGAAACCAAAACTTTCATATTCAAATCAGTGATTAGGTTAAAGTTTCTTTCAGAAGCACTCCTTGTAAGGGCCATTTTAATATCCGTTACGGTTGAAGTTGAACTATGGAAATAATAATTCTCAGGGATTTTCTTTATGGTTTCTGCTCCGCGACAAGATCGGTGCCGGTCAGGACCTCGGTGACAGGATGTTCGACCTGGATTCGCGCATTCATCTCGATGAAATAGAACTGGCCGTTCGCAGGCTCATAGAGGAATTCCACGGTGCCTGCACCGACATAATCCATCGACCGCGCTGCGGCGACCGCCGCATCGACGAGCCGCACGCGAAGATAGGCGTCCACGGCAGGTGACGGCGCTTCTTCGATGAGTTTCTGATGGCGGCGCTGGACAGAGCAATCGCGTTGTTGACGGCCCGTGTCGGCGTACCCGCGGGGACGAACTGTTCGATTCGCCGTGCGAGCACTCGGAGCATGGTCTGCGCCTCGAGTCGCGCCAGGCCCTGACCGGCGCACCCGTGGATGCCCGACCCGAAGCCGAGTTGGCGGGCAGCATCGCGGGTGATATCGAATGTGTCGGGGTCTTCCCACTCTCGCGCATCTCGGTTCGCGGAGGCGTAGATCACCAGTACGCGTGCCCCTGCGGGAACTTTCGCCCCGTCGACGAAGATCGGCGAGGAGATCATGTTTTCGACCCTGCTAGAGGATGTCTCGCGCCTCGCCCGAGCGCCGGTGACGGTGCTATGCAATCCCCGCATCGCCGACCTTCTCGACGCGGCCTTGCCCGAAATCGATATACGCGGATGGGACCCCGCCGCGATGCCGCCCACGCGTATCGCCGATCACGTGGCCTGTTATCCCCTGGAATTCGTCGGCCGCTTCTTACGCCGGTCCATGTCGGGGTTTCCCGCGTCGAAACCGGTTTTGTGTCAGTATGATTGGAATTGTCATTATTCACCATTCTTGAGTATGAAATTTTAACTTGGATATCCTCATTAGAATATATCTTAGCTTTTACTCTTTTTAATAATGATAAATTTTTCAAGTATGTATCACAAAATAAGAACATATGATATAATGAGAATATATTAAAAAAATCTAACTTCAGGAGGGGTTAATAATGGATGGCAAGTTTTTTAGTAGAAGTCTGGGTAAAAGCTTAATATTTTTATTCTTAACTGTTTTTGCACAGGCCAGAACAAGAGAGCCGCAAACAAACCCACAAACCCTGTCAAATGCAATCATAACAGTAGCTAACTAAAAGGAGAAATAATCGCAAAATTGTCATTACAGTCGAACATCGATTAACAGGGCCGCAAAAAACTGCTTATTATCTGTTGACGTCACATTTTGAAAAAAAACAGACCAACTACAAATAGATACGGTCTGGAAACCTACAGAAGTCTGAAAAAGAATTACGAAGAGGCCAAATTAACAGCTGTAGGCTTGTTACATAAGAGCTTCCTATCCACTGGTTAAAACGTACTTGAGTGTTAATTTTAAATAGTTATTAGAAATGTTCTTGTTTCGATCAGTTTCTCTAGAAAACCACATAATTCTAGTTTTGATCATGCAAACCAGTCAGAATGGAAGAGATGATTCATTCGTTTTTTATTTCAATGGTACCATTTTCATTTATATTTTTGTTCTGAAAGACATTTAGCAAGTAATTCAGTTGCAATAAAGAACTGGTCATTTTTTTGCACTCTGTGGAAAGTTACATATTTTGACTGACGGTACTCCATAAATCAGCAAAATAACCCTTTTAAATTAGTAGTGAAAATTTTCATTCTAAAATTTCTTGCAAAAATTAGAAGAGTAGTGGACATTTCGCTGTTTAAGAAACATGTATGCGTGTATGTGTGTATGCGTGTAAGCGTGTATGAGTGCATGCGTGCATGCGTGTATTCGTGCATGCGTGTATTCGTGCATGCGTGTATGCGTGTATGCGTGCATTGATGAATGTGTTTTGCATATTGCGAGTGAGCGGCATACGGTGTTGGCACTGAATTATGAATATTTTCCGCAATTTGTGAAGGTGGGATTCGGGACGGCGGCGGAGCCTTGGCATCCGTGGTTCGGGACGAAGGAAATTCAAACGTTACTGTATCTGCCGAATTACCAACCGGGACAACCGGTGAACTTGCATCCGGATATGATGATTGGTTCTCGATTCAAGGGCAAGCAGTGGTCAAATGGATTTGAGGCGCTGAAGAGTTTTGATACGGATCCTGATTTGGTGTATTTTTTTGATTTGAGATTTTTTTGTCCCTCTTACAGGGGTGAAGTACCATTGTGATTGCTGCCTGGCCGACTGCTCTGGGTTGCGGATAAGATGTGCCGATTGTGCAGATTTTGACCTTTGTCTACAGGTACTAATTTGAGCTTATTTCCATGCAATGCCTTAAGTTATTAAGCATTAAGAGAATGCCTGACTCTAGCTTGTTGAAAAAGTCTTTCAAAGGTGAATTTCCTGAATGAAGAAAAAGAGGGCTGAAGCCGCTCCTGCGCCGCCTCGGGCTTGGGCCGCGCATGGCCGATATCGGCGCCAAGACCGGCCCGGTACTGGCCATCCTCGCCACGACCCTCGTCGTCTGGGCCTTCGACCTCGGAGCGCGAGGCGTCGCCATCGTCGGCGAGGTGCCCCAAAGTCTGCCGCCGCTCACCCTGCCCTCCTTCTCCCCCGCGCTGATCTCCCAGCTCTTCGTCCCGGCGCTGCTGATCTCGATCATCGGCTTCGTCGAGAGCATCTCGTTACTCATTCGAAAATCCTTTGTGGACGGTGTGTGTACCAGGACAGCTGCATAATGCATGCCAGGCACAAATCACGGCGTTAACCGCCATTTCGCGACGTTCGGGCCGACAAGTTGTGAACATTTTTCGTCGCGGCGTGCAGCATTTACAAAATTCTCTGTTGGCAACCGACCTGCCCTGAGTGACCGACGAGCTTCGGCCCCGAAACCACCTGCCGAGACCGGGACGAATCGAACGCAGAATTGCGCCTGCTCAAATTTCCTCACTGCCGCACCGCAGCTGGTGTAGTTGGAGGCGACCCAGCGAGGCCCTGTGCGATGTCAGCGCCTCATTGGCGGACACGTACAGGCGCAAATCAAATTCTTCTGACAGCGCGTGGACCAGGAGCAATGCAACCACATCGTCAGGGTCTGTTCCAATGTCACTGTCAACGACGGTGACGATACGTTTGGCCAGTGAAGACGTTGAGGCGGCCATGGCTCCTTCCCTACTGAATGAACCTGATTCTGCACAACGCGGATATCGATGAATAAATTAAACGCTAAACGAATAGAAATTACATTAAATAATTACATCCAACCTAAAAGTGACAGATACAGATGAATAAAAAAAAGAGAGACAATCTTAACACGAACAGATATTACTACAAATGGGAGTTTGGCTACTGTTCCTCGCCATCCATAAGCTTTTTGAAGGTTATTGTGTCATTTGCGTTTTATTGAAAACTATATGTATTTTGAACAATGTGCTTTAATTTTTCAAAACATTGACAAAAAATAAGTATTCGTGTGTAGCTACCTATCGTACTGTATTCATCCTGCTATTGGAGGGGAACGGCTAATCGAGTAATGCAGAAATAAATGCCGACCCTGATCTGATGTTCCTGGAGTGGTCTACACAAAAGGATTATATTTCTAGTTGCGTTTATTAAATTGCTTGATAAGAAATAAGAAAGGGCGATCAGTAACCAGCGATCGTAATATGCAGTAATATCGTGAATGCTAATATTGTATATGATACTCATGTATTTATAAGTAAAATGTTGTCATGCCGCTGATGATCAAGATCGGTATTGCCGGCTCCGCAGCGCTCGTGATTGCCGTACTGATCGATTACTCGTAAGAGATAGTATCGAGCCGACCGACACGTCTCACTCCACGATGAGTACCTGTCCGCTCAGGCAGCCCTCGACAGCTTTGACAAATGCGGTGCCCACTGCTTCATCGGTTACATGATTGTGTCCCGGAAAGAATCCGTCGTAGGCTTCGCGGCACGACTCAAGGACTTCCGGGCTGACGGCGTTGGATTATCAGATAATTGGAACCACTAAGTACCCCTTTGATGATAGAGAGATAGCAAGAGAGACATTGAAGGAGCGTCAGTAAAGGAAACAGTCATGCTGGATCTAAATTTCATACTCAATTCCACTAATGGAAAACTCTTATCAGGAAATTCTGATGCGGTATTTAGCGGTGTGTCCACTGATACTAGAAAAATAACTAATGACGAGATCTTTATAGCTCTTAGTGGGGAGAATTTTGACGGGCAAAATTTTGTAGAGGAAGTATCTGGTTAAATTGCCGTATCTGTAATTTCGAACCGTTGGAACCGTAAGGTTGATTGGGAAATCACCGTAATTTCGGGAAAGGGTGATTATGAAGTGGGATGTACATGAAACTGAGGCTCTTGAGTTCTTATATTAAGTTAATAATAATAGATTTTTAAGGATCATATTGTGATAGAAAACGTGTAATTTCATAAAATTGTGGGTGATGAGAATCATGCTATCGGGAAGGGAAAATTTCAGAAGCTTAATTTTATCCAATAAGAAAGAAACTGTTCTAGCAAAAAGCACGACGTCATCTGCATACAGAAGCAACAAAATAGCATATCCTGCAATATAGGTGCCATCACCACCATTATGTTCCATCCAATCCTCCAATTCATCTATGTAAAGCCCAAAAAGGGTTGGAGATAGGGGGCAGCCCTGCTTCACGCCCATATTACTAGTAACCTCGTCTTTACAATCCCATACTTCCTTCCTTCCTTTACAATCTTTGTTCAAAGGGTAAGACAATTGAATTGTTTTCTAGAAAACGAGAGAAAATAATTTTATACGTGTCTGTATAAAATCTACTTTACGATTCTGTATGCGACAACTCCGTTCTTTCTTACAATACGAACCACATCCTTCTTACGGAATCCATAAAAACGAGAAATAGGGTCCGAACTTAACATGGCAGCATATTTTCCCTTCTTTTTCAGTGACTTCAATTCGTTCCCCTTTCCCTTAATATGAAGAGGAACCAGACGGTGTTTAGTTACGTTAAAAACGAGTTCCTCGTCGGAGTGAAGTCACATTTCCTGGCATTATCTAAAAAAACGATTAGTAATCAAATAATAAAAGAAAGTTTTTTCGACTGAAAGTAAGGAGCAACGTTAAAACGAACAGAAATTATTATGCATACCAGCTTTTTTTAAAGTTCTATGTTTCTAAGGTACATGCAAACTTACTAATAGCACGCCCTCCAATCCTGGAACGGGTGATGCTAATTATGAAGCTAATTCTAATAGTTATTTTAGTTAAATAGTTGTCTTAAATTATTGCTGAAAACACTATTGCATTGTCAGGTGAATGCGCGCGCGACTGCGTTCAGCTTTCTCTATCGCGTAATTTACGACGATGTTCCTGTCGCAGAAGCGAAGGAAGACATGAATACGGTTTGGCAGCCCAATGAAACCTGGCGCGACTTTATTTTTGAGGTGATGGGTCAGAATGATGTTGATCCGAATTGTGAAGGATGTGATTGGACTCCTCCACCACCCCGCGGACAATAGTCTGACTCGTCTATTTTCACTTGGGCTTCGTTGATCATACTTGAAGAATTGAGACAAAATTTAAGCTTTAGAGTAAAGAACAAGGTATTAACGAGGGATAAACCCCCTCATATACGTAATAAAAATATTCGAATATAGAAGTTCGTTCCGCAAGTTAATTCACAAGTTACGTGTATTTTTTCCCAATAAAAACGTTCGTAAGTAATTAAAAGTTCTAGTTGCCTTGTTAAGTAGCCAAAAGATTGAAGGGCAACTAGGCCTCCTCCCCCACATTTTTTTCACAAAATCGTCAGTTCGGATAGTTTTGGAACAGCGTTAAATCTTGCGGTACCGATTCCGAATTACCGGCGACTAACGATTCGTCAACAACTGCGATATGCAATGGTATGTTCACAATCGATTTATTCGGGTCGTTCGACTCGATGCGGAGATCAATTTGATAATCACCCTTCGGCATTTCCCGTGTTACTACTTGCAGATAAATTGTCTTATCCTCTCCTTTGGAAATGGTGCCGCTCTCCGGAATTATGTTTATCCAGCCTGCGCGATTTAACGGCGTCGCGGCGCGGACGACAATAGTCTGGCCCGCGCTCGCGGGCACGCTGCCGCCCTGTAACCGTGATTGAGAAGAGGTGCGCCATGGCGCTGTTGATCGACATCAACCTGTCGGATTGGATAACGGACGAGGAAATGCGCGCCGAAGTGCGGACACACCTGACAGACGCCGACGTGCGGGTCATGGCGGAGATGGGCAACACAGCGGACATCGAAATGGTGGCGACTTCTCGCCTGCGATCAGATCTGCCCGCTCGGCTCAATCACCTTCTAAAGACAAATCAAAGGAATTGAATCTCAGAAAAGGTCAATATGTCACAGTTGTTGGAGATATGGTAAGTTTGGATTTTTCAAAGTTTCCAATTTTGAAATTTTTGTCAGGTATAAAACCTGGCTCTCATTTATCGTATCGTTGTTTCTTCTTCCATTTAAAAATAAGGTTTCTTAAGTTTGGACTTTACGAAGCCTCGCGAAAGCAACACTAATCCAGCAATCGAATTTCTGAGATGTAATGGGAATTTTCCGCCGCCCTTGCCAGACCCGTCAGCACCGGGTCAAACTACGCAGGTCCAACCGGAAGCGCCGCCTTTGCCCGACCCGTCCGCGCCCGCCAAACCCCTCGATATCGATGACGTCATCGACGGTTACGACGAGGACGAAGACGACCCGCTTCTGACAACGCCGCCGCCGGCCTTCAAGACCTGAAGCGTCAGGCGATGGCGGTCCGGCCGCCTTTATCGACAGCGTCAATGATCATGCGCAACGCTGTCAGTGCGGCGACGTGTTTGGAAAGTAGCCCAGTCTTGACGGAGTAAAACTCCACGAGCGTATCATTCTTTTTTGTAGTGAATTCAACCCGGTAGCAAGGATCACCAAAAACCTCCTCCTTACTTTTAACTACGGCCGAAGTGAAATACTTATCGAATTTGAGTCTAGCCAAGAGATCTGTTTCTTCGATCGCCTGATCCCTTTGGGCTCCTGTCAGAATTCTGGTGCCCGTAAATGAAGAATCCCCCCAGACCGTTTTCCCATCACTACCGCTGTGACTTATTTCGACACATTTTAAAATTTCTGACAAAAATTACTTATTGTTTAAGGTATATATATGCCCTTTTTCAAAGGAAAAAAACAAACAATAAAGCGGTAGCCGTGTCCCTGTCCGATGAGAATAAAGGAATTGGCATTAGAGGACGTTTCTTAGTTGGTTTAAATTTACTAAGTTACTTAAGACCTATTTTACTGCACCGCGTAAAGTTAATAACACACGATGCTATGCAATGGTCAGCTGCATTTAACACCCCAGTTTCTGAAATCTTTTTACTGATCTTCTGAGAATATTTTCCCAACTTTTAATGATTTGTCGATATTGAAATTTTCTGTAGAAGTCGCATCAGTTGAGAGGTCAAGTAGATTTTAGGTAACGGTTAAAAGTGGTTGATAGCTGGAAAAAAGTCGACAGTAGCTTCTGTCTTTTGGTAGCCCCTCTTCTGCTTCTCGATACATTGGTCAATTCATGCGTCAAAAGATCAAAACTAGTAGAGCCTGGATATCAAATCACCAAGTCACCTTCCTCCTCCTCGAACCCAAACAAGATGGCCATCATTTGAAAGCTCTTTTCCTCCCCCGTCTTACTGTGCTATCATTTTGAATTGGTCTCAGTCCAGTTCTTACTAGATCTAGATAGTTCATTGGGTAAAAACTAGTCACATGCTTGATAATAATATTTATTGCCCTCTCATTGGTCAATTCATGTCACATGATAAAAAACCTATTGTTCAAAAGTGGCGTCGTCCTAACAACAAACAGCACGTTAGCTACAAACAAATCCTTTCCATGACAGCGTATATATGCAAGGCTGTCAGGGAAAAGCACATCATGGTCACAATAACGCCCACAGCAGCCGCTACTCTTCGTTTTGTTACAACGGTATTATATTTCGCAGAATATTTCATGTGCACGTAGCGATCTAAAGCAATCAATGCAACCATGAAGCCACTGAATAAGCAAAATATGTGAACGAACACTGCATTGCAAATGGGGAGAACAATATCATTCTCTGGTGGTGCAAATCGAAAAACGAATTCCGTCGACGCGGCTGCCAACGGCGGCGCCCACGATGGCGCCCACTGCTTCGCCTATGATGCAGGGCGAGCAAGTCGGTCGCCGCTCGGCTGCCGCTCGTGCGCACCACGTGCGCCCAGAGCAGTTGCTGAGCGACGCGTGTGCGACTGCTGCAGAGGCTGACAAGCTGTCCGTGCAGTGCGCCAACGACGTCGGCCCGGGATACTGCGAGGTGGGAGAGCGCGAGCGCTGCGCTGCTCCAACCGGCGCTCACTGACTGACTGATTCAAGAACCTTTTTATAATAATTTAAGAAGATGACTTGTCATAAAGCCGTTGTGTTGCTGTATCATAATTAGTTAGTACCTGTTTTAAATTGGTAATAGCCTCTGAGGTTAGCTTGCCATTGGCTCCTTCAACAACCCATCTGGCAGACGAAATTAAGGTGGCTAATTCATGTCCAGACAATGTGATCTGGAATATGTTTCTATGCCCTTTATCAATTCGCATGTGCCACTTTTTTAGTTTGTAAATGTTCACCAATTTTTGGACAACCATGTCCTACAACCCCACCAGGAGGGAGGCAGCCTTGGTCCTCGCCACCACGCCCCACAACTCCACCATCAACCACCTCCTTATCCCGCTCAATGGGTAAATCACAGGTTGCTGGAACAGCCCGACCACCCCCAGCTAGCCCTGCCGACGCATCGGGATCACTTGGCAACTGAAGGGAGGGAAACATACGTTGGATTTTCTGTGCCATTCAAGAGCTTTAACCGGAAAACAAAATGCCACGAGCCTCTTCGCACTTGATCACTGGAAGCGTCACGGCCAGTTCACCGGAGCCATCACTTCCTTCCGTCGAGCGTTGAGCCGATCGGGGATCGTGCTGCCGAAAGGGCAGGCCAGCCACGCGCTCCGCCACACCTTCGCCAGCCACTTCATGCAGAAGGGTGGGAACATCCTCACGCTTCAGAAAATCCTGGGCCACTCCAGCTTGGCCATGACCATGCGTTATGCTCACCTTGCACCCGAGCATTTGGCTGAAGCCGTTAGGTTGAGCCCGCTTTCGGGTTACTGGAAAGTCCCGGGTCGGTAACGGCGAGAATTCGAATTGCGGCACGCCGTCAACATCGAACGTGCCTCCGGTGCGCAGCGATACGCTGTCCGTAGTGTAATACTCGGCCCCATAGGTCAGCTCGTGGTTCCAGCCGCCGGAATCAAAGGCGGACGCCAACTGCAGGTAGGCCCCTTCAATCTGCTGTTCGAACTCGGAATGCCGGAACCGAGTGAGCGCACCGGAGGCGCCAGTGCGGGACTCATCGGTACGCTGATCTTGTACGAGATCTGTCGTTATTCAAAGAGAAAGCGGAGTTATTAAGTTCAAGACTGCAGCAATGGAATCTACTCCAAGAGGGTACCAAAGTTTCGTCATTTTGTGATCGCAGTGCAAAGTTATCTTCATTTTACAAGTTTGAAGATGGAGTTTGCTATTGCTCTAATGTAGATGCATTAATGGAAGAAGTAGGGTCGGAGCACGTTGCCAGTGACTGGAGGCTATTCATAGACTCTAGCAAAACAAGCCTCACGGCTGGTTATTATTTTGAAATATACAATCGCAGTAATTTACCGGATTCCGTAGAATACATGATTTCATACATCGATCCGAACCATCAGCAAACTATTATTCGGAAAGATAAATTTTGGCTCCGTATTCCCAAAATGCCAGTTCAGGGATCGATTTTTGTAAGCGATTTTTTGCCGGGAAATTATCAATTGCTGGTAGAAGTTGAAGGAAGCAAAACCGATGTGCAGCTTGTGCGCGAAGCATCGTTTTTAATATCGCAAGATCCTGCCGAAGGCCACCCCCGGCGCGCTCGTGATCGTCGGGGGCGGCGGCACACCTGCGGACGTGCGCGCGCGCTTCCTCGAGCTCGCCGGCGGCAGCGAAGCCATGCTGCTGGTCTTCCCCCAGGCATCGAGGCGGGAGGCGGCCGGAGCAGATGCGCGCAAGGGCTGGACCGACGTGGGCGCCACGCACGTCGTGGTGGCCGATCTCGCAAGGCCGAAGACCGTGCGCGTGCAGCTCGAGCAGGCCAAGGCGCTGTGGTTCTCGGGAACCCAGAATTGCCAGCCGTTGAGGAACGTTTGCCCGCAGAACCGTTGGTCATTGTGCCTTACGAAGCGATTGGTATCTATGGTGGTCAGCTTGATGCGCTGTCCAACGCCACCGAAGCTGGTACCTCCGATTTCCTGAGTACCCGTCACGTGAACCTTGTGCGCTATGGCGAAGATTACTTCACCATTGAGCCCAATGTTGCCAAAGGCTGGGAATGGAATGACGACTTCACCGAGTTGACAGTCTTCTTGCGTGCGCCATCTTGGCGCCCTCGATCAAGACGGTCTTGGCGCCCATCTGCGAGGCCCCGGCGGCGACCGAGAGGCCGGCAGACCCGGCGCCGATGACGCAAATGTCGGTCGCAATGCGTTCAGCCATGACCCCTGGCTTGGTTCGCTTGTTTCGGTGAGCCCCCTGACGGCAACATATTCCTTGCCCGGCCGAGGGCTTGCAAGGCTATATCGCGATGGATAGATCACGCTTATGTTCCCAGCCAGAGGCCTAATTTACGGGCGTTTCGCGCGTCGAGGCAGGTTTCCGTCAGGTTCAAAGTGGCGCCGGCGGCCCATCTGATCGCGTCAGGCCCGTCAGAAATGTCGCGCAGCACCGTGTAGGGGTGCGCGAACCGTATCCCAGCATGGCCGATGATCCGGTCCCAGAACCAGTCCGGCTCCCCATTGGCGCGGCGGACGAGATCCTCGTAACTGTCAATGCCGCAGTCCTTCAGAAAAACGGTCAGCGTGCTTGAACGCTGAATGTCAGAGTGTGGCTGAAACATGCGAGGACTGGAAGCTGGTCAACGAGATCTTGAGGGGCGGGCGCTAGGGCAGGGCGCGCGGCTCGTCGAGTTCTTCGAACAGGCCACGCTCGGCCGACCACTCGCGCACGCGCACGCGAACCTCGAAGCGCCGCGAGCCGGTCGTCGCGGGTTCGATCTCGTAGAGGTGGTACTGCGCCGTCTTCTCGTCGTTCGGTCCGGCGTACGACCCCGAACGCACACCGACCACGGGGATGTCCCCATCGACGGTGGGGAGGTGATGCGCTGCAGCTCAGCGGCGACGACGAGATCGACTCGACCCAGAACTTCCTCGACACCCGCCTGCGCCTGCAGCTGCGGGTGACCGCCTACGAGGAGGTCACCGCGAACCTCGCGATCGAGGTCGGCGACATCACCTTCGGTGTGGCCAACCAAGGCGGCGCGTTGGGCACCGACGGGATCGTGTTCGAGAACAAGCACCTCTACCTCGAGTGGCACCCCACGCGCTACAGCTTCACGATCCGCGCCGGGCTCTACGCGCGGGCGAATACTTGTGACTGTGACTGTCACTACTTGGGATAACAACTACTTGGGATAACAGCAGAGACTAGGACTGGTTGTTGTTCTGGTCATTTACAACTGCAATTATTGGCAAATCTGTCTACTTGTGACTGTGACTAATTGCGACCGCGACTACTTATGACTGCTAGTACTACTCCTACTACTATTGCGATTTCGACTGTTTCTGAGACTGTTACTGCTGCTTCAACTACTACTGCCGCCGCTGATACTTCTTCTTCTTCTTTGGCACGCCGGTGGGTGATTCAGGATACGGCCCTGGACAATCCGAAGGGCTGGCGTTCTTGCTCGATGGTGATGGAGATTACATCGATCTGGGCGGCTTCGCACCGCAAAATGAGTGGAGCGTCGCGGCATGGGTCAATCCTGCCAACGTGCCTGCAACCGGTCGGATCGGAATCGCGGGCAGCGACTCTTCGGGTCGAGATTGGTCGATTGGAATCTTGGACGGCAACTTTGTCGCCTCCTACAAGAATGCCCAAGTACTTCTGAAAGCGCCTCTTGCTATCTCAATTCTTCTCTTGATTTCATCATCCGATTTTCCATTAGGTACAAGGAGTTGCCCTATCTAGATATGTAAATCTATTTACTTGATCTATTGATTCCCCATTTAACTTTAAATTCATTTGTCTATTCTCTTCATTTCATTTCATTTTCATCCCGTATTTCTCTCCTTCTCTGTTAACTGTTTCTAATATGTCTTGGAGGTCTTCTATTGATGTTGCTAGAAGTACCGTATCGTCGGCATTGAATTTTCGAAATCACGATAGGACGAGGAATCCTGCGCCCCTAAATCTCTAGCCTGACCTCCAATCAAACATTGGAAGGAGACTTAGGCGATGGAAAAACTCATTGCAGATTATGTAAGCGAAAGGCTGGTGATGATCACCCGCCTTTTATTGATCATCGCAGCGCCCTCCGCCCTCTTTACATTCAAAGGCGCATCCATTGATGCGGAGAACTTATCAGATGTAGCTAAAGCAAGCGTGTTTGCTATTGCGGGCGGAGCCTGTGCTTTGTTTTTCGTCGATTTACCTTTATATTCCTTGATGAAATTGTCTGCTAATGCCCTCTTTGTTTTGCTTTCGATTTCACTGTCTATTACCACATTACTGTTACATAGTTCGCAATTTTGGCACATATTCAAGATATGCATTATGTTATTAGTGCAGGAGTAGGCCTTACTTTTTCTCTTTGTTTTTATTTGAATGCTAATATCAGAAAGATGGCGATATGATAAATCAACAGGAAACGTGTTACCACCAGCAGTCTTCACAACAGTGCCTACTGATTTAGTTATTAATCCCTTTTGTTTATTTTCTATTTACGCTGTTTTGTATGATTGCTTCCTTTTAAAATATGTTAAGCAATGCTGATTTAGAGAGTTGATTTTATGTGAAGTTCTAAATACATGTCGTTTTCTCTTCGCGTTAATTCGTGCTCGGGATAAATAAAATCGTTTATTATTAGTGAAATCAAGATATGATTTAATTCACTAAATATTCTTTTTACATTTGATAATTAAATTACTTGTAAAGATGTGGAGGACCAAAGCAGAATTGAAATTGGCAGTTTTATTTCAATTTTCATATATCGGATATTTATCTGTTGAAATCTTTTGTTCTTGCAGTTGTTCCCCCAGCTTTTGACGGGTTCTCCCAATGTAAAACTTCCTACATAAACACGTAAACACCACAGGGTCGGTTTTATCCTTTCCAGGATTTAAAAAGTATCTGACACTAATTGATTGGTGGTGGGACTGTTTGATTTGGTTTCTTGATTCCAAATTTTCGGCCCCACTCCATGCGCCCCTGAAACCAGCCGACGATCTTGCCTGCGGCCAGCGCCTGGGCCGTCGTCGCGTAGAGGGCGGCGTCCTCGAGTCGCTGACCGTTCAGGCCGGCTTCGGCCACGGCCCCGTCGAGCTCGGCGTCCGTGAAGCCGTCGCCCAGGTAGGCGTGCCCGAGCGGGCTGGGGCGGCCGTTGCCGAGGACTGCGGTGTGCACGTGGTAGGCGGCGCCGAAGGCGGTCCCGTCGTCGGTCGCGGCGGGGTGGCTGTGGAGCTCGAACTGTACATCTAAAGAGCCAATAGCCAAGAGCCAGCTGAGCTCCACACATTTCAGATTGTAAGAGCAACATTATATTAGTCGCCGGAGATCGGGAAGGAACCATGCAGAACATTTCCTTCCTAAGCAAGTGTTATAACCAAGTTTGAACCAACAGACGAGGAGCGAAAAGCCAACATTCTTCTAACTTTAGGCCTGCGAAGGCGCTGTTCACGTTGCATTCTGGGACTGCATGGGTAGTTAGAATTGGGCGACTATGCCGGTATCCTGGCCGATCGCTTCCAGCACGCCGGGGGTCCAATTGCCATCATCGGGACGGGGAACGACCCGCATTTCTGCGCCGCACGCCGCGGCTTTCTCCACCCAGGCATAGTAGTTGGAGGGGAATTGATCCTGGATCACGACAATGGTCTGGCCGGCCGCCAGGTCCAGATTGGCCGCCGCCGTGGCAATGCCATAACTGGTCGACGGCGTGACGGCGATGGCATCCGCGTCGGCATTGATCAAGCGCGACTCCAACCTCGAGATCGCCGTCCTCGACGACGACGCCGACCTCTTTCTGCTCGGCGTGACCCGCGACGGCATCACGCAGGATCGTCGCGTCGAGGGCGACGGAGTGGGGTTCTCGCTCATCGTTTCGGCGACAGGCGACGAAGTGGAGCTCGCGTGGGTCGCGGGTCGTCAGCTTCGAACGCTGCCGAATGCGGGCAACTTGGAGTCCACGGTGCGAGTTCTCTTTCGAGGGGACCGAGGAACATTCACGCAGCTCTAACGAAGATTATTTCGATGGTTATGTTTTTCAGAACATTTACATCATTATATTGCTGATGAAACAATGCGTAAAAGATTACTATGTACTAATCCAAATGGGTCAAGTGTTTTATGTTGTAATCGACAAATCCCTGTTGCACAATTTTTAGATGTTTTAAAAGAAGATATTTTACCAAAACGAAAATACTTTACAAGTGGTGATTGTCGCTTGGAAATGAATGATGAAAAACGACTTGATACAAATCAAGTTGTCCGATGTTGCCGTGAGCGTTTCATCATCCACCATCGGGCCGAGGCCAACGACATGGCTCCCACCCTCGTACATTATGAGATCCAGATCATGCTTGGCCGCGATCTTTGCGTGATAGGGCAGGACGCGCTCTAGCAGGTCAGTAATCGTGTCCTCGCGCGAGCCGGACACCAGCCCGTCACGCAGTTCGGCCTCGGCCAGTGCGCTGGCGGCATCATAGCGGTGCTTGGTGACAAACGTTGCTGCGGCGGTTCCTTCCAGCCCACGGGCTTCGTGCTCTTCACGTCCGACAACGGTCCATGGTCCAATGATCACCAGAGGCAACACGCCAAGAACGCCAAGTATGTTGCGTGGACAAAAGGTCCTGAAATCCCCTGGGGCAGCGCCGGACCGCTACGCGGGGCTAAGGGTTCTACTTGGGAAGGCGGTCTGCGAGTACCCGGGATCCTTCGCTGGCCCGGCCACGTCCCCGCGGGCCGTACCAACGACGCAATTGGTACAAAATGATTGAGTATCCAATCAGTACCGCCGCGCCTTCGTCACGGTTTTCGCCACGGCTCATGTGCTCCACCACTCGCCGATCGTCGACAGGCGGCATTTGCCGGGTTTGATCCTGCTGGCCCTCTGCACGGCGACGGCGTCCTACTGTTATATGACGGCGGTGAAGCATGTCTCGGTCGCGGTCGCGAGCCTGACATTCTTTACCTTTCCACTGATCGTCGGTCCGCTCTCGCATCTCCTCGGCATGGATCGGTTGAACCCGCGCAAACTGATCGCGATCGTCGTCGCCTTCGCAGGACAACAATGAGGTTTAGAATACGGTCGCTTTTGATCACGACGACAGTAGTAATGATCGTTTCTGTTTCCGCTGCCATCTTTGTGAATGGAATACTGTTCGTGGAAGCGTTCGTACCGGTTCCAACAACTACTACTCCATCCTTCTGTTCACAACATATTAATATCCATCGCTGTTGTTGGTTTGCAATAGGGGAACAGCACCACAGCCGTCCACAAATCTTGTTTGCCGCACCTCCGTCGTTAAAACGCTTCCTTGGGAGGCTGTTATTAGAGGTAAATTTAAGCCATATTAAAAGATATTTCTGAGAGGTCTTAATAAAGAATGCATCGTTTCTATTACTCTATTAGACGCATCTGCAAGAAAAAAAAGACATTTTGCAGTTGGTCATTTCTGGGAGGTTTTCATGAAAATGTCATGTTGCTTTGAGCCAAGACTATGCATATTCACGCCACTGTGACAATATGTGGAGGGCCGACCCTAGCAACCAATTCCAGGGGGTTGTTATGAGGGGTAAATGTGTCAAAATATTAATCACTTGCAAATTAAAAATTGCGAAAATGTAAAAAAAAAGTACCGCATCGAACAAAAATAATAAAAACATTCCGAAAAGGAAACAACTCCTCCAAGACAACAATATTTTGACCGAGACAACAATATCTCGGTCAAATCCATTCTTTTCTTGGGAGTTGGCTGGTCATTCTGTTATATTCTTGCTAACATAGAGGTCGAAACGACTGTCGACTGATTAATGGCAATCATTTTATTAATATATCTCAGGTGATTGCGTCGGCCTACCCGCCGTCCGATCCGAAGAAACTATGCCTTTCGCTGGGGCATGGGTGCGTCATCGTTGTGACATTTTTGGGGCATTCACCTTGCGTTAACTTTTGTTAACCCAATATTGCCTTATAGTCTGGCGCCGGTAAGCTTGTGGTATCGGCAGGGGATTGAGCCGCGGTCACCGTGTTACGACGGGTAGGCTGGCCGCGCGGGTTGATCCTGCAAAGGGGTAGGTATTCGAATGAAAAGCTGGAAAAGCTGGTCAGGGAGTCCGCCAGCAAAAGCACGCTTTTTCCCTGGCTGCGGAAATAAGTTGCAATATCCATTGCACATTCCGGCGCCCGCCGGCGCATCATCGCGGATTCATCGCTGGTCGCAACGACAACCACCGACTTCGCCAGGTTTTCGGGGCCGAGCGTGTCTTCGACGAATTCCCGAACCTCACGGCTGCGTTCGCCGACCAGGGCCACAACGACAATGTCGAACGCCGCGGCATCTGCGAACATTGCCAACAGTGTTCTACGACAAGCTGTTTTCAGATGAATGTAATGATGATAATAACAATAATGATAATAATGATGATAATCAATTGCCAGCAGTTATAAAATCACTGAAAGAAGGCAAAAGATACAAGTATTTGGGTGTATAAAACAGGCAGATTAAGTGCAGGTAAAGGAAATACAAGTCGGCAATGAATATTAGAGAAGAATGAGAAAGATTCTAGAGGCAAAGTCGAAATGGGGGAAGGACCAGGCCCGTGCCTACATTGGGGGTGTTAGGCCTTTTGCGAATTAAGGAGATTCTCCTTGGGGATGGCAATGCCGACTCGAGAGAAATTGCCGAGCTAAGAGTCCGAACTGGCGATGTCGATGGAGCGATATCCGCCTATCAAGATGCGTTCTCGGAAAACATCTCAGACCGGGAGCTTTTCTCCGAAATCGAAAAACTCTGCTACTCCAGCGAGCGCTGGAGCGACGTGATGAAGATGTACAACAAAGTCATTGCAGAGGTAGAGGCAGGGAAGACCAGGGCGTACCGTTTGGCATGTTCGGCCGCGAGATCGGGGTATTCCGTCGCGATCTCGTCAAAGATGCCGCGGAAAAAGGCGAAGGCCCGAAACACATTGGCCTTGTCGACGCAGGTTACCCGGCCCGGCCCGCGCCCGGCCTGCCTGCGGCTTCGGGCCAGATCGAAGGAGAAGCGGAACAGGTTCTCCGAAATCTCGCGGGTGATGCGCAGGGGCTCGCGCGCCTCGGTCTCGCTGACCACGCCAGTGCCCATGGAATAGAACAGCCCCTCGGTGATGCCCGGTGTAGCCCTGCCGACCGAGGCGAGGTGCTCTTTGTCGCTGTGAAATTCCAGAAACGCGCTGCGCGAGGCTTCGGTCAATCCGTAGTGCATGCAGATGCGCGTATCCGGAAACAGCGTGCAAAGATCCCGCTTTTCTTCTTCGTCGAGTGGAGCGCTGCCCATTTCGATATACCGCAGCTGGCCGGAGATGGACTCGAGTCCCTCCCTGACGCGCGCCAGCAGTATCCGTATTCCCGCAGGGACGCAGGACAGGCACAACATGTCATCGACAGTTTTGGGACCGACAGACTTGTTTGGGGTAGCGATTGGCCGGTCGTCGATCTTCGCTCCAGTCTTCCGGATTGGATTGGCATTTTTCATCAACTCGTTTCAGATTTCTCCGAAGACGAAAAAACAGCAATCTGCAACGGAAATGCGCAACGGATCTTTCGCGTAAGTGTTTAGCAGACTGTCAATTTGCTTACCTGTTTGAGAATAAGCACTTCTCGGATATCCGCACGGGTGTCGCTATCTGCAATAGCCGCTTCCCTGAGCTGTCGCGCGACAATATCGTCAAAGGTGCTGACCTCAATGTCATCCGGCGTTCTTGCCTGGATTTCTTCGCTGCTCATGGTATCGAGCGGCCCTGCTTGTTCCTGCCCGGTGGAACCCGCACCGCCCGCACCCGAGCCGTAGCCACCGCCGCCACCTGATGCGCCGGCTGCCTGTTCACCCAGACCGATCGAACCACCACCACCGCCGGTACCGTCACCAAACCCTTCGGTGTCACGACCGGGTACGATATATGCAAACAAGATTTCTCTTACGGTTGTTGTTGTTGAGTTAGAAGCTGCCACTGATGAAACTAAAAGGAAAATAATAAATTAACTTGCAGGGTAAGCATATATGTAGCGATATATTCTTCTCTGTGTTAGGACCTGGCCAAGCGATCAAACAGTGTTGGTCAACCTTTGAGATTTGCTTGTCAAGCAAAATTTTTGACCGTTTGGCCACGGTCAAAAACATAGGACGATGATTGGGGGTGTCTTAATCATCGCTACTACATGTGGCGCATGCTCGGCGCCGGCGCGGACAGCGTGGTGGGCATCGACCCCAACTGGCTGTTCCTCTGCCAGTTCCTGGCGATGAAGCGCTACCTGCCGGACCAGCCGGTGTGGCACCTGCCGCTGGCCTTCGAGGAGCTGCCAGCCAGGTTGCAGGGCTTCGATACGGTGTTCTCCATGGGCGTGCTCTACCACCGCCGCTCGCCCATCGATCACCTGCTCGACCTCAAGGATGCATTGCTCAAGGGCGGCGCCATGTCAACTGTAACTACATTGCAAGTGGATCTGCTGACCGCACTGTGCGAGTCTGGGATCTAGTGACAGGCAACTGTGTCCGAATGTTCACCGGACATAAGGTAATTTCTAACACTACTTTATATTCATCATTTTGGTGATTTATATTGTGCTCTCCATTGAGATTGTGTTGCTATAGAAACTGAAAATGTCCATACCTTTTCGAGAATTAAAAACATCATAATAACATCAAAATTTCACGAATTCCCCCTGATCATTGTGTCACCCGAGTGGTCACTCATACGGAATCAAGTGTTCCTCGGAGTGTTGGGGTCATTGGTGGTTCCACGGCGCGAGATACAGAAACTTCTCAACGTTCTCAACGACGCCGGAGTCCGATTCGTGTACTTCTCGCCCCGTAACATGCGTCGACAAAAGGAACTGGCATCCCAAATGGGGATTGATGTTGCATGGAATTGTGCTATCTCATTAAGACCATTGGAATCGGGTGAGGAAGACCCGCATCGTATGGTCTCTAATTGGCCATTTTTTGTTTTTTTTATTTTTTTTATTAATAAATCCATCTTTCTCTCTCTCTCTCTCTCTCTCAACAACATTTCATTGAGAGTTTTCAATCAATGAAGTTTTTCCTTGATTTCATGAAATTTATGGTTTTTTTTGGACTTAGAATTTTGTGGGGAGGCCCGGAATTTCTTGATATGCTTCAAGAATGATACCTTATCTGGTATTGCGTAATTATTAATGTTTTCTGCTGCCAATTATTAATTCACAGTTGTAGAAGTTCATTATTTACGTTGTAATGTTCTCAACAATGGCAAATCGCCAGAAACTCGTTTAAAGCTCACCAGAAAACTTGAAGTTCGAATATGATCAATCCTTCGTCAAATTCTTAATGCTGCACACTATTTGCCCAAAATAAAATCTGGATTGTAAATGTAAAATAATCCATGGATTATTCATTCTCTACCATTGGACATAATTAAAACGTATCTGGTATACTTGATTGTCGTGGCATCTTACCTGTTTAGATTCCTACTCTTACATTTTTTGCTCCTTCCTCGTCATCTTCAAACGTGGACGCTTTGAAATTCACACAGGCATGTTGTTATTTGATTTTTATTATTATTTCTTTAAGAAATTGAAGTGTATATTCCACCTAAAAGTGTAGCTTCGAATTGATTTACGTTTCTACCGTTTTTTGTTTATTATTTGTTTCACTAAAAAATAAACTTAATCATGCATCTTCAAAAGCATCATGGAAAATTGTTTGAGAATCTTCAAAAAGCTGTTATCTTCAAAAACTCGATGAAGACGTGAAGCTGCCGGCGTGGTGGTTGGAACTCGAAGGCGATGTGACGATCAAGTACGACTTCCGCGACAGCGGCGACAACGAGAACTTCATCACCGACGAGCAGAAACTTCTCGCCGAGGAAGCCCTCGAAGGATGGTCGCGGGCGACAGCCGGCAAATTGAAATTCGTTCACGACACCACAGCCGCCGATCACGAGATCATCAATATCGGCACCGGCAACCTCGCGCCGTACAACCATCAGAGTGTCGAAGGATAGATGTCATCCACCGGTATGGATCACGGATAAGGATGATAGGTAATACATGTTGTTTCGACACAGGATTATTATCCGTTTTTGGAAATGTATTGATCCATTTATACTTGGCTGGAACATGTTTCCCCCATGGTACATCCCATTTTGAACCAATCTCATCATTATTATCATTGTCATTATCTTCATGATTGTCGTGACCGAACAATGAGAATGTTTCTCCGTCGCCACTACCATCATCATCCAGATTCATGGCCAGAGCTGGGCAGGAAGGGGCCGGGATCAACGGCGAGGGTTCGGTTTGCTCAACGGGCGATAATATTTTAAGCGAATGTAATAACAATTTGGGTTTGGGTTCCGGTCGCTGGACGATTACGCCCGGGGATTCTCCGGATTTTCTACTCACGGAAGGCAATGATTATCTGGAAGTGAAAAACGGTCGACTGGAAGGGTCGGATCTGGATGAAAGTCTGTGTTTTGAGACCAACCCGATCGCGATAGGGGGTTATGACGCGGTCGATTTCGCCGATCGAATAACCGGCGCCATAGGCACAGATCAGCCCGAAGTCACCACGCTCCATATCCCGATGATGTTCCGATACCGCGATAATCGCACCCGCCGCCGCGGTATTGCCCAATCGCTCCAGAACAGTCGGCGCGCGGTCGGGACCGACTTCGCCGCCAAGCGACATTTTCAGGATCATCGAGTTCATGCGCGCATTGGCCTGATGCAGCCAGAACCGCCGCACATCGTCGGTATGCAGACCGTTGTCGCGCAGAAAATCGATGCGTTAGCAGCTCTGCCGGAAGCCGAACGCGAGGCCCTGCTGCAAGCAACCCGCACCGTGCGAACCGCGGTACAGGAGCTGGATGATGTGCCTGTAGATCATTCGATTTGGCAGGCGAAGTTAGCCACACCCGCGAGCACTAGTACTAGCGCTCAGGTTTGGTCTAGATACCCCATGGCTACTGCTGCGACAGTGTTAATAGCCAGCGCATTGCTAATGGTTGGTGTCTTAAACCCGGGCCCAGACAGCGCCAACAGTTGCAGCACTCTAGGCATAGGTTTGATGCTATAAAAGACATGGCAAGCTAGTTGTAGACTAAGTTAGATTTTGCTCATGTATGTAAGCCCGTCATGGCATGTTGTTGGTACTGTTAGCACTGTATGCATTTACAGAATTCTAGAAGTACTACATAGTATTTTTTCTTTCTAGACAAATGGTATGTTTATGTGCTGAGCAATCCTGGAGATGGTGCAATAGGAGACGACGCAATCGGAGACGTTACAACAATACAAACATCACGTCCAAAGCTGTCACCATCGGTGCGATCCCACCAGTGGTGGTCAAGTCCACCAGCAACCCGGATGGCGTCCCGATAGAGGTGTTTGACGGCTTCCGCGCCGGTGTAGCCAGCAACCGTGCCCAGCTATACGACGATTTTGCAGCAGGTCCATTTTACGGATACAATCGACCGGGCGCGAAGGTTTCAGAGGGCACCAAACAGGATTGGTGGCGTCAGGCCATGATGGGTGACATCAAGGCGCAATATGATTGCATCAAGGCTACAAATTAACAGACAGACAGAATCAAGTAACAAAATGATCCCAGCATTAGTGTCTTAAATTAAAATATTAAAGTAAGAGGAGAGAAGAAGAAATATTCTAAAAATTGAAAACGGACCAACAGAAAATAACAAGGCAAGGACCATAGCAAGGATTGATGAGACTCAATAGCAGCCAGAACTCTGAGAAACCGAGTCTTGGTAACAATGGATACATCAAGATATTTGAATATTGATGCTTATTAAAAATATACAAATTCATCGTCACCTCTTTCCTTTTTTTTTTCTTTTAAGATAACCCCTTGTATATTTTTTGTCTTTATTTTAAGTTTTGTTTGGAATTTTGTTTTTCTTTTGTATTTTTGAGCAGTGTAGAACGGAGTACCTTATCAAAATATGTTTTGTTTGCGCATTTCTCAGTCACTGGATAAAAATAGTCTTTGTTACGGTTTTACCTGCCTGTTTCTTAATGTTTTTTCTTCATTTTTTTATTCTAAGATTATATGTCCTCTATATTTCTGATTGACAATTCGACAGGCACTTCAAAAGTCAGCTTACATTGATCGCTAAAATCTTCCCGTGAGATAACTTTCGCGATGCCATCAACATGCCCTGAAACCAGATGGCCGCCTAATTCATCTTGCAATCTTAATGAGCGTTCTAAGTTGATCTTGTCGCCCACGGCCCAATGGCTCGCGGTTGTCAAAGACAAAGTCTCGGCACCGAGGAACACCTCGTACCAATTGCTTTTGCCGTCAACATTCCCTTTGTCGGTCACCGTTAAGTACACCAACCCATTCGCTCGCAAGCACTTCCACTTCGATCCGGGCATCCACTACATCGGCGAGTGTGGCGCCGGCGGCTCGTTCCGCGGGCTGCTCGACAAGCTCGGCCTGCAGGACGTCCTGTTCAGCGAGCTCAACCCCGACGGCTTCGACCACTACGTCTTCCCCGACTACGACGTCTACAACTGCGTCGGCCTCGACCGCTTCCGCGACCGGCTCGCGGCCGACTTCCCCCGTGAGCGCGGCGCGCTCGACCGCTTCGACGGAAAGGGCTAGTGCCCTTTTTAATAGAAAGTGATTGGAGGGCAAATGGCACCAAACAATTCCAGTCATAATTTTGACTGGATAATAATTTTGACTCATAAGCTCAATAGTGCTGCCTAATTAAAGAACGATGTTGGTACAATATATTATATATATTTTTTTTTGGGGGGGGGGTGTTTGTTTGTTTTCGACACAGGACACTTCGATTGGATGAAGCTGTCGTAGAAACGGAAAAACTTAAGACCCGCCTCAGTGGTCCGTCCACCGGCTCCAGCTCGTCATCTGACAGGCCTGCCAAAAGATCCTCCTCCTCGTCCGCCATGCTCTGCAACGCCGATCCACCGACATCCCCCATCCTTCGAGCGAAAAGGCGCCATCGGAGTATTTCGGAGTATTTCGTCAATCCATTCACATTCTAACCAATTATATCACTGTATTCAAATGGACGAATCAAGATGTGCAACATTGAACTCTATGAGAGTTGCATATCGTCCAGATTGTGGCGAAGGTGGAACATTTTCTGACACTGTCCTGTGCTTCAGGAAACTGCCGAGCGAAGAGAAGCGTGGAGACGGGGGGAGACTGTCTCACACGCGAGAGCTGCAAAGAACCTGGCTCGGAATGCAGAGGTTTGTTCCGCTTTGCTCTTTTTGTGACTGACAAACGACTGACGGCGGAGTGGATGAATGAACTCCCTTCCGTGCTGCCAGACGGACGATGCACAGTTGTGGACAAGACGACACTCGCATGCGGGAACCGGAAGCCGTGCTACGATGGTCCGCAATTTCAAAATGAAGACCTTTTAATTATCAAAAAAAATGGCGGAAACTAGCGGGACATTGTACATTATTGCTACTCCGATTGGCAATATGGAGGATATCAGTTATCGGGCCGTACGCATTCTCAATGAAGTAGACGCCTTGGCTTGTGAGGATACCAGAGTAACCAAAAACATCCTCCATCGCTATGAAATTCCCTTTCCTTCCCATATCTTTTCTTATCATGAGCACAATGAAATGCGAGCTGCAGATAAAATTATTGTGAATATACATGTACTACTAAGCCACAAAGCGCCATTTTAACCAGAGGATCAGCAAAATGTAACGTCAAATCCTGCGGGAACTGAGCTTACTTTTTAACTATTGATGCAGTTTGTTAGGTTGTGGGTTTTAATTGTTTAATTATGCCTACTCAGCCACAAATGTAATTCTGTCCAATAAGCAGAGGGATTTGCAATTATTGTATTTTTTGTTTCGGTCAAGTCAAATTCCATTCAAGTTTTTGAATCGATAAAAATGTACGTTCACTTCCCGCGTCGCGCGCTGCCAGGTCACCGTCTTCATGAATTTGCCGACAAACAGCCCGCCCGAATAGTGCGCCGCCCCTTTGGTGGGCAGCACATGGTTCGGGCCGGATACCTTGTCGCCATAGGAAACGTTGGTCTCCTCGCCCAGGAACAATGAGCCGTAGCTGTTGAGGTTATCCAGCCACCAATCGAGGTCTTCGGCCATGACCTGAAGATGTTCTGATGCATATTCATCGGAGACCGCGGCCGCCTCTTCAGATTTCGTGGCCGCCACGCGGAAAATTACATGTGCGACCCGCAGACACCGCATTCCTTCCGCACCGACGTGAACGGCGGCGGCGCGCTCGCCGATATCGGCAGCCATATCATTTCCATGGCACGCTATCTGCTCGGACCGATCGCCGAGGTTTCGGCGCAATGCTCGACAATCCACCATTCCCGGCCTGTCGCGGCCGGTTCAAGCGAACATGCTCCCGTCGAAATCGACGACATGACACATGCGCTGGTTCGTTTTGCGGTTGTGGTTTGTGAAAAAAGCAGGTTCATTCGAATGTTGATGTTTGGAACGTGTTGGTGTGAGGCTATGTTTGTGTGAGGTTCATTGGAATGTTTGTTAATTCTAGGTTCTAGAACTTTAGTAAAGTAAGCCAAGTAAAGGAAACCTATATATGTGTTGAAGCCTAAAATATTTGCATACTATTCCACGCAGGATTACACACGTTGATCTAGATGCTAAGAACACTTTGCTTTGTGATGTTTTTCAATTAAATGTTCGGATCGTACCCGCGATGCTTGTACGTAACGAGAATTGTAACGGCCGGAACGACCACTCGTACGAGTACGTCGCGTACGTACCTAAGCGTGAGACCAGGCATGAGCGATAGAGAATGTGTTGAAGTTGCGGCTGTTGCGTGCTGGAGACAACTTGTCACTGACAAGCAAATGTTTCTGCATGCACGATGCACACAAGTGCCAATGACCAAATCTGTCCAGGACCATGTGGCCTCTTCTTATTGGATAAAACTGAGCAAGCATGAGGGGAGAAGGTGTTAATATGTGATAAGTTGAAAGGAAAAGATATCCCGGAGGAAAAGATAGAAAATAGTGAAAAAGTTTTTGACAGTTTGGAAAATTTATTGAGTGAGGAAGGATTAGTGACAGTACTAAGACGTTTAAAAATGTTAAGACCCAGGTGCTGATAGTGTTGTAAATGAGTTTAAGTGTGTGGTAAATAAGGTAAATAAAATTATAATTATATCACTGAAAAAGAGGAAATACCTAGCGACTTTAAGAAACTTAATTTGTAAACTGTTGACATTCCAATAAAAAATAACATTGTAACCAGTGATATAAATAAATTAGGATATTTTGAATTCCTACTGCAGGGTTTCTTAAGTATTGATCTGCTCCCTTTAAAAATGGAAAGATGTAAGACGTGATATGACATTGCATTAGTCCTACATAGTGACTGCACTGTAAAGTTTTACTAGCGATAATTTTTGTGTTAATAACGTAAGGAGATACTCAGCTGTACAATAGAGGATCTAAATATTCCTGATAGTCGAGCTGCCGCTGATCCAGCTGCCCTGGGTGCTGAACCCGGTCGAGGTGTCATCGAGGACGATCGGACCGGAGGTCACCGTGGCCGTCGTCAGCTGACCCGCCTGCGACCCCGTGTTGCCGGCGGCGTCGCTGGTCGTCAGCTGGAACGTGTAGTCGGTGGCGGGGGTGAGCCCCGTCACGACGGCGCGATGCTCGAAGCCGCGCGCGCTCGTGCTCGCCCCGCTCACGACCGCACCGGACGGGTCGGTCAGGGCCACGCTATGGCTGCAGCATCGTTTTTAAGTTTAGATCCTGGTGGCGAAAACAAACGTTTATTGTGTAATGGTGTGATTAAGAAAAATGAGAAGTTTCAAAGTCTAGGAACCCAGGGTTAGACAAAGTTTACAGATTTAGCTAAAGAATGGAAAGACATAAACATCGATGTAAACGACAGCAGATTTTTCTTCCGTGAAGTGTATAGCCGTGTTAGATATACAGAAAAGCCATTTGGAAAGGTTCATAAAAATTTCCGTACCGATTTTGTTTTGATGCGATTGCGAGTTAGAATATAGATGTTAAGATTACCTGGTTACAATCGTTTTTATAACGTGCAAATGTTTGCATGTACTGTATGTATCCTGATTGCCTCTTTTAGGACCTGCACCCAATAGCGGTCGGTGCTCTTTTTTCCCTCTCGATTTACCCCTGGACGTCGGTCCCGATGCTGAATCTATATTATTTATAAACTTTCTTCTCCCGGGCTCGCAATCTTCGATCTAAAAAATTCTTCATCTTGGCTTCTCGAGCTTAATTATTGTTTCTGAACGCGGCTGTCGCAAAAAGGGAAAGTGCGATCTGTTGGGATTTTTGAGATTCCGTTTTTTTTACATATCTTCTCTGGCACACGCTCGCTCGAATTTAACGATGAAAAAGAGAGCTCGAAACACATGAACCACCATCCAGAAAACGCGCGCACCGAAACCCCCTTAAAAAAATAAAAGACAGCAAGGCGGATGCGAACAGAGAAAAAAAACTATTTGATCCCGCCAGGACGACGAGAACCTCTCGAAACAAGCAACCACGATCATTCTAAATAATAAACATTTTAATTGAGAAATCGGAAAAAAAAACTGATTTTCGCCAATATTAAAAACATGTCTGGAATAATAATAAACAAATAACCACGATACAACCCTCAAACTCCAAATTGTGCAATTCTGGTAGGGCGACCATATCCTGAGTACGGCAAAATCTCACTGTCTAGCCTTACTCGTCGTAAAATTCCCCCCCCCCAGAAGGTCAGATAAACAGCTACCAGAAATCTTGGCAAAAACTTGTTGTACCAGTATGGTTCACAGGACGTCAATTGCCACCGTCGTTGAATGAAAGAAACAGGAAGAAAAAGAAGATAGATGAAAGGATGGATTATGATGACGCAGATGCAGAAAGTGAAGAATAACGTGAAGGGAGAAGACCCAAAAGAAGAAGAGTAAGAAGTACAATTATGTCGAACCTGGAAGTTGAAGCCAGTGCTAACATGGAGTATCAAGGCGACAATGAAGAATCTACAAACGAGGAAAATGATTTTTGAACCTCGCCGCGGCACAGTGGGTGTTCGAAATCTTTTCCGAAGGGCAGCTAAAGGAGCTGGGCGAAGCGTATATGTCGGGCAACATTCCGCTGGCGGCGTGGGAGACTTTCCGCAACAACTTCATTGTGCAGACCTTCTTGATGTCGACGTTGCCTTCCATTGTCGTGCCGTTTTTCGGCGTGGGGAAGACTTTGTTGAGTCTCATCATCGTGGGGTTCGCGATGGCGCCGGTTTGGTCGGGCAGTGCGGGTTCGATGAAGATTCTAACGCCTTTTACCGACGGAATATTGCGGCGGGCCAAAAGGGGCTATCTGTTGCCTTCGATCTTGCAACGCACCGCGGATACGATAGCGACCATGAACGGGTCAAAGGCGATGTCGGTATGGCCGGTGTTGCCATCGATTCAATCTACGACATGCGCACACTGTTTTCGGGCATCCCGTTGGAACAGATGACGGTCTCAATGACAATGAACGGTGCTGTGCTGCCCGTCTTGGCGTTGTTTATCGTTGCCGGTGTAACATTTTTTGTAGTAGTTGCTAAATCAATTTTCAGAAATGGTGTCTTAATGTCTTCAAAAAACTACATCATAAACTCTGAAAACAAAGTGATAGGAGAAGCAAAGAACTACGACTCTCATTCAAGGAAAGGACTTTTGAAACTATATCATATGGGAGATGGAAACGAATTCAAAGATTTGGTTCTGGATGATGACTGTAAAATAATTGAATCACAGCGTATAGAAAAAGAGGATCCTCTTAGAAAATCTCTTGCTGAGCATGCTGTGGTGCTGGCTACTGGTGGTTATGGTCGCACCTACTTCTCCTGTACCTCAGCACACACCTGCACCGGGGATGGTAATGCGATGGTGCTGCGTGCCGGCCTGCCCTTGCAGGACATGGAGTTTATCCAGTTTCATCCGACTGGAGTTTATGGCGCCGGTGTACTCATAACCGAAGGGGTACGCGGTGAAGGCGGTTACCTGACCAACTCCGAAGGTGAACGTTTTATGGAACGTTATGCGCCTTCAGCAAAAGATATTTGCTGCAGAGTGCATGGGCCTTATTAAAGACCATACGATGAATAAGGACAAACTTGAAAATGCATTTGCAAAGTTCGCTGCTTTGGCCCAATGCCAGTAGAGGGAAAATTAAGGGTTTTTTAGGAAGGTAGACCGTATAAAATTTAAGTTAAAAGCCGTTGGTTATCAGAAGTTCAGAGTTGAAGCCACCCTAAAACTACAGTCTAGCACTGAAGGCCTGCCAAGGTAAAGAGAAAGGCTTGAAACAAAAGTGAATCTCGCTGTGGTAGACTGTGCACTCCAGAATCACCTCCTCGCACTTGGTGCTCTCCGCGGTGACGATTGCAATCGGCTAAGCAGGGACCAGACGCGTGAAACAGATGTGCCCAGGGTCTTGAACGCCGAAGCCGATCGATCTACCTCGCAAATACAAGACGTCATGAGGTCGCCTTGGTTTCGCTCGTCCCGAACGGGCGTCGGTTAGTCAGATGGCTTGCTTCCGAGCGTCCGATGATCTTCGCAGCCCCGCAAGACACTGCTTCACCAGCACTCACTGCTCGCGAAGGAAGACGTGCTCCGCGGTGTGTCGTACTCCGACATGCTCGGAGTGATGATGGAAGGCCTCCAATGAGAATCCGCTTTCTCGATTGGAAAGCTGGCCTGCGGCGCTTCGCAGACCGCGAGCGACTGCTGAAGAAACTCTTCTCGTACCTCCTCGTCCAGGAGGACGGCGACGTCGACCGCGTCCTCGAGATGATGGAGCGCATCGGAGAGCGCTACGGGCTCTTTGATGACGACTTCGGGGGAACAAGCCCTGAAAACTGGGATTAGAAGTTTCTTTTTTTTTATGAAAACCCAAATATCATGGGGACCATAATTGTTGAAAAATAAATTACCTTGAAACCGGACCAATGGAAGAGTCGATAAACTTTTCTTCAGAACAGAATAAGACTTAAAATTGCAATTCTCCAATGAAAGTGCACCCTGATGCACATGAAAATTTATTTTCTGAGGTAGGGTTTCATCTAGGTAATTGGTGAAAAGCAGACTAATTTTTTAATGGTGGTCAGGGTTCGAGTCCAGCCACGGTAGCGTCACAACCAGGGTTGAGGTCTGTTAACCCACTACTGAGATCCATGATACTGGCGCTAAAACACCATTCACCTTCATCTTCACCTACCTTCATCGGTTGTATGCTCTACTTTCTGCCTACATTTTTTTCTAACAATCTGCTGTTTTTCAAACAGGAACTAGTCTGATAACAGCGGCAAATTTTTGTCAGGAAGGCAAGTTAGCAGTTGTTGGCACGTACGATGGGAGATGGGAAACCTCACAGCATTCAATTTCATGTATTTGTTATTAAACACTAAATTGTCTACACAGGGTTTAAGACTCGTAGTTATATGAATATTTTGTATAATAAAGAAGGTAGACTGCAAGCGAAATAGTCTGATTGAGAATTAATGAGTGCATCTTATGCAGGCATCTATTATCAATGAAAAATGTCATTTTTCCCATTCATTTGATATTTGGTTATGTTTATATATTTATGTCAGATTTATTTTACTATATTTTGCACAAATGGTGAAATTTTCCCTCCTGAGCATCAGCAGCCTTTGCGCCTAAGGCCCTTGCGACATTTAGCGCAACCTGTACTGAAAATTCAGCCAGTACCAGCCCGGCATATGCATTACACAAGAAGTTTTGTTCTACTGTTTTTCAAGATTTTTGATTCTGCACCCACTTGTCAATAATTGTATATATTTATCTTTAGTTCATTATTCTTTTTGTTTGTTTGAATCTGCCTGACTGTTTAGTCTGGATCTATGATATTTCAAATCAATGTTAAGCTTAATGACGGTTTGCGTATTGGTCGCAAGTTATTGTTAGATCTTAACGATATGGGCCTACCAACTGCAGGCGAATTTTTAGATATGATTACGCCGCAATATATGGCTGACTTTATGTGTTGGGGCGCGATTGGCGCACGCACTACCGAAAGCCAGGTCCATCGTGAACTTGCTTCTGGCTTGTCTTGCCCTGTCGGGTTTAAAAATGGTACTGACGGCACCATTAAAATTGCGATTGACGCCATTGGTGCTGCCAGCTAATAACTAGGATTCTCTGTTGTTGAGTTAGCAAAGCAACTGGCAAAAAGAGTTTTAAAACATTTGCTAAAAAATTATAACAAACTGAATACAGAATTATTAACATGATTTATGTTGAGTCATGAATTATTTTGAGATTTACTAAATTGAAGTTCATCGTTTCCTTTACCGTTACCGTTTAGCTTTACCGTATACTTCAAAACAGGATTTCTTTTTTTGTCTGGGTCTACCTTACACGAATCGTGAGGGTATTTCTGGTGTCGGGCTCGGTCGGGAACGGCACGCCATCCGGTACGAGGCGCACGTCCCGCAAGCCGTTGAGCGGGTTCTTGGGCAGCCCCGTCTCCAGGTACGGCCCCAGCTCCTTGCTCCCCGGGGACAACGGCCCCGCGTGACCCCACTCGTCGCTCCACATCAGCATCTGCCGCTTGAAGTGGACCCCCGCCGGCTCGCCATGCACGTACGAGTTCGCACGACCAGGACCGTAGCCCGGGTACACCTTGTGCTCCTCGCGATACTCGGCTGAAATCGCAAATTTAATATCTGGTCCAAGAATCTTCTTTGTTACTCTGCAAAATGAGCTACCTCCACAATCCTTTGGAAGACCGATCTGTGAATGATGGGGACAAAGCATTAGACGCATACCTATTCTACCTTTTGACGAGGTACTAGAAGGTCTAGCTGGTAGAAGCGCAGAGCTAGCTAATTCTACTAGAGACAACTAGCTACTAGCAGCGCTACCACTAAAAGAGCTGCTAATAGTAGAGCTACCAGACGAGCTTCGAAGGCGTCAGTCTTTCTTCTATATTTGGTTCTTATCGTTACATGAATCTAAATCGCGACGCCCTGGATTTGTTTTTTGAGATGGGAGCCAGTGCCGCCGTCGTTGCTTATAACCGCCATACTGACACGGTTAGCATTTCTCGCGATGGGGAGCTGTATGTTCCTGAACCCGGGGATGTCTTGTTCGGATCAGAAGGAGTGTGGGGCAGTTCCCATGATGTAAGTCGAACGGGATCGGGTGGAGCAATAATCCTGGAATGCGAACTGGGTGCAGGGCGTTCGTTGGACGGTACGGACCTGAGGTTGGGGACCTTGGGGGCCGGCGATCCCGGGTTCGAGTTCGAAGCGCGCGAGCTCGCGTGGCGCACGGAGCCGTACGACGTGGCCCGGCCCGCATCCGTGGTCGGGCGTTACGACGCCGGCAGGGTCGAGGTGACCCGCGCTGCGTTCGGCGATCTCGTCGTCGTGCAGGACGGAGTCGTCGATCTCCGTGAGCTCGGAGCTGGTGCGCTCGCCTGGGCATACAGAGAGATAGACGAAAAATATATACAAACACACAGAGTCAGACACACAAACACACAAAAACAGAAAAAGCGACAGGTACACGGCGGCTAAGACACACAGACACAGAGAGAGAGACAAAACACCAGTATAAGAAATTCAGTCCAAAAATATTAGATAAACAAAAATAAAGTGTTAATACAACCATTATTTTTCTACTTGTAAAATCACGCCTAACATATCTATATTATCTTCATTTCGTATTTCGAAAATATCACATGCTAGCAGGAAGTTTAAAAAGGCCTTTTGAAAAAAAAACGGTTAAGCAATAATCACCATTTGAACCTAATCCAGCAATGATAACTGTTATTTCGGCTAATATTAAAAGTAAAAGTTTATTGTGAAAAAAAATTATGAGAATTTCAAAAAGGAGCCTGAAAACCCTTAAAAAGCTACTGGGTTTAAATAAGAACTCCACCATTGGCATTGCCACGGTAAAACAGCATGTAGGAGAGATAGTCCCCTCATTTCCAACAACAAGGTTAGGGACTGTCTGTTTTTTCTATGGGAATTGCTTTATCCTTTGGTTCTTGCTTGAAATATTTCGGAGTGACTCTTTGATAATCAAATTTTTCCCAGGCACTAAATGGGCAAACAGTTTGTGATAACAATCTTACTGGCAATGCATTTGATTCGAAGAGTGTAGAAGATGTCTTTGAAGAAGAAACAAATCAACAATTGTTTGTTTTATAATGTAATTGTTTTCATGTGCTTAAAACGATAATTAAAACTGATTTTTGTGGGGATGACCGGTGTGGGTGAGTTGCATGACGGCGATGGCGGCGCCCATGGCAAATGCAAGGGCCACAGGCCCGTCGCCCAGGATGACGAGACACGTCAAGCCGATCAGCGAAGCGACGAGGTGGCCGCCGACAATGTTGCGGGGCTGCGCCAGCGGACTGTCCGGCACGGCGAAGGCAAGAAAGCAGGTCGCGCCGAACGGCGCCATCAGCAGATTGCTTCCTGTATAGGCCGCAAGTCCGGCAACGACGGCGATCGCCAGCCGGCACGCTTCCCGCAGGTTGGCTTCTTTCGCGACGCGACGAAAGTTGTTCATCTGTCTGCGGATTTCCGGGCAACTCGCAGAAAAACATCTCCTCCCCGCGCAGGAACGCCGCAGTTCTTTCGTAGTCCGTTTGGAAAGTCTGTTCCGACTTCGGAGAACTGCCATGAAAAAGATGCTGCTACTTCTTGTCACCCTCGGCTGTCTCTCGGTTTGCAAACCCGCACCGGCACCTGCCGCGGACACCATCCCCGTGGTAATGCGCTGGGTCAGTGCGTTGACGCGGAAGCGTGCGAGGTCGCGGACCGCGTACGAGAAGTCCAGGTCGTGGTCTTCTTGGTAGCGCTTCAGCTGACTTTCGCTCATCAACTGTTCGATCAGCGCTTTCGCGACGTCCGGTGTCACGCGGCCGAAATCGGGCTGGGGGACGATCTTGCCGTCGATGCGGAACCCGGGGGGCGAGCCGGCCTTGATGTGCAAGTCCGATGCTCCGGCGTCGACCATCTTGTGCAGCAGGTCTTGCGAAGCAGCTTGCCGATCGGACCGCGGTACCGATAACCACGAAGGTCGCGCGCCAACGTGTCGCGCTTCTTCTTCGACTCTCGCTGCAGACGCGTGCGCGCGTCACGGCGCAAGTCGGGATCCGACATGCGATGTCTGATCCGCGACAAGTCGTCGCACAATTCGAGCAGTTTCCACAGCGCTTCCACACGCTTGGGAGTTTTCATAAGTATCTACAGAGCCAGGGCTAAGATGAGAATGCCACAGGGCGAACCAACCATGGTGGCCGACCTGATCAGCTACGGGTCGACCATCCTGACCAGCGACGACGTGATGCCGGGCGTCGCCGACCTGATGCCGATGCTGCAGGTCGAGGCGACCTTCCCGGACGGCACCAAGCTGGTCACGGTCCACGACCCGATCCGCCCGGGCAAGAAGAAGGCGCCGAAGGGTGCGGTGACACCGGGCGAGATCATCGCCGGCAAGGGCAATCATCAGCTCAACGCCGGCCGGCCGACCGCAAAGGTCAAGGTCACCAACACCATCCCCGTTCCTTCACTCTTTTTCTGTCTCCCTCCCCTCATCCTCTCTCGTCCTCCTCCTCGTCTGATTATAAGTTTGAGAGAGCCACTTTGTTTGGAATTTGTGTGTTCTATACCGTGTATTTGCATCACCAAGATCACCCTTTAGTGGTATCCGGTTACATAAAAAAAGAGATCTAAGCTGAGCTAATGTTTCGTTGACAAGTTGTGGAACAATTTATGCAGGAAGATATGAGGTTGCATCAGGCTCTTGTTGATGGCTCTTTTGCCTTAAGTACTAAAATGGAGCGAAGAATGAGAGTATGGAGAGCTGAATGCATGCAATAAATGCTGTATGTTTATTTCAAGGAAGTGCCTTTGCAGTGTGTGATTGGAAAATAGTTAACAAGAAAATTATATACCAATGTTGTACACTCATTTTCGACTAAATGCCTTTCTTAAAAGGTTTTGAAAATTCGTTCTTATTATGCAATTTATGATCCCAGCTCCGATCTAGCATCCAAGATCTAGTCTGGATATAAATTTCTAATCGATATGATGTTAATATATGATTTTGCATTGATTACAACTGAGCCGTTTCGCACTAGAAAAAAATCGTATCAACACTGAACTACATTATTTGTGGTACCACTAAGCTAATACAGCCCCATTTAAGTTTTACCAAAGTAAATAATTTGGAAAAATCAGGGTTGCAGTGGTAGAAGACGCCTAGTAAGAGATTACACAGAAGGTTGAACACGTATATGATTAATACGTAATCCACAGCCACTTTTTTTTTTAGGCTGAAAGTTGAACTCCCAAAAAGTGGTTGGTGCACTTTAAGGCCATTTCGTCACGTTGAGAAATGCTTATCGATAGATATTGCTCCTCTCTTCCTATTTGTCACTGATTTTGAACTCTTCTTATTGATAGTTTATGCTCCGTCTTCTAACTGGTTGAGTTAACTGCTTTTGGAAAATGCTAATGGGGTCATGGCCTTTGTCGTTTCTATCTGTTTTCCTTGTTTTCTTTGGAATATTTTGAGTTCCCATTCTAGCAGTAGCCTCCTGCCCACAAAGGATCCTGGTTCACGATGACTCTTTAAATTCACAAAACTTACGTTCACTGAAATATTTTGCATTGATCCTTCAACAATTAATGGGCAATTAATTTACTTACTTGAATCAAAGTCGAATGGTTTGGGCGAGGGGTAAATGAGGACTAGGGACGGCCTTCACCGATGCTAAAATGCTATCCAGTTCCTCTCTCAGCATAGCTGGATTGCACAAATTTGGGCTCCTGAACTGAATATTGTCTGGCCACCATTGAGACGAACCAACTCAGAGAGAGTGGCGCACACCAAATATCCGACAAACGACAGACGGAATATGAATCGTGTGTATTTGGAAAACAACGCAAAACCGCTACCAAAGCACAGCCTGATGGGGAAGCAAAAACCGGATCAAAATCTCTGCGGATGGGGGGAAAGGGCTGTCTAATGTATGGACAGATATGTCTCGGTGCTCGACAAACTACCCACGTCGATCACCACGCTTGCCTCGTTTCTCTTTCCTCTGACCCGATTGTCGTTTTATAAAAGTCTTTATTTTGTTGCCTGGTGCCCTCATAAATATTTCAAAAGACAGTTTTTTGAAGCCCTTTCCAGTGATCTTAAGTGGTTTCTTATAACAAACATGAGTGTATGTTCACATAGTCTTACACCAGTAGAATTACACTCACCATTCCTTTAATGCTTGAGAATTTATCCGACGTTATGACATTTCTGATTCTTCGATAATGACACTGGGTAGAATGTATCAAATGTCAGGAAAAGAGGCGGCAAGTGACTTGAGATGCCTTATTTCAAAGGGGTTACATACGTCCTTAGACCAAAACTCAAGAAATATAACACTAGTATTAACTTCCCTTCTAGAACCCCCATTTCCTTGTTTCTCACGTAAAGGAAAAGATAGAGGTCGAAGTACTAACAACCCGGCTGCAGGGAGTACTAACTCCCTGTACCTGCTTTAGATCATATATAGGCCTTTGCAGTGGTGACTCACCGTAATCTTTACTGTGCAGGCTCAAGGAATATATAGACTATGGAAACCATGTTGTGAGAAATATAAGCCGTTCTATTCTTAAACCAGTTGTACCAGTTGCATCTTGCGTGCAAGCAAAGATGTACAAATTGGTTCGTTTACACGATGCAACATGTTTGGCGCAACATGCTGTATCAACATGTAGCACCGTGTATACGGGGCTTAACAATTTGTGTAGTACAAGTAACGTCCTATGTGATACGAAATTTACGTAAAACAAATCTAATTAAATATTCCTGTTCCTGAATTGCAAGAAGAGATATTCCGTTTTTTTCTAACTGTGATTTTACTCAATTTCTATTGAAATGAACATAAGCCCAAACTCCATGCCCGTCCCATATAAGTAAATGAAGCGCAATCCAGGAAGTTCTGTTATTCATCATTATTTGATGGATATCAAATTAAAACCAGGACATTATTTTCAAATTGAATCTGTTGAATTTTACTTATGGTTTTACTTAAGATTACTCTGCTGATTCACTTTTTATTCATTTACACATTGCGGAAATCCACCTGGATTTAGAAATTCTTGAAAAAACTTTTTCATATTTATCTTTTCATTGTTTTCTGTTCAAATAATAGCAGAAAATCCTGAAACTCCTTTATGGATTTTTTCTTTCCTCGTGACAAACTCCTAGAAGAAAATATCCTTCGTGTGGCTCTTTCCCCGAAGCCCCCCTTCCAATCAAAAAATCCCCCTGAAAATGTCTCTACACTTCCCAATAACCATTACTGTATGTAAACGCCGGTCAAATTTCTATCTTTCAGCCCCTCCTCCAGGGACTGTGGAGGGCTTGACCCGACCGGAATGAGGTCCAGTTGGTCCTGGGTAATTTGCGGGCCATTGTTGAAAACCCGCTGCTGGACACACCCTGTAACCAATGGAAGGGATATGAGTGCTGCGCCCAGCGCCCGGACATATTTACCTTTAGTGCTGGATTTTTTGGCCGTCATATCGAATTTCATACTCTGTAATCTCGAAATTGTATCGAATTGCCTATATCAGTCAGGTCATAGATTCAACCAGTAAGCTCGGCAGATTGTTGTTCTGCGGCTGATCGCTTATGTGCTCAACAGTAGTAACCGATCAGATTACGCCTCCTTCCATATCCGGCAAATGTTGGGACTTATTATAACCGGTATGGCTTTTCGATTGATTCCCAAATTTATTTTTATGGGCGGCGCGGTAGCTGCGATTGGTAGCGTCGCCGTATTCGCCTTTTGGATAATCGGTTTTATCGGCGCCGTACAGGGCGATGAAAGAAGAATACCGATTATCGGAGATTCTATTCAGCAGTGGTTTAAGTCGGTGTGATGTCTCAAAATTTCGATTGGATACATTTGGAAAATGAATGGCTCGAGAGAAGTGCTGCTTGCCCTCCAATCTCTTGTAACTCTTAAAAAGGATATCATATTCTCGTGTTGTTATTTGAGTGTAAGGGGGACGACTTCCCCCTTCATATATCTAGTAAAAAGATTTAAACAAGTGAAGACAAAGTGGAAACATTTTAAATGCATTTTGTTTCCTGTTAAATGCAAATTATGTTCTAGTCTTGAGAAGCCATGGGGTTTGTCGCGTCGACACAGAAATCCCACGACGTCGTGCTGAATGCCGCGATGACTGGCCGTGCGACGGCGAGGTGTTGCGCACGTTCAGTGAACACGTCGCCGAGCAGAATGCCGGCGATCACCCAGCTCAGGTAACCGGCGACCGCGAAGATCGGGCCGACGATGATCGGTACATGCCACAGCTTCGGCCCCATCGCGGCCGTGTGGTGATACTGACCGAACGGGAAGCCCGTGATGATGCTGAGATTCTCCGTGAGATTCGTGATTCGCCTTGATCTGACCTTTAAGATCTCCAGGGGATATTGAAAAACGCATTTTTGCCAGTCCAGAGCTTATTGGATTAGGAAATTAGAAGACATGGCTTCTTTTGCTCAACCTTTAGATTTCTGTATATTATAAGTAGCTTTGGACAAAAACTGCTTAAAAACTGCTTTGTAGTGTGCAAAAACTATTAAAATTTTTAACATCCGTGTTATTAAATCGACCATATTTCCCAGTAACTTCTAGCCCTTTTTTAAAATAATAAGGACCAGCAGACAGTGAGAACGAACGCGAGTGAAGTTGGGGAAGATCAGATGGAGGACTGTTGAGCAACACCTACGTCGTTCTCGTCGTCAATCAGCTTGACGCTCAATGTGTTGTCGTCTTGCACAGTCAGAACACCCGTGTCCGTCCCGTAGATGGACTCGAGAACCTCAATCTCCTCCTTCCGTCGTTGAACATACTGCGCATGCTAGGTCATGAGGAGGAGAGACGTGAGGGAAGGGACGAGACGCGGACAACCTCCGTGTTTTAGATATATTTAAAATATCCGTATTTTTTTTATCATGAACTTCCATGACGTTTTATTACCTGTTCTAAAACACTAGAAAGGCAACATAGAAGCCCATGTCGTCTAAGAAAATTTCAAGAGAAAGTCATAAAATATATTTTTCCTAATTTTGTCTCACAAGCTATTCCTTAGCTTTTGGTCATTCATTGCGGTTGATTTATTCATTGACTTGCTTATTCTACTTTATATTTCGTGTATTCGTTTCTAAATTAACTGCGGTATACAAGTGAGTTTTTCAAATTTCTCCTTTTTTGTTTGTTTGTTTGTTCGTTTGTTCGTTTGCTTGCTCGCTTGTTGGAGCGCGGTTCATCTGATGTTGACGTTCTTTGGAATGTGTGACCCATATGCCTTGCGGATCATATCGCTGATATGCACATATAATTGTTTTGATTGTTCTTTTGCAATTTCGAAAAAGTTGGCCACATAAGGACGTGCATGTAATTGTGGTAACGGACGGTTCTAGAATTCTTGGTCTTGGCGACAGCAGCAGTTCGCGGCGCCCGTCCGGGTACTCCAATTCGAAACTGGAACTGCGGCCGCGGGAGTGGCTGTGGGGAAACAGCGTGTACAGCACCGCGTCGCGGGTGAACTGATGGTAGGCGGCCTCTTCGTGATCGGGCGTCTGCGGGTCGATGTGGATGGTGGGATCGAGAACCACCTGATGTCTCAGGAAGTTGTCCGGCGGCGCGTCGGCGAAGTACAGGCCCATACGGGAGTGGTCGGTGCTGGCGCGGCCGGTGACGATGCCCAGCAGCAGCGCGAACTGCAGCGTATAGAGCGCGAGCCAGGGAACGAAGCGGCGCGTCTCGGGGTCGAGCAGGAAATAGCCGAGGTTCGACGATACGAAGGCGAGCAGCAGGACGCGGGCGACGGCGACGTTCCGCGACTTCGGGTCCGTCATGCCGGGCCCGATCAGCCGGGGTGGAGCTCGCTCGCCCGCTGGCGCCTCGGCGCGGGCGTCACCGCGTAGACCATCGCGTCGACCTCCCGAAAGAACCCGCTTTGGGAACTTTCTGATTCCTCTGATGATCGGCGCCGATGATATGGTTTTTCCGAGAATCAATCGGCTTTCTTATCAAATCTTTTTGATTAGTGCTCTTGTTTTGATTGCCTCATTTTTTGTTCGCGGTGGCGGTTTTGGGGGCGCCTGGACGGCATATCCTCCCTTGTCTGCAAATGCTGATTACAGTCTAACAAAATGGGGGTCGACGCTCTGGCTGGTGGCAGTCGCCTTAGAGTTTGTGGCCTTCTTGCTTGGTGGCGAGGGCACGCTGGTGTGGCCCCCGCGCGGCGACCGCGGCTTCGGTTACGACCCCATGTTCGTCGCCGACGGCGATACCGGGACGTTCGGGGAAATCGACCCGGCGGAAAAACACGCCAAAAGCCACCGCGCGGTCGCGTTCGAGAAGCTGATCGGGGCCTGTTTTCCGGCATCGTCCTGACATGACGGCCGCAACCCCCGTTCCCGGCGGTTTCGCGCTTTACGTCCATTGGCCTTTCTGCGAATCGAAATGTCCCTATTCTCCGACTGGGCGCAGGGCCTCGACGCGCCAGGGATCGAGCTCGTGACCCTCGATGCGGTGTTGATGAGCCGCGCTGCGGAAGACCGGAAAGATCGCCTGGAGGTCGAAGATCACCTGCGTGCTCTGTTGCGCCGGCGCGAAGCGAAGGACGTCGAGCTCTGCCTGCGCCTCGAGCTCGCGCGCACGCTGCTCGAGATGCGGCGTGACTCGGAGGCGGCGGCCCAGCTGACCCGCGCCAGTCGATGGCTCGATGAGCAGGGTGGAATTTTTAATCAAGTTGTATTTGTGTGTAATTCTTTGAATTAGATGCAAGATGCATTTATATGAAATAGGCATTAAGCTTTGATTGAATAAAGTAAGCTATTTATCTTATTTAAATTTAAAAGATGGGGGATATGAATAAATTAACATGAGTTATGTTAAAGAAATAATTGCTAATCATTACAATAAATCAATAAAAAATACCGGTAATCTTTATTTGTGCATGTATCCTTCAAATGTCAAATTGTAAATTCAACCCTGAGGTGTCTCTGCATATCCTCGGTGCATGCAGCAAAGACTGAGTCGCCGCGCCGCCGCAAAGATTGAATGTGACCCGGCGCGGGACGCGAATTTGGGCATCTGAGGCTCGCACGGCCAAGCGCACACATTACGCACACACAGGGCACCGCCCTGAGCGTGGTTAGTCGGTCCGATTGGCCGTGCCACCCACAGGCGCCCGAATCCGCGTCCCGCGCCGGCCGCAACTTAACCTTTGCGACTTCGTGGCGACCCCCGGTGCGTATAGTGACTACATTTTCACACGGGGATGTACGTATGGAGGGTCAAATTTTCTAACCTAAAATTGTGGATCTACTCAAAATTTTCTACCAAAAAATTCATCATATCTCCTACCCAAAAATAAGTGAACTTCATGTACCACAAGAATCGAACCCCAAGAAATAGCAGAGCTTAATATCATTTACCCAAAAATAGGAAACTTTAGATAAAAATTCTAGACCCAGAAGATGGCTTTCAAGCAAAAATCCAGACCCAAAACATGGTCGCCACTCGGCTATGAAAAGCCATTGGTGTTTCTCCCACGACTCGTCGACAATTCGAGTGGGGGTCAGGTGTGGACCGCATCCGATCGCTGGGGACTGCTAGGCAATCAAATGTTTCATTTGTCTTATGGCAAATGCACCATGCATTTGGTGCTTCGTGATCAGGTGCTCGCTTCCGGCGGTCACCAGGGCGTGGAGTCGCAAGGCGCGATAGTGTCTTTTCCATACAGTATTGAACGCGGTGACAGTCGTTTGCCCATGTATTTATGGCGATAATAAAGCACCAGAAGCAATTACCCTGCCTTATAAAGAAATTTACAAACAACTTCACACTGGTCAATTTTTATCGACCGTTTTTGAAATTGATGTAAATGGTAAAAAATCACAAGTTTTGGCTCGTGATTGCCAAGTGCATCCGGTAAAAGATTTCCCAATGCATGTGGATTTCTTACGCATTGGTAAGGGAACGAAAGTTTCTGTTTCTGTTGCAGTACAATTTCTTAATGAAGATACATGCCCAGGGAAACTACAGTTAAACCATATCTTTAGCTTTATCAAATCTCCGATGGGTATACTTTAAAACGACTAGAGATTTGCGCAAAGATCAATTATACAAATTAGCAAATAAAACGTAACTGTAAACTTGTCTTTTCTTAATAAATTAGGGGCATAAATCATTGGGTTTTTTTTAATTTTGGCTAGAGTGGAGACAACTAATTAGAGAAGGAAAACTTAACAGTTTTGATTGAAAAGGGAGGATAATTAGAGAGGGGTGTTTAAATGTAAAAATCTCCAGTAAAAAAACAATTACTATTTAGTAAGCATTTCGTCAAAAAAAAGAGACTGGATGAAAACCATTGCTATTCTGATAGATTACTTAAACTGCTTCTTCTTTGATATTCTAGTGTTTGGTTTGTGAACCATTCTAGTGTTTAATTTGTGAACCAGGTTGTAAACGAGTTTTTAACTTAGCTTTGTAATCCACATTAAAGAATTTTATACATACATACATACATTTGGTCTACGGTTTGAAACCTAAATCTCGGGGAACACAGACAGAGCATACTGGGGAGCACTTACCTTCCGATTCGCTAACACCTATTGCACCAGCAAATCCATCCATAGCATGAACAAGTAAATCGCCGACTCGAACTCCTTGATAGCCGATCTCTTTAACCGATTGAGTAAAACCATCAGTGCGGCGCTTAGAACGAAGTGTAACCTGCCCATCACGAAATGCGGTTACAACACCATCTTGATTCCTTACAGCACGCTGCATTCTATTGAATAGATACTTTGATTTGCCCCCGCGACTTACAAGCGCTTTGGCATTACGCGCCCGATTGTACGGTCGTATTGGAAGGCACAGAAGCGACGTCGACGAATCCAAACAAAGCCAATTTACGGATCGTTCCCCTAGGTAATATCGAATGGAAGGCGGAAATCGTAAGCGGCCGGGAAAAACCTTTTATTCAGGGCTGGTATAGCGCGGACTACGGCGTCAAAACGCCCAATCCTACCGTTGTATACGCTACGCGCATTGATCAATCTGTCGCCTTCGCCTGGGCTTCGAAGTCGGCACGGACTACCAGCGCCGTTGCGGTTATGAAATACATGGCCGCACCGGCGAGAGTCTGAGTGAGCACTGGCAGGATGGCGCGCGTACCTTTCACGGTCTGCACATCCATGGCTTTCCGAACCTGTTCATGATGGGACACACACAGACGGGTTTTACCGCCAACTATCCCCATGCCTTGAGCGAACAGTCTCAGCACATCGGCTACATCATCAACCAGTGTCAGGCGGGTAATCACAGTGTGGTGGAAGTTTGCTCCTATTCAAATGTTCAAAAGCTATACACGTCTACTGTTATAGCGAAATTCTGGAACAGTATGAAGTCAAGTGCGAAGGAGGTTCTGGACAAGAATTCAATGTGTTTGTCTGGGGAGGGACGCAACAATTCACCAGGACATTCAGCTCCTTTCCGCACTTGTGTCTTAATGCAACACTTCACAAAGCTGATTGTAGATTTTGAGGTCACAGACATACGGTGGCCCACAAGTATCACTACAAGTTTCAGGACCTCACGGCACTTCAACAAAACTTAAGTTTAATGTATTTAAGTTACACGAGGTCAGCATTTTAAAACGAGTCCATGAGCTTCAAAGCTTAGAGTTAAGGCCTACAGCATTTCATGTAAACCAACAAAAAATAATCAAAGATAAGGAACATAAAAAAGCGCTAAGAGAGCGAATAAAAGCATCTCTTGTCCATAAAGGTGCATACATTCAATTCATAAATCAGCCTTTTGGCGATACAGGAAAATCAGTTAAAGAGTTAATTCTGACTTTCTACGTTTGTAGGTTGCGTTGATGTACAGTTACGACGATCCAATTGGTTTTATATCCGCTTTTTATGGTTGTCTAATCGCTGGTGTAGTTCCTGTGCCAATCGACCCTCCTGTTAAGAAAGAGGTGTGCTTTTTCATTCACATTCGATTTTATTGGACCTTCCAGGTCATTCGTAGACTGCAACATTCCTTATTTTCATTGACTTACATTTCTCTCGCTATTGCATTTTCTTTTTTATCACAGTAACATTCCATAAGCTCTCGAACCTCAAGATAGTAGAGCGCGCCGATGACACTGCCGCCAGACACAGTCGAAATCGTTTCCACGCTTCGCAATGCATCGATCTCGGCTAGCCGTGCGAGCGCCCCTAGCTGGTAGAGGGCCGCGCGAAACCCGCCCCCTGACAGGGCGATGCCTACGTTTCCGCGCCACGCACAAAGAGCGGGTCGGGCTCTCTTGGCCCGTTCGGTGTCATTGGACCCCACAAGGTGTGAAACGGCTTGCCATGCTCCGTGCCATTGTAATAGCTACGTATGGTGGAAAAATGAAGATAGTAGACTATTTTATGATTGAACAAGGTAAAGAATGTGATTAAAGGCCCCGTAGTTTTATAGCAAAGACATGTGATATACCTTGAACAATTTTGTTGGTGCCTTATTTTTGCCTTATATGTTTACCCTCTGCCCCAGTTCAATATAGATGTTACCGAGAAATAAACCTATAAAGTTTGTTTATTTTTTAATTATAGTCGACCTGGTGGAAGTCATGTAAAGCCTTCAAGAGTAAGACGAGTTTTGCTACCTCCAGCGGTCGTGGCTCAACGTTATCAGCCATAAGCGACCACGACGATGCTGAACAGTGGCCAGAACCCCCGGACGATGTCGTTTCCGAGTTCATAAGACACCATTTGAAGAACTTTAACGGGGGTAGCTTCCGCTCGGATTTTAGCAATGACTCGATGGACGAGCACGAGAGAGACAGAACCCTGAATTCCATGAAAAAGGTACAATTTGAAGTTTCTGGGACGCTGTAACTTTGCGGTGTACACTGATCAGTTTTGAAGTTTTTGTCTTGGAGATAAAATGTCGCTGCCGAGCTTTAATAATCCGCCGCTAGAGGAAGTGGTTTTGGGAGCGCAATTCTCTTCTCCGGAAGGGTTTAACTCCACACATAACGGTCAAGTATGGGGACTCTATGAGTCTGAATTTCCAGTTGTTCAGGATCAGCCGCGGTTGGAGCCTCAATTTGAAGTGTTTGGGGGGCAATCACCGCAGCAGGGAATTAGGTTTGATTTTGGGCCTGCTCCAGAGTATCTTTCAGTAGGAGGGGATTTTGCGCGGGAGAAATTCGCCATGGAAGGGTTTACAACGGGATAAATTCTCAAGAGGGAATTTTCTGTGGGAGCATATTTCTACTAAGGGGTGGAGTATCTTCGGGAAAACTTTTCCACGGAGGAGGCGATTTCCGGCATGACCTTAAAATCAATCTTTTTAAGTGAGTCTCTTTCAAATGAAAGCGCGCTAAGAATAATTTTTCACCTGGAACCATCTGCAAGAATTTTTCGGTGGAGTATTTTCTTTCGTAATGTCTTTTCTATAACATTGTGGGTTGAGGAGGAAGGGTTTTTATTCATATTAATTAAAAACTTGTACATTATTTGGTCGGTCATCTACGGGACTGAAGCCATCTCCACTCCAATCGTTTCGATATTCTTGAATACATGTGTGTCTTAATGAACCCTTTTATTCAAACAATATTTTCATATTCTATATGTTATATCTGAACATTTAATGAACACGTGTTGGTGTCATTTTAATAAAAGATTGAGAGAGAAAGAAATATACCCCTCCTTCCCTTCCTCCAATTCAGTTTTTTTTATTTGTTTTCGTCCCACTTTTATTAAGTAGGCTCTGGTACCCAGGGTAACAAAAAGCGTTTTTCAATCACCCTTATATCGAACAGTGCAATGTTTGATAAAAAGGTTTAAATTATGGCAATACAGTTTCGAGTGAAAGTTTCAATGTGAAGCAAAGCAAGGCTTAAGCGAGATTTCAATGCACAGCGTCAAATTCAACGCAAAGGCATTTGTAAATGAGAGACGGACGAAGACCATTAGAAAGCTGGTGACATCAGCTTTCTAACAGTACCTATAGGATCCCATAACTCTTGTTCCATCTCTCACAATATCCCAGTCACAACCCCCGCCGCAGGGCAGGGAGCGGAGAAGCACAGCACCAACAGCAACAGCACACCCAACATGGACAACATGGACCTAAAGTCCCCATGCGTCGTCAGAGTTTCGGGACTATGTGCTGCTTTAGGGAATTGGGTGAAGATAGATACTCACTCTCTCCTTAATTTTTCATTTGAATGTTGAATATAGACATGGAGCAAGGCAAAATCTACTTGGTCTCATTCATTGTATGTTCTCTTCTTTGCCTCAAATGGATATTTTAAAGCCAGGCAGCCCTCCCCCCTCCACCAAAAGCAACGTACCAGCTGTCGTCCTTCGACACAATGTTTTAAGTACTTGACTGTCCATCACCTTACTAGAACCCCAATATTTTGTACTTATCAATTGTTTTCTTCCATAATTTTTTCAAGGCATCTGCACATCTTTATGTAAAAAAAAAAAGAAAAAAGAAACCAGTTCCTTTTCATCTTAAAATGGCGAATTCAACAATATTTCTGTTATGTGGATGACACTGTTGTCTAGGTTTTATAGTGAACTCTTGCATTACTTTTATGATTAGGTAACATCATGAACTCGGAATTACATCATCTTGCAATTTTGGAATCCCAAAAAAGACTAATTTTTGCCAAAATGACATATTGTCAACGTTTTAGCAAAAGGTTGCATTTCTTCTTTCTTGGATCGCATACGAAAGATTTGTAATGCTTCCAAACCACCACAAAAACTCACCACTTACAGCAATGTCAACAGTATGGTTAGGGAGAGGACCTACCGCTGGGGTGATCTTTTTTATCTCTTCTTTTCGAGAGGTGGCTTTTGGTGGATAAGTTTGTCCAATTAAAGTTGTTGCAATGGCTAAAAAGATCAAAAGTTTCATTTTCATTAGAACTCCACCCTCCCCTTAAAGACAATTCCTGAGAAGGCCATATTCCCATTGACCAATGGGGCCGCCTGTACCTTGTGGTGATTGCTCAAATCTTAGAGATTTTTGCAGTTTCTGCATCAGTCCAGAACTGCCTTCTTCAATTTTTCTAGCATAAAGTTACCTAAACCTTACTAAAATTGGAGATATTTGCCTTTTTATCATAGAACACATTAATATTTATGTTTTCATCTTTTTTTTGCTGTTATTTGACATTCGTGGAAGCAACCAAACCCTATTATAGTAAAAGAAGCTGCTGAAGGTTCGAGAATTATCTAAAAAACGACCACCAATATAGATTGGGGTTAAAGCAACGCGTTGCATAGTTGAGTAAGTTCTTGACATGATTTTCAAGACACCGAAGTAACTCTTAAAAAGTTTAGCGGCTGTCTTAGGTGAACCCAAGATGCTCTAAGCTCGTTTTCACGTTTCTTCCAAATCTCAACCTTTGATATAGAAGATCTTTATTCAGAAGGAAGGTCTTTTCCGTCCAACCCCACTGGTACTCTGTTATGTTAATTGACCAAAATATCAGTCAGACGCCAAGCGAATTCTTCTTCCCGAGCGGCTAAGTTTTCAGCTAAATAATATAAGACCTGCGCTCTGGCGTGTCCGCTCCGGTTGGCCCAGTTACTATTGGCGCGCGCCGCTTCCACCGCGTTTCTGATATCTTTTCGGTTGCCGCGCGAAACTTCTCCGATATAGGCGCCGACGCTATTTCTTATAAGCATACTGTAGCCGCCGTCGGGTCGCGCCTGTTTCCCGCCGATATACATTTTAGCCGTTCTATCAATGTTGGCCGCGGGGTTCGAGTTGCGTACACGCGTTCGCTATCGGGATACGGTTCCCGTCACGAGTGGTACGGAGAGTGATACGCGCAACGACCTCGATCCGTGGCCCTTCCAGGAGCGCTTCGCATGTCGACCTCCTCCGCAGCCCTCGTCACGGCCGTCCTCGGCCTGCTCTCTCCTACGCCCCAAGCCCCCGCCGGCGACCCGACGTCGGTCGCCACGGCGGAGCCGTTCGCGGACGTCGCCGGCAAGCTGTACTGGATCGGCGTCCCCGAGGACCATCGAAAGATGCCGGTCGCCGCCGACCAGCACCTCCGCATTGTCGATCAGATTCCGCGCCGCCGCTGGAAGGGCTTCGATGCCGTCCTCGCCGATGCCGACGATATGCAGCCAGGCGGTCATTCGGTGCCGCTCGTCAGGGCGTTGACCGCGGCCGCTGCCAAGGCGCTGCCGCCGCGCCGTCCGCGCAAGGCGACAAAGGGGACGCCGTGCTCGCCCGCGATGAGCGCCTCTTTCGATTCTGCAGCCATTGGCCTGCTTCGTTATGTATGGATGTTAAAGTTGTCAAAATGAGCTGATATGCGTGTGTTTTTGCAGATCCATCTGGAGAGGTGATGAAGAAGATATGGAATGTTGGCACTCAATATCAGGAAAACAAATATTATTATTATGAAGGAATCTCAGGTTAGTTTTTCATTCATATTTCGGTCACCATTGGTCACTAGCGAAATTTTGATATAGAGCAAAGTCTTGGAAAGGTATAATCGTTTTGCATGTCATTTGTAGATTGCCACAGCTTGAAATTGGAAGGTTGGTGAACCGTTTAGCATAGGCCCATGCAAAAGATGAGGCGGCGTTGGTACACACAGTGCGTGGCTCGATTGCAACGATTTCAGATTACAGCTCTGTGGATCAAGCGGGTAGATGCGTATCGGTCACGGGATTGCCGCAATCCAAGCCTTAGTGCCCCCAGATTGGCGGCTGATAATGCTGCCTTGAAAGGGCGGCTGAAAAAGCGCCGCAAGAGGGGTAGGAGCTGCGAGACGGCTCGCCCTCCCAGGCCCGCGCCATCGAGCGCAGCACCTGCGCCAACTGCGCCGCTGGATCCTGCGGAAAGGGTTCTTCGGCCTCGTCTTCATAGGCGCGCAGCGCTTCGGACAGCGCCTGCGGCCCCTCGGCGGTGATCTCTTCAAAGACATCCGGGGCGAGCCGCGCCACATGCAGGGCGTAAGCCTCGACAAACCTTGCATAAAGCGCCGAGGCCGCGTGGCGCCCCAGAGTATCGCACATCTCGACGTAACGAGCATCGTTGCAAATAATCTCCTAGACCACACTGTTTTCCATGCCCAGAACTTGGGAGAAAAAACAAGCATAATTTAAATAAAACAGTTGAAAAAAAAAACAGTGAAATAAAACTATCGATAATCTGGATCTAATTTTGCTTTTACTATGTCAATTTTTCATTAGACACAAGAAAAACATTACTAGCTGATGAATACGGAACACTATTTTGTATAAACTATACAAAGAAAGAAGGCTGGGCGAAATGATTGCAACCTGTCCCCTATACTTTAGAATTTTATTTCAAGCCTGGCTTATTCTTTAGTATTTACTGAGTCACCCTAAGTAAAAGAATACATCAATCATAATAATAAATTGCGACGGAAAGGGAACGAATGATTTCAAGAAATATTTCTTCAAATTAATTTCGACGTAGTAGAAGTAGAAGACTTAGACCCTAATCATAGTTATCTTTGACAATTTTCTAACGGTTAAGGATTACAAAAACATTGAAGATTTATTCATGATAGGTAGAAAACAACATGCATCACTCCAATTCAGCATGACTTTTTCCTATTTCTCAGATCAGTTATCCTCAATGATTATGTATACTAAAACCACTTTTCATGGCTTCTGAGTGAACAAAGAAAGCTCCTCGAATAACGATTCGAGCACCTGCTTGTACGCCTTGTATCACCTTCCATGCACCAATGCTTTTTATGACCTTGACTTCTTGTGCTTTAAAATGATTAGGTTGTGTTTCGAGATAGACAGCTTGATCCCCATCAGGCGTGCGAACCAATGCGCGTTGTGGGTAACACCATCAAACCACGTGGCATGTTCTGGATGGACATTGTACGACAAGGACTAATCCCTAGACGCCGGCCGGAATATTTTTGAATGGATGGCGTGGATGTTACCAGGAGGACGGCTCAGAGAAAGTCCAAGGTCGATGTGATCCCGGACGTTGGTTGGGGAAATTGATCTAACGGTGAGGGTTGGCGTAACGTACGGCGGACATTCTGACCTCCAGGATCACAATGCACTTTATTTCTAAAAAATTCAAAAATAATGACCATGTTTTATAAAATAGTAAAAGTCATTAGCTATTTTTGAGTGTTGGTTACACATTGATCACTATTGAAATTAAATAAAGATTGGACACCCTTTATTACTTTAAAATATATAGACGACGCATAAACTTTTAAGCTATTTGGTTAACTGAAGTTGGCGGAGTAAAATCAGTCGGTTGTCAAGTGCCGACTAAGTAACACCTGCTAGGCTCGCAAAATCTCTAAGCATTACAATTTGTAGGCGTGGTCCCTGTCACCAATTCATTTAAAGGCTGAATGTCTGAAAGATAGGCTGTGAATTTCTATAATATTTTTTCTTGTTATTAAGGTAACTTTCCTTTTCAGCCATCACTTTTCTTTTCATCTTCATTTATGCTAAACACAACTAATTTTTGTCAAGACAAAGTATGTCTATTTGTCAGTTGTACACCCTCTAAACATTTCTGTTAGAAAAATCCAGTTCTGTAGGCTATTGTCTGGCAAGAGACAACAATAGGTTTTGTCCAATGCTACTTTTTATTGTGATCGGACGCGCCGGTGGGTGTGGGCTGGATCCGCTCGTAGAGATTCTCTTCCCCGATGTAGGGCAGCAAGAAAATCGTCCAGCTCAACCCGGGTTGCCCGCGGGTTTTAGATACGGTGCTTCCGGTGGGATAGGTCTCCTGAGCCGCGTGGTGCGCCTGCAAACCGATGCCTAGTTGCCGCAGGTTGTTCGCACACTCGGTGCGACGGGCGGCCTCACGCGCCGATCCCACCGCGGGCAGCAGCAGCGCCGTCAGCATCGCTAGCTCTGGTTCTGATAGAAAGCAAACAATTCCCGAACAGGTAGTAGTGCAAGCATACTGAATAACTCAGATTTGTTCTTCTTGTATCAGACTATTTTAATGTGAATCAACAACAATGTCAAAACAGGATAGTTGCAAACTATAAACAGTCGTTTGCAAACATCTAAAAAAACATAACGAAAGAGTAAATGAGTAGCTATTAAGAAGCAAGTTTTGTTTCTAAAATGAATGTGACTGCGTTCTTTTCTGTTGTGTGTTTTCTTCTTTCAATAAGCTGGCACGCAATCTCACATTATTTGTGTTTTTGTTCGTGTTGCCTCCTTTTGAACAATAATGTGATCGGAATAATGATTTGCTGTGGAGAATTTTTAAGGTTTAATCTGTTTCAACCAGCACGTTTGGCAGGTGTCATCTCTCTGTTGTCACTGTTGTCATGGGATATGAAAATAAAGGCCAACCACGAGAAGGTACGCGCAAGGCATACTGGTTGAAACAGACCCATCAAGCTATCACAATCTAAGTTTTACCAAATTATCTACATTCCTTAAATGTAAAAATTCCACCTTTTATTTTTTTTGTTGTTTACTTAACTAAACCAAATAAATTTTTTTTTTTTTTTTTTAATTTTAGCCAGATTTTCAATCAATCATTAAGGAATTAGAGTAATTTACTACCTTTTGGAAATTACTTTCTTTACTGCTTAATTAAACCTGTTCTCCATTGTCTCTTTTTTACTCATTTAGCTGTTATATGTTATATTAGCTGTTATTATCATGTCTTATTACATCCACCGGTTCATTAATGTCAAATCTATCCGTTTACCGAGCAAAAAATTGTTTGTTGGAGTGGGTCAACAATTCAAATAAAATATATTTTTTGATAGCTGGAATAATAATTACAAATAAATTCTTTATTAATACTTTATAATTGTGGGTGGGGGCTGGAACCCAAAACCTCCTCTCCTGTGCACTCCCTTTATTATAATATAAGTGATTTTTTATTAGAATCAATGTTCTGACTAATATTTTTGTTTTAAATTTTGTCGAACTGTTTGATATTGTATTTATTTTAAATATTTTGTTAAATTCAAAAGCACGTAGATGTGACAAATTCGGTATGTGATCATGTGAACATGAGCTATTAGAGTGTTATTGAAAAATGCAGTTTTTCGTAAAATAATTTTTTAATTCTTTTAATTAAAGAAGGTCTTTAACCACACTAATTTCCTTTCAAATGAGCCATTAAACAACTTTCTACGATGTTCCAGAGCCAAGCTATCTGAGGAGGGGAAAAATATTTCGCATTTTGTTTCTTAAAACAATAGAAAATTTAAGAAACTTTGACTACTGAGCTCGAAAATTTTCCTTTCCGCGTGAAACTGTGCCGAGCCTTGGCTTGTCTTTTCCAAAGCCGAGCCTTGCCAGGCCGAGCCAAGCCGAACCGAGCCGAGCCGAGCCGAGTCTGGCCGAGCCAAGAACAGGGCTAATGCTTATTATATCATATCAACGGAGCCTCAGAATGTCTAGATACGGCCTCGTGTGTTTGAGATGACTGAATTACAGTCCATTAATTACTTTTTACTCTTAAAAAGAGCACTAGAACTTCCAATTTCCAATCGAATGATCTGTTTTCGAAGTTTCTACGATGAATACTTCTATACTAAGTGCTTTGGTAAGGAATAAAAGAAAAAAACACTAATAAATAATTCGTTGTGCCCACATCGCTCTTTACCTCAGCAGGTCTAGTTTGCTACCTATGATTTCTGGTTAATTTGACTTTTACATGTTCTTTGGACTATTTTAAATAACATTGGTATCTCACAATTTCTTCATACTGTTCTTTTTTTCCATCCCTGTCTTCCAGAGTCAAAGAGCATCGAGGATGCTCGGCCTCTTGAAGACGCTGCTTGAAATGCAGCTCAAAAGCGTACCCTTCAATAACCTTGTTTGAAAGAGCACGAGCTACATTCCGCAGTCGTTCAATGTTTGATGGAATATTCTTCAAGACTTCACCGGAAGCAAATGCACTAACAAGGCGCGGTTTAGCGTCTACATGTTCGAATTCTCCCGGAATGAGCAGAAAGTCAGCTAAAAATGGATTAGAACGCAACCAATTCCTTTCTATTGCCTTTTTTAATTCAATTCAACCTCTTCTCAGAATGTTTGAGAACTCCAACAAATACGAAAGTATTAGTGGATTTTAAGGTTCAAAAATAAGCAGGGGCATGCAGTTCCCGATCACAGTAGGGTTCCCATGCCCCTCTTTACGGCCGAGCCCCCTTCTAAACTCCAGTATATCGGATCAAAAAATTATAGATATCTTGTTCAGAAACGTCGGAAGTTTCTGATCCCCTTGACCTATGTTAGGTCTATTTGTACCGGAACATCATGATTTTCTAATATATTTTCTTTCTGTCAAAATTATAAAGTGTACTGTGCGGTATTGCCTATTTATCAGTGTTATCACGTTAAATACTCAAAATATAAGTGAAAACTAATAAGTTAGGCTTGAAAATACTTTTCATCATTAACAGTTGATTTTTAAATCTGATTAAACTTTCTAAGGAAAGCTAAACCTTCGTAAGCTATTTGTTGTCATATTTTTGGCTTTTCTTTCTTGTCCAAATTTAATTCTAACCAATATTCCCAGAGGGAATGTTATCCCACGGGAATAAAACTTCCTTATGTCATGGAATCACAAGGATAGTTAACACTATAGAGATTACCAGCCACAAGTTATACAAACAAGATTCTGGCCACAAACAAAATAACAAGAATAAGAACTAGAACGGAATTTACTTCCAAAAAATAAACTGTTATCTAGTACTTCATGAAAAATAAAGGTAACAATACTATACTATAACGTTAATTGAACTTTTAATTTCCGTTAGAATTAGCCATTTTGCGACATTCTAGGACCACTGAGTCGATACGATCCCCCCTGGGGGAAAAAAACAACAACAAAACAGATAAACCCGCATCCGTGATCTGTCTTCTGGCAAAAAATGCGAAATTCCACATTCTTCTAAATAGGAGCTTGAAACTTCTGCAATAAGATTTTCTGATACGCTGAATCTAATGGTGTGATTTTTGTTACGAATGTATGACTTTTAGGGGGTGTTTCCGCCTATTGGCCCGGCGAGGGAAATCTCGGGCGGCTCGGCGGCCAATACGCTCGCCGGCATGAGCGCGCTCGGCGCGCAGTGCGCCTTCGTCGGCCAGGTCGCCACGGACCAGCTGGGCGACGTCTTCAGTCACGACATCCGCGCCGTCGGGATCGACTTCGACACGCCTGCACGCGAAGGCCAGCCCTCGACCGCGCGTTGCCTGATATTCGTGACGCCTGACGGCGAGCGCACGATGAACACTTTCCTCGGCGCGAGCCAGTTCCTGGACGCGGTCGAGATCGGGCGCCAGATCGCGGAGGGCCTGGAGGAGGCGCACGAGAAGGGCGTCGTGCATCGGGACCTCAAGCCACACAACATCAAGGCGCCGGTGCAGGGTCCGGTCAAGGTGCTCGACTTCGGGCTGGCGAAGGCCCTCGAACCCTCGACGCCCACCTCCGACACGCAGTTCGCCGAGGCTCCGACCCGTGCTCTGGGCGACACCACGGAAGGCATGATCCTCGGCACCGTCGGCTACATGGCGCCGGAGGTATGCACTGAAAGTTTCAGCTTATTACCCTTAGCCTTAATAATAGTTATAGTAGTAGCATTTACATTAGTAGTACTAGTAGTAGTATGGACATAGAGTCTTTTCTTTAGATCAACGTCCCCCTTACCATGCCTTGAAAGCATCAACTTAAGGATCTCAGGTATTCCTGAGATATTACCGATACACTGTTTTGATAACTTGCATGCACATAGTGCGTCTTCGTTGTAGTTTAACATCCCTTGAAAATTTGATCTTAATTACCCATTGTTGATTACCTCGAAACTTCTTAGCTACTAGCTGAGGACCGAAAAGTTCATGCTTTATTGTTATCGTTTTACTCTTATTTATTGGACGACAACGGGACTCTATGTCACTTATGGACGCCAGATAGCTAAACGAAAAGTCAAGTCTTTGTGTTGGCAAGAGGTCATTCCTGCCAGTCTTCGGCGTGAAAATTTAATTGCGTGTCATGATGAACCTACTGCAGTTCACTTGAGCGTTTTGAAACGTAGAAAAAAACTTGCAAAGAATTAACATAATTCATAGTTGATTGATTGATTGATTGATTGATTGATTGATAGGGAGGACAGAGAAACCACTGAATAGCCCTGGGGTAATCTAAGCAGTGCGACTCTAGCCCTTTATCAGGATGTGAACAGAGGACAAGAACACACGTAATTCCTTTTTGCCCTTGCCTGGAAATACAGAGAGCTGGAAATTTCTCTTATCACTCTTTCTACAGGTTTGGACAGAGGCCTGAGCTCACAGACCTCAAATCTAGGGACCAGCCTGAAAATATGTTACCCTTCCTCTCAAAAATATAGCTGCGTAAGTAAGACAATAAAAAGAGTAAAAAAACAAAATAAAAAAAAACATGATTAGAAAACTGAACTAGGGATATTTTCTGCCAGTGCAATCAATTCTCCAGTTCCAGGGATTTCATGTAGAGTTTATGTTGGGTCTTTTCTCTTCTATTTGTATTTCTTTTTCTTTGCTTCTTTATTCACTTTTTTTATCTTTGTTTTCTTTCCTTTTTTTTTTTGTCGAGACGCGGCGTGGAAGGCGCCGGAATGGAATGGTATTCCTGAATGCGCGGGTTTGTAAATCCTTTACGCATATCTTCGGTTTGGCCAATTTCACCTTTGGCTACTACCATCCATGGCGCTTGTCCGTCGCCCACCGTGGCAGGACTCGCGACAGCCCTTTCGTCTTCGGGCAACTCGTCAATCATTTCGGCGGCGCGCTTTAGCCCATCATCCAACGGTTTTCCAACCGTCTCCAACACTTGTTCAACAGTTCTTGATTGACCACATCCTTCAGGATCTTGTTGAGGGCATGTCCGAGATGCAGGTTGCCGTTGGCATAGGGCGGGCCATCATGGAGAATGAACTTTTCGCGGCCCTGCGCATCGTCGCGCAACTGCGTGTACAGGTCCTGGCTCTCCCAACGGGCGAGAATTTCCGGCTCCTTCTTGGGCAGGCCGGCCCGCATGGGAAACTCGGTCTGCGGCAGAAACAGGGTTTCGCGGTAGTCGCGGCCAGAGCCGGGCTTGGATGTCGTCTCCGTCGCGTTCGATCTGTTTCAATGGCGATGATTCTGAAGTCGCCATCCTTTTCGACCGTGAAATCCGCGTCTTCCAAGTGAAAACGGGCAAGCTGTTGCATCAGGTGTTGTGCGAAAACAAGTCCTACATCCAAAAAGTCTTCTTCGTCAACAACCAGTGGTTTCTCAGTGGCTTCCATCACAGCCAGTTTTGGGACCCAGTCGCTGGGATAGGCAAAAAAATCCCATTTGCAGATGCAACTAGCGTCAAGATGTACAAACAGGGTAGAGGTTGCGGCCCTTGGTGTAGGCAATGGCGCTCTTCCCTGCCAGGACGCGATCGACACCGGAGGCAATCTGCTTGGACTTGCCTTCGCGGAAGAGGTAGAGGCGGGAACCCCTGGCGTAAGCGATCGCGCTCTCGGAGAACACGAAGCGGTCGACACCGTCGGCGGCCTTGCGGGTGTGGCCTGACTCCAGGTTCGTAACGACGTAGAGGCGTCTGCCTTTCGCGTAGGCAACGCACGATCCCTCGACGAGGAACCCCCTGAAGAATATGATGAAGAGATGATTTTCGAACATACTTCGTTTACGTTGGAATATATGAAAAAAGCCGTAGACTTCGCTCGTCCAGGTATCGCCTTCACTACAGTGCAACACGCGTTTCCACGTGTCAAGTATCCGATGCAACTAGCGCGATTTCCAGAATATGTTGAGAGCAATGGTAATCGTCGTCAGAAATTCGCTCGCATCGAACTTTTTCTCGTTGAAAAGTTTAAACAAGCGCGAAACAAAGGTTTACCTGTTTTACGACGCGATGACTCGCCCCGAAGGCCGAGATGCTTTTAAGATGAGCCAGGAATCGGCGAAGGTCCGCGAGCGATATGGAATGCATCCGTTGGGACAAAACCTGTTGCTAGCGCGGCGAATGGTGGAAGCTGGCGTTCGATTTGTAACTGTAAACGGTTGGACGGGTCAGGCTTCCCATGATCGGCAAGGACCGCCCAGTAGCAGTTGGGATATGCATGGCGGAAACATGGGGATGGGCAATGCTTTTGGTACTGGATCCTCGGGGGTGGTCTACGGTTCGAGTGGTAGACCCATCGAGAATGCCCTGGTCGAGATCCGGGGTGCGACGCGGGAGCGCGGCAAGCGTACGAACGCAAAGGGTGGGTTCCGCTTCGATCACCTCCCCGCCGGCAAGTTCGACGTGGAGGTCGAGGCTGATGGCTTCCTGCGCAACGTGGATTGCAAGGGCATCGTCGTGCCGGCGGGCTCAGCGAACCTGACGATCTCGATGCGGTCCGGGCTTTCGATCGAAGGGGTCGTTGGAAAATTCTTCCCACAAATGCCCCCCCAAGCGAAGTAGAAAGTTGCCCCCATAGAAAGTTTCGTCTGGAAAATCCCCCACTTTTACAGAAAGATACTCTAGACAATTGCAACCCGGTAAAAAATTTTCCCTGGACAGTTCTCCTTAACATCTCAGCATGTAAAACTGAGTCGGCAAAGAGAAAGTAAGACAAATAAAAAGAATTGCAATAGAAATTCTGTCAAATTCTCCCCATATAAAGTTTCCCTGAGAAAGTTCACAGGTCCAGCGGCAGTTTCAGTGGAACTCGGCCGCCGTTCGTAAGCTGTCACGACTGGTCTCCACGGATATGGGCTCTCGACTTGCACTCGAGCGCGAACGTAACGGGAGGAGGTGACCGTGTGCGCTGCGCTGAGTAAGTTAGAGGTTTACAACCAAGACTATGGTGTTGGCTTCCCTGTTCTGTTCAACCCTGGGGAGTACACGATCGAAGCGGGTGCCAACTGGAGTCAGAAAGAGCGGTTGGGGCGCGCACCGTATCTGGGAATATCACGTACAGCAACACGGACCCCGACGTGCTGGCGTTCAATGTCATTACGGATGAGTGGGATGTCTACCTAGGTAATAACGAGACCGGTGATCTGAGTGCACTCGAGCTTCCCAGCTTCACGGTAAACGGTACGGCGCTGACCGATGCACAGCGGCCCACGTTCTCGCCCGACGACACCCAACTCGCCTTCACCAGCCCGAGCTTAGGCGTGATGCTTTTCTATGAGTTGGCGAGTGGGAACCTGCCGTTCCTCTTGCCCCTATTTCAGAAATTTCTTTATAATATTTTAACATCATGCACAACAGCAAAATCGAAAGTATGCCCTGACTGCAGAAGCTACTCTGTGACTGGCTGAAACAAGGAGGCTGATTGTTTCAGAAGACAATCAACCTGGGAAGGAAGTCATCAATGCTAAATGACGGATTGTTGGGTGAATTTCTTGGTCCTGGGGAGATGCCTGAAATAATACTGTACAACCTTTGTTTTCCTTTGTTCCCAGCCCAATATTATGACAAGTCCAAAAAGCATGTGTGGATATAGTCATCGAAAAGGCCGCTAAAAATCCCTCATACACTAAGGATCACAATTCACTTAATGAAGCAAAAATAAGTATCCTCATGAGTATTGAGGCAGAAAGCCCGCTCTACCCCATCATCGAGGCCTTATAAGCCCATAATGCTCTATAACTATAAAAACGGGGCCTAAGCACTACGGCTTAGACCCCTGATTAGTCATTTAGCACATATAACCGCTTTCGCGGCTTTGAAGCTGACCTCCTTTTCTAGTTCAAACCGGCATCGTACTTCTGAATTTCCGCATGATACTCGGTAAAGAACCGTTTGATATTCTCCGGCGTATCAAGAAAAACTTCGACTGGCCTTTCCGGCAAGTCGGCAATGAAGGCCGATATATGCTTTCCTTCATGGAAAATCTGATACTATACTCACGAAATATTGTAAGGGAAGATCAAAAACGCAAAAAAGCCCGGAGCCTATCGAGACTCCAGGCGGTACGAAGAGAATTGAAGGCAAATGATGTTGCTTGCAAGGAGTATTTTGATGGATGTTGAACTAAATGAAAACAAACTATGAGCAGGTAGACTACCAAAAGGGTGTAAAAGCAATATCTTATAAAGGGCTAATAATATTAAGTTTGTAGTTTCAGCGTAGGTTGTGGTGAAGTTTGAACTATCCAAAAAGCACTGTGTGTATAATAATTATTGTGATAATTAAATAGCTGTAACTAATCAGGCTAAGGCTATTCAGCTAAAAGTAAACGGGAATGAATAGAAGTTGAGGTGTTCGTCATCATCATCCTCCGTAATTGTCGAACGCTGACGGCGCGGCTGACGCAGCACGACCGTAGCCAGCGTTGCCAGAGATATCGGCGCGGAAGCCAGTTTCAGACCGGGGCTGGTGAGGTGCCACAGTGGTGACAGCATCCAGCCGGAAATCAGGCCGCACATCACTACAATCATCACTCCGGCCGGCGCACAGAACTGAGTCAGTACCGCGCCGCCCCAGGCACCTGTCAGTCCGCCACTGCCCCAGGTGGATCCGTGTCCACAGCCATCGCGACCACCCCGACCTCTTCGCCGCTCTCGGCACGACGCCGTGCCTCACCGACGACAGGGGGTTCGGCGAAACGCCGGTCTTCGGGGATACTCTTCGTGAGCGCTTCATCGAAATGGGCCGCTGACCAGCGGCACGGGTAGCCCTGGCCCGGGGCATACGAGGGGAGACCGCCTTGTACAGGATCGGATTCATCGGCAGCTCGTGGCCAATCTCCAGCGCCTTGCCGTCCTCAGGAGGGATGCCGTTTTTATTTGCAAGTCTCTTCAGTGACTGCTGAAAATCTTCCCTCTGGAAACTCTCTGGTGTGATAAGCACAATTTTAGTACCTGGATTTGTGCTATTCATATCATGCAGTAAAGCATCCAGTGATTGTTTGGAAGTGTACTGATTGACCATAGTACATGATATCATTAACTTTTGAAAATGAGCATACATATCCATCATTAAAGAGTTCAAAGGGAAAATTGCCACTGTGATTTTTCCTTCACTCAGTATTGTTGGAAGTGCTGCCAGAATCGCGCCGTCGACCTCGATGACGGGCGCCATGGTCTGGTGTGACTTGGCAACCATCTCGCGCATCGCGCCGGGATCACCGATGACATCCAGCGTTTCGTACTGGATCTGCCGTTGATCGAGCCAGTCGATGGCCTCGTGGCACCAACCACAATACGGTTTGATAAACAATCTAACAGAACTGGGATCGGGCATCGGGATGAGATTATTCGGACTCCGTAATGACCGTGTCGCTGTGTTCGTAGCAGGGGGCGCTGTGCTCGACCTCTAGCTTCTTCTATGTCGTCTATGATTGGTGTGTTCTCTTTTGGACGCTTCTTCATGTTCTTTTGAACTGATTGCCGTCCGAATGCTTCGACAAACAAACAAACACATACATTCACACACGCTGATCGAGTTTGTCTGCTTCTGCTTCTGCTTCTGCTGCTGCGGTGTGTGTATGGTGGACATCAGGGATTCTAGTAGACTGAAGAGAACACACGTGAGCTGGAAGAGACGGACGGAAAGCAAGACCGGTGACTTTCGCGCGACCCTCGACAACAATCCAATGTTCGGCCCGGTGGTTGTGGGATTGCAGGCTTAGCGCCGCACCAGGATGCACGTGGATGCGTTTGACCTGGAATTCATCCCCCAGTGCCAGGCTTTCAAACCAACCCCATGGCCGGTGATCTTTTGGGAAGGTCGAAGCCTGCCGTGCGTTTTTTTCCTTCAGAGACGCCACTGCAGTTTTTACATCTTGCGCGCGGGATTTATCCGCCACCAGAACGGCATCCGACTTACGAAGCACACCGCAGCTCAGTACGACGTCCTAGGGTAGACTGAAAACTAGCGCGGTCATGTAGTGCTGTTATTTTTGTTTATGAAACACACCGTAGGTAATACGACGACACAGCCTTGGCGCCAAATTATAAATTTGGTTTCTGCAAACAACATGGATGCAAATAATGAGTTACGAGATCTTATGTTCGAGTTGTATGATGCAACTTTTTTAAACGATGAGGAAATGTTAGTTTTATTGAATCGTCAACGAGTGCCTCGCAACACTAGTGAGTTGAATCGATTGTCCGGTGACTGAGCAAGGGGTTCCAATATCTCGAACGGTAAAATCACTTCCTGAAATGAGGGTAATAGGCCCTCCCGATGCAGAAAGGGCGACATTATTATCGAGATCAAAAGTGGTTCCAGCTCCCATCATAAGACAGGTTCCTGCAACAGTTGCTTTTCCAAAAGGAGTTCCTTTTAAGGAAATCGAATCAGAAATGGCGGTGACACTGGTTCCTGCTCCGGAAAGGATTGTTTTGATCCAAGATATATCAATTGCCTTACCACATAGACAGCTTGGCCGTTAATCACAACAGATGAGAGTGGTCCTCATGCGGTGTTTTCTATGGGCATGATCTTCGTTTTCTTCCAGTGAATTTGCAGCTGGGTTTGGGTTATTAAAATTCAAATCCCAATCTGGTGATGGATTTAATTTTAAAAATCAGTAAAGAAGAAATAGATCTGACCACCGGCGATGATCAGCATCTATTTGTAGATATATAAAAGAGAGAAGCGTATGAACTGGCACGAGAAGTGGTAGTGGTCGTCGAGCTCCGCCCACTGCAGATCGGAGTTCGCGTACTTCGACTTCTCCAGCGCGTGCGCGATGGTGACGAGCGTGACCTTGAGGCGCGTCGCGATCAGCGTCGCGACGAGGTTGCCGTCCGAGTAGTTGCCGATCACGAGGTCCGGGCGGGCGCCGAGCTCGGCCACCAGCTCCGTCCCGGCGTCGGTCGCGTAGCGCTCGAGGTAGGGCCAGATCTCGAAGCGCGAGATCCTGCAGCGAGATCGTACTCCTCCATGTACATTTGACCATCACGAATGCCAATACCTTCACGATGAATAGCTTCAAAACTATACCTTACCGCAAATGAAACAACATCGGTTCTTGTTTTGTAACCAGGTGGTGGGGTTTTAGTAGTGTTGTCTGAACTTGTCAACGTTCGAACATTACATCTACGCCTTGGATCAAGTATAATGGCGATCGTTGTTGTTGCGAGTATCTTAACACCTGTAGTTGTGCATGCATAAATTGTTTCTCTCTATTTAGACTTATTGTACTGCTTAGTTAGGCGCCTTGCTGCGCGTCTTAAAATGTTAGGTTCAGCGCGCAATTTTGCTGTCGCTAAAGCGCCATACAGAGTGGTTAAGGTTTGATCAGCTGAGCGGGCAGCGCGTTTTTTCCCAAGCCCAGATTCCCACAATGTGTGACTTAAAATTGCGTGCCAGTCAGCAAATTGCGCGTGGATTGTGGCCTGTGCGTCTTCCACTTCATCATGTCCAGAGCCATGTTGGGTGAGTGAAACGTGCCTTGCTGGCAGCGCGACTTATAGGGCGAATTTTAGTGAATGTGATAAAGAAGTCGAAAGATATGACAGCCATCCAGAAGAAAGCAAGAAGCAAGGCCCAGTGTAGCAATATCCCAGTTGTTTTACAAAAATCATTGTTTGAGGCGAAGAAGATTATCAGCAATTGAATTACATGAGACAGAGTTAGGGAGCCAGATAAGCAAATAATGCTTTTGTCCGGTAAAGAAAAATGATGTTTAAAGATGAAATATGTGTACAGAATTGAATGTTTGAGAATTGTTGGGGAACCTACAATAATGTTGAGCAATTGTTGAGGATCCAAGGGTGTTGAAGCACCTCCTCAAGAGTGATTCTAGTCATTGGTTCCATGTGCAACATTCGCGTTATGAGATCGAGGGCGCTAGAATCAATATCTTCTTTCCAACAAGGGTTGGTTGTGAAGTCCAAATAACCATTTTTAATCATGTCTATTATTTCCTCAGACTTGTCACCATGAAAGGGAGCATCTCCACTTGTGTCCCATCACAGGCTTGCCTGGGACAACATGATCTTCGCGTGAGCAGCAGGAGAGGGCGAGGAGGAGGAGGAGGAGGAGGGCGAGCTGAGGTGAGGGGAGGGTGACCTGATGTGCTAATGCGGTCCATGATCTGTCTGAATCCCACATGCGCCATCACTCGATCCTGGTGTTCGGAACGAAGCGTTCGGCGTCACAGACAAGACATGAGGCCGGCCCCCCCCCGCCCCCCCCCCCCCCCCGCACCCCCCCCCCCCCATCCGGAACAGGATGCGGCCTGGCTGCAAGCGCTGGCCTCCGCCTTCTCCGAGCTGGATTTTTCCAGCGCGCTTGGCGCTTTTGGCCAAAACCCGGATTCGGCCCTCGATCTTGGCCTCGGTCCCTGGTTGTTGCAGCAGTTGTCGCTGTCATCGACCAATGCGAGCCTGCCTGTCGACCTGCTGGGGCTGTTGCCCTCGGCGCTCAGTTTCGAGTGGCAAACCGAATCGGGCGGCGTGACCCGTAGCCATAGCGCAACGCTGGTCACGACCTTTGTTTCCAAATTTGTTTTCATATCCAATTTAATCTTCGTTGGTTTTGGACAAGGTCGAACCTAAAAATTTCAATCCATTGAAAAGAAATTCTCTTATCTCTTGAATTACCATATTAAAAACCGACACTGATAATTGTAATGGTGTTCCATCCGATGCTTTTCCCAACGAAAGTGGTACAGTACAATAAGCACGTTTCTTATGTTCTTTCGAATACACAAGTCGTAATAATTCATCTAATCCACCGGTCGGACAGCTGTTTCCAAAAATCTTATTTCACTTAAAGTTTGTATGGGTAACCGCGCCTGTTACCAGCGGTCGCCTGATGACGGTTACATTTTACACAGTAAATGTATGAAACCGTCAACGTCAGTTCGCAAAATGCTCATTCCCGTGAAACGGTCGGAGGGGGTCTTTGTGGTGATGTGAAGTGATCTCAAGTAGTAGATGTCGAACGATGTCTGCGAAAAGGATTAATATTTACATCATCCGGAACGTGTTGTTCAGGCAATTAGACTCTTGGTACCCGGTGCTCCTTGATTGAAACATTAAAACTAAGCACTACGTTGCATATGACAACTATGGTAACAAAATGCTGAAACACAGAGAATGTGACTGAAGACACGAAATTCACAAAACTGTAATTGTAACAGTACCCTGATCCACTGCCTCCAACCAAAGCCGTTTTCTTGCCAGACTGAACAGATAGTGACATTCCATTAAGAATCTTTTTCTCTGGTAGGTACCCAAAGGTCACGTCTTCGAAAGTGATTTTGGGCTGAGGAGATGAGGAGGCAAGCAAAGGCTGTTGGAGGAGCCATCCGCCGCATGCTGAACCGCAAGCTGTCAATGGCCTGGGATAAGTGGCAGTTTGAAGCTGCTGAGATGAAACGTCAAGAAATGATGCTTCGTCGCGGCCTCATGCGCATGATTCATGCTAAGTTGGCTGCGGCAATGAGCTCATGGAGAGATCAGGCTGCTGATGCAAACAGGCAGGCATTCATGGTTGGTGGAGCCATCCGCCGCATGATTAATGGCAGCAAGATCCCCGGCGCCCGTTCCGGCGGCAGCACGATTGCCAGAATCGAAAAGCTCGCAAAGGCCGTGACCGATCCGGAACCGGGCGTGGACAACCCCGCCAAGATAACAGCGGTCAGAGCAATGGAGAAAAATTCTGGTGTGAATTCAAGCATGTCTCTTCATGCCTAACTGCCCGACTTGCCGCGTCTTTAGCGCTATCGGAATCCGTCTTGCAGTGGCAGCAGAGAATTCGCCGCATTGCAGCGCCCTTGCAAGTTTCCTTCTCTAACTTACATTATCCCGGTGTTGTATTGGAGTCTCTAACCTCTTTTTTCCTTAGACAGCTCTGGCTGACCCTATCCCGGTTTACTATTGAAGTTGTTAGCCTCTTGTATCCACCTATACTCTGGCCACTGCCGTTACATTTCCTGAAAACATTACATACCAAGTTTGTTTGTTTTTTATGAAACGATACAACAAATACTACGATACGTATAGTGTTAACGCAGCTTCTGGTGACAAGAGTGTTTACTAGAAGACAAGCACGTGGACGCCGTGGCACCGGTGGAGTTTCTGGAAACCCGGGCCAGCATCGCACAGGTCACAGCCGAGCATATTCGTGCCGAGGGTGGCGCCAAGGCCGCCAAGAGTGCGCTGGCCAACAGTACCGCGCGTCTTGCGCAGATAGACAGCGAATGGAAACGCGAACTGTCTGCCCGCGCCACCGAGGTCGAAACCCAGCGTGTTGAAGTAGAAGAGTCCATATCGGGCCTGATGCACCGCGCTGCCACTTTGAAGGTGCTGCCTTCCACTAATGGGATATTTTATTTTAAAGATTTTAAATTCAATGGCAATTAAGTAAATAGCGACTACTTACTGTGAAAATCACTGATTAAGTAGTGGAACAGGGCGGCATTTAAAACCAGCTATTAAAATATCGATAAATACAATATAAAAAATTTGATACGATGAATTAATAGAACCTGAGCAAAAATAAAACATTGAAAACTTTTAAGACGCTCTAATATAGTATCCTTTTATAGTATCCTTTTTCTGCTTGGCAAAGAATTAGCTTCTGAAGTTAACAAGAATATATGTTCTAAAGTTTGAGTCTGTGAGCCTACGCGAATCAAAACACTATCTCCGTCAACAGAGCTGAAATCTGAAATAAACAATTCTAACCTAGAAGTTTGAGAATTAAAAATGGTAAACTCCCCAGCTTCAAGAGTATCGTCAATAGAGAAAACCTGATCTTTCTTCAATCTTTTCTTCCACCAATTCATTTCCTTCTTCACCTTTCGAGCAACTTTAACCGCATCCTCTCATCAGACAAACCGCAAGCCGAGCCATCGTCGCGCTGGTGGAAAACTCGCTCAAAGTCGTCATACTCGTTGGCGTCATGATGTGGATGGATCTGCGGTTTTCCGGGATCATTTTGGTCTTTATGCCGATCGGGATCATTCTGCTCGGCCGTCAGCGCAAGAAGATGCGCAAATCGACGACAAAATCCCTTCAGGAAACCGGCGACCTCAGCGCCCTGATTTCCCAAACGCTCCGCGGTATGCGCGTGGTCCGCGCATAATGCGCGCATACATCGCATCGATATCGATGTTACGCCCGGCAAACAACTCCTCGAGGGTCGCGCCCTCTAAAGGTGTTTCCGGATGCAGCGGAAAAAACATCCACTTGACGTTGACATTGTAAGCCTGGCGCAAACGTTCAATACGCACGGTACTGAGGTAACACCACGGTCAAACGAAGTCGGTGAAGATCTCTAGCGTAACTGGATCGTTGCTTGTCGTTTCTGACATTTATAGGATTCTCAAGGAGTTATGGTCGATTAGGACAACATAGGTTGTTTTAATTCTGCTCTTTCTTTTTCTTTGACGAGGCTATCTGTAATGTTATATCTTCTTTAGTTTTTCAGTATCTTTTCCATTTTTTTTTTTAGTTTTTCTACGCCATAGCAAGTAGCAAATCTTCAAATATAATCCTTTTGGCATTGGCACAAGTCATGGTAAGTATTCTACTACTTTTGTTCGTCATTTTTTTTGGATTAATGTTAATAATTAACTTGATTCAATATGGTTAATCACCACGATTTGTGAAGGCGGCGAACAGGCGTTGCTTGGGATACTCGGCGCCGGCCACGTGTTCGAGGGTCTGCAGGCGCACCAGCTGGTAGGTGCGGATACGGAAGGCCGGGTCGCAGGACATGCGCACGTAGAGATCGCGCGGCGGCACGCCGTAGTCCTCTTCCAGCCATTGCATCAGGTTGGCGGTGGCATCGTAGACCGCGTGCTCGAACGGCCGGTTGATGCCGACGGCGACGATCGAGTCGGGCTTGTCGATGCGCACGCAGGGGTTAACTTCACGAACTGTTGTTTCAAAATAAGTTTAATTATCATCACCTATTTTGCTTTACATGGATCGCAGTGGTATTACCTCGGATTAGCAAATCCTTTTAACATATACCCTTTGGTAACTGGTTAATTACTTTGACAAATACAATGATTATAATTATTATTGAGTTTATAATACTGTTAATAGGACTACGATATTTAGAAACACCGTATTTTGACCAGCTTTTTTACATATTAAGTTATTTACGTTAAGATTTTTACCCGTCGGCCTGGCTGTCGAACCCGTTTTCTGCCGTCAGCGGTCCGGTCCCGTGCACCAGCGGCATCCAGGTGACGGTGCCGTCCTCGCTGAACTTCGCGACGCTCAGCACGCCGGTGTCGAGCAGGCCGAAATTCGCAGCGCGGTCGGTCTCGTTCACCATGCCATCGGTGACGAAGCGGTAGAGATAGTCGAACCGCTGGTCATCACCCATATAGATGACCAGGCGGCCATCCCTGTTGGTGATGCTTTCCGCGCCTTCATTATAAAATTGTCCCGTGGTAGGTAAAAAAAAAAAAAACACAAAGCTCGCAAATATCAAAGTCAAATTAGTGATGGTAACCAATTGATGTCTGTATCATTGATTAAAAGTCCTGATTTTTCCCATGTAACTGACAAAAGCTTATCTTGATTTTCTTGTTTTTAAAGATGAAGATTACGCCTTAAGAATTCTACTTGAAAAAAGAGGAAATTTGAAAAGTCAATTGCAGAGGCTGGGGGGTCCTCACCTTGACAGGACGGAATGTATGTACCGGGAGAGCTGTCCAAAAGCCCATTGCGGTTTCGGCATGTCCGGTTGCGGAGACGAAATTCCTGAAGCGCAAAATAGGGCGCATATTCCGGAAAGTCCCGGAAGAGCGCGTGGGCAAGCAAGGCAAGGTCGCGGGCCGTGCTGACCTGTTCGCGCCTGTGCAGGCCCGAAGCATTGCGAAAATGTGTGTTTTTCATGCCCAGGCGCTTTGCCGTTTCGTTCATGCGTTTGACAAAGCCGCCTTCAGTCTTGGCTATTCTTGGCGCGGCATATTGCCCGTAATTCTCGGCGTACGTACTTCCTTGCCTTCCAGTGCATAGTAGTCACGCCCATTCTCGAAATCTTCCCTTATTCGGCGACTCACCTCAAAGCGCCTCTCCGGAGTAACGGTCACATACCCCCTGTCGAACAACGTGTGCAAGTCTCGCCGAAGCAGAAGACCATTGTTGACCGCATGTTCCCCGCCACTTGAATAAGGTCGAACGTGAGCAGCCTCTAAGACCGGCAGTACTCGTAGAAGATATAAGACTTTTTAGACGCTATATTTTCTTACTAGGGCCACTTCAAAACTGAAAAAACGCATTGTGGTTGCTATTAGCTAGCTACAAGCAAACGATAGATTGTTTGACCCCCGGACAACTTGCTTATTTGGTAGTGTTTTGATAAGCGGAATGATGTTTTCAGGGGGTTCATACCTTCAGCTTTTTCTCTTTTTTCAAGCTCCTCTAAATATCCTTCTTGGAAGAATTCTTTTTCTTTCTCACTCTTCCGTAAGTGTCTGTGTATTCGTTTTAACTTGTATTTTTGTACTAGCGTATATTTTTTCTCCCCTTGTAAAAGGATATATTTTCAATGAAAGGAACCTACAGAATAATTCTCTTTGTTGTCCTAGATCGTAAACTGAAAGCATCAATGGCAAAGGGCATACCAATCCTTGTTACTCATCTTGAACGTGGAATCCATGGCACTTTGCTTGCGTCTGTTCTTAATCGTAATATCTCAGTATCTAATGATGGGCATTTCTTTCTTGCACATGGTATCTTAGGAACAGTTTGGTGTGTGAAGTTGAAACAAACAGATTGAGGGATGTTGAACCAATCCAAAGAAAATATTTGCATCCTAAAGCTACTGCTTCTACTCATGCTACTGTTACTATTATTACTGCTTCAATTATTACTATTGCCACTAAAGCTTAGGCTACCACAATTAACCCTACAGCTACTACTACTTCTACTGCTATTAAAACTAAGGATATTAAGGCAAACATTTCGGTATATAGAAAATATACATCTTGGCTTGATATCCCGTATAGTTTCAGCGCTCATGCCAAGGATATCTATACGGAAGATCCTGGTTTTCTCAAAGCGAAAATCGATAGAGCGACTTTCGCATTTACATGTACCGGATTCAACCAAATCCATCTCGCCAAAATGGCCGAGAAGCGAACGCCTGTTTACCGCTGTTATCATGGTGTTGATCTCCAATTATTTTCCGTTCGTCCGGAAGCGCTATCATGCAATCAGCCACATATTTTGTCGATTGGCCGTTTGGTCGCAAAGCCGGATGTAACACATGAAACAGCACCACTTCCAGACCGCGCGAAACCAAGAGTTTGAGGTCCTTTTGAATGTCGTCTTCCTTTGCCAGGAGATCGGACACCAGGATCAGCATGCCCCGGCTTTGCAGACGTTCCACCAGCTTGCCGACCACCGTGTCGATGCGGGTGATGCCGGCAGGTTCCAGAGTGGCCAGCCCATGCAGAATGTGCTGCAAGTGCGAGGTTTTGGACCGGGGGGGGATGTGTTGCATCACCTGATCGTCCAAGCAGTGGGCTGGAGGGAGGAACAGCCAGCAACAGTGAAAGTAGGGGGGAAGAAAGGTATGGATTGGGCAATGTTCATGTGGTCGAAGTGGTGGAGGGATGTGGAGCTGTGGGAGGGGTTGACAACAAAGGAGGTGCGAGCGATCTGGGAGGCAATGGGTGATGAGGGTGAGCAGGGATGGGAATGGTACTCACTCAGCATTCACACAGCAGTTGCAACAAGAAGGTTTGGAGTGGGAGTCAGTGAAGGAGAGGCTCTGGCCGTCGGTCTCCACGCGCCGCAATATCACCGGCCGCTGGCTCCCGGGGTCGTAGCGGAAGTGACCTCGTGTGGTGGCCTCCGGCAGTACGGCCCCCGGTACGGATCGAATGCCCGGACCTTCCACAGCCAATGAAGAGCCATCAGCGGCTGCAACCGAGAGGTGCGTCGTCTGGGCAGCTGCGTTGGGTAGCGAGAGCAACGTCAGCTGACCCGGCAGCTCCAAGGGGCCCCGCGTGGTACCGACAATTTGGAATGGCTGTTGTGTCGGCAACGCGGCGTTTACCGGGTCTTCATAAAAACGCGGCAGGAAAGGATTGTCATGCGCATTTTCCAGCATCAGCTCGGTATTGAAGGTATTGGCCAGGCGTTTTGCCAGCAGGGTCTTGCCAACGCCGATCGGTCCCTCGACCACGACGTACTTGAGACTGCGATTAGTGAGGCCGATGTTCATCGCTATCGAGGATCTCGAGTCCCCCGCTATCCACCGCGGCCACCAGCTCCTTTATACTTCCCATACCCGGTTTGCGTGATCATCCCATCTCTATTGTATCCGGGCTCGCACTTGGTATTGACGGCCACGCACACGCAGCCGCGCTGCGTACAGGATTGCACACAATCGCAGTACCTGGCTCGGGTCTTGCCGAAGATGTGTTGTACCCACGCTCTCACGCGCGTCTAGCTAAGCAGATTCTTGAGAGTGGAGGCTGCCTCGTGAGCGAGTTTGAGCCTGAGCAAACCGCTGCTCCGTGGACTTTTCCTAAGCGTAACAGGATTATGGCTCCAACTGAGACGTATTTTCAAAACTCCAGCAAAAATATTTCAAATATGTTTTATTTAGAGGAAAAACTCCTATTTGAGATATTTTGCTGGAGACTTGAAAGTACGTCTCGGGAAGAAGTATAGAGTTCTATTGGGTCTTTCATGCTCTTTGAAAGAGTGCAGTTTTGATCAACTCTGTACAAAGTGAAAAAAATTGCTCAATCGATATGTGATGTTCATCGATATTTGTATTTGTTCGTATAGGAATGTTGAATGGATGTTGGGTCATCCTCATTGTATGATTTCCGGACTTTAAGTTGAACAAAATCACTGTCTCAAAATTTTGAATGGATGGGTTTGGGGAATTGACGGGAGTGGTATGGGGGGTTATTTGCCCTTCAATCACTTTCGACAATAAAAAGGGCACTTGCCCTTTCAATTTCTAATCAAATGAGCCCTTTTCAAAGTTTCTAAGAACAACTCCTTCGATACAAAGTGCCCTGGTTTAAAACCAAAAACCCCCCAAAAAACACACCTTGTGCCTTTTTTACTCGAAGTTTTTTTTCCTTTAGCGCTTTTTACTGGGTATGCGATAACTGAATTCAATCGCCCATCTTCAATATTAAAAATACGCTGTAAAAATAGTTTGGTATTGCTAAAATTCCAGAACTCATTCTTCTTTCCTCGCTTAAAATACTCGCGGTGTGACAAGTCTGTATCTTTGCCTAGCTCTAATCTGGATGATGCGTACATAGGTTTTTCACCCAGCTCGTCAACCTGAATTTTTCCATTCCCATCTAAATAGATTGATTTCAGTGCAGATTTCGTTCTTGAATAATTCATCCGCAATGTTTAGGTAAAGCCTGTTTAATTTTCGTTCTTGTGTAACCATATACACATAATTGCATGGCTCAAATTTCGTGTTTTCCAAAATTTGAAGTTTGTAAATAAAAGAAAAAATGATAGCATGCATATATGTCTATCGCATCAAGCCTAACTGATTGACTAAATCTTGCTTGCTTTTGCCTGGGTAAAAAAAATTTGCTAGCATTTTCAAAAACTGTGTGGCAGTAGTGTCATCGAGTGTATTGATGACGTTTGATTGATGATTGATTTCTTTATCTTTCTCTCTACGAGGTGAAATCATGCCTTGGAAGAAACTACCTACAATTTTAGGAAAATCTTCTCCAGCGGCACGTGCAATTTCATCTTGATGTCTAGCAAATGTAGAATGCATACGTAACATTTCTGTTTCTAATTCAGGTTGATGGATAAATGTATTCATCCCTTGTACAACAATATTGGATGCAGCATCTTTGACTTGTGGACTCGAGCAATCCTGAAGACTTGTGGGATTGGCTTGACGAACAGCGCGAGCGGGGGATCGATGCGCTTGCCATACCGCACAATGGCAATCTCTCAGATGGTCGGATGTTTGAGCGGCGTCAGTTCGATGGCAGTCCGCTTGATGACGCATATGCGGCGCAACGCAATCGGAACGAGCCGGTGGTTGAGATCACACAGGTGAAGGGTACCTCTGAAACGCACCCATTGTTGAGCCCGAACGATGAATTTGCCGACTTCGAGATTCACTGAGTGAATAATTTTCATTACAACTGTAAAGACGGTAGCTTCAAAAAACCAGATGACGGTCGAATTTAGTAGGTTTATTTACGATTAGAATTTAGTAGGATTTTAGTAGAATTTAGACGATAGTCGAATTTAGTAGGTTTATTACGATTAGACGATCGATTTAGACGGAACTGTATGCTATGCGCATACAAGATGAAAATTTATAAAGATGAGAAGAACTTAAAGCTCAAAATATCTATCAACAGCAAAGATTTTGACGTCGGTTCATCGAATAACATCACACCGGGCTGCATTGCGAGTGCGCGAGCAATTGCGACCCGCTGTTGTTGCCCGCCTGACAACTGCTGCGGATACTTTTCGGCCTGCGCCTCGATACCGACCTGCTGCATCAATTCGGCGGCAATTAAGGCAGCATCGTCACGTGAGGTGCCGCGGACACGGACTGGTGCCAACATGATGTTTTCCGCAACAGTCATGTGCGGAAAAAGATTAAATGACTGAAACACCATGCCGACTGGTCGTCGACTCGAGTGGCGACCACGAGGTGCGCGGCGAAGCGACCGACCGGACCGCCTGGGGGGTGCCGGCGTTGGCTCGATTGACGGGGCCGTTCGGCGAGGCTCTGCTGCTCGACATGGACGGCCTGATCCGCTCTCTGGTGGTCTAGGGAACTCAGCCGCGCGGGAGTTTCACCGCGAGCAGCTCTGAGGATCGCCGGCGAGTCCAGGCGCTCGAGTCAGCGTCGTTCTGCGGCTCCAGGCCACGCAGCGTCGCGCCTATATATAGATTAAAGACTTCATAGCATTGTAAATATACTAAATGTGGTCATTAGAAGTTGTGAATGTTTTAATAAAAAAAATGCCCGAACAAAAGTTCAGGCATTACCATCCAAAATAAATGTGCTATTAATCATAATTTTATAAAAATGATTCAAGTATCCTGCGGTGGCATTTTATATGTCTTGTGGAAAAATTAACTCGATTTGGGCTGAATAGCATAATACTAGTTTAAAACAACTTTAACTACTAGTACAACAAGATGTCGGAATAAACAGAATTATTTTATTCTGATACATCTTTATTTGTAATTTCTGGTTTGTCTTAATATGAAATTAAAATGCATTTACAAATAATGATAAATTTCATTTTACGATTAATAAAAATCAAACTCACATTTAATAAACGACTGATTAATTTTAAATTATTTAGAATAAATAACAGATTATATTGACAATTTTGCCTCATTTGTTTGAAGCAATGCTTGACATTAAATTTCTGGGCCTATATATACCATTGGTATTCTCGTGGACGGGCGCGACCTCGACGCCTGGCAGGCGGCCGTGCGTCCGAACACCAAGGTTTTCTTCTTCGAGACACCGACCAATCCGACGCTTGAGCTTGTTGATATCAAAGGCGTTTCCAATATCGCCCACAATGCCGGTGCCGTTGTGGTGGTCGACAATGTCTTTGCGACACCGCTGCTCCAGAGCCCAATGCAGCTGGGCGCAGATATCGTCTGCTACTCGGCGACAAAGCATATTGACGGACAAGGCCGCTGCCTGGTATGCAGGCTCGCGCCGGAGGAGCCGAACAGGCTGCTCTTGGCTTGTTCGTTGATGGGTTTCAGCTCCCAGAGCGATACGCCATGTTCCAACAGTCCCTGTCGATATTTTTCGTAGCCGCTGTGCACGGCAATCACGTCATTGGTGGCCAGAGAGTTGGTGATCACGCGGACGTCCACCTCGCGTGCGGCCAACGAGGTCAGGCGTTCGCTACCCTGTACGCCCGGTACGAAATATGGCGAGATGATCCACAGACTCTGCTTACTACAACACTTTTCAACACTCTATTCTCTATTAAACACTTTAACTAAACACACCTGACTGCAGGCAGTTTTATAAGACAAAAAGGGTGTTTTCTATGACAATGTATTTTTCAATTGTTTTCCTCTTGTAGCAAGATCGACAAGTAAGATCTACCCTCGTGGCAGTCGTAGCAGGAATTTTTAAGTTCTAGAGACTATAGAACTTCTAAAAACGGATCTGTTTATGGTAAGATCTACCCTGGTGGCAGTTGTAGCAGGTTTTCCGGTCGTTGGATGCTGTTGTCGCGGCTGATACCAAGACGATGCGTGGCTGGATGTCCAACCGCAATCTTGACCTGAACGGTATCCCGCGCGAGATGATCCTGCAGGCGACCGGATTGGTGACGGTATTGAATTATCTTGATGCCGCCCGTGCGCCTACCTGACAGCTATCCCCCTTATCGCGGCAATCTGTGGCGGATTATCGAGGGACAGTTCCGCGCCTCGACCATGCGGATTGTCGACACCGATGCCGAACAGTCACGGGAAACGCGGCACCTCCGCCGCGGAGCAGCTCGACGCGGTTGTTGCCCTCGAGAGCCTCGGGGTGAAGGAAGTAGGAGAGCCTGTCCGCGGCCCCATCCGGGGGCGCCCTGCGCAGCGAGCGCCGCAATGACTTCAGCATCCGCATGAGAGTGGCCTTCAGCCTAGTCCGAATGCCCCCTCGGGCGCAGCCCTTGAGCCCGGCCTCTGCCAGGGCTAGAGATCGCGACGATGATTTCGAAGCGACCCTCGAACGAGCGCCACGAATTGTGGATAGAAAAAGACATAAATATAACTGCTTCTTTGACACTATCATAGCTTCTTTTACCAACACTACATCACCTGCCAAAAGTAGCTGGAACATTCACACAAGCAAGCAAACTCATCAACGAGGGAGAAGCTAAAGTTTGTGTGGCCCTAAATGGGGTGGTGATTGGTGAGTGTGGGCATGGGAGCGTAGTTAGAGCTTATGCTGCAACTATGTACCAACACTTCTGGCAGGCCAGGAAGATCGCTGGTTGCCCAAAGCGGACCAACATACGCCCCGACCCCAACGGTTTAGCGAATCCTGGCCCGGCGACTTCGATGTACGACCGGGCCACAACGTCCTGACGCGTGCTGTCACCTCAGCCGATGATCGCCAAAACGGTGGCAAGCAAACGAAGCGCAAATGCCCCACACCGCCGAATCGCCGCCAGATGAGCGACGAGCTTGATTTTGAAAAAAGTTGTTTTTCAAACATTCAACAATTATAACTGAGCCATTCGAGGGCATCTGATCGCTAAATCCAACTGCCAGTTGAATTATTAACGAAAATCAAAGGTTAGATTTCTGCTTCGGTTTTCAAATCCTAAGCGATTTCGTTATATCTCAAATGGATCATGAAAAACCGAAATATTTTCGTCGTTATGACCTTAAATTGGACTGAGGTTATCGAGGAAAATTTTCACATAACCTTTCTGTTTATCGAAGGACTCACGTAATTGCCCAGTTATACATGATAATTGTCATTGCGCGTATTTACTGATAAATACATCAATGTGACAGCCTGCGGAGTAATTACTTTGCCCTTTGCCCGACCAGTGAATATTGATGCTGAGGTTAGGGTGATCCTCCAGACCTTTTTTAATATCCTCCTCCGTTAACGCATCATTGTTGTCCCTGTCTCTAAAGACCATAACGCCATGTTGAGCTGGTTTTAATGCCCGGTAAACTTTTCTCCCGTCGCTTATTTTGTGCCAGCCAAATTTGTATAAATGTTGCCCCTCTATGAGGAATGGTTCATCTTTTCTTCCTTTCTGGGTATTAAACACTTTTGTTAGGAAATTTCAAATCGTTGTTGGAGTTCAAGGAATTTGGAATCATTTTGATGATTTTAGAAAGTACTAAAAAGTTTTAGGAATTAATTTTAATTTAGGAGATTTGCATGGATTCTGCTACGTTTTTTTCTTTATTAAAGATTTTTCCTTGGATTTGATATTGTGAGAAAATTTTAAATCAATCTGATTGTGGAATAAAGATAAAAAAAAGATAACAAGTCTAGCTAAATTACCCCAAACATACTTGAGATGCAAAAATGTTTGAATTGGCTTGACAAATACTCTCCACCACGATCAGACCTGATACACTTTAATTTCTTCCCAGTTTCTCTCTCCATTTCAGCAACATAATGTTTTAAAGCATTTAGAGCTTCAGATTTTTGTGTCAAGCAATAGCATTTACACCTCCTACTGTAATCATCGATAAAAGAGATAAAATATCTCTTATTAGTTCTTCCTCTTACATTAAGAGGTCCACACAAATCAGTGTGAACAAGCTCAAGCAGAAGATGGACGAGGTGATCTACGAGGAATTCAAAGGCACCGGCAACCAGGAACTGCATCTGGAACGCAAGATCGCCGAGAAGCGGGTCTATCCGGCCATCAACATCCGTCGTTCCGCCACCCGTCGCGAAGAACTGCTGATGGGTGAAGAGGAACTGCAACGCGTGTGGATCCTGCGCAAACTGTTGCACGACATGGACGACATCGCCGCCATCGAGTTCCTGCTGGACAAGCTGAAGGAAACCAAGACCAACGAGGAATTAGGAAAAGTTGGCTACTCCTGGTGGGTGGGGGATGAGGATGTTGTTGTTGTTGTTGCGGGGCTTAGCTCAACAGCGGAGGGTGACGCAATCTTCAAGGGTGCACTCCGTGGGACAGTACGGGCACTTCATTCGAGTGCCACGGACGGAAGAACGCAAGGCTTCCGCGGAGAGCACGTGGCGACAGGGGAGCATGGCGGGCGGGTTGTCTGGGGTGGAGTTGCGCTTGAGGACGGGGCAGCAAAAGGTGGAGCGGAAGGTGTGTCGACTATCCATCTCCCCTACACGATCGTCATCGTGATTACCCTTTGGCTCCAGATCCACTCAACATCACAACAGATCTTCTATCCCCTTATCAAAAAGGCTTACAGGAACAACTGAATCTAGACACCCCCCGCCCCCCACGGTGAACACTAAACTAACACCCAACCTTTTCAACAAACGGAACTACGTTATCCATTATCGCACACTTCAGTGCTACCTACGTCACGGACTTCAACTCAAAAAGATCCACAAGGTGCTATCACCTCATCGAAAGCTTTGCCAAGTCCAACAGAGATGTGTATCATCTCTTTATTGACTTTTGGCGAGCCTTCAATTTAATCTGCAGGAAAGGTTGGTGGCACATCCTAAGACATTACAGCATCCCCAACCAAATTGTCACAATCATTGAGGATATATACAGCCAATCCAGAAGCCACATACTCACCACTGCTGGACTTTCTGATGAATTCTCAACTTCCTCAGATATTTTACAAATTTCTGATATCCGCCTCAGATATTTTGCAGATGAACCGCAACAATCGTCCCGAGGGGCGAGCCGCGCCAGACGTAACGGCCGTCCAGGGCGGCCTCGAGCGCCGGCTCCGGCGGCGCGATATCGCCCAACCGGTCGAGATAGGTGCGATAGATTTCGATATGCCGTTTCTCGTCAGAAATCTGAACATCGAAAGCAGCGCGATCCGCCGGCCATTTCGTCTCTCGCCGAAGGTCGCGACACATGGACAGAGTCGCCAATTCCCCGTGGTAGAGCTGGCTGATCGCCGAGTGACCAGTCGCGGAAAGAACGGGGAAAAGCGACTTCAGAGATGGAGTCGCTTTCTCAAACTGTTGAGCGTCGCGCCCTGTGGTTTGTGCAGAACAATCTTTTCGAGTTGGCCATCGCGACCCTCCCTGGCTTCTCAAGCAGCCAGTTGCCAGATGAGCACAGCAACAGAGGCCTTGGCCTATCCGATTTCCAGGCCGCGTAGCGTGCCGGAGCTGGTTGAAAACTTCTCGGTCTCAACACCCAAACGTTGAAGCATGCTGCAGAGGGCCAGCAAGCCTGCGACCAGGAACGGCGTCGCCCCGACGTTTACCTGATAGGCAAAGTTGCTGAGCCATCCTGAAAGCGCAAAGTAGGCCACGGGCCATGCGATTACGGTGGCGATGCCTACGAGGATCACGAACTCTTTCGAAAGCATCAGCACGAGTTCGGGTACGGGCGCGCCCAGCACTTTGCGGATGCCAATTGCTTTGGTGCGGTGCTCGGCCGTAGACGACGCCGATCCGAACAAGCCTAAGCAGTCGTGAATCCAGTACGGTTATGCCAATCACGTAGATACGTTTGCTTATTCTACCCACCAAGCTTCATCCAGATTCCTCCACTCTAAGTGTTTTCCAAGATTTTTGATTTCCCCCTTGAACTCTCCCCAACGTCAGCAGATCTGGTCAGGTCCCCCCCAACTCCCCCAAATAGATCAGATCCGTTCCGGTTATGCTAATCATGTATCTAGGACTTGTGCCTATTTTTCTCACCAAGTTTCATCCCGATCCCTCCCCCCCAAGCGAACTCCATATTAAGCCAATTATAGATGTGCTTGCATTTATTAAGCGTAATAAGAAGAGCCTCAGAGCTATCGAAAATTTTACGATTTGCGCCACTGTCGTAAGCGTTTACACCATGCTTTACGTCCTGTATCATATCGTAAACCTCATTCGGTAGTACCGCAGTCTAGAAAGCATTCGTCGCATTGCCTAAAGTGTTCCTATGTCGGCTTGTTCTTATCCACTTTGAACTATGACAAAACGCAAAGTTTCATCCGTGTTTTCTGCAGCGCCGCAAAGTGTCGCTGAAGTCTCTCATCGACAAGGCTCCGGCCGACCGGCGCGCCTCACTACTGGCCCAGGTGCAGCGACTGTCGCTGTTTGCCTTGAAGACGATGTTTGAACGCAGTCGTGCCGCGGCGACGGTCGATCGTGTCGTCGCGACCCGCATCCTGCCGATCGCGACCCAGTTTGAACACAGTCGCGGCAATCTCGCCGCAGGCTGCCGCGCCCTGCTGATTCCGCAGGAGTCGGCCGCAGTGCAGTTCTTCTCTTCACATGCTGAGGAATCGAGAGGCTCGACGTCATCAAGAGTTAATCGACAGCGAGGACGAAGACACGCAGGGGAAAGGTACTTCGGTCTCGGTCATTCTGATTGACGAAGTCGACAATTTATACGAGGAAGACGGAGCCGTTCATGGGTTCTGGAACACCTTAAGCGACCTCAGGAAGAAAGCAAAGTGCCCCATCTTTTTGACAGCCAACACTGTTCCCAGCACCATGCCTAGTCGTAGTAGTTTTCCCATGCTTTTCATTATATAGTTTATCATTTTTATGGCACTTAGTATTTACCAAGTGACAAATAGCGATCGAAAATTCTGTCGGTCTGTCTGTCCCGGTTTTGCTAGTTTAGGCACTTCCGATAAGCTAGGACAATGAAATTTAGCAGGCGTATCAGGCACCAGACCAGATTAAATTAGAAATAGTCGTTCCCCGATTCGACCATCTGGAGGGGAGTTGGGGGACGGTTAATTCGGAAAATTTAGAAAAATGAGGTATTTTTAGCTCGCCCCGTCGCTCTGCCGCTCTTATGAGTCCATTGGAACGGGCTGTTTGCGATTCCGAGGTGGGGGAGTTGCCCGTCCGTCGTCGGGGCCTTAGGGAGAGGACGTTTGGGACAGGTTGCTTCCGAGTGGTTTTAAGATCCCGTCTTCTGGCACCAACATCCTTGCTCTACAGGAGGACACGGTGCAAGGTCCTGGTTGGATCCGACACACCCACCCCCCTTCCGGCTGCCTGTTGCTGGGCGGCACCATTCCCCAATTCGGCGTGAAACGCTAAGAATAACCTTTAATAAAGTTAAGCATGGATACCGTTTAATAGGATACCGTAATGCAAAAACAACGACAAAATCATGATAAAACTTTGTTGTTACTTGGTTAATATTTTGAAATTTAGTGTTAATAAATTTGGACGAATAAGTGAAATTAAACAAATAAACTACTTTCAATAAGGGGATCTGGTGGCTTGGACGATTTTGAAAGTATTTTCATAAGGATTGAAGCAAATTTTGATAAATTCGAAACTTTTACAGTTCATTACCACGAACTGTTTGATAGCTAATGTAATACCTCCTGTGCATGCCGGCATTGGAGCCAGGGGGTAATGCTCCCCACTCCTAGAAAAAAAACATTTACAAACGTACAAAGATAAAAAAATGCGAAACAAATCACACTATAATCTTCGTAAAAAAGGTTGTGATACCACTTTCCTTCATCTCCCTAGGAGACGTGCTGCCGATGCTTATGATGTTCTCCCTCTTTTGTGTTGATAAGAATATGATCGCAATCTGTCGCCCTTGGCCCAGCCGCAGACATCCTCGGCCGAGATGTCGACGCCCAGCGAGGCCAGCCGCACCGAGGGGCAGGACGCATAGGAGTAGCCGTAGGCCATCTTGTTGACGAAGAGGAAGTCGCCGATCAGCAGCGTGTCCTTCATCGAGCCCGAGGGGATCCAGAACGGCTGGAAGAACAGGGTACGGAAGATGCCCGCGATCAGCAGCGCCCAGAACACCGTCTTGATGGTTTCCCAGACGCTGTGGACGAAGCCCTCCGCCGGCGCTCGCCGAACGCTACGCCCGCCAGTTCGGCACGCGGGCCTATAAACTGCTCGAAGGTGTCGATGGCCTAACCGGGCTAGGCCGCGATCTCGGCGGCGGGCTGTTCGAGGCGGAGGACCAGTATCTGCGGCGCCATGAGTGGGCGGAGACAGATGAAGACATTCGCTTTCGCCGGACCAAACTCGGCTTAGTCCGGGCGGCGGTGGAATAGGGCCTGAACCTCGTCCGGCACCGGCACCGCGCGAATGCCTTTCCTTCCCGCCCGTCGTGGCGTGCAGCGAGACGTACCAGCCGCCGAGGCAGCCCAGGCACTGGTAGTTGAACACGGTGACAGACTTGTCGCGGTTGCCCCGTGCGAACACGGCCGTGGCGGTGTCGGCTGCGGCACTGCGGAGGTGGTACACGCCCGACAGCACGCCCGTGACGTCCTGGAAGACGAAGATGTCCGGCTTGCGCCCCGGCGGCCGCTCCCACGGCGCCTTGACCAGCTTGAGGTACCGCGCCTCCTTGCTGGTGCACACCTATTACGAAGGCTTGTCCTTTGCGGTCCACTTGCGTCGTCAGTTTTCTCACTTTCCGAGCTTTTGATTATTGCCTCAAGTGAAGATTTCATTGTAAACATCTGTCTGCATGATCGATGATAGGTTATCGAAGGAAAGGAGCTATGGGGAGTTTCGTCAGCCAGCTGTAATATTGCAGCATGCCTTCGGACTTTGGCTGCCTTTAGTAACGTCTCCCATGACTGCCCATCTCTCAATTTTGTGAGAGGCGATTGCTCCTTTTAAGTTTTGAATTTCTTCTTTGCTATTCATCGAAAAACTTTGTTTTAGTTAGTCTACCCTCGAGGAAGAGAAAGATACATAATAATGTTTATGGCTATTTTAATCTTCATGGATGAGCGTATCAAACCTGTGGTTATAAAAGGTCGAGACAGGACCGATTGGAACCAAAACTCAAAATAGTACTGCCGTTTTCAGTGTAAAAAAGGATCACCCACTGCAAATTGTCAATTTTTGACATTATTTGGTACAAAATGGCTTGCATACAGAATCCCTTTGGCTGCAGCTAAACCAATACGAATTCCAGTAAAACTACCAGGCCCAACTGTTACAGCTAAATAATCTATATCAGCATAATCCATACCTGTTTCCCTAAAAGCAGACTCAATCATCACAACTAGCTTCTCAGCCTGAACAGAAGGAGTTAACTCTTGTTTATAAGATAAAATTTCTTGTCCATTTGCAATCGCAACTGAACAATTGTTATTTGATACATCGAAACAAAGAATCTTATTCATCAGGGAAAGGTCGACCCGTCCGGGCGAACGCCAGTCAGAAGCATATCGTCCACGCGTCCGTTCGGTAACAGCGCGGTTACGAAATCGGCCTGCTCCTCCCGGCTCGAGAAATAGGCTCGCGAATTGCGCAAAGGGCCGAATAGTTCCGTGGCGGCCGGCGACCGGTAAATGATCTGCCCGTCATCGATGCGCGACATGACCACATTTGCCGGACACGCTTCGAGAACTTCGCGCAACAGGGTTTCGGCCTCGCGTTGGCTTGGCAGGAGATGGGCTGGAGGTAATGGAATCTTGTGGAATCCAGCCCCCCCCTCCAGGTACAATCTTAAAATATTTATACAATGTGGTTAATTTTGAATATTTTATGCATTGTGTGTCCTCTGTCGAAAACACATTATAGTAAATGTGTCTGTAAACAGGTATGAATCTTAGGTTTTATTTTATTTTCTTGTGTTTAAGTTGAATGAGAGAGGTACAATATTTGTTTTTTCTCTTGTTTTCTTATTTTTTGTTGGGCACCAGTGTTTTTGTAAAGCAAGGTGTTGAAGTAATTACTGAACAAGATCATTTTGTTCATGTGTCAGGCCATCCTGGGGTGGAAGAGCTGCAGAAAATGTATGAACTCGTTAGGCCGCAAGTATGTATACCTGTTCATGGAGAGCCGGTTCATATTCATGAGCACGCAAAGCTTGCTAAGTCAAGTGGCATCAAAGAAGCTATTGAAGTTGAAAATGGAAGTGTTGTTTTGCTTGAAGAAGAAGGGTCTAAGATAATTGACTTTGTCAGCTCTTTTAACCGATTTATTGTGGTGTTATAGTAACTCGGATAATATCGCTTTCTGACGGATATATAAAATTGTCATTGGGACCAAGCGTAACAATTCCATTTTCTGCCGGGCCAACATCCGGGCCGGGTTGACGGGGCGCCTGGTTAAGTCCGATACCGGCTTCTTCATTCACCTCGGTGCCGGCATCCCAATAAACTGCCTGGGCCGTAAAATCTCCCGAAACCGGTGTGGTATTGTTGAACAGGGCGATGCCCTGTCCAACACCAGCAGCCTGCCGCGGATGTCGGCGACGCTGGTTCCCTTCGTCGCCCTCGCGAGCGGGAGCGCGGCGGCGGCTCTGGCGCTGTCACGCCTGCTCGTCGCGTGCGACGGGTGGTCACGCTTCTACGGGCTCTGGATCCTGTGGTCGGCGCTCGGCTTGGTCGTGGCCCTCGCGTTCCCGCCAGGTTGCTATCTCTTCGTGGCGCCGGCGATCGTGGCCGCGCTGATGGGCTCGTTCGGCGGGCGTGGCGACGTTGGCCCTGGTCCTCGGCGACGGCGAGCAGACGGTCAACCTCGCCGCCCGGATCGACGAAGGCGCCTTCCATGGTGTCTTCGCACCACATCAGGGTGCAATTCTGCTGGAACGGCGTGACAGGGATGATCGCGGCTTGCATGGGGAGCGAGGAACCATGGCGCCACGGTGATGTCAATCCCCGCCGCGGACGGCTTTAAGAACAGCAGCGAATACCGGCGCCCAGTCTCCCGCCTTGGATTGGTGATGCGGCCGGACCGAATTGCTCCGGACAGGAAGATTTTGCGACTGGAACCGTGATCGCAAACCGGAATATTAGGGAAAGCGAGCCATTGATCGGTCTGTTCTTCAACATGTTGGTGCTGCGTTGCGACCTTTCCGGAAACCCCAGCTTCACCGAGACTATTGCTCGAATCCGCAAGCTGTCCCTAGACGCTTACGAAAACCAAGACGTGCCCTTCGATCAGGTCGTGGAAGCCGTGCAACCAGAACGTGACTTAAGCCATCATCCACTCTTCCAGGTACTACCAACTTGCATTAGTTGTACGCCTTCAGTCCAACCTGGGATTACACGGTTCAGTGGGAATGTTGCTGGTTCGCCACGGTCGTAAGAGCTATCGAACTGAGTACCGTCAGTTAGTGTACCTTTGTAGTGTACTTGAACGGTATCTGTGTCTTTTGGAGAAGCGCCTTCACCTTGTGTCATTACTTGGTAAAGTAGGCCAGATTCAGTTTGCTTAACGCCTTCAGTTTTAGCGAACTCAGCACGGAAGTCGTCACCAGCTTTTCAAAATTTATCAGTGGCAATTGGAGCAAGGTATAGCAGTTTAAAGGAGTAAGATTACAACTAATGTAATGAGTATGTTTAGTAAGTTTTAACACAAACTTCATTAATCATTATCATCATCAATACCTTGAATCATTTCGATATAAACTGCCAGGCCAGTCCAGTTTTAATCTCATTTCCCTGTCCATTTTATTTCTGTAACTAATATCTTCTGCCTTCAAATCTTTTCGTTTTCTCCAATATCCCCTTACACCACGGTGGCCCGTCGGTGTACGCGTTGATGATCAGCGACCCGCGGTCGTGATAGTGGTTGAGCTCCTGCTCCAGATCCCGCCGGAACTTGAAGAGGCGGGTCCCGATGTCGCGCTCGAGCTCGCGCTCACCGAGGATCTCTGCGACCGTGCCGGTCGCTTGGCGCCGCCAGAGCTCCAGCTGGAAGAGACGGTCGCGTGCGGCGTTCCACCCCTGCGCGAAGAAGAGGTCGTGCTCGGTTTCGGCGTAGATGTGGCTGATGCCCCAATGATATTAAAATGGGCACTATAGCTTCTGATTACCAATCTAAAGAGCCCCCTCTAAAGCTTATACAATCATCCTTTTTATATTTACCTTAAATGCCTCCAGAGCATAACTTACAACCCTCACTCTTAGAACTGTGAGGTGGGTTGCCATTCTTAAAGATGTCATTTTCAGACTTTTCAATTACTTTGAACAAAATGGGTATCTAAAAATTTTCATTGGAGGTTTTTAGGGAAATAGTGGGTGTGGGAGGGGACTAGGTGCCCTTTGTATCATCGTCCAAAACAACATCTTCCGCAGCAAAGAGAGGACAACTAGCGGCCATTACGCATAGGGCCAAAAACGAAATAAGTCGAGATGATGGCAGATAGGGTTTTAGTGTTGCAAACATGTCGTATACCAGTTCAGTCGATGGAACCATGGTTCAAGTGAATTCAAATCGCATTGGAAGCGGCTTTGACTTCATTTTCCTCATTCTGTTATAAAAAACAAGAACCGACAGCTGCTTTGTATAGAGAATGAACGCTCGTCGGCTGCCCTTCCTCAACCCTCGCTCTTTATGCAAAAGTCTTAAGGTTCCTTTAAATACTTCTTATTCTAAGTCGATTTCCTTTGTGCTTGATAGGTCTTTCTTAAAGAATTGTGGCGAAAATCAAACGTTTGTGTAAACACCGAGGTTAGAAGAAGGGGTATCCCCCTCATATACGGAACAATTTCTATTCATTTTAAGTTTGAATGCTGCTCCTTACTCTCAGTTATTTATTTATTTTTTGGTTTAACTTCTGATCGGGTGTTGGTGGTTGTGTTGGCACTCCATGAGTTTCTGGAAAAGATATGCTTGACTCAGCATGTGTTGTTGGTCTCATGCATACTTCTGGTTTGCACCACCATCACCTCCTCAACTTGTGGCATCTCTATAGCCTGTATAAATCTTATAGAAGAAGTAGTAGGATCAACAAATCTTACATGGACTTGGCTCAGTTTTTTTGTCTCTTTTCTGTTTAGAAAAGTACTATTTAACATCACATTTCAAATCAGTGTGGCCAACTTCGATGCCGAGCCCGACGGTGGCGCTGCAGCGGACGACGCACGGGTTGGATCTGACGAAGCATCTGATGCGCCCCTGCCTGATCATCACGGGCGAAGTGGTCGACGCGTGCCCGACGCCGCTGCGCGTGGGCGGCGATGAATTCGAGATGTCCGGGCGGACGGTTGTGCGTTGGGTGTTCCCGCTGGAGGATGACCCGCTTCGTCTTGAGGGACTTGTGGTCGATGCGGATTCCCGCGGCACCGGAGGGGGCAACTGAGTATATTGATAATACCCACTGTTGATAACTGTAGGTGTGTGACTTATTTCGAAGACAGATAAGGTCTAAAAAGCAGGCAGTTTGAAGATTCATATATTTATTAACCAAAAATCCAAATAGTATTATCAATAAAAACGGAGGTAGAATAATTTGTAATAAAAGAAAAAAATTTAATTTTGTTAAAACTCATTATATTTAATTTGCACGAATGCAGAAGCAAGACAACAGTCTTCGTTTCCAGGAATTCTTGGGCACTTGTTTATTTGGTATCCGTTTCGCCGCATTTCCTACGCGGCAACCACGTGACCACCGGCGAGCAGCCAGCTGATCACATAGTCGGGCTTGTCGCGGCGAATTTTACTCCAGGCGCCGGACTGATCCGAACCGGGCAGCGGAACCGGATAGAGTTCGAGCTCGAATCCTTCCTTTTCGGCCAGTGTCTTGAGAATCTCGATGGGTTCCTGGCCGAAGGGATAATCGAGGTAAATGAACCCGATCTTGGCCTTGCTCAGATCGCCGTTCATCTTAGTACCGTCAAAAGCCCGGCGTTCGCGCAAAATCAATTTCGGCTGGTCGATATAGTCAACATAGGATTTGGATTCGATAAAATGAACCAAAACGCTCAGATAGACGTTCCTTCCAAAAGCGATTTCACTGGAGTCGTCAAAAGCCCAGGGCGACAAATATTTTTTAATTTCTCTTTGCAATCGATCGGCATAAAAACCAAAATTACTCATATCCTTGAAGCGTACCGCGGTTCGCACATGCAGATAGTCAAAACGTGGATATTCTCAACTGTTTTCAAGCATGAAAAGTAACATTTGCTGAAAATTGTTTACCTAAAAGTAAGGCCGTATCCAAGGGCATGGTAGGGGTTTGAATCCTTTCCTCTACGAAGAAAGAAACCATTTGAGATGAAAATAATAAAAAAAACATAGAGAGAATACATATCATGGTTATTAACTGCAGACTTAACTAGACTGTAAAACCTTATATAATTACATTGACTCTTAATCCTTTGTTGAAATTAAATAGAAAAACAAGTTTTCTTTCTTTTCTTTCAAAATGCAAGACATTGAGTATAACTTGGAGATATTCTGCAGCTGTTTCAGCGGTTCGTTTTTGCTCAAACAATTCAGCATTTCACAGCCATATTTGAGAGATTCTTTTGGGTCTTTGAAGGCTGGGAAGAGCTTGGCGTGCCAGATATTCAACAGCAGGCAGTCTTTAGGCCACGGGTTCTGAAAAATATCAAACTTTGAATTACGAACAATAACAAAGAAGGAGAAAAATGAAAAAAAAATTGTAGGGTGCCGGTTTCGGCAGGGCGGTCGTGACGGATATCTCCCCTGCTATGCTTGCGCAGTGTCGCCAAAAGGTGCGGCAGTTCGGTATCGAAAAGCCGGTTCTGTACGCGACGAACGACGGCGAAGACTTCCACATGCGGGATGAAAGCTTCGATCTCATCGTGGCGTATTTCTGCGTCCACCACATATTCGACTACGAGCGTTTCCTTGCGTCGTGTCATCGCGTGCTGCGTCCAGGTGGCAGAGCCGTATTTGTCGAGCCGGAGCCCTGCCCGTGTAATCTGCTTACCGTCGAACAGGTATTCCGGTCCAATAAAACCGACTACTGAATTGACCAGCAGTGGGTTATACTGCCGCGCTACGGCATAGGCGCGCACTTCGCATGTTTGCTGATCAACGCCGTAGTGAGCGTTGGCCGATAAGGCGCTGCCCTGACCCGTTTCAAAATACATCAGGTTCTGACCGACGGTACCCCGGTTAAGCGACAGACCGGCTTCGTAGCCTTCCCGGAGCGTTGCGAGGCTGCGAGCATCCTCCGGATCATCGCACACAAAGAAAAGATGTCATCCACATTCAAGAGGCTCAAGCGAGCCCGAGCTATTGCTCCAACCGAAGCCCTCTCATCACTTCAGGTCCCGACCGATTGGACTACTGCCGAATTATCCGACCCAGCTAAGCTCTCCGACCCGAAAGAAGCAAGCACCTGGAAAACAGTCGAGACTCCACCGGAGATACAACGGTACCTGGAAGCTAGGAACGCTAAGCATTTCGGACAAGCGTTAGGTTGGTCGCGCTGTCGAAGGCCGGAGTCCCCACCGTCGACTACGGCAACAACATCCGCCAGGTCGCCTTCGAGCAGGGCTTCGAGGAGGCGTTCGCCTTTCCGGGCTTCGTGCCGGCCTACATCCGCCCTCTCTTCTGCCGCGGCATCGGTCCGTTCCGCTGGGCGGCCCTGTCGGGCAATCCGCAAGACATCTACAGAACCGACGCCAAGGTGAAGGAGCTGATCCCCGACGACGCGCATCTGCACAACTGGCTCGACATGGGGAACTAGTGGTTCAGAGATGCTAGTCCATGTCGTTTTGCGAAAAATAAGAAACAGTTTTGGTTGTGCCAGTCTACAGCATAGTCCATTTTTGCCATTAATCTCATTTCCGTTTGCATTACTTGTTCCTAGTGTGTTGAGCTTGAATTGTGCCTTCAGACAATTCTGGAGGTCCTGACCATTGCTTAGAACTCCAAATCGAGTGTTGGCCCAGTTCACGTTGAAAACTCTTGCTAGAATTTGTCTTTTACTTTTTGAAATTGTTCTGCTCCATTGAATTGAATTGCTATTTATTGTTTCTGGGGATATCGTTGGGGGAAATGGAGCGAAAGCAAGGACTCATGTAGTAAGATTCAACAGTTAGATTATAAGACTGATCAACATCTACTATTACTCCTTCGCAGGGATCCACTCAGGAATGGTTGTTGCAGGTGTCATTGGCGTAAAGATGCCCCGTTATTGTCTATTTGGAGATACTGTTAACATTGCTGCGAAAATGGAATCGTCTGGGACGGTAGGTAATGAGATCGGCAACTGGGTCATCGAGCAGGCCTGCGCCGCCGGGCGACTGCTCGCTGATCACCACGGCGGCCCCCTGTGCGTTGCCGTGAACATCTCGCCACGCCAGTTCCGCGATCCCAACCTGGTGGAGGTGATCCGCCAGAGCCTGCGCAGCGCCGGCCTCGAGCCGTCCCTGCTGGAACTCGAGATCACCGAAACGATGCTGATGGAAGACGTGGAGAGCACCGCCGAGATCGTCGAGAGCCTGCACCATCTGGGGGTCCTGGTTCACCCAGGTCAACGACTACGAGCAACTCGCGGAAGACCCGCAGGTCCTTCACAATGGCGACTTCGTGAAGGTCGAAGCCTGGACTGGAGAGGAAATAACCCTGTTGGCCAATCCGGTGCGTTACGATGGGGAAACCGCTCAGGTACGCCTCGCGCCGCAGAAACTTGGCGCGCAGACGGCGGAAATCTTGAGCGATCTGGGACTGTCGATGGAAGAACAAGCTAGGCTGCTCGAGAAGGGCGCAATCGGTCAGGGTCACACTGCCTGCCAGTTGCTTGTTTCAGACCATTTCTAAGAGCAGGAAGGACTTGTCGAAGCATCTTTCACCTGTGTGTGAGTTCAAGAAAGAGAAGGCCTAACTGATAAGAGAAGTTGTGGAGCAAGAAATCGGCGTAGTGCGCATGCTTGTGTCCATTGTCCCAAGAAAGAACTGCTAGTGATGCATAAAAACCGGACTACAATTTTTTTTTTATCTTATTTTTAAATTTCTTTTTTTAACCCAAATACTTGCAGAATCAGGCTTTTATGCAGCAAAACATGAATTCTCCCGTACCATCTCCAATGTCGACAACACCACATATGAACCGTAATCCTTTCCAGTTTCCTCATGACTATAATGCATACATGAATCAACAAAAACAGATGCAAGGTTTTGATGGCATTGGCAGCATACAGTCACCACATGAAAATGACAATCAAATGCCAATGAACTTCTTCCCTACTCCCAAACAAGAGCCATCTCCATACTCTGTAAGACAGACAATGCCTCCACAAAATATAGTTCGTCTTCTTGTCCTTTGAATTATTCACGTATGCTTAAATGTGAACTTGGCTTTCATTTTACTTGGTTTATTGTACGACGTTTGCGCTATATAAGTCAGTCTACATTAAGGCCTGAACTCAACGGAGACGACTATTGAAAAATCGGCTATCATTCGACCTTTTGGAGCCTGAATCCAGTGCCATTAATCCCTTCTTCTTTAGTTGAAAAGTAAAGAAATATTTTCACAATTTGTATGATATGAAAGACTTGATTATGGGTAGTGCTCGTGGACAAACACCAAGGCATATGTGTGCTCGCCGAGCATCCGGATCGCATTGGCCGTGCTGTCGGCCTCGTCGTGGTCGAATGTTGCCGGCAGGAATGAAAGCGACCTGACCAGGTCAGCGGTTGCCCATGGCAAACAGCCGACGACCAGGGTCCTGATTGTCGGCAACGCCGCCCATGAGTTCTCCCCCATCTCTTCGGCTCTCCTAGCGAGGGTCTGCACGAAAACTGTTCAAGGCGGACGCAGCCTGGGGGACATTGATTATAAATCAAAATGATTTTATCGAAGAAGCAGCATTTTTCAATGTAAAATATTCCCAGATTAAATGTCAAATTGTTCAGTCAAACGTTCAATCAATGCAACTTTTATCGGACCATGACTATGATAAAGTATTGCATTACATTTAAATTAAATCTTTATTACATATGAATTAACAAATTCACTTCCCAAATCTGTTTGAATTTTTCTATAAGCAGCTTCAAGGGCCTTAGCAATGTTATTACCAGTCTTTTCCGGGAACTATTACAGTAGCTAGAGGCGATGCAGAAGAACCTGACCCTCATTTTTTTTAATGTGTTTGACCTGGGATGTAACAAATGAGTGAGAAGAGATGATCCTAAATAACACTTGCTCGATGGGTGCGTATGCATGTATCTTACGAAAAATTCTATACACTAAAGTATTTACAACATGCTTCCAAACAGAAATGTCCATATTATATCAAAAATCTTACAGTTGTTGAATCGTTTATGTATGTGATATTCGTACAGGGCAGCGCGAACTGGGTCATTTTCCACGTCAGGGATTGGCGCACGCGATCACTGCTGGCCAGTGTGTTCATCAACTCGGCGGCATTCGCATAGGCTAGAGGTTTCGCCGTCCCGGGGATGAGCACGTCACCATCGTCACGCAGCGCGTTGCCGTGTTCGTCCTCGTCGGCGAAGTGTCCCAGGCCATTAAACTTCTCGAGCCCGAATGCCAATGGTTCGAATCGACTGTGGCAGCCACCGCAGTTCTTGTTTTCAATACGCGTGTACTGGATAAGATACAATACCGAGAATTCTATTAATTTGCACTTCTTTCAAAGCTATATTCTACTGTGCCGTTGGCCAGGGCGCCAATTGGTGGAGGGGTGAATCGGTCACCAAGATTTTATTTCTCTGGTTTTGAAAACCGCCCTTTGTATATATTTCCATTGAAAATAATGCTGCTTCTGATCTAGTTTGCACCCAGAGCCGTTCAGAAGGGGGGAGGAGCGGAGCAGCTGTCTTTGGAGCCATGGCTTGGGGTTGCCATGGAGGAACAAGATATCGAGCATACACTGTCAAAATGGCACCTTTTTATACATTCTTTGAAATACAGCTCAAAGGCTGTATTGCTCCGAAATGGAAAAAGAACATCTATACCAATTGCTTCTTTATCATCGATGAGAAAAACTTACATGAACTTGGAAGCTCCTCTAGTTGCAATCATGCATGTATATTGTGAGAGATAAATATCACAGCTATATAAATGGGTGTCTAAAATGGGTCTATGCTTAATACTATTAATTTTTGGTGGTCGAGGAAGGTGGCCTCATCCACGTCGGCGTACGCCGGGATCCGGCGCCAGAAGTCGCCCTCGAGCAGGTTGCGGTGCTCTAGGAACGAGGGATCCACCGGGGGGTTGCTCGCCCGCGGCGGGCTCGAATCGCCTTTGATGACCTTCAGCTCCATGGCCCCGCCTCTAGCACAAAGTTTGACACGGATCTCGGGGTGTCACACCAACGGGACTGGGAGGCGAACGTGTTGAATTCCGCGACTATCGGGACTATCAGCTCAGCAGCCAAGCCATATTTTCAGCAGCTCAGATGATAAAAAAGATGGCTTTCAGAATGCACTTAAAATCGGGAGATTGGTGCGTTTTTAAAAGAGTTGACATTCCAAAGAGCTTGATTGTTAGTCTGGTTCAATTTTCCTACCTCGCTGGAAACAAACCAGAGAGGCAATATAGCTCTATGTACGTGGACACGACAAAGGAGTCACACAAAGGAATGGGCCTGTTTGAGGTATCTGTAAAACCTCTCCGAACAGTGCTGGTTACAACTAGAGCCTGTGTTACATGCGTCACTAGAAAGTGAGTTTTGTTTAGAACTTTTTCGAGTTGCCTTATTTTAAATATTGTAATGAGAGTTAAAGACACTTGAAACATTTAAACATCAAACCTATCGATGGATTCGGTTAGACACACCGTGTGCCGAATATACGACGGATCTTTTGTGTTTAAGAGTAAGAAGCCTCGGGCATCAAGGTTCTTCCGTTTTCAAGGTTCTAGCCCATTGCTTCCGAAGAACTGACTCGCTACAAACATAGGTAAGAACATATATAGTGAGTGAAGTATCATGATTCGAAAAAGAAGTGGACCCAGTATTGTGCTTTGAAGCACTCCACAAAATATAGGCCTTTCATCAGAAGAAGTTGATTTGTAATTGGTATGTTGTGTTCTATTTGCAAGGATGTTATCTATATTTTGTGGTAAAAGAGGGTGGACATTAAACTTAGAGAGGAGCTTCTTTATCAGTGTACCATGACAAATTAGTTCAAAAGCTTTTTTTTAGGTCCGAGCTGGAAGGGGCCGAAGCGCCGATCGTCTGGCAGACACAGCCCGTAGTTGCCGTCTCTAGCTCGACGACGGAGCCGGCGCTGGCTGCGCTCGTGGCTCTCGAGCTACAGGAGGCGGTCCACACGTGGAATCAGATTGGCTGCGCGCACGTGCACCTACGCGTGGCCGCGCCCGGGCAGATGGCTGACGTGACCGGGCGCATCGTCGATGACTGGGTCGGAGAAGGGTTTGACGTTGATGCTGCAGCGTCCACGGACCTTCCTGCATAGGCTAATTGCAACGTTGCAATTCCTTCATAGTCTAAACGTAGCGTTTGTATTCCTGCTTAGGCTAATTGCAACGTTGCAATTCCTTCATAGTCTAACCGTAGCGTTCGTATTCTTGCATAGGCTTATTTGCAACGTTCTAATTCCTTCATAGTATAATTGCAACGTTCTAATTCCTTCATAGTCTAACCGTAGCGTTCGCATTCCTGCATAGGCTAATTGCAACGTTGCAATTCCTTCATAGTCTAAACGTATTTCTTTGGAAATTATAAGTTTTAAGATTAAATTCAAGGAAATCACAATTCTCTTCCCAGGTTTTTTCCCACATGGAATGCTGGAGCAGTTCCAAAGTATCTTTTTAAAGAGGAATGGATACCAAAATAATTTGGTAACTTTTAATACAATGACAATAAAAAATTCCATATTTTTCAGCAAGAACACACACAGATAAGAAACTCATTTCAAAGAAAATGCAGGCTGATACTCAACTCAGAATCAACATTTTGAAAATAAAGGCCGAATGGTGACGGCAGCCGCCTACGATCACCTCAAACGAACGCCACCCACAACCGGAAACGACTCGCCAACGGCTTCGTTTTAGACATTGTCGCGGGAACCAAAAAGGGCACCGTGGATTCACGGTGCCCTTTCGTCTTTGATGGCCCTTGATTCTCACTCGCCGTAGAAGTAGCCGTAGGGTGCGTCGCGACGCACCGCATTCCGTCAAAAAAACTGTCAGGAATTGTGTATCAAACGCCTCAGACGTCGCACAATGGTTACATTAGCTGTAGGTATCCCATTTTTAGATGAGGTTTTAGGTCCAGAGACCCTACCTGGGTATCAAAGAACTAACTTTAATTTTACTGCGCGTTTGAAGTACCAGGGGACTGAGCTTTGCTCAATGAAAACAAAGCAATTATTTTTAAAACCTAAATTTTATTTTATTATATTTGGCCAACCTTTTTCATATTAAATTTCAATGCACACAGACACTTGTTCAGTAAATTTTTGTAACAATTACCCCATATATTTGTGATGAATCTTGTCGCGGAACAATCAAGTTCAAATGGTGATGATGCGCTGATCACCGATTTTCTGGACAGTGACAGACTACACGGATCGGGAAGGCATGCGTTGACCTGGAGTCTACCGAAGTCTCGACTGAACGAGTTGCGATCAGCAGCCAAGTCCTCAGGTTTCTCGATGGGCGCGGTCACTTTCCAAAGTTTAGGAGCAATTGGTCTTTGGCGAAAACTCGTCCAACATCAGTCAAACAACTCGGTTATCGTATCGATTTCCGTTACAAGTTATCTACCTCTGTGGTGCTGTCGGTCTATTTTGCAGATGATGCTTGGCAGTAATGGCCGATAGATCTGGAAGCTTCGGAAGACATGCCGACGGGTAGATCTCGCACAGCTGCGAGCACGCAACAAATGTATTGACCGAGCCCTGGGTGGAGGCTACATTGACACTAAGGTTGTTGTTGATAGGGATGGACCAGACGATCGCGTTGTAAATGCGCAGCTGGGACCCGGCTCGAATATCCTGTTCGCTAATTGTGTTGTTGATGGGCCTAATTTTCCTGATTGGCTATACTCAACTGCTAAGTTGGCGTCTGAAGGTATTAAAATTAATCTTATTAAAGGAGGAGAATTTATAGAAATTCGTTAAGGTACTACCGTACAATCCAGAACACGCTCTAGAAGTGAAGTTAGGTTAATCCTAAGTAAATATACTGAAATATGACGAAACTTCAGCAAGAAAATTATGGAAAAATACAACAAAGAATTATGTAAAGCAGACCGCTTAGAACGCAATATGGTAATCTAAGTATTTTAGCTGTTAGGAAGGAACTCTGGGAAGTGTGACTGGCAGTCCTTAGGTAGGGAAAGCTGTAGAAGAGCTCTTAGTCTCACTAACCACCAGTTTCATCTATCTTGCTTAAACTTGTAATTACATAAAACATTATCCTCAAATTAGTCTGTTCTCTAGTTGTTCTCTAGCTTGCAGCTAACTACTACTAGTAGTAGTACTACTACTAACTACTAATAGTACTAGTACTACTACTAACTACTAACTAGGGTCCACAAACCAGTTAACAGTTGCCCTCCAAGCCCGCTACGACAGAACAGCAAATCCTTTGGCACCTCTAAGATCAATTTTACTAATTAGCCGTAATGGTATACAACACACTCCACCTCCCTCATTAATCCATTGTATCTATGTCAAATGCTAATCTTTTTAGTCGGTTCTTCTCTTGGTGGTGGCTCTTACCTCTTTAGGTGTCGCTTACCTTTTTATTCCATTCTTCTTCTTCTTGTGCAGAACTATTTGCAGCAACTCTATTGTCTTTTAAGATAAAGTAGCAAAAAGGTATTTTCCAATGAAAATACCGAAAATAGGTGTTTTTCACACCCTTTCCCAATTGCCATTGCTACGACAAAGAGAGAGACAAGTGATTAGAAAATCAATACAATACCAGTAACTGGTTTGTGTGATTATTACAGATTTGTTTCTATGTGCAAGTATTGTAACAGTGATCTTCCAGGTTATTTCGCAAGTGTGTTTTGTCAGAGGACTGACGTTCATCGTCATAATTTTCGCGCTTTGGAGTTCTTGCAGGGCCGTGCCTTTGCGGAACAGCACGCCCATCTCAGCGGCACGACCAGTCCCAACCATAATCGAGGTCGGCGTCGCAAGACCCATTGCGCATGGGCACGCAATAATCAACACGGCGACCGCGGCGATTAGCGCCAATGCTAATGTGGGCTCTGGCCCAAAAATCAGCCACGCTGCTACGGTCAGCGCTGCAACGGCTAGAACCGCAGGGACAAACCATGCGGTAACACGGTTTACAAGATCCTTAATCATCGGGCAGTCAACATGCTCGATAAGGTGCTAGAACAGGTGCCTACAGCGGAAGAAGCCATGTTTGGCGACCTGGGCTACACGGCGCGTACATGTCCTGAGTGGATTCCTTGGGACGAATGGGTCTTGATTATCGAGCGGCTTTCAGAACAATTCCCTGACGACGACAAGTTTCGAGAAACGAGTCTGCACATATTTAAGGCGCCATCTGCCATTTTCTTGTTGAGGCTCGTTGGGCTATTCTCTGATTTGGGTAGTCACGGTTCATCGGGTGAAGTACAACTTGGTTCCACGCTGCTTTCGCTCAGGAACATTGACACCTACCGGTCCGATCTGGCGACCTGGAAGAATTCGCTGGCCAGCAATGCGGATCTGCTGTTCTACGGATGCAATCTGGCCGCCAGTGGCGATGGGCGTCAGCTGTTGGACCGGATTGGTGCTGACTGCGACTGTGATGTCGCAGCCAGCGACGACAACACGGGTCACACAGCTCTGGGCGGCGACTGGATCTTTGAGTAGACGGTCGGCTTCTTGACTGTTGGGGTTGGCCGCGGCGTAACGCCGGCGCGCGTCTTCGAGGGCTTGTTGGAGTGCTTGCATGGACGGAATTACCCGAGGCTTTCGATCGCCATCGCGATCCCCTGGCCGACACCGATACACATCGTGCACAACGCGCGCCTGCCCTCGCCCCGGCGGAGCTGGTCCATCGCGGTCACCGCCAGCCGCGCCCCGCTCATCCCAAGCGGATGACCCAGCGCGATCGCGCCGCCGCGCGTATTTTGTCAGTAATTTTTCAAGAATTTCAGATTTCATTCAAAATGCCGTCGAATTATTGGCGTCTGTTGCATTCAGTGGAGGAAAATGAGGGTAAATTATTACTCAGCCAAAACCGATACATTTCTACCAAGTTTAATATCGTTTTAGAGAAAAGAGGATTTGAAAATATCAAGTTTGAAGAGAGACTGAAGAAACGTGAAATTGTCACAAAAGGGATTCGAATTATCGCCATAGCTAAGCAGATAGAGCAAAACAACGCGAATGACGGCACGTATTATTCGTTGGGTCCAACAGATGGGCAACAGCTGTGGAAGCCGGCCTCCGTCGGGTGGCTTGGACACGTATGTGAAGGCCCTTTTCAACAACAGCAACAAACGAAGCAATAATAGCAAAAAAGTCCAGTCGATTGTCCGCTCCGATATTCGGTCGGCTGCCACGGTCGTTCTCTACCAACTCATACGTGTCCACTTCCATTCCTGTCTCCAGCAGAAAGCGAACTGGCTGGGGGAGGGGTCGCCTTCGTCTGTCCATGCATTTTCATAATTGTTTAACATTATTTCCCAAATTTATGATGTAATGAATTTAATGCAGCCATATCTTCAGATCATAAGTTAGAAGAGTGTCCTTCCTCTCAAAAAATTGATATTTGGTTTTTTCAACGTATCTCTTGCAACAAAGGGGAAGCTGAGGACAGTTTTGTGGCAGCTAGATACTTCCATAGCCGTCATGAAGCCATTTAATTGGCAATAAATTTTCTCATATCTCAATGTCTTCAGGGGTACAGTGTATGAGCCCAAAAATTAAGACACGATCCTTTAAAGCTTCATTTGCAGCTTTTATTTCGGATTTTGGCGAGAGAAGACGCTTCGTAACAAAGCTCTCCATAGCTTTGGAAAGTTAGCGGATGGAAACAACCCATAGAAAAAACAGCATTATTAGATAAAACAGTATATATAAAATTGTGTATCGAAAGAGGGAGAAATAGAATTTTGTAGAAGAGCTCAGGGCAATTCTTCCCAAAAAAATTTTTTCCCTCAGAAAATTCCTGGACCCCGGTGAATCGATTGCGTACGATGAACTGCTCTTTCAGGACAGCATGCAGGGCGTGATTACCAAGATGCAGCGGTTTATCCCTGGGATTTGAAAACCCTGACTTGGGGTCGATAAAAAAATGCCGCCCGGAAATGGGCGGCATTTTTTCGTGGCTTTGTTGTCAAGCGCAGAGCTGACAGCGTTTCAGGCATGTTCAGGCGATGTCATAGACATCAATGGTGACGGTAGCCCGGGTGAAATTACCAAACCCATCCTATACTATAAGAGTCAAACGAAGTCGAGTTCGAAGAATACTTTCAATACAACACCTGGAAAATAAAAGAATGCCTCGCTTTTTTGATGATTATTCCAATACATATTTGACGCATGATTCTTCTGCTGGACGGAAACAACAACGGAGAGGATGGAAGTTCCGTGAAAACTTCAAAATACATTATCAGAAATATGTTGAAGAATGGCGGAAGGGTCCCATGGGATTAGCATCTGCACAACAATCCTACATACGTGCACGGGGCGTTAATTACTTTGGCACCTCAAGTACTTAAGTTATCTACCCAGTAATACGCTACCCAAAACAGTTGGCTGATAGGTCGGGCTTCTGTTCCACTTCTTTCACCAACTCCATCAAGTTTTTTCATTAAGTGGAAACAACCCATCTGCCCTTGGATTCCTGCTTCATTTAAGTGTTAGAATAGCCTAAATATAAAGTAACATATGTATCCAAGGTGCTAAAAAAGGAAAGAAAGACTTACAGCAGTCGGCCTCGTCTGATCCGTAGCTGCCATCGTCGCGGCAAGTGTTTACTTGGGCGAGCGTTGTGATGCCCTCAGTTCGTGGGCGGAGCGGTCGGCGAAGGAAGTGTTTTTTATCCAATCCGTCAAATAGCGCTTTACAGCGTTGATGCTCAAATAGATCGGAGGATGTCTGTGAAGCCTGACGTTGGCGCAACGAATCTGGTTTTTACCTGTGTACGTGATGCTACCCGGAATGGTGGGGGGGTAGCTGGTGTGGCGTTACCTTTGCACAGGGCGCTATCTTCAGGTGGATTTAACGAACCAGGAGGAAGAAGCTATCACTTGAAACCAACTTTTTTTCAATTTTAGGAACTTGGTGTCTATGGGACATTTACAAACAAGGATCACTATTCACTGGACTTGATACCATATGATCATGACCTATTGTCTCTAGAGCACGAATTGTCTTTCTCCGAATGCTTTCTTGAAAAAGATTTGAGTTCCATGTATTTTGTTGCTAATTCACTGATGAAGCTGCAAGCTTTGTTTGGAGTGATACCAAAGCCTGACTACTTGCTCACTTGTTTACTTGACTTAACTACTTGTTCACTTGTTACTTGACCTGACAACTTGCTCACTTGTTACTTGACCTGATTACTTGCTCACTTGTTACTTGACCTGACTAGTTGCTCCCTTGTTACTTGACCTGACTACTTGTTACCCGACTACTTTTTACTTGAGTACTGACTAATATCAACGGAAACCCGTAAGAAACTAAATTTTGATGAAAGTATTTATGTAAAAGAATTAGCTTTTTTCGTGATTGGCCAATACCGATTCGTCATCAATGACAGGAATTCCCTTGAAGCGGTCTTCGAAGAACCGACCGCTGGCTCCGTCTTCCCGATTGGCTCTTTGGGCGACGCGTTGATTTAATAGTCGCATCCACCAGGAGACGTCGCTGAGTCGCAAACGGATTTCGCTGAGCCGGTCCGGGGAATTTCGAATCGTGTCGAGCTCCGGATCTGTCGGTGCCATGGGGTTGCCGTCAGCATCTTTGCGTTTGGGACAGATCATCAGCCAGCGTGGCCCGCATGCCGATGGGATCCCACCAGGAGCTGTCGTAACTGATGGTGGGGTTGTCAAGCGCACAAGCCAGCAATAAAAGATCCTCGGGCGAATCACTGTGGCGAGCGCCACCGGGCCCTGCACGATTGACGAGTAAAATGGCCCAATCCGCGCCGCCAGCGGAGGAGCAAAAGACCTTGGTTCCATCAACGATGTAACCACCTTCTACCCGCGTAAGGGTCGTACCGAAACGCTGCTTTTCGCCGGGCGCGGCAGCAGCAGCGTCTTCAAACTCCTTCAGAATGCCGTCACGGGTAATGGTCTCAAAAATACGTTCTGAACCCGGAGTGACCAGCAGGTTGGATTTCATCTTGAGTCCTGCGGCCTTGGCCTGACGTACCAAAGAAGCAGCTCTGGTCAGATCCTCATAACTGGAGTTGGTGCAGGAGCCGATGAGGGCCGCGCTGACCTTTTCCGGATAACCTTTTTCTGCCGCCTCGGCTCCGATCTCTGAAACCGTACGTCCCAGATCAGGGGTGTGTCGTTTGAACCTGTAAAGGATTCAAACAAACTTTCTGGGGTTTGTGTAACAAAATCTCGGACTTAGAAGGATTGATTCAGGATCGTCTGTATACCAGCTTTCGGTGGAGACTCTAGCAGTTTGTTCAGAGTTGATTGAGTCTAGGCCTGTTTCTAATGTGTGACCGGAGGTCCAAATAGAGCCTTGTCTAGTTAGTCCAGAGGTAGATAAACGTGAAATGGAAGTTGAAGTAAGACCAAGCGGAGACAACCATTTTTAGGGCAATTCTCTGCTCAAGCCCTGTTCCCACTAAGGGAGCATCTGTCTTAAGGAGGGGAACGGCTTGCCGCTGCATATTCGATCCCATAAGTGCCCGGTTCGCATCATCGTGCTCCAAAAATGGGATAAGTCCTGTAACAACAGAAACGAGCTGCTTAGAAGAAACATCCATATGGGTCACTTTGTCTGACTCAATTTTTAGTGACTCTGCGCGGTAGCGAGCCCAAACGATGGGCTCTGCAAACATATTATGTTCATCTAGGGGGGAGGTAGGCATATAGTTGAGCTGTGTGAAGCGATGTTAGCGACACCGACATAGAAAATACGGAACATAGGCTTTTGTTTAATGGTGATTGCTGCTCCCTTATATTTCTACTGCAGTGTTCTGCCGGATAAGTAAAATCTGCTTCAAAATGATTGCGAGAGTTTGAAGGGCGTGGCCTGAAAAAATCCCCCAGACCCCCTCACTAGTACAGTCCTGGGTACGTCTCTGATGAACGCGCTTACTCAGGAGGCCATAGATGTCCAGGAGTCAAGAATGAAGACTCGATTGAAAGTATCATGTGGTTCCAGGAAACTGCCAATGCGCACAAAGGATACCTAAACAGTTACCTTGTTACAGCTTGTCCTCAGATCATCGGACGAAGTCGATATGTGACAGCGAATAGACGTGGGGTGGCTACCCCGACACGATTGGGAGTCTTCCCGGCTGATGACCGTTACGTGGGGATGCTGGTGCCCATGTCTGACGACCTAATCTGGCTCATTACACAAAAGGAAGTTGTCGAGTTTTCAAGTTGCAAAAATCGGCTAGCTAGTTTTAAGGATCACAGACCATGCGTGGGATCAACGGTCCGATACTCCGTTACGATTCCTCCCAGAAATAATTACAAAAAAGCTGCTTAAACACCACGAAAGTTGAATCTTAAGGTTAAAATATTTAGATTATCACTCATACTACTAAATATTTATTCACTCACACTAATTTAGCAGTAAAAACTACTGGACATAACTCAAGCGAACTAATACGCGGTTAAATAAAAAATCAAATCCACAAGTATCCTAGCAATCGTTAGAGATATGATGTTTGGTTTGTTCCTCTGTGCAGTACGAGGCTTTATCGTACTCCGTCATATTAAAGAAGTGAAAATTTTGTGTGATATCGCGTTGCATTGTTTCGACAAAAATTTGGAGATGGAACCCCTTTAAAGAGAATTAACCACCTTACCGTAAATACTCTATCATGCCCCCTCTCTCTTAAGCCACCCTCTCTAAAAGCCTCTCCGCTCTGGGCCAAAATTTTAAATTTGAAACGACAACTATGGTGCCCCTGATGGCCTACGTACGGTATCTTAAGTAGGCTGTGTGCCTCTATATTCCACAAAAAGTGATTTATACTCGGTGAGAGATGGGGAGCATTTTGCATTTTGCTCTAAGGAAACTTTTCCCTGAGACCTGCAGCAAATCACTTCCCTTCTCATGTCAAGTCAAGTTTAGGGACGTCACTTAAAATCGGTTTATCGCGCAGATACTTTTACTTCCTGCCATTTGTCACGATATCTGCAGCACGCCATGGCTGTAAGATACGCCATGGCTGTACAATACGCTACGGCTGCATAATAAACCATGGCTGTATAAAATGCCACGGCTGTATAAGACACCATGGCTGTATAATTCTCCGTGACTGTATAATACGCCATGACTGTGTAATACGCCATGGCTATATAATACCCCCATGCCTGTATAATACGCCATGACTGTATACGCCATGGCTGTATGATGCACCATGGCTGTACAATACGTGATGACTGTATAATACGCCATGGGTGGATCCGTTCACAGCGGCTGGTTCTCTTCTGACTGCCGTCACCGGTTTCGTTGGAGGCCGGGTTCAGGCGGAACTCAACTGGTACTCGCAAGAGCGCGGCTACCCGCTCTCATATCTCACCGGCAACCGCTTGGTCTGGAATCTCAAGAGCGATCTCGCGGAGGCCCAGCGTGGAAAGCACTCGGGCCTCGACCTTGATCGGCTCTTCCACCGCATATATCTCGAGGCAGGCAGCATGCCGGTTTCTTTTTTGCGCCGCGTTCGGCAGCGTTTTGCTACTGTACCCCTTATTTTTTTTTACTAGTACCATTTCATATTCCCTGCCAGCCGCCCCTGGACCAGACCCACTGCTCGCAGCTCTCAACGAAGTTGACAGACTAAACGACCTGTTTAACGATACACCTGACTCATCCGATGATATTTTCAGCGAGGAAGATTGTATGCTGGCAAGGCATTTCTCAAAACAGGAAGAACTCGTGTCTTGTTTACTTAAAATGAAAAACCTGATGGAGGATGCCGAGTTCCCCTGGTCATTTTGATTATGATGCACTCCACTATCTTTTGAACATGGTTGAGACCATCCAGAACCATCAGGAATTGACCAGTTCACCCATTGAAAACGTGAAAAAATTACGTTGTTTTGAAATCTATTGATTTGATGCATGAGGACCATTGCAATATGTCCCTCATTTGTCTAGGTAAGGCCACCTTCATACCTAAGTTAATACATGCTGTTGCATTCATCCTTACATTGATTAAATAAAAAAACAAGTTTTTTGAAATTATAATCAGCAAGTTTCAGAGCATAATTCAAGCTACGGGGAGATATTTGTTGGAAATCTTTTGAAACATTTGATTTTTGATGAATTTGCACCAGCTCATTTATGATGATTCGCTTACAACTCAGAAATAAATAAAAAAATAAATGACTTTCTTTTGAACTCCATTAATGTCTTATATCTTTACTCTTAGTTTAATGAATTTTATCAATGTTTCACATAAATTTTTATAAAAGTTATAAGGTTTTTACTGTACAAAAAATTTTCTTGGTTTCTGGAATACCATACAACAGTGCGTTACCATAGTCCAATTTTGATGTTACAAAAGCATGAGTGAGCGTAGCTAGCGTGTCACTATCAATAAACTTCTTGATTAACCAAAGACTGCGAAGCTGTCTTTGAAATATTGGCAACATGAGTAGACATGTTCATGTGCTTGTCCCATCTGCTTCCCAGATTCCTCAAAGATTCAGATGGCTCTATAATAGATCCACCAATATTCATATCCGGCAATTTCACATCATTGGCTTTTGACTCTTAAAAAGTGCTCTAGAACTTTAAATTTCCTATCCAATTTGCTCCCATAGAAACTTCTACGGCCATCCCTTCTGTACGAAGTGGCCTGACGAAAAAAATGCATTGCTAGCATATGATAGAGAGTCGGCTCTTCTTTTAATTTTTTTTCCTTTATGCTGTGCTGCTTCTAGAGGAGCTTGTGTTGTCGTATTTTCTCATGAGTACTTTAGGCTTTTAATTCAAATAGTTTCTGCTGGACTGCCAGTGACGCTGGCAATGCCGGGCAGTCGAATTACGCTGCGAGCAAGGCAGGCATGCTTGGGTTTTCGAAGTCACTGGCGCGCGAAATCGGATCCAGGAACATCACCGTTAATGTCGTTGCGCCCGGTTTTATCGACACCGATATGACCAAGGTACTGCCTGACGAGCAACGCCAGGCAATGCTGGACCAGGTCCCCTTGGGGCGCCTGGGCGAGGGCAGCGATATCGCAAATGCGGTGGTCTACCTCGTGTCCGCCGCCGGTGCATACATCTGTTGTGACTGCTTGGCTCGCTTTGCCTGTTCGTCGCTGCGGCCTCCTGAATTGTTTGTCCGGCTCTCGCTGTCCACCACCGCATCCTCCTTTCCTTTTTCCTTCTTTTCCTCTTCTCCCTCCTCTCCCTCCTCTCCTTTCTCCTTCTTTTCCTTCTTCAATCTCTGCAACGCACCGTCCTCATCGTCATCGTCCAAACTGAGGTCGATTGTGTTGTCTTCGGGCGGAGGGAGATCTCGATCAAAGGAGGACGCCTGCGCCGTCAGCACAAGCAGAGCATATTATTCAAGCAGTTAGCGTACTACGTGAGGCTAACTGCAAGCCCGATATTGTAGAAAAAATCGATGAGCACCTAATGTCGCTGATCGACGAAGTTGGCATGCTCGCGCCCGATTCACCGCTCTATGCAGATCTAAACCAACAGAAAAGCGCCGCCGATAACGCGATTGCAACGAGCGACATTTTTTCCAGCGATAAATCACTAAAACGCGCACAAATCTATATTAACTTCGCCGAAAAGCTTTCCGATTCAGTATCGAATCGGCTGTCCGGATTACTGGTATAACAGCCTACATGCTGATCCGTAGCCCCTTGTTGGGTGGATGCGCATTGGCTATTGTTCCGTTGGTGGCTGTGATTAATAAGCTGTACGGTGATTGGCTTCGACGCAATGCTATTGCCGTTCAAGATGCATTGGCTGCCGCAAATGCTGTGGCACAGCAAGCCTTATCGAATGTTCGCACAGTTATTGCCTTTGGAGCTGAACCCTATGAATGGAACTGTGATGCTGTTCAAAAACGTGCGACAGAAATTATATTGGACCCCGTTTATGACACGTATGCAACTGCAACTGTAACATTGAAAATACCGATGCAAAGAGAACGGAGATTCCACCTCATGTGCAAATTTGCATAGTCACTCCTATCTAGTGAAAGACACAGTGCGTTGATGCCTTCTCTTATTGGCCCCAAAGCCAATAGTTGAGACACCAACAAGTTCAAGCCAATAAGATACAGAACGAATTGATCCAGCGATTCTTTTATTGGTTCTGCGAACCCAAAGTGGCACCCAGTTTTCCTTGAGGTTCTCTTGCGCGCCTGCCCATGTGCCACCCTCGTTCAACGCGCTTGCTATAGCGACTGCGCCATCAGCGAGGCAATAAATGTATTTGTTTCGTGCCATAGCGTTGCCAACATGGAAGCGAGCTTCGGGTTTGAATGGCGAAATCAACGTCAGATCGCCGGACATTATAAATGATCTGAAAGCGGATGAGGATGCGGCTTTGAGTAAATTGTCTGACATTATTAAAATGTTGCTAAACTAAGTTATTTTTATCTAAATTTGCATTTTACTAGCTCGAGGAAAATCAATTTGAAGGAACCTCTTGGACATCTGATTCGAGAAAATAGTGCTAAAAATGATCCGCAGAATTAAGAATCGCGGATGTAGAATGAAGAATACAAACAGAGGTAGACTGAATACATACTTGCTGTTCACCATAATCCATAATCTTTGCTTTCAATTGCGTTACAATATCTTTATGTCTGTTTAATTCATCCTGCAATCTCCCATGTGAGACATTTGTGGCCAGGTGTGGAAAAGGAACATAGAATGTTTTTTATCAGCAATTTAAATTCACAGATCTTTAAAAATGGATATCCTTGTAAGAAAGAGGTCCTTAGGTCCTTGAGAGATGCTGGTCAGAACGGACATGGGCTAATCGTATACACTAAAATAGAGGTGGATGTCCTTCTGAGGTAGAGATCCTATGAGAGGCGATGGTTAGAGATGGGCATGGATTAGTCTTATAAACTACAATGAAAAACGTACGTCGATTTCGTGGCATACACGAGTTTGAGCTTTGTTTGGTTCCAACTGTGCTCACGCTTTTGGGCTTGCCCACGAGGCTGGTACCTACTTTGTATGCAAATCAGCTTTTATCACATTTCGTTTGTCCAGACAAGGGATGTAAGCAGGGTGTCCCTGAGCAGTACTGGGTGTCGCCTCCCAGTGCTAAGGCGGGTGGTGTGTAGGGCGTATGCTGACGACGTGGTGGTCTATCGGTAGTTGCTCTGTTCCAAGATTGGCCCAGAAACGCCCAGATCTTGCGATCTGAATTGTCCATAAGCCCTCTGTTATGCAGGTATTTCATCAGGTGGGCCTGATAAATCGCCTGAATGGGACCCAGCCCCATGGATACTGTTGGGAATTGCCAGTAGTCGGGCATTAGCCAGGGATGTGGGTAAGACGAAAGGCCATTACCGTTCACTTCCTGACGGAAATTATCCAATTGCTCTTCGCTAATTCGCCCTTCTACAAATGAACGGGCGTAGATACCAGGTGCGGAGTGGTCGGTTTGATCTCTCTGTCTGGTTTGTCTGTCTGTCCGTCTGTCTCTCTCTCTGTTTGTCTGTCTGGTCTCTTTTGTCTGTTTGATCTGCTCTGTCTGGTCTGTTTGTCTGTTTGTTCGGTCTATCTGTCTGGTCTGTCCATCTTGTCTGTTCGTCCGTCTGTCTGATCTGTCTGTCTGTCTTTCTGGTCTGTCTATCTGTCTGTTTGTCCATCCGACTGTCTGGTTTGTCTGTCTGTCGGTCTGTCTCGTTTTTATGTCTTACCATTTTACGACCGTTAATTAAAAAGACTTAGTCTGTGGCTACTTCTCTGTGGAGTGTCACGAACATTTTAGAAGCTTTTTAAGTTGCAATGCCCCCTACCAGTAGTTGATTTTAGCAGATTTTGAATAAATAGTGTCGAGCCCATATTTCAGCCTTGGGAAACAGCAAATGTTTATTTTGTCATCTAGAATGTAAATAAAAAGTATCGGGCCCAGATAAGAGCCTTGCGGAGCAGCAGTTGTTGCTTTCCAACCCTTTGTTTTGTTATTGTAAAGTTAGTTAACTTCGAGTTGTAGAGCTATGGAGGAGAGCAACATGAAAAATATGAAAACGTATATCGATCTTATTCTTATTGCAAGTAACAATTCTGGACTGGTGAGTCAAATACTTTCTTGTTATGTTTATAGCCAATCTTGCACTACAGATGTTAGCATGGCACCTACTTTGATATAACATTGGAAGATCAATCTTCCTTTATGCCCAAACTTATTTTCACACAAACTCCTTTAATGACCCTGTCTGCTACAGTTTCGTTTCGTTCATCACACACTCTGCATTTGGCTGAGCAGTCCTGTTTGTCTATCATTTTCTTAATCCAGTTTACCCTTAGAGCCTGGTCCTTGTTCATGTGCTGCTAGTATCAATTCTTTTAGTCTCTTTCTTTAATATCCCTTTCTGTAACCACAGCCAGCTATCCTTGTCATCCCTAACCTCTTTTGTTTCTTTGAAAAACACTGAATAGAGCTTCTTTTCGTCAAAGTTTCCATTCCGTTTTTTCCTCAGTACCAAGGTGTGAAGCATCGATGCTTTTCTATGCAGCAATTTGCTTGCTGCATGGGATGACAAGACAGTCATCTTTTAAATGATGTCATCAACAACACTGAGACTACTTTTTACTAACCAGAATTCAGTCACGGATGACGGAACTATTGGTTTTTTTGGGCCAACCTTCTTCTACCATTTTTCACAGAACCCTCATTTGTGGATATTTGAGCGTTTCTTGTTTCAAGTCAGATAGCTTTTCTTGGCTGATTGGTAGGGCCGATGCTTCGTCGTACCGCGCCGGCGAAACCGTTTGTGCGCTTCGCAGACTTTTTCGGAATTGATGTCGGAAACCGACGCTCGTTGTTGATCCCTTTTCAACGAAGGGAATTTCGCAGCGAGTGAATCACGGACGGTAATGACGGCTTCCCGACAATCATCCGGAGAAATCCCATGCGTCTGTCCGTAGTGCTGACATTGTTGTTGACCAGCGGCGGTTCCGTCGCGGTGGCGGAATCAAACACCAAGTCGTCCCCTTTCCAGTTGGCTGCCGCGCAGTTCCTCGGCGCTGCCCTGCAGGGTCACGCGGCCCAGTTCCATCACATAGCCCCGGTCCGCGACCTGCAGCGCCATGTGGGTATTCTGTTCGACCAGCAGGATCGTCAGCCCGTCGTCGTTGATGTCGCCGATCAGCTTGAAAAGCTGGTCGACCAGCAGCGGGCTGAGGCCGAGCGACGGTTCATCCAGCATCATCAGCTTGGGCCGCGACAGCAGGCCCCGGCTGATGGCCAGCATCTGCATAACCAAAATAGGCGAATTTAAATAAAAATGTCAATTCAAAGTCAGATATAAAATGTCCATTTGGCTAACCCCTTGAAACTGGTGCTTGGCTTGAAAAAAAAAAACAGGAATAAAATAATAATTTGAATTAAAGATTAAAATAATAGTTTATTAAGGTAATATGTAAACATTTATTGCGTAAATGTTCTCATCCACCATAAAATCAGTTTGATAGGAACAGTCTGACGAACGTGGAGGCCTGAAACTGATTTGCCTCTTTGACATTTGAACTGGGAACAAGAGGCGGTTTCGGAGACACAACCTGTCTCCCATGGTCAATTAATATCAATATAGGCACGCAGCCATCGTAAACCGTTATGTTTGGCTATTTAATTAATCCGCCATAATCACAATGCTTGGATATATAATCATGCATTTCCTCTGCTTAAATGAACAAAGTAAAAATTTAATATGTGGCAGTGGTATGGCGACGGCAAAGTAGTTCGTATTGAAACTGCTATCTGTTGGACAAGAACCGATTTCTTAATCTGTGACACACTGGCAAAATGCAGTAAACATGCATATTCTCCACGATAAACTAGCCTCTCCTTAAAAGACGAGTTACGTCTCTAGCACGTTGTACAATGTGTGCAGTCCCTTAATTGAAATACGACTTCTCTTTATAAGATAACTTTTATTCTCACTAAAGAGATCTATGATGGCTTTCCTTGATTATTTTGTAACCTTCAGAAACTGTTCAAATGTTATATTCTTCTGGTTAGGTTTTTCTTCCCTTGTTCTCGTGACGACGATCCTCGGGGTCTTCCTCCTCGAGGAGATCCCCACGGCCCTCCAGGGAGTCGGCATGGTGATCGTGGTCGCCGGGATGATCGTCGCGACCCGGAGCACGCGACCCTCACGCCACGATGCCGATCTCGCGGAGGGCCCCCGCCCTCGCTGACCCCGGGCCCCGCCGTCTTTTCCATCGAAGGCGGGATCCCGTAGAATCTCGGGGATCGGAACGGGGTCGGGCCTCCGAGTTCCCCAGGGTTTTCCCGGGAGGGGGAAAATACAAATATTCCCAGCATTCCGGTCAAGAGAAACATTTCTGATTATAGTTGCTTCATACATCATTTCATGGGTAATCTTGCGTTGCAAGGAAAAGTTGACGGCATATTTTTACGTTTAATTTTTTACGTTAAGTTGTTTTCTTTGTGTTTTCTACAATTACATGAACTCTCTTGCGTACCAATAACTGCTCTAATTACTAATAAATAAATACATATTTAGGATAACAATAAAAAGCTAATTCTTTGATTAAATGCATTAAGAAGGTTTTCAAGGTGAGTTCTTCTCACAAATCTTTCATTTAGAGGGATGTTTTCCATGGTAGTCAGTCCAGGGGGTTCAATTCCTCCTAGACAATAAGAAAACATTAAGATGTATATGATTAGAAAATGAGCAACGTCCCATTTGAATTTCGGTATAAACGAAGCTCTTCGCTGATAACACTTGTCTCGCCCCCTTCCTGTGAAATTTTCTGGAGGCACTCAGAATAACACACTCCTACGGCCTCTCCACCGCTGTTATTAGCGGGGGGACGTCAATTTGGGAATCGAGAGGGGGTAGTCTAGGGGCGTTATTAATCTCCCGAAAGTACCATATTTGTAAAAGATTAAAATTATCCCAGGACCAAATTCAAATCGTTTCCTAAGAAAATGATTAACCCGTATTTCCTCTAATAAAATCCACGTCGTTAACTAAAATATCCAAGTTTTGGGTGAGGCGTTTATTGGGGCCTGCGTGTATAAGGGCCGGCGTTTATCAGGGGGCGACCAAGTCCTTTTGGGGTGATTTAGGAATCTCTCCCTGATACTCAAACCAATTAAGGGCATCGTTGATGAATTGATCAGGAGAAGCCTGCCCTCGTTCTTTGGTGCCTTGTGAGTAAAACGACCAGCCGTACACCCGCTCCGCGCCTCGGTACTGCTGTTCTCCCATTTGATTCAACCAGCCATTAATCAACGCGCTTTTCCCTACTCCGCCCCAGGCAATAAAACTGAAGACTTTAGTTTGAGAATTTTCCCAGGCCTCATCAAGCAGCTTTGTCTAAATTTTTTCCAGTTCTTTACAAACGACTCGTGAGACACACGGTTTATTTAATTAGAACAATCAGTAATTTTTTCTTAAAAAGTCGAAAGCTTTGGAGTAAAGAGCGAGGTGCTGAAGAAGGGGCAATTCCCTTCGTATGCGTAATAATTTGTGTTCATTTTAAGTTTTAATATAGCTCCTTACTTTAAGTTGAAAAGAGTTTTTTTTTTCTTTAATTCATATAGAGGTCACTTTTCTAATAATGTTGGTGCTGTAGATAGATCTAAGTTAGTTCCTAGAGAAATATGTCACCAAAGGCATGTGTATTATGTATATATACAAATTCAAAATTCTGCCCAAGATTGCAGTAAAAGAGGCAGGTGAAAAAACCTGTTCAACAGAGTCCAACAGGACAATAACTCGCTCAACAGCGCACTACAGTCAACTTATGGAATGGACATTTTGAGCAGATCTGTCAAAAATTTCAACATCAAAATCGCACTATTTGATGAAAACAAGTGAAAGTGTAAGCGTTTCTCTCTGGAGATCCGCCCCGCGCACGATCCGTCCAAGGATTACGGCTTTTGCGGCGTGGTGGTCGATACCACCAACCTGCAGGGCGCGATCTTCACCTGGTGGCAGAAGGACGACGGCACCTTTGAGGCCAAGAAGACGATCACCATCGACCCGCGGCCCGAGAAGCCGGAAAACCTGCCGCCTCTGCTGCAGGGGTTCGAGGCGGTGCCGCCCCTGGTCACCGATATCGACCTGAGCCTCGATGACAGGTTCCTCTATGTGGGTTCGAGATCGTCTCCGTCGAACTCCTTCTACTAAACAAAAGCCACCTGTTTCTACCAATGAGTCCGGTGACAAACCAATGACGCATTTAGAAGAAATCAGCGTACTTTGGTCGGCGCCCATCACTAAATTCTACACGAATTTCGTCGCCTATATCGTTTTCTTAGCATTTTTTACTTTGGCAGTCATGTGGCCATCTTGTGGAAATTTATTACTCGACTGTTTCGTCTGGTTTTGGACGGCGTCGATAGCTTTTGAAAATTAAATCGGCACCAGGACCATGGCCGGCGTTGCGATCGCGACCAAAACGCGCCATGCATTGCCAAGCGAAATGAGCTTCGCAGCAACAAAAGCTGACAATGCGGAACCCGTAGCAATCGCGACGGCAGAAATATGATGTGATGTTCCGGCCCAGCCGATTTTACTGAACAGAAATAGCCCTGCGCCGGCGGCACAAACGGCAATGACAATGGTTTTGATGATCGGCTTGGAGGCTTCGCGCCTCACCCGATATCTCCGATGCGTAAAGAGCAAATTTGACACTTATAAGTGGCATCAGTTTTAAAACTACTTAACAAAATGTAGTTTTTTCCAATTTATTTTTTTTTGGGGGGGGGCCTTCCCCACCACTACAATGACGCCACTATGTAATATGCTGAAACTTATGGTGCTATCTTCGATATGACTCCTTGACTTTTGGGGGACCTTTCCCCCTTTTCTTAAAATAATGAAAATCCTTTCAGGCTCATAGCTTTGGATGAGTAACATTAAGATTTATGACTTCGCGTCATGTTCGAAGTGTTTGGCGAAGGAACGGCAGTCACCAGCATCGGCGTAACCCGGCTGGAAAAGCCGGTGCCGGTTGGTGCTGAAATCACTGTGCACGTTTGCGTGAAGCGCAATCGTGAACGGCGTGGGGCCACTTTCATCAAGGCGGACGTCGAAGTCCGTTGCGGCAATGAGGTCGCCGCACGACTGCTCGACATCAGCATGGTCAAGTAAATGCATCGACTCGGCCATGCTTCTTTGAGGCTCGGTTTACGTGGTAATGTGTTGACAATGTGTTGACGTGTATCATAATTGCAAGACATTTCCCAATGGTTAATGATGTTAATTGCTGTGGGTACGTCATGCGAAAAGAATGCTCCTCGCAGACATTACTTCCAAAGAAGAGAATGCTCTTCGCTTCACAATGCAGGTGATAATAGGAGATTATGAATGTGCTATTTTACAAAAGCATTCCACAAATGCTTGGAAACAGCTCCCAATAAATAAGGACACAAATCATGGCAATCTGAAGATCATTGTGACCAAATCATCAACTTTTCTCTTTGCTCCTTGCCTTCCCCGCTTTCTTTCCCTGCTCTCTTTTTGCAGTTGAAGGTAAGGCGAGCTCAAAATCTCCGCTGGTACTTTTATCTCAGCGTTCTGCAGCATCTCAGTAAACTTCAGGAATACATCTTTGTTGTTATTGTTGATAAATGTGATTGCGAACCCTTTGGCATCGAGTTTTCCTGCCCTTCCAACTTGGTGAATGTACTCTTCAACAGTTGAAGGCATATCAAAGGGTGTCCCTCAAGGGCCTATCATAGGACCTGTTTTATTCCTTGTATTCATCAATAATCTTTTAATTGCTGTATCTGAACAAACTAAACGAAGTTGCTGAAGTATTTGTGATCACAATTTCGTTCCACCCAGTGATGCAGATAAAGACCCAATGCTATTTGCATTTGCGGATGATAGTACTCTTGGGTGTTTAAAATTAAAGACTCTTCCCTTATCATGAAAATGTATTCTGTTCTAGAAAGAACCTTTGCTGGGTTCGATGGTTTATCAGTTTATGCTTTGTTTATCAGTTGGTGCTAAGTTTATCAGTTGGTGTAAAGTTGATCAGTTTATTCTAAGTTTGTCAGTTTATGCTAACTTTATCAGTCGGTGTAAAGTTTATCAGTTGATGCCAAGTTTGTCAGTTTATGCTCCGTTTATCAGTTTGTGCTAAGTTTATCAATTGATGTAACTTTATCAATTGATGCTAAGTTGATCAGTTTATGCTACGTTTATCAGTTGATGCTACGTTTATCAGTTGATGCTATCAAAGTGCACAAAAACTGCAGCGCTGGAGTACGCGCCTGCAAGGCCCGATGCGTACCTGCCTGCTGGGCATACTGAATACACTTGGCCCTGCCAGCTGGGACAGGCTTGCCAAACTACTCCCGCAAAATAGCAGGCCCGCCTACCCCGGACACAAGTTGCATCACCTCGCACAAATACTGAGAGACAGTGACGAGAATATATACAGGCAACTGATTAGTGACTGGTATCAATCTGAAGACCTGGTGCTCAATGCTGGGGCTAGTGACGCCTTTAGTTTACTGCAGCTAGTTTATCTCAAAGGGATAATTTAATCTCTTTTGCTTAAACGTTAGTATATTCTACTCATTCTAGGAACTTGAGTTTTTCTCGCTTTTTCTATTTATCTGTAAGTTCCGCACGTAATGCATTTTGCATACTGAGATGCATGCGTTATGGTAATGATGATAAAGATAATGATATAAGTAAGTAAGGGAGTGGAAGGTCGTGAGACCTTTAAAGCCCTGTTGTGATCATTCATGAACAGATAGACATCGGCATCCCTCAGCAGCCATTTTGCCACAACCACTTTCTGCTGATTGCCTCCACTCAGCGTCCCCACCGTCTGTTCGATTCCGGCACAGCGTGTCCCCAGTACGTCGCAGATTTCCGAAGTCGCCTGCTGTTCGGCCGCAGAGCGGACCATACCCAGCGCTGAAAAACGCCTCCACAGGGAAGCCAGCACGGTGTTGACGCGAACAGACTGCGACAGCAGCAGTCCATTCGCTTTGCGGTCCTCGGTCCGAGATTGAGCTGAAAGACGGCTATCTGCACGCCAAGGCCCCCAAGGGCCTGAAAGGTGCCGTGGTGGAGCTGAGCTTTGCTTCGGTCGGGGCGACCGAGAACATCATGATGGCGGCAACGCTCGCCAAGGGCACGACCGTCATCAAGAACGCCGCGCGCGAGCCTGAGATTGTCGACCTGGCGGACTGCCTGCGCAAGATGGGCGCGCAGATCGAGGGCGACGGCATCCCGGACATTACTATCCGGGGCGTTGACCGTTTCAATCCATTGACCCAGCAGTTGAAGATTATTTTGTAGCAGGACATGATCTTCAGAGGATAAGGCTGGTCCAAGAAGCTTCAGATCATCTGCGCAAATAGTTTATTTACTGCTGAATATGGAAGGAGCATCATTGATGAAGACATTAAATAGTTATGACAAGTTAGTTATGACACTGCATGTGATTTAATTACAAGTTGCTTGTGACAACTTTATCAGAAGCTTTAGAGAAGTCAAACAAAATCAGGTCAGCAGGCACCCTTCTTCCTTTCGTAGTACGGAGTACTATTCAGTGTCATTATTATTATGGTTTCCGTCTTCGCCGCCATGGATTGGGCCATCTTATTGCATTATTTTTACCCTCGATTAGATTTCTTCTTGTCGAGTTAGACGGTGGAACATCATCCTCCAAGCCTTGCTGTAACCATTCTCGGAAGTGATACGAATAATGAACTTGATTGTTGTTGTTGTATCCCATCATCATCATCATCATACCCCCCTTTTGCTTGCCGTAGTACCCGTAGGAGTTCTTTACTATTCTTTGAAAACTTATTTTGTGGAAAATGTTTTTAAATTAATTTCTGTTTGTTTTATATTGACATAGTATTTTTTCCAGGGAAAAAGAAAATAATGGTTTAAATCTTTTCTTTTTTATGCAAGAATTTATAGTTTGGCCTGCTATTTGTGTGTTGGAGAAACTTTTTCAATATTTTATAAACATGCACCCTTTTAAAAATCTTGACAAAGAGTAATGTTTAATTTAGTTTTATACCTCCACTAGTTGGTTAATAATTAAATTACTATTAATAATTGCTTTAATTTATTTGCTATAAATTGATCAATAGCAAATAAATGGTTAATAATCAGTTAATAATTACATTGCTATTAAAAAAAATTATAATAACTTTCCATTAATAATTAAGTTAATTAATAGCAAATGCCTAGTTAATAGCTAAATTATTGACTAAATTACCATTAATAATTACTTTAATAATTTGTTTTCAATAATTAAGTTATTATTAAATTATTTTTAAAACAAACTGCTTGCAGCTTTTGCTACGTCAGATATACATTTCCAAACTTTAACCGAGTATCAAGGCTATACCATGATTCATAAATGAACCACTGAATGGGTTATTACAACCCTTTTACATATAAAAGCCATATTAGTGATATTAATACATTTGTAACGTAAATGATGACTTCAGAAGGTTCACGATTAGGGGGGGGGGGGCAGTAACCAAACTTCTGTTTGCAGTAATTTCTGTTTGTTTTAAATTTGAGTTGAGTTTATCTTTTATTTGATTATACCAATGCCTCTGGGGTTGAAACAATTCTGTAGAGCTCGGAACATCTGTTGCTAGTTATAATCCGGAAGCATATAAGGTTTCTATAGAAGGGTGGTCTCAAATTCTTTGGAGGAGGCCCGTTTGGTTGAAAATAGAGAGTTCTAGTTTCCTTTTCAGAGCCATAACTGGTTGACTGGAGGGAAACTAGACCGGCCCCCATGCTCTATTTTCTTTAAAAATATCTTATCGAAATCTTAGGTAGGCTTTAGATTTTTACCCCCAGCGGACTGGGCGCCAAGCAGAACCCAGCCCTGGTTATACTTGCGCGCGTTCCCCTCTGGCCCCAGCCATCCAGGCGCGTATTGCCCCGACACTTCAACAATCGCTTGGCCGGAAAAGTTGGGCCGGGACCGGTAGACAAGTTGGATGTCCTGAATGAACTGATCCGGCTCGACATCAAACCAGCGGGTCCGCGCGCCCTTCGGTATGCGGTCGTCGATCGCATACTCTTCGGCCTTGCCGCCCTGATAGACAACTTTCGCGCTGCTCGCGGGCGAGACGATGGTGAGCTGGTTGGGTTTCTACGTCGCGTACGCGCTGACGCTCGACCGCGCGGGCTGGCGGCGCGGGCTGCTCGCGCTGACGCCGCTGGCGGGCCTCGTGATCGTGTGGCGCGTCGTCTCCACCGATCATTCGGCCGGAGCAGCCGATCGTCAGGGCGGCGAACAAGCAAACGAGCGTACGGCGCATGGGGCGAGTCTACCCCGCCTGAGGCGAGCGGCTACGGGATCGGGTCGGCGCATTAGGATCATCGGTCTCTTTATTGTTTTTCTTCATCGTAGCATTTAGAATATACTTATGAAGCGAAAAAAGAGGGTCACAGACTGCAAGGTCGCGTCACGTCCGATGTCGATGATTACTTGTTGCTTGAGTCTTATTCTCTCTTTCTCTCTCGTGGAATGCTATTGACGGATTAGCTACTGTCAGAGAAAACACTTGGCTGGGGTCTCGAAACTACAAATGAGCCATCAAGTCAGCTTAATACATGCAGCGATTCTACTTTCCTTCCGTCAGGTGCTCAGCTGGGCAGTGGAGCGACTTGCAACGCTCACGCCTGGCAAACGATCTGCGCTGGGACGGTTGCAGGAGAGTCACGCGCTGGTCAAGGTTCTGCTGGCCATGCTGCGCTTGCAAGAGGCGCCTGATCAGCGTGTTGGACTTGATGAGGCGAAGCAGGGCTGTGCATCTCTGATCAAAGATCTGGTGCCGACGCTCTGCTCGCAGCCTGCGCCGACTGGCAACACGTTCGAGGTTGCTGAGATTTCGGACTGCGTTCCTGCAGATTCTCACTCTCATGTCTGCGCTTATTATTGCGTACCCCGGCAATGTTTTTACTTCCCACGTGGTCCGGAGCAGATGCAACATCCATAGGTGTCGACATGCTTAACAGACTGTAGCAACCGCGTATCAATGAACAAATATTTTTGTAATGACAAGGCCATATGTCTTTCAAATAATAGAATAATGAGACAAAACAGTTTAGAATTATTCGATGATGATTGCGCTTTGTTGCTCGTGTTCCTGAGCCCAAGTGTCGATTATTAGTTTACAACAAGTAAACAATAATCTAAAAGGGACAGCAATTAGAAAGATTGAAGATCTTCTTGACCCTGGTGCAAACCTTGAACTCAAAACAGCTAATGGGACAACCCTGCCCTACGTAGGCTGGATTAATGTCAAATGTGAACTCAGGGGCGATTCTAACAACACAGGGGTTATCAACTTACCCATGCTCGTTACTGAATCCAATATTGATAATCCAATCATAGGTTACAATGTATTGGTGCGCGCAAAACCGTAGCCGCGGATAAGCGCAGATTGCGCCGCGGCGCAATCGGCATAGTCGCCCACATCCGTCACATCGCGCGCGCCGGCCATTTCCACGTGGAAATTGACCAGGTCACCGTCCAGCAGACGGGTCTCGATGCCGCGATACTCGGGCGCGAAGGGGATATCCTGTGCCGCCGGTTCAGGCATGTCGCACCCGCCAAGCACCATCGCGGGCAGCACTGCCGCCCGGAGCCATATCCGCATATGTCGGCTCATGCTGACCGGCCGGCCGCCGTTTCAAGCCGCATCGCCCGTCGATGTGGTCACCCAAGTGATCACCCAGGAACCGGTTGCTCCGTCGGCGCTGAACGCCAGTGTTCCAGTCGAACTGGAAGTGATCACGATGAAATGTTTGCAAAAACGTTCGTCGGATCGTTATGCCTCGGCCAAACAATTGTCCCAAGATCTGACTCGGTTTTTGACCGGCCAACCCATCCAAGCTCGACCGCCCGGTTGGCTGCAAAGCACACGGCTTTGGTTCTTCCTGAGTAGTGCTCAATACTGGCGTCTATTAACATAGAAAGTTCATTCCTTCTAGGCGGGCGTGCCTTTGTACTCTGATCTAGTTGCTTTTTGGACACTGCACTAGTTTTCGATCGTAAAGAATGATTGTTTTGTTTCCTGCACTTCTTCGCTTTTTTACTATTTTTCGTAGTTTTGTCACTAAGATCAGCATTTGACAACAATGCTGGTATTGACTTTTTCAAGGAGAGACCCATGTCTCCCGAAATTTTTCTGCCATGTGAGCTCTTAGCTCTTGTTAATTGGATGCTTTCTGTGAAACAACGTCCAAACACACGATTGGTTCGGCGATGCGAACAATTATCTTAGCCATCCAATGTTTTCACAATACTTACGTTTAAAAATCTCTGAAAGATCTATAGAACTAACAGTGTTAGATTTCCTTATTCGACTGAAAGTGTTCGATATTTCAGAGCGGAAGCCATTTTTTCTTGTGGTTAAATGGTGTTTGAAATTCTTCATTTTCTTGTTTGTAGTTATGACCTATACATACGACAAATGTAATCATCAAATGAGATTTAACAATCTAACCTTTTGCTACACGGATCATTTGATGAACAAGATCCACACCAGTAGTGGCTTCTGTAATAGGATGTTCAACCTAAAGATTCAATCTAATACAACTATATCGATTTCTATCTTCGTACTTGAAGTCGAGTATTCATTTCCAGAAAATAAAAGTTTCGTTTTGCGTCTACCATAAACTCGACAGTACCTAGAGAATATCTCTTTGTTAGAGTTTGCTCGCATGCATACACGTAGCCTGAATTGGTAGCTCATGCAGTGAAATAACGACCAGTAAACGAGCAGTAAGGCATTAAGAAACAACTACAATAATAATAATAATGAAAGTTAGTACCAACAATAAGAACTACAATAACAATACTGTCTACTTTGCTCTAGTACCTGGCCTGGCTATCAGAAGTGTTTACATAGCTACATAGATATACCTATGACCATGATATGATACTAGGCTCAGCTACTACAACTATTACACTGGTAAGCCCCCGATCCGATCAGAACCTGGATGTCGTAGCGGGGAACATCGGCAGTAGGCTGATTCCCCTTGCGGCTCAGGTTTTCTGCTTTTTCCAGGTCATCTGGCGACTGAAATTGTGTTAAATCCGATTCCATGAATATTCATTACTTTTTAGTGAACGAAACGGTCAACTGTTGAAAGAGTTTCCATCCTTTACGGGGCAAAAAAAGGCTAGGTTCTCTTGTTAAAAGACTCCACTCACGGTGTCCGATCCGACACTTGAGCCTGATAATCTAAAGAGCAAAAAAACTTGTATCCACCTTTTCCTAAATTCCAGATTCCAATTTTCCCAAATCCCAGATCCCCCATTTGTGCATGTGAAAACTTACAGCAGCAATATATATTTAAGAAAAACGCAAAAATCTAAACGACACATCTGATGGTTTTTACTCCTTTTTCGAATAAGATTTGGTATCAAGATTGAGAGGCCAATATTTATTTGATTTAAACAACAAGTATCAAAATGTTTTTTTGTTTTTTTCCCGCCGCCTTCGCGATGTCCGCCAGGCGACCGCGGTCGAAGCCCGACTCGGCGAAGGCCGCCTCGGCGGCGCTCAAGATCCGGTCGGTCGTGGGTGTCGCCGTCGGATCCAGCTTCGGTCGAGCCATGATGGAGATTATCTACCGACGAGTAGGTCCGCAAGGTCTGCGCTCGGAAACCCACGAAAATCATCCGAACGACGAAACCATCTCCCCCCGACGGCACTAACCGGGTGACGCCGCGCAGCGGCGCTCTCTCTGGGCCCATCATGATGGTCGTCATCACGACGACAACGACTGTTACAAGGTTGTCGTTGTTGCAGATTGTTGATGATATCTTCCATGATGCGATATAAAAGGATGACATGTATTGCTTGCTGGGAGGCAGAAAAGTCTTCACGGCTCTTTTTTGTTTTGTTTTTGCCACCAATACTCTGATTCAATAAAACTCGACAGGAATTGTTGGTGGAAGTGGAGATGAGGTGTTGGGGAACACTAATAATGTCATGAAAATACTCCTTCTCAACTTTTGTTTGAAATGCTTTTGCCTGAAAATTTTCGCTTTTTTTTGCTTGAAATTCAGCAAAAGAAGTTAAAAATATGTGACACATAACAGCTAAAGAAGATTTAGTCAGATTTGAAGTTTTAATTGTCTTTGAAAGACAACAGATTGTTAATGTTTGAATTTTTACAAATCATCTGTCTAGTAGAATACCAGTAGCATCCATACAAGTGTAGGTATATAATAGAGGGGATCTCTATCCCCAAGTCCAACCCATGAAGTATTAAAATTGGCCTAATTCATGCATATTTTTTTTCCAGGCGAGAGAAGATTAGATCCCAATGCACTAATGATGCAAGTGTATAGCGATAACCCAAATGCATGTTGGGTAATCAAGTGCCACCATCCAGGAGCAAAATAAAAAAGATATTAGAATTTTGGAACATCAATGGTTAACACCAAGAAACTAGCAATGATGCGGCTGTCGATTATCTTCAGAAAAGTCTTGTTGGGTCTTCTGTAAGTTAAGGATAAGCTGCGTTTTTGGGTCATCAAAGCTGCCGAAAGTGGAAAGCATGTGCTTTGCGAAAAGCCGTGTGCGATTTCCAAAAATGATTTGGCGGAAATGACCGCGGCTTGTGAGAAAAACAACGTTCAATTTATGGACGGGATCATGTTCATGCACAGCCAGCGACTCGAGCAAATGCGCAGCGTAATCGATGATGGTGATTCGCTGGGAACACTGCGACGGATCTCGGGCAATTTCAGCTTTAATGGTCCCGAAGAGTTTCAAGCTGGCAACATGATGGCGGCGGACAAAGAACTTAGGGCAGACGACAAAAATTACAACCCTAAATGAACATGTATATAAAAAACCGACGAAATTTTTTTTTAACATTTATACGTATAAAAATATAGGCGGACGGAAAATAAATTTCTGCTGGGTGCGCTCGTGGGTGAAAGGAGTTTTATTTTTAAATTTTAAAATCGAGAATACCCAGCAGCGCACCCACCGTTGACTTTTGCACGCGTTGACCCGATCAACCCTGGCTAATTCGGGTCCTGTTTCATCGATGTCACAAGGGTCACCCTCCTTATAGAGCCTCCCGGCTAGTGACCCACCCAGGTTCTTTACGACACGCAATACAGCAGGGAGTATTAAGCAAAATACACACAAATGGTATTTTCCGACATTAAATTATATGAAGAAAATATACTTCTAGAATTAACGAAACAACAATATTCACATAAGCTACAGAATCTGGTTTGATCTGGCTTAAAAGTTATTTGATGCAACAATAGTTGAAGAAGCTCACAAACGTTCAAGCAAGAACATATTTATTTTATAGGTAGCGCAATAATGCTACAATAGCACAATCATGCCTCAGCAAACCGTGGTAAGTAAAGTTTTTAATGTGTTTTCCCCAGACCTCTTTTTTAAGTGCTATGGAAACGTCCGAGGGTGCTCATTTGATTACAAACTGAAAGTTCTAGGGCTCTTTTTAAGAACCAAAAGTGATTTGAGGGCAACCAGCATCCTTCTTCCTTTCTAGTTGCTTTTAACTGAACCCCCTAAAGAAATGTGAGCTTTCCAAGTATTTCATTCTCCAATAATTCCCTCTTTTGTCAGTTTTTTTGCATTTTTCTTCCACCCCACTGTCCCCACTATTGTTATCATCTGTGTCACTGTCCATCATAAAATCACCCCTCGCTTTCTTCTTTTTGTTCAATTTATTATTCAGAACCATATCTTTCAAGAGATTCTTTGAAACAGATTGCAGATTATGACTTTCTTGAAGCAACACATCTCTTTCTTTCAAGGCATTTTGCAATGTTTTGTTCAACCTTCAATGCCGGATTCTCTGCATGAATGTTAGCACCTTCCGATACCTGCCTCAGCATTGCAACTTCCAGGCATGTTCTTAAGAGTTTTAAAGAGAGTGATTGTTTTATTTCACTATGTTTTTCAATCATATGTTGGTGAAATATGGTTTTTTGTCAGATCTGCCGTAAACTTTAATTGATGCTATCAGATTTGTGTATTGCCGAAAGTTTAGACTAAAATGGCACAATCAATCACATACTTCTTTCCACATCAGAATTCAAAGTAAGTTTAAAAACGCGTTTTGAAAAAAAAATTGCCTAGTGGGAAAAATGTCACTTGATGCTGATTCAGAAATGGTAACTATTATTTCGGTTTACATTAATACTAAAGCTAATGGTGAAAAAAAATTACGCTGATTTCAAATAAGAGCCTGAAACCCGTCAGATCGAAACGAAAATCGCACTATTGGAACATTCATAGCCAAAAACCCTACACAGAAGAATTAATGTCGCCAAAACCGAACAACGAGGAAAATTGCGTTTTTTGTTGGCCCTGACATTCTATGTAGCCCTGTTTTGAATCGCTGACAAAATCAAACTACAATATAAACATTTTCTATATCTGAAAAAGGTAGATCAGAAGGTTTTGTACAGTTTTTATGTTTAATAAAACGATTTTAATTTTCAAGATACAGATTTGAAACACAGTTCTAGGCAGGTTGCTGAGTCAACTATTTAAATAAATAATGCACAGAGAAATAGCCTTTAGAATTCCACTCACAGCAACTAAATACGCCTTCATGGAATCTGCGACTCAAGCCCTCGCCGAGATGCGACGATGAAACGTTCTTGCGCCGAGCAACGCTGGATACAATTGGCCGGCTTCCAACCATCTCCGAACGAGAATCGTTTTTTGGCGAACCGGTCGGCGTCAGACGCGACCAATTGATCGAACGTCTGCTGGCCAGTGAGGATTTTGTCGCCTACTGGACTTATCGATGGTGCGACATGCTGCTGATCAATGGCACGCGTTTGCGGCCAGTCGCGGTCAAAACCTACTACCGGTGGCTATTTTTGGGGTTTCATTCATTATTGAACAGTAATTTCTGGCCGTTTAAGTTTGAATTATTATAGGAATTCATTTCTGCCGGTCTTAAGCTTAAACTTTTATTTGAAAAACTTCTTTTTCGGAGATTTTTAATTAATTTATGTTTGTTTTTGATTGCTAAAGTTTCAAGTTTTTCAACGTTACCCATTTCAACATCAGATTTTTTACCATCAAAGTTTCAGCATAGCATTTGACTTTTGACTTGACTTATTTACATAATGAGGTTTCCTTCACGCTACCATGGCACGTTCGCTTTATGGCCTTCCTTTGGTCTCTGTGTACTTGATTGTCTGCTGGATCTTCATTGGTGGCGTTCGCTTTCCCGAGGCAGGGAGCTTTATATTGTTTGCCACTATTTGTGCTATAGCTCAAGTGTTGGCGACTTACTTAATGCTTAGGGTGTTTCAGTCGGGCAGTTTTGCATTAGGGACATTACTGGCGAAAACGGAAGCTGTGTTGGCTGCTTTAATTGGTATCCCTCTTCCGGCGTTTGATCAAGCCCAGCCCGCGGTCGGAGAGCTCCGAGGGCTCGGCCGCCCGGATGGTCACGTCGATCTGCTCCCGCACGCGGTTCTTGTTGCTCTGGTACAGTTCACTGAACTCGTCCTGCTCGCTGATCAGCACCGTCGCGACGACCTCCAGGTCGATGGTGATCGTCTTGTCGGCTTCCATGTTGTAGCGGGTGATGCTGAACGAGCCGATCGAAACCTCCACCACGTCGCGTTCGGCGGGCTCCGCCGTGTTTTTGTATGATGGTTTTAGGAGTTGTAAAAATAAAGAGAAAAATAGGGGGGGGGAGGGGGGGGGGGGGGGGGGGGGGGGTGTAATATGAAGTAATATACTTTTCAGAATGATACAAGTAAGAATTTTAGAATTTTTAATGTAAACATTTTATTCAGAATAATGGTTCTCAAGAAGGAGACATACTAAAACAAAAAGTAATACATTTTCAGTTTGCTATTTTTACTGCTTTGGTTGCATTTATTATAATTCATCCCATGTTTCTGGTCGTCGACGCGGACGGGCGCGAACTTCACGGGGCGGACTTCGGTCACGCCGTCGATGGCCTCGATGCGCTCCTGCACCGACTCGGGCATGGAGGGCACGACCAGCAGCATCGGGTCGGGCATCACCGAGCGCACGATGTAGTCGCCGACGATCGTGCGGTCGGTCCACTGCCGGAAGTCGTCCATGCTGTCGAGGATGCTGTTGCCCATGGCCATGGACATGGACAGGGCGGCGCAGAGGACGCCGATGGTCAGGCTTTGGGATTTATTGGGTGGGGACGTTGCCCTTTCTGGAGACGGTCATGTCGTAACATGTTCCTCTGATTCAATCTGGCCCGATGCGAAAGACAAGCGTACCAAAGTGGGCATGGTACGAGTTTTTGCCTACGACAGTGAGATTAATGAATGGATTCAACGGGGGAGGTCCGTCAATGGTTCCACTGATGGAGCCTTTTTTGGCAGGGATGTTGCACAATATGCTGATGGGACAATATTTGCTGCCAGTTCAAATCATAGTGGCCATAAGAAGTGTCCCTCTGGTTGTAAGCCAAACCAAGTTCTAAGATAACAAACGACGGCAACGACACATGCACCTATCTAATATAATTGCTCTGTCTCTTCTTACATACACGCACTCTCCAAAACAACAGAGGGACGGGTTTGTATTGATGCTATACGGACACTTCATCTGGCAACCATGGAACATTTTCAATTCCCGAAAAATACCGTACGGGAGGTAACAGAATTACTTGATGAATGTGAGGATATGTTAAATGGTGTTGCATTTTCATGATAGCAGCTGATCACGTAAATATAGGGCATATTAAGCGAATGTTGTGAAGCATTACTTTCCTATTGATGCCGTTGAAAGCATTACCAGCATCTACTAGTAATACTGCGTCACAATCAGCATCCTCAAAAATGTCCTTCATACCGTGTGTTGCAGCTTCACACCCTGCTCTTTGACCAGCACATAATTTGAAATTGCCTGCACTGTCCATTATTTCCGATCGGAATGTTCGCATAACGGCTCTTGCAATTGTTCCCAGTGCCGCGCATAAAAAGGCATCTTTTTGGCAAAACAGCTCTTCGCCGATTTCCGCCATGTTTACGGGGATAATTCTCCCGGGATAGGGGGCAGCAAACGCGACTCTCCGTTTGGTATTGCTGTTATTGGAAAAATGGGTCATGAAAATCGATTCGCCGGTAAGCATCCGCTTGCCGACATTCAGCAGCGATCCCAGGAGGCCGTCGTTGCGGGAGCCGTCGCCCATGCGGGCTTCGAACGTGATGCCGGTTTCCGATAGTGATGATAAAGTCACTGGCCTGTCACTTGCTTATTGACCAAAGGTCTGGGTATTCCTTTCTGAGTATCTGTAAGTTAGAAAATACTTCCCCCCCCCTGCCCTCCTGCCAATCTTCTCCCTCATCTAATCACCTGCATTTAACAGGCAAAATATTATTGTGTATTTGTTCCAAATTGTCAGGCATTCATACAAGTTAATGCCCAGATTACAAACTGGGCCTCTGCCTAAAACCATTCAAAATGGTGGATGGTAGCATGTTGTTAGGTCAAAATATCATGATTTTATAATTTTCAAGTGTTTTGTATAGCTTTCATCCGGGTAGATTTAGATAGATATTTATTGTAACAAAGGCCACTTTGGTTCATGGCAAAAAAAAATGAAACAATTTAATACCACAAAATAATAACATGCATAACAAAACATGATATATGACAGTAACAATAAAAAAAAACATAAAAATTGTGAAACAAACTTAGTAAGATATAACACCATAAACTAATAATTACACAAAATGTCGTAATGGAAAGCCGGTCATCGCTTTTTTTGATGGCGTCAACGAGGCGATCATGAAGATTGTCCATCTGATCATGTACGTGGCGCCCCTTGGGGTGTTTGCGCTGGTTGCTTCCAAATTGGGGGCGGCGGGGGGAGGGGACCTGTTCCTGGCAGAACTGATGAAAGTGGGAAAGTACGCGCTCACCGTCGCAGTGGGTCTATTACTTCATGCGGCTGTTGTACTGCCACTTATTCTGGTACTGGTAACCCACAGAAATCCGTTTTGGATTCGGATAACGATTGTTGTAATTATTCACCCAACCTTGTCCACCTGGTCCGTAGATACCATATTGATTTCCGTATTGTTGAATGAGATTATAACCATTGTATTGACGACGACGACGACTATTTGCAGCGATTGCTAGAAAAGAAAAAACGAATATTTATTGAAGAAATTTCGACATTCGGATTTTACTTGAAATTAATAAGAGAAAAATGAGAAGTTGTTTCATGATAAAATACGCGTGTGTGTCTGTCTGTTGTTGGCGAATGTCGATCAGGACCGTGCCGGCGCTCGTGCCGTCGCTGACGTAGAGCTCGCGCCCGCTCGTGATGAAGTCGTCGGCCGTGAAGAACAGCTTGCCCTCGCTCGCGAACAGCGTGCGCGGCGATGAGCTGCTCGGGCCCGCGAAGATGTCCTTCACGCGGACGGTGCCGGCGGCCGTGAGGTCGCTCTTCCAGAGCTCGTTTCCGGTCGTTCCGTCGTTGGCACTGAAGTAGACGGTGCTGCCGACGGCCGTGAGCTGAAAGTTTCTAAGAAGGACCCCCCCCCAAAAAAAAGCTCATATTGCTAAGAAGTGAAGAACCGCTTTGTCTGGGTTTATAATACCCTTCTAAAGCATTACTTAGCAAGCAGATGCGCTGCATATATAACCAAAGCCTAGTAATCGATTTTCCCCTTTGCATCTCAATTATTGCAGTCTTAGGAAACACGTAATCAATAGCTTAATTAGTTTTGTAAGCGGGATAGGGATTTCTCCATGAGTGGTTATTTTGTAGAATTTATGTGGTTGTCAAGTGTCAACGAATGTCAAGTGCACAGTGTTATGCACACTGCAATGAAGTTCGGGAATCATATTGCTAGGGATGGAACTACACACTGCAAGTGCTGTGTACATGCTGGGACTCATTGAGAACCCTCCCCAATCTCACTGGAGCGTTCGTTGCGTGTGTAACCTCTGCGAAAGCATCCGCCCACATTCCTGATGTTGACACAGGTGTAGTGATGGTGTCGCTGGTTGTTATTTCAGCTGTCCACCCAGGCACGTCCTGCTTTGAAAGCCCAGTCTGACTACATCCATGTAAAACTCTAATATCTACTTCTACTAACTTGATTCTTCTTAAAAAGGTACTTGAGAAATAGAGAAGTATGTCACAAACAGATACAAACTTATAACCCACTTACTCCAGGGAAATACTCTAGCAAATGAGCCAGGTAAAGGGCCTTACTGATAACATCATCTGTTTCCCTAAAGAAAGGAGTTCTTCTCATGCAAATACACAATTTCTCTGTTTGCCTGTGCATTCTGCGAACCAGTCGATGATTACTAATTGGCGACCGCTTTGAATCGAGTTGACTCATGTTGAATAAGCGCATTCCACAAATACGCATTTCCCAGCCTCGAACTCAATGGGGTCTCTCATTAATCGAGTTGCTCATTGCCATGGTGTTGGGGCTGACCCTTGCCGCAGGTGTTATTCAAATCTACGTTGGGAGTTCGACTACTGAGCGGAGTCAGGATGCCCGGCTGCGCATTCAGGAAAATGGTCGCTTCGCCCTGCACTTTCTTCCGCGATCGCCGTGCCGATGCCGACCATGATTGCGTCCATTCGCCCTCGCAGATGATGCACGGTTCGCCGAGAAAGTTCGTTGGAAATCCATTGCGACTTCCCGGTTCGTGAGGCGATTTTGCCATCGAGCGTCATCGCCCACTTCGCATGAACCCACGGCAAACTTGTGGTCATCAATTTCGTGAACGGAGCAATCAGAGCTTTGGCGTCGTTTTCCAAGAGCCCGACCGTCACTTCGATGCCCGCTGCTTCGAGGGCTCAACTTGATGATTTGATCAACATTCTCGAAGAATCCAGCGAATACGAGGAATTCCTCGACCCGGTTCTGAAGTATCGCAAGCAATACGGTGTCATTTCATAGACTTAAGCGATTGCAATCGACGTTGAGCGCAGACCCCGGTTTACTTGACCTATTTCACAATTTAAGCTGTAAATTCGAGACACAGTCCTCGTCTGAGGCTTGCAATAGCTGGCATATTTATTCCATGCGGAAACTCGTACTGACAGGCATTCTTACCATGTGAAGAAAAGGTTGGAATTGGGTTATGATCAAAATGATTATGAGCTTTCTATCTTTGAGAAGGAAAAAATGTTTCATGTGGATTTAAAACTAAAAGTATGACGCCTTTTAGAGTGATAATTATTGATGATGAACCGTTGGCAATCAATGTGCTGAAAAATTATGTGGAGCAGGTTAGCCAATTGGAATTGGTGCAGACCTTTTCAAATGCCATAGATGCCAATTTGTTCTTGCAGGAAAATGAAGTGGACATCATATTTTGCTTCGTTGCGAAATGTTGTGATAGATAGCCACCGATTTAGCCTTTTATCACCACTGAAGAATGCGTGATTGTCCTATTGACGTCACAGGCTGAATGGAAAAGAACAATCAAATGAAACTTTCTTTATGCAGATAAATCTAACTTTGAATCATCAAATTTAGGCCTAGCGGTGTATTCTTGGAGTTTTATCGCTGGCAAGCTCAAATCAGCCTTGTCTGGGATCATTAGCAATTAGACACGTGAAAGACACCACGCAGTTTAAAGTTTCTTATGGTACTGAATATCTTTTTGTGGTGATTGGAATTTTCATTATAGGGAGGGGGCACCCAGGATTTTTCGTGGGGGGGGGGGGCAAAAAATCTACAAAACGCATCAACAACTTATTTAGATGCATTTTTGTTAATGTTTTTTAGAGGTTGGAAAAAAAATTTGGGAGTGGAAGGTTCGACCCCAGTAGCCCCCTTAGACATGACCATATTTTACAGAATATCTTGAAAAGAAAAATTCTTTGAGGGGAGTTTCTCTAAGTGATGTTTAAGGAAGCCTTTGTCTTAAGATTGATTCCAGGGTGCAAAAGGGATTGTGGGTCTGTGCAACATGCTGATCTTTTGCTGAGTATACTCGTAATTATACCATATTCGGTTCATTGCATCACATAAGACTCAAATTTCTCACTGGGCTTACAGCACGCATTCTTTGTGTCTAAAATATTCTGAATTCCAAACCATCTAGTTTTTAATACCCTCTTTCTACAAAAGGGTGACAATAAAACCTAGTGGCGTTGTAGCTAACATGTTGTTGTTGTCTGTCGCTGGAGTTTTTTCATGACTGTTTTCAAAGCCTTTGCTAGCAAGCTGGAATAGGGGAAATTTCCTAGCCAGAAATGATAACCTTTCATCATCAGCTTTGCTCTCAAATTTTAATCAATCTGGATCCAAAATTGTACCCAATTTATTTTTCCAACTCCCTGTTTTAGTTCTCGAGGGCTAAGCACATTGGAGCAAATTTCAGTTCTACCTCCTATGGCACATATACACCTTCACCCTATAGATTAATGCTAACTACGGCGGTAAGTGGCATGGGTGGGGTTGGAAAGACTGAATTGGCGCGAGATTATATCACTAATGGCTCGGGTCTTTGCAGCAGAAAATATACCAGACGATTTTGGATTGATGCATCAAGCTATACTAGCCTTTTACTCGAATTTAAACAATTGGGGATGTTTTTAGGGCTACTAGCGGAAGAAGCTAGTGACGAAGAAGTGTTTAGCACAACCCATAAATGGTTATCAATTAACCCTGGCTGAGGCTGGTTTGTAAGTTTGTAGACATTTTATTTCTGGTTGTGTCTGACCAATGAATTTTTAAAATCTTTCAATGACAATTATTCTCGAATACAAGTGTTCTCTTTTTCTATTTCTGGTTCAAACTCAAGGTTCCGGCTGCGTTAAGGAGGACTGGGATGACGTTGCTATTGAACAGGCGTAACTTAAGCCAGGTCGATTAACTTTTTGAGTTCCATTTGCGCTTGAGCCTATTGAACTTGTCGTTCCCCTAACCTATTCTGCACTAGAACTTTAAATTTCCGAATGAACCCTTTTTGAAGTTTATATGAACACTTCTTTCCTAAGAACCATATATATATTCCAAGGGCATAGCTTGCAACGCCTGCCCTTAGGCCCTGGGGGGTTGTTAATTACCTGAATTTTTGTTATCTGAACTTGGAACTATTTTTAATAATGTAGCTATTTCTAGTTTTTATTGGATGCATTTGGAGAAAAAGGGGCGTAGTGGGGTCTTCTTGCCCTCCAATTCATTTTGAATCTCGGCAGTGCGCGCACGGGCGCTCCCTGGCGGGCTTGACCCGCTCCCCCGCAAGCATCCGCGCGAACGCTTCGACGTTGCCCATCGCATCGTTCACGGGATGGTGGTCGTGCTTCGTGATCCGGAGGCGCTTCCACTCCGAGGAGCGGCCGAAGTCACCGACGAGCCCGGCGTAGAAGTCGCCGATCCGCCGGGCCGAGTGTCCGAACGGGTTCTCCCCGAAGTACTGCTGGAAGTGGAAGTGGATCGGCGCCCAATCGTAGGATTCCTCAGTACGACTTATCCAAATTCAAGAATGGTGAGTCAGTGGTGGGAGAAGACTTGGTCCTATGGCTTATGCTTGGACGGCAACACTACGTTAAGGCTGAAGACATCCCCCTGATCAGCAACTTTGGATCCGGTGTTTGGTTCAAGCCGCGGAATTTCTTTGACAGCGCACCTTTTGATGACTTATCTGATAATCGTAATGAAACTGTCCCTGACTGCGTTCCCAAGCGCTAGCTAGTCCAATGAAAGTCAAGTTTTCGTGCTGATTGACCCAGGAGGAAAAGTTGTCGATTTTAGCTTCCATGAATTTTCTAGACTACAAAGTTATTCTGCTATGATGAGGAACACCAAATAGGTTGTTTTAAGGAATAGGAACGGAATAGGTCATGTTATGGTCGTTTTTTTCATACCTTTCTCATAAACTCACCAGCATGGTCGCCAAAAACATAGAAGAAGTCATCTCCCGTTTGGAGGAGATCATTGAGGAAAGCAAAACGTCAAAAAGCCCTATTGGGTATTGTCCAACAAAACCTCTTTTCCGCGTGACTGGCCTGGCTGTTCGAAGTATCGCCGCATGAGTGCGACCCCGCGAACACGAGTTCAGACTGAGCGACTGATCCCGACGACCTCACCACGAGCATGACCGACCTCATCGCACGATCGCCAATAAGGAACCTCCGCGCGGTCGTTCCGGACGGAGACAACGTCGCTGGACGGGAAGCGTGTCATTACTTCACCAGAATTCCGTTTCTAACGAGGTAAGTGCCCAAAATCATTGAGAATACGCCGAGAATATAGAGGGCCATGGCCCATCCATAATATTGAGCCTGAATGCGAAGGACGGGAAAGACCACAAGGTCGCTAAAAATAAATGCGATGATCCCGGCGAAGCTGACGCCATTGCTGAACAATACCGCTGCCAAGGGAATATTCCCCATTGAGCCGATAAAGGTAAAAAAAGCAGCCAGAGGACCGACGAGTGTCTGCAGCAGAATGTTCCAAAAACCTGGATCAGCACTGCCAGAGCCAACAAACAAGGTTTTGTTTGTTTTTGTTAGTTAGTATGCCTGAATCTGTGTGTTTGAATGTGATTTCTTTCTCTCTCACTATGCCTGCTTGTCTGAGTGGGAGTTTGCTTGTCTTTTTCTCTGTTCCTATGTGCTTGATTGGACATATACTTGTCCCCTTGTTTGTCTTTGAGTGTTTGTTTATCTGAATATGTGTCTTTCTCTCTCTCTCTCTCTCTCTGCCAGTGTGTCTTAGTGGTTACTCTCTCCCTCTCCCTCTCTCTCTCTCTCTCTCATGGGACTTATTTCGAAAATTTACCAGGTTAATTTCTGATGAATTTCCCCGAATAAAGCACTGTAAAAGTAATTGCAGAATCAAGAACGGATTAACAACATTTCAACCTGAAAACAAGAGAAGATTTAAGAAGAGTCAGCTTCTAAATTTATTGTTCGTCGTTGAAAGGATTTTATTTCAGCTGAATGTTTTCTCCTCCTTTTTCTTTTAGGGAGTTCAAATTTGAAGACAAGATTGAGAACCAAATGGTTGGATGCATTTTCAAAAAGAAAAACTTTGTTCTGTGAGCAGAAAAAAAAGCGAAACATCGTGCTTGAATTCATTCGGTTTTCATGGAATGTCCATTGATAATCACAGGTGAAGGCTTGCTCATATGCATAGATTTGCGTTGTTCTTTGGTTAAACGTGTGGAAGAATGATAATGATGATGATTATTATTGTTGTCGACCACTTCATGAAGAACTTCGTTGATTTTCGATTTACTTTTCGAATCCATGACATTCTTCGTTTTTAATGCATCGGAGGACGCCATCCAGTCTTACAACCACTCAAAACTCTACACGACAACAATCGCCTTCCCTGCCTACCACGACATGCTCGTCATCCTCTATGAGTGCTATGTCGAAACAGAAGATGAAGCAAAGGCCGAGCACACCTTGCGGACCATTCGGCGCTACTACCCCGAAACAGCTAGGAAGCTTGAGCTTGCAACGATCCTGATCGAAGGAGACCTCCACGCGATGGAGCGAGAATCGAACCAGGACCTGCCGAAGGCCTACCTCTGTTTGACTATCCGTTCTATATTTTTTTTTAATTAATAAACACCCTAAAGACGAGCATGCTCCACGGTTCTTTTTTTTTTCAAAGTGAAAATGATACAGTATAAACCCGACTGACGTAATACAACATTATACAGATTACTATTTTGCATTTCCTTGTCTGGAGTCGAACCAATACGTACTGTCGAAGTGTAACAATTGCTTTTATATCGAAGCGTCTTTTTATTTTCATTAATTTTGTGAATTTCTGGATGAAAAATTTAACGTCATATGTTCATGGTTTGACAGCCGGCAGGTATTGACAATTTCAAACTTTGTGGGGAAAGATCCTGTTTCAAATGCAAACCGCTATGACAGAAAGAACAAAAGACTGGTAGAAGTACCTCGACCTGCCAGTGTCAAGATTTACAACAGCTTTATGGGAGGGGTAGATAAAGCAGATATGCTGCTCTCATTGTACCGCACAAAGCTCAGGAGTAGAAAGTGGTATCATCGCATTGTTATCCATTTAGTATCACTGGCACTGTCTTTTTTCTCGATTTTGACCCCATCCCCTCACGATAAAAGCTTTTTGACAAAAAGAGAAATATCCCTAATATATTTAAACACGTGAGTATTTTTTCATTATTGTAATGTAGATTTATAAACTTACTTAGTATTTTTTCATCTGGATGCCAGTCAAAACTTTGCATATTTATTAGCACTATTAAGTTTACTTTGTCAACTATAAAAGGTATTTCATCGTCATGTTGAGTATTTTTGTTTTTCATTATCTTTTTTTCATCTGCTCCAGGTTCATTTCGGACAATACTTTGGAATTGTCATAATCTTATGAGCAAAATAAATTTTCTATCGGTATTTTTTCCCAGCCCAGTCATGATGTTTTATTAATTGGGGTGTATGAAACATCCCTTAATCATAATCTTTCTTCTTTAGTCCAAATTCAAGGTTAAGAATTCTTTTAAAAATCACTATTATCGAAAAAATAGGAGGAATCGGTTGTTATTTACGTCATGATATTCATTCGCAAAATATTAACGATTTTGATTGCTGAGGTACCCTAAAATTGCAGAGGTTCCATGGCAGCAGACTGTACTGAATGCAGGAGATTGTTTATACTTGCCAGGGAGCATGTATCATCAAGTACAGTCTTCTGGTACACATAATCTTGCTGTTTCATTACTGTTCAGAAGGTTGCAGTTTGAAGAAAATAAGGACGTTGATTTTGGAAAATGTGCTAACGAGTCTCTTGAATTTGAAACACTTGATAAATTCGAGCCTGATTGGGCTTATAATGGAACTGGAATGATGCTTTTGCAGCAAAGATTCTTCCTGTTGTACAAAAGCAACATCAACTTCTAGTCACATTGCTCCTCTGTAATGCAGTGGCAATGGAGGTAATTCAAAACCAGAAAGCACAATATGTTATACCATCAAAGAGGATAGTTCACGTGTGACACTATTTGATTTTATATTGGTCTTTGTATTGGATAAAATGGAACTTATATCAGCCGTTGTTTCAATCTTCATTTTCTTCATTACTAACCACTTGCTGGAAACATGTGCAAACGTTTCCATTCCGATTACCTGGTGTTATTTTCTGTTCTTTGCGCCGCCGTGGACCATGAGGGTGGGAGGAGGATATCACTAGCGGTTCGTTGTCCCTAGTCTTCCCATTGGACTCGCACAAGACTACCATTAAGGTTTCTACAGATCTTTCTTCAGAGAGGAAAACAAAGAGGGATTCTCTGAAACAAGAGGTATAGTAGTAGGACGACCGGACACAGCAAAGATCTGACAATAACAACGGACAACAATGACGAATACGACGGCTCTCGTTTTGGTCCTGAAAATGACATGTCATGATGAAAAGAAAAGTTTGTAGAAAAGTAGCTTGTAGCTTGTAGCTTTGTAGCTAGTAGCTTGTAAAAAAAAGCTTGTAGAAAAGTTCGAAGTAAAGCCATCTTTATAGCATTAGCTCTATAGACTGCTACTACTACTACTACTACTACTACTACTATTAATAACTCACTGCAGCAACAAGCCGCCTGAGGCCAACACAGCTACGAACGCTCCTCCTCCAACATAATCTTGAGACGGGAATAAGCGGTCATGACAGCTCCTCTTTCGTTTTCGCTCTATATATCTTTTAGGCTCGGACCAGGCGCCGCATCAAAGGCACCAGCGCGATGCAAATGGCGGTTTCGGGGACAATATACGACGCGTTGTACAGCGCCGAATAGGCCCAGACGGGTTGTCCCTCCGGGGCGTATTCGGCAAAAAACACGACCCCTGACAAAAAGTGGCATACAAAACGGCTTAGGCCGGCGACGACAACCCCGCCCCCGAGGGTTACCAAGCATTATGCTGAAGATCATTTTGATTTTGACCACATGGATGAAGATAAAGATTTAATTGACCAAAGTGATGTCTACTGTATTGAAGGAAGAGAAAAAGCTCCTTAATATAGAGCTAGAAAGGGCATATGTATGAAGTATTTTATAGATACCGAATTCTGGGAACGATCTACTGATACAGGTGGAAGTATCGATCTGATTTCTATCGGGATCGTTTCAGAAGATAACAGAGAACTTTATCTAGAAAGCAGGGATTTGCTCAGTGCTTGGTCCTCTACTGTAATTAGTATATGTTGATACGATGATGTTTTATCTTCCAGGTTCTTCCCTAATCTAGTTTGCTGATGACACTGTATTAATATTTTCTAGTCGGTGTTTACATAGTTTGAATCTGAAGGCTAGTCGGGTTTTAAAATTTTTCCTATTTTTACTACCTTAAGCTTACTCTCTGTTAATATTGCGAAAATTAGTCTTATTTTATATTCAAGAGTAGCTGAGCCCAAGGACATCAATGGAAGGCAATGCATCTGTTCTGTCACTAGAGAATAGATAAAATGGATGAATTAAAACTGCAATGTTGGGGAAAAGGGTGTGTTGCTGGCTAAGAATTTCATTATAATATTCATTGAAGTGTGTCGTGAGGCCAGTCTGCAGAGTATGGCACTTTTTTAAGAGATCTCTGGTGTGCATCAAAACATTTTGGTGTGCACCAACACCAATCAGTTTTGCCTGGTGCAGTTAAGATTTGGGAAGTTTGTATTACAGTAAATGAGAAGATTGGGAGAGGGAGCGGCCCGTGATCTCGATCTCGGCGTGGAGCCGCGAGACGCCGAGCTCGGCGACGTGGACGTCGACGTCCTCGCCGCGCCCGATCGTCGTCGAGCCCAGCCGGATCGGGAAGGTCTCGCCGCCGCGCCCCTCGACGCCGCGCAGCAGGCGGAGCTCGCCGAGCTCGACCTCGACGGGGCGGGTCTCGGTCACGTCGCTGCCTGCGACGCCGACCGTCGATTCTCCTCCGAGCGGCGCGTCCTTCCGGAGCGTTTTAGAATCTAAGAAAATGTAGGTAGATATCCTTTTCTGACAGCTTTTCGCTTTGGTGGTCAGTAGTGAAGTCAATTGGCCTGTCCAGTTTGATGTTAAAAGGGCTCAAATGGAATGCCTCCACATTACCTTGAAGTTGCTGACCTTTCCCTGTAAACTTGAACTGATCAATCGTTATAGGATGTAATGGTTCGAAAATATGTTTTGAATATCATCAAATTTTTCTCCTCTGCAGTGAAAAGGATCGAAGGCAACATAGAGAAATCGCTTGGCGTCGATTATCCCACCTTCCTCCCTTCCCTTTTAAGTTGCGAATTCTATTGGAACCAACCCCATGAATCGTTCGTTCTTGATCATGATCGGATCGGTCGCAGTGCTGGGCGGCTTGATGGTGCTGCTAACTCACACCGGCGAGTCACGATCCACGCCGGGAAAAGAATCGGTCATGCTGTTTTGCGCCGCCAGCAATCGAGCGGTGATGGAAGAAATTCGCGCCGAGTATGAAGCAGAGTTTGGACGTTTGACATTTCTCTTCTTTACAGGAAAATCTATTGTTTATTTGTTGCCAGTGACTGTTGCCCTCTCGACCGTAAAGAAATGTTTGTCTACATAGGTAGTATGGTATCCGAAATCACGTCTTTTTTTAGTTTTGATTTCCTATTTTGCAGTCTTCTCCTCTTTTTTATCTTATTTTTTCATTTCTCTTCGAGTCTTATTTTATGTAGCTTTCTTCGCGAAACCATTCCATATGTTTCTGTTACTAGGCAGTTGCTTCTTGTTTTCAGGTGATCATCACCGTCAATACTGTGAACGTGGGCAGCAAAATCCACAGGGCATGCAGGTTGTTTTTTCCTTGCGCCAGCAACTCTCCCAGGCTTGGCGCCGGACTGGGCACACCGAGATTGAGGTAGTCGAGGCTCACCAGGGCCAGTATACCGGCTGTCACTTCAAAAGGAAAAAAGGTGATTACGGGTGTCAGGGCGTTGGGCAGAATGTGGCGGCGCATGATTTTGAAATTGGAAACCCCCATGGCTTTAGCGGCTCAATAATTTCATAATTTCACAGGAGAAAGGTTATAAGAATTTCAACCTTTCTGCAGAAGTTGTTTATTTTGGGAAATTGAAATTTGTGAAAAAATATGCAGAAGCAAAAGGCGATGAGTGACAATTATTTACCGAGACTGACGCTACAACATACAAGCCATATACCTTTATCCGTCGAAGTCATGTGTCACAAACCTCTGAGGCATCAAAACTTCCCTGTCGGTTGCAAACCCTCTCGTGTCTGTAGATTAATTAACCTGTTTCAGTATGAGCGAAATGTACGTACTGAGCACTTACTTCTGCCACCGGCAAATTTTGCTCGCGAAATTGATTGATGAGTTTTTTAACTTTGAAGTCGGAAAGTGCGCTGGCACCATGCAAAATTAACATGCGATATCACTACCCAGAATGACAGTTTCCTTTGCTTTAAAGGAAATCAGTTGATAAAAAGGACATAACCTGAGACCTTGATATTCAGGATCAGGTTTCAATGGCGGCTGGATTATAGAGCAAAACCAAACTCTAAGTGCTCGGAAATAAAAGTCAGCAGCACGATCCAAGTTCTTTTCACTCTTCTCATGGTTCTTCCAGGAGGGTAGGAATACATTCCCGAGGGAAAGCAACGCATAGAAGTTGCTCTTGTCCTTCTTGAGACAAGCATCAAACTCTTGCTGAGCGCCGGCCCAGTCACGAGCATTGAGCGAAAGTGTACCCCATTGTAGCCTTGTCACCGGGTTGTCAGGTTCCTTCTCTAGCGCTTGCTTCAGCCAATTGCTATTCTTGTTTTTGCAACAGATCCGGACTTCATTTTCGCTGTGATTGAGGGTTGAGCTCAATTTTGCACCGAGTCAGGACTTGGTTCTTTTTCCTCATGAGTTGGCTTGGATTTGCACTAAATAGGGATTTATCTTTTTTAATGCCGAATCAAGACTTACTCTGTTCATTTTTACTCTGCCCATTTTTGCACTGGGCTTGGAAATCCTTAATTCTTGGTTAAAGGTTGACCCAATGCCAATAGGGGCTACTGAGGTGTTTTGGGGCAAACAGCATCCACGTGGAGTTGGCGCTGTGGTCGCTGGTACTGATGCCCGGTCTGGTGCTTGGCGCGGTCGTGTTTTTCAGCAAGGTGAAAGACGCCTTCCAGCAGACCGACGAGGCGGAAGGTGCCATGACCGCTACGCTGCAGGAGAACCTGACCGGCATACGGGTGGTGCGCGCCTTTGCCCGTCAGGACTACGAAATTGCCAAATTCGGTCGCAAGAACGCAGATTTTCGCGACAAGAACAATCGTTTGATCGAGCTGATCTCGTAGCTTTTGATGGATACCATTAAACCTAATGAATAATATACCTGAAATGAGCATAAAAAGTCAATTCTTTTGATATATAAATTGTTATCAGCATTCCGTTATTTTAAAGAGTTTCTGTTACTATTGGACCGAGCCAACCCCTTACTTACAGTTTGTTATCACTAAATGCTTGAAAATTTATTGTCAGATACTGGCCCCCAAGGCTCCTTCATCTTTTCCAACCAACTCTAGTATCTTTACAACTCCAATAAACTTCGTGATTTAATTTTTTTTTTCCCACTGAGGACGGTTAAGTGGAGGTCTTAAACGAAATGTTTATTAGTATTCTTCTTTTTCCACTGGCTAAAATCATCCTCTTGTTTTTCTTTGTTGAAATTTTTGGTAAATTTTTCGATTCTTAGATTGTTGAGGAATAATAGAAATAGAAATACTTTTATAATAAATGTTGTAAATTTTCTTAGTCAAGTGCTATTTTCTTCAAATTGATCGAACGGTTTATCGAAACGATGAGAAATTGAGCCGAAACAATCCCGTCACGGCCGGCCCGACATCCGCATCGGTGATTACCAGCTGCGGAACAGTCACGCGCAATCGGTGCGCCAGCTGAGCCATCATCTTCTGAAACTGATTCTCCAGCTTCCTGTTTCGATGACGCCTGACTGACCGAATCCAGAACGCACACCGCAACCCCAGGACGGTGACCTGAATCAGCGCTCCGGCAAGCAGTAACGATAAAACAGCGGCGCTCCAGCTGAACACTGCGGCAGCGGTCGGGACTGATGCCGAGCCTTTCGGTTTTCGGCAACGATGGTGAAATTCGGCTGTGACTTCTTTCCGCCAGATTTCTTCTCATTCTTTTTCTTTTTGGCCATGGCAAAACGGATTGTAACGGTCACCCCTGGCGTTGGGAGAGGGAGCGTCGAAAGTGGCAGCCCGCAACCATGCTTTCACTTTCCACCGGCAGCTGACGGCCAACGGGGATTGTTACTACAATGCGGCTGTCGTCGCTGTTTGGTTCGCCAAGTCACCAAAAATTGTTTATAAAATGCTGATGGCATTCCATAAAAAAAGAATGGAACGCAAAAGTAAAAGGGCAAAAGTACAAAAACATCGGTAACACAATCATGATTCTGTCATTGGATTAAGGCCGTAGATTTAAGTGACTACCAATGGTTGAAAAATCATGTCTTCGCAAAGGCGGAACTGATCTCTTCAGTCACTGATAACTGTAACGTTACGTTTGCGACAAAGAACGCATGATTTTTCGAGTTTATTGACATTGACCATATAAGGTAAAGGGTTGGGGTATCGATTTTGTTCTGATGCTAAAATTAATGAAACCTATCAGATTAAAGTTTTACTGAGTTTGTGATAAAGTGAAACGGAGACTTAGGTCTACTGGTGGCGTACTTTGATAAGGTCAATCCCTTTAAGGAAAGGAGACAGAGGGAGCACTTTTATTTATTTGTGGAAAGCAAGTAAAATTGACCCTAAGTGAGCATTTAAGTGTATTTGAATTGTAGGATGCTGTAATGAAAAGCCGCAAAGCTTATTTTCACTCATGCGCTGTAGAGCGTCTTTATACACCCCTCCCACATGGCTCTGTGAGGACGTCTCATGTTCTACCATTCATAGTGTTTTTTTCGTGTAGCGGATCGGTTGCAGAAAACGCGGTGTATGCCCAGGCACCAACTCTGGATGAAAAAGGCTAACGAGGTCTTCAAGCAGCCAGTCTGGCCGCACAGGAACCGTTTCATACCAATCAAAAGCATCGGTCTCAAAGTTTGACCGCTTGTGGGTATTGTAGACGTGACTTTCGCGGTGCACGCGCCGGCAGCAGGTGGTCGACCTCCTCGTTCGGGCTCAGCCACTCGACCTGGATGTTGGTCTGGCCCAGGCGTTGCACCGTCTCGGCACGCCAGTCGGCCATCGCGTCGACCAGCCGCATCGGCTTGCCGTTGAGGCCGCGCACCGACAGCCGCATGTCGTCCAGCGCCTCGCGGCCGAGCGCGGCGATGCGTTCGTTGTCGCAGGTGTGGACGATGGTCAGCAGCTTGGCGCCCAGGTCGTCGTGCAGGTCGGCGTCACTTCCAACGCCAAAGTATTGTCTGCCCAATAGTCTTGCAAGTCGCCCATCAATGCAAAATCCACAATGATTGGCCCCAATTGTCCGGGACGTCCGCAATGAATGTGAAACATCACGATATCTTCTGTCTCTACCCCTTCGATTGCAACATGTACGAAGGCTTTACTAAGATCATTGGTAAATGCGATGACGCCATGTCCACGTGATTGACGCTCGTTGCGCGGGATGGAGGGTGCGGTCGACTTGACTACGGCTGGTGGGCAGCATCGGTGCGCCGACCGTGACGATCCGCGGATCATGCATCGAACTCTCCTGCATCCAAGGCATCGCGGATCTCTTTGTTGCTTTTGTATTGTTTCTGAAACCCACGATGCATGCGGCTGGAATGCCCCGCAACCGGCAGGATCTTGTGGCCGGTCGCGGCGCTGGCCACGCCGATCATGCGTTCGATCGCGTGTGCAAGCGTTCCGTCGACCTGGCCCGTTTCGGGCGGGAAATGCGATTGTTCGAGACCCAGGTCGGCGCGAGCCCGCGCGCGTCCATCGCCCTGGCCCTGGCCGGGCGCGCCCACGCCTTCCTCAAGCATCGCGGGTACGTCACGCCCGAGGACATCAAGGCGATCGGGCCGGACGTGCTCCGCCATCGCGTCCTGCTCACCTACGAGGCCGAGGCCGAGGAGATCACCGCCGAGGACATCGTCCGGCGGGTCTTCGAGGTGGTGGAGGTTCCCTGAGGAACCCGTGTTGTTCGCGAGGTTGATCCGGTGATCGACAAGGAGCTGGTACCTGCACCGGCAGCGGGCATTCCAGGTAGTCGCGGGCGTAGCGGCGGCCAATCTCCAGAGCGTGTACGTTGGGCCGGATCAGGTCGTCCTTGCCCTTGTACTGCACCGCCACCATGTCGGTGATGACGTCGAACTCGATGTTGAGCAGGGCCGACAGCGCGCCCAGATAGGTGATGTTCTTGAACAGGGAACGTTGCTTCGGGTCCGCGAACTCCGACAGCAGCATGGTGGAGATGGGAATGCCGATCTCCTTCACGTCGATCTCAAGACTCCGTATGATATCCGCGAGGTCATCGCCCGGTTGGTCGACGGTTCTCGTTTTGACGAATTCAAGGCGCGCTACGGCACCACCCTTGTCTGCGGGTTTGCCCATATCCATGGCATGCCGGTCGGCATCATCGGCAACAACGGCGTGCTGTTTTCCGAAAGCGCCATCAAGGGCGCGCATTTCGTCGAACTCTGCTCCCAGCGCAAGATCCCGCTGGTGTTCCTGCAGAACATCACCGGCTTCATGGTCGGCTTAGGTTGCCCTTTTTCCAAATGTTATTTCTTTTAAGGTTGAGTTACATTACAGATGCAACCATCCAAATATTGTGTCAGTCATAGATGTTTTTGCAAATGATATTGCAATGCCTGGGGAAGTTCTCCAGAAGTAAATAGTTAAATTTCTTATTTTTTACCCATTCAATTATCTGCACATACCTTTTGTGTTTTCTGTATTTGATTCCTTAACTAATCGTTTCTTTAATTAGTAATTGTTTTGGCTCCCAATATTGTGGGGGTTTCCTTATCAACAAAATGCCCCGCCTGGGCAAGTAGTGTGTTTAGCGATTTTGTGGAGGTGTCTGCCAATGTTTTCTCCTTTTTGTTTTCGCTTAAAAAAAGCCACAGAGTTCTCAGAGGGTTAAAAATAAACAACTTACAAAACCTCTGTGGCCTCTGTGGCCTCTTTGACAAAAGTTAAGATTGTGCCCATTTGCAGTATATGACGGAGCTATTTGGAAATAGACGCATTCAGATAGAACAACTCCTCCACCGGGCGAGTAAAAACGAAAATTTCTTGAGAATATAGAGGCAAGACAAAGTTTGTATTATTCTTGTGAAAAAAGAGTGGGACCTTGATTCGAGAGCAAATTTGAACGGTAGAAGGCATTGTTGTCTGTGAAAAGAGAATGGATCATCAATGCAAATCTTGATCTGCTAAGAGACAGTGCAAAGTTTATTTTATAACATGGCAAGTGCAAAACGTAACAGGGCAACTACTTTTTGGAACTGGGAACTTTGAGCTTGTACAGAACAGGGTATGACGTCTTTGGTTGAGTCCGACACCCTCAAAAACATTTTCTGAAAGTTTCAAGAATTCCCTTAGCGGTTACTGAGATATTTCAGATACACAATTTTGATAGCTGAGATGCCCAGAGTGGCCTTTAGCTAAGTTTATTATTCCCTTAAACTTTCCTTGGAGGTCACAATTTAGTCCTTCAGGTCTTCCTGAGAAATTAATGAGATGCCTTCTGACAACCCGCATGAACTTAAAGTCTTTTAAGCTAGTTAAATACCCTAGGATCGGTAACCACCTGTCGTCAAGCGCAGTAGCAGAGAACAAGGTTAATTCAATATTCAAGTGTGGCTGCTTCCTCAGCCATTAATAATTACCTCTGTTGACGATGCGCAACCCATTGTGTCGAGTCTGTTGTGTCGTGTGTTACTTGGGAACTCTTTTTTGTTGTTGTTGTGGTGGTTCCAAAACTGGAGCTGCCTGTCTTGCCAAAAAGTCTTGAACCCCACGACTCAATCCAGAATCTAATGTCAGTCCCGAACGGGGCTCCGAGGAGGCAGGATTTTTCACTGTTTTGAGAGACTGCAATTTTTGCTCTCCTAAACATGTGCTTCTTGAATATCGATGAGGTAGGGATCTGCGCGTACAGGGTTTAAAGATTCGCGGACGATGTCAAACTGACCGCTTCTGGATACCTTACCGACACGCGCCCAAAGATCCGCGTGGGAGCTTTTCTCATTGATAGAGACTTGTCCCTGCGGCGCGTCAAAGGACTGTCCAAGAACCATTGGCCGCAATATGTCCGGGTTTAAGTTAGGCCGAGCCGGACTGCCGTCGAATAGAACGGGCGTAGCGCCCATCAACATACTTGCCTGTAGAAAATTCCACATCATCCAGCCGGTGGTAGTGAACCAAAAGAAATTCTCTCCAGCATGGACGTCGTTGTGGAAAGCCATGTACTTTAGGTGCTCAAGTAAAACGCCGCCGTGAGAATGGGTAATCGCTTTAGGTTTGCCGGTCGTACCGGAAGAGTACAAAACCCAAATGGGATGACTAAAGGGAACCGGCCTGTCCGGCGGATCCTTCGTGCACCTGCCGAAGGGCGAGTGGGTCGAGTTCGACGTGACGGAAGCCGACGCCGTCCTGCACGGTGTCGTCTGGCGTCAGGCCGCGCAGGCAGGCGAGGCGGTGTGGGAGGTCTTCCGCGGTCGACGTCGCCTCTGGACGACACGGACACCCGCCGGAGGTACCGGCGACCCCGGGCTCACCGAGGCGGAGGGGATGCTGGTACCGCAACGACTCGGCGGCGATCTGCCGGATGCTCCGGTGCTCGGCTTCGCTCAGCGAATCGCCGGCCACAGCCGAAACCAGACCAGGCAAGTAGGTGCCCTCAGCCCCAAGTGCGATCCACGCAGCGAAGGAGCGTACGTAGGCGTCGCACGCGCGCGATGTCGTCGGTGCTGCGTCTCCGACTGCGGCAAAGAAGAGCGCCAAGTGATGAAGGAGAGGAGGACGAAGCGCGGAAAGAGAAGCTGGCGCAATCAGCGCGTGCAGCGCCGTGCGATCTCCATCCAGCGCGTATTGTGCTGTGGCGGCCACGCACGTCGAGGTGATCGACGAGAGCCACCTGCACGCGGGACACGCGGGAGCCCGCGAGGGCGGCGGCCACTTCCGCGCCGTGATCGTGTCCGATCGCTTCGAGGGCGCCAACACGCTGGCGCGTCAGCGCCAGGTCTACGCGGTGCTCGCCGACGAGATGAAGCGCGAGATCCACGCGCTCTCGATGCAGACGCGCACCCCTTCGGAGTGGAACGGCTGAGGAACTTCTCGGCCCACTGGCCGAGGGTGACTTCTAAATCCACAACACCAGGATTTACACGAATATGTCGTGTAATCTGTTTATCGTCATCATCAATTGAGATGGCCAAATAAGTCGGTGTTGAGAAAAAGTTTCCATTGAGACCAATGGCCTCAGAGATATTCTTTAAGGCCGCTTCCAGCCTCGGTGAATTAGTCCCATAACGATGAAAGGCACTTCCTATTTTTAAGATGAAGTTAACCTTTGTCGTTAGATCTGATGTTTTCATTTTTGACAGCTTCTAATTTTTTCCAGGCAAGGATTTGAATGGTTCACAGCGAAAAGCCATGCAGACCGAGCAATGGAACGAGCTAAAGCGCAAATGGCAGGCGTTGCAAAAAAAAGTGGAACAGGAGTTCAACAAGAAAGTGAAGATGACGGTGTTCGCCTACAACGACAAGATGGAGAAGGATACCATGATGTCGCCGCTGGACTCGCTGAAGTACCACCACATGTTCATGCAGCTTGGTTCGCTGGCCATTGACCCAAAAACGGGGCACGTAAAGGCTTGGGTGACAATCTCATCCATAATTCATGCGTTTATAATTTGGTTTATCGGGAAAAATAATATTAAACTAGGTTTCATGATTCAGTTTATAATAAGTTTAATGAATTTATAATTCATTTCACTGTGGCTGAATTAATTTTGTTTTTATAATTTGATATGGGCACAGAAATGTAAGTAAGAGTTTATTTGTACTAATTCAAGTCATGCGACAACGTATTGTGACGTATCAATCGGTGCCAAAATTTTGGTAAAAGTGGGTGTGATTTTCCGCAGAAGAAACTTCCACTGACTTGCAAAGCAAGACACATGGATGATGACTCCAGTTGCAGTGAAAGCTAAGAAGTAAATAAAATACTCAGAAAAAAAGAAAAACACAAATCTACTGTTCATCTTACAGCCTCGACCATAATATGACCATCTTATACATGACAAATACAACTGTAATAATAGAAATGTATTTTGAAAAGCAGGTGAATACAAGATATTTGTAGTATAGAAAGTGACCAAGATCTCAATCATCATTGATGGTGGAAAGGATCTGGCTATTGCTAAAAAGAATCAAAGCATTTTCAAGGTACCCAGATGAAATCAGAAAGAAATTACCGTCAATCGTCACTTATGAAGTCCTCGAAAATGGCAAAAAGGTTTTACAAGAAGGTAAATATTTACTTTGCAACAAAATTGCACGAGTTCCTCGGTAAAAACACAGTTTCAGGACTCAGTGGGATTACAACGGTCCGATCGCTTGGAATCCATCGATACGGTTTTAAAATGGTTACAATACAGCATGACTTTCAGAATCAGTTCCTACCTGGAAAGCTTCTGGACAAGTGAGTCGTCTATAATGAGCGCTGCTACTGCTCTGTGCGAATACTTTTGTTGCTTGTACTGTAAAAGTCCGGATAGTAGGATAGGAGTAGCCTACAGCCCAAAGTTACCTGCATAAACAGCCAAAGATGGACAGTTTTTGTATCGAGGGGCGATCCTTCAAAATCTCGTACACCCTTGCTCGAAAACCTGTAATAACGGAAATCCCTTGGCAATCCTTTTGGTGCAGCGCTAGGCATCCGGCAATAAGGCGAAATTATCCTTGTCGATCATGGCTTGGCGCAAGGAAAGCCTTTCACGTTGCCGGCAGGAACTGGGCATAGTTGCCGCGATTGTGCTGCGTTGCCGGGGCCTCCGGTGCTATTGGCCCTCTGTGCAATATCGGGGTGAAGGTATACGATCCGGCGCACGAGCATTCATCCCGAACTTGCCGAGTTTCCGAAAGAGGCGGTTGCCGCACCGATTATCGGATACGCGCGGACCGCCGCAACATCATCGCGGCCGGGCCCCTACCTTCGCATGTGGACAAGCTCTATGTCGGCCGGCCGTAGCGTTGCGCGAAGCGGCTCATGATGACCGTCGGATGCCGTACATCACGCTGCCGCGCATCGGCTTTGAGTGACTCTGCGGTCTCCGGGGCGAAGTAGCCGTGGTCCTTGTACACGTCGATGCGGGTGCAGATGCCCTCGACGTCGAGTTCCGGGTGGAACTGGGTGGCGTAGACGTTGGCGCCGACGCTGACGGGACTGGGAAATTTTTTTGGGAACTTAGAATAATTTTCGAACTTCGAATAACTTTTGAACTTAAAAGCTTTTTTTAGAATTCTTAGGGACGTAGAATTCTTTATTTTTTTATTTTTTTCTGTCTTTCTGAGTTTGTGTGTCTAACTCTGTGTGTCTATGTGTGTTTTGTCTCTCTCTCTCTCCATGCCTGTGTGTCTGACTGTGTGTTTGTCTGTCTCTATGTCTGTCTTTGTGTGTTTGCATGTCGGATACTGTGAATTCTCTTGTAGTTATTGATGTATTGGCTACCGGGGTCGCTCTGCATAGAAAACCGCTGCTCAAAGAACACTTGAAACTCTTAGAGCGAAGTCAGCGTGCATTGCGAGCACCAGGTTCCAAGTAGTAGGACGAAACAACCGAGCAACATTAAGTGAGGTGTCTCCTATGTCTGTTTGTGTTTTCTCTCATGAAAATTTGGCAATCGTTCAGAATGCTAAGAACCAATTAGAATCCGAAGGAATTGAGTGCCAACTTAAAAACGAGTCGTCACATCTAAATTCAGGAATCACAAGGTTTACGCAAAATACCAGAACAATACATAGGCCTATTACAAATGTGAAGAAAGTAAATGTGTAGTTTTGCAGTAGCTAATAAGGACATTAGGTTTGTATTACAGTACATTTCAATAAAGTTTGTTATATTTCACGAAGTAAAACAACATCTTGCATATGGCCTCTTTTATTGGGAATCAAAGTTTTAGCGATAAAATGTGGTACATGTATTTCTGGGATAAAAGACAACCATTGCCGCGCACACCGATGGTCAGCACCGGGGTCTTCACCGTCAGCGCGTCATCCCCGACCTTTGCCACCGCGCCGGAGACGAAGGAGAAGGAGCCCTGCAGCACGTTGACGACGGCGCTGCCGGTGTTCGCCGACGGGTCGTAGACGAAGTCGTCCAGCACCATCCGGGCGTCGCCGCCGATGGAGAAGGTGGTGTCGTCGTTGAAGCGGATGCCGGCGGCACCGTTCTCCGACGTCTCCACCACGTCATCGGTGTAGACCGGGAACTCGAGATCACATTGCTAAGGAACTAGTGTGTTACAACTAGACCAAATGAGAGAGAGAGAGTGAGATGCCTGATCGATGACGATTTTACAATAGTAGGAAGTTATGCTTTATAGAAGAATGGCCTCATCTATTTATGCATAATATTATGTTGTCATCAATTATGTTAGATATCTCTCTAGTTGAAACACATGCAGGTTATTTGAAGATAAATAATGTCTTTGGGTAATCACATGAATCTATTAAGATGGATAATGTTTTGGCGGCTTATGCTCTTGGATTGAGAGGCGGGGAATTGAAGCCCCGAACAAGACACTGGGGGCGATGATCATGCCACCACCGTCCAGTATCCTTGATGAGTTGAGGGCCACTCTACTCCTAACGTCGGGATGTGTGGCAATGGGCGTGCAGCTGGCTCGAGAGGCAGTGCAGGCGCTGCCCGCCGCTCGACCCATGTGGACTGCTGCGCTGGATGCACTTGGTCGGATGGTGTACACAAACCAACGCACTGGGCAGACATCAGGACGTCATCATTTCGGGGGGCTCCAACATCTACCCGCGCGAGGTGGAAGAGGTGCTGCTGACCCATGCCTCGGTGCAGGAGGTATCTGTCGTGGGGCAGGCTGACCCGGAATGGGGTGAAATCGTCGTGGCCTTCGTGGTGCCGGTGGCAGGCCAAAGTTTGGACGAGGCCGCGCTGGAGGCGCATTGCACCAGCCAGATTGCCCGCTTCAAAAAGCCGAAATCCTATGTGGAGCTGTCAGAGTTGCCAAAGAACAATTACAAATAAACACGCATCTGTGATCTTTCTTCCGGCAAAAAATACAAAATTCGACATTTTTGTATATAGGAACTTAAAAGCTCTACAGTACAATTTTTGGATATACTGAATCTAATAGTGTGAATTTATTACTACGATCGCTTGACTTCTTGGGATGTTTCCTCCAACTTTAAAAATTAGGCTAATTTTTCTCTGGCTTGTAGCTTTTTATGCGTAACATTAAAATTAATGAACTTTATATGTTTAGAATCAGCATAATATTGGCCTACTCCGTACGTACTTGGTTGGTTTGTGATAGTCCTTCTACTTACGAATAGAGTAATAATACGATGTAGGTGGGCACAACTGATCAAGTAACAGTCTACTATAGTTCCAAAGGTATGAACTTCCTTATTGATATTAAATATTAATGGATGTCCATCCCTGGCAAAGCAGGCCACCTGGTTTCTCGTGATGTCAACGGGCGTACCTAGCTAGAGTGGCACTCAGATTATCCGAAAGTTACGAGACGGCCGCGATGTTCGAGGAATGCCCTAGTCTTTGATGAGGATCAGGAGTATATATCATCAAATAAGCTACTCCATATGGTACTTGAAAGACTCAAAAAATTCAACCTCAAAATTTTCAGGCTATTGTTAGGGAGTGAAGATGATATACATGTTGGGGCACCTATATCTACTCTAGGTTGGAAAAGAGAATAGAACAAAATGGAGCCATGTAGTTATCCCCATTTATGTGTTTAATAAGGTTCCCAAATTGTCTCTTCACTAAGATTTGGCAATGGATTCCGGTTTTAATTTTGAGTAAATTGAGTTCCGATGAATGGTTGGGATCTGTGAATGCTTTAATACTGGCTTTATTATTTCCTTTGGTATACGGAATCTATGAATTTATAAAGCAGAAGAGAGTAGGGGTGATTCCCGCTTTAGGACTTGTCAATATATTATTAACCGGAGTTGTAGGCTTGTTTGAATTAGATCCTTTTTGGATGGTAGTTAAAGAAACATCGATTCCATTGATCATCGGAATTGCTGTTATTGTTTCTTTTTCTCCGAGATGATAGCCATGATCAGACCAGAATACTATGATCGTATTATCCTTATACCGGCTTTTATCCAAAGCGTCAAGGATTTTGCCTAGGCTGGCGTCGGCAAAACTGACTCCAGCCAGATAGGCTCGGACGGCGCCGGTCCATTCGCCGAACTCTTGTACTATATGATGTTTGGAAGCCCGATCCAAAGCGCGAAATTGGGCGGCGACGCCGAGATCTTCCAGGTCATTTTCTTTGATCTGCGGCAACAATATGACTAGCGGTCAAAATTATTTAAGAATGGAATAACAATTTTAAGGTTTTACAAGTGTGGCACAACAATCGAAATTTTATTGGCTCTTTTGGATATTGCTAGTCAGGTATTTGAAAAATATGCATTATAAAAGAAACGCTTACATCAAAAAGCTCTCATTAGATAGCCTTCAAATATGATAGAATTGTTTTTTTTTTTTTTTTTTTTACTTTAATCTTTATAATTGCAACAGGAGCATACAAAAGTATTTCTTATAGTTTTTTGAAATGACCAAGGAGTATTTATTTACCTCTGAATCAGTTTCAGAAGGACATCCAGATAAAATTGCGGATCAAATTTCAGATGCCGTGTTAGATGCGATTTTAGCGCAAGATGAAAATGCGCGAGTTGCGTGTGAAACTTATGTTAAGACGGGGATGGTCATCGTCGGTGGTGAAATTTCTACAGATTCATGGGTAGACGTAGAGCAGATTACCCGTGAAACTATTAAGTCTATTGGATATGATAGCTCTGAAATGGGCTTTCTCTATTTCTAAATCCCCAAATCGCCACATATTCATGCCGAGTCTTTAGAAAATTTGATCGACGTTTTTTTATTGTTTCCAGTGTTTTCTAAAACGTAAATTTCAAGAAACTCCCTTATAGCTCTGAAACTTGAAAACAAAAAAAATTTGCAAAAAATCCTAGAATCCAATTAGGGATTTTTGCTAAAGATTGAGTCATAAATCTTCAAAATCGGTCCAGTGTACCATTTATCGTGTACTGCCAAAAATGCATAGTTTATTTTTTTTCGGGGGGAGAGGGGTTACAACAAACATTTTCCTGTTTATTTCAAAAAACTTTAAAAATACATTGCAAATTTATTTATATTCATTTTGTTATGTTTTTGCAAGTCAGAAATACATATACAATGGGAGGTTGGGGTAAACAATCTAACCCCTCCCTTGGATACAGTCAAGACCCTAAGTAAAGTTGTCTCGTATTCTTTTCAAGAGATGATTGCTATTGGTTTTCTGATTAGCGGTACCGTTAGCACCATTGTTAAGTTGCTTCTCATCATCAATTCTCTTCGCTAACCCGAAATCCATCAATTTCGGGACACCGCTCTCATTAATCATTATATTTGACGGTTTTATGTCCCGATGGAGTACTCCGTGAGCATGAGCATGTTTGAGACCGTCGCAAACGGCAATAAGATACGCTAAAAATTCCTCTTGATCGATTAAGTCATTATTAATTGCTTCTTCTAAACCTATTCCTTCGACAAGTTCCATAATCAGAAACGGTTTATCGTCGATTTCTATGGTATCTTGATAGACTGTATATTTGGTCTTTGTTAACATAAAAAAAAAATAACGGAAAGAAAAAAAAATATTTTGGCCTTTCAATAATTAATAATTATCTGTTGAGGCAGTTTTGCCAAATTCATGCTAAAATGAATTTAAGACATACTTCAATTTCAAATAAATAAGCAAATCTCCAAAGATAGTTATGTATCCTGAAGCAAGCGATTGATATATTAATGTTATGACCGAAAATTCAGCCTTTTTTATTTTTTTTGTCTATGTGCACCCCCCACGTCGCCGAGACCGACGCAGGCTACGCTCATCATCAGCAGCGCCAGCAGCAGAAGGGACAGCCGCAAGCCGAAGAAGCCGAGATGATGGGTGCGCACCATGCGCACCCCCCAGGTGATCAACGCCACCGGCACCAGCATGATGGCGAGGCCGAAGGTCTGCAGCAGGAGATCGGAGACGTAGGCCCCCGGCACGCCGATGATGTTGGCCGGCGCGCGGCCGGTTGCGTGATTGAGCGACGGATCGGCCGAGCGATTTTTATGAAGAGACTGGAGATACGGAGCTTGAGAATGAATTACAGGGGGAAACAATCGAGATTAAGACATAACGGTCATCAAATATTAATCGCTAAAGCTATGACAAAAAGTAGGATCTACAGAAATTGGAATTGAATCAGAGCTTGAGCTTCCCTGCTTGCTTGTGGTAGCTAGTTGAAACCACAAGGCAGAAACTGTATCCCAAACTTCCAGAGAACTTTCTGGAATTCTGGAAATCTGCGAGAAACAACCCTCTTGTCCAGGCATCGGCACACACATGATTGCCATGCGAACATGAATACGTTTCAGTGAGATCAAGTCGGAGACGGGTCGGTTGACCAGCGAGCTGGAGCGGACGCAAGGAGAGCGGCATGAGCAGGACCTGAAACGGACTCTCCTTCAGCAGAGCGTGACCGACGAGCAGTCGGCCGTGAGGCAAGCGGAAGGTACGAATCCATTCACCGGTGAACGACGCTGCAGGTGTTGACACTGCTTCGTCATCCAGCTGCTGTCAAGAGTCAGCCCCCGCAATGCCTTTCACAGGTTTGCAGCTGTATTCCAGCTGCCCAACGCCGTATTCGGGTTCAAATGCCAAAGGCTCTATGCCTGCCAGATTTAAAGCCTCGGTCGCTTGCGCCGCATAATGTGCGGCGGCACGAAGCGCGCCAACCGAGCAGGGGCTCCCTGGCGTGTACTCGGAAGCGGAATAGACAAGTTCCTGTTCGAAGGTCGACTGAACTGTCAGGCCGAGTTCTGATTGATAAGTATCCAGTACTTTATACGCGGCGGAACGGCGTTCACGCTCTTCGCTCACGAGATCGGACAAGAGGAAGTTCTTTGCGACCTGCTGCGTGATGGTCGAAGCACCTTCCGGACGACGGCCGGACCCATAGTTCTGGATGAAACGCACCGCCGCACGGGCAATGCCTTCCGGGTCAACACCGATGTGGGTGAAGAAATTCTTGTCTTCGGCTGCGACAAACGCCTGCTTGACGCGATCCGGGATTGCCTGGATCGGCAGGAACATGCGCCTTTGAGTCGATGGCGATGTGATCGTTATTGTCCGGGGGCCAGCCCAGGACCTCATCGTGCGGCAGAAAAAATCCGTCGGTGGTATTTGGGTGAACCGCGACATGATGCGGTTCCAGGACGTGCCCGCCTATTACGCCGTTGCATCGAACCGGTCCGTGGATGAAATCGTGCCGCCGGAAATGCTTGTTCGCAACGAAATTGGCGTGAAAAACATCCGGCTGGTGCCCGTTGAGGCGGAAAAGACGGCGGCCCCTTTCCGTGAGGCGCTTAAAATTGGTGGAGTTACGATGCCAGGTACTACTGCTCCTCCATCATCAGCAACTTTTCAAAGCGGCTATTTGGTGAGCAGTACATGCTATAATATTGATACTGGTAGTTCAAGTATATTAACAGCAACTGTTGGTACATTAACTTCAATGATTGTTACTCCTACATCAAAAGTTGCATACACATCAACAAAATACACATTTAAAATTATACCAGCTCACGCAATCCCTATAGGAGGAGTTATTTTAATTACAATACCCTCCGCGGCAAGCTTACTCCAGACAAAGGTTCCGATTAGAACAAGAAATTCACCAACAAAACTGTTCATGCCTGGAAGTCCCACCGAAGATAACGCAAAGATCACAAGAAACGTGGCGTATTTCGGCATAGGCGTCGCCAGACCAGCATTGTCGGCAATCTCTCGGCTATGGGTCCGCTCATAAATAATTCCCACACACATAAAGAGGGCACCGGTGGTGATACCATGATTCACCATTTGCAGAATCGCCCCTTCAATTCCTTGCTTCCGGCGAAACGGGCGACTCTTGGACTGCAGGGGGCGCTACAACGATGTACTTCTGCTTATTGTCTTCGTAGTACTTCTCGATTTTTTCGTCGGTCAGTTCGGGAAGGATCTTGGCCTTCTCGGTCTCGATGAAGGTGTTCAACTCAGCCCGCGCGAACTGGAAGGAAGCTTGTCGGCGCCGCTTGAAGCCAGGTTCCGGTTGGAGCGGATCGGGAAAGCGGCCCTGGCCTTCCCGGAAAATGGCCTGTAGTTCTTGGTGTGAACCGGACGCCTGGGAATCGCTCGGCGCGGGCGAAATCGCAGGCACATCCGATATTGCTAACCGACCGGCTTGCTCACCAACCGTCTGCACACCGGCCTGCAGAAGCAGCGTGTCTTCCGGATCGCTTTTCAATTGGTTGACGAGTTCGACGCCCACGCCGTCGCTCACCGCGAGCGATGTTTGCCCGGCTCGCGAAGTGCCCGTCAATGCGACTTTGGTGAGTTCTTCCATCGTCACAGATTCCGAAAGGTTGAACCCTGATACCATTTGGTTAAAGCGTATGTCTACCGACTTAAGTCATCACAGGGAACTGAGCTCACTTTCCCAGCTATCTATGCCGCAGGCATTGAATACCATTCTCTATTCAAAACTAAAAGATTTGGCTGAATACAGGCTGTATCTCGATAATCTATTTCTGTCCTTATCAAAAGTTGTAACGGACAGCGAATTGCAACAAACAATCACCTACAAAAACACCAAAGGCATTGAGTTTAAGAAGGTACTCTTTAGTCTGCTGGTACTGTAATCGGTATCTTTTCGACGGACCCTCGAGAGGTCATCCGTGAAACAATTCCACAAGTATCCTCCCCCGGGGCAACGGGATCAGAAATATATTACAGTAGACTCTGTTCGATCAGCGCGTCTCATGACGGTACACATTGTGCCTAGTATACAGTCTTGTTTCATATATGTGTCCATCTTGACCATCTCATAACGATACTTGTCGAAGGAGGACATGGGAACAACTTACTATATGCCTCTATTAGCTCTATCCAATCTCAAGTCTCACCAGCAATGCCGCCTCTTTCATTCTTAGTGCGGCGAGCTGCAGATCCGAATTACTGGTCAAAGCGACCTGCACCAGATCCGCTAGGTCATCGCCTTCGATGAGTGCGAGGATATTGGGAAAGTCTTGCTCTGCCTCCTGAACCGTTTGCCGCCACTGTTCCGGTAAGGGAATCTCCGGGTGAGCAACCTTTTTGATAGAAAGGCAACCGGTCAGAGGAACCAAAATCAACCACTGAAAAACTCTCATGTTCTTATGCAAAAACCCAACTCGATCCCAATCACCTTGTTGCCGAGAGAGGTACTTCCAAAGCAAATATAAACCTGTAACGTAAGACAACAACACCACTAGAATTGGCGCCACTAAAGAAACGCCAACCGCATGTAATGTCCTTTTGAAATATAAACGTGCTAAATCAGTTCCATCCAGATGCTATCTATCGCAAAAGTGAAAAGGAGGAAGCAGCTTTTTATTGTGACTCGAAGATTTTTTTGTACTTTCTGCTTGCCCCCCTCCGATTCATAAAGGTAAGATAAGATTTTTATGGTCCTCGGGAACCCAACTGGGTTATGGAACTAGTACAAGTACAAGGGGCATAAGCCTAAACAAAAACTCGGAGACAGAATCCCATCACAAAAACCAAAATATACAACACAAAATAAAATAAGATAAAACAAGGCAGAGCAGATGGGGCAACTAAAGATATCCAAACCAGGGGTTTGGTGGCTACTGGTCTCGAATAACGGTAATGCCCCCTCTATACACTGCCCACTTTGTCCGCGTTTTTGCGGCCGACAATCACGGTCACCATCTCGTCCAGCCGCACGCGGCGTTCAAACGCGTCTCGCACTGCCGCCGGCGTCACTGCGGCAACTTTGCCGGTGAACGTATCAAGATAATCCAGCGGGAGGTTATAAAAACCGATCACCGACAGGTATTCCGCGATTTTCCGGTTGCTGTCGATACGCAGCGGAAAGCCGCCAATCAGATTCTTTTTTGCCGCTTCGAGCTCGGCTTCGGGCGGCCCCTTGGTGCCTCGATGCGCTGTTCAACAACGGCGCCTATGCGGTGCCCGGCGCGGTCGAGGATCTGCCGCGCGAGGCGCTGGCCGAACTGTTTCAGACCAATGTCTTTGGCGTGCACGACCTGACCCGGCAGGTGATCCCGGTGATGCGGGCGCAGGGCCATGGGCGGATCGTCAATTGCTCGTCGATCCTGGGGTTCATCGTCGCCCCATGGCGCGGCGCCTACAACGCCAGCAAACATGCGCTCGAGGGGCTGACCGACACGCTGCGGAGTCATAACATTATGGGTGGTTTTCAGCTACTCTACTGAACCCTATTTGAAGGGTTTCTCATCCTATGAACTCGTGAACATCATGGCAGAACGGTAGGGTTGAGCCTCAATTTGAACTACTGTCTTAACAATAACAGCGCAGCGGGCGTTGAAAACGTGCACTATTTTGATTAATTCATTGATTCAGTGAATTAATTCATTAATTCATTAATTTAATTAATTAATTAATTAAATTAATTCATTAATTCAGTGAATTTTTTAGTACAAACATTCTACGGAATTTTTTAGCCTAAAAGTTCTTAAAAAGGCGGTTCTTTTACGCGGGTTTCTACTGTATTTCAAAATCCAAACAAATGGATACGTAAGAATATGGAAAAAACTTGAATGAAGTTGTTTTGCTTCGCAGAGGTCATTTTCCTTGTTAATTTCACCGGTTGCAAATACCTGCAGGTGAAAAACACGAATATGCAAGTTCAACGAGGTGACGTCATTGGCATCAAGTTAACCAGTTCAGGAGGAGATGTGCAAACTGTTCATACCGTGCGCGATCAGCAAGTCTTAACATCGCGTAAAACGGGGAAAGGTCGATCTGTACGATAGATGCTGACTCAAACAATACTAGCCATAATCAGTTGCCTCTCATCAGAAGCAAATATTACAACATGGAAATCAAATACATCAGAACTACAAAAGCCTTGTCCACTGCACTGGTCCAGCGGAGAACGCACACTGATTTCTACAAACCTCTGGATCGAACATTTTCCGTCTTAAAGTGAGGTCAGTCCTGCTGCGTGGTCCGTCGGATGATGAGCACACGCTCTACGCGTCTCACACCGTCTGGGCATCGCGGGCCGACTTTGAAGGCCTGGACCAAATCGGAAGCTTTCCGTCAGGCTCACAAGGGCGCCGGCGGGCATGAGGACATCTATGTTGGCCGCCCGAGTTTCGAGGGCTTCGAAGAGGTGGAAGGCACAGAGGCGCTGGCCAAGGCCGGGTGAGGCTTAGCGCAGTTTGTAGACCACGGGCACGACGATAGTCAGGCTATGGTAAAAAAGAAAGCTGAGAATTTCTATAAGACGGATCTCGGTACAATTGACGTTTTGAAATCTCTCCTTTTTTGCCTGAAATGGCTATCCTGTTAACCTTTGCTGAAAATGTCTAAGTGTGACATTTTCAAGTGCCACGTATCTTAAACGTTACAAAAAGGCATAGCAATTAAGGCTTTAGTATGATTTGACTTGATTTATAATGCATCGCTAGGAAGTAGTAAGAAGGATCAGATTAATAGCTAGAATTGTACTACAAGCTACAAGAAGTTCTATCTACAGAATTGGGGATTTTTATGTTAGTTTGCATTGACTGTCCGCTTAGGGAGTTTTTTCTTCATAGTTTATAGATGTATCTTGTGAAGTGACCTTTGGGTGGAATAAGAGTGAATTATTTTCTACAACTGTGTATATTACTTTTCCCCGAAACTAGGCAGGGTAGGAGAAGAGTTTGCGAGAAATACTGTCATTAGTATATGGACCGGGGGCCGTTTACCCTCCGAAGAGATAGGTACAGAGATGGGCGTTCCGCCCGGCTCGTTGCTTCTGCCCACCAGCAATCGGTATCACTTCTTGGGCCAGGCACGCGTCGACGTACCCATGCGCTGGGAGATCGTCGAGTTCGTGACCTATTGGCTGAGCAAATGCCAGGAAGGCCAGATTGCGCCGTCCCGTGCCGATATCGATCCCGTCGAAATTCCAAGGCTATTGTCGGTGCTTTGGATCACGGATGTGGTCCAGGACCCATTTCGCCTGCGCTATCGGCTGCTGGGTTCGGAAGTCAATCGAAAGTCTGGAAAATAAAACCGTCGAACTAAAACCCGGTCGCATTATTCTCAACAGCTCGAATCAGGCCAGGGACAACTATCGTCAGTTCCTGAACCTGGTGTCCAACGATCCGGAATTGCGCGCGGAGGCCATGCGGCGACTCGGAGATCTGGAGCTTGAAGCGACTGAAGCACAACAGCTTGTCGACAATGCCGGCGCGATTGAGTTTGACGCGTACGACAACGCAGTAGGACTGTTCCACGCATTGCTCGAGTTCCGACGGCCAGCGGGTCATGGCACCGCTCGGCGGGGGGTTCTCCTTGCTCCACGTGGGTACCAGCCGCGGTCCGTCGGGCTTGCGGGCCTTCGGGTTGACCAGGAACACCGAGGTCTCGGTCTTGAAGGGCGGCTTGACCTGGTCGCGGTTGTTGAGCTGCCACTCCTTCTCGTAGCTGATCGTCGCCCCGCCCGTCGCGACGGTGACGTATTTGGGATAGACCCACAGCGGTGGCTTGGGGTCGGGGAGCAGGTCCTTGCAAGTAGTTGTAGTTGCAGTCCATAGTAGCTGCAGACGCAATTAGTTGTTGGAGTCAAGTCGGATGCAGCTACAATTGTAGTCTCAAGTGGTCAAAGTCTAAGATATAGGTAGTTAGGGTCACAATCGCAAGTAATCCGAGCCACAATTAATCACAGTCACAAAAGTTTTCTGTCCTAATTAGTCATAAACGTCCTAAATTAGCTATTTATTATTTAGGCCTAAAGTCCTAAATAGCTATTTTAGCAGTATTACTACTAGTAGGAATTGAGACAAAATATTACCAAGAAGAATGTCTAGAGTCACCATTCCTAATGCAAACATTTTCCTATATTTTGAGCAAACTTGAATTATTCTCTAAGAAAATATCACTATACATTCCTTAAGAAGGAGTATTCTCCTAAGTTTCAAAAAAAGTTTACATCATTTTCTAAGAAAACATCTCTAGAAATTCTTTAAGAAGGACCCTCTACAATTCTAGGATTATATCAATAAGCAGTAAAGAACCGCTTTATCTGGATTTTAGCACCCAGATACTCGCGGCGCTGGTGGCGTGGATGGCGTAGCTCAGCGCCAGGATGATAAGCGTCCTCGGACCATGGCGAAGCAGGGAGGCGGAATCCCGAAACAATTGGGCAAACCAGGGCAACAGGCCCCGGGCCTCCAGTACCGCCGCGATCCTCTCCCCCGCGAACAAGGCCAGAAGAACAAGACCGATCGCGCCCACCGGCAAAAACCTGATCAGATCCACCGGCCAGTTTTCCGGAAGCTGGCCGCCCAGGACGGCGCTTAAGCGGCTGGCTTCGGATGAGCCGGGAATGGTCCCACAATGGCCTGCCGTCGTTGTCACATCTGCTCCACGTCCAAATGCGCATTGCTGTGTCCGGGTCCGACGGCTGAACCAAATCAACGCCGGACCGGGAGCTCTGCTTGGTTCTTGTGGTCAAGAACTGGAGTTCAATGTGATCCGATCTTTCGGGCGGGATTGTGCCGGTTGGCGTCATTGGCATTCTAGGCTCCATGGCGAATGCCGTAGTAGTTGCTGATTTTCGTCAACAACTCTTAATTCTGTTGGAGGTACAAGATGCTTCAACCATATAGATTGTTGATCAGTGAGATCAGTGAGTTGATCGTGTGAGCAGTATTATTATTTATAAATGCGGGCTGCTAGCTTTGAATGAGGAGATACTAGCATAGCTTAAATTATCAATATTCAATTTAGTGTTATGCACTTTTAGTAAACGCTAATAAACGTAATGCAAGTTACTCGAGCTCTTTACTAGGTCATTGAAGGCTAACGTTTGCTGCTGAGCTCGCTGATGAGCATGCCCGTGAGGTCCTGCAGCTCATCGCGGTCGCGCACGCGCGCGACCAGCGGCCGATACGCCTCGCGCATCCGCGGCCAGTCCACGCCGTGCATGCCCGGGTCGTAGAAGTAGTCGCGGTGCATGCGCCAGGCATCGTCGTACATCTGCGCCCCCTCGACCTTGGGGTCGATCGCGAAGCGCCAGCCGCCCAGCGACACGGCGCCCTTGCCCATGGCCTTGCCGTCGATCGGTGCGCTGCTGCGCCGAAGGCGAGGGCAATCATGCCAGCAACCATGACGGCTTTGAGCAGGTGGCTGGCCAGCCGAGCGCGTTCTTGAGAACGAGGGCCGAGGACGATCCACAGGGTATGGAGAAGCAAGGCGTCGGTGGCGAGCATCATCAAGAGAAAGAGGCCGCGGTATTCGAAAAGGAGAAACGGGAGCGGCGTGAGCAGCAAGGTGAGGAAGAGAACGACAAGAATGCCGCGCAGGGCAACGTCGGCCCCAAAAACCAAGGGTAGGATGACATTGTTTATCGAGCGATTCATATTCATGGTGCGCTGGGTATGTCGAATGAGACACCGCTTGGTGATATGTGGATGTCAGCGCCTTTTATGGGGATTATGGATGGCACCACTGAGGTCCATAAAGAAAATCTAGCTAAGCTTCTGCTTCGAGACTATGAAGCGAGCGATGACCTGTTCCCGACTTACCACTTACCTAAGTTGATTGAAAAGTCACAAGACAAGTTCGAAAAAGTGATCGAGAAATATCTCGCAGCTTTGACTCAACCCACGCCCATACCAACATACCAATATGGCTTTCACCATGTTGACTAACATGGACTGTCGGTTTTTTATCTTCAATGTCTTTTAATACCAAATCATAATCATCAAGCACGCTCATTAGCACGTCACGGGCTTTATGCACATCATCGCCGTAACTGATACCAAATTCGATAGCAACGCGGTGAGTTGGCTCTGCAAACTTATTTTTAACGCAGCCATTTGATAGCGTGCCATTTGGGATAATAATTTTTTCGTTTTCTATTATATTTAATTTTTATATAAATTAATAATAATAATTTTATTAATATTAATATTATATTTGCAAAAAGAAAAATTTATTTAAGAAACACGAAATATGCTAGTGCCTGGTGCCTGCCCGGGACGGGAAATTAGGCCATTTTTTGGGTTCCAGGCAATTTTGCCTGGGAAAAATTTGAAATGTAATTTTAAGTAAAATATAAGAAAATAAGCAAAAATTATTATAAAAAATAGATAATTGTTTAAGAATATAATGAACCTCGCACATTCCGCTGCATCAGCAGGGACTTGCCTGGGGTGTCGCAAACAATATCGAGCTGATACAGCGGGCCGACAATCAGCTTATGATGTATCATGTCAACAAGAAGTAGAATTCGTTGACGCTGTGCTGAACCAGTCCCCGTCCGCACTGGCGGGCGGGGATTATTTTTGAATCGGGCAATTCCGCATGCTTGCCTTCATGATCCGCCGGCTGCTGCAATCGATCCTCGTGATGTGCGTCGTCGCGCTGATCTCGTTTGATCTGGCCGGCCTACTCCCCAGCGAGATTCGCTCGCGCATCGAGGGTTTAGAGGACCTCACGAATCTGTTGGGCGCCGGGGGAAGCGGAAACATCGCGCTATCCGCCTCTGCCACGGCCGTCTTCGAGTTGGAGATCGACCTTTCGCAAATCGCGTTGGGATCACTCCCCGCGATTTCACTCAAGCGTTTCGACGACGGCGGAACGGAAAGCGATCCCAGCGACGACACGGGGACACGGCTACAGCTCGGCGCGAAGGTCTTGTAACAAGCTTGCAGTAGTTAGTAAGCTCTTGAGCGGTATAAACTATAATGAGGTTGTCCTTTTCTGGGATGGAAGGATGTCACAAAGAAAGATTTAAAGGAAATGAGAACTTCCTGGGAGGTTGAAAAAGGGCGGCTTTGACTAGATTGGGGTGGAGGAGAGTGCGTAGCTTTGTTGGCCTTAGGCGGCTTGGTTCTGCAGTGAGTTAGTAGTAGTTGTAGTATTAAGTTGAAACTTTCAGAGAATGCTTTAAAGGGGTCTCATGATCCAAGAAAAACTAGATGCATATTATGGACACGACGAGAGCAGTCATGCAACAAAGAAGAAAGCTCCTCCTCCTTGTATGACTAATACCTTTCCTGCTCCTGAATTTGAGAAACCATCCCTTCCGTCTTGGGAACCAAGGAAAGATTTTCGTCGTCGTGTTTTGTCCCGTCGGAGGGCGGCGGCGGGTCAAGTAACCGATTCCACCATCACGAGGAGACCCTCTACTACAACGACGACTGCCACCCATCGTAGTTCATGGGGACTTTCGTAGCGTCCCCCGCGCCGGGCGCAAGCCCCGCACTCAGCCGAGCAGCAGTTTTGCCGCGATCAGCCACATGGTCAGCCCGATCACCAGCTCGAGCACGCGCCAAGCGCCCGGCCGCGCGAAGACCGGGGCCAGCAGCCGCGCCCCGAACCCCAACGCGAAGAAGAACACGAAGGAGGCCGACGCCGCCCCGAGACCGAAGAACAGGCGGTTGTCGTATTGCGCCGAAACCGCGCCTAGCAGCATCCCGGTTCCATCATGGTTGCCTCACCCGAAGCGCTTGTGGTCGACGATGAGATGTGCGGGGCCATCCTGCGGTCTGTCCGAGGGATCGAGGTATGCGAGCAGCTGATCGATCTGGAGGCCATCGAGAGGGTCGTGACCGGCGAAGGTCACTATCTCGGCGAGGCGCAAACTCTGGACTTGATGAAGTCGGAATACGTCTATCCGCAGCTCGGTGACCGGCGCAGTGTCGACGACTGGCTCGCTTCGGGTGGATCTTCGATTTGGCTAAACCTCACTTCCTACCTTAATCGCAGCAGTGTTATTCTCTTACATAGCACTAATCACTTTTATGTATTTGTCTGGTATACCAAATAAGGATAAGACCTTCGCGAAAGCTCTTCTTTCAATAGGATCGAACGCTTGCTCATAATCTATAAAACTGAGGATCAATGCCGTTTGGTATCTCAGGCGCTTCTCAATTATTAACCCAAGAGTAAATAGTTGGTCAACACGTCGCCTATCTTTTCTAAAAGCAGACCGTTCTTATGTTCCAGAGGCGCCAGTCCATTCAGCGGACGCTGAAAGTCGGCCGGATCAAAGCCAGGATGCGGGGGAGTCGCCGCAATCATGATCCCGGCATCAGACAACTGTCGCAGACGCTCTTCCGAACCGAAGTCGTTCGTCCACATCGTGTTGACACCCAGCTGGTGAACCTGTTCGGGCGACTCACCGTGATCGGGAATCATCATCACGAAGCGCGGCTGACCGTCGAGCAGAATCTGATTGCGTTCAACGCGCAATCGACTGCGTCGTGCCTGAGCCTACGAGCTGGAGGCTGTGTCCCACGGGTGTGCTATTGCCTTGGGCGATGAAGAGGTCGGTGCTGGTGAGGCCAGTGGCAGGGCCATCCGTTGCGGTCAAGGTGCCTTCCACCGATATAAATTCGAGCACGGTGCCGTCGGGGTCTACAAGCGCTACGCCGTCCGCTGGGCCGTTTTGGATGCTGGCTTGGCTGAACCAGAGGGTGCCGCATCCATTTTGTTGATCCGGCAAGATGCCGCTCAGCGTTTTTTATTCCATTTATAGAGAAGGAGAAATTCATTATTACTATTTTCAGAAGTTATAGGGTAATAAAGACTTGCTGAAAATTCTAGTACATATATTAGAATAATCCACTTAATAAAGTGCCTAAGGCACCCTTTTTTATTTCAAAAATAAAGCTTCGAGAATTAGAGAGATTTCCTCAATCTTAATTTTAGTCTATCCTCTGTTTTCTGGTTCAATTTATGTCAATTGTCCTAGCACTATTTTTTACAGGTTAGAAATAGGAACATCGTCGCGCCAATGGGCGTTCAAGGCTTCGAGGTCGCGCTCGTAACAATCGTCGGCTTTGGGTTCCAGGTGCACGGAGCGCGACGCGAGCACCGCGGTTGCCACGCGCACGGCGGTGGCCAGCGCCGCGACCCGCACAGCCGCCACCGCCACGGTCACGGTCACGGCCACTGAGCCGTCGTGGAGTTGCGTTCGAGGCCCGCTGCGCTTAATGCGCCAGCGGGCCTTTCGTCTTCTCGCTGATATGCTTCACGCCGCAAATCTGATTGCTACACAATAGCTACAATGGCAAAGGTAGTGGAAAATCTTCGGACTACTCAGTATGGCACAAGGTGATTGACAATTTCCAAATGAAAATAGCTTTCTCCAAACGAGTTTTGTCAAAAAACTCATGAACTTCACCCTGTAGCACACTCTTGTAGCAGTATTCAATCAAGTGTCTTTGTATTTCCAGCAAAACTGAATAGCGGATCCGTAGCCTTGATGACAAAACCAGTGAAGTTCATGGCCAGATGAATGTCGCGGGGACGTCGCGAGCCGGGCCATCGCGCCCCCGTGTTAGGAGCAGGGACATGGCCCCTCGCCTGCGCGCGCTCGTCGTGTCCTACGCGTTCCCTCCGGTGGGAGGTGCGGGCGTTCAGCGCGCGGTCAAGCTCGTCAAGTACCTGCCCGAGCACGGCGTCGACGCAGAGGTTCTCACCGTGCAGAACCCCTCCGTTCCGGTCGTCGACGGCACCTTCGACGCGGATCTGACTGGGGTGCGCGTGCACCGCGCGCGGGTTTAACGTAGTTTAAAGGCCCTTACATTATGTCTTCGAGGATGACAACTTCCCACAGCCTTCGGAGCAAAGGTTGTAAGTTATGCTCTGGGGGCGTATAAACTTTTATAGAAAGTGTTGTCGTAGAAGCTTCAAAAACAGCTAATTGTACTGGAAATTGAGAGGGCTAGTTCCTTTTGATTGTCAAGATCGATTAGAGGGCACCTAGCCCTCCTACCACGCTCACCATCCCCTAAATATATCCAATCAAAATTTTGAGATTTTTTCCCGTGGTGGGAATCGAACCTGTGTGTGTCTGGATTGCGGCAAGAATCAGCAACGCTACCACTGCGCCACAGAGACAAACATATCTTCAAGAATATTTTAATAAGTATATTATTTCAATTAACCTCTGCAATGTTTCTGTGTTTCTTTGCGTTTTTCCAGCACCCAATTGATGCAGTATATATTGCTCGAATTCTGATCAGAATGAAATGACAATTTATTTCCTTTCTTTAGCAAGGTATATCTTTAGCATGTTCTGCTGTATGTCTGGTCGCCTTCGAAATCATGGATAGCAGTACGGACCGAGTCGCCCGACGCTTTGTCGGGACAGACGGCATCAACGTGTACGCCAACGGTGAGCAGTGTCTGGAACGGGACCATGATTTCATAGTCCTCAACATAGTCACCGGCCAGCAAAAGAACTCGCTTGTCGCTCATTGCTCTATCCTCTTCTGATCGCGGGGTTCCAAACGCAGAATGTCATCGGCTGTACCGGGCTTCCTGTCCGCGTACGTCCGGGTCCGCATCGGCCGGACAGGCGGGCGCGCCTCGAATGGAGAACTGCACATGGGTCTGTTCGCGAAGCTCCGCGGCGAGCTCATCGACATCATCGAGTGGCTCGACGACACGCGGCACACGATCGCCTGGCGTTTCCCGCGCTATCACAACCAGATCAAGAACGGCGCGCAGCTGATCGTCCGGCCCGGCCAAGTGGCCGTGTTCGTGCATCGGGGCGAGCTCGCGGACGTGTTCGAGCCGGGGCACTACAAGCTCACGACCGCGCTTCTGACACGCACTTGGGTAAAGTAAATTGGACGTATTTTTTAATACGAAATAATTCCTATGAATTTTATAATTTTGTAAGGTACTATATCAACGTTAAATTTTTCCTTCTTTTTGAAATCGGACTCTCTCTATTGATTTGCTGCAGACCAGGAAGCGTCTTTTGCATAGCTGGCTGTTTAATCACATGGATTGACTACATCCCAGATCTTTAAACCACCAAGTCTACTTATTTGAAAGTACTTTAGGCCTTTTGGGTGATAAAACCATGGCGCTTCGCGCCTCGATTTTTGACAATACTGACATATCATCTACAAGAACTTTGAACTTGGTTGGTAAACTCAGTGGTTCCACGGACTCTTACCGTGATTTTACAGATGGCGCAATAATTTTTTATTTGGTTAAATATACTGCATTAAAAAAGTGACCTAATATGTACCCAAATTTGAATCTCGATTGGTAAATAAAACGGTTTTACTGACTTACGCTGTGATTTTACGCATTGTATTCGAAATGGACTATTTATTTTTTGCGTGTGAAATGAGATCAGATTTTTTTATAAGAATTGTCATTTTCAATTTTTAAAAAGAATTAAATTGAATTAATTTGGTATTAAATTGAAAGTCACAAACATAATAAAACTTACATATATTCTTTTCTCGTTGTAATTTTTATAATGACTGCGATTAATTTTTTTAACTTTCGGTTTTCAGTATATCACTGAAGCCTTTTAGAAGGTTTTGGATTTGGTTTGTCCCACTCTTACTTGCAATAGCTCTTGTCCGAACTCGGCGGTCTCGCCCTCGATCGTGACCTCGAGCGAGGTGTGGAACACGCGGCCGCGGTCGTCGAAGCGGCGGACGCGCTCGAGCAGGTCGCGCGGATTCACCGGCGGGATCGGGACCGACGACGAGTGGCCGTTGACCTCGAGCTCCAGCGGGCGGGCGAGGTCGAACATCTTCGGATGCAGGGCCAGGCGAAGCCGGTCGACGTTGCGTGTACGGATGCGGACGCGGTTGGGGCCGATCTTCTCGACGAAGGTATAAACAGCAATTAAATCTATCAACTCATCACTCAGGAGTAATATTACTCCTTCTTCTTTCTTGCTGACACAGAAGATTTCTTTTTTTGTTTGTCTCCACCGAAAAATGATGTCAACACTTCACTCATTTCAGGAACTTCTAAACGTGGCATTTGCATATTTTCCATCTCCTGAAAAAAAAAAGAGTCAAGATTGTCTCAATGTATGAGTGGTTCAAACTGCAATTCTTTTACCTTCGTAAACCAACTGTAGATGAAAGTCTTTCATTTGGAAAAACTGTTTTTTTTTTTTTTTTTTTTTTTTAATTTAATAATCTGTTCATTTTAATACCATGCCCAGTACTGCTCTAAATACAGAGATGGCTACCACTCCCTCAAATACGACTCTTTATACTAAAAAGTAACTTTCGCACAATAATAAACTATGCCTAAGTAAAGAGCGAAGTGGGCACAATGTATTATATTTTTTTCTGACTAAGGCATTTCGTATACAAGGAGCTGTCATAGAAACTTCAAAAGGAGTTTTTCAAGGTGCATATCCCGTTTGTGACCTGTTTCAACTGAACAACTGTACTTGGGAAAGCTGGGGTGAGTTCATCTACTTTTCTCTGAAGCGGTAAAATTTTGAAACATACTTTATTTTCCATGCCTAATTGCTGGGGGGTGCAACAAGCGGGGTGGTTGGAACTAATACTGGTTTCACACTGACACAGTTAAACCAGCTTTGTTTACACCGGGGTAAATTTCCACCAATCAAATCGATTCGAATCCCTGGATTGACCAGTCTTCTTTCCAAAAGGCTGGGATTTCGCCACACTTGGATTCGTCAGAAACTGAAAGTAAGGGACCTATAGAAATTCCATTAGCAAATCTGGAAACTGAATCTTTCTCTAGTTCTTCAAATGTGTTAAACAGAATGCAATCTGCCTTTTGAATTTGTTCAATCCGCCTAAGTCTGTACTTGAAGATTGGATCATGTAGATCCCCTCTTGCCAATCCTTTAGGGAAATCCCACAATGTCATGGGAGGGAATCCGTTCATTTTTCTTAGGAAGGGTTTCTTGGAACAGGTTAAGGTAGCATTCTATTGAGGATATCTGTTGTCTTACATTCGATTCTACACCGGATAAAAATTTTTTATGACGGTTTATAAATGTTCCCCGAGGGGAAAATCTTTAAGAAATTTTCTTGAAGAAAAAATATCCTAAAACAAATAAAACCTTGAAGTAAATGAAATCTCAATGAAAAAATAAAATCTTGAAGAAAATGAAATGTCGAAGAAACACTCCAAGAAAAAAGAACCCCTTTTTCATGGTTTTGATGACTTGAAGTTGCTCGTCTTTTTGCGTGACGATCATTCCCAGCCCACCGTATTTGCCTTCCGTATCGCGCATGGATTTGTCAAATGCGCTCTCGTCCAGATACTGTGAGTAAGGGTCGAGGGAATTCATAATGCCCACAACGGCGGCGGTTTCCAGTTCTTGTTTGGAAAATTTCCCCCGCGACTCATCCTGGAGGAAGTAGTAGACCTTTTTAAACGATGCCATATCGTGCGACGGGTCATAGTTGGCCCAGCAGTTTCTGAGCCTGCACCAGCCCGACGCCAGCGCGGGCTAGCCTGCTTGCGAAGGTGTGTCGAAGGGCATGGATGTCGATCTTCTGTCCACGCTCGTCAGTCTTCAGGATGCCTGCCCGATCCAACAGCCGATGAAGGTACCTGAGAGCGTTGCTGCGGTTGGTCCACGCGGCGCCCTTGGGGGTCAGGAAGATCCGGTCGTTGGAGGTGATGGCCCTGCCAAGTACGTGTCGATGCACGTCCTTCAGGGCCGTACCCAAGATACAAAACAGCAACGATGGGTATTCAAATCAGAAAGTGAGTTGAGTAGAAATCCAAAAGTGAGTTTAGTATCCAAGTGCTCAGTAACAAAGCAGCAAAAACAGCACGACGGTATCCAAAATCAGAAAGTGAGCTCAGTATCCAAATGATCAGTGCCCAAGATACAAAGCAGCAACGACAGTATCCAAATAAGAAAGTGAGCTCAGTATCCAAGCAGCAAAAATAGCAACAACAGTATCCAAATCAGAAATTCATTAAAATTATATCTGCGTTACATAATCTCAAAGAAAACAGATAAAATTTGAAAAAATTTTATGAAAATAAATTACCTTGTATTTTTCATATAATGGGAACCTTTAAATTTCTTATTAATAACCCTGAAAATACCCTGACAATAGTGTAGCAAGAGATCCCAAGACCATTTTAATTAAATACTACAACAAAGTATAAATACCTATTTCATATGTAACTGTTGTTACTGGAGAAGAGAATAAGAATTTGATCATTAAAGTTGGCGTACTGAAACTGCTGGGCATCTCACCGCAGGTGGATGGTGGAGATATGGCGTTGAGCCATGAAGAACTTCGCACCGTGGTCAAAGAAGCGGGCGCCCTGATCCCCAAACGGAACCAACAGATGCTGTTTGGCATCTTGGATCTGGAACAAGTGACGGTCGAAGACATCATGATCCCGCGCAATGAAGTTGTCGGTATCGATATTGATTGTGACCCCAACGAACTTCAGGAACAGTTGCGTGAATGCCGACATACGCGCGTAGGGGGCTCAAACTTTGAACTTCCCTTGGCACCTTATAGTATGTGTATTAAGTTGTTTTTGTCTTAATGTATGATTTAAAAAAAAAACTACATTTCCTCTGTTATTTCAAGTATGTATTTACTTTATTTACTATTATTAGCAATGAACTTATAACCCTTTCTAGAGATTCTTTTGTTTGACTTGTTGTTGTTTTTCGGTTGTATTAGACATAAATAAATTACGTTAATGCTACTAATGCTACCTTAACGATTGTTAATTCAAGTAGGTTCGGCCCGCGACCCAGGCCGACACCTCCGGCCGGCGAACTCTTCGGACAACCGATCGGGCGCCGGTAAAGAGCTCGACCGACGAGAAGGGGAAGTGCCGGCAAATCCCGGGTAACCTGGCGGCACAGCTGGGGGCGCTCGCGCGCGCGCGAGCTGCGACGCACCCCTCGAACCTGATCCGGATCATGCCGGCGTAGGCAAGCACGATGACCAGCGTCCCCCCGCAGCCCGTTCCCCCTCTCGAAGACAGCTTGCATATTTGTCGAAGACGTTCCTTTCAGTAAAAAGCTCCTCAATCGCCTCTTCGAGAACCGGCGCAGAAGGAAGAACTTGAGGAGGAATTGAGGGTTTGGATTCCCCAACTTCACCAAATAAGTACCCACCTTCAAGCAGAAAGCTAGGATCTTCTGATGGAAATAAGTCTCCTCTAATTGTTGACATCGGTGGACTCCTCACGTGTAATTTGTTCATAAAGGTCTAGATACCAAACCCAGTTTTTTTTGAGATTTCCCTCTAATTGAACAATTCTTTCGTGCCTAACACTTTGGCAATTTTCACTAATTGATCATAATTGTCATGTCCATGGAAGAAGGGTTCCTTACGGAAAATCATACCGGCAAACATACAACCCAAACTCCACATATCTAAGGAATAATCGTATTCTTGTAAGTCCACTAATAATTCAGGTCCTTTGAAATATCGTGATGCAACCCTGACATTATATTCCCGTCCAGGATGATAAAATTCTGCTAATCCCCAATCAATTAATCGTAATAGACTAAATCTGAAATGAAAACTTGAGCTCTTGGGGAATAAAGAGAAAACAGGATAGCTTTCTTGTTTCTAAGAGACTTTTTTGATTTCATTTTATTTCATCCTGCTGAAACTAGACATTTTTAAAACAAATACTCAACAACCAGAGGACGAAAAAGCCCAGAGATCCCTGCCTAATACCAACAACATATCAGCAACAATCCACTCTCTTATATATTTTTCACGCTCTAAAACAGAAAAATCTTTCTTTGGGTTTCGTTGTGTGGCAACCTCGATTTCCACGTCGCCACCGACGGCCCGCGTGACGTAGTTGCCCGGTACTTTCTCGACCGCTTCTTCGCGCGTGTAAAAACCCTTCGCGACCAGGTCCTCGCGTAAGGAATGGTCGCGGGTCATCTGCTCCAGGCGCGCATCACGCTTGCGGTACAGGCGCGAATCGCCCACATGCGCCATCGTCAGCCACTGGTTTTCGTAACATGCGGCAACGACGGTGGTGCCCATACCGTGACACTCGGGCTGGGCCGGTGCAGCGGGATCGCGTAGCCGACCCCCACGTTGTGTCGCGACGCGCCCCGCACGCTGATCCGCCCGTTGATCCCCACCAGGCGGCCCTCGAGGTCGAACAGCGGCCCCCCCGAGTTGCCCGGGTTCACCGGGGCGTCGATCTGGATCGCCTCGCCGTAGACCTTCGACCCGCCAATGAAGCGCTGGGTGGCGCTGACGATCCCCAGGGTCGCCGCGGGGGTGTGGGTGTCTCCCGCCAGACCGAAGGGGTTGCCCATGGGCTAGGATGCGATGTGACAAATGAGAAAGACGGTGAAGGAGGCCTCTTGCCAATAGAGATTCAGGTGTCGGATTCACCATCTCCATCTCTAGATAGAAGCTTTGACATCCCAGAGATAGTGTCAGAGCCTGCTGAGGTACAGTTACAGCCAACTGAGGCTCCACAAAACTTAACAGTGAATGGTTCGTCTGGGAGTGCTACACTGTCAAGATTGTCAGTGAATTGTTCGTCTGGGAGTGCTACACTGTCAAGGTTGTCAGTGTCAACATTCCTGGTTACACTCTGTTTAGGCAGGATCACAAAAACCTGAAAAGCTCAACCTTTGGTATAGGTGGTGTGGCTGTGTTCCTTAAAAATAGTATCCCTTTTTTAGCACTTTAGATTTCTAACAATAAGGAGGTCCTTTGGGTACAGATAAACCTACCAAACAAAGCGTTTGTTATTGGTAGAGTCTATAACCCAACAAACATGAAAATCACCGATCATCTGGAAGATTACTTGAGATCTGTGAAGCAAAAGTTCGTAACAGTTTTGCAGATTCAAAATATTTTATTCTATTTTGTCGGGCTTTCTTGTGAATGTAATCATTTCGCTGCACTTCTTAAAACTTCAAAATCGACTTTCATATTTGCTTTTATGGGAAAAGGAATGAAATTTGTTGTTTTTGTGGCACTTGCTATTTACCAAGTGACATGTAGCGATCGCAATTTCTGTCGGCCAGTCTGTCTGTCTGTCGGTCCCACTTTTGCTAGTTTGGGCACTTCCAGGTAAGCTAGGACGATGGGGTTGTTATTTTGACATAGTTCCATTCAAAGTGACACTAATTAAGAAAATACAAATATCTGGGGAATAGGAATAACTACAAAATACCCCCCTTCCGCTGAAGAGAAGAGAAATAGAGGGGGAGTTGACTACCTAGAAAAAAATAAAACAGTGGCAAAAATACTCATTTTCTATTCCCTTATCCTCCCAATAAAGTGTTCTTTGATAACTGTTCTTAAGAGTCAGAACTTATGCAGCATTGTATGCGGACAAGCAAGTTTTCTAAATCAAGTTCTAAATACCCCCCAAAATTCAAGGGGCTAATATGTATTAGCTTAGGCCATCTAAGCGTGTTGAAAATTGTAGTTCTTATCTTCTATGCTCATTTCCCTGAATTAATTAAACAAATAAAAAACAAGTTTTTAAAGAAAAGTAAAACCCATGCTAATCAGAAAAATTAGAAATCTACAATAAACCAAACTCAAAACGACCAGAAATTACTAATGAAAAATAAATGAAACCCACAATGAACAAAAATTAAATGTGACTCCTTACTACAGTTCGTTACCACGAACTGTTTGATAAAAAGATTTATCCCTATTGAACGTATACTTGTTTGTCATGGAAAGGCGGTGTGGTCTTCTAAAATACCTAGGTGGTAAATCTTTTAAGTGACCTTATTGATGGATAGAGATGACATTTTAATGGGGATGAAATAAAAACGAAACAATGTTTCTGAAGCGTGTTTTTTTCTATCTTGATATTTTTTCCTTTTTTTATATCCAGTTTGTAAATAAAAGACTTCGTCACTGGAACCGAATAGAATAAGAAGAAGCTTTAAAATATTGACCTGGCCATGAAACAAATCCAGCAGGCTTTCCCGAGTCCGGCTTGCTTCCAGAAATAGAACGAAGTTTTCTATTGCGCGGTTGGGATCGGGGACCTTGGCACATCCTTCAAGAATATCCGGCAATATCGCAAAGATTTTCTGAAGAACGCGTTCGCTGGCCGGAGTGCCTTCCGGCCCTTCCATTAGGGGTTTCAGGAAACGATAGGCCCGTTCCGGCTTCCTTTGGAAAAATCTTGCAACGTATGGTTTTTAGATAACTGGTATTTTCTCCACTAAAAGCAACATGCATCGCTTTGCAGCCACGTTTCTTCATTTGCAACACTTATCAAGGTGAGTGTCCTTGCACAAGATTGAAGGCAGTGACCATCTTGTAAGTGTCGGTGAATTAATGCATTATTCACTACCATGCCCGAACAGGGTTAAATAACGTGCTGTAAAGTATGTACATGTAATCGTTGAGTGTACAAATTATCTCTAGAGAGCAGCCCGTTCACCGTCCTCATTAGACATAGTTATCGCAGTTTTAACTTTAAAATCACTGCCAACAGGTCGCATATCTTTCTCACTGTAAAATAGCGATGAATCTGTGTATATCTGCGTGTTGTCAATCGTAAAGGGCTTATCATTGTTTGCATACGCAACACTAGACAATAATAGGAGGGGAAGAATTATTCTTTTCAAATTGTACTCCGCAAGTTATTTTACCACTGTGTTAGATCTTTGTCTTAAAATGGCTTAGAAGGTAATCTTTACTTTTAACTTCCATAATAGCACTTGTATATACCCTAGCATCTTGTATTGGTCCTGCCAGTCTTTGGTTTACAATAACCTAATCAATAAGGTTTGGTGTCTTACTATCTTAGGAATACCATGACAACTGATGGGGTATTTTATCAACAATTCTGCTTTAAGGAATGATAAAAGTAAGTAAGCTTATTTATGATCCTTTTAAAATAGTTTTCAGATTTTTTAAGGGTTTCCACCAGTGGTCCTTGGGTCTCCGTGCGACGTCCCGCTCTCTTTCTGCTCATTGCATCATGTGCTCCAGGGTCAACTTGTGGCATCGTTCGACTACAAAGACGACAGCGTGTGGTGTGTGACCCTGGTGCGTTGCTTCCTTCCTTCCTTCCTCCCTCCCCTTTCCCCCTCGGTGACGGCAGCGATCATCAATGGCTCATCCGCGATTCCCAAAAACACGTTGGGATTTAGTATGAGGGCGAGTCGAAGAGCACAGTGAACGCGGCCGTGGTTCAGCATGGTGGCCACTTCTGTCATTTCTCTTGGACCATAATGCCTTTGCACACGATGTTATCAAGCCCTTATGTTTCTTTAACCATCAGTTCCTCGGCTACTTTAGATCTTAGCCGTTAGATTGAGATCAGTTATTAGCCATATCATCTCATATTCAACCGGTTTATCTTGATAAACCATTTGCTTGCCTGTTTACCTTGATAAATCGTCTGTCAAACAAGCATCTCAGCTCTGGCCTTGCTTAAATCGGATCTAAGATTGCTTTGGCCGTTGTGCCGTCGTTTGCGAGTTGCAGTGCAGCGTGGTCACAGAGGTTGATTTCCCGGCTTTGCGAAAGCAGTGCTTCAAAAGCATCGTTTTCCCGCATCCCTCTGGGCCTACGAGGATGAAGGGTTCCATGCTTTTGATCCAACTCGCTATCATCGATAGATTTCGCTGAACCGAGACAGTTTCTATTATCGCTCCACCGTCCCCGAACTTTAAAAACTCCCCCTCCAGCTGAGTACTGGCAACATACTGTGCATAGGTCCAGTACACTGACATATTGCAAGGGTTTTTCGTGAATTTTAGCCCTAATATCACAAAACTATGCGTTATCTTATATACAAATCATGCAACGTTTGCTTGAAATACCACATCTAAGTTAAATAAACCAGGCAAGACTAGAAAATTAGTATTTTTGGTTGCTAAAGCTGTTGTGAGATAATCAAGAGAATAATAGACTTGGAATCAAAGATTTTGCACAAGGGTGTAAACACGGATTCGTTCACTGCACGCCACCCGTTGTGCTTGCCTTCCCCCCGCTGCTCGAGAAGCGGCTGGCGTCGCGCAAGGGACCGAAGATCGAGGTCTTCAACATGGGCGTCGCCGGCTACAACTCCATTCAGGAGGTGGAGCTGATCAAGGCCAAGGCGCTGCAGCACGACCCCGACCTGCTCGTCCTCGGCTACGTGCACAACGACAACAAGGAGGACGGCGGCGACGGCGGCGTGTCCCTCTATTTCAACAAGAGCGCGTCGCGGGTCTACGACTGGCTGCGCGTGCGCACCAAGGCAACAGGCGAGGTGCTGTTGGCTGGGGCGCCGCACTAGTTGCCCCCCGCTGCTGAACGCCCCGCTAGCTTCGTCCCCGGCGGGGCGTTTGCCTTCTCTGGGTGCGCCCGCGGGCGAGGGGGTCTTCGGGAAACCAAGAAATATCGAAGAACCCCGTTTGTTGCTGTGTGTTCTTGTGAAGCCCGATTTCACATTTTTCACATGATTCGGAGGCTCCATGTGAAAAATGTGAAGCGATGTGAAAATCTGATTTGACGATTTCTCGCGGCTGCGGGCCATGGCCCTGTAGTACTCGTCCGAGACGACGGCTGCGCCAATGCCCGCCATGGACTGCGGCTCGGACGCTGAAAAGCGCGCCACCAGCAAGTGCTTGTCCGTGCGCAGCGCGATAGCGCTGTCGGCGCCAAAGGCATGGCTCTGGAACAGTTGGTGGAAGTGCTCGGCAGAGATCACGGCATAGACAACCCCGTGGAAGCTGCCATCGCCCCCCTGGAGACGGCGCGCCAGCACCAGCGCCCATTTCTAGGGTAAGTAATACAATTTTGCTAATTTGAACTGGGAAACTCAAATAAGAAAAACCAATTAGTTAAATTTAACAGCACTTTTTGAAAACTTGACAGCTAAACCTTCAAAGAAAATTTACCTCTTCTTAAACTATTAGGTGTCATTCATTTTTTACTCATTATTACTGTTTTCATTCGCGTTACTTTTTTAATTTTGTGCTTGATGCCACCAATTAATGGATATGAAGGACTTTTTCATCAAAAATTGAAGACCTGGTTTTGAAATACGCACATTCCATCGTGCAGGGTGGCTTCGGCAATCCGTTCGAGCGCGACCCGCTGAAGGTTGTCGAGGATGTCAGGAACGGTCTCGTTTCCATCGAAGGCGCAAGGCTCGACTACGGCGTGATCATCGCTGACGCCGAAACCCTTGCCATTGACGAAGCCGCCACAGCCGAAGCGCGCTCCGCTGCCTGAGACCAAATACTCGAAAGGTTAACAACATGCGTACCCAATATCGCCTGGGCATTGATGCCGGCGGGCGGCTGAGTGTAACGTGTCTCTGCGGTTGCACGTGCTGCCGCGCCCCATCGAGGGGCAGTGAAGTTCGGTAGAGGTGGGGACCAACGGAGGTGTTAGGTCTCCTGGAGCAGCAGCAGGAGCAGGAAGCAAGACACGAAGGTGACAGAGAGGTGCCCCCGGCCTAGAATCGCTCGACGACTTCTTCGCCGGGAGCGCACCATGTCGCGACGCTACTCAACTTGGACCGTCTTAGGCGTGTTCTGCGGAATCGGCGCGATTCGGTTGTCGCGCCCGCTTCTTCGACCACGGCGGCGAGCTGGTTCGGGTTCTCGGTACGGGCCAGCGACGCCGCCCGTTGGAGTTCCGCCAGTGGTCCTTGGGTGATCATGCGGCCGTTGTCGATGACGATGACGTCATCTGCGAGATGCTCCACTTCGGCGAGGAGGTGGCTCGATACGAACACGGTACCGCCGGCGGCGGCGTGGCCCCGGAGGAGATCCCGCAGGGTGCGGATGCCCTGTGGATCCAGGCCGTTGCCCGGCTTTTATTGGTTCCATTGAAATCTCTCTTCGAAATCCTTTGGTTTAAACATAAATCTCCTTCACCTTATCCAGGAGCGAAATGTCCCTTGAACTTTTCGCCTCAGTCTACGAAATACAAAATGTTTCCTTTCCTTTAATTTCCCGTGTTCTTGTCAATAACAGACGCTGTTGAGGTGATTCCCAACTGCCAGTCCTCAAGCACTTGTGATAAGATCAGACAAAAGCATTCTTAATTATTTCATGAACTTGTTTTGCCCTTGCGTTAGTCAAGCGGGGAATCCCCTGTTGTAACTGAGGGAGACTGGTGTTATGTAGTGACGGTGTACACGTGGGATGTGACGCAATCTTACGTGACTTGGTAGGTTTATTTGGAACGACGTAACGGCAGCGCAACGATATTATTAAACGTTGGGGTTGTTTGCGCATCCTAAAAATATCGGGAACATAACAAACTAATGAAATAAAATATTTTTATTGAAATAATGATATGTGGAATATCATCGTAAAAAATGATTGCTTTGTCGAGTATAGCGTATTAGCCCTTTCAGTTTCCATTGAATGATAATTTTTCGAAGTTTCTATGACAACAAATGGCCATCTCAAAATTTCTACCACGTGCATTTCGCGAAAATACGAGTTGTCGGGGGATATCGACCCTCCGATCACTTTGAATCTTAAGAAGGGCAATAGAATTTCTGATTACCAATCCAGTGAGCCCCTTCAGAAATTTACGTGACCTCCTTTTCTATAAGGCCTCATGCCCCAGGGCATAACTTACAACCTATTTAAAAGTAAATATATAGCTCCATATGCAAGTTTTATTTAGCAATTTGACTTGTTACAAATAAGCGATATTTTAACAAATAACCCCCAAAGAAGCTAATATCATTTAAAGTTTGCTGAGAAGTAAACAGATAGTTTCAATTAAAACAATTTTCTGACAAATATCTTTCAGTATATATGAAAGAAAAGGCTTTAAAAGAAGCAAACTTTGATGAAAAGTATTTGTAAACTGAACTTTCAAAATTATACTGATTGTATGCTTTCGATTTTAACGCTTTAGATTATTTGCTTAAGCCGATTAAAGCAGATCGTCTTAAAAGCGCGATCGAGAAGGTTTTTTCTTCAGGAGAGCCGGCCGTTTTGGAAGAACCGGTAAAAAAACGCCCTTTTGCAAAGCAAGTCTTCTTAAAAGACGGCTCGCGTTGTTATTTTGTTAAACTATCGACTATTAGTTTGTTCTCTTCTTATGGTAATTATGTCAAAGCGCATTTTGATGGAAAAACCGTTTTGGCGCATCGGAGCCCTTGAACTCAGGTGGAATGGTTTACCTCCTTTATGCTCTAGCTGTAGTTTCAGGCACTTCTGGTGCTGAGTGTAGGAAGGAAGAAGGTGGTGATCTCAAAAATGACACTCACATAAATGATAAGGCTACTGAGTCACACCTTAAACATGATAAGTCAGTTGATCCTCAAGAAGCTTATTGGAACAAAACTGGAAGCTCAAGGAGAATTGCCAAGAAGAGGCCGCTTAGAGAACAGAATGATTCAGTAAAAACCTATGATGTTATATCTTGACCTAGCTCTACTCTGATTTTTCAAACGTTTGTTTTTTGGGTGATTCGGTGTTCCTTTGGGTTCAAAAACTGGGTTTTTTTCTCTGTAAACAAAGCTTTAGCACATTGAAATTGTGGAATAGTCTTCCTTTTCGTAATTTGAATAACTTTCATAATTTATACAGATGGAAGTATATCGAAGGCAGACGATTGATTGCCGCTGGCCGAATGATATGAAGATGAGCATTCCTCGGTAGCCTTCCATAAATGTAGCGATACCTGTGCCGGCCACGCGCCTTCCTGCGCGGCGCGCCCGCCAAAGATACGGGTGTCGGACGTGTCCGAGATGACTTCGCCCTTTTTGCGCATGTCCAGCATATGGGCCTGAATGGCAACCTGCGATGATCCGTCGGGCAGCGCGATATCATCCAGCCCGGATGTTTCCTGCGCTTGTGCGACCGAAGCGGATGCCAGCGCAATCAGCCCTGCCGCGGCAGTTAATTTGAGTTTTGTGATTTTTCCCCTCCCAATTTTATGAAGACATAAAAATCGATAGAGAAAAACAACAAAGAATAAACTCTTATTAGGTCTATCAATTTCACCGTAAAAGAATTAGAAAATGATGCAAAAACCTTCAGTTCTATTTTCCTGAATAGGTCTTTGGGCTACCTCTGCGGATAACGCAGGTATTTTTGCACCATCGGGGAGAAGGCGTAGTATAATAACTGCTTCCAAAAGAGCGAGTCGTGAGGTAATATAGTTTTGCACCTTGAAAGCATCGCTTGAGCTTGTTGTGTCGCGATCCAGACGTTTCGCGTATTCGAAATGCGTCAGACCGCCGGCCCATTTTTCGCGCGTGCCGTGGATCTGACGAAACCGGCTTTCGTTCCCGTCGATGCCTATATAGCGCAGCGAAGTTTCTAGCTCGAAGAAGACTTCGTTTTCCAGTGAAACGTCTTCCCACTCCGCGCCCTGGTCGATCCAAGCGCGCAGGATGCCGACCTGCTCGACCGTCAGGCGATCGCCCTTGCCGATCGGCGGCATCTCGAAATCCGTCATTTTAAATTATAAACGACAAAGAAAAGCTGTTAATTATAGAAAATTAGCAGATCAACTATTTAAAGATGATGATGATAACGATAATGAGGAAGAAAATGATATTGATTTTCAAGAAGGACAAAAATTAGATATTGAAGCAACAACAAAAGAACTATTATAATTTAAATATAATTACCTTTAATAATTAATTTATATTTTTACTGTTAAAAAAAAAACTATTTACTGCGTTACTACTTGCAACATCCACCTTTAGGTCGTTCATTAATACGCATGTATATTTCAGGGGCGATACATAACACTGGGATAACATAAGGAGCTTTTGGTGGGCGCGCCACTTGTCTGGGTAGGGTATTTAAAGCACCGAAACCCAATAGAAAAGTGTGTATTCTCCTAATGAGCCCATGTGTTGGGGGGTCGCTTTTCAATTATTTGTTTGATTTATAGTCTTAAGCATTTGGGTTATGACGACTTATACCTACTGACGCTACGACTGCCAGGTGCAAGCGGAATGCTGGGGCACCAACGTCCATATTCTCCGTATCAATTTCAACGGAGTCTTCCAAGAGTACCTTGTTATAATTAAGAGGAACTCTATCATCCATCACTGGGAAATTGGCTAACAGTTTAAGTTGATCTTTGCTTTGTTTCTTCTCCAAGTCTGCTGCCTCTATAGTGTTTTGTAATTCTGTGGCTAATTCTTGGAAATTGTCTTTGTCACTCAGCGCAATTTTCAATTCCGCCTGAAAAGCCGAATTTAAAAGAAGGTTCCATCACAATTTTGAATAATTGCCAAATGGTAAAATTTTGTTCTTGGTCCAATTATTTACCTTATTTTCATGGGTCTTCACAATTTTAGTTTCTTCTTTTTTATGTTTCTCATCTTGCTTATTTATATGTTGCTTCACACCGACTAAAGATATCAAGAAACAAAAAGTTCTGAATAATATTTTATTAATATTTATTAATAATATTTTATTGCTATAGAACATGAAAGCATAACTTCAGATGATTATTAAATGATGATTCTTACACGGATGAGGTGTCAACAAAAGCAACTCATGCTATTGTGTTACAAAATCTGCCCTTGTTTTGTCGATACAGTCTCTTTCGAATAAGTCTCTTTGTTGATGATTTCCCGAGAACAGCTTTTACAACATTCTAGCTTTCCAAGTTAATGGTAACGGAATTCAAAAAACGTTTTCAACTTCGCATTTCATAAGACAACATTTCTGTATTCCATAGACATAAGAGTTTACCGAAGGAAATTATTGGATTCGACGTCAATTTGATTCGACTTGAGGAGAGAGAGAGGGAGAGATACAATTAAATCAAGTTTCCCGTTTTTTTGTTCTCTGTCAACGACATAATCATCATGTTGGTGACTTTTCCATTTACTCAACAAACGAAAAGTGAACGTCCTCAGGACATATTACTTCTTTTCTTTAGTGAAGTAATAGGAAAAGGAAGACGAGAAAGAGAAAGAAATGATTCGGATGTGGTCAGTACACTTGAAAGTGCTATCTTCCTTGTCAACGGAAATGTTTGCACCTCCTTGTCATTGTATAACTTATAACTTATAGCCCTTGTAGATAAATTTAGACAGTACAATCATTCCCTATCTCAACCATTAGACAAAGCCGGACCGCGATGCAAGTGCTTCGAAGAACATAAAGCATAAACATTAGCGACATTAGATTTTTTCACGGGTAGGCACGCTTGTGTGGAAGGAAAATAATTGGCATGGTCGTAATAATGCAAAAGGTAAAGATAACATTGGTTTAAGAATGGAAAGAAAAATTAAGAATGAATTTATAAGGATAATTTGGTTGCATAAAACCTAACGTCGGTATTAACGAACAATTGCTGTAGGATAGCCCACGTGAACTTCTTCCTTACATTTCGCATCGCATTGCGGGCACTTGCTAAAAACAAGATGCGTGCCGGGCTCACGGTGTTGGGCGTTGTGATTGGAATCGCTGCGGTCACCACTATGGTTTCCATTGGCCAAAGCGCCAGTGCCCTTGTGCAGGGGCAATTTGAATCGCTGGGTACCAACGTGATTGTCATTTTCCCCAGCAGGCAGTGATAACTTGTCCTGCTTTATTATTTCAAGTTGCTGAATTGGCTCAAATAAGAGGACATAATCAACCTGTTGAACATCTGTATAAAACTATTCTTTATCTCAATTTAATGATTGGTGTAGGAACCATTGGAGCTTTACATAATACTCCATCACTGAAATGGATTTTTTTTTTGGTGGCGATATTTTTTGGTATGCTCCTTTTAAATGGAGTTCTTTATCTATTTCAATCTATGTATAAAGTATATCCAACATTGTGTCATCCCTCGGTCGAAGCCAAACAGGTCCACGGGCCGAAACACAGGACGCCTCACTCGGAGCGGGTGAGGCGGAACCCGATGTGCGACATCCCCGTGTCCTCCGCTTGCGGCGAGCGCGCGGCAGGCCGGAATCGCAGGCAGTAGTCCGGCGAACACAGGTGGGATCCACCCTTGAGGACGCGACGGGGGATGCCGGGGAAGCCCTCCTTCGCGCTCGCTGCGGCGAGGAGGTTCGTCCGCTTCCGCGCATCGACCGGGGTGTCGGCTGATCAGTCGATTGTTCATCCACTGAATGTCTGAAAATCGCATGCAGGGCTTGTCTGATCTGCATAATACCAAGAAGTTCCATGATTTATCTTCTTTTATTATGTTTTTATTTGCGTATTCATTCAGAAGCGTCAATTCATGGAATTTAGGCGAAGAAATGGGGCAAGAGGTATTTTCAAACAATCTATGGTGTAGGTAAATTAGTCTTTTTTTTTTTTAAATAAAATTCCCAAGAAGGCATTTGCAATGAAAATTCACTGGAAATCGTGATAAAATATTTTTAGAAAACTCGAAAAATATGTATTATTGCTATAGTGTATGGCAAGAGCACTACGATCAAATAGAGATTTTTGCGCCAGATATAAAATTCATATTTGGACTTCAAGTGTTTAATATTATTGCACCAAACTCGATTTAGCTGAATTCATTGAAGAATGGTCTCAGGAGATGTTACAATTATTTACGGTCCGTTCTCATCATGAGAAAATTTTCATAACTGTTGTTCTCCGTAATTTCTTTCCTGTGTAGCGGATTTAACGGGTGTTTTCGTCCGCCTGGACAGCGACGGCTCCGGCAGGCAACGGATGCGCACGAAACGTGCGCCGCATTTTCTCGATTAGGCAAAAAAGCAACACTTTAAGCCTATGTTTATAAAAGAAAAGTTACTTATAAGAAAGAGTTTGTGTCAATTTGCGCACATTCAGTTGAGCTTTTGACCGTAGTGAGATAGCATCACCGGCATCCTGATCCGCGGCTTTTTTGCTACGTGGCGTAAATGCGTGTTTATACAATTACTACAGAAAGAACTTCGCTTCAGATAGTTCTTGTCAACATTCTTGTATTAACAGTGGTACAGATATTCATTGTGAGTCCAACGACGAGGAGGCTGGGCTTCAAGAACAGGCCGGTTCAAGAAAAACAAATGAGAACTGTTCCGATGATATTGCGGACAAAGCCGAGGTGGAGGAAGACGCTGGCGTCAATTCTCGGCTAGAACCTTCTCCAGTCCATGTTGATGAGACAGAAGGTAAAGATGTAAAGCTGCTTTTCAAAAAATAAGATTAAGTGTGGTGTGCTCCCTTTTGAAGTTTCGTTTTTCCCTCAGTATCTCAGATTAATAACCTTTTAGGGATTGCCTATGTTAAATGTTCTAATCGTTCAATGTCGTTGTCAGTATATTTATATATCTACCAATCTATCAAGAATTAAAAAGCAGCAAAAGCGTTTTGGGTAGCGCTTTTTTTTTATCTGAGAAAAAAGGTCGTTTACTTTAGTTTCTGCCAATTCTGTTGTGGATTAAATAGACTGCAAGCACACCAAGACGGAGGCAGAGAGCGCACGAATCTGGTCAGAGACAACGGCAATCGCCGCCCGCGAGCTGCTGTTGCGGACACAGCCGCACTGCCAGAATAGGTGAAAGCAGGTTGTTCTACTAGGTTAGAATTGCGGTAGGGTCAAGGGACGCAAGCGGGGGTCAAATTGAAACAGATACAATTGTACAGTTGCAAAAGAAGACAATGGGGCATTCTCATTCAAAGCAAGAGCCCTCTGGTGGAATTACGGTGATAACACTACGTCCTCACTACTGCAGGTGGAAAGCCTCCATTTGTTGTTGGAAAAAACTGAAAAATCCAACTATCAAAGGACATGCTCCTATCTTACAAGCTGTGCTAGGTTGGTTACATGTAGCCTCTATCTGTAGCTACATATGCTAATGTACCTGTTTCTTTGCTGTTTAGTTTTCTTTATTGTAAATTGTGTTTATGCTTTACTAAAGAATGTGTATGGCGTTTTTTGTTCTGATGTGTTGCCTTTATTGATTTCTTGGCTTCTGCGTTATAATCTGCTTCTATTTGTTCTAACATTTTCTTCCTCCATCAGGTGGCAAGAGAACCAAGGGTGGCGGATTTGCAACTGTTTCATCGTCGTATAGAGTATGATTTTTAAATATCGGTATTAGACTATCCTGGCTCACAGATTCATCAAATACCATTAATTTAATTTTAAACTAAATCAGCTCGAAAATTCTGTTTCACCTCAGGAGCTGTTTTTTTTTTTTTATGTCGCAATTCTTTTGATGGAATCTCAATTAAGACAGGTCAACACCTCTATAAACTTTTCCAAGTTATCTTCTTCAGCTGTCGCACTTTGTTTCTTTTTGCTGTATAAACTTAATCCTCTACACATTTATTTTTTCAAACAAACGATGAATGGTCCGAACCAGGGTAAATTATACAATCAGCATAGCTATGATCCAAGTAGGCTACTTTAACCTCAAAAAAATATTATCAATTAATGAAGCAAAATGACTATAAATTCAGGGGTAAGCTCACTAAAGGGTAAAAATCCGGATCTCGAGGACGGACAGTTTCTGATCCGCAACCTGTTCCTGTCGCTGGATCCGGCGATCCGACAGCGGCTGTCGGTCACCAGCAGCTACGTGCGCCCGGTCGGGATCGGCGCCGCGCTGACGTCGACGACCCTGGGGCAGGTGATTGCCTCCCGGTCGCCCGAAGCACGCCCTGGCGACCATGTGGTGGGCATGCACACCGTGGGCGAGTACAGCGTTGCGACCTGGACTGCGCTTTCCCGCCGGGTCGATCTGGATCTGGTAATATTGTTATTATAAGAAATACTCTTCACAGAATTTGTCTCTGTTGAACCAACAAACTCTTATTGAGTTGCGTTGCAATTTTTATTGAATGTACATTAAACATATATAATGCATTAATTTAATTTGTAAATTTGAATGTCCAAGAATGACTAAAATAATTCATTTATTGAAAAAGAACTATAACTGGAATGAATTTGATCTATTTCATTTCAGTCATCAAAAGCTATTGACGGATGCGACCTCCTTTGCTGCAATCTCCGAATTAATTTCATAGCATGCTAATCCTTGGAAATTGCAGAAAAAAAGAAAATAAAAAATAACTTTTAATAGAAGAAACTAGCCCGATCACACCCCCTTGAAGTCGTTACAGTAGAGTAGTTTTCTTTAAATAACAAAATATCATAATTTTGTGCACATCCTTCGTTTTACTGAGCCATTTGCACGATAGGTTTTGCATTTCTGGTTGAATGGACTTTCTCTTTTTCTTACTTTCTCTCTATAAGTTAGTCAACTAATGTATTTAAATGTAATTTATGTCTTAAAGACTTGGGAGTAAGATTTTCGTTTCTGCATGATTCTAAAAAAAAAATTGATTGATAAAATCAGCATGCTTTGTTTTACCTAAACTAATAAATAAAAGATATCACAGGTCAGCTGCTTCCCATAAGCTAGATGTAAATAGCGACAAAGACCACACTGCCTTTCCATATTAAACAAAAGCGACTTAGAAACAATAGGGGCATTTCTTTCCCAAGACCGTGGAATTCAACTCAGTGGCTTAGTTACATGCAAAATTTTTAATTATTATTGGCAGAATTCTTTTCCCTGCTCGATTCTACTTACTCTTTCATTTCTTCTATCAATTCTGCAAATCGAAAAATTTTTCTAGATTACTTCCGATGGTTGTCACTTACTTTCCACCACCAATGATGTTTAATTTGTACAATGGATACTTCACGATAATGTCCGTATTTATCTGGATATGGTGCGTTTTTACATCGACTGGCTAACGCTCTAAAACAAAAGTTCGAAGAAAATCCATTTCCAGCTCCAATGCTCATGAATTGGATTGATTTACCTTGGAATTCTCGTAATACAGGCTCGACTAAAATCTTCATTGTTTCATTGTGGTCAGATGCTTCCAGAAAACTTGCGAATAATGTTGAATACTCGCTGGCTGTGAGGGGAACACATTGCCTTTTCTGCTCCAGTGACATTGTTTCACTTACTTTGTTTTTTCCAAAGGCCTAAATTTTCAATTTATAAAACAGATTAAACCTTTGCACACAAACTGTGCATTGCTGTGGAGGGTGCAATTTGCGATAAAGAGATTTGGAGATATCATGGATTGCAAAGAAAAATTCTGCCCTGTCTACTGGGGCTTCTTCTGTAAATTTTGCTTCACTACTTGAGCAATCAATGAGCGAGCAATCAACTCATCGCAATGATTAATAATTCTTAAAAAATACGCTAATTCTTATCAAGGACGAAACATCGTGTTGAAGACAGAAGAATGATGCAGGCCCAAGTTGTTCAAAGTGTTCAATTGCATCAACCAAGGGCTCTCCTGGAAGCATGTCTGGCGGCATTAAAACCACCACCTTTGCCATAATTTGGGTCACGATCTGGGCCGTTCTCTGGAGAAAGGCGGATGTGGAAATTTTTCATCGGAGAATTCCTAAAGATCTTGTCGTCCGAGCCTTCGTGCTGTGCATTCTCGCATTTACCACCATTACCCTTTTTACCCTGGCCTTAGCCTTTACCGAAGAACGACCGTTTTTAGGAATCATGTTTGAAGTCACATCTGCTATGGGCATTGTCGCGCAGGGCGCCGCCGAACTGGTGCTTGAAGCGCCAGCACTCCTCGATGAAGTCCTTCTCGCCGGCCAGCACCGCGCCGATCGGGCAACCGAGCCCCTTGGACAGGTCGATCCACACGCTGTCGCAGTCGGCGGCGAAATCGGCGAAGGAGATGCCCGCGGCCACGACCGCGTTGGGCAGCCGCGCACCGTCCATATGCACCCGCATCCCACGCGCGTGCGCGGTCGCCGCGACCTCCGTGAGGGTCTCCAGCGGCCAGATCTGTTTTAAGGGATCTATCATTAACACTTCCATCATCCTAGTCTATGCCCACAACTCATCCCAGAGTGACCAAGCAGCAGAAAAGTTATGCACGGAGCTCCAGCACGCCGTAGACCAAGTGCCCAAAAGAGATGTTCTGTTTGTGACTAGGGACTTTATAAACCGTCGTGGGACAGTCAAATGAAGGTTTTGAGAAGTAATGGACAAGTTCGGACATGGGCGTCAAAATCATAGGGATAAAATGCTCAAAGAGTTCAGCCGTCATTCTCGCGTGCCCCATCGGCTTGGCAGACAGGGGTATCGGCGGAATGGTGGCCGGCAACGGACACACTCCGACACCGGCACACCCCGTCCGGTCTCATCAGTCGGGCTGGCAGGTCTCCCGGCTCACGGAATTCTGGGCCCGGGGCCCGGCGGTCGCTCTGCCTTCCCGGCCTGTCAGGCCAGTGGCTTCGAGCGCCCTTTTCCGTTCACGGTCGCGGGGGCGGCTGCGTTTCGCCCGGGCGTCCCGTCACGGGGCACTCAACAAGTGGGCCCGCAAGTTCCTCAAGGCCGAGGCCAAGCAGCAGGGAGTCCACCTCGACTCCAAGCTCCTCGACCACTTCGCCTTCCTCTTCGTCCGCGACAACCTGTGCGTCTTCTCGGCAGTCGCACACAGCAAAGAGCTCAGCGTCACCGACACGAAGTTGTTCGAGGCCATCCAGAGCTCCAACTGGAACGACGTCCGCTTCAAGCCGCCGCCAAGTCTCGACAGCAAGATCGGATGGAGGGTCGAGTTCCGCTGGCTGCGAGCCCAAGAAAATTCTAAAGCGTATTTTATATTCAGTACCTAAAAGATGCTAAGAACGGAACGGTACGGAACAAATAGAGAGACAGGGTTTGTAAAAAGGGAATTCAATTAAGGTATTACCAACATAAAGTTTAAAAATTTTATACCTAGAGCGTTACATCAAGTTTTAACATGAATTTACAGTTTTACAGTTAGGATCTACGAAGTCGGAACTTCTCACATTGTAGTGTTTTTCTGGTTCAATTACCCACCATTCGCGGCGACCAGCGGGCTGATCGCAAACTCCCTGGGCACCGAAGCCATCGTGGCCGAACACAATCAGCTGCTACGCGATGCACGTTTTGCCATGGAACGGATGACAACCGCGGCAGGTCATTCGCGCCTGCTCATGCTGCCGCTGGCCGACGATGCCGGCACCGATTGGCCGGAGAACCTCCGCGAGCAAACCGTGCCGCCCTCACCGCCTGTCGGCAGCAGCACGCTTGCCACAGCTGTACTCGCTGTCACTCTACCCGTGGAGATGGCCGGCCAATCGGGGCAGTTCAAGTCACCATGGATGGCGTCCAAGACCAATTCACACTCATAGACACAGGCGTCGTTGACCAGCACCCTCCCCCAGCCCAGTGAGAGCGGGACCAGCCGTTCGGACGTGGCTGTCGTCTTTGAGCCCGCGTCGGGTGACAGAGGTTCCTGGCGCGCTCCTTGGCACGCAGCACTCAACAGGAACGCGCCGACTGCCACCGCGCACCTCCGCGATGGCGCAAAAGGCGCAGCCGGAGATGGCTGGTGTGGTGGCAGCTGTGATGAACCCTGATGAGATACAACATACATGGCAGGAGTTCCAGGTGCAGACTTGTCAGTGCACTGACTGTTGATAGGCTTTAGAAGAGTATCAAGTGAGGAGCTTGGCCATGCTTGATAGATCATGAGTTGTGGCAGGTGAGACAGCTGCTTGAGACTGCTATATTCAGTGCATGTGCACCGATGGATGGGCGGTTCCAGGACTGGATGAGTGGCTTAGAATCTTCCAAGCAGCTGTTCCATCACCACCCCCAATCGTATCGACCTCATCGAAGCCCCCGAGCCGACACTTTCCAACAACGGCACGCCGGAAATCATTTTCCAGCCCGAAATCACCTGCCTGTGTGGATCGGATCTGCCGTTCTTCACAATGAACGGCGAGTTCCCGTTGGAACTGGGCCATTCGCTGCACGAGATGATCGGCACCGTCACCCAGACCAACGGCAAGCGCTACAAAGCCGGCGACCGCGTGCTCGCCGTACCGTTCGATCAACTCGGGAAATTGAGAGAGGAATTAGTGCCGGATCAATTAAGCAAGAGGAGGAAGGCCCGCTAATATTCGCAAATGAAAAATGAATGAGGCGAAGTAGCTCACGCCCAAACACTTACATTGTAATAGTATTTCTTTGTCTCTGCTTCAGTTATGGGTGGTGTCATTGATGTTTCCATCTGAGTTTCCTCTGAAAAGGTAACCCTGCGTTCTCTTTCATTTCTTCTTTCTTCTTCGTCCGCCTCTTCCGGTCGTACTTGTGATGCCGCAGAATACGTATTGCAGTACTTGGACTATAAGATACATTTAAATGGTAATTATTACTGCTTATTTTTCATTTAATTTTATCTAATTTAGGTGCATGGAATAGAATTTGAACCAAAATGTTTTGTGAAATTCATTATGATAAACCTTTGGAAATAAACAGAATTTACACACGCACAAAAAAAGAAAACTTTAGACTATGAAAATATTTCTGAAGAATAGCGATATTTGATATTTTGTTTTTCAAAGTGATAAACTTATTTCTGTGAGAGTTTTAGCAGACGAGCGGTACATTGCTCTCCTCAGTAAAGTCAGACAGCGATTCTAAGTCTATTGAAAACCATAAATAAAAGTATTATGAATGAACAAGGGATAAAAGACGGTCTTTAAACAGGTTTCTTTTACAAAAAACAGTAACTTACTCTGACAGAAATTAAATGGTAGTTTTATATAGTTGCAAATCAGCCACAGTTTCACTAATGAGGTTTTGAACAGAACGAAAATTAGATCACATTATATAATGTTTCTTACAAACGCTACATTACACAGAAGCAAGTAAACTGCACCACTTGAGTCACAATTTAACAAATAGTTAATCAAGAATTCTCGCTCTTCAATAAAGATATAAACCTGGAAACTTCTTTTACTACACTCTGGATCAATCTTTCTTCCCTCGTCTCTGTTTCCGCATAGCCTCACTTTAGATAAATTAACCATCAGAGATCTATATCCGCGAAATGAAACTAATGAGGCTGTGATAATTATGGGTGAAGAATTTCAGAACTTTTGGATTTAAAAAAAAAAGAAATTAAAGCATATATAAATGTGAAGCGTGGTGTTTGGTGATGGCAAGGAAAGAACTTGGAGGGTTAACGGTTCAGTTCCTGTTCTTGTGATGCCAGAGTATTAGCCAAGCCAATGAGATATTGTACTTTTGCTCGTCTTACACTCCCTCGTTTGTCCTGTATCTGTACGATAGGAAAATTTGTAAATCGTTTACTGTATCTCCTTGTTGTGTTTTGAAATGGTCAGCAACATCAGATTTGTCTGAAATTGGCATGCAATCACATGAACGTTTCCAGCCGGAGTGAAATGAAATACGTAAGACAAATGGCGCCAAAATTGAAATTCTTTGGGACGAATCTCAAGCCACATTCAAACTGGGCCTGCGCAAAGAGAGTTTTCTGCACTGGCAGGAAAAATTGCGATTACATGAGAAATCTCAGCCCGGAAATCCAAGTCCCAGCCAGGGCTGAAATTACCTCACGTAATCGCAAAAGTAATTGTGCAGAGAGATGACTGGAGAGGATTTATCTTCTGATCTGACTCTGCCTTTAATCAGCATGACTATTAATGCAGGGGTTAAAGTTATTGCCAAAATCGCTCCAAAAAAAAGTGAAGAAGTGGTAGTATAGGCCAGTGGTTTAAATAGTCTTCCCTCCTGTGCTTCAAGGGTAAAAACAGGAAGAAATGATACAGTTATAACAAGAAGTGCAAAGAAAATGGGTTTGCCAACTTCCTTCATAGCTTCAGTAATTATCTTAATTCTATCTCCTTGCTCACCCTCATCTGGGGTGGTACTTGGCCGGGCAAAGATTGTCTGCCAGATCTCGGCTGGTGGCGGCACCTCGGACGGCGCGTTCGACTGTCCGGAAGAACGGGCTGCAGTAAAAGCACAAACACTGACGACGCAAACGACTGTAGCGAGGCTTCTAGCCCATCGAGGTATTTGTTGCGTGATCACAAGCCTGGCTTAAGCTAACGAATGGCTCTCCTACGCCCTGCGCGCAGATAGTAGCAAATTCTGATACCCTGTCTTGGCGAGACGAGGGGTGCCATATAAATGATAACTAAATCTGAAAACGAGTAAAATTTAACTAAACTTGAAAAATATTATTTATATATAAAAAAAACAATATCAAAATAGCAAAGAATAACAGTAAATAAAGTATCAAAGTAACAACAAGCAAATTGTATAATTTAGAGCCCTTTCCCCGTAAATCAAAGTTTTTCCGTAAGTCGAAAAATCCAAGAATCAATCCGGCAGTGGGAGGGGGAGTTCCACTCCAGAGGCGTATTTATTTGGCCTTTGTGTACAGTGCAACGATGAAGTGACCTATAACCTTATCATAACCTCTTCACCTTTGTGTAACATCGTGACCTTTATTTTCGACGCTAACCTCCTCCCTGAAACCTACGGTCTTGTCTTTCGAAAGTCCTTCGAATCTTTGTACAGTGCAACGATGAAGTGACCTATAACCTTATCATAACCTCTTCACCTTTGGGTAATATTCTGACCTTTATATTCGACGGTAATCTCCTCCCTGAAACCTATAGCCTTGTCTTTCGAAAGGGTCGCAGCCGTGCCCTTTCACATGTGGACGCCGGATGTGTACCAAGGATCTCCGACGACGGTCACGGCATTTATGGCCGTAGCATCGAAAGCCGCCAGCTTTGCCGCTTTTCTACGTGTCTTGCTCGAAGGCTTTGGAGGGGTCAAGCCGAATTGGAGCGGGCTGATTTTAGGCATGTGTGTCCTCACGCTGATTTTGGGAAATATCGTGGCGATCGTGCAGAACAACATCAAACGGATGCTGGCGTATTCGAGCATTGCCTAAGATTCTTTTCCGGGATGAAAGGATCCATGGTCCTTGCCTGGGGCCAGCCTTTGTCGTCTACGGTAATCAAAGCGCAATTATCGGCGGCGATCATGATTTCTCGAGCAACTTTAATCAGTCGTAGCTCGGCAGTATCTGCGGCCGGCGCTTCTATTAATTCACTAGATAGCTTTTGTTTGACTTCGTTTGATATTTTTGTTTCTGAAGTTTGGAAGATACCCTCTGAGTTCACTGGGTGATTTTGGCAACTATGGATTGTTGACTGCCATCTTCCATCTGAAGACCATCCACTACGCCTGCTTCCACAACAGCCAGAAGCAACTGGGACAAGGCTTCTGTCACAATCGTGAATAAGAACGGTGCTAGAGGGCACCCCTGACGAACCCCCCTGCCCAAGGAGAAGAAGGTCGAGGGCTCGCCCTGACACACTACAGTAGCTCGGGCCGACCTGTGCAGCTTCATGACGGTAGCTCGGGCCGACCTGTGCAGCGAACACTATCGTATGCTTTGGCAAAATCGTTCAGCCAGCCCAACTGGGGATCGATGAGATAGAAATACTGATGCAGGCACTTTCCCTCGCGGCGGCGGACCTCCAGTTGCTTCGCCTGCCGGTTCGGCCCCACCGTGAAGGTGATGCACGGCTCGACCGCCGTCAGGACACAGACCAGCCCGCTGGTCACACCGTCCCGCTGAGCGATGTCCCTGGCATAATCTTCCTTGCGGATGCTGCTGCTGGCCAGATACTCGATCGGTCGCCCCTCCCGCTCGGCCAATCGCTGGGCTTTACGGGTGCTAACTTGGTTCTTTGTGCTCAGTGGATTGCAGGATGTATATATAAGTGAAAATTTGGTTAAAAAAAAGGAAAATTTGCAGAATTTTTTAAGGATGTAAGCTGTAAGTTCAATAATAAAATAGCTTGATTGACAATTAAGCCCTATTTTTTCCTTATTTTTTTAAATATTTCAAGTTAGTCTGTTTGCTTGACAGCATGCGTCTGAAACCCAAGACGCAATAAAACTACTAAAAATGACTAAGAAACTGTGTGAAGTTGGATATACTTCCGCGAAAGTGCGGTACACAAACAGACAACACACAACAATGTCAAGAATAATTTCCAAACACGACAGTCTTGTACGCACAGATTGATGGCGACAAAATTCGTGAAATTTGTGAAATGCTCGTTGTGAGCATGTTTTCTAACAGAACAAACGACATGCGATCAAAAACCATTCAAGATATTCAAGATGGATATATCATACACTGAGTATTCCACTCATTACTCGTTGTCATCACTTACCACTGCCAGAACCTACGGACCCTGCTCCGTGGCGGCGCCCCACCGCTCCGCCAGGGTGTGGATCTCGCCTGCAACATCGCCGAAGGTCTCGCGGCGGCCCACGACAAGAAGATCCTGCATCGAGACCTCAAGCCCGACAACATCTTCATCACCAAGAGCCGGTTGGTGAAGATCCTCGACTTCGGCCTGGCGAAGAAGGAGTCGGCCCAGCGGGCAGCGTCGCTCACCCAGGTCAGCGGTCCGGACACCGACTCGCTCCCGACCGCACTTTTTATCATTTTTATTCCTGTTTTCTTATGGGAAACCATTCCAATCTTCTTCTTTTAGTCTTATCCAAACAGGTATTTCGGCCATTTTTCTTCGCTTGGAAATAGCATTGTATCGCGCGTTTTTATCTTGCAGTATTGTTCAAGTCGACGATACCTTTCGTGACTTTAAAAACCCATCCTCTCGTTCTTCTATATGCAGTTTAAAGGCTGGGTAAAAAGCAACAGAAATTATAAATAGTGTAATGACGTAATTATCTGTTCAACAACTCGCATCCCTTTACCACCGCCACCAAAGGCCGCTTTAATCAGTACGGGGTAACCAATTTTCTCAGCTTCAGCTTGTAAGAAATCAGTATCTTGATTGTCACCATAATAACCAGGCACTAAAGGTACATTTGCTTGGTGCATAATTTCTTTAGCGCGGGTTTTTGAACCCATGGCTTCAATACTTGATGCTGGCGGGCCAATAAAGGCGATATCATTTTTCTCACACGCGAGCGCAAAGTCACAGTTCTCAGGGACAACTTTGTTACCCCCATGAAATTCAACAGGCCTAGCAACCTATTAATGGAGTTTTCAGCCCTCCTCATACAAAATTCTGAATTTCGTTTGTTTTTCTGAGAAAGGTAGTCATGGGGGCGTGCTTAATGTTTTTCTTCTGTCTTTTTTCGCTACAGGCGATCGTATCAAACAGCTGTTAGTAGGCCATCAAGGGAGGCTCCTTCAAACAGAACATTAAAGTTCGTTTCTTTTTAATCAACAAGCAGCAGAGTATTCCTTAGAATTGTTTGCAACAACAGATATTGATTCATATAGTGGAAAAAAAGTATCAAAACCAAATTTAAAATGGAAAGAGCAATTGTTACAAATGAATAAACAGGATATTTTTGACAAATTTTCTTTTTATATTCAAGAAAGTGTTCGTACAGGAAGATTAACAAAAAGTTATGTTGATGAAAAAATTAAATTGTATTCAAAAAATTCAGCAAATGGTGTTCGTATTTTATCAGAATGGATATTAGCGCTTGATCATTATTGTCCATATACAAAATAGCTTCTGTTCGTTTTTAGTTTTAATGTAGCTCCTTACTTTCAGTGGAAAAACTTTTTATTACTATTTAATTACATTCAACGCGATCATAGAGATGAACGGTAGATGCAATGCATGCCAATAATTTAATAAAAAGGAAAAGTTCTTTTTTATATTTAATTTCTTGTCGCTGCTCGAATAATGCCGAAAAATCTAGTTCATTCTCCATGAAAAGTTTCTTCCCCTCACGGGAAACCAGACCGTTAAAAGTACATTGGTTTGTCGCCGCGGTTCCGGAGCGAGCTTCGGTGTCCAATGTAAAGACGGCGTTCGACGCGCTGAAGCCGACTGCGGTTCGTCATCGCGAGAACCAGCTGAAGCTCAAGTCCGGCAAGCGAAATCGGCGTCGAAACGAGGCATTTGTGCGACAAGGTGAGTGGTTCTTCGCGCCAGTACCGGAGTGGTTGCGTGTGGACGAGCGGATAATCCTGCGTCACGAACCGATCGCTCGAGGCGGCGGCAAGCCGCATTTTGCCTCGTGGCGGCCGTCCAGGCACGCGGCGAGGCCAGCCCAGGACGCGACGAGGAGGCCGGCGTCTTCCTCGGAACGGCCTTCGGCTCGGGCGTCTACCACTTCGAGTTCTACCGGGATCTCTTCGATCACGGCCTGAAGGAAGCCAGTCCGCTCCTCTTCTCCGAGAGCGTCGTCAACGCCGCCACCGGCCACATCTGTCACTACCTGGGATTCCAGGGACCCGGTCTCGCCTTCGTCGCCGGCGAGGACTCCGGAGCCGGCGTGTGGTGTGAAGAGAATCTCTGGTGTGTGTTTCTTCCCAGACCCACTGAAGTTGGTCGTGTAGATCTAGAGGGCGGCGCTCAGTCTTGTCAACATGGGGGCCACACTTGCCTGTCAGCCAACAGCAGCAAAGGGCAATGATGGGGCAGGACGTAAGGGGAAGGGCAGCAGGAACTTGTTTGGGATTGGACAGTGACTGGTCAATTTACCATCCCGTGCACCTCTCAAATCAACCAGCCAATTCCTGGCTGCGCCGGTTTTGGGCAATAAAGATGTTGATATATATATTACAGTAGTCGACTCCCCTCTTTTACACTGAGTTAGAATCGGGTCAGGGCCGCAGAAGCCATAATTAGTCCTCTATTTTTTCTTTCTCGTGAAATTTACTTGCTTCTGGCAATCCATTCCTACGACATGATAAAACGAATGAAGGAATCTCTTCCCCACAAAGGTTGGATCAGGCAAGGCCAAAAAGACAAGAATGGCAAAAGCCTACTTTACTGGTTTTTTTTGAAGCCCCCTGCACTTCCATGCGCGGGACCCCGGGACGGGCGACCTCCTCCATCCGGGGACGGAGGTCTATCGGGAGATCATGCGGGGCATCCGTGCGCGGAATCCGGACGTGATCCTCTACCCGACCTACGGCGCATCCCCGACGCCCGAGGAGCGCTTCTCCCATCTCGCCGCGCTCGCGGACGACCCGGAGACCCGACTCGATTTCGCGACGATCGACCCCGGCGCCGTCAACTACGCCGACTACGACCCGGTGGCGCGCGAGATGTGGTGAGGATAGTTGGCGAGGGAGAGCGAGAGGGATGGAACGGACGGCAGATTGCGTAGAGATCGAGGATCGGTTGCGGGCTTGTGCTGAGGTGTCGTTGAAGAAGAGTGCGCAACGCAAGCCGCTGATTCACATCCAAGAGCGAATCTGGTAGAGAGAAGGTAGGAGTGAGTGTGTGTGTGTGTGTGTGTGTGTGTGTGAGTGAGTGAGTGACAACGGCAATGGTAAGGAAGGCAGGAACGGCGCAGCGACTCACCTTCTAGAATTACGATTCGCACCATTACCATAATAGAACGTATACGGACTATCACATTGGAAATACAATCCGGTAACTTGAACGACCGAATCATCACAAACTGCCAGATTGCTGTACTCGTACCCACTACCCGAACTGAAGTAACTATTCGAATAGCTACTGCTGCTACTGCTATATTGTCCCCCGTTGTAACCTGCTGTTGTCTGTCCTATTGAGAGTAGTAATAAGCCTAGCACTCGCAGGGACTTTCTCATTGTTCTGTTCCTAGGTCCGGATCTTCTCGCTGCGCTCGCCGCTGCCGACCATGCCGCGGCGCTCGGCCGCCTCCGACGCGGCCGCCGCCGCGATCTCGCGCTCGAGCAACTTCGCTCGCAGGATCTGCATCGCCCGCGCGCGGTTCTTGTGCTGTGAGCGCTCGTCCTGACAGCGCACCATGATGCCGCTCGGCACGTGCTTGATGATCACGGCGCTGTTGGTCGTGTTCACGTGCTGGCCGCCCGGTCCGCCGGCGCCGGTCGCCTGAAACGGATTCAGGTGAGTCTTGGATGATTTGAAAGCTTATCTAGAGAGCTTTTCAAGGATATAACATGCAAGCCATTTTGATTGGAGAAAGACAGTGAAAAACGCTGATAGACAATTTCGGCCATAGAGAACTCCACAAGACGCTTTTCCTCATATCTCTCTCCCAGAATATCAGATTGAGGCGATTTTTGGATAGATGGAAAGCTTATTGAATGAGATTTCCAGTGATGTAACATGAAGCTACGTTGGATGGAAAAAACTACGGGTTGCAATTTCAGAGCCACAATGAAGGATGACAGGTTCATCAGAGGGGTTCAACAATCGAAACGAGACATTCCCTTCAGCAGTTGGAGATGAGAGTGAGGCAGCGCCAATAAGACGAAAACGAGTAGTGAGATGGTCATTGCCTTCAAGAAGACCGGTGACAGCACACGATGGTGGAATGGCAAGATGTGCAGGGATGATTGTTTCAGAGCGAGGTTCTATAATTTGCGTCGAGGCCACTACGACAGAGCAAAGTAGAGGTTTCAGCACCGCAAGACGGCAGGATACAGACGGCTGGACAGCATTCCCGAGGACGCGCATCCTGGCTACGGCGAGAACTACCAGGCGATCGCCGACGAGGAGGACTACCATGACGGCTACCTTTAAGAGGGAAGGGGGTCGATGATGTGTGTGTCAGCTGCTGCTGTTTATGGTCGGTAGCCGCACAGGATGACTCGCTGCGCCACTTGCACCGCTCCTTCCGCTGTTGTCTGTCGGCGACTCTCGCTTATTGGACGAGGCTGAACCCTCTCCCCCGGGGACTGTAGGAAACTATTTCGCCCCGAAAGACACGACTATCGGCTATGTCAAATAAAATGGATGCTCAGAATTTTGATCCAGTGACTTTGGGAAAAGGAGCGTGGGAGGGGGCTTAAGTGCTCTCAAATTTTTTGGTCATTTAAAAAGTGCACTAGAACTTTAAATCTTCATTATAATGAGCCTTCTTGCGACACTTTAGGACCACAAAAAAAAACAAGACAAAACAAATAGACACGCATCCGAGGCCACCATCCAGAGACTAAAGGACGTAATCGACGACGACATCGTTCTGGTGAAATTCGAGTCTGAAAAAATTGTTTACGCTCAATTCACTAAGTACTCTTTTCCATTGTCAAAACTCGGAAAACTAAAAGCAGGCGACTCAATCGTTGTCGTAGGTGAGCGTGTTCCACTCACAGGTCTGCCAAAGGAAATCGAGAGGGCCGACGCATCACTTGACGATTGTGTACTGATCGAATGACCCATTCGCTATCAATAAGGCGAGGGATATCTATTGACAAACCATGTTCCCCCAACGTCATCATTTCGTTCTAGAATCGCAAGTGAGCGCAACTTCACTCTTGCAGTCTCGTGAATCAGCACTGCCGAAACCAGCCCTGAGAATCCTGCACCCACGATGCAAACCTCGACTGACTCTGATACTTCGTCTGGAGCGAGTACCGCAGATCTCTTCTGCGCCACTGACTGGGTTGACTGGATAGCTTGGGGACTTGTTGTCATCCTCAGTGCTTGAATTTCTTGCATTCATATGCCATCTAACTAAATAACGTATCATTACCTGAAGATTCTTCTTCAACAGCAAAATGCGTACAGGTTTCTGACGCAATCGTGTGTTACTTGTTGAAGCTCTATTACAGAAGCCGGTTATTATTTAATTTTTAATTTATGAATTAGTTTTATTTATAAGAACCCAAAACGTAGATAAAGGAAATGGTATTCAAAATTTATCTATAATGTAATAAAAATAAAAAAGAACAGAGCCCCTCCCTCATGCTGTTATCCATTTTGTGCTGCTGTTACTTTTGCTAATTCAGAAATGAAGCATAAAGATTTCAAATCTGGAGATAAAACAAAAGTAAACTCACTAATGTTCTCTATCTATGCATTGCAGCAGATTACTGATACTTGGTTTTCTCAAGGTTCTGCTACTATTGCTTCAAATGAAGTTAAGAATACTGAGAACAGAAGTACTGCTACTTCTTTAGAGCAAGTAAATGGTAAGTATAACTCTATGTCATTTGTTGGTGATGTATTATTTGGTTACAATAGCCTAGCTATTTGATTTATCATTAGAGCCAAAACTATCGCATTAGTTATTGATTTCCATGCCTATTATTTTTCAAAATTTTCATTTTTACCTTTGTCTTAACATAAGACTGAATTCTATATATTGATAACATAAAAACTAATGACAATATTTTTACTGACCGCTGCCACTCCCCTGCCTAAGGGATTGCCTCCCTCCAGTTTGAAAAACATCGCTCTGCAAAACGTAGTTTTGCAGAGCTTTATAGCGAAATTACAGATTGAATCAATGATACGCCATTCGATGAAACAAAAGGAAGCGACAATGATCAGATTGATAGCCCGAATGAGGCGAGTGCCATTGCGGTATTGTCGTTCTGCATTTTCCTCAGTGATCTCCACCGGATAGTTGAAAACATGAGGAAATCGATTCAGGACCGACAAACCCACGAACATCAATGTACCCATACCCGGGAGGATTAACAACGTCCATTTGGAACCAAATCCGTCGGCCACACCTCTGGCATTGAAATGTGTGGGAATGCTTTACTACAAAAAGATAAAAAGAAAACATAAAAATATTTACCTTAGCATTATTTGAACCTTGTCTTTGATTTTGATTCCTTTCATTTATAAGTTCCATTATTTCTTGTCCAAGCTGCTCAGCAGCTCGGAAATTGCTCAACCTAGCATTGAATGAGATGAAAATCTTAAATTTAAATCAGGTTTTTTATGCTTAACAGAAGGAAACGAAATATATTTTTAGGCCAAATATTAATTTTAGGTATTGAGTTACTTCCCAAATCGTAAAGTTATCACCACCGATTGTCTTCACTCTTCTTTTGTTTTGCAATGATGTCAACAGCTCCACAATTTTTCTGGCATCGGATCTTGTTTGACTTGAAGAAAAAATAGTAAAAGAACAAAATCGCTTGAAGACAAAAATGACTCAAGGAATCTCAAATTAGTCATACAAAACAATACTAAAATTCCGATTGTCTCTATAGTCCATTTCGACTTGCAAACTTTTCTCAGAAATTTTCACAAGGAACATACTATATTACCTCGCGCGGGCTCTGGTGCATGTCGGTGCGACGGAGGGCGCGCGGGATACTAGTGTCGCGGGTAGCCGTTCCAAGAAGACCGATGCGTCGGTGACGCTGTCCGCGGGTTGTGCAGCTCTTCGCCCGCATGTGAGCCGCACGGGCGGGGTGAATCCCTGCGGGAGGGCTCGCCTCGGCGTGCTTCGCGGAGGGCGCCGTTGCCGGTTGGCGTCGGCGGCGGGCCCTGCCTGATGCGTTTGCCACCGAGGCGGCGATCGAGAGGGTCCCTGAATGGCATGGCGTGAAAAAGAAACGACAGGACTAACCTTCAGCGATATCTTCATGTTTAGCAAGCTGTCTTCTTGCTTCGTCTGACTCCTTGTGCAAGAGGTTGCTAAAAATGTAAAAAAATCATCAAAACTTCCTCAAATTCCGGTGACAAAGTCAAGATTAAAAAATTGGGATTAAAAATGAAAATGTTTTAAACGATTTTAAGTAATTTACATAGCTAGTATGTTATCACATAGTTGTCTTTACTGTCGTAGTTTTCTATTTCATAGATACGGGTCGACCTTATGTGTACCTTCCTTGTTATCCAAATTCTTCGTGGGGTAATGAACCTTATTTTAGTAATTGTTTTAAACCAGTCGATCCAACGATCAAAATTCGATTGAGTGAAAATCCACTTCGAAATTATTCAATCGAAGAAATCGAGACAGTACGTTCATCGTTTCGAATAACACCTAGAAAATTCTATTCATTTCAGTTACCTTTAACAAATTCTACGGATGTAAGGAATATCTTGGCTTGAATAATGTCTTAACATTGGAAAGGCTTAAAAGACTTCGCTTTTTAAATTTTCTTCATTCATGTAAACTGATTAAATTTGAAATTTTCACGAGGGCACAGGAAGTAAACATGGAGATTGTTAATGTGTAACTTGGAAGAAACTTGTAAGAAACTCTGAGTACCTACTGTACCTACTCATACTCAAAATCTGATAATTTTAAGAAACTGGGGTACCAGATACCCTGGGTGCCAGAAAACCAGAGAATGGATATTTTATGTTGCAGGTTGTTCTCATCAAATAATTCGAGGAAAACGAAAGTTTCTATACCTAAAAACAGTGTCTCCCAATCTGGGGGGAGTAAAGGTAAATAAAAATAAATCTGCGCGCGTAATGCGTCAAAAGCGGCGCCTGAGAATAAAGCATTGTGGTCGTCGCCATTATTGAAGTGCACGTAGTCACCGAACAATGTAAATTCATTACCGCTACTGATACCGTCATTCACATTCAGGACCATGTCCGAAGTTGCAGTGTTATCGTTCGTGTTCTTCATCCTCTGGTTATTTAGAAAGCTTTAATTAATGCTTGATGATTAAACATTTTGGTAATGAAAGACTGATGATAATTCTATATAATGTTACCATTTTAAATGAGATTTAACAAACGGAGTGAAAAAAATGAAAGGGTGATAGTATAAAATACAAATATGAAGAAGACCAACATCACAGAAACTTGCACAAAATCAATATAAACCTTAAAAAAGCATAGTATCCATCTATAAAATACATTCATTAAATTTACTGTAAAGCAAAACCACGGGCAGCAATAGCAGATTTTTCTTTAATCATGCGCTGTAGATTAAAATTGGTAATTAATCCTAACCATTGCTGCGCTTGCAAATTAATATGTTGTGCATTTTGCGAATCCATAAAAGGAGTTTTAAAGATATTATGCACACATAATGTAAATAAAGCATGCAAAGCTGCATTACTATAGTCATTACACGGGGTTGCTTTTCTATCCCAGACAATATTGTCAACATGGATATAGTTTGGATCTCTGGCTACCAGTTAAAAAATTAAAGACCATGTATTGATTCCCAAGGCTACACTTCGTACCCAAGGCCCCCCAACTACCAATTATAAATCTAAGATCAGAAATTACCATATAAGCTGCTCTCCTCTTTACGTTTCAGATATTATTGTGTTGTAAAGAATCTTAAAACTTGCGGAGGGGAGGTTTTGTCCATTGTCAGGGTTCTCCAACAAAGAAACCTGTCAGTAACTGTTTAATCCAAGCTGGGGTGTCATTAACGGATACTTGGCTTAATGAGTTACTACACTTCGTTACAAAATGTGTCAATTATACCAAAGCTAATCTCTTCTCATCATCATCAGACAATTTTGTAAAATTGAAACTGCAGGCTACTTGAGACTTTTTCATCACACTGAGGTAAGGCGGCTTTAAAAGGGAAATCGCTTAAAAATATTCAGATATTTCTTTAATGTTTTTTGTGACTTTTTAAGTGACAAGCCTAAAATGAATCCCCTGAAAACTGTTGATGGTAAAGCATTTTGAGTTATTTGGTAGTTGTAGTTTCCAGCGCTGCTGCCGGTTTCGAATCGCAAGGCCGTTCCAAGCGACTGAATGTTCTGCTCGATTTCGCTAAGCACCTGTTGAGCCGCTTGACTCTTCAAGTCACGGAACAGACCACTGAACGAGCGCCAGGCATCGTCGACGTACTGATAAGCTTCGACGACCTGTTGTGTCGGCTCACCACGTGAGACCACATCGTTGAAATTCTCGCATGTGCCGTAGAACTGGTCGGAAATCGCCAGCACTTGGTCAGCAAATTGCGATTGCCAAGATCCAGCGCCCTCACAAGTGAGAAAACCGATGGAAAGACACTCAGGTCAGGGTGCCATTCAGGGAAGGGGGCGCAATTCTCCTAGATAAAAAACTTCTTTTTAGTGTTTTTTATTAAAAAATAATTTGTGTTTGTATATCCAATGAAAAAATCACAAGAGTGCCTCTCACTAGATTTAGAGAAATGTATCCTCACCACATGACCTCACACTGTCGAGAATTAGTACCCTAGACGCCTTTTCCATTGGCGAACACTTGTGTTGCAAGTTGGCTCTACGCACTACACGGTGCTCGAGGATTAGTGAGTAAGTGAGGTACGAAGTGATGGATCCAGCTCATGGCTTACTAAATAGCTGGTTATTTAGTGAGCCTTGACTTAGTTACATAAAAATAAATTTTTATGCCCGAAAATTGTTAGGGTACTTTTAGCAGAAATTTTAAGGCTTATGAAGGATGGGATATTTCAATATTTTGTGTGCGGCAGGGACCGTTTTGGAGAAGTTGAGATCTTCAAACGAAGAGATTTTCAAAATCACTTCCTTCCCTTCCCGTAGAATTGAATTTTTTTATCGAAACACGACTAAAACTTATAGACACTGGCATCTTTACTCAACTAGACTGCCACTGCAGAGGTCAATATATTGAATAAGCGAACAAATAAATGAAATTTAATATATGAATGAAATTATGTCAAAAGTGTCATTTTTCAAAGTGTATTTCAACGAGGGAAAAAGTACAAAAAAACAATTTTTTGCTAAGAAAGATCAAAAATGGCTTTTCTCGAAGAACCAAGGGTAGAAACACCATCATTGACTAACGAAAAGTCTCACGAGGATGTTGCATTCGACTATTCCAAGCAAGTCGATTTTGAGCGCACATACCAACTCTACCAACACCTTTTCCCAGGCCTCGTTGCAACCTTAATCAATGCAACGATTTTGATGTTCATCACGGTTGGCACGTTTTCACCTTATATGGTTGGCGCGTGGTTTAGCGCGCAAGTTATGATTACGTTAGCGCGTATGTCCAAAGGCCACAGCAGTGCTTCCATTATTCAAGTCTTCCTTAAGTCTTCTTTGTCCAATTCTGCTTTTGAAGAAACATGCATATCACTGCAACAATTAACAATAAAATTGACAAATTAAAAAGGTTAATCACCTTGCTAAATCTATCTGGGTGAAGCTTGAGTGCTAATTTGATAAAAGCTTTTTTCTTGTCACCTGGAAAAGACAGTGGCGACATTAATTTAGCAGTTCAGAAATTTTGAATTCATAAATATTCTCAGCCTGCCAGAGTAATTGTTCTTTTCTAGCTCGCTGGTGGGTGGGGAAGGGGGGGGCACGCAAGGGAAGGAGGGAGGACCACATGCCACCGAAGGGTAACTCCCAGAAAAGTGACCCCCAATGATGGGGATAGCGCCTAACCGCGCATAGCGGCCTTGCTCTAACCGCGCATAGTGGCCATAGTCTAACCGCGCATAGCCTAGGCCTAGGCCCAGGCCTGGGCCTTGGCCCAGGCCTAGGCCGAGGCACGTGTGCGCGTGGCTTCTTTATGCTTCAAAGTATAACTTGGTGTGGTTTATGAAATGATTGGTCCCATTTTTTCTGCAGTTTTAATCACAGGTGACTTTCAATCAATAAGGATGTTAGTTTGTGCATCGATTGTGGGCTAAGTGTTTGCAATTTAGTAAATTTAGCTCTCTTCTACATATCAGCGATGCACTTTGATGTTTAGCATTTTCTGATCATTTTTAAAGTTTCCTTGATATCTTTTTCGAAGTTTCCTTGAGTCTCACTATGAATAGAAGCGTTTGCAAGCTCACACACGGTAGACTAACACATTTCTTCATTCCATTGTAATTTTGCTTTGTTCTCTAACCGTAGATTTTGTTGTTCAACATTTTTTTTTTTTTGCAAATCAATGTAATTTTTGCTGTTTCTTTTTCTATGCCTATTTCTTTAGCTGTTCAATGGTATTTGTCATTTTTTTTTCGTAATTTGGATGCGCCATAGATACTAAAATGGTACGACTACCCCTAGGGAAAAATGATGTAATTTTGATTTTATATGAACATGTCGCATCTGCCATGCGTTAGCTCGAACTTCTTCGACAGTAATGCAGTTGGATGGCAACGTGGTTAGAACAGTCGGCGTTGGATGGCCACTGGGAGTTGGGCCGCCGTCTTTCAGGCCCTTCATGAACTGTGTGAGACCACCGATGTCAAAGAAGTGATGCTCGAAGTCCATGTGGATCACATCCGCCCACGTCTGCGACATCGCCCGGCCACCGTCATACGAAAGTTCTTCGGGATGAGTCATGTAGACCGGCTTACGTGTAGTGTCAAAATGTCACGAAATCTTTCCTAACTGGTCCAATGACACTTTGAGGGTTCTTCTGAGCAACCATATTTCAATGCATTCAACTTTGGCAGATAGAGACCAGGTCTTTAAGTCTTAATAAATGTGGATATAATATAACAGTTTATACGATATAATCTAGTGACAAAGCTGATTTCTCAGTTTGTAAGGAAGTGGCTCATCACTTCAATATGGCCTTGTTGATTCTAATTCTATGTTTGGTCTCTGTACTGTCAACCATTTTTCGGTCTCTGATACTGCAGCTCCTCGATGGTTAGTTAGCCTAAAAAGATGCTAACCTTTATAGGTGTGCCTCCATTTTTAGCTCTGCAAATGTAGTCCATTATGGTGTAATTTACAAAAGAATTACTTCATGAGTCCAGATTACCGCATTACTTACTACATCAGTAGCAAAATACACGCCATTGAATTGAATGGATCCCTCAAACTAGTTTAAACAGATTGAATGTGGTCTCCTCCGCAGTAGTTAGCTTCTTCGTTCCAGACCCAAAAGGGAGCCAGAAAATAGTTCAGTGGATCGAGTGTGGCCTCGGTTAACTCGCCAAGCGACTCCAGGTAGGTAGAGTCGAGCGATGGTTGCGGAAAGAGGATGGTATCTTTCGAAGCTACGGCTTGGCCTTGTCCAGGAGTTTCTTTGAGCGCTTCTTGAGGCTGCGGAGCTGAGACAAAGACCATGCGTCACTTCCCTTCTTGTCGCATCGATCGCCGAGTGCCGGCAGCGATCATGAAATTCGTATTGACCAGAGAATGTTAACATCAAAGCATGTCACCACACAAACATTGTAGGGAAAGAACAGTTAAGCATTGGCACAATGAGATCAGAAAGTGAAGCACACTTGGGTACTAGTGGAGAGAGATGGGGCGGAAGTTCATACCATACTACATATATATTCTACACCATGCCATATTATTCCTAGACATGCCATCCAGAGTAAAAGAGAAGAGGGGTTGCATTGAGTCCTGGCTGTCAGTGTCACACACCTTATGCTTAAATTTGACCGAACTGTTTCCGGATCTCAATGCGGTGGTCTGCGGTATTTATCGCGAAGGCGAGATGATCGCAACGAAATCCATGGATCAGATTCAACTGGGCGATATCGCCTATGTGATCGCAGGGCGGGGGCAGATTCGAAGAACTCTTTCGATCTTTGGAAAGGATCAGTCCGAAGCAGGCCGAATCCTGATTGCCGGCGGTGGAAATATCGGCCTCTATCTGGCCCAGCAGATTGAAGACCGTCTGCCGACTGCCCGTGTCAGTATTTTTTTTGTGAATCCCTAACCAAAATACGGAGCTAGGGATCAGTTTGGAGTGAAACATGTATAGAGTGATTGCAGAAACCTACGTGTGAAACTTCCAGGTTTACTGTCTGCAGGGGAGATAAGATTCCTTGCACAGTGCACATAGTGTTTTTGTATTTTTCATTCATTGACTTCTTTTTATGTTCATATTCTTTTTTTGTTTTGTTTTTATTTTTGTTACAATTTTTATTATTACTCTCTTCTATATTTTCTTTCATGGACAAAAATGACAAGAAAATGCATTAATTTGTAATCAATGCTGCAGCCTAGTATGATTTTATAGTGGTTCAAAAAAAAAAACGGGGGGGGGGGCTAATTAAAATACATTCGAATATGAAAAATAATAAGTGGTTTTATTAAAGTGATTGTGGTACCGAACCGTAACCAAGGAGTGACACGGGTCAATAGTAACCGAAACTCTAAAAAGATGAATTTTGATGTCAATAAGTATATCAAAAGAATTGACTTATTATGCTATCCTGTTTCCAAAAAGGCCAAGGGCATTCAGACGAAATTTTCAGCAAAATGTTGAGGAGAGTATTAAACTAAATTAGAACATATTATGCGCGTTTGGGTTGTCAAAAGGACTTATCTCAGGAATGACCTAAACTAATAATTTGGAACTTTCACGGAATGATGAGGTTGACTACTATTATAATTACTACTACTACCACTACTACTAATGCTACTACAGCTACTATTTATATTACAACTATTTCTAAGGCTGAAGACATTAGGGTGAAACACGAAATTATATTTGGAAACATCGAAGAGATCTTTGAGTTTCATAGCACGTAAGTTACCTAATGAAATTATACCTCTTCCTTCTGCTTCGATCTCAAGCCCTACAAATAACCAAGATGTTACTAAAAAATCTAGTCATGTGTTTTCAGCAGTAGCATACTTGATACATATCAGTCATATTTAGGAAATCAGTTGTTGTACGTAGGATTCATTTACTGCATCCTCTCACCTATTTCGGCTTTTGTTAGATTTTGTATGTAGGAACCGTCTTCATCATGGCTTTCCTGCCCGGTGAGGGCAGGAGTGAAGACGCAGACGAACCGCATTTTGGTGAATGCGCGCAGCCGGTGCCGCTCGTTCTTGTCGAGGGTGTACATGGTGCCGGGGCGCAGCTTGTAGCGCTCTCCGGTGGTCATGTTCTCAACCTCGCCGACCCCCTCGATCACGTAATTGGCTTCGAGATGGTTCTTGTACCACAGGATCTGATCGCTGCCGGCTTCAGTTGTGGTCTCGGTCATTATTTAGCTTTCCAAAATTAATTTTTTTAAAGAAAAGTGTATTTAGGTTTCCAAGGGTCAATATTGCAATCCTTGATGGATTGTGAACTGTGCAGAAAGCATATATAAGTTTGTCACCATTTCCGCTATATCTATTTTTATCTTTTCGTAAATCTTGAAATAACCGTATTTTTATTCTGTAATTTATGGTAAACTAGTAATAATAAGTAACTAATTTCACTTAATTTCCTGCATAATAATTATTCAGCTGCCTAGCTAATTGTCTCTTACAGCGTTATATGATCGTGGATTCGGCACACACAGATAGTGGACAATAGTAATATGGGTATTCACATATCAACAGATTTTAGATAAGCATTGACTAGTACGCTGTTTTCCCCTAGAGCCCCCTTCAGAGCAAAATTTCTTCAGAATTCGATAAATCGATGTTACTGAAAGGCAACATTCGGCCGAAAAGGGTTAAAGTTCCAAAAACATCAAGGTAACAAAGCATGAAGGAAAATCCATAAGACCTAAACGTTTCTTGATCAATTCTAACCCTATCAGCCCATCTAGTTACTTCTTAATTAATCTAATCATAGGAACATTTCTTATTTGTTACCTTTTATACCAGAACCCACCTTTCTTCTAACAGTTAAAGTTTTTTGAACTGGCTGCCCAAATCGATATCTCAGTTAGGTGAAGGTGAACTTGAAATGGTTCAACGGAACGGAACGCCCCACCAAGCCATGAGATCTCAGCAATATACAAAATACAATTAACCCTGACTATCATTCTACCATGTGAGAGAAATAAATATGCAATTTTTAACAAAGAAAAATGAACATGCAACAAGTTGCATGAACAAAAATCACGACACAGCAACTTCCGAAAACAAGAAAAAATCAATGTTCAAGTTTCACTATGAAAATGAAATCGATATGCAAGAGGTTTCACAGACAAGGAAAAACAGCACAAAATAAGTTCCAGGAACAAAAAATCAATCCACAAGCAGTTCAATGAACAAAAAAGTTTCACGAGGAGAGAAAATCCATATACAAGTCTTTACTATTATCGATTATTTATCAGCAACAACAAAAATTAACCACCTAACCGGTATTTTTCTCAAACTGAAGTTTAATAAGACACATTTTTTGCCAAAACTGAATTTTTGGAAGCTCAGCTATTATTGAAATTTCGGTTCATTCTTAATTAGGTTCCAGGAAAAAAAAGAAAAAAAAGAAGCTTTTTCCTGCGAAATGCTCAGTATATAGCTTTTTACAATATTTGAGCCATGTCAGCAAATTACGGTTAAATAGTCATTACTGGCCCCGACGCAAGCTCGCCTGCGTCAACCATCGCGTCTTGATGTCCCGATACTCGAGGAAGAAGCCGGTCTGGATCTGGCGCTTCAGGTAGTCGCCGAAGCCCTCGTCCTGCTTCTTGATGGCACCGATGGAGCGGCGGATCGCGTTCGAGACGGCGTTCCGCAGGCGCTTCTGCTCTGGCGACTCGCTCCGGCCCTTGCCGCCGAGCCCCGCCTCCCGCAGCACGTAGGCTTCGAGCTTCTCGATCTCCCCGAGGAGCTGAAATCAGAACACTGTTCTGATTTCATTCGAAATCATACCTTCCTCTCTCACTGGGCATGGCCACACCAACGCAGTAATTTGCTGTACTTTATTATTTTTATCATCTTTCATAGCAAGTTTGGACTTTAATGGGTTTTTTTTTCGTTTTCCTCCTTTTTTAATAGTATTGTATTTTCCTGCTCTGATGATCTATGCGTATGACGGACTTACTAACATCACTTTTTTATTGAAGAATTTTTGAATATGGAGTATATTGAACGGTCCAGCGCACCCCCCATCACAACTTCCACAAGCTGGCCTTCTTTGACCTTGCGGCTTGCCACCTTGACCCGGGCGCGATTGACAAAGACGCCGCCGATGTCGAGAAGCACTCTAGCTTTGCGCCGACTGAGGTCGGGGACTCGCGCCGCCAAGAATTGGTCCAGGCGCATGCCCTGATCTTCCTTTTCAACGCGAACGCGGAACTTCTCTGCAGAAATCACTCGGCTCCCTTACCACACCGCGGCTACGGTAGATAGCTAATTTAACAACCACATTGCAAGTTGACAAGGTAATGAAGTTTCCATGTTGAATATGGATAGATAATGCAACAAAGAACAACTCTGATACAAGATGTTACTAATGCCATTTTCTTGGTCACTGGCTACGACAGTATTTGAAATCTCGCGCTATTGCATTGGTTCGATGTACTTTGTTACCTATTTCGGAATATATCTTATCCGCTTATCCATATACAGCAGGCAAGCTTTAAATACTATCCACCGTCTACTGTCGACTGTTTGTTTATGTTGCTAGATATATCTATGAGGGAGGGGGGGTTGAAGCCCAGTAATCTCCTCCCTTGGATGAATCCCTTTTTAGGTTTATTATACAAATTTTCTGAGGTATATGTGGCATTCCAAGGTCAATGAAGTATGTTTGCTATGATATTTATTATAGTGCCAAAAGAGCTATGCAGCTTATGCAGAAAAGTTTTGTACCCAGTGTATAATGCTTTTATGGACACTATTATTAACATTGCTCAAACCCAAGTTGACTATACCCTTGACGCCGGTCAGATCGGCCGGCGACAGGATCGGCTTCTGGCCATAGAACGACCGTGCGCCTTCGGTCAGGAAGGCCACGCCGCGAAAGCCGTTGTCGACCGATGCGGCAAGGATGTCCTGGCCGATTTCACCCGAGATCACCTCGTTGAAATGCGCTTCGGAGGCGAAGATATAGGGCAGGTTCATTGCCGAATAGCTTTCCTCGAAGGCTTCGAGCTCGGAGGCGTTGGAGCGGGCCATCTCGAGCGCGCAGTTCTCTACAAATAATTTTGAATAAATATACCAATAGAATTTTATTTATATATGTATCTATGTGTCTTTTTTTTCTCTTCGATTTTCTTTCGACAAAACAAACAAGAAGAACAACAAAGCCAATGATCGTCAATTACTAGAAGAAAAAGAAATTTTAGATTATCTCATCGATATCTTCGAAATGAATTCACTTACTAGACGGTTGTATACGGTGGAAGAGTATATTCTTCATAAGCAAATTTATCATAGTGATAACGTAAATCTCGGCAAGAGGGCGGCAGCTATGTTTTGTTCTAAAGATGAGGGTAACACTGCAGAGACGTGGCAAGTTATTTTTCCTGTGGTTTTATTTTAGATATGAATCGGTTCTGTTTTCTTCTTTCGGCAAAACAAACAAAAGGAATTTTTCTTAACAATAATTTGGTTGCTGTAGTTATTTATTGCAAGCCATAATTCGTGGCAGAAACACTTGAAAATCACCAGATGAGACATTTTTTTTACCACTATCTTTAAAGTTGGTTACAAAGTTCACAAAAATCATGGCCGTTAATATGCACATCAAGTACAACAACTTTTCATGAAAATCATTGCTGTCGTACTCTCTCTGGCATAAATAACATGGCATAGATAGCAACATTCATTGCCGTTTTCATTTCAATCTTGGCCCACTTAGTGTGGTACACTATTTCCAAACAATTTGGCAAACTTGGAGAAAATTGAAGATTTTTTTTCATAAAATGGGAGATCTGGAAAATAACAAAAGCAGACGTTGAAGTAATTTGGTTGCTTTGATTCGGTCGTTCACCCATCCGAACTCCAGCCACGGTCATGCCGACCATTGGATGCTGACCGGTTATGCACCGCGTCCCGGGTTCAATTCGAATCTGAAGCCAAACAATCAGCGGCCGTCGCATGGTTCGGTGATCGCGTGGAAGAAAGGTCCCAAGGGGACCGTGCCGCCGTACGTCTGTCTGCCGAAGATGCACCGCTCGTGTGGAGCAGCCGACCTTGGATCGTCGTATGCGCCGTTCGTGGTGAACGCCGACCCGGGGGCGCGGCACCCTCGACGACAAGGGTTCGCTGCTGGCGATCCTCGAGGCAACGGAGTTGCTGCTCGCGGACGGTATCGCGCCGGCGCGCACGATCTACCTCGCCTTCGGGGACGACGAGGAGGTCGGGGGAGCGCGCGGCAGCAAGCGCATCGCGACCCTGCTGCGCGAGCGCCGTGTGCACCTCGAGTTCGTCCTCGACGAAGGGGGCGCGATCGTCTCCGGCTCGATCCCGGGGTTGGACCGCCCCGTCGCGCTCGTCCCACTTCGAATTGATCGAAGCCAGTTGCACCATCCAACCGCTGCAGAAACCCATGCCGCCGATCTGGACCGGCGCCAATGCGGATGTCGCCATTCGTCGCGCCGCCCGGCTGACCGATGCCTGGTTCGTCAATCCCCACAACCGCATCGAGACCATCGCCCGGCAGATGGATGTCTACAAACAGGCCCTCGATGACTGCGGCAAACCGTTCCCGGCGGAATTTCCCATGATGCGCGAGGTGGTCGTCGCATCGAGTCGTGTCTAAAGTCGACTCTCCTCCTAGACCCCGGTTTGACAGTTGATTTGGTGCTAATTCTATGCCCATAGAGTTCTCTTCAGTTCATGCAAAGCTGGCTGATCGAGCATCACAGCTTTTTCCTAATATTTGGGGGGATTCCTTATCACAGCCGAACATTCAAACCGAATCCATGGACAAGGTGAAGCTGCAGGTAGAAGATATGGCTAGCAAGAAGGTAGACGAGGAATTTGAACAGTGATTTGGAAAAGCCCCAATGCTCCATTTAAAGAAATAAAGCGTGATGATTTGTTCATGAGATCTTTGATCTCGGTAATGTCTTTTAGATAATCTTTTGAGTCCATATAAAAGTACTTTGAAAAGCAAAGTAAATGAAAATATTCATACAAAACAATGGCGTTTGCATTTTTTTGAGATTATTAGTTAGTATCCTATAGCGCCGCCATCAGGTCGTGAAGAATCTGAAGCACCAGTGATCAAGCCTGTTTCTGGATCTAAAGTGATCCCCATTAGTACACCTAAATTGGAGCTTAAGATATGTAATAATTTTAACCAAAAATAACTTGTCATATTTTACCTTTGATCATATAGGATATACAAAATCATTGTTGCGACTACAATGGGAATATTTTTTAGAATTGAGCCAAAAGGATGTAACCAAAAATGTGGTAAAAAAATCGATATATAGATAGTGTAAAAAACTATAATTCCTAGCTGGATAATTAGAATTGGGCGGACATATTTACTAAATAACAAACCAATGCCTAAGATGATATCGACACTACAGCATCCACTAACCAGAAATATGATATTGTTCAGAAATTTTCGTTGAAAATTATTTATATTTGCAAAGAAAATTGAAATTTTATTGTTTTTGCATGTTTCTGACGTTGTTATTTCTCGTTTAGTCGCTAAACAGGGTTTAGAAGAGACCATAAAGTCCTTGAACCGGACATGACCTTGATAAACTAAGGTTTCAGAATCTATAATTCCTAGGACTACTTAACATAATTTGGAAAGATGCGTTCCAATTCAAAACTCATACTATTTCTTTACGATCTACTGCTACCAAATCTAATATGAGCAGAATTTTAATTTGAACCCACTGGCTATATGATATGATGATATGAAGGCTGCCATCAAACATTATATTATCTTTTGCATCAACAGAGTTAGCTAGTAAATTACAGACCTTCCCATGCCTTAACTCCGCCACAATTCCAAAATATTTTGAGTGATAATATAAGCATGGGTCACAAACTCTACTTTCATAATTACCAAAACCAGATTCGAAATGGGTTTTTAACCTGTGCCGACCAGGAAATCCCTCACTTTTCGTGCCCTCGCGGCCTCGATCTCGGCCCGGTCGCGCTCGGCGCGTATCTGGCGTGCCTGCACCGTGGCGGTGACGGCGTAGCCGATCACCAAAGCCACGAAAGCCGCCGCCGCCGCCACCGGCAGCGCGTGGCGCTTCAGGAATTTGCCCGCCCGATAGCCGAAGGTGGGGGCCCGCGCCGACACCGGCAGACCGCCGAGGTAGCGCTCCACGTCGTCGATGAGCTGCGAGACGCTAGATTTGAAGTTATAGTCTCTCTTAGATAAGTCAGACATAGTCCACAGCTCGTATATTTCTTTCGTATTTTAAGAGTTGAAATCTTGTACGTAACATGATTCCGAATGTGGGGAAAGGGGGGGGGTGTTAAGTCCTGAAGGACATCTCAGAATTCGAGCTCTTTCCTATAGATATAGATGTATTTTGTCAAGGCTGGTATTAGCTAGCCTTCGGGCTGCAGCTTGGTTTCCGGTATGAACTCTGACGTTCCTCTACATGACGACGAATAGCGCGTTTCATTACCCTGAACCCGGTCACCGTCACCTCGTTTGGCGATGGCTAGGATTATGTAACCGATGCTCCTGTTATCGGTAACAGCGAGGTGAAGCCTATGGTCGACTTCGGAAGTAAGGAACGGGTCCTGAAAGTCAGGAACCTGCAAGAATACTTTCGATCCTCGATTGAGGGGGCTATCGCGCACCAGCAGGTCGAAGTCGATCCTCACGCGGCACACTACGTCGTAAACCTGCTGACCTTGTTGGTGAACGAAGAAGCCCTTAGAGAATACGGAAGGAAGAAGCTTGAGTATGACCTAGCCGCAAAAATCTATGAGCGAGAGAAGCAAGAGTTTGAAAAGCTGGATGCGGCCGTCGACGCTTTGATCGCTCCAATCATCGCCCGCGGAGATACTGCGAGAGCGATCGGAACTGGACAAGCTGAAGAAGCAATTGGCCGGGCACAAGCGAGAATCCCTGTCCTCAAACAGAAGAAGTCCAAGAAGGAACGCGACAGCAAGAAAAGGATGAAGGAGGAGCATGCGTGACTGTGTTGTCCTCAAGCGACTTGGTGCTGCACTGAATTGTTAGCAGTAGTATACTAGTACTTGGAATATTGTAACAAAAGTTCAACAAAAACCCCTTTATTGAATGTTAAGCTATTATTACTTCTAATTTTTACTAGCTTCATTGTAACTTTCTTCAAATATCTTCTTGCGCTTTGTAAGCAACTGCACTAAGAGGCATAAAAAGCCCAAGTGATCGATTTCACATCTTTTTTTTACCTCTATGTGAAAAGAACAGACTCATCTAATTCCAAAAATATTTTTCGTCTATTGTTTTGTAGTATCATGTCATGTGCTTTTAGAAATTCGTAATCTTTGATGTTATTTTGAAAATCAATGGTGTTTCTCTGGTTTGTTTTATAAAGAGCCTTATTAATTTAGCAATAATAGTATATATTCTTAAGTTTTTCTCCACAACCTTATATATTCGTAAGTTTTCTCTAAGACTTTACAGCATTTCTTATCAAAGGGCTGAAGATACTCTTGAAGAAGGTGAAATCGTTCAAGCTCAGGATATAAACCCTAATTTTGGGGTGTTTCTTATGAAGGCTATGAAGCAAGTTCAAGCCAGCTCTCAACAAGAAGTTTAAATTTTTTATAGGGGACAGTTCTTAATCAGTCCCCGTCATTTATTATTTCAAAAAGAAGTGGGGAAATATTTTCAGTTCATTGAATTCTTCAGATTGCTTTTGACTTCAATCTGGTTTTTCCCCATAAACAGTTCATAGCATGGACAAGCTTCGGAATAAACTGTCCTTTTCCTGCCTCACCTCAAGTGCTTCCAGGCCTGAAATTTGTTCACAAAAGCTGTTTCGTGTTTCGTAATTTATTTTTTGACGGTAAAAAGGTGTTATGTTGCTCTTACAGCATGGTGAATTTGAAATCAGCCTTACATACTAAAATATCAATTATTTCAAGAAGAAAGATTTTACTTTGAAATAAGATGCACCATATCTACTCAGAAATCTCATTATCTTTCAAAGATTTTCACTTACAGTTGGGTTTTTTTCAAAAGTCCGAGGGGGGGGGGTATTTTGGAAAATTTCTCGTCCGAGGGGGGGTATACCTACAATACCCCCCCTTTACGCACCTATGGTGTACATGGTCATCGAAATATCTTTAAAATGATCTTTGTTTGTGCATTGAAAAATATAACCAGCACCATATCATTTTCCTTCACGACTACAAATATTGTGGACACACCAGTAATTGCTCCAGGTATTACTGGAGTATTATCTGCTTGATTGCTGAATATTTCCACCTTGAGTTGGCAGACCAGCCAAGTTTATATCAATCATTCTTTGATATGTGGCCCCAGCATTGCACAAGCCGAAGGGCATCACATTGAATTCAAACTTGCCGCGGGAGACGGAGAAAGCAGTTTTCTCTTTATCTGTCTCTGCTACAGGAATGGACCAATATGCAGATGCTGCGTCCAGTGTCGTCCAATATTCTGTGCCTTGCATATTGTCGAGAACGTCACGAATTCGAAGTAGAGGATAGGAATCCTTTTTCGTGATGTCGTTCGGATCTTCGTCGACGGCCGGCGCGTCTTGCAGCTGCTGCTTCCGACGATCCCCTTCCAGCCGCCCGTCCTGCAGCCCATTCCCCTTCCCCAGCCCGTGCCGCCGATCGGTCCGGGACCCCTGCCGCCGATCGGTCCCGTTCCCCTGCCGCCGATCGGTCCCGGTCCCCTGCCGCCGATCGGCCCCGGTCCCCTGCCGCCGATGGGTCCCCAGCCCGGCCCCTTGACGATCGATCCAGCGATCACGTTCGGCGCTGGCGGTGCGACTTGAGAGAAAGTTCATTTGATCGCAAACCTAAAGTTCGAATGCTGTTTTTAAGAGTCAAGACCAAAGTGAGGGCTTCTTAAGTAAACCACAACACCCCATTAGTCCCGACGAGCCCCCAAGCTCTACAGTATTGCATCAAAATATCAAAATATTAAATTTTTTTTAGACATTTATTTGTAAGACGTTCTTCAAGACGTTTCAAGGCGTTGATCCTAGACAAGGATACATTTTTTTTTTAGCAAATGTACTGTGACTGGTACCAGCCGGCTCCGGTCACCATGTGCGGCGGTGGCGAGTGCGGCGGATCGCCATGGGCCGCGACCAGGTCGCCGATCACGACGATCGGTTCGGCCTCAACGCGGAACCAGGTGTTCGCCTGGGTCTGTTGCGCGCCCCCGGCGGCGTCGAGAGCGTTGACAGCGACACCGGGCATCAGACCGCCTCCGCTTCGTCACGGCCGGCAGCGAAGTCCGGGGTGATCAGGCGCGTGCGCTCGGGTGTCATGATCAGCTGAGTTAACATGCATTTTTAACAAGTAGAGGACTTTTAATTAATCTTGATTTTAAACCAGTACAGGTACTTTTACTGTGGACATTGCAAAGCGCCATAGATAGATAACTTTTTATTTGGATGCGCTATAAAATGCAAATTCTATTACTATTATTATTTGTATATGGTTTCACTCCATAGACCAGAAATGATTTTAAGCCGAGTTTTTAGACTGATTTACTAAAATTGATTAAATTTGCAACAATCGCAGAACACGAGGATTTTTCGTGAGGCGATCGACGAACTCAATGCCGGCCCGCTGGGCGATGAAGAATTGCAGATGGTGTTGAGTTTCGATGCGTCGGTGCATATTCGTCGTGCGATCAGTCTCGTCAATGGCAACCTGATACTGGGGGTGGCACTGGCGCTCGGCGTGTTGTGGCTGTTTCTGCGTGGCTGGCGGGCGACGCTGATGATCGCGCTGACCATTCCGTTTTCATTGTTGTCGTCATTGCTCGTGCTGAGCCTGTTCGGGCGCAGCCTGAATGTATGAATGAGCCGCTAGCTCCCGCTGGGCAATGGCGAGGCGTTCAAGCGTTCGCATAGCCTGCGAGTATCGCTCAAGGGCTATTTGTCTTCTGGCAGCAAAAGCTTGTTGGGTCTCTTTTATTTGGTTTTGAAATTCGATCGGCATAGGTCCAAAGGTTCCGATCTTGCCTGCCGATGCCGCCATTTCTGATATGGCCTGATCAATATATATCATGGCTAGATCCACAGCGACAATTTCAGCCATTGCATCAATTTCGCTTTGGCATGCCTCGACCTGCTGACGCGCACAGAAACCGCCAACTGACGCGCCCATGACGAAGCGAACCGCCTATCTGAATGCGCGACTGCTCGATCCGGCAAGTGGAATGGATGTTGTCGGCGGCCTGCTGGTCGAAGATGGCAAGATCACCGAATTCGGCCCCGACACCTTCAAGGAGGGCGTGCCGCCCACGGACCAGACTGTCGATTGCGATGGTTTGTGTCTGGCACCCGGCCTGTTCGATATCCGCGTCCAGGTGCGCGTACTCCGGTTACGCTTTGCATCAGTGCAAAATCAGCGGCTGTCCTTCAGGCCGTAATCAGCGAAAGCTGCGATCACGTCCGCCATCTCATCCTCGCTCAGGATATGCGGCTTGCCCAAGACGAGACTGGTCGTATAACCCTTTGCAAGTGTTTCAAGTTCCACCATCCGCCAAAGCGCGCGGGGAATGCTCTCACCCGTTGTCACCGCGCCGTGATTGGCCATCAGGCAAGCGCTGCGGTCCTGCAAAGACCGGATTATATAGATCTTGTATTTGTAAAGTTAATTAAAGGACGCTTTTAAAATTATGCTCTATTCATACGATATACCACGACTCTAATTGGAATATGAACTTCCATTTTAAATTTAGCATAAAATATTGTTCATCTTATCTAGATAGCAAACAAATAAAGCTTTTTGACTTCTATCTGCAAGCCCTAACAATACAAATATATGGTAAAGCCTAGCAATGTCAGGCACCCATTACTAGTCTTATTAAGAACAGTTATGTTTGTAACTCTTTTCTGCGGAATCTGTGATAATAATAATAATAATAATAATAATAATAATAATAATAATAATACTATCAGACAAACAAACTTTGATTGATGCAGCTTTCAGTCATAGTTTTGCTACAAACATTCAAGCGCATTCACATCACCGAAATTGATGTATTCAGGCAAGAATTCTATTTCTCGTTTTTAGAGCTCTTATTGGACGAGTTGCAGAAGGGATCTCTTCTCAATCGTATGAGGTAATGATTCAGCTCTCTGCTTTCAATCCATGATGTTATTCTTTTAGACAGTGAAAATAATCTGGACTTTAAAATCTATAGAAAATCAATTAACAACAATAGACGTTTGCCTTTACCCAAATCATGCTCGCCAACTTAATCATTTCTTTAACAGGCCGTGTCTTTAGTATCTGCTCTCCAAGATTTTTAGAGGAGTTGTCTTTTCTGAGAGAAGTAGTAATAAGTAACAATTATCCAAGTTGGTTAACTGACTAAACTATTTCAAGAAGAAGGAAAAAGTTTTCTTAGATTTCAATTTCCAGGCGCATTGCCTTGAGCGAGTGAAGGCCGAAAGTGGAAATGTCCGTTCATATCTCTATGCACTTCAGGAGGGGGCAAAACATTTCGGGTTGCCAGAGGAAGAATTTCAGAAGTATCGGGCAAGGGCTCATTCAAATTGGGTGACCCTCTTGTCCAAAAAGTACAAATCGAAATTGCCCAAAGCACAGGCGGAATCCCTGTTGGCCGGCATGGTTGATGCGCAATCGAAGCTTACCCATCTCGAAGCTAATGTCCCGACACCGATCTTGCCCAGGCTTGGGACGAAATGGCTGGCGCCGAGGCCATGCTTGAAGGCTTCATTTAGTTTGAACGTGAAATCTCGGTCATTGTAGCGCGCGGTGTTAAAGGTGACACGGCTTGCTTCTGCCCGGTTGAGAACGTCCATACCAACCACATTCTTGATGTCACGGTTGCCCCGGCCGAGATCGCTGATGACCTGTCGAAAAAGGCCGAAGCAATCGCGATCAAGCTGGTCAGCGCCATGGAGTTCGTTAATAGAATCTGCATTCTCACCCTTTCTTTTCTTTTCTCCAATTTCTTTAGATAGCTGGTTTCTTTGGGCTTTCAAATTTTCTGCTTGAATTTTGAGAGCTCTCATTTTTTCATCTACTTCTAGCAACTTGGAAAGAGAAATCGATGCGTCTTTACCCTGTAATTTTTTTTCAATTTCTTGAGGGTTTTTTCGTATACTGTGAATATCTAGCATAAATTTCTCCAAAGAAAGGATTTGCACTCAATAATATAGGGACATTTTGCGTTGGTGAAGAATCCCGAGCTGGCCAACCTGCCGGAATCCGGGCTCGTGTGGATGTCCTGGCCGGCCAGTCGAACAAGCGTCATCGCCAGTTGAGATTGCCGCCGGCCAGTCTGAGCTTCGAAGTCGCCTTCATGGCGAATGGTACAAACCACTTTGCACCGTGCAGCCTTTTCGTAAAATACTTGCCCGCGATGATGCGGGGAAAGAAGGTCTTGCCAACGTCTGGCGAGTTTCGAACACTGTTTCGAGAGAGCGGTTGTGACTGCGGCGGCGTACGGCGGCCGAGCGCGTAGCTTCGACTCGATCGACAGCGCCCCCGAGGAGCGCCGGCGCGGCATCACCATGCAGGCCTCCCACGTGCGCTACGAGTCGGCGACGCGCGTGTACGCCCACGTCGACTGCCCGGGCCACGCGGACTTCGTCAAGAGCATGATCGCGGGCGCCGCCCAGATGGACGGCGCGATCTTGCTCGTGGACGGATCCGTCGGCGTGCAGGCGCAGACGCGTGAGCACGTGCTGGTTGCGTTACATTAAATATAGTAGAACATCCTTGAAATGGCCTTATTCATAATTGGGTAAACTGAGCAGAAGTGATTTATTCCACGCAGGAATAATAAAGCCACTTTATTTCCATTTTTCTCTGAAAATCCCAGGGTATTCACTGAGTACTGAATACCTTTGTATTTATCAGTTTTACAAAACGGATTTTCGTATTTTTTTTCTTGGCGGAACACGTATTTTCCCGATATTCTAAGAAGTATTTAGGACTTAGTTATCGTTCGACATGGGCGGCCTCGATCATCTGGATGCCATCGTCTTCACCCATGCCCATGCCGATCATTGCCACGGCATCGACGATCTGCGCCCGATCACGCGCCGCCGCGACGGCCCGCTGCCGATCTATGCCGACCCCAAGACCCTGGAACAGCTTCACAAGCGCTTCGGCTATGGCTTCGTGGAGATTTCCGGACCGCGGCCATACGGCCCTTGGCTGGCGGGCGACGCGGTCGACGGCCCGTTTGAAATAGGCGGCTTGCAGATGCTACGATGTTTTTGGATAATCCTTATTGATCTGGTAAACAAAGGCCAGTAATTCAGCCACTAGGTTGTAAACAGCAGCTGGAATTTCCTGATTCACCTCGACTTGGGACAATACCTCAACCAGGTCGGGGTCTTCTTTTATTGGAATGTTATGTTCTTTTGCCAGGGAAACTATATTTTCTGCGGCCTGCCCCATCCCTTTTGCCGTGACTTTTGGGGCAAGATCGCTTGTGGAATCGTATCTTAAGGATACGGCAGATTTATATGAGGGCTATGAAACTAAAACACGGATAAAATATGATTTCTGCTTAACAAGATACTCCCCAACACTTTGGTACAATAAATATATGTCATCCATCTATCTTTATCAAGATAGATAGCGGTTTTTAATTACCATTTACAACTTAAATTCTTTTGTAGTAATGATACAGTTCTTGCATTTCTATATTTTTGGCAGTAGATCAATAGTGAAAAATCCTTCTGAAGTTGGACGGTATCAATTTCCAGAATTGATTGCTACTAGCAGACGTTGTGAGAGAATTTTTTCTGCCCGGAAGCTGTCGCGACGGTGCACGACGGTGACTGCTGAGGCAATGTTGGACAGATATAACGCTTCTTCAACAGCGGTGTTCCCGCCACCGATCACCGCCACCGGCTTGTCCTTGTAAAAAAAACCATCGCAGGTCGCGCAGGCGGAAACACCGCGGCCCTTGAAGGCTTCTTCCGATTCGAGACCCAGGTACTTCGCCGACGCGCCGGTCGCAATAATCAGCGCATCGCAGGTTGTCATGCCCGCCGTTTGGGACGGGCTAACTGCAAAAATGACCATCGATGCCGGCTTCAAGACGGCCTTTCTGTCCGGTTCCTGCGTGGCCGCGAGCCGCCTTGGCGGTCCGGACCTCGACCTGTTGTCCTTTGCCGAGATGATGGATTCCTTCAACCAGGCGCGCGGTGCGGCGCCGGAGTTGCTGATCCTCGCCGACGCGGATCATGGCTATGGCAACGCGATGAACGTACAGCGCACCGTGCGCGCCTATGGCCGCGCATCGACGACCAAAACCGTTTCACCATTGCCCTTAATATCATCTAGCGAAAATTTCGGCGAAGTTCCATTGAGTTTTTCTCGCGTTGCAGGAAAATAGAGCTTGAAAGTTGATCCCTTTCCGACGGAACTAACGACGTCAATAAACCCGGTGTGATCCTTAATCGTCCCCCAGACAACCGACATTCCCAGTCCTGTCCCGCTTCGCCCAATACGTTTCGTCGTATAAAACGGCTCGAAAATCTTCTCGAGTACTTCAGGCTTAGAGCAGGTCTTCGTAATGTTCAGACATTTGGTAAAAGAGTAGATGCAAATGTAAGATTTCTTTCGTATGAATTATTAGAAGATCATTCTGTTAGACTTAATTTTGATGTTAATTCAGAAGAGTGCGAAATTATTATGCCTAATATTTCAATGCATTTAGCATCAAATTTTGCGGCAGGTTTTTCTGTAGTAAAAGCTCTTGGTCTTGATATAGAAAAAGCTGCAAGTGCTATCATATCTTTTCAGCCTTTAATGGGTCGTAGAGAATATTCTGCAATGAAATTAACACTAATGTTAATGGGAGCTTCAGCAGTATTACTCGTTGGAATCTTAGGGATTTATTTTAACTCAAATGCAGATGGAGGTGCATTGACATTCAATATTTTAGAGATTGCGCAAGTGAATATTCCTCTAGAAGTTCAGAAGTTATTTTTCCCTCTGACCTTTATTGGTTTTGCAGTTATTGGTGCGTTGTTTCCTTTTCATACCTGGTCACCCGATGGTCATGCATCGGCACCAACTTACTGTCGCGCCGTTGTGGTTCCTTTCTCTTCCGTTACTAAATTTTCTGGACCCACGGCAGTTGTAAATAAGAATAATGGTCTCTCACTCTGTTCAATATCTTTGTCCGTCGTTCTTTTGTTGTTCTCGTAATTACAAATGTTCGTTATACGACTGTGTATCTTTTGTTGTGTTGTTTTATTGTCTTGCCATACTTTTCTGCCAAAAACTGTGTTTTGAATATAGATATATGATTATGTCGATGATGTGAATGATAGGATTTTAAATTTATCCGAAAAAGTCTTGATGTATTCAATTACCGACCAAATCTCCTCTTCAGTCAAAGAATCAACCCAAGCTGGCATCGCGGTCCCCGGAACTCCTTTTGCTATAGTTCTATATAAATCTTTATCCAGAGGTAACGAACCGGAAGGAGTCGAACTGTATTTAAAAACACCGTTTCTAAAGTCACGCGGCCAAGGATACAGATACGCTGTCGCTTTACCGCCGCCATTTCCATCTGCACCATGGCAATAAATGCACTTTGTGTTGAAAAAATTGATTTTAATTAATTTCAGATCGTTTTTCAAATCATGCTGGGAAATGCCTCACCACCTCTGTGGAAAATTTTCTACGGAAATTTTCCTCTCCACGGAATATTTTTCCAGTGGAAAATTTTCTCTCGCAGAACATCCCCTCCTCCCCCCCCCCAAAAAAAAAATCTGCATGTTTTCCAGTATCATATACAATATGTAAACAACGGGCGAAATACGTAACTTTCCACCCTATCCCCACGGGACGTGCCGCACCCCAATTCCAATATTTGCTGGCCTTGCCTAGACGACGTTGCGGCTTCTGAATGCCGCAATCTCTTCGGCGCTGTAGCCGAATTTCGCCAGCACCTCGTCGCTATGTTCACCGCGTTCCGGTGCTGCCATGGCGATGTCGCTCGGTGTGCGCGACAGGACGACCGGCTGGCTGTTCACTTCCAGCGGTCCGAGCTCCGCTGAATTTGCCGTCCCGGTGACGCCAAGCTGCTGCACATGCGCGTCGTTGTAGACCTGTCTTCGCATACAAAAAGTCTTTGGATGTAGTGAGACTTGCGGGCCCCATTTGTGGGCTAAGCATAATGCCGAAAAAGGTCGGCTGTTCAATTCCCATAAAAATCAAAAGGCTTTTATTCTAGAAACAAGTGAGCTTGTATTAAGTGGAAACAATATTTTCTGGCTATCTTGGCGACAAAGAAACGACAAATAAAGTCATTGATAAGGATGGATCACACCACACGAGACACTTTATTAAAAGTATGAAGACTAGAGATTTCTGTGAGAATGCGGGTCGACCGAGAAAACGGATCTTCATTTGTGTGGCTGGAAATTGCGCTTAGCGCCGTTTCAGAGCGCACCAATGATGAGGGCCGAGCCGAGATTATTGCAATCATCCGCGACATCTCCAGTCGCAAATCGCAGGAAAACGATCTTGAGGAAGCCACAAAGCTTGCCGAAACCGCCAGCGAAGCGAAGTCACGATTTTTGGCCACCATCGGTCATGAGTTGCGCTCACCACTAAACGCCATTTCGGGCTTTGTCGCGGGACCGCATGCCGCGTCCGCGCAGTCCGACAGTCCGCAGGACTTCGACCGGGCCGAACTCTACGTCTCCAATTGCGGGCCGTGCCACGGGCGGACCGGTCTCGGCGGAGGACCGGTGGCGGCAGCGCTCAAGGATCCGGTCCCCGTTCTGGCCACGCTGGCGAAACGCCATGGCGGCGTGTTTCCCACCGACTACGTCTACCGGGTGGTCGACGTGCGCGAGACAATGCGCGCCCACGGCACCCGCGTCATGCCGTTTCTTAACTTTTTGGGTGTCTAGTTCTAGGTTTCTTATAACCCGGTTTCTTATAAAAAAACGTGTACTTTTCCATCCTTCATCGACGAGTACCTTGGCTTTTCTCATAAACAAAAATAATTACCAACTCTATGCTATCACATAAAAGGCTCATGCGTTTGTGACACTGGAAAAAGTCAGTTTAAAATGAAAGAGCGAATTTTCATTAAGGGTCTTTCTAAATTCTATACTATATATCAATTATTGTGAGCCTGTCGTTCAGTATGCTTTGTAAGGGATTAATTTTATACAGTTGCAGATATGTATTGTCTATAACTATAGACTATGTAAACTATTTAGGTCAAGATAGCCTTGGTGGTCGTAATACTTGTATTACTTCTTTTTTTTTTGCAAGTGTTCAGCTGCGTCTTGAGGGTTCCCTGATGGATATGACCTTTGTAGGCCGATGATAATTATTTAAATACTAGCCAAAAATCCAGTGAAACAACATGCAACAAGAAAACGAATATTTAGCTTTTCATTTTTTAACACTGGGACACTTTATTGAATCATCTTAAACCTATGTTAACCGCCTCATAAGCTAAAAATTAGCTTCAGAGAAAAGAATTAAAGCCCATTAAAATGATGGAAGCTAAGAAATTGAATCAATTCTTCTTATTTTGGAAAATCTGCCCAAGTAAGCAGTAAATTCTTGATCCACACAGATTCTTTGACAGACTTGGAATGTAACCCATATGAATTCAAAGGCAGATTTAATTAAAATGAAAGTTAAAAAAAAAATATGTCACGGCAAAAAGCAACGTGGAAAGGATGACGGCAGCGGGCAGAATCGACAAATGCATGAGGAAGTTCCTTAAACCAGAGTGAACGGAATCCGCGCACATGCTCACACAGCGGATTCACAAAATCAGAAAGAACGCTCGCGACAATTCCGGCGAGCCAAAGCAATCCGCGGAACGCCGTTACAGTAAGAATCGCTGGAGCAGTAAACGGATCGGCGGCCGGTCGGCCGTGCTGTCGGAATGCCAATCGATCGCAACAGTCTTCGGGAATTTCTTCGGATAAAATTCCATGCTCTGGAAAGTTAGCATGGATTGCGGTGGTTATTAGATCGTTCGATTTTAAATCGTAAGTAGTTACAAAATCATTAGTGGTTTTTTTCGAGTTAATTTCGAAGCTGCCATGGTTTAGGTACACATCACGGAGCATTTCACCAGCTGCCCAACAGGCCTTGATGGCGGTTTGTAAAATTGGATCTGCGGCTACAAAATCTTGCTGGAGGATATTCTTGGTCATATTGTTTGTCACAGAGCACATTTAATATATTCTTCTAAGAAAGAAAAGAAAGTAAGTTCTTCATCCATTCAAAGGGGAACAACAAATTTTTGTTTAATATTTTTATAATTTTACAGACAAATAGTATTTGGAAATATCTTACTGGATTGATTGTCAAGAAAAATTATTCTAAAATAAATCCTGTTGATGTTAGAGATCTTACAAATGATCCTTTGGTTTCATGGCAAGCAAGAAATTATTGGTGGTTATCTTTTATGACTGGCCTTGTTTCCAAAGCACCGCGAGCCAAGGGGCTCCAGGGAATGACGCCGATCCCTTCGCTGACGCACAGCGGCAGCATCTCGCGTTCCTCTTCGCGATAGATCAGATTGTAGTGCGGTTGCATCGAGACGAACGGCGCCCAACCATGTTGGCGTTGCAGGCCAAGCGCCTTCATGAACTGCCAGGCGTGCAGCGATGAGGCGCCCAGATAACGGACCTTACCAGCCCTCACCACATCGTTGAGCGCGTCCAGAGACTCATCAAGCGGTGTCAAGTTTCGACAGCTCAACGGTCTTGGTTCCGGCAATTATCATTGCATTCATCAGCGAGAAAATAATCTCCTGCGCCCGAGATTCTGTGAAGTGTCCACCGGCAATGAAGCGTGTGTAGTTGCTGATATCAGGGAGTATGAAGATGGTATCGTGCACCGATATATCTGGCTTTTCCATCGGTGCACCCACGTTTGAGTCAGTTGTTCGAGTGGTCTCTGCCAGCGGCGTCAAGATGCTATGTGACTGATGGATCGCAGACTTTTGTTTGTTTTTACGTCTTTCTTATAAATTTCCTGACGGCATTGTCACGTCATAAAAACGTCATGTCCCAAACTGTCAAAAACTCAATTAGGGTAAAAGTAAATAATAAAAGTAGTCATACGGTTTGTAAACATAATCATCTATTCATCTTTCGTGATTCCATATGAATATCTGTCTTTCGTGATTGCAGATGAATATCTGAGGTGGTAGCATCAAGTACTGTGACAGGGAATATACCCTCGATATTAGCATCGGGACCGCTGTTAAAAGACGCGCGGTCGTGGCGAACAATTACTACGGCACAGTGACATTATCAGCACACCACCGGTCTATATTTAGCCTTATGTTTTTGCATCGAATTGTTGTTTTCGTTGTGATAAGTAAGTTTGTAAAAGTCTACTGATATTGATTTCTAATCGGAAAATGGGAATAAGAGCTTGCAGTGGTGTATTTGAGGGAAGGGGGGAGAGGGCAATTTTCTTAAGGAGCTTACTCTCTCTTGAAGCAGTACTCTTGATTTGGAAAAAAATCGACAAAAAACAAAATTCTCACATTCTAGATATTGAAAAACTCATCCCCCTCCCAAATATTTCCGTAAATTAGTGCCGTTATTATAGTGTTTTCTTCAGAAGAGCCCATAGAACAGAGTGCTACCTAAATTTAGTCATTATTTGGAAAATAGCAGCAGGGGCATATGATTTTCGAAACCGAAGGGGGGGGGGAGGAGGCAAAGTCGGAGCCAATTTTCCCGAGTGAAGTGTAAATGACCATGTAAAAGATGGTAGTGATAGTAGTAGCAGCGGTACTAATAACAGTTGTAGCATGCACATGCTGCCTTTTGGTCATTTGAACATCACCCATGATACCCCAGAAGTTGCAACTTGATATGGTAAGCCATTCAAAAAATATTGCTGATGTGCCCTTTTGATTCCTTTTCATCTTAATACTTTTAGACTTACAAGAAATTGCAATTAAGGTAGTAGTGGGAAGAGTTTAGTAGCAGCAGTAGTAGTAGTAGTAGCAATAATAATAGTAGCAGTAGGGGGGTAGGGGCTAATCTTCTACATCTATATCAAGAGGTTGTCAATAATTAAGAAAATTGTTGAAAATAGAAACTTTAAAAATATTTAACCATTCGTTAAAAGTTAAAGATTATTATTATCGTCGTTACAGAGGATTAATAAGACCAATTAAAAAAAATGAATCTTGATAAACATTTATGGTAAAACATCATAAAAGACATTAAAATCAAAAACATAAAAGCATTTTTGTTAAGTATTCAGTAAACATTATGGATAAAGTTATTTTAGAAACAGCGCCTGCTAACACAGACGATGCAGAATTCGATATGTTTGCGCAGACAAGAGGCAGCACTTTCGCTGACAAACGAAAGAAGTATAAATCATGTTTTTTTCACCAATTTCTATATTTAATGTTTTTATTTAGTTGTTTTTTGCAATACTGATTGATATTGTGAATTTCGTTTATATAAGTTGATTTGAAACTGATTGTTGGAGTCTTTGGTGAGACTACTGTAAAATCTTGCATTAAACAATGTGGAAATGGCTGCGGCGACAGCAGGAACTCGTCGGTGGCCACGACGTTCTTCTCTCGGGCGATCGCGAGGCCATGGTCTTTGTCGATCGCCCCGCGCGGCAGAAAGGAGTAGTCGTACAGCAGGAACAGCGGCACGATCGTCGCGGGCCCGCCCTCGCCCTCCCACACCAGGTAGGGGTCCTCGGGTGTCACCACGTCGATCTCTCGACACAAGTTCACCAGGTACTCGTAGCGTGCGACGCCGTGGATCTGCACGGGGTCTTTCGCCTAATCCATCCCATATATCCATGCTGTTACCCATATCTAGGGTGTAAAGTAAGTACCTCTGCCTTTTCTTTGCAATAAAACAAGGGTAAAGGGTCTCCCCTTGTACAAATTTATCATAATGACAATTAGAACATGAAAATCCTTTAGCATGTGATCTGCAAATATGCCAATCACAGCTCGAACAGTCTTTAAGCTGAATTGCATACTCCCTATGTAATTTATGCGGGTTGCACAATCTATATTTGTCGTCATATCTTTCTGCCCGCCGAGTCGTCTTCAGTGCTAAAAAAAGAAAAAAGGAAAAAACAACAACAAAACCTAACCCTCTGAAGTAAACTCTTCCAGAGGAGAAAAAACATTAAATTTTTACCTATTTTGTTCTTTTCAGGAAAGCTCCCTTTCTTGGATATTTATATTATAAGAAATACTCATAGCCTTGAGTTTTCAATATGTAGAAAGCAGACCCATAATGATCGATATCAACATTTCTCGTCAAATCACCCTCCTTGTGTAAAAAGAGGGTTTTCGCCTTAGGCTCTTTGGTGCAGTCGGTTCGGTGTTGTCCTACTTTTTTCTTCTTAAGTTGTCACTTGTTGCCACCCATTGCCCAGCAAAGTTGTCAAATTGTCAACAACAAGTTGTCATGTTGTCACCCATTGTCCAGCGAAGTGAGTCCTTTGGCCTCCATACTACTCACACTATGTACCCAGAGTAGTGGGGGACGGAAGGAAGCAGGTTATCCTGTGAGAGTGGGCAAAAAGGCAGATTGCAAAGTGAGAGTGAGGACTAAAAATAAAAGAGGACCGAGGATCCAACCTTGGGGCACACCAAATTTCACAGTAGTGTCATTCTTCTGGTCGTTACCCTTTTCTACAATGTGCTTATTAAACCCAACATACAGTAAGGCATATCGACTCCGCAGCTGGTCATTTTGTCGTCAGCGAATGCTAAAAGTTCGTTTTACCCATATTTGGAAAACAGAAATTTTGCTTGAGTCTACAAATGGTTTCTTCTTCTTCCATATGGCAACCATTGACAAAATATGTAAGACCTTTATCAATTTTGAAGAGATTTAGTGGGTAAAGCATCAAATCAGAGCAAAATAGTACAAGACGTGAAAGCGCACACAGCTCCTGGCCGCCATTATGAACTCAATTTTGCCACTCAGCATGGTGGAAATTTAATTGTGACGTCAATATGCATATCATGTATTGTGGTCAACCATCCTCCAGAACATCCCCAAAGTTTTTTAAAAAGCTTATTGAATCTAGTGCTATTTTTTTGTAGAGCTGCCTGTACTCGATTTCTGAAAACCAACTGACCATGAAGCGCACAGAGGTACTACTACCTTGTCTACACCCTTAAGTCATAGCTTTTACATTAACAATTTTCATGCTGTTACCACAAGTAGTTGCAGTTGTAAGTAATCGCTGCCGCAAGTAGTCTTTAGCACAGTCGGAGTAGCTGTGGCAAGTAGTCACAGTCTCAAATAGTTGTATTCTCAGTAGCATTAAAAGTGGCCCTGGGAATCACAAGCTAATACCTTTAAACTTTTCCTAAGATATTGTTTTGTATTCGTTTTCGGAAACTCTTTTCTGCCAAACCATCGCTCCTTTTTTCCTGAGGAAGGACATAGAATTGTAGAAAAGTGTTATCCCGCTGACTTCTCTTTTCATCAAAGACTTTGAGCGTAAGGAACTCAACGATAAGCGGTCGCAATTCACTTTCGGTACGGAGGCAATCTTGTGCTCTTTTTAGTGCATTTATCAAATCAGAAAAGTTGCTTTCATCGATTGGGTCCAACGAATCAATCTTGAGTTTGGCAAGGGGACGCGTATCGAATGCCATGCTCGAGCATCTGCCGGTGTGTGTATGGAGTGTGTTATGTGCGAGTGGAAGCGCAGGTGCTGACTTACCGATTGAAGTGCTGTGTGTAGATGCGGGCTCGAAGGGAGAGGATGGGGCGCGGATGACACCGCCCGACGACTTGCGGAGATCCAGCTAGGCAGATCCATCGCCGTCGCACCGGATTCATCCTCTCCATCCTGGATTTCATCATCATCATCATCATGCTCCTCATCGTTGTCCGTTATTTCTCCTCCAGATGAACCAACTAAAATTACAACTAGGTTTTTTATCTAATAAGCTTTTATCCCTTTCAATCTTTCTAGAAAGGCACTAAGTATTTGTTCTGGTTTCGCATAACATACTCTGAAAAAACCAAAAGAATTTTGGCCAAAAAATTGACCTGGAGTAATACTTATTTTTAGTTCATCAATTAAATAATTGAAGAGATCCATTTCTCCTTCCTTAGTCTTACTCTTTAGGTAAGGAGAAAGGTCAATCATTGTCTTGCAGGACAGAAATCTTTAATAATTTGTTATTTGCGACCTATTTTCCTAAACACGATCCTGGAGAAGATAGTTGTAAACAGTGCTCTTTTTAAACAGAGCTACTTGTAAACATGAATGTTTGAAAACATTTCTTGAGAATCGTGCTTTCCTTGCAGCCCTTGGTTTGAATTTTCACATTTGTGGTTACTCCCCATTCTTCAACTGATTTGTGTGATTTTTGATTTCTAGTTCAGCTGGCCAAGGGCTTATCTTCTATCAGCCGACCGCCCACAGATCGTAGACATGATGGCGGCTCACCGCCCGCGCGATCACGTGGACATGGGGATGGTGCTTGATCACGTGCTCGACCAGGGCGGTGATCCGCTCCTGCCCGTCGATCGCCACCACCAGCAGCTTCACCTTGTCGATGCCGGCTGCGTGCAGCAGGTCGGGCCGGGTGGCGTCGCCATAGTGGACCTTGATGCCGAAGGTGCGCAGCATTTCGAGCTGTGCGGCACTGTAGTCGACGACGGTAGTTTTTACTCATTTTTGGTTTAATGAAGCTCTTTACTTTTCTTTGAAAAACTTATTGTGTTTAATTTTCTTCAATTAATTTCTGTTCCTTTTTTTTATTGAGATAGTCTATTTCATGAAAAACTCAAATAATATTTATATTTTTTCGATTTTTCCTATAAAAATCCTTTCTTTGGCTTGCTATTTTTATGTTAGAGAAACTTTTTCAATAGTTTTTAACAAAATGTGAAAATCTTTAGAAAATCTTAACCCAAAGAGCATAAATTGACAGGATTTAAAGGGGCCTGTATAATGCATAGCAGAGCAGAACCATCAGTTCTAGTTAACAGGCATTAGACTATGGCAATATCCAGGTTCTTTTGGGTACTTTTATTTCTGGCCCTGCTCTGTGCTGCGGATGCTCGACGCCGCGAAGATGAAGAACGAGGTCCACGCCGGGAAGATGATGAACGAGCTCGACGCCGCGAAGATGCTGAACGAGGTCCACGCCGCGAAGATGATGAACGAGGTCGAGATGCTGAACGAGGTCCCACCGCAGACTGACGGCGAGCACGTTGATCAAAATCCAGACGATGACAACGAGGGTCTGCATCGCCAGGTATCGACCGGTACCGAGAAAACGCGCTGCCCGTTCGCCCGAACTGCCGAGGTCTACGTCGAATTTCAGATCGAAGAGCTTCGCACCCCTCGGGGTGTCCATGCGCTGACGCGCTGTTTCCTTCACTGTCCTGCAACCTCCTGATCGCGCCAGTCCTCGGGCAGCAGATGATCGAGCACGTCGTCGACGGGTCAAAATAAGTAAAAGTCATTGAAGTTCATCATAGAATAGGTATATGCGACACTCTTATTAAGGAATATACTAATTTTAATTTGATTTTTGAGATAATTTTCCAGGTTAAATCTATGAAATCTTCATCTATCTCTGGGAAGCATTTATCGTCAGCTGGATGCTGGCCTACGCAAGGTACTTATTTGTCCCTTCTTTTGTATTGAGCGGTGCTTGTGTTCACTGGGATTCTCTTACAGATCTTGTTTAAACCTTCTCCCTTTTCTTCAGTACCATGCACACTTGTTTATTTATTTTCCTTGAATTACAAACACTAGGATAGATTTTACCCTTGTGGCATACCACGATAGATGGGATTCGAACATACACTTCATGGTCAGAGAGCCAACGACGTTTTTATTGAGCCAAATATTCATAGTTTATATGATGAGATTTTCTGTTTTGTTTGCAGTATCAATTCTTATCGGAGATTCTGAAATGGAGAGCACAAACAACGCCTGATCATAACCTTTTTAGTCTTCTTAGGTTCCCAAGTCAGCCGTTTGAATATAGTTTAATCTAACCTTACAACTGGTGGATTGTAACCACACACAAATTCAATTCAATACAAAGCCTGACTTACTATCGATAATTAACTGGATAGGCTCACTTACATGAAAAAAAGAGTTTCCATGGAAATGAACCGTGTGTATGTCAACCTCATTTCCAATTCCGAGTAAGTACCAGGCTACTTTTTCTCGTACGAACATTGCAAACGGAATCCCTTCGTTGGGACCATTACTGTGATAAATCCCTAATCTATAAATACAGGTTTGCTTACTTTGTTGTTTTTTCAATTGGGCTTTATTAGGAGTTATGAGCCAACTATTTATAAAAAATAACCACTTGCATACAGCTTTGGGTTTATCACACCCTATTCAGGGGGCAGGAGAGGTTGAAAATTTTATTTGAAAAGAATATTAAGTAGAGCATCAAATGATAAACTTCTTTTTTTTGTATCTGATTTCTGCACTATACCTGAAATTAGCCAAATTTTGAATCAAATTTGGGGACCACGTTACGTGCGACTTCGCGACCACTCCGACCGAACGGACGCGTTCTTCGTGAACCCGCTTTCCTTGTTTTCGCCGACCGGACCTCCACTGAGTGTCGCTCCGGCCACACGTGTCTCTTACAACTACCGTCAAGCCGTGATCACCACTGACAACGATCTGTTTGGTGGTCAGCTGGGCATGCGGACACGCTGGCGTCGCGGACGCTGGCAGATCACCAGTGACTTGCGTGGCCTGGCATTCTGGAACCATCACATGCAAAATATTTTCTTCCGATAAAAAGGCTAAACAGAAGGTTAACTATTAAAAAAGTAGCTTTTCAACTATTACTGCAAGACTTTTAAGATGTAATTTCCTAATTAATATTCTGCTAAATAATTTATTTTTGATATAATGCCTGGATAAAATAATATAAGAAATCGTCTGATTCAAATTAGTTTCTTTCACAACATTCTTTTTTATGTTGTATCATTGCATTAATCAAAGATTTTAACAATTATTTCTACACAAACAATCATTATAGTTACATATATTCCTTCTTTGAAGGACCAAAACAATAATCAGGTATGTATTCAAACCCTGTGGCATTATTGTTAATATGCTAATTACTTTAGGGTAAGACCTTATTTTATGGAATAATGTTTGCATTAACAGGATAGTCAGGTAGCTAAGAAATAAATTTACCCCCATAGTCCAAATTATGTCCTGAATCCAAATTTAACATGTATTTGCATCAGATATGAGCTTTACCCCCATCCCCATAGCTTACAGGCTATGAATAAACTTGAACGAAATTGGACAACGAAGAGTGATGATTTTTTTCCATATGCTCATCATTCTCATGGATTTTGGACGGGTTATTTTACAACAAGAGCTGCTCTCAAAGGTTATGAACGTCATTCGAATAATATTTTACAAATTACACGACAATTGAATGCGTTTAGTAACAGTCAATTACGAGATAGTATCTTCGTTTTAAGTGAGAATAGTTTATTGTTCGTTAGAGATAGTTTGTTATTGATTAAAGGTGAAGCGATGGTACCGCTTCATCAACACCCCCGCTACGGCACCTTTCATTGATGCCGTCGTAACCTATGACGAGACAGAAATCGGACGCCGTGATGACGAAGGCTGGCTCGTGTCCGTTCAGTTAACAAACGACAAAGTGCGTGTCGCAGAAAGCCTCGGTGTGGATGAAGACACGGGCCTTACCCTCATGGGTGTTGGCATGCGCCTGGCGATGGCCGATGACAGTTGGCGTCCTCCAGGCGGCGTGTTTGATCCTGAAATTCTGGTGCGAAAGAAGAAGAAGATGATGATTCATCGTACATGTCGAAAGAAATCATCGAGATGATCAGTTTTAACATCGATTAAAAATTTCGATGCTCCCGAATCTTTCAATTGTCGAAGTAAAGGATGCCAACTATTCATTTCCGGTCGACCTCGTAATTGTCTAATCATCATTTTCATTTGATGATTATTCGAAGGTAATCTTAACAAATCTTGTAAATAGAGTAAATCTAAAAACAAATTACGACAAATTTCCTTTTTCCTTCCTTGACTTCTAAAACTAACAGATTTATCATAATAATGATAACTGCAATAATTTAATAATAGAATAGTGTAATAATAATGATAAAAGAGACCAACAGATAACCGTAAAAGTGCCTAATAAAACCTTATCTTTTTAAAGTCATGTTTACGTTTTGTATTTAAAAAAGGATAAACCTCCTTAAAAGCCATTTTAGATTGCAAAACTTCATAATCTTAACAATATGTAAAAAACCTAGTACAAGCCAACTGACTTCATGCATAATGAGTGCAGCATGCCTATGTCAGCGGAGACGACAGCCCAGTCAGGTTTCTTGTTGTTACGTCGGACCTGGCTGCTCTGGAGGAAATTTGAAATTGAACGAGAAAACTGCAGAAGCCGAAATTCGCATCGGGACAACAGACGTTCGCGAAGACCTCCCCTTCTTCACGAAAAGGCTCGGGTTCCGCCTGGATAAGATTTTCCCGGCTGACTATCCAAGCGTCGCGGTCCTTTCAGGCCACGGCGTGCGGTTGAGGATTGATCGTGATTATCACCTCCGTGGCCATAATGTGTAGGCTCTCTCTGATTTCTGGCTTTGATTTCGATTCGTTGCGTCACGGCTCAAATCAGTGCGAAGATTCGCTGCGCAATCCATTAACCGCTTGTTTAATGGCAACAGACATTTTAGACACAGGTGTCAGGGGTCTGGTGTTTCTATTGGGCAATTTAAATTCGTTAACCTTTTAGGCGTTCTCTGATTGGCTCCTTCTATGACCTTATGTTTGTGGTGTGTGCAGGTAATCTAATATGAAAATTTAATTTATTTAAAAATAACCCTTACTTTGAACGCTAGAATGGAAATGTGGTACTAAGCGAAAGAATTTTCTAATTTTGATGTCTTTCTCCGTCTCCTCTGAATCAAATTTCTAGGAAACAACCTTTTAATTGAAAAAATATTACAGAAAATTAAAATTCGAGATTTCCCTCTCTTTTCCCTGAAAAAAAAGAGTATTTTTGCATGACCAATCTTGGATATGTTATTGAGCGAATTTTTCTGAGCATTTTGGTGCTTATCTATTTTTCTTCAGTGTTATCTTGTCTAGATTTTCAGTAGCCTTTGTAAAGAGTAATCATGTATTATAAGGCAATTATTTTTCAGCCGTTAACAAGGGATAATGAAACAAATTTTTTTCTCTATTGGAAAAATTTCTTTTAAATTAAAGACAGCTCATGGGCCCTATGCCAGGGAATGTACGGCTGCTATTTGGCTATGCAGGGATTGGTGCAACTTGCCAGTATATTTGAGCATTCCAAGTGCCACAAGGTAATGGTCATGATAAGCGGGCATTATCAAGTCTATCTCTAAAAAGTTCTGTCAGGGATCGTCGAGGCTCGTGTATAAACGTACATACATTCATATATATCTGACACAGTTGCTGTCAGTATACAGGATCTCAGCGCACAAGCAAGTGTCAAACCACAAACAAAAAGTAAAAATTGATATCAATCCAAAGTTATCCAGGACTAAAAAACTTGGCTCGAATTCCAGAAAACTACTTATAGACTCTATAGCGTTTCTTCATGAAGGATTGGTACTGCCCCAGTCCGCGGTGTTAACGTCCTCCCTAAAGGCGTTGGCGTTTTCCGTTGTTCGCGTCCTGGCGAAACTGCTTGCCCGCAAAGGCCCCACCGGGCGGCACCTGTTTGTGGTCGCGCGTCGCGGCTGAGTGTTAGGACAGGCGAGTTCCTTTTATCCTCCTGTCATCACGGATGACAACGCTGGGGGGGATGTGGGTGACGGGCGCCCAACCGGTTGCTGGTCGCACTCTTATAGCGGCAAATCTGGACCAGTCAAGTTGTACATGAGGTGCTACTTTCTATCCTTGGCAGTAACTTATGTAACTAAGCTAAATATAGGGCCAGAGTTGATCTTAGGCCTATATAGGATAAAAAATCAGTATACAATTGAGCAAAAATGTAAAACCTGAACCCTCACCAAAGAGGAACTGAGAAGAATTTGATATATCAATGAATAGCTGGAAATTTAAGCTATGCATCAACATAGTTTTTATTTAAATTATTCAAGACTAAACACATGAAATTATTATTTTATCAAAGGAAGGTACGACAATCACCATTATAATCAATTTTACGAAAAATAATAGATGAAAGTAAAATGATTGTTTATTCTATAACAATATCAGTTTCTGGAAGTCTTGGCAATTTATAATCTTTCAACGTTATAATTATAAAAGAGAATCTCATTAAAACATATTTTATGGGGCTTAAGTGCAAATGCCACTCTGGCCTTGTGAAGGCAAGTGCATTGTAGCACCACTCATGTTTGTAATAATTCCTGTTCGTTTTAAGATTTTTAAGGTAATAACCTTAAACCTTCAAGCTGAACCTTGCACGGAGACCGCTGCAAGCTTCTAGAGTGAATACAAGTCTTAAGGTAACAATTTTGGACCTTGCAGCTGACCCTTCCAAGATAACAGCTACAAGGTTCTAGAGTGAACATAAACATTAACACAGTTACCTTGATTGAACCTTGCAGCTAAGCTTTCTACGGGAACAACTACAAGGTTCTACAGCGGACATAAATCTTAAAGTAATAGCATTGAACCTTGCAGCCCTCTCAGGCGACTGGAAGAATTAACGGGCAAGGAGATTTTCGAAACTCTAATAGTCGACGTTGGTGATCTAGAATCGTGCCGCCAGGCCGCCGAAAACCTCAACACCAAAATCGACGGAATCATACTGAACGCTGGAGGTGGTGGTGGAACTGATCCAACCAAGCTCACGGAAGATGGTGTCATGTTCATCTTCGCAGTCAATGTGCTTGGACATGTCCACTTGACCGATCTTTTGATGGAGCGCGACAAATTATCCGAATAGAGCATCACGATCGGCAGCGAGCAGAAGATCAGGATGCCCAGGTACGTCAGCGACGCGAACAGCTTGCCCAGCACGATTGCGCCCGGCTTGATCGGGCTGGCGAGCAGCATCTCGTAGCTGTCGCGCTCCTTCTCGCCGGTGATCGACCCCGCGGCAAAACTCGGCGCCATCAGTGAAGCCAGCATGTACTGTCCGAAGAAGAACAGGCTGACTAGCCGCTTGGCCTCTTCTGGCTGGGCGAAGTCGAGCTTCTGCTCTTTTTCCAGAGGCGCGGTCACCGAGTCTAGAACAAGACTCATACAACAAGACTAAACCAAACAAGCATGTTGCTGGTGATGATCCTGAAAACGGGGAGTCGGTTCGATCGGTGTTGGAAAGCTACGGGATCAAGGGGCAGAAGCTAACCACCCTTGAACACCTGCCTTGGGTCTCGATACAGAAGGTGCGGCGCGCCAACGCAGTCGCCGTCGAGCGCGGCGCGCGCAACATCCCCGGCATGATGGTCGCCTTGCTCGAAGACTTGGGCGTGAACACCGTCAGGAGATTTGGCGTAGAACCGAAGGTGGCTTTGCTGTCGCACTCAAACTTTGGAAGCTCTGACTGTCCTTCTGCTTCAAAGATGCAATCAGCCATGAAGATATTTATGGACGCAAAAATCGACTTCGAAGTCGAAGGCGAGATGAAAGCGGATACAGCACTGGATGATGAGCTTCGGAACCGCATTTTCCCGCATGCGCGCTTATCCGGGGCCGCAAATATGATGGTTTTCCCAAATATCGATATCGTACTTATTTCTATTGAGCTGCAGTTTGACAGTGTCAAAACATTCATCTACACACTGAAAGGCCACTTTGAAACCTTCTTCAGTTTCCATGTGCGTTGTCAGATCGTCCACAAAACTGTTAACAATCATTGCCACATCTTATATGATCATGGAATTATTTTCTCGAGATTTTAATAACGAGTCAAAATACAGTTCAAACAGTAAAAGATTCAGTGGGCATCCTTGGCACACTCCAGTCCCTGCTTCAAATTCTCCGGTTCCGGGTCGCAGCGGCGCTGATCACTTCCCCATCGTTTTCCGCAATGATCACGGCGCCGGAATCGTGAGCCACCATCACCTCCATGCCCGTGCCCACGAGAGGCGCTTCGGCCTCAAGCAAAGGAACAGCCTGCCGTTGCATATTGGAACCCATCAGAGCCCGGTTGGCGTCATCGTTTTCCAAAAAGGGAATGAGCGACGCGGCGACTCTGATCAACTGCTTGGGTGACACATCCATAAAGTCTACGGAGTCACTGGGCGGGTGCTTCCACTTGTCTAATTATTTACACCAAGGTCTCAAATTTTGATGTAAGTCTCAAATTCACGCCAAAGTCTCGCATTTGAGGAAGAACCTGAGCAAATTTTTCTTATTTCCAAAAAAACAAAAATAAACCCTAACAGCCACAGAATCTTAATGAAAATCACACCATCAGATTCAACGTATCATAAACTCTACTGTTGAGGTTTCAAGCTTCTATATGCAAAAATGTGTTATTGTTTTTGCCAGAACAAAGATCATGGGTATGGATCAGGTGTGTAAAGACTATAGTCCGATCCCACTGTGCTTTTGACTGTGAAAGGCTGTTCTTTTAGCCATCTCCCTTGAGCAAATAAAAAGTTGCTTGCTATGACTGGGATGAGAGGAGTTTGTGAGACAGGACTTACAGAGAATAGAAACTAAATGGTAGGGGATAAAGAACAAGCTATAAATTCTGGGTTTGGGTAGGATTGTGCGTTGCTGCATTTGCCCCGTAAGGTTTTGTGCTGCAGTAAGTTTTTAGTCTGCAATTCGGTGTCGGTGCGGCCTGCCAGGTCTGAGCTTGTTATCACGATCATAATTTCCTCCTCTTTGTCGTGACCCGGACCATCCGGGTCTTGTGACCCGCACACATCACAATCACCGGCAAAGCCCCGGTATTGTTTGGGTTACGACAACCAAAGAGGGGGCAATTTCTGATTTCGTGATCATCAAGTGAAAGGCCGGCAAGGACGGATCGATACCGCCCATTGCCAGCCGTTCTTTCCTGTGAAGGCGAAAAGCCGTCCATTCATTATGCAATACCCGGCAAACTTATTCACAAACAATTAAAGTGTTTACAGTGTTTATAGAAATACGAGGAGGCGCCATCATCTCATTTGATCAAAGCACCGAAGTTATTTTCTGATTTTCCAGCTCTTTGGAAACCTGAATATATATTAACATGACACCCATTGAAGTTCCTTATTTGATGTGCTTTGATATGCAAGTCTAATATTGCAAAATTTTAATAGTTGAGGAGTATTTTATGGTTCTCTTCGATTTACCCGTCGAACCAGTTTTCAAAGGGTGTGTCCGGGTCGATACCCATCACCTCGTAAAGCGACGGGCTGACAAAGGCCACTGTGGATTTACTGGTCTCGGCCGCCGCATCGATGACGTCAAGGCGATACACCACGAACCCTCGCGCACTATGCAGAAGGGCGTCAAAGTCTTCGTTTACTAACGACATGCGTGCAACCTCCGATATTCGAAGATCCGCTCAGTGATTCACGCGGGGTTTATTCGGCTGTATCTAAACCCTGAATGTATTTTTGTTTCCAAACACCATTTCGCTCTATTGTTTTTGCATTCTTGTTTCCAAAAACAATTTCGCTCTATTGATGTTTTAAACTGGAGGGTAGGTACCCCACCCTTCCAATTGAAACCAAAGAGGTTGATACTAAAAGAGAAGAAAAATAAAAATAACAATGAATAGAATGAAATGACTTTTCTTAGCAGTTATTTTAAGAATTGGAGAGGGAAACGGTGTACCGAGTTAAACTTATACGCAATGGAACTTAAACGTTCTTGCTTAAGATGTTTAATTATTATCTTGAAGTGAAGCTCTCTTTGAATCGTAAACAAAGTTAAATATGTATAAAATACTGTAATTCAAACATTAACTTTAACTTGAGTACCAAGGACTAGGTGAGGCTTTTAAGTTTGGCTGGATAGTGAACTCAAATCTAATTTAAGCTTTTTGGTAAAATCTTTTTCTCAATCTAAAATACTGCGCATTTCCGTAACTATTTATTATCTTTACGTTTGACCCTCGCTTCATTACATGTTCAAACCGCTGGTATTATTTCTATTATGCTCTGTGGTTTTTACTTACGTAATAGCGAACTACTTGATGGCTGCTTAGGGACAATATTTATATAAAAAAAGGTGTAGTAATACAAATTTTCTAATAATTATCTACTTTCAAATTTCTACCGACGATGACAAGTTTAAAATGTTTTCTCATTTTTTTTTCGTGCCTGTTAAATGATAAAAATTAGGGCATCTGTGCATCACGATGCACCGCCACGAGATTTTCCCACGAAGTGAGGAACGTTTAGGGGCCAAGTCCTTTTTCCCTCCGAAGTAAACATGAACTGCAACAACAAACAGACGTCTTCTTTAAAGAATAATCTTAAACATCTTGCCAATCACGACAGAGGGATCATACATTGTAATTGCTTTCAACTAAATTTTGGGTTGTTTGATCCCCCCCCCCCTCCTCTTTGTTGTCAGTAAATGCAATGGATTCCAAAGTTAAAGAGAAATAAAGCTTTCAACCGCAGACGTGTTCTGGCGGAGGCGTGATTCATACAATTTGATGCATGCTGTTTTGTTCTTGGAACTTTCTGTGAGCTCATTGTTTTTTGGTTGCGAAACTTGTTAACTATTGAATTTTCCTTTTGTAAAAGTTTTGAATTGAGTTTTTCACCTTGTTGAGCTACTTTTGTTCATGAAACTTGTAGCGTGTTGATTTTTATTCACAGACCTTGCTGCTTGCTGATCTTTCTTCGCGGAACGCGGAAACTTGCTCATGGAACGGGTCGCCTTCTGATTTTGTTCTCAGAGCTGAATGCCGATACCATGAAACCGGGCAACGTCTATGCACTGAACGCCCCCTACAATGGCGGAACGCATTTGCCGGATGTCACCATCATTACGCCCGTGTTCGATAACGACGGAAAAGACATACTGTTTTACGTCGGATCGCGTGGTCACCATGCAGATATTGGCGGCCGCACACCAGGCTCTGCCCCGCCTGACTCAACAACTATTCAGGAAGAAGGCGTACTGATAGATAACTTCCTGCTGGTCGAGGAAGGCCGCCTGAGCGGTTTTTGGAGTGTTCACTATGGATCGACGGAATTAAGACTGACGACGAATTCTCATTTCGAGATGTGTCGTCCAGTTGCAAGAGATCAAACAAAATGCCTGACAATGAAAAAACGACTATTGGCTCGCGGTTGATCCGCTGGCTGCACGACTACTGGAAAACATTTTCGTTTGTCGGGCTGATGGTCGCAACACTTTTTTTCGCTGGTTCGGTCACACCCTCACTGTTGCCGCGTAACTATATTGTGCAGGGGCTGCTTAATCAAGTGTTCATATTGATTTTTAAAGAGAAAATAAGTATAAAATTAATAATAAAGAGTAAAAAAAATAATAATAGGAAAATAAAGACATTTCTTAGCATTTATAAAAATAGGTTATGATGAATTGTATTAAAATGGATTATTAAATTATGTTTTTGTAAAATTTAAGAAATCATAAATAGTTTAAAAATATTTATAGAAAAGAAATTTTATAAGAATTGGTATAGACTTGCTTTAATTGATCCATTTTTTATTTATATTGTTTGAAGGTGCTTTGGCGTGGTGGTGTAATCCAGCTGGCTCGTGCTGTCAGGAGTTCAGTGTGGTCAGGGTTTGAGCCCAGCCACGGTAGCATCACAGCCAGGTTCATGGTTTCGATTAGTTAACCTACTACTGAGATCCTAGCGACTGGTGCTAAACACCATTTCACCTTCACCTTCACTGTACTAGTGCTTATGTTCTTGATTTTATGAGCATTCAAAGTTCCCTATTCCGAAAAGGCTTTGACCCAAAAAAATGAAGTCTTTTGTTCCACAGCACATCTCGGACGAAATATAGTGGAACAGGCTTAATAGTTTTGCTGTTATGTATGGATTCCCTCTTCTCTTCTCCCCCGTTAAAATGTTGTTTCGAACAAAAGATGTCTTCCTTTACCACTAACATTGTTTTTGAGGGTACAGGGGGAGGCATTGGAGTTAATCAATTAGAAACACGCTTGCACAGGGGAGTAGTAGGTCTTACACTCTTTTTTTTAATAAGAAACTCGTTTATAAGAAACTCAGTACTTTCGAGATGGCCCGTAAAGTGTTCGCAAGCCAATTAAAATTTGCTGGCTCTAAAAGTTTCAAATCTGAAGCTCCAACAAAGCATTGTCGTGGTATTCTCAGTCAAGTTAGAGACAAGTTCAGCGTTTAAAATACTTGGTCAGATTATGGTCAGGTACTCGCAAATTTTCCATATGAGTGGGTTGCAGGTCGAATTAACTTCCTTTCAGTTTGCGTTTATATGTTGCTTCTGAATAATTTTGTACCATTTCTCTATTTTATCTCAAAATTTTGATCGGACGATTTTGGGAAAAAACGGGGCTTGGGAAGAAGCCTAGTTGCCCTCCAATATTTTTGGTCAGTTTAAAATGGCAGTGGAACTTTTAGTTTCTGTTCAAATGAGCCCTCTCTCAATACTCTAGGACCACTGGGTTGAGCATCCGTGATCTTTTTTTCTTCTAGAAAAAAGAAATTCCACATTTTTGCAGATAGGAGCTGGAAAACCTTAAGGTGGGTTCTCTGATACGCTGAATCTGAAGGTTCTAAACCGCTTTATATTTCCAAAGAGCGCTTAGAAGAAATGAAAGCAAAACTCGAGAGGATGAAATCCGTAGATCGCCCGGAAATTGCCCAAAAAATTTCCGACGCTCGCGATTTTGGCGATTTAAAAGAAAATGCCGAATATCATGCTGCAAAAGAAAAGATGCAGTTCTTGGAGCTTAAAATCATCGACTTGGAAGAAAAAGTTCGCCGGGCAAGAATTGTTGATCCTAAAAAAGTTTCTACCGACAAAGTATATTTGAGATTTAGTCATGGATATATCAGATGAGAAATACCCTTGTGCTATGCAGATAGATGATGAGGCTTTTAAAGCTTTTTCGATCAAGAGTGTTCCGACGGTAGTTTTAAGTAAGCCTGCTGCTATGTTTGATGAACAGGCAAAAGAAGCTCAGTTTGATAAAGTACAGGGTAACCTGACTATTAAAGCTTCTCTTGAGCTATTTGCATCTAGTGGGGATTTGGCAAGTATTGCTAAGGTGATGCTTAAATGAACAAATATCTTGTAAGTTTCTTATATCGAATTTTCCGCTGGGAGATCGGAAAATTTCCCCTCCTAATGGGGTGTTTAAACCTTTAGAATAGTTGAAGTCCTGGAGGACCTTGTCACAAGCCGGATATCTTAGATTTGATAGTTTATGTTGGTCCTAGACACGGGCATAAGCGTGATTTGAAGGTTTGAATCCCCCAAAAGAAGTTTCGTCAGTAACATATAGATTTCTGCCCATTAGACTGTCAAAGTTATAATTTGTTTTATGTGCTAGATCCACTGTCGATCGCGAGGTTTGTACACCCCCAAACTACGTAGTAATCGGTAGGGTTCCTGCATGTGCACGCCAGGCTCCTCAAAGTCTTCAATGGTATGTCCCCATTGATACCAATCCATTAACAATATGCGCTGGGGGTACGCAGGTTCTACAAGGAAGGAAGAAGCACTTGTAGCTATCGAAGGTTGTGGAGCAAAAGATATTTTCAGAATAACCGTTGCGTCATCCTGGTCAGGCGCAGACACACCGTAGGAATAGTGGGGAGAATAATAAATGAGGAGAAATCGATAGACCGATTCATAGAAATAGACAGCATAGTAAAATCATTAACTGTCTATGTTATATGGTAAGCGTACTTATGATGTTGACTGTGTTTGCGATAATTTTATGAGTCACTCATGTGACATTTGTTTTATATACAAAGCTGACAACTCTGCCAGCGTTTGAATGATGCAGGGAGCTTTGCTAATTTGATTTTCGCCTGCATTGCTAATAGCCACCGATGCAAGTGAGAATTTAGTGCCCGCCCTGGAGCTAACGCGCGGAGGCGAGAGGGAAGTGGTGCTGGAGTCCGGTGCCATTTGCCTGTTCTTCGCCCACCACTTCCAGCAGTGCTTGCCGCCGCCCGAGAAGACTGCCACCTACTACAACGTACGATTCCTGTGACGATGGATAACATTTGCGCTGTCCTCTTCCTCTATTGCTCTCGATGTTACCCCTGATGCTCCGAGCTACGCCTCCTGTTGCCCCGCCTTGATCCTGTCGCTGCCCCCTGCTGCTTGTCTTTGAAAACATGAAAAGCAGAGAGATGAGGATGAAACTTGGTGGGAAGAATAAAAACATGCCTAAGATTGTGTGACTGACATCACGGCACCAGATCCCCTCTCTTTGATGGAGTCGGGGGGGGGGACCCGAAATCTTGGAAAACATTTAAAGCAGAGATCAGGATGAAACTTGGTGGGAAGAATAAAAACATGTCTAAGATTATGTGACTGACATCACGGCACTGGATCTGCTCTCTTTGACGGAGTCGGGGGGGGGGGTACGAGAAATTTTAATGAGATGAGTCATGGCATCTTTGAAAAAGACGAGATCCATTCCTGAACCACGAATACTTTCATTATATTGAGCTAAATACATTCTCAAGCGTTCTTCTAATACTTGAAATGATGGAATAGGTTCGTAGATTTTCGGTTCATCGAAATCAGCATCTTCGGATTCATCACCAGTTGGTTCTGGTGCATCTCTACAACAGAAGATATGCTTGATGAAAAGCAAGAAAAGTTCATCGATCGAATACCTTATATTTCTGCAACGAACAATAGATGTACGTTTATAACAATCAGTGAAAATCATTGATTGTTTTTTAAATAAATTCTTATCGTTGTCCCAGACCTTCTTCGTAGGGCTATAGCATTGATAGGCACATGTAGAAAATTGTGTAGGGTGATTTTTCGTTGGTATATTTGGTTAGAGCATGTGAGTAGATGATTGATCTCAATTTTTGAGAAACAAATGAGTAACGCGTGTGACATCCATTTGGTGAAGTGTTCGCAGTTTTGGTGCCCTGGCGTAAGATTCGCAAAGCCATATTCGCCATTGCCATCTGTCGTGGTTGTGCTCAACTGATTGAAGCTGTCGTTTGGATCGAGCAGGTTCACAGTTACGTTCTCAACGCCGGGTTCGCCGCTATCCTGGATACCATCCAGATCAAGGTCATACCAGACAAAATCACCCAACGAAGCGTTCGTTTGAACCAAGCCAGCATCCACATCGAGGTTGTTTTCGCTCGCGGCGAGTGTGATCGTTCCAGTACGCCCCGTCGTTGGTGTCGAAATTTAAAAGGTAATGGGAAAAAAGTTGGTGGAATTGTAAGTTTGTTGAAATCAAATAACGATTTAGATGAAGAATTTACACAACAAGCTGAAAGGTGTTTATGTAGTGTTTCGAGTGGTGAAATGAGATCAATTGGAAATGATGTTGAAGAAGATGAAAGTATATATGAATGGGCACGTGATGAAATTATGAGTGCTTATGCTGGAAAAGTAGATTTCTTAGTTATTGATGAAATTGGTATTGAAGTTATTCTTTTGCAAAAAGAACGAGTTGTGTCAATCACAATCAACAAAGTTAATGAAGCATTCTGAAAGCAAATGGAAGCAAAATCACGCGCAATTACACTTTACCATTTTTTCCAAGCAACACGACAGATTCCATCGATGAAGAGCGTGCAACGGAATCCCTAAAAGCAAAATTATAAACAGTCAACAAAACTTTGTAAACAGGACTTACTATCAACTACAAATTGATATGGTCATAGCAGTTGGTTATTTTAGAGGTGTGAATTGGAATAGAAATAAAAAGCTGCAATCATGAAAACACCCTTTAGTGAGTATTTAAAAATCCATAGTAGGAGACCCGACTGGCACTCTCCTGTTCTTAAAAAATAATTGGCCTTCTCTAACATTTACTACCTATCCTCTAAAAAGTATTTTCGAAGTAGTAATCTCTTGCTACCCACTGAAAAATGATTACCGTTAGGAGCCGTACACATCGTTTTAGAGTCTTTTGCTCCCACGTACACATTATGGTAAATAACTAATTAAGGTTTCGTTGTGATGCACTTTATTTGGATGGAAGACTCCTGTATCCATTGTTGGTGTCTTCTTAAAGCGGAACTGCTTGTCCTTTGTGTGTTTTCTTGTTTGAAAAGGGCAATTTACCACCATTTTCCATGCAACCATGTAATTTCAAACAGCTAATTCCTCATAAATTGATGTTGCAAGAAAATTGGTTTTGATTTCGCACGGCAAGACAATGCCTGATTTCACTAAACAACCAAGAGGGATAAAACTCTTCAAAAAGAAAACGAGCATTACAGTTGAATACTTACTGTATATAAATGTGGCAGATAGATAGATGAGAATAATTGAAATACTAAGATGTACTCACATGATAACAAGAGATTAGCAGAACTGCACCAACAGCAGTTTTACGAATATATTACATCGGGCAGGCTGTACAAATTACGATTATTGCTGGAGGACGAAAGTGGCGATGTTGACGTAAATCGCGTTGATGAGAATGGACTCACACCCTTAGTACTGGCATGTGCGCTAGATGACGAGAGGATCTTGAGCAGATCGCTGGGAGGCATTCTGGTAATGACGGATCGTTGTTTCAATAGATCATGAATTGCCAATTTGGCTTCTAGATATGGTCCTCAAGATTTGCGGAATCTGGCTCCAAAATTGATTTCAGCAAAAATCAGATTTTTATTTTGATTAGCTGTTGACGATGATGGACTCTTCCGTAAGATAGTCTGTTTCCCAAACGGAAAAGCATTTTTGCACTACTTTTAAAGGGTGCGGCAAATGTTGTGCGGGAACATTGTCTTGACCTATGCTTGCTTTCATAATATTGTCAATGCTGAAATGACTAACAGATCATATAGCATAAAAAAGACTACTGAGATGTCTATTAGGAAGGTTGGAGAGATTTGACGCTTATATCCAACAACAGATAATATAGTACATGCATTATTTAAGTGTGTTCACTATTTTTGCAGGAAAAAGGTCAATTAACAATCACGTTCGGCAGACCTATCAAAATCACAGAAGGAGAATATTTGACTGTCAACATGCTGAGTTGAGTATGGCACACCTGTGTATCATTTCCTAACAATCGCTTTGAAATATACATCTGTTCTGGTCTACAGCCTTAAGATGAATGAGCATGAAATCTATGATAGTTAGAAATGATATCTGACAAAGTAGACCTGAAGAAAATGAAGTGGTGTGCGGTACTGACGGATAAGTAGAAAAAGACGAGAAAAAATTGCAATGCTTTAAGTGGAGGTAATATACTGACGTTTCGGGCCTAGCTTTTTAACGAAAAAGTAAACAAGGGATAGTTGTTCAGTAAGCACTGGCAGCGTTCAGCTGACCATGGTGGCGGTACACGTGCACATGGATGGACTTGCTGAGATCGAGCGGGGTCGATCACCACAGGACTGATAACTTTGAGGTGTGGTGTCCTCGCTCACTCGCTGCAACACAGAAGAAAAGAAAAAGTGAAAATCAGACGAAACCTGCTTATAACGCTCTCAAACGTGGGATAAAACGTCTCAAGCTGAAAAAGTGAAAATTCGGTTTCAAATTCAGGTCACTCGATGACGCCCGTAACACCGACGAGCACAAGATCCAGAGCTATGTCCGGGACATGGGCGGCGGCAACAAGCAGGTGCTGAAGGAGATCGACTGTCCGATCCGCGTGGCGGACCGGATCTGGGGCAACCTGCGGCTCGCCTACCGGAACTGACGCAATTCCGGCGCTCGATGCAGGTCCCGGCGCTTGATGTAGGTCAATGCCGGTCGATGGCCGCTTGGTAGGCTGTGAATGTCCCGTTCAGGGCAATCACGTTCCGCCAAGGAGGTCCAGCACAATGTTGGCGCCGGAAAAGTTCCGGAGCGGCTGAGGGCCCATGAAGTTCATCAGGATCGTACCGCTCGCCTGGTAGTTGCCGACGGATGGGCCACTGATGGCAAAGGCAATCTGCGACTGCTTGGCGTGTACGGTCGTGATATCCTGGTCAATGTTCGGCTCGTTGGGGTTGAGGAACACGACCACCGCCTCGCCTACATTGGGCTCCTCGGAATAGATGGCTTCGCCGCGGATCCGCCCGAAAGGCACGATCTGTGGTAATACCGATCTCTAAAAAAACATGTGTATAAATTTGCATGCTCGCATAGCTTGAAATTCCCTGGCTCTTTTGTGGTGCCGTTAAAGCACCAACCCAAGCCCCTAAAGGACCTGCAACCATACTTGTTAACCACCAGATACCCATCACAAAACCACTCATTCTTGCGGGGCACAGCTCCGCAACCATCGCCAACCCCAATCCAGAAATCAATAACTCACTCAGTGATTGAAAAAAGTATGTAAAAATCATCCATACCTACAACCTAAATCATATCTTAGTTCACATTTCTTTTTGCTATCTTACCCACGAGAACCGTCTGAGCTGTCGTAAATAATCACAGTCCGAACCTTTTCAGATTCATTTTCACCCTCAGTGCTGTCTTCTCACCAAATCTCTTCATGTGTCCCCAGGGCATAACTTACAACCCACACCCTGAGGGCTGTGGGGGTGTGTGTGTCATGTTCAAAAGACCGGAAAAAAATTCCGGACCTTTTAATTACAAAATAGGTATCTAAAGGGCCCGCCAATTGATTTTTGAACCCTTCCGTCAGTATGAAGCCGGTGCCAAAAAAGGTGGCACCGGCCTTGGTTTGAATATTGTCAAAAAGCAACTTGCTTTGATGGGTGCCGAAATAAAAATGGAAAGCAGGCAAGGGAAAGGAACCCATTTTTATTTTTCAATTTATCTCCCTCGAAGTGAAGTTGTTGAACCGAGCAGACAGGTTATAGATGGTGACATTGTGTCTATCTCCAAGGAATTACATATCAAGGCACTGGTATAAGTCTTGAAATAAAATCAAAATGGAGGATAGACCCTCCCCCTTCTGATCACGAGAATCACTTGATATATATTTTTTCTGATATAATCTTTCCACAAATCCTTATATTTAATGTAAACTAGTATTAATTAGAAGAAACTTGTTGGGGTATTATTATTTTAAAGCTTATTAATAGATTGATTAAACTGAGGCATTTTATTTACTAGCTTAGATGTGTAACGTGTTTATTTAATGTATTTTGGTATGTTACTTTTTTTTATCCAAGTTGGTCCAGCATTTGCGACAGATTTTACTTGATTTGCGTTTGTTTCATCAGAAAATGTTAAAGTTGTTGAATGTGCATGAGGATCATAAACCATTCTCATTTCTTCTTTTTTGATTGCATGATAAACTTGAGTTAATAACTCCTGTGGTAAATTTTCACCTTCATTAATATTTCTATTATTTCGAATAAATTCTTCCAGTTTCATTTTTTTTTCAGGAACAATTCCTGGATTGTGAAGATCTGTATGTAGCATTATGAATGCACGTAGAAGTTATTGATTTTTAAAAATCTCAGCTTAAAAATACATTTAGGGCAATTGAAGGGGTGAGAGACGTAGATGGCGCTGGGGGATCGGGAGTATCGAAGTAGGTCTGATTTTGCAAAAATGAAGGAAGCGGCTGTCGAGGGTCGACCTATCTCCCTCGGCGCTACGTCTAAAATGCTCAACGGCATGGAATCCGTAAATTTTCCCGAATGCTATATTTCAGGCGATGACGTAAGAGAGCTATTAATAAATTCTGTATTTTCCGGCAAAGGCATAAAGGAATCAAGTGGTGTGCTCACATCAACTTGGAATAGGGTTGATTGCTTGGATTAGCCCTAGGCTATGCAGTGGTCCCTATGCGCCTAGCGCCTATGTGCCTATGTATGTGCCGATCAACATCAACATCAAAAACAACACTTAACTGAGCTGTGACTTGTAGACAAACTTTATATTATATTAATGTTTCTATTTTGACACAAGCCAATCAAGCTAGATAGATTTTACTATGCGGTCTGGATTTCCGATGGTACGGAAGCGGGGACGATGATGCTCGCCGATATCAATCCGAATGGTCACAGTCAGCCGGAAGACTTCAAAGTGATGAACGACAAGGTATTCTTCGTGGCGAACGACTCCGGCCTCACAGGCCAGGAAGTCTGGGTCACTGACGGAACGCCGGCCGGGACGACTCTGGTCGCCGATCTGCGAGCGGGCGCCGCGGGCTCCACACCGAAAACGTTCACCGTCTTCGGTGATAAGCTCTTCCTGGTCGCGTTATTACACTTTCCTTTAAATACACTTGTTATTTTATACTGAGCCATGTTCTTTTGTAATTTTTCATTCGTTATAGATGTAATCCTGGCAATTCAATTGCATTAAGTTCATTTTGTAGCGTTGAAAACTATTTACTTACTGGTTTAATTCTGTCGTATCTTTCTTTTTATTCTATAATTGGATTTAACCTAAAAGAAAATAAACTTCTTTGAAAATTTTTAGGTATATCTCTAGTTCAAATTACAAATTATAAGTTTTGACATGCTGACAGGTTGAATCATCGATCATCCGAACTTGCAAAGTTACCTTCTTTAATAATACTTGCCAAAAAAAAGGGTCTTCTGCTATCTAGTTTTCCTTTTCATGGTTGCAAACTTATGGGTGACATAACTTAAGTCAGTTTTGTCTCACAGCTCGGAGATTAAGTTGAAACATTCAGGGAAAGCGTTTTTTTTCGGGGGTTGAGGGTTGGGAGCTTCAAATTTTATGTTGAGGAGAAGGGGGTAAAAAAAAAATTATCTTGCACTGCGACATGTGAAGATTGCAGCCCTGCACCCCTTGGAGCTGTGCTTGCAATGATATGGTGAAACAAATCAAGTGCAGCAAGGCGAGACTCCAGCTGATGACGGTCTACGGCAAAGGAGGCAATTGCTAAGAGGGTTCTGTTGAGGACAAGCTTGTGTGCCCTGCTTCCATCCACACTGCTATACTGCTTGAAGCATTTGAATGCACTCGTGAGCATTCCTCCACTGCTCTCATCATGTGACCCTCGCTCAAGTATCGATGGTCAGTCTGGCAATGGGGATCAATAGAAAGAATTTCAACAGGTCTCGTCTTGCACGATATCGGTATGATCGAAGAAGGCAAGGTGTTCCTTGCTGCTGCAGATCAACTGGCGGAACGGCGACGTTGATGGCGGCCCGGCGCTGTATGTTGCGAACTTTGTAGAATGCGTTTTTGTAGAAGAATGTTTTTGAGAAGAATAGGCTGCTTAAGCAGGGCCGGACGGGGGAAATCAGATGAGTGGATCAATCACGAACATCTGGTGGTTTGGGGGTATGCGACAACCCTAATGTCGATGCTGGTAATTGCCAATTCGATGATTGGGGGTTGAGTGTCACCTTAACTACCGGAGTAGCAAATCCAATCTTTCATTTTCATAATTACCCAATAATTCAGGACAATGCTATCTATTGGGTCTGTGGTAACGGTGGCGGTGCTAGTAACAGCGCTAGCGCACTTGCGGAACGCGATCGACTTATGCCTGATAGCTGTAAAATATTCATCAACGATGCCTTAGATGCTGAGATGGGTGTGAAAAGGGTGTGTTTTCGCCATTACTTCGGTTTAAGGCGGCTTACATCTTCAACGGATTCGTACAGATAAAAAGCATGGTTGACAATTTGTTTTTTATATTTTTTATTATTTTTCAATATTTTTTTAATATATTTTTTAATATTTTTATATTTTTTAATAAATTTTTTTAATATAAAATATTTTTCAATATTTTCAAATATTTTCAATATTATATTTTTCAATATTTTTTATTTATTTTTCAATATGATTCATTCACTAACACAAACAACTGTAACTCAACTTATGTTATCTACATGCTACAATGTTCTAGATGCATTACCAACAGCAAAACCAACTGCCAATACATCGGACAAACAGGACGCAGACTACGAGACAGAGTCACCCAACACCGACGAGACATTGCACACAAACGACATGACAAATCGGAGGTTGCAGATCACTTCTGCAAACCAGGACATCCTTTAACAGACCTACAGGTACTACCACAAATACAAGACAGAAGAGAAGAGTGACACGAGGTTCTTCTAAATATCAAAGTTCATTAAGATCCAATCACCCACTCGTACGTTAAAAATACGTCATTTTTCCAATTTTTCGTCTCCCTCTTGCCCCCAGATCGTCGAATCGGAGAAACGACTGTTATAAAGCAAATTTGTGCAGGTTCCTGACACGCCTACCACTCTAAGCGTTTTCCAAGATTTTCGGTTTCCAGCATTTCTGTATCTCACCTCCAACCCCCTATGTCCCCGGATCCGATTTGACTTGTAAATGGTGCTGGCGGGCTCTGGCCGGGCGTTCAGCGCGGGCATGGATCTCAAAGACGATGCGGCCGCCAACATTTCCGGTCATGACGCCTGGCGGCGCATTCTTTCCGCCGATCTCGATTTCATGATGCGTTTCTGGGATTTCCCGAAGCCGACCATCGCTGTCACCCATGGGTTTTGCCTGGCGGCGGCCTGCCAACTGGCCATGGCTTGCGACATTACCATTGCGGAGGAGGGGACTTTCTTTGGCGATCCGGAGCTCAAGTTCGGGGCGGTCGCCGAATTCGATGGCGATACAATCGAGGATTATAGCGCGGCCGACGTTATTCAGATCACGGACCTTCTTATCGCCCCGGAAGATGTGACCCTGAGTTTCAATCTTGGCGAGACCACGGTCACGATAGACCATGCCTCGGGGACGAGCAGTTTTTCGGTCGCCGGTGAGTTCGTGGACTTCGCGATAGCACCAGACGGAGCCGGTTCGCTGCTAACCCTGTCCGACACCGCTCCGGGTGGCGGTACGAATGGTGAAATATGACCCGAACCTCAGCCTGTTACTTAAAAAGGCTGCTTTTATAAAGAAAAAAGTGTAAACTTATTATTCTTCTTATTCTTAAGAGGCTTACCCTCCACGTAGTTCCACAATTTTCTTGAAATCTCTCTGTTCATAAGCAACCTTAATAGCGTCACACTAAAAGAACATGATTATTTGTAAGACTCTTGTAATGCATAGACTAACTTACTACATTCGTCGTACTTTCCGCAGACAGCAACAATCACCTATTTGCTTGGGTAATGATACATTGGTCCGTGAAATTTCTTCTGAAGATTATTCCCTCAGAGAGAAAAACGACGAAAATCTGGATTTATATGCCATTTTGAAGAAGTAGTCTAAGCGACTACTTCCTGAGAACGACTCATGGTTTTTTCAATCCATTGGTGAATAATTAGATTCATTTGCTTGGGTTGTCCTTCATGGGGAAAATGACCTTCTGATTCAATCTGGAATAACTCGGAATTTGGCAATAGCTGATGAATCCTACTCGCGATCCTCAGCACAGGTTTTGTGGATGTTAAAACAGATGGCTCAATTCAAAGTCTGCAAGATGCGATTTATGCGCGCTCGTCTGGTGGCGGGGTTAAGGTCGATAGCACCGGCGATATTACCTCAGATGATAATCGAGGCATTTTTGCCCGAGACACTGGCGCTGGTGCGGTTGATGTCACTAATGATGGCAAGATTCAAAGCCACTATGAAGGGATTTTTGCGGAATCAAGTTCGGGCAAAATTACAATTGACACCAAAGGGGATGTCGAGGCCGGCGGGGTCCATCGACCCGAGCACCGCCGGGGTGATGATGGCGTGGGTGACACCGGCATCGGCGAACAACGTGCGTAGCTCGGGGCCACCGATGATCGACGGCGGCGCTACGACGAGTGTTGCGCCGGCCGAGGCGGTCAGTGCCCATTCGAGCACAGACGGGTCGAAGCTGGGTGAAATGACGTGCAGGAAGCGCGATTGCGGCGTCACCCGGTAGAGCTCGCGGGACTGATCCACCAGACCGGAAAGCCCACACAAAATGGCTGAAAACACCACTTTGCTGTGGGACAGTCTTTTTGGCTAAAATAAATGTCTATGTTAACCGTTGTTTTGTAGGACCACCTGCACCTTTAGGAACAAATGCGTTACCGTACGGAATTACTGCTTCTGAAACTTGAGGTTCAACGTGCGTATAGACTTTCGATACGTCTAAATAAACTGACCATCTCAGAATTTTCACACAATAGCATTTTAGCCTTCTTTTGGCTAGAATTCCTGTTTGCTTATTATATTTACTTGCACATCGCTTGAGGAACAATTGCACAGCCATTGTGCAACACTGGCATAACTCTTGTGCAACATAAGTACAACACGTATGCAACATTGTTACAACACTTGTGCAATACACATTTTTCATGCTTGCAAAACGACAATGAAATGTTTCAACAGTCCATATCAAATACATTTAGATGAAAGTGTTGCTTTGTGAAAAAGAATAATGCCTTCAGAAGCTTTTACAGCACTTGCAATGCTCTTGAAAACGTTTTAGCAAAGTGGAGTAGAAGAATGGTAAGTAGGTCATTTGCACGTTTATTCTATTTCAGAATTTCATTGAAACGAGAGAGGTCGACATAACCTATGAAGGTTTTGATATGCCTTGGCCTAAATACAACTTTGAAACGATTCCTATGTCCTAGCCTTTAGATTTGTAAAATGCCAAGGACAGCAGTGCCAAGTTGGATGTTAACTAATGTTATTGGGTTAACAGTATGTCTCTCACTGCTATCGTCAGTTATTTGCACGATATTGAACCCTTTATTTATTTTCTTTATGGCGATAAATAACTGATTCCTTTTGGGGAGCTACTGTAATTACGAATCTATTATCTGCCGTGGCTTAAATCGGTAAGTATGTAGCACAATGACTATGAGGAGGATTTGCTGTGGATTATCCCACTCTAACACGATTCTTCACTTTTCATTTCGTAATCCCCTTTAGAGTAGCCGGTTTAATAATGGTCCAAGCTGCCTAAGGGCAACACAGCTACACACGCTCCTCCTCCATTCGAATCAATTCTGCGTTCAATCGAATTTTTTATATAGCCCATTTGTTCAAAACAGACCAAAGATAATGTAACAAAAACTCCAGGGATAAAACAGCCCCCCACCAGAATCCAGGGGCAAGATGTGCCCTGGCAGCATGGTTATATAAACTTTGGAAAGAGCTTATTCGATTGTAAATCAGGATTTCTAGTGCTCTTCTCAAAAGTCAACAGTGATCGGAAAGCAACTAGCCCCCCCCCAGGCCCTTTTTCCCCAAACGCATCCAATCCAAGTTGAAAATATATCAATCTCGTTGTTTGTGCCTTCATTTGAAATTTATTCCCTTTGCAGCAGTTAAGGAGCCCCTTTGAATCGATGACACGCACATGTTTTTATTCAGTTCCTGTTAATCAGATTCCTTCATTTTTCTTATCAACTGATTTATGTCGTCAGAGAGAGTACCCAGCATCATCAGTGTTAAGTTTGGAATTTATTACAAAATCACTTTGTCAAGGATGTCAGTGAGTGCATGGAAAAGGGGGTGATATTTTCTCCGAGGGGCGGATCGAGGAGATGCTCGACGACTGCGACTACCCGCTGGGGGTACAGGGGCCGGAGGGTCTTACGGTGCTGGCCAACCGCGATATCTACCGGGAATGGCTGCAGGGCTGGCAACGCGACCTCGGCACCCGCGCCATGCACGAGGAATATGTCCGCATCCATACACTGGAGCTGCCGCGGGCCAGAAAGTTCCGGGTCTGGATCGAGCGCCGGTTCCAGAACGACAGCGGCGAACGGGTCGATCTCGACGTGATCTTTTCAGGTCTGTGGATGATCTCAAAGGGCACAAACTCCTGTAGCAACAAGACCCAATGTGTGATTCGGCCCATGGGTGTGGTTTTGTTGATCAACTAGAGGAGAGCATGATAGTCCACAAAGAATTTGATATGACTACCCAAAAGATAATGACGGAACCTTTTAATATAAAAAATGAGGCCCAAGGCTTCACGTTCTGTGGCAGAATATAATTCTTCTTCGCAGGATTAAGTTTGCGACTGGCAAAGCCAATAGGACGGTCTCATAGATTAGCAATAGTAGTAGACCTCGAAGCAGATAGAACAACTATTATCCACGATACCAAACAACAGCGACTAAATCGTAGACCGATGACTGCAAATGCAGATGATACGAGTTCTCACCCGCCCAGAATGCCAATCGACACGAAGACTGGATGAGGGAATCGCGGTCATTGGGGAAAAGATCGAAATATCTCGCAAGGAGGTGTCAGTTGCGGTTGGTGTCCTGTTGGCGCGATGGAACGGCGGTTGTGGATATGAGGGAGAGAGGGAAGAGAAAAGGATATGCATGGATGTTGTACCATCGTGTTTGAGAAGCTTTCCAACCAGTATTTGGAGATAAGCGCGTGGCGCAGATGCATAGAGAGTCAAGACGGTGCACAGGACAAAGTAGTGCGCCAAGGATCGATCTGAGGGGAGGAGGGAGTGAATGGATCAAATGGAGGATCAGTCTGGACGTATCGGAGGACGTACCTCGCGCTTTCTCCGCGTACATCGTTGCCTCCTGCAGCAACTGGCGCTGTGTCGCCGTAGAGTTGCGCACTTCTAATGCGCCATATTCATTCCCGTTAACGGTTTCTACATCAACATCCTGGATAACACAAAATTGAAAGTTAGATGGCCCTGTTGCATCCAACAGCTTAATTCCTTCCCAACTAGTTGAATCCGCCCTGAAAATAATCGGTCGATCCTGGGTACCAATTGCATTTAATTCGCCATCGATAAGCATTCTTCGCTGTTCGGCAAACAGCAGTGTTACGCCTGCATCAATCGTTAAGGTCGCTGTCGCTCGCGACACTCAACTGACCGGACGACCACTTGGAATCCTCCGAGACATAGGACGAACCGCCGAACATGCTCAACGCCAGACCGCCACGCGCCTTTTCTTCATGATAAGCCTGGTATGCATCTGCGGGCATATGGTTATGATCGCCCAGGCCGCACGCATGACGGGTAGACATTATCCGGTTGCGTAAGACAAGATGCCCAAGCTGGAATGGTTCCAGCAACGGATCGGTTTTTGCTGCTGTCATGCAACCGACGTTTGGATTGATCAGTGCGATCACGCACAGCAGAACTAACGAACGACTTACCGGCAATCGGAATTCGCGACTCGACATCATGAAACTTTCGACAGAACAGAACAGAGCGGTTTTCATTGTGTCCTGGCTCGTGGGAGAGCAGGATTCCCGGCTCTTTCACCCTCCTCGCGGCCAAAAATCAGCGTATGGGGCTGATAAGACAGAACTGCAGCGTAGCCTGACAGATGCCGCTTGTGAAGACTCGGCGCCTTGATGTGCTGCGACGATTTGGAAAAAATGAAATTCCTGAAATTTGAAGGCTTTGGGTTGTCAAATTCGCAAAATTGATTTTGATAAATTGATTCCGATGAAAAAAATGTAGAAATTTGGAATTAATTATGGAAATAAAGAAATAATTGTGAAAATTTGAAAATAATCTAAATTCTTTGAAAGTGTTTAGGCAATGTGTTCTCCATGAGCAATTTAGAAAAAAGCTGATATTCTTGAAATTTGAAGATTTTATTTTGTCAAATTTTGAAAATTGAGGGTCTGGAGGGATTTAATTCAATAGTTTAATTTTCTAATATGTGGAGTGTCATGTTCAATGGTCTAATGTTAAATATTAAATAGATAAACTTGAATGGTTTAATATAATGGTCTAATGGTGGGACATTGTGGATAGAAAAATGGAGAATATTGTGTACGATCATGTACGAAATATGCTATATACTTGTACGGAATCGTGTAGCTGTGTACGGAAATTTTCGCCGGCCCCTTCGAGGCCAAAGGGAAGTCTGTGCTGCATTCGGGTTTTTAACTAAAGCTAATTCATTGTGCAACTCTTGACATTCAGTACCTAGGGCCTCCTTATCTCGAAGTAGACATACTATTTCGTCAGCAAATTTTTCAGGCGTATCACCAATAAAGTAAGAAGATATTATTTGTAGCCATTTTTTCAGCTCATTGTTTAATCTTCTAATTTCTTCGTCTTTAATATTATCTTGCAAATTCAGTTCACATTTCGCTTTCAGTAGATCGTATTCTGTTCTCAGTTTGGCTATCATTTCTGAAGATGTAGGTGAGTACCATAACAATGAAGAGAACAATGGCTGCAAACACAAGCCATAACTCTGGGTCAGACGTTGTCCACGCCATGACGAGTGGGGAACAATGAGCGGTGAACCAAAAAGAAAAACAAACGTACACACACACACACACTCACTCACACTAACCCTCTCCTTCAACTTTGCTGAATCTGGTCCTTCCAAAGCCCCACTTTCCTTTGGAATAATTATTGTAACTGGTAATTATTGTGAAGGGAAAAGGAAGGGCAAATCCAAAAGGGAGTGATTTTCGATTCAAGAGAAGCCTCTGACAAAAAGCGCAAGCAACGCAGGGTCGTTATGCATTGAAGATGATCACTTCTATTCTGCGAATGTTCGTTGCAGTTGGGTGTTTACAAGTGCACTCGCAAAGATCCGTCGAGTTGTTGCTGTTCGATCGAGAGTTGCTTGTGGATAAAAGTATCGGCCTGGATCTAGCCGAGTATGTGACGGGCCTGCTATTCGAAAATAATGTGACCTTTTCCCGTTCATTTTCTTTTATATCTTTTCCTGCAACCCTATCTCGGTTTAGCACATTCTCAAAATGTTGTAGTCATCTCTTTTTAATTCTGTTTTTTTTTATTTTCGAGTTGGGCTGTTTTTAACTTGATTGTAATTTCTATTTTAAATTTTCGCCCCATTTGCACCTAAAGGTTTTGCTAACTTTTATGGTTGGAAGGGACGGTAGACATTCAAGAGACAAGCTGGTCGCTTTACAGACCTTTTGCAAGCCAAAAAGAAAGATTATTTATGTCATTTAGAAAAAATGTACACATTGATTTTTTCGAATACAAGATACTAAAAGGGCAAATGCACAAAGAGAAATAAAAAACTTTGATGCAAATATAAAGTATTACGAATTTACTAACGTTAAACTTATAGCACACTTAGGAATTTTAGATTTACATTTTCATAGTGTGTCTCACAAAAAACTGATGATAATTTTTCCATATTTTGTTCGAACTTTGTTGTAAGAGATTTCAGACCAGTTGTAAAATTTTCTGACTGCTTGTATTTTTTACCTTTGTAAACCCTGAATTGTCCGATATTATTTCATCGTCCAAAGGCGTATGTTATGACTTTTTGTCGTATGCGAGTGAAATTGTAAAACGAGAACTCAAGGTAAAACCTGTGCCTAAAGTTCACCGTACCCATAGCATTCATGAGAAAACGTATGATTTCCGAATATCCGCTGTGAACTATGCCCTGGCAAATGATGATGGTGCGAATATTAAAGACTACGATGAAGCTGATATTATACTTGTTGGTGGACGAACCAGGTGCGCTTCACGAGCACCGACGCCTTCACGGTCGAGCCCAAGCGCGCGACCTCGGGCGACCTGATCAACATCTTCGGGCGCAACTTCGACTACACCCTACCGGGTCAGTTCGCGGTGACCTTCGGCGGCGTGCCGGGCACGATCGAGTCGGTCGCGCCGCGGGTGGTCACCTGCACCGTGCCCGTCGGCGCCCTGAGCGGCGACGTGGTGCTGACCATCCCCGGTGGTAGTAACCTCAACGTGGCCACGCTCAAGTCCACGCGGTCCTACTTACAGAATTAAGAACTGAGGCTACTCTTTATACAGATCCTAAACACCATGAAAAATGGGCTGTTTTCCGGGCGGCAAATAAACCGTTTAAAGTCCTTAATTAGATAGGTGAAGTGAGCTATCAGCCCATTTAACGGGCATAATAATGGCGTGATAATTGTGTGACGTTCAAAGTTTTAGACCATTAACCTTTTAAACTTTTCAGGCAAGATGTGCTCTCTCCCATAGTCGAAATAGACGGTGATGATAGGTTTGTGCCGGTTAAGATTGAAACCGATGCTCCAGTTCTCGCTGAAGGGCTTCAGCTTGATCGCTCGTAAGCGTCTCAATTATCGTTCTTAGTGCCAGTTTTGGGTCGGAAATGATGTTCTCAACGTCAAGATCTGACTCGTCAGACAAGCCGAAGTGCTGAACGATCTCGTGTATAGTTCTTGCACTGAGTTTGCGGTCTGATTCAGTTGGTGAATTCAGAAATTTTGTAAGCGTATTTGGCGAGAGGCCTCCGCATACGAACTATGAACTTCTCTAGCTCCGAGCAACATTCTTTAAATAAAGGCAACAAATAATATATTGTTTTTTAAGTAAAAAACTATTGATGTCTTGTCTCAAAAAGCTTACCTATTCAAGTACAAGCTTGACTCATATAGCTTGCTGACGTCATTTTCCGCAGTTTCTGCTCTGTCAAATATGTATGTATGTATATCGAAAACTGATCCTAATTCAAGGTTCTTCACGCATATAATATAAATAAATAAACTTCAATGGCCATGACCTTGCCGTCCTCCCGGCGCCGGCAGAGCCAGGTGCCGTCTGCGGCGACCGAGCAGACGTCCGTCGCGTCGCCCACGAACCAGACCGCGAGCGCGGGGGCGCCTCCGGACGGGTAGACCTCCACCTGCTTGCAGGGTCGGGTCCGGCCGTCGGCCTTCGACGGCGCCGGAGCCTGCCAGACGACGACCGAGCCGTCCACATGTCCGGTGACGATCATTCGGCCGAACGGCTTCACGCCGAGGCACGTGATCTCGTGAGTAGTTTTGCTGCCCTTTTATAATTGTTTCCATAACATGCAGAATGGAGGGATACTGAACTATATTGGCAACACTGTGAAAAGAACAGGCCATTGTTAGGCAGTCAGGGGCGCCCTTTGAAATATTTATGGGCCAGCCAAGCTAGGTTGGGTGATAACGCCTTCTGGACTGAAATGTTTGGGCCTCGAACCTCGAACTTCTGTCTTGTTGATGCTGGGTGCAGATCATGTAGTTGTGGTATCGTGGGGCTGATGTTTTACAGGCAGATTTGCGACGTCAGTCACAGAATTAAGAATCGATGAATCAAATCCAATGTATTTTTGGGAAACATGACAATGATTTGACTATTTTTACAACACTTCTCACTTTTCCTTTTCATATTACATTGCGCACTTTCAAATAAATAATTTCTCTACACCTGCTTTCATCGTTGCTTCTGCATAACTCACGTCAGCGCTTTAGTATATCGATGTGATGAACTCTTGTTCTGAAAAGGGCAAGCAAATAATTTCTCATTTTATAGCCCCGCCATTTTTCTTTACAAGCCCCACATTGAATTTAAACACAATGCTCAAACTTAAGGAATCTGGAGCGATTTTACTACAGCTAAGAAAAGTTGAACATCCCAACCCCACTAAACCACAATTATTCGAGCTTAAAATACCTGTAATCATTCCTTGAGTCCTCGCGGAAGAGACCAGCAAAAGAAGTATTTTTCTTTTTGTCCACCTTTTGGTAACCAAACCTTTAGAAACTTTGGAAACTATAGCGATATTGTATCCCGGATGGCTTCGTAAGCGCTACTACGGTAGATGGCGTGCAGGCCGGAAAGGAATTCGTAGGGTCTGACATAGAATGGGCCGGTCTGAGGGATTGCTTCCGGATCATCCAGGGTGAGGAAGAGGGAACCGTTGATTTCGTCCACCTCCATGATTTCACCAGACCATGCCGGATCGTCCGTGTTCGGAAGCGTTTCCAGAGAGCCGGTCGCGGTGTTGATTTCCTGGGTGACCGAATGGGATGCAAATGCTTTGGCGCCTTACTGATCGAGGACGTGAACTTCCAACTCGCCGAAACGTTTGCTGAAGTCGATAAGCTGCTCGGCCGTCATCTTCTGGTCCCGGAATACCAGTACGGAATGCTCGTTCCAGGCGTCGGTCAATTTCCGCATTTCGGCATCGTCGATCACCGTCGATAAATCGGCGCCGGTGACCGCCGCCCCAATGGGACCGTCAAAGGGTTCTACTTCAATAGGCATTGATCAATCTCCCAAATGGTTGAAACCGGCCCTATTCATTCTTTTGACTCGCAAGAGAGTAGAGATCGATTCTTTACGATCTTAGAGGGCGGTTTTCAGGCTGGATTGGATGCAGCTACTGTGCATGGCAGAACGGTAGAGCAGAGGTACCGTGGACCAAGTCGCTGGAGCTTTCTCAAAGAGGTGAAGGAGGCATATCTAAACCGGACAATTTTGGGCAGCGGAGATTTGTTTACGGCCCAAGATTGCTTCGACATGATCGAGCAAACAGGAGTGGATGGCGTAACCGTTGCCCGTGGTGCGATATCCCTTTTTCGGGTCTGCTCTGCTTTGGATCCAATCAGACGTTACTGGGACCTCTTTAAAGGGGGCTACAAGACTTTGGTGATCATACGTCTAGAATATAAGGTGAGGTGATCCAAATCGCGGAAACAAAGATTGCTGCCCTTTCGTAATTTACTAAAAAAGTTTTTCGACTGATAGTAAGGAGCAACATTAAATCTTGAATCGGACAATTTTCACGCTTGTTTTTTTTTTATTTAGAACTTGTATAAATGCTTATTATTAGTTCTGAATGAAATCTGAGTTTCCAATTAAGGAATATGGTCAGTATGTTTTGAAGCAAAGAAGTCCAAACAAACAAAAATTATATTAGGAATCTGAGATGAAAGCATACAGTTCTAGTCCCATGTCAAGAATCGCCACAAAGCAGACAAGAAATGTTCTTGAATTTCTGAAATAAAAACAAAAATTTGATTCATCAGAGCCCTTGTTTAGCGATTAACAGTCTTTGGTAACTTGCAATATAACAAGCTATGGCCGTCGCTGAACCTTTGTTTTTGTGCCTTCTGGCTGCCTTCTGACCTCGATGAGATGGTTTCTGCAGCTCTGCAGTCGCAAGCTTGATTTGGTGATGGGATTTTCATGATTAGATCTTTCAAGCTTGAGTAGCGTCCAAATTAGGTGTATGTTTTGTTCGGTGTCTTTTAAGCAGATGTAAGATGACAAAGAATGGATTTTGAAGCAATACACCTTTTCAACTAAGAGCCTCGTTTTGAAAATTTGCGAAAATTTGTTCGTACAAAAATGATCTGGGAGCAGGTTCATCGCGGCCTAATGCCCCCGCCCGAGACGACCGACCCGATGGGGATGGCGGAGCCGACCACCCCGTACGAACGCGTCGAGTCCGACGGCATGACGTTCATCCCGTTGCCCGATCTCGACGACGAGTCGTCGCGCGAGACCGTGCGCAACTGGCTCGCGTGCGGCGCGCCGGTGGTCGAGCGGAGTCAGCCGCGCGAGGACCGCGTCCCGAGCGACGTCGGCTTCGAGGTCGCGGCCTGCGAGCGCTTCTTTAGGGTTAGGGTTAGGGTTACCCTGAAGAATTCCTGCATGGCAGGACAAAATATTGGTTATAACATTAATTTTTGCATATTGATGTCGTTTTTGTCGTACCTGTCCTCTATTTTATATAAATATAAAGCAACTAATTCAAACCACCTGCAAACTAAAATAATTACGTTTACCCCCTAGAATCGTTGGTTTTCTTTTTGAAGCTGCCACATAAAAGCAAATAAAGTTATTAAAATAAGATTACTTAGTTACAAGTTTGCTTTCCAGAAAAAGCCGATGAAGAACCAGATACCCTTCCAGCAGGCCCGGAGCTTCCGCCATGACCGCATGGAGGTTGGGCACGACGCCGAACGTAGCCTTTGTTTGTTCGAGCAAGGGTTTGCTGCGATCCGGCGCCGTTTGTGCCGTGTGGATTTCAAATTCGGTCATGAAGATTGTCTCTTGTCAGTCTGAAGGTGGGGGAATGTGCTGCCGTTGGCTCTATGCGCTTCAAAGCGTTCAGGCGGAGAGTTCGATGGATTAAGAATGGGATTTCTACTTATACTAACTAAACCTTCCACCCTCTGTGTTTGCGGCAACAGCTCCAACTATCTCCAGGGCTGGCACTGGCCTTACTTTTCTTAGTTATCCAGCAGACAACATAATCTTAAGCCAGTAAATGCAAATAAATGAGATGAAAGCAGCAGGAAAACCTTTTCTTGAGATATTATCAATCTTTCCAGGCAACACGAGCATATCACTGAGAAACTTCTTTCTTGCTTTGCATTCTTTTTTCTTCTCATCACCACGAAGAAAAAATTCACCAGAAAACACCTCATATCGAAGTCTGCAACCGCTCGAGTAATAATGCGAGTTAACTAAACAAGATGCTTCGATCAATATTTCCACCAGGGCTCAATAGCACCAGCTATTTTACCTGTTTGAATCAAACAACAGTTTCATAACACGACATCACTTTGCAAAGCTGCTACTATGTCCCAGTTATCGTGATGCCTTGATCAACAAAGTTGTTTCTTTGTGCCTTCAAACTTCCGCCGAATTATATTTTGAAAAATGAAAATTTTGTGTCTTTTGTTTTTAATCTTTTTACGCCAACCTCTCAAATGCCCCCCCTCTAAATTTTGGAAAATATGTTGTTGTTTTTCATTTAAAAAAATGAAAAACTTTTTCCTCCTATATTTTGATAATTAGGGCCACTGCTTACAATCAAGTGAAAAAAAATATGTCAGAACTGAAATTTAAAATGCTGGACTTACCAGGATACCGGATTTAGCAAGCTGCTGTCCCGATTTGAGATGTCTGGAAAGAATCCACTGGGTGCGCCAAAATAAACTATGCACGTTTGGCAGGCCACAATAAATTGTACATTGGACCAATTTTGAGGATTTATGACTTTATTGTTAGATGAAAGCCTGAATTAGATACTGGGAATTTTTGCAAAGTTTTTCTTTTTCAGTTTTTAGAGCAAGAAGCGAGTTTCTTAAAATCTTTGTTTTGGAAAACACTGAAAACGACAAAAAAACATTGGTCAAGTTTGCTAAAGAATCGACATGAATGGAGAGGTGACTTAAACAAAGGTAAACATAACTAAAAAAAAACATTTTAGGAAAACGCTCACGCCATCATTTTATTGGCATACATCTTTCAATACCCAAAATCCTGATGCGACTATATGCAGACTCAATTTAGTGACAGGAGTTGCAAAAAATCAAGTAAGGTTCAAAAATAAAAAAATCAGAGTAGCTTTGAGGGGGAAAGGTTCGAAGTTGACTGTAGTTCAACTTTACTCAACTAAAGTCTAAAGTCTGAACGCCTTCAAAACTTACTTACTGATGTCTTCGATAAAGAACGAGGCCCAAAACGTCAGTACATTGTCTCTACGTAAGCAATACTTTTTCTTGTCTTTCAGTACTTTACAGACCTTAAAACCTTCCATTTTTGAAATGATAAATACATCCTTTATTGCCTAAATTGTAACATTAAATTTTCTTTAAGTTTAGCAATGCTTCTCGAAGCTGGATCAGCTTTCAAAGCTTCGAAAAATTGAACTTGTGCCCACAACTCTGCCCTGTCTTGCTGGAATGGCACGCGCCTGCACTACGACCTGCATACCGCGATTCGCGGTTCGAAGATCGAGCAGTTCGCCCTCTACCCCTGGCAGGAAGGTCGCGCTCATTCGCGGCGAGAGCTGGAGCGTCTGCGCGCCGCCGGGATCGAGGCCGTGCTGCTGCAGAACAAGCCGTCCATCACCTTCAGTGCCTACACCTATGCGCAGCTCGGGGCCGAGGCCTTTACCCTGGAACTGGGCAAGGCGCGTGCGTTCGGGCAGAACCAGCTGGTCAATCGTGTTCACCGCGCTGCTGGGATGGGTGCTGCTGAACGAAAGTCTGCAGCTCTACCACTGGCTGGGCGCGGCGATGATCTTCGGCGGCCTGCTGCTGGCCACGCGCCCTGGCAGGCGTGCCTGAGGAATCAGCGCCCAGATGCTGGGGGCATTCCGTGCGCGCAGAGGTAGGCAGCGTGTCAGTCCGGCTTGAGCATCACGAAGGCCTCACCATCTTGGCGATCATGCATCAGGATGAAGCGCTGCCCGGCGATCACCATCTTCAAATGGAAACATTGCATGCAAGGCAATGGCCCCTGGTAATGTGCCTTTGACTCTTGTTCTGATTGTCCCAAATTGTTGACACCCTAAAATCTGAAATGGTTTTCATCAGGCAGCTTTGAAAGCATTCTGCTATCTTCTATTGCAATTTCTAGATATCGTATGCTGCTGTCATCTCTGTTTTTCCTACTGTGTTAAAGAGCGTCAATATCAACTAAGTGCTAATAAACTACATCTTGTCTTAACATAATACATCATTTATAGAACAAAGGAAATTCGTGGAATGCTGACGTGGACAAGTTTGACACGTGCCTGGAAACGTCCCTGGGGGCTTACAAATTTTAGTCAATATTCGTACTTTAATATTTTCCAACTATTAGGATCAATTCTTATATCAAGAAAAACTGTCAAATGGAGTATAACAAGCTGATGGTCAAATCAAATAAAACTCTTGCAATATTACTCGATCCACATCATTCTCTTTATTCTTGACAATCTTCACGTCTTCTAACTCCACGCGTTTGTCTACTAACCAGATTTTCTACCGAAGATTATCCACAACTACCCTATTCTATTGCCTTAGTGTGGGATCATACCTCAAATGGTTATGTAATTATCGCTGAGACTAAACATAAATTAGCCAATAAAGAGGAAAAAGTTTCCAAAAAAACTTGGGGTAAAATGCAAGGAACTTTTAAGAAAGGTAAAATATCTTACCGTATAGATGAGCCGGAACGTAAAACTGTCTGGGTAAAATTCACCACCAAAGTTTCCGACATTATGCTGGAGGTTGCTGAGCTGGTGACTCAGCTGTTACTTGAGTTAGAGCCGGAAGCGGCAGATGAAATCAAGCAAATGCCGTTGGCCGAAACCACCCAAGCACTGCTTGCATCCAAGAAGATAATGGCTCTGCTGGCAAAGCAGGGAGATGAGCTTGTGGGTGGTTTGACTCTGCATGAGTGTGCCGCGATTTATGCCGGTGGTGTGTTTGGAGAGATCTCTGAGTTATATGTGAAACCGGCATTTCGCTCGGATGCTATAGGTGGCTGTCACAACTAAATCACGAGTCGTTGAACTAACAATAGCAGCGGAACACATATATTCATCGCCATCAGCACCCAGAAAAAACACTTTGCCTGTTGTGTACACTTGATGGCCATCGCTGTTGATAGCTCTGGCTAATCGAAATTGGGCTGATGGAACTGAACCAGGCACACTTGATGGAGGTCCACTTGAGTCATTGAGATTTGCTGAAGTTTTTCCTTGTGGTAATTTCGATCGTACGATATCTCGGGATTTCGCTGCTCTGTTCACGTCCGTTGAGGGTCTTCCGATCAGCTGGACCATCAAGGATATCTCCTCCTCTCGCTCCCAAGGCGATGGAAGGTACCACCTCCACCACCACCTCCTACTCTGTTGCTGCTGCCGGTGTCAATGCTGATGAGCGATGATTGTGTTTGTGTGCAGTCCGCTGACCATTGTGCCGCACGGACGGGTCAAGCCACGAGAGATCGAGCGTCTGCAAGGCTCTGTCGAGAATCTGGTACATCCTCTCCCCTCTCTCGTTTGAAATAGCGAATCAGAACTCTGACTGCCTGATTGGTGTTGTTTTGATCAATTGGTGGCTGTGAAACTAAATTGTTTACCGAAGAGGCCCAATGAAAAGACAGATTATTTTTTGTCTACAAAGCAACAGTTTTTTTGCTTTGATGTGGATGGATTCCAGAAAGACCCAGTGAAAAGCAGATCTAGCTTTACCAATTCTACGGAAGCTGTCATCTCCATGCATTGTAGCACAGTCCTGCCACAGCAAGTGCTGCCACATGGCTAATAGAGAGTTTCATATCCATATAATCAATCTTAATAACCGCTAAGAATTTTTAAATTCCAAAATCAAGGAAATCACTAAATTGCTAAGATGTGAAATGGATAAAAAATTTAAAATAGCTGAAATGTTAAGATTTATATTGAGAACAACTGATGATGATGAGATATATTTCGTCATCATCAACATCATCAGACCTTAAATTAAAGCACAGCTATTATAAATATAGAAAAGGATAAATACCCCCTTATGGGTCAAGTACTTGTTCCCGCAATGTGACTGCGCTGTACACAGAGATGGCAATTCCTGTCTTGAAATCCCTGGAATTCCAGTTGGCTGCCCGTACAGATAAATACTCTGACTATGGTCGTTCCACAACACCAAAAGCAGGCTTCAAGTTCACTCCGACCAATACCGTCGCATTCCGTGGTACTTATGCTGAAGGTTTCCGTGCTCCTAGCGCGGCAGAGAATGGCGATAGTGCTGTAGCTGCATTTACCAACATTCCTAGTGATCCAGTACGTTTCTTATTTCCCAAAGCCTGACGGCCATATCAAGCATCCGGCTAGCTTTGACTTTCCGATCCTCTATCGCACCGTCAAAGGTGCAACCATTGACCGACTGATCGCACAACGTGACCCTGAACTGCTGGCCCCCTTTATCGAAGCCGCACAAGAGCTAGAACGCGAAGGTGTCAAAGCGATCACCGGTAGCTGCGGTTTTCTGGCGCTACACCAGCAGGAGATTGCCGATGCGGTGAAGATTCCGGTGTTTATGTCGAGCCTGGAAATTGCCAAGACTGTTAGTGATGAGGAGAGGAAATGCTTGATTTAATTTTGCAAAAGATTGAAATCTTAGGTCATTTAGTTTCAGTCAATTTGCAAGCAATGGACAGAAAGAAAGTAGCTGAAAGAGAAGCTCGAAATTGTGAATGAAGAAATTGATAAAGTCATCAGTAAAAATATAGTTGAAACGAATCACATGATCTTTGCCCTGTTGTGGCAGACCTATTGGGCATGACAAAAGGCAAAAAAAAGAATTTCTTATCTGAATTAAAAGTTAAAATTAGTATAAGGTTTGTCATCAAAACATTACAGAGTTACAGTATAGTGTGTAACCTAAAAAAAAATATTGTCAGAGAGAGCTACTGGCGTATTGGGTGAAGTTCTTTGCTTTAAATTCCCATAATCTTTGCTATTGTCTGTCTTATTCATTGGCATAAAGTAGAATAAAGCAAGTCCATAAAGAAGCTTGTTCTTGCCCACAAAGGTTCTCTTGGCATGCAATGCCTGGTTAGAAAACTTTCTTGGACAACGCCTTTGACCGCCTGTCGAGTCCCAAGCAGTACAACAGAGCTGCTAACAGAGTGCGCGAGCAGAGCAGAGATCGCGCCAGAGAGCGCAGTATCAGTCGAGAGCGCCGTCGCCGTGAGGACAGGAGTCGGAGCAGAAGCAGAAGCAGAAGCAGAAGCCGCAGCAGAGAGCGCCGGCCTGAGCGCAATGCTGAGGATCTGGGCATGGGCTTCGCCGACTCCGTCACCAGTCGGCTGTACACCACCAAGAAGAAGGTCAGGATCAACGAGCGGCAGTTCGGAGACATCGTCTGGTTCAAGTGGCAACGCAAGCGTCTCAGTCTCTGAAGATTCGATCGTCGGAGTCTGGCTTGGTGTCGGTTATCTCGACGACGAATTGGTTGCCAAGAAACTGACCATGATCGAAGACGAAACGATTCGCCAGCAGCTTCAGGCCATGGCCGAGAGCTTTAAATCGACGACTCTCGGAGTGTCATTCAACAATGACGAATCCTATCAGTCAGAAATGCAGATCGTTTTTTCATTCTAGGTTGCTAGCTACTGCTGCAACCCAGATAATCATTTAAGAAAAACAAAATATTTTTAGATTGGGTCCTTGAAAGCCTACGTGGCGTAGTGTATATCGTGTGGGAATTCTAGTCCGTTCGAAGGTTCAAAGCCTGCCTCAGGCAATTTTTACACATTGATCAATTTAAAGTCTTAAGCAAAAATTTTATTAAAAACTACTACATTAGATCCTATTGACTGACCTCCATCTTTTATGTAATGTTAGCTACCACTTCAACAAACATTTCCCTCTCTTTTTGATCAAAACCAGTAATCTTCCCACCAGGGCAGTAATGAAATCTTCACACGACCCTACAGCCAAAGTGAAAACTCTACTTAAATCCAATTAAAGGGAACAGACGAGCCTAAGGCAATGAATTCTAAAAATAGCCTATTCAATCACGTCGAATTTGAAAGAGCGTTAGTCACGGCACTGAGTCTCTGTACTGTACAATATAGTCAGTTTATTGTCCATTACCAAAAGACAATAGTTTGGACCTGAAATCTGGTTTCCGACGACAGGTTCGGTGCAAACATTCCCGATTCGGGATCTTCCCACCTTCATGGCGATGTAACTTGCAACGTTTGGTTAGTGTTTGGTTCCCTATCGTGCTGAGCAGTTGGGCAGTCTCACACCTGCCTTTGATTGTGCACACCCACAGCGTGCTCTGGTTTGGCCTATTCCTGGTGATGAAGGAACGGCGATGGGCAATTCCAACCACTGGCGGAAAACAAGGACCCCTGTATCTCGGCTTGACTCGCTTCCATAGCCGGGGTGCCAATAGAGTTGCAAGTGATCTCGGATCAATTCAGCGCTGACCCAGTGCAATTGGAGGGCGCACCGCAAGGAACCGTTGTCGACATTGGTGACATTGAAGTCGCGAGAATGACTAGCTCAATCTTTTTGGATGGGTTCGAGTAGGAATCTCCCGTTAACCTGGTGGTTGGCGGCAGACATGGCATAGCGGCTGTTTCTCCGTTGGATGACATTAACCAGCGTCCCCTGCATGCAGAGTTTCTTTCTTAAGGCATGTGGAGCGCTCTTCCACCCTTATTTATGTGATCGATATTTCAGGAGAAGAGGGGCGGGACCCTTACGAAGATTTTCTTACTTTAAGAAATGAGGGAAAGAGCTACTCTCCTAACATCTTAAAAAAGCCCTTTTTAGTGGCGCTAAATAAAATCGATAAAGGGAACCAAGAATCTCTTGATGCTTTTAAGAAGCGCTACCCTTTTGAAGAGGAGACCCTCTTTGAGATTTCAGCCCTTGAAGAGGCTCCCCCCTCCGGAGGAACTTGCGGTCAGCGACCGGTTTGCAGAGCGGGCGAGCCGTCGACACCGTAGGGTGGACCACGCTTTACCGATCCACCGTGACAGGCGCTGCGGTGGATGAGAAGAGCGTCATCCACCCTACGCAGAAACTTGCCGCCAGCGACCGGTTTGCAGAGCGGGCGAGCCGCCAACACCGTTGGGGGGACCACGCTTTACTGATCCACCGTGACAGGCGCTGCGGTGGGTGAGGAGAGCGTCCTGCACCCGCGTTGTAACTGAAATCGTCTGTCGCTCCGTAGGTGACACCTGGCTTGATGCCACCTCCGGCCAACCAGACCGTAAAGCACCGTGGGTGATGATCGCGGCCACCCTCGGGACTGTCCCATTTGCCTTGCCCTGCAACACTCCGGCCGAATTCACCACCCCAGATCACCAGTGTATCGTCGAGCAGTCCTCGTTGCTTCAAATCTCTGATCAGACCTGCGCTCGCTTGGTCGGTGTCACGGCACCGGGCAGTGCACCATGAGTTTATTACCTTGCTTCGAATCTGTACCTCCTATAATTAGTCCAAAAGTACACCCATAAAAAGTAAACCCATAGAAAACTAAAGACAAAATTAAGGCCTAAAACGGTTTTTCCCAAGTTCACAAATTGTCCAAAACACACCAAATTTCACCAATTCACAGGATGTTAAATCCATTATAGTATAATTAAACATAATACAAGGTAAGGTTTACCAAGTAAGTTAATATCTTATCTCAAAAGTATAACATGTGGTCTTCGAAGTTGAGGCCGAGGGGTTGCAGGGGCTGAAGGGCGACGCCGAGGCCGAGCGCGTGCTCTACCACGCCAGCGCCCTCAACCAGCTGCTGAAGCGCAGCTCGGCGCAGGAGATCTGCGAGCGGCACTGGAGCGCCTCCGCCCACCGCGAGCGCACGGCCCTCGACCTCGCCGTCGGCGCCTGGGCGCTCGTCTTCGGCCGCCAGTTCAACGATGCCCTCGCGCGCGTGCGCCTCGCGTACGCGCTCGACCCCCAGCTCGTGTGGGCGTGAAAAAAAGCTGACAACATTGCTTAGGTATATTTGTGATTTGTTTACAAGTCAAATAAGGTAAGATATAAGCAACGCGAGCTCCCCTTTGTGTAATATCTACAACCATGACAGTTGAAACATTTTCACTAGAAGGAATATTCACACAGCTCATATGAGAGTTAGCCTATATCAAAGTCAATATTATAAATGTATGTCAATATGCTTATAAATGAATGAACTTCTTGCAATCAATAAAACCTTCTCTAGCAAATAATTGCGGTGACTTCAAAAACGTATATCTTTTACCACAACAACTAAAAAGAATACAATAAACCATACGGTTTCTGTTCAATGAATCTTCATTTGCGTGGATTAAAGATCCAAGATCCAATCGACTAAAACCGCAATATCTAGTCAGAGGCGCAGCTAAGGGAGAGAGGGGGCGTTGTAAGGTAGGGAGGGTCCAAGGTGTTGGCACGCAGCGAAGGTGTTGGCAAAATTTATCTTGGAAATTTAGCTTGTGTGCATATTTATTGGTATGCCAGTAAAATTTTGCACATAATTTACGGGCTTCTGGTAAGTAGAACTTTATTTATTCGTTAATAGTTTGCAGTGTCCATGAATAATTGTTATGAATAATTGTCATTGGCATTTGATGCAGGGTCCATTTTTTTCGTTTGCAGGGAGCCCATGCGTTGAACTTTTTGCTTCAATTTGCAAACACCCTCCTGATGAGGTATGTTTTAATCAACTTAAAAGAGTTGCTTTGATTATCATTAAGAGCCATTTATTTAAGCTAGGCAAAAACATTCATGTCTATGTTGTTTGTGAATTTTTTTTTTGGATTTTTTTTTTTTACGACAGCGATTGCCCCCAAAAATCAAACGTACTTGGAATCGTGGCACATTATAAGCAAATGAAGAAAACATCTTACCATTACCTATGAATTATGCAATGTTTTTTTTTTTTTCAAAAGAAGAAAGGCTATTAATTTTTAGTATTTTAAGCAGAGCAAAAAAAATATGTTTTACTGAATAGTATTGAGTTTTTCCGATTTTTTTTTATCATTATCAGTGTAAGAAAGACGAGAAATGATTTTTTCTTTGTCGGATTTTCCATTGTACTCCACTGTCATTTCAAAGCATTGATCGTATGGCCTGATCGTATGGCCATTGAAGTCGTATGGCATATATAGCTCTAGAGATACAATAGAATTTCTTCGAGTGTGAACAAGCATTTCTGGATCTGATTTTTGGGAAGTTTTAAATGTAGCTGTACAACAGGGAAAACACTTAGTGTTATATTACAGAAATGTCTTGTATCTTCAAGTCAAAGACACAGACCGGTACGGGGTGCTGGGCCAGGATCCGATCACGCCGCGAACGCCGCGGGACCTCTACGGCTCCAGCCTGTCCATCCTCAAGACCCCGCGGACCCCGCGCACGCCGCCCATGGGGGCCACTCCTCGCGGCAACATTTCGCCTGTGGTGTCACCCAAGGGCGAGCCCAACGCCATCTGTTTCGAGGATTCGTTGGCGATAGACGACGCGCGATTTGACATGTCGATGAACCGAGACATGTCCTCTGCTTGTAGGTAAGGTGCAATACGAACTGAGTCCAATCTTCTGAAAGCAAAAGTAATGCTTAAATAATAGGGAAGATGCTAAGAAGGATATTCTACACATTTTGGTATATAGCAAATACCCAGCTGGAGTAAATAAAAATAACCCAAATGCTGTCCTTTTGATGATTAACAAGGACATGGATATACTATCTCAGGGTTTGACATTCAATCTCGGGCGAGGAATACTGTTTTCATATGTTTACTGCGACTTCAATAGTATGTCGACGGGGCCGTCCGCAGAACGCCTGGAACGCGGACAAGCAATTTACGCAGAGAACTGTGCCTCCTGCCATGGCGCAGAACTGGAAGGTCAGCCGAACTGGCGGCGCCGCCTGCCGACCGGTCGCATGCCGGCACCGCCCCATGATGCATCCGGGCACACGTGGCATCACCCCGACGACGTGCTGTTCCGCATCACCAAGGAAGGGCCTGCCGCTGTTGTCGGCGGCAGCTATGAGAGCGACATGCCGGGCTTCGGCGGCGTAATAATCAGAAAAATGTCAACCTCACAATCTGTTTTCTCGCTACTAAATGAGAAACGCAAACGAAGAATAAAGACACGTTTTTGCATTCGGTTATTTCTGAGAAGTTTAAACGAACAAGCCACGTTTCTTTGAGTCAATACTGTACATATTTACACCGCCATGACAATATGTGGCTGGTCCGTGACATCCGTGTGATACATATTATCATTCCTAATGGCATTTTTCAGATATTTGCATTATAAAAATCATTCTTTAATTCAGGTGGTTATGCGTAAAAAATTATACTCTGCAGACGGACAAGATATATGTCATGTCTATAATGCTACTAAGACCAGAAATATACAATATGATCAGTTCAAATCTAGTAAATGTGTAATTAAAGAAATCAGAGATCAGAAAGAGTCTAAAATTTCCAATTGCCTCACATCTCAAGGCTTCATCGTCACAGCTCTAATAAAAGATAATTTAAAAGTTCACATGGATTTATGGCACAAGGCACTTAATGGACTTCCTCGTAATTAATGTTTCGTCAAAATATTTGTTACCTACAACTGTAATTTTAGATACCTTATATTTTTTGGGTTGTTTTTGATTAAAAATATTAATCAAATCTACATTAATAGAAGTAGTTGTGTCTTGTTGCGACATTGCTGTATTCACAAATCCCACTCCCACAAAAGCTATTAATAAAACACGATACAATTTAAACATTCGAGAATATTTTACTGCTATTATTACTTGATGTAATTACAGCATACGAAAAAGTGAAGCAAAATAAAGGTTCTATTCCAGGCGAGCCTGTTTTGTTGAAAATTTTCATGCTGATCTTGATGGCCTGGCCATTAGTGATGCACTGTTGTCTGATCTTGATCCCATGTACCAGCTATTGTTACATGCTGGCAAACAGGCCTGGGAGGATGCGCAAACCGACGCTGTGGATCGACAGCAAGTTGGGCTGGTCATTGGTAAAATCGTGCTGCCAACTGATGCGGCCTCGGCACTGGCGGATGAGCTGGTTCTACCGGTTTTTGAAGAACAGATGGAAAAACCAGAAAAAAAATATAACAGAATGTAATATGATTAATTTGCTGATGACGAAGATGATGATTAATGGGATCCTAATGATGAAAAATTAATGAACTAAAAAGTAATAATTTAAATAATATAAATATTCATTAATAATTGTATATAATATAAATATTCATTAATAATATATAAAATAAATTAAATATATGTATAATATATTAAAATTAGGTTTAAATGGTTATTGGTCTTAAAGATATATAGTTTAATAATTTTTTGGCTTAGCGCGGATCGGTTTATTTGTTCATTATAAGAACCGGATTTTTGTATTTATCAGATTTACAAAACGGATTTTTGTATTTTGTTTTCTTGGCGGATCACGTATTTTCCAGATATTCTAAGACGTATTTCGGACTTAGTTATCGTATTAAACGGATATTGGGACCCTTGCCCCCCCCCCCTGCCGGTGCAGAGTAAATGACTGCGTATAATTGAAGGGAACGGAGGAAAAGGCTAAAAATGAGCGGATTTTTGTATTTGCTGGATTCCTGAATGATGCGGAAGTAGAGAACATTGCTCCAAAGATTGTGGCACAGCTTCGAGCTATACTCTAAGATCCTCAGCGCCTTGTCGATCTTACGCTCGAGTTGGCTGTGACCATTGATGTAGGAGAACATTTTGCCAAAGCTACATACTACTTGGAAGGTGACAGGCCCCTTGTGTTTTCATGCTACGAGAAGTAAAAGGCTGTCGCCGAGGCATGCCAAGCTCCGCACTTTCCTAATGTCCGCGCAGTTGCTGTATATTTCGAGAAAATTAATAGAAAATACTTCATGGTTTAAATGCAGCGTGTATAGGCCTGTTCTCGCCATCTAGATCGTTATTGGTATTTCTTTGTTATTTTGCACATACAGAATTGTTAGTTAAAAATGTTTAACTGACAATTTGCAGAAACATGCTATTTCTGCAGGAAATTTAGAAGGACCAGAAAAATAAGAGAAGATTCAAAATAAGTATAAAACACAATACAAGAATACAAAACACAAAATTCATCCAAAATTACGTGTACTCCACCTTCTTGCTACTATATTACTTGAGGCTCATCGTTAGCGGGAACCATTGATTTTGGGGCAGTATGAAGTTAGAAGAGCCCTTGATTCAGCTTTTCATGCCCAGATAATAGTTTAAATGTGTAAGCGAAATGCGAGTTCTTCCATCGTGCGATCACTGCGCGATATGTATAAGAATCTTAAGCTTCGTGTACTTTTGCAAGAGGGTGATCTAATTGAGAAAGTTTTGGTATATAAGGGAATGAAGCAAGGGGAAGTGATATTCCAGGTATGGATGGTAGAGTAGGAGTCTCAATGAAGTTATCAGGCTGTCTCATTAGAGCCCATCTTGATCAAAATTATATTAAGAGTTATCTTTGCTCGGAGCTTGAGCACTTCAAAGTTCCATATTTTCTCTATTTCTACCCTTTTGTAATGGGTATGGATATTTATGGTATATCCATTTGGATTCGGAAGTTTATTTCCAGTTTGTCAATAGTACTAATTGCTGTATTGTATTTATATATAAATTCGTGAGTTCGGCATTCTGGATGCAAATGTCGCAACCAGAGTCGCACCGCAAATGTATATCGCTTTCTTTGTGCTCTCGCTGCCTGCTATGCTGATGACATTCCTATTGCCGCTTGATGATTCTCATCTCGAAGTAACGCCTAAAGAAGCGGCCACCAAAAGCGCTTAAGTGATATTTATGTTGACCAGCCAAACCACGGACGATCAAAATCTCGGGCTATTTTCAAAAGCCATTTTGCCGCTCACTCTGGTCAACATCCTTGTGGGGTTTACATTTATGGTTGGAGGCCTTCGGTTTCATGAACTCGGCCCCAAGCGCAGACTGGGAAAGCCGTGTTTGCGCCATCGCCAGAAGCCCCAGGCAAAACCCGTCCCGTAGGCAACGTGCAGGATGGCAAAACAAAGGGGCAGAAGCGGTAGCGTGACCCAGTCTCGGCGTGCCTCCCAGACCGAACCGGCGAGGTTAGCGATGAGATAAGGCCCAGCGACAGCCAACGCCCACCACCACTGTTTGGTCATCAACGCCGCGCACGCTCCCCTTACATCCTAATCTATTCAAAGCTTCCCTCTTTACAACCTGCCAAGGAGTTCCAACTTTCTTACGACTTCTTCTTACCCCATTCAGAGGCGACCTGCTTTTCGTTTAGCCCTCGATGGATCTCCGCAAAGGATGAACTCCAGCTATCGTTCATCCTTCATCCGCAAAAAGCTTTATAGCCATCCCAACCTTTTTTTTAATAGTTCTGAAAATGAGATAGAACCACATTTTTTGTACGGCTTATTGTTTTGAATTTATTACGGGTTGGTCTGAGAAATTTCAAACGCTTGGCATCTTCATTCGCTCTCGTTTCTGTTTCTCGTTTAAAATCTTTCTTCAAATCTTCCTTGGTTTTTTGCTGTTAAAAGCTATCATTCTTGCAACCAGCAGGGCCAACAAACTTCTTTTTAGGTTTTCCAGCCTTTTGCCAGAGACTTTAGACTCTCAAGCAGCTCTAGCTGATTGTTGATCGTCATTTTTCGCTTCCTCAATCTGGATGCTTTGTATGTTCCAGTCTTTATGTAGTAATCTACATATTCAAGATATATTCGTTTGCATTAAATACTATTAACTCCAAGTATTAAAAAGGTTTTGGCTTAAAAAAAAGGCTTAGAAGAGCCTGAATCGTTTAATAGAATGGAGGATTTGAAGAAATTGGTCACAGGACGTAGCGCTAGCCGTCGTTACGTGAAGAAGACGATAACTGATACGGCGAAGATCTTGGCAGGAGCGGAACAAGATGTCGACAAATTGAAAACAAACAAGGAACTTGGGTCTCGGCGCAACCAAGGTCGGCGACGCAGGACTGAACCACCTGAAGGGTCTGACCCGGCTGAAAAAACTAGATCTCGCCGACACGAAGGTCACCGACACCGGGCCTGAGTATTTGAAAGAATTGATCAACCTCCGAACGCTTTACCTCCACCGTACGATGATCACCGATGCCGGGCTTGTCCATTTGAAGGGGCTGACGAATCTCGAATACGTGGGCCTCCACGGAAGTAAGGTCACCGACGACGGAATCAAGAAGCTAGCGTCCCGCTCTTTAAGCTAAAGTTTGACTCTTTCTCACAGCTCTACTTTTTAAAACAATAAAAACTTTAGCGCATCGAGCTGGGCACTTAGGTGGGGACAGCCCCTTTCATATATGTAGTAATATCTGTTTATTTTAAGTTTTAATGTCGCTCCTTGCTTTCTTTTAAAAAACCTTGTTTTTATTTAGTTTCTAAACGTTTTTGAATTGATGCAGGTTTTGAATTTGGCTCACCGTATATGAATAATTAAAACAAAATTGGCAGCAGACAAAAAGAAACGACGGGAAGCCGAAGCAGTGAGGAAGGCAGATGTGGAAGGGACCGAGGAAACTCAAGACCAAAAAGAGTACGCCGCTGGTGTGGTTTCTGGGACCGACAAGAAAAAGAAGAAACAAAGCGAGCTTGTTTTGGCACCTTTGCAGGGTGATAGTTCCCGTGAGGCGAAGTCCCTACATGATGCGGTTGGATTTATGAAATGGGAAACGCCTACACACAGGACAACAAGTGGCAAGCGAATTCGAGCGGTCCGGTTCGATCCGAAATCGGCACCACCGTCCGCTCGCTGGATGGGCCTGGAACTCATCGAGCACGATGCGGAACGCATGTACTCGAAACTGACCTTCGATCCGAAACCGGAAATGGTCAACTTCGGTGGTGTGCTTCAGGGCGGGTTCCTGTCGGCGATGCTGGACGACGCGATGGGATTTAATTGCTTCATTTCGATGAAAATGAAGAACAACCAGGCTACCATTGACCTGCATACGCACTATTTCAAGGCAGTTAACAGGTCTACTTTGACATGTTCCCGTGGGTGGCTTGGTATATCAAGGGGTTTGAGATATTCATTTGGGTTGTTCCTTTTGAATGTTCGGCAGTCTGGGCAACTTTACACATATTCTTCAATACATTTGGTCATGTATGTCCAAAAGACGATTGTTTTAGCTGTTTGTTTAACCTTTTATATACCAAAGTGAGAAGCATGAATACTTTTCAGGATGCTGAGACGAAGCCTCTTAGGGATTACCAATTGGTCTCCTTTGAGGGTCATGTTATCAGAGAGGGATATCAACACTGTAGATGAGCTTAATTCTGCAATACATTGCCTTTATCTGGTAGCAAAGCGCAAAGTCCCTGAAGATACAGTCAACCTGAGGAAATATCTCAGTGACAAAATGAATAAACTATTTGGTCCCAATTTAGGCTTGAATATTAGTGAAAACGGTATGGCCAAAATAAATTCCCTAGCTTTAAATGCATTGGTTTTTCTATCAAGAAGAGTCAAAATCTGTTCAGAAAATTCCCTAGGGCGCGGCCGACCTGACCCTTGCCACCATCGATCAGCAGCAGTTCGGGTAGCTTACCGTCTTCCCGTTTGATCCGGGTGTAGCGGCGCTGCAGCGCCTGCTCCATGGCCGCGTAATCATCGCCGGCAGCGACATCGCGAATATTGAACCGGCGGTAATCCGATTTGCGCGCGCCGTCGCGATCAAACACGACGCACGACGCAACCGTCGCCTCGCCGCTCGTATGGCTCACATCGAAACATTCGATCCGGGCCGGCATTTCCATCAGCGCGCCGGGCATGTATGCTAGGTACTTGTCGGTATCCCAGGTCTCGACCTTGGGCCGGATGCCGGCGTAGCTGGTGATGTAATTCCTGGCGTCGCCCTTGGTCTCGGGCACCGCGTAGCTGGCCGATGGCATCCCCGGAATGCCGCATTGCACACGCACGGCCTTGTAACCCTCCTGCACGTAGTAGGCGATGCTTTCCATCAGATCGTCGAGATCGGCGCCGGTGGCATGGGCATAGACCATCGCGCCTTCGTGGTCTGGAAGTGAATGATGGCACTGTAATGGATGAACTTTCAACTGAATTATCTTTGTCAAACTCATATTATGCTAGGTTGTTCTTCCATGTTTATGAGCCAAAGAGCAGTCTCAGCAATTTTTATCTGATCTGAAAGTTTCAATACCCATGAAGGAAGCTCATGTAACATCTTTAGAGAAGTACACTATGGCTTTTCTGTGACAGGCTATTGCCCATCACAGAGGATAAAAGAACATGGAATATGCACTAGGTATTCCAGGGGGAGGGGGAAACTGAGCTGTTTTACCTATCTAGTGGGAGTGATGGTGGGGGGATAGAGATCAAACTTTAATCCGGGTGCTGTAAAACCCTAACTATGTCTCTGTCCTAGGTACTTCGGTACTTAATAAGCAAGTACACACATGTATGGATAAATATGTGATTAAATGGTCAATAGTAGTACATATTTGTATGATTAAGATTGATTGCATATAAATGCATACACATATACATATTAATAATGATTACAAATATTTCAGGAAGGGTATAGGCTAAACTTGATGTCTGTCATTTACAATTTTAGCATTTCTGCTGTATACTGAGCAGTTGCAACTTTGACTATATTACGCCTGAAACTTTCTTTCGTAAATTCAAAATTTACTTATTTTTTTTGTATATATTTTTTCATACATACACCATCTTTTCCTGCCACACTTTTACCTACTTTCAGTTTTCAGTTTGGCTCTTGATTTTATTTCAGCACCTGATAATTGTCAGCAAAGGTAGGTCTGTTGGCTTCTTGTATCGCGTGCTTCAAGGGTTGTCGTTCGAAGAGATTGCCCAACGAATGGATCGTTCCGGAGGTGCTGTCCGGATGCTGTGGCTGCGAGCATTGGACCAATTCAAGAGACGATGCGAGTTGCCCGATGATCAGTAGCACCTGTGAAACGGAAGCATCGTGTGATGAATCGTTTCTTTCTGAATTGACCGATGAACAACAAGCGCGGCTGACCGGCTTGTTGGATCAATACCTATGCGGGCTAGAAAAGGGGCATCCGGTCGGTTAAATGGGCCAAATTTTGACGCCCAATCTGACAGCTCTGTAAAAGAGCAGATTTGCTATTCGTAGCAACTAGTGCCACCTTCTTATTACTTCTCAATTTATACAAGCTCTACAGTAGTATTTGCAAATGCGAATTATGATTATGTAAGTAAATATAAATGTTGACTATAGATTTGTATTTGGCATGGTTTATTGTAACATGGCTGAGCTATGAATGTGACTATAGAATCGACCGTTGCGAATATTGAGTCTTTCCTCTTCACCTTCTCGCAACTGTCCCACAGAGTCAGCTACTCCCTCGCGGGGTGGATCCTCCATCGCCACAAGCCCAGAAAACACCAATGCATCTGATGCTTTGCCATAGGCCAATGCGAGTACGCGAAGTCCTTCGGCTGCCATTCGCTGACACTCGGCGAGAACCTGGCTTCTATGATCTTTGCCAAGCTGGGACGCAGATCCATCCCGGACAACGTATGTCGAGCACTCATCTAGAATCTTCTCCGGCATACCCTTAACAAAGTGTAGAAACAAAATTGAGCTGCGAGATGGGTGGAAAATGTTCTTAAATCACTCCCTAGATTGTTGTTTTCAACCCCATGTAAGTCATCTCACAGAAAAACTGAATCTAAAAATCTTTAAAAAGTTGACTTCAGACATTAAGCAAAGGTTCAAAATGAAATTCACATTGCGTGACATAGTGAAACATTGTGAAACATTTTAAATAAATAAAACGAAACAGATTGAGAAGATTAAAAATAAAACGGATTTATTTCTACGAAAAGTCGAACGCCTGGATCGCGACACCGTCCTGGCGGGTCCGTCTGTGGCCGACTGGTCTGCGCTGAGCGATTGCCGGAGATTCTCGATCAGGGTGAAATCCACCGGAATCACCTGGGCAGACCAGTCGTTGACGACCGATGTTCGCCTGCGGATCGGAGGATTCGTGCGAAAGCGGTGATTTGTCCAAATTTCCCTTCCGCACAGCCGAATTTCTGTTCTGTGGACACAGTCACGAAAGTGGCCGGGACCTTCCATCAGAAGACTTCTGAATATCTGACTGTTCAGGGCTTTCAAAAGGCATTCTAGAGGAGGCCTGTATCGCAGTTACCTTTTTCAAACGATTGTCCGCATTCTCCAAAATTCTTCTGCGACGAGCAGATCTCTTATCGTCCATTTTTGGCTTTGATAAGGATTTTTTGGTGGAACTTGCGTTATTTGTTCACAGAAGAGCTCCAAGAAGCTCTGTTTTAGTAACCTCGTAATGATGTGCAAGGCTTTTTGGAATAGCCTCAGCTTCAAGATTGGGCAGACCAGCAAAGAATGGGGTGAGGATAATATTACCCTGGTTTCGGTGATCCCGGAGGTGTTAATTCTGACCTCCAAAATCACCCCCATTTTTCGACGGAGTCCGTTAGGGGAGCCTCCATTTTACTGTACTGACACATGTTAGCCTCTCTGCACAAATCTCGGCCATCCGTCATTTTGCAGCATCCTAGCCGTCCGCCGACCTACCGTCCTCCGGTATCACCGTTAGAATTCGACGGGTGATCACCTCGTCCGGGATCCATTTCCAAATTTAATGGACTCCCTTAATTTATTAGGCAATTTGTTTACCAGCAAGTGAACTTTTGCAAATCTGAACCCCCACAGCATCAATGGGGCCGGTCTTGTGGCTCATTGCAATTACTGGACTTATTATTAAAACGATATTGCCATACGTGACCTAGAAAAAGAGCAGTGGTTAAATTGTTTTAACTTCTTGCAAATTCCCCCCTCTCGACTATTTAGGGTTAATAGGGTAAAGAGAGATTCCTGCTCAATCTTTTTCTTATTTCTTGATGAGGCGGACAGCATTTGCATTCTTTACATTCACCAGTAAGCCAAGGGACTCCTGATCTCCTGGCTTCAAGTTTTTCTCACCAACAACTTCTACAGTCTTGTTAAACAAATGAGTGATTGTCTGCACAGTTACAAGACTAATGAAGAGGAAAATACACATGCAGCAGCAAACAAACACATGCAGCTCTACTACACGGTGCTTCACAAATTATCTAGTTCCATCTACATCAGTATTTCACAACTTAGTATTCATTACGTATAATTGCAAGTATCAACATAGAGAGCAGCAAATCACTTAAGATACTCAGCATCGGTTCTAGATTTATATAGGTTTATTCAATGTTCAATATAATCGAGGAGCACAGATTCACATTTTTTTTGGCTTTTAGCATTTACTAGTGTGTTCCCACCTGCATATGAAGAATAGACCCAAAGAGAATGAAAAATAACACAATTCCCTTTCAAATATTTCATTCGAACATGGCAAACCAATACTTGAGTAACAAAAGTTCCATCATTTTTGTTGCTCTTTACTTTGGCTTGAAAAAAATGTTTTGCTTTTTCTTTCATTTAATACTTAAAGGAAGGACCGGTGGTCTACCTGTAATGCTGATCAGGAGGATCAAATTTTTCTGAACATACAATTCCCTGTCGATCCCCCTAGGAGAATAACTTGACACTTACCTAGGTAGTATCAAACAGTTCGTGGTAACGATCTGTAGGTACGATCCCGTCCAAATAGTAACCGAAATTTTTTAAATAGTAACCGAGCCAAAACTTGTTCAATAGAAACTCCATAACTTCCATTTTGCCTTTATTTTTGAATGTCATTTCAAGGCTGTATCCAGGGGGTTAGGAGGTTTGACCCCTCCCACCCCCCAAATGTGTGTCTGACTTTTAAAAATGCAAAAAAATGAACATAAACAAATTTTTGCTGTGAGTAAAAAGTTTTGAGTAAGAAAAGTTTGTTAGTTAAGGTTAAGAACCCTGGCTGTTCAGAACAGTGGTGACAAGCTAGAACAAACAGAGAGGTCGGCACTCATGACGAGCTCGACGGTCAACGCGCTCGTCGAGAAATTTGATCATCGACGTCTGGCAAAGGTGACTTTGCAGCAAGTTACCGATCCGACTGACCTATACGAGCTGAAGGCCAATGCGAACGACGCTTGGCGAAATCTCTCGCATCGCTACGAGCAGGCGCTCAATGCATTTGAGAATGGTAAGTTGGACGACGCAGCTCGCAAGCTCGATTCCATTCTTGCCGACCATGCAGATGACGGACCAAGTCTAATGCAGGAGAGAAAAAAACGTTGGATGTTGCAACGTTTAAGGTGTTGGCTGAAGGCACAAGCGATAAACAGCGTGCAGCCGTTGCGTCGCGTGAGAGTTTGAAGCAATTCATAAACGGAATGCTGGCGAGAGAAGAGATGATCCGGCAAGCAAAATTGCTTGGATTAGATCAAACTTCAGTGTTTGTACAGGCTTTGGAAAATGCCAACAGAGCCTGGATTAGAGATTATGTAGCTTCTGCGTCAATCAATGATGCTGAGATTGGTGGAGAAGCGCTCGTACTCGCGGTACTCGGCGAGCAGCGCTCCCGAGCAGGTGACCGGAACACCCAGGCCGCGCAGCGCCTCGGCGACCTCGAGCTCGTCCGCGGGGTCCGCGTAGGAGTGCAGGAGGCAGACGGCCACGGACTCCACGTCGGCGGCGCGCAGGTCGCGGGCGAGCCGCGCCAACGCGCGCTTGGTCGGCTTGGCGACGCGCACGGGTTGCTTCGTGCTGGGGTCGGGCCAGACGCGGGAGGCGACCTCCTCGATGTTGAGTTGGGCAGGACAAAGTGCCGCGCCAGCACATTGCGACCGATACGCAGAAGATAGCGCCAAGGAGGTACTTGTCGGCGAGGGCGTTTCCGGTGTCGTCAACAAGCTCCGCACGCTCCTAGACTGAGCTCTCGGGCAAAGCAACAAATACCCGCGACGATGCAAACCGCTGAGAGACATACAGGGGACACCGAAGAAAGAAAGGTAAGCTGGGTAACCACTCTAGGTTACGGCTCTGGAGACTTCGGCTTTGATGGTGCTGCCGATCGTCATCTGGATCATGCGCGACCAGTTCGCGTCCGTGCCGGTCGAGCTCGAGGAAGCGGCGCTCGTCGACGGACTGTCGATCTGGGGCGCGTTCCTGCGCATCGTCTTTCCGTTGGTCCTGCCGGGCCTGGTCGCCGCCTTCATCCTGTCGCTGGTGCTGTGCTGGAACGAATACTTCTTCGCGGCGCTGCTGACGAGTACGGACGCCAAGACCTTGCCGGTGATGATCGCCAGCCAGACCGGCAGGTTCGCGGCCAAGGCCGCTGCCGGCCGCGCCGCGCCGATTGCCCGCTCCAGATCGCCGGTGATCCAGTGAAACAGAGCCCAGAGGGACGCGACCTTCCCACGTCGCCCCTGATCGCTCAGATGGTCCGCCTGGCGCTCGGCCTCCGACAGCTTCTGCGCCACGCCCTCGTGACGACCCAAGGCCAGCAACGACTGGACCTGATCAAGCACGGCATCGACGGTGCGTTCCCGGTTGCGGCGGCTCTCGGCGAAGCCCTGCAGGGGTGGTCGCGGCTGCCAGCGGCGACATCGTCATCGATGCCTGGCGCATCGAGATTGCCCGCGACGGCGAGCATCTGGATACCCTGTCCTCGCTCTATCAGTTCGGCTTCCGGCTGGCCGCCATCCTCGGCGGCGCGGTGGCATTGCTGGTGGCGGCGCGGATCGGCTGGAACCTGACCTTCGTGCTGCTGGCGCTGTGCATGCTGCTCCCGGTGTGGGGTACGTTCCTGGCCCGGGAACCGTATCACGCTCGCATTCAGGGTTCTCGTTGTTCTTCCTGGCGCTGTTCATGCTGTGGGGAGCGAGCCACGCCCTGATGCCCGGGCACGGGAAGACGATGGTCGCGGCCTACCTGCTGGGGACGGAAGGCCGGCTGAGCGACGCCTTCAAGCTGGGCGCGATCGTGACCTTCACACATACGATCGCGCTCTACACGGTCGGGCTGGGGATCGTGTGGTTCGCGACGGAGTCACCGACCGCGTTCATCAACCGGACGGCGCAGCGGTTGACGTTGCTGTCGGGATCCATACAGCGGGAATCGAGCCCAGGATCTGGCACACACCGAAATCCAGCCAAGGGGAAAATATTACGCGTCCTTTTTCATAGGCACCTATTTCACACAGGAATCCATTTAAATCAGTTGTAAATCAAGCTGAGTAGAAAACAACACTAACAGGAGAGACAACAAAAGCAACATGATAGTAACTGCATCTGGATTTGGTTGAAAATGAATTACGTTGTCTACTAAGTCATACAATGTGTCAACAACTTTTTCCATCCTCTCATTTTGGTTAGCTACGGCTTTATCATGGAGAAGAAAAATCAAACTACGGCATAATTCCCTAAGAATCGGTCACATCTTGCTGTTCTCATTGGCAATTTATGATAAAGCCATTCTAGAAATTAACACATATTTTATACAGTGGTTGACTGTTTGCTTCAGAAAAACGGCAAGTAAATGAGCAGCCCTATACTGTAGTAATATGAAAAATAACAGTAGCTTCATTCCAGCACACACAGTAATGCCTGCAATATTCCAGATCTGACAACATATTTTGCTATGGATTAAATTTAAATATTAAATTTAAAAAAAAGACATGTTTGTTCGACTGAGATTAATAAGCAGCATTAAAACCTAAAACAAACAAATTCCGTATACGAGTTGGGCTTCCCCCTCTTCACGCCCCCTCCCCCGCTCTTTACACTAATTTTCTATAGTGCTTTCAAAATGCCTTTCATTCCCATTTAACGGTTCTTTTGTTTGAACTGTCGTTTTTAAAGAATTGGGCCAAAAAGTAAAACCTTCTTTTATTGCTCACTCTATGCCTCCCAGAATTCTTTTATTGCATATTTAAATTTCTAAAGTTTGAAAAAATTATTTGTAGTGAACGACAATCAAGATTTAACAGCTTATTGATTATGTAAAATTATAGCATATAAGTATGTTTGAGATTTCTTCAGAAACTGGGTGGTACCGATAAGAAACTGAAAAGCTGGTTTGAACCGTTTTGTGCTTGAATTCTTAGAACAACTGTTTAAGTTTGTTTAACCAATACAATTGTACGGCTTATCTTTGATTTAAGGTTTTGACAAAATCTCTTTCATTTTTCATCTTCTAAAAGTTTTATTTATTTCTTTTTTCAATCAACAATTTAGTTTCTATATGAGCCATAAACTTTTGCATACAAGATTTATGTTTAAACATGTACATTATGTTCATCACCAATTCAATAGAACAAATGCTTTAGTGAGTCAGTACATTCATCCAGTAGAAACAATTATGGTTTTTTATTTATTTTCTGTACATCACAACATAATTTCATTTTTGCTGGGACTACGGGCTTAAACAGGGCAACAAGACTCGTCTCCGACGTCCACGTTGCGGCCAGAAGATCGTACGGAGGAGGTGCTAGGGCTGGTTCGCCTCCGGGTGGTAGAAAACCTTCAGCGCATACTGGATGAACAAAAAGATCGAGCTCAACGGTTGTTAACAGATGCCCAACTTGCTGATCTAGTGGCATGATCGTGCCGGTAGACTCCAAGTAGAGATGCGGTAGCTATTCAACTTATTGAGGGCACTTCCAGTTTGGGTCGGCTTGGCCTCATCCATTAAGGGACGAAACCCCATGATTGATGGATTTGGGTTAATTGCGTTTGCCTCATTAACCCCTATGATTTTTGTGATGGCGTATGGGATGGTTCGATAGACAATGGGCTTAGAACTACTTATCACATTGTGGACTACCGTCACAGACGTGCTGCCCATTGCGTGTATACTTTTTGGATTTCAGTTTCTTGTCTTGCGAAAACCTGTACCGAACTTAGGCCGTGTCCTGATCGGATTTCTTTCGACGCCCTCGACTTCGATCGTGGCGCTTTCCTCCGCGCCCGGGTCGATATCGACCAGCTCATCGACAAAGATGTACTCGGCCATCAACCGCGCCATGTGGCCCCACATGTCCGTCGCAATGGCTTGCCGTTCGGTTTCGGATTTTTCCGGAAATGCGCGCTTGAGATTATAAAGGGGCAGCCGATGGCGGGTCGTGTGCGGCCCGATCCGGCGCGCCACCCGTTCGGTGACGCGAATGGCGCCCCGGGCGGGAAGAAGTTTGATCGGAATCTCGATTGCTTCGGAGACCCTGCCGGACATCCGCCAGGCCTTCGATCAGGGCCACCTCGGATGGACGAAGGCGCGCGAGATCACGAAGGTGGCAACGCCGGAGACCGAGCAGCTATGGCTGGAAAAGTCTCGCCTGTTGACGAGCGAGCAGCTGCGCGCCGAGCGCGAGGGAGAGCCGCCGGCTCCTCGGCGCTCGTTCACGCTCCCAGGGGAAGACATGGCCGAGCTCGACGCGCTGATCGCAGGGGTACCGACCGCGATAGTTTTCACCGATGATATTATTGAACCGCTCGCCGGACAGGGTGCAGATGAAGTTCCGGTGGATCAGCTCGTGACCGGTGCCTTGATCCTTGAAGATGGCGATCCAGGGCAGGATGGCGGGATGCTCCAGGGGATCAAAGCAGGACCAGTCGGGCACGGCGCCCTGGGCGGCCTGCTTGCGGTCGCGCCACCAGGTCACCAGGCTTTCAACCAGTACGTCACGGCCGTGTGCGGACATGAAACCTAACCCTAAGAATAATAATAAGAGTAAAGCAAAAAACAGCCTATTTAAAGATTAAGAGTTTAAGATGTATAATTATAATTTTAAGAAATTTACAATAAAAAATACTTAATTTTTAACATAATAATAACTATTTTGTCCTTTTTCACATCTCTATTTTATTTGGTTCAAGTTTTTATAAATCTTAAAAATAATAAATGGGTAAATTCCTTAATAGGAGCTTTTATTTGTAACTTATAACTAACTATTTACTTTTTGCAATTGATTATTTCTCATATTGGCATATGACGCAACATCAACATCCGAGGAAAAGGTAGATAATGGTTTTTCAAGGGCGCTTAGAAACTCGTTTTCTTTGATTCCATCGTATTGCTCGTTTGAAAAATCTCCGTCTACACCTACCACTCCGCCTACATGATTACCATAATTAGCCGGAAGCCCGCCAGAAATTACACCGGTGGATTGAACGCTTCTCACAGACATTTTTTGGATCTGGGAACGTTGTATCGATACCGTAGCATGCCTCTCAACTTATCTGGGATTCATACCAGAAACAACTTTATTCTACAGTAGTAAAGGAACGTCCGGACAAAATTAGTTTTTTCATAGTACAAAATAAACGGGGTATCTTATATTTGTCTATTTGCTGCTTTTCTATACCGCTGTCTTAAGTACAAAGTTGTAAAATTCATTTTTCGTTTTATTTCACCGCTTGCATTCTTTGGAAAAGTGGACTGAACACTATTAAAGAATCCATAATGTGTGAATATCCCTTGAAAGCGATAAAGTCGAGGAACTGAAGTCAAACACTTCTCGGTAACAAACTGTAGCAAGGAACGACCCGGCTCAATAGTAACCGAAACTCTAAAAACTAGAATTTTGATACCAATACTTATATAAAAAAAATATACATACTGATCTTAAATACATAAGTTTAGATATACACATCAAAAATTAAAAGCCTGAGAAAATTTGCTTTAACTTAGAAAATAGGGAGGAAACTCCCCTAAAAGTCATAGAATCTCAACAGAAATCACGCCGTCAGATTCAGCGTTGCCCGTGATCACAGCGTTGATGTGCGCGTTTTGGAGGCCGGGCATATTGGCTGGGGGGCCTCTGGCCGCAACGGCGGGTTTTGCACGGTTGGTGGCACCAAGCTGACCTACGAGTACCAGATCAAAAAATTTGGCTTACAGGAAACCCGCAACTACTACCAAAGCCAGATTGATGCGATTGAACTGGTCAGGAGTCTGGGGCAGGACGAGGATATTGACTATCTGCTCCAGGGAGATTGTGAATACACGGTGGCGGATAGCTATCTAACTATCTTATCTATGTCACGATCTATCTATCATGTGTGTCACATTTTGTATAATTATATGAATTAATTTTATGACATTATGTGCTTTATTAAGTTTGTTTTTGTTTAGCAATTGATATGTTTTTTTTCATTGTTATGTTATGCACCATTTTTTGATATGCGCGTTATTATCATACGCTTTTATTTTGTGTATTTTTTTTTATCTCTTTGCCATGGCTCAAAGGGGCTTTTACTAGAATAAATATATATCTATCTTAGATAATTGCTCATTTTCGCCCAAAGCTTTTTTTTTTGTGCATTGCTTACTAAAGTATTTCAAAACAATTAACACTAAACAATTTTTTCTCTTAAATTAGCAAGAGTAGAAGCAATTAACTGTCCAGTTTATTAAAAAATTGGTCAACAGAAGAATACATATTAGAAGAATCTTTAGTAAGTGCAGCAGAGTCTTGTTGTAGTTTTGGGAGATTACTTATTCCTAATGATACTTTATAGGAGAAAGAGTATTTGGCAAAGTTTTCTTAGAAAAAATGGAAATAGAAATTTCTTAGTAGAAAATTTTTGACATATTTAAAACACAGCTCGAAATAAAAATAGAGTCCATAACTATTTTCTACGTTTCTTAGAGCTTCTGCTTGCATTATGACCCTGGTCATAATTTCCTTTTGCTGCAGTTTTCTTAATTGAAAAAAATGACATCTTTTGACATATTTGACATATTTTAAAACATAACGCAAAATAAAAATAGAGTCCAATACTATTTTCTACGTTTCTTACTGGTGCCAACGTACCGGCTACTCAGGGGCACGTTCAGTCCCCTTATTGCTCGAAAGACTCGTAAAAAGTTGGAAACTCGTGTTTTATACGAGTTTCCAACTCCCGAGTTACAACAAGTTTCGAGTTTTCTCGTTCCCGAGTTTTGGTTTTTAATTTTTTTAGTTACCCCGAAGAACGAGTTTTGCTCCGAGTTATCTCCGAGAAAACTCGGAAAAAACTCGAGCAAAGACTCGTTCAAAAAAAATGTCGTACGGCGAGGTGTTTATTTAAAAAAATAGAAAAGTGGGGAATTACATTTTATAATTGAAAAGACCCTAGACAGTGGATATGCAGTGTTTGGTCGCTGCAGTTACCCAGTTTAAAGAAAGGAAACGTGAGAGAAAATCAAGAAAAAATGAGCTAAAAACACATGTAACAAAAATGCTTACAAGCGTGTAGCTTCTCTTGGATGATCTAGCTGTCGTTAAAAATTAACGGATTTGTCGTTAAACGTTTTTAAATTTAAACATTAAATAAACTTTATTTAGAAACTTTAGATTTCAACTAAACACACCAGTTGAAATTAACACATCGCCTGGTAGTTTGACTTAATTTACCGTCATCTGTCAGATCTTAGTTTGTAAAGTCACTTTTCGTTTTGACAAAAAATTTCTCTTATACTTCTATATCCAGTGACAGGATACAAAGAGGAAGCATAAATCTTACATTTTTATTGCTGTATAAACGCAAGCTTCACAGACAAAACAAATATACACTAATTAGTTAATTGAGTGTCCCTCCAGGGAGTTTTCAAGGTATGTGGCTTACTATCTTTTGATAGTTGGGCTCCGCCATTTTAAATCGTTTTTCCATTTCCAATTGAAAAAAAAAATTCGAAAAACATTTACAATGTATTAATAAAACCAGATAAAGACCTTTAGTGAAAAGCCTTGTTTGGGAATTTCCTTTATGTTTTAATAAATTATTAAGATAAATTTTATGAGAGCCTCTTAAATTCTTGAGTTTTTTCAAGTTTATCCCCCACCATGCGGCCTTAAAGAATTTTTCCATTTTTAATGAAACTGTGCTTCATTTCGTTTAAATAATGTTCGTCAAAAAATTTCAAGGGATGCAAAACTCTGTTCTAGGTTTCTACTCGACAGATCTGCATTTTTACTCAGCATTCTGTGTTCTTACCCAGCATTCTGCGTTCTTACCCCGCATTCTGATTTGCGTTCCTACCCAGCATTCCAATCTACAACCGCCTGAATGGCTTCTAACATGTCTCTACGTTATGGCAAAGCCCCTCTGGGCTTGATTCTAGAGGGAGGTCGCCGGGTTCCCTGCCGTCCTTGCGCGTCATTCGGGTCTCTCTCCGCCGTGGAAAAGGCGCAGCAGTATACGGGCGGCAGGGGGGGGTTTCTCGCCCGCGCCGGACCTCGGTCTAGACGGGTCGGAGCGCCCGGACGTGCCCGAGCGCCACGCTGCAGGTCCCACCCTCGGCGCCGGCGACCACGACGCCCTCGTCGAGATCGAGCCCGACCAGCCGGCCTCGCAGCGGCACCGGGCCGTCGAGCTCGACCTCGCCCGTATTTTGAAGAAAATTGAGTTTTTTATGGGAAATTTCTATATTCAAGGTGCTGACAAATGGAGGCCGAAAACTTCCTACTCTCGTAGCTGGGGAATTATAGCGTGCTACGATAGGATACAACGGAACATCTATCTTATCGTTTTTTGGGGAAACCATAAAATTTGGGTGCAGAAAAATCTTTGGAGAAAAATTTTCTGTACATTTGAGGGGTAATTAGTCTATTTTCTTCTAAAATTTCCGGTTCTCTTCTCAATTGGGTTAGGTTGTACAATACCTTCTCTTATTTTTTTTCAATTTAGAGGAATTTCTTTTGAACAAGTAAATTGTTTACCCATAGGGGCCACTTTAAGTCCTTTATTACCAATTTGTTTTGTAGAAAATACTGAAACGATAACGTTGGATTCATATTTTTTAAAACGCAAACTTTGGGGAAGATATATGAATGACATTATTTTCAGTGTGGAATTATGAGGAGGAGGAATTAAAAGTTTTTTTTTAGAACATCTTAGTTTTTGGTGGCGCACCCCATTGGCCAGCATCGCATTGGATGTTTGGGCCAGAGAAAGGGCAACCACCGTATTGCCCACTTTGAACGCCCGCAAGGCCTGCCAAATGGCCAGCATGGGCAACATGGCAATAAGCGGCTCATATTTGGGGCCCAGCACCAGGGTGACCAGGGGATTGGCCAAAAGGACGATGATCAAAACCAATCCCATGCCCGACACTAGGCTGGCCTGCATGGCCGCCCGCGCCAGCGGTTCAAAAAGGGTAATATCCTCGAATGACTACAATAGACAGCTCGTCCTATAATATTCTTCATTTGCAGTGGCCCAAAGGTTCGGCTATCATATGCATCCTGCTGACATTAGAAAAGGAGACCTCAATTCAACCTTTCAACAATTCTGAAAGAAAAGGCTAATGACAGATGAGAGGATGGTATTTAATCTGTGGTACAGATTCATAGGAATTGTCAGTAATTTCCAAGTTACCTTCTAGACATGCATCATGTTCCGAGATCTCCACATCTCTGTTCTTGTAGGTCCCTGGCGTTAAGAATCTCTTACTCTTTTTAATTTCGTAAAATTCGACCATTTTCTTTGTAAACTAATATATTTTGGAATTTAACCAGACCCCCTTTCTTGTATATATATGGCAGTAATGTATGCGCTTTTTATTCCATTACTTTTTTTTCTTAAAATAAAAAAATTAAACGCTGCCTGAAATCAAGAAAAGTTTAAATGCAAAACAGAAAGAAGATATTATCTAGCTTTTCTTGTCCCTTTTCTTGATTTTTTAGTTTTTACAAAAGAGAAACGCCAACTATCATTGTTAGACTTGAAGAATATTGAAAAGTCGCATAATAATGGCAAGATTACGATGTTGCTTAAAAACTATAGCTCAGAATAATGTTTTTCAACGCGTCATTTTATACCCTGCAAGACAGTTTTAGCAAACGCTAAATTTCTTAGTTTCCTGCAAAATCTGTACGTGTATTGATAACAAAAGCTGCCTGACTTTCTCACTTATTTATTAAATGAAACCAATAAAGTAAATCAAAACAGTGGTCGACATCCGTTTTTCCTTTCTTCTGTGAATTTTTTGCCGGACTAGGGCCTGTAGTGCAGTTTGTGTCAACGTCCCTCATCCCGCGGTGGTTTCGGAGGCAGGTTCATGTCGACGCCTCCGATGCAGCAGAAAGCTCTGCCTCCGTCGCAGCAATGGACGTCACTGGCTGATGCCGTCGGCGTTAGGGACGCGCCTCTGTCGCTCCCTCTGTCTACCTCGAATCCGTTTGACGAAATGACTGATGAGCCCCTGCGGCCGCCTTACAGCTGTCCACGCCTGAACTTGAAGAGTTAGTCCATATTGCCCGCAAAAATGGTGCCTTAGGTGCCAAACTCACCGGCGGCGGCGGCGGGGGTTCCATGGTCGCCCTTTGCCCAGCAGAACCGGTGAGTAACGGACAGACTTCTACACAATCGACAATTTGCGCAGCCATGCACACAGCCGGTTACGAGACTTTGGTGATCAATTTGAGCTAAATCGAGCCCGCGAAACAGAATTGTTTGACATTTTAGATCGGGCGTCATCCAGCCGAGCTACGAAGTCTTCGGCATGACGGCCCTGCTGCCGGTTGCCTGCGCCTTTCTCTATGCGCTTTACATGTTTCTGAACCGGGCGATCGGCGAGGCCGATACGCCCATGACGATGCAGACCATGGCCGGGATCGGTGGCACGCTTTTCATGGGCGGCGCTCTGTTGCTCGGCACCGCTGCCGATGGCGTCGACTTCGAGATGTCGCTGCCGACCTCATGGCTTGGCCTCGTCCTGCTCGTCCTGCTCGGTGAGTAGCCCTTGGACTAAGAATCAGACTATGAAATACATAATATTATTAAATGTGACTTTTTTTACATTTGACATCATACTACGTGGGTTTAATCACGTGGTCATAAATGCTGTGCGTTGATTGGCAATTCAAAATGTAAAACAAATGAATTAGTGAATGAAAGACATATGCTTTTTTTTATATGGTTATAGATTTAAAATGCAATTTCAATGTATTTTACGACAGCAAAGTTTTCCTTATTTGAACTGCAGCAACAGTGGTCGATCCTGAACAAAGTTAAAAACTATCGTTAAAAGTTTCTTTAAATTTTCAAGCTCTTTTCTAAAGTTTTCTAATTCTTTTGAAGAAATTCAATTTTAACAATTAAGCTTAAAAGAAACGAGTGAAACCAGCCTTGACTTGGCATTGCCTTAACATACCTCTGACATGGATTAGTCTGGTTTCTAAACAGTTGTAATTTGCTACTGTCTTACAAATATCTTACCATAGAAGGTCAAACAGACATAGAAATCAAATTGAGCGATGAGGCGCGCACCTTCGGCATGGAAGGCATGTTCCGACAGCTCGCGATCTATGCGCCGGAGGGCCAGCTCTACGAACCGGTGGACGCCGGCCAGATCGCACCCTACAAAGAGGCGCAGGACGGTCAGATCCTCCAGGAGGGGATCAACGAGGCCGGTGCATTGAGCTCGTGGATCGCGGCGGGCACGTCCTACTCGAACCACGGCCTGCCGATGATCCCGTTCTTCATCTTCTACTCGATGTTCGGGTTCCAGCGGGTGGCAGCAAAATTCCGAGTCTCAAAACTACCAAATTCTTCTACAGGTAAAAAATGAGAGAATACTATTGCTAATCCTACGCTTAATTTTGAGGTTGAAAGGAAAAGGCGAAGGGCACCCACTTTCAGCCAGCGGGCGCCCATCTTGGAACGCTATGTGTGTAGCACAGTTCCGCCATGCGTGGTCCAGTTTCCGCCACATTTGTCATAGTTTCTTCCACATCTAGCTCGTGCCATCTGGTGTATGTTGTTTTTGAAGTGGGTTCAGCCGTCCCTAGGTCCGGGGCCATCTCTACCAATCCTTCTGCCCACTGCCTTGCTACGGTGCCTGGATTGTAAGGTTAGGCTTGGTTCAGCATTGCTCACCAGAAGGAGGTTGAAGCAGCAAGCCAGCAAGCGTATTCCTCGGCAGTGGCTGGCCAGACGGATCTGTGATCCAGATTGCGGCAGTCTCATCCACGGCTGTAAGCTGTAACTAACAGTTTGTATGCTGTAATACCAGGTGGCGCGAGGATCTCTGGCATCGTATGAAATACATAAGACATAAAATAGGTGTGACCTACGTAAAACACAAAAATAATCTATCAGATGTAAAAAATATATAAAATTATTATCAGAAAGACAGTATACCTAGATAACACATTAGCTACAAAGGAAGTGCAAATATGGAAGCTATGAACAGTAAACATTCAATACATGTAATGTATATTTGATGAATTAAAAAAGTATGAGACAAGGGAGATGCATTAATAAGGTATGAGATACATAAGACATAAAATAGGTGTGCTCTTCTGAGATATCAGGTGTATGAATTTCTATTGATGTAGTCACCCCAACGAGTAATAACATTACAAAATCCGCTTTAATTGGTCACCATATTGGAAATTTGCTGAACCTTAGGACCTTAGAATGCATGCAATCTCTTTTCTCCATATGGCAGTAAAACTAAGACCAATCTGTTCATTTCATGGGCCTAAGCACTTTGGGAACACCTTCATTTTCGTGCCAGACCATCTTGGCTAAAGCGCATTAGGTCGAATTAATGGGCTTGATTTGAGCTTGCTGGATGTTACTATAAGCGATGTGCAGGTGGTTTTTTGTCTCTTGCCGTATGCACAATGCTAACTTGAAATGTTTTGTCAATGCAACGGGTGGCTATTGAAAACAATTTTTGCCGTGTTTATTTCTAATGTGATCTGAGTCTTTCATTCGACCCAGATTCGGCATTGCGCGGATTCACAAGGACGACCCTTCGTTTGTAAATGAACAACTTGGTGGTAGCACTGGTCTCGCTTTCACTGCTTCACTGATCACGCGGTCTCGCTTTCCTGGATCACCGATGCGGAGCTGGAAGCAAATCCGGATCTGGTCCGCACCATGTCCGTCAAGCCACCGATGGGCAGCGGCAAGGTGCGGATGGTGAAGATCGGCGACGTCGACTACCAGCCTTGCGGCGGCACCCATGTCCGCTCCACGGCGGAGATTGGCACCATCCTGATCGGCAAGGTCGAGAACAAGGGCAAACAGAACCGGCGGATCAATCTGACGCTGGTTGAGTGACCAAGAAGTACGGATGTTGTGGCCCGTAACGCTTGTGGTGCCTAGTAGAGCCGCTGCCAAGCCGCCGGGTCTGCATTGCTCCGGCGCGTGGTCGCGGTACCAACGGTTGTTATTGATCGCCGTCAAGGAGCCATCGACGCGGATTTCATTGCCACCAACCGCATAAAACTGATTCAAGGAGACGTCGTGGTCACCCTCTAGAAAGCGCACTTTGTTCGCACCGTCAATGCCAAACGTGTTGAAGCGAATCGTGCTGTTTCCGGCTAGCGTGCTCGAAGCCATGTAGGCCAGCGCGGCCGCGCCCATGGCCAGCTCGCGCTCGTTCACGGTGTGCAGGCGGTCGCGGTCGCTGTGGTGGTAGTCGAAGTAGCGATGCGACGTGATCACCATGCCCAGCAGGGTCACCCCGTGCTTCCGCATCGGACTGATGTCCGCACCGCCCCCACCCGGGACCAGCGCCCCCATGTTGTACGGGCGTAGGTGCTCCGCGATCGCGGCGAGCGCTTCCTGCCGCGCACCCCGCGCGGTCGTTCCCAAGCGCGACTGGCGAATCCTGATCAACGACAACAGCGGCAGCGGGATCGAACGGTTTTCGATTCAGGACGAGGGGGCCGACCATACCACCGGGACAGAGGTGATCCCTTTTACCATTGTGGGAGGTGCGCCGGAAAATGCCTTTTGGCTTGACGTCGACGGTGATATCGGATTGGGCACGTCGATCCCTCAGAGCGCTCTCCATGTTGTAGCCAATGAAACGGGTTTTCCAGATCTGTTGAGACTCGAGAATACTGGCCATCTACAAGTGCACAGAAAGAAAATGCAGCTCCTAAGCAAGCTAAAAAGCAGGAGAAAACACCACCAAAACCAAAGGAACAACCTAAGGAAGTTCCAAAGCCTAGAGAGGAGAGTCTGGATGAGGAAGAAGAAGCTCCAAAACCCAAGGCTAAGAACCCTTTGGATCTGTTACCACCAAGTAAAATGGTTCTTGATGAGTGGAAACGGCTGTACTCAAATACGAAGGCTAAGGACTTCCGTGAAGTAGCTATCAAAGGTGCCCCCGTGGCGGCGGGGCGGCGACCCGTACCCGGACCCGGACCCGGTTGGCGACCCCGACGGCAGGCCGTCGGTGCCGTAGTAGGTCGTCTCGTAGCCCCCTGCAGCGTGTAGGGACGCCGCCGCGGGCTGGCCTCCGACTGACGCGGTCGTGCCGGTGCCGAACCCCGCCCTGCGGCTCCCCACCGACGGGTACGAGCCGGTTGGCGCCAGGTGCAGCTGTGACGCGGAGCCGGCGGTGTGCGAGAAGGGGTCTCCGATCCTTCCCTCACTTCTTATTACCTATTGAAATTCTCCAATCCTATAGCGTTCGAAATGAGATTTATTCCCCATCATCATTACTGTTACATTTATAAATAAAATACACACTATGAAGAACTACAGGGCCAGTAACGTATTATGTGTATGTTTTTATGCGCTGATATTATGTACCTTTCAAACGGAGTTTTCATGACTGACTAATCAAGACAGAGGTTTCAGTTTTTTTTGAAGTTGATAGAAGCTGATGGGATATTTTTTTATTAAGAGACGTTGTAGCAAATATCTGAAGTAATGGGAATTTTTTTTAATTTTTTGTTGCTATTTTGTTCTTTAATTTCATTTTAACGACGATAGCGCTTAGCGCATCGGCAGCAATAGCTTGCACTATTTCTTACTTATTAAAAATTGAAACTTTGAAATCTTCAAAAGTTATTTGTCGAAATTGAGGAGAAAATGCCCAAAATATTTGTTTCATTTTGTTAATAATCCGTTTGTGTGAATAGGGTATCGTTCATCTCATTTACAGCTGGAATTGAACAAATATCAAATGTTTGTGGAGTTAAAATAGGATCTTTTAATGAACTTGTTTCAACTAAACCACTTGAATAACTATATCGTGCACTAACATCAACATATCCTAAATGTTCAAAAACACAAGTTTCATCAATATTTTCCATTGGTAAACATTCTTCTGTAATATATGTTTCAAAACAAACATGATTTCCATTATTTCTTGTATCATCAGTACAAATAGTTGCTGAACTATTATGAATTAATCGAGTTGCTGAGTTTGTTGTACTCAAAAGTGCTACTGTTAATTTTGCAGGACACTTAAAGATATAATTGAATTTCCCCACTCTTTTCCCACTCCCTTTCTACGGAATTTGTTCAACTATGATTTCGGTGGAAGGAGGTAGTTTTCGGAACTTCAAGTAATCCCGCGGCTCAATTTGAACTTCATTTTGGTTTGGAAGAGGACCGATAGATTCGAAAACCCAGAGACAAACCAAAAACAGTATATCTGATGTAGAATGGCGAAAAATCCCTCAACATGTCGTGTTTCCCCAAATTCATCGACTAAAAAGTTTTGAGGCAGTCATTTTATTCAAAATAGTCTGTAGATCATATAACAAGGCGTTTGGGCTGAAACAAACCACCAGAGCCTAGGGATGTGGGTTGTGATCTATGCCTTGGGGTATTTAAATTATTTATGGAAGGTGTGGTTGTTTAACTTTAGAAGGCTGATTTGGTTGAAAATTGGAAGTTCTAGTTCCTTTCTAAGCGTCAAACTTGACGAACGGCAATGGCGCCGGGATCGGCGCCGCGCACGATGTCGTCGAACCGCTCGAAGCCGAAGGCTTCACCCTGTTCGTTGCGCGCTTCGACGATCCCGTCGGTACACATCACCAGTTTGTCGCCCGGCGCCATGGGAATGACCCGGGTCGACGCATCGAATCGGGCGTCGTCGCGAATTCCCAGGGGCAGATGGGTGGAGTCCAGATGCACCAGAGCGCCGGATCCGGCCCGCAGCAGGCAGCCCGGTGGGAGCCCGCCATTCCAGAATTCCTACGAACTTTATTACAAGTGTGCAAACTTGGTTTACCAACGACATTGCTAAACTTCAGCTTAACAAAAAGGTTTAAAATTATAATTGGTAATTTTATAATTATACAGGGATCCTATTTTATGCAACTAAAGTTTTGCTGGACACAATAACAAGGTAAAAAGTCTAAAATGAATTTCAGTTTTAAAATAAAAATAACACTCCTAACAGGTATCCTATATCACGGTGCAAAAAAAGCGTGACTTACCTATCACATTTCTTTGGCCACCCCAAGGACGCGCCTGCCGTGTGGGACGCGGTGTTCGCCGCCGGAGAGGCCCACGATATCGCGCCGCTCGGCCTGGACGCGCTCGACGTGCTCAGGATCGAGTCAGGCCTCATCTTCTACGGCTATGAGTTCGACGATCAGGTCGACCCGTTCGAAGCCGGCATCGGCTTCACCGTGGCCCTGAAGAACGACGACGACTTCATCGGCCGCGCGGCGCTGGAGAAGCGCAAGGCGAGCCCGCAACGCAAGCTGGTCGTGCAGCGGCAGGTCGAGCACCTGGGAGGAGGGCAGCAACCGTCGTTCCTGGAAGGCTAGGGCGAAGGCAAAGGGCTTGACCAGGCAGCCCATCTGGCGTCGCGCCTCCGACGCCCGATCGAAGTAGCTCTTCGTGGCGGGATGCCCGCCGAGATAGGTGAGGACGTCTCCGTTCGAGGGATCGATGCTCACCAGAGCGAGCTCGTGCGTCATGTCCGATGTCCGGGCGGCCTCGATCGCTCTCAGCTGGTCGAACCAGTCGAAACAAATACTGATAATTATCAATTACAGAGAAATTCCAACTTTAATCCTATTGCATGGTAATTAAATCATATCACCGATCATATTTATTCAGAAATTTTCAAACCTCTCTTGTTGCACATATTGTTCCCAACAACTGTTTTTAACCGACAATGGTTACTGTTTTATAACAGTTCTCAACCATGAACTAAAATGTTCAAAATTAATTTCAGGGTCATTATTTTTATGTTCTCTGAAATGGGCTCCTGAGACAACTCTTTTTTTTACACCACAAAATGGCTGAAAACCCTGCTTTGCTATGAGACAGTCTTCTTTGGATAAAATTATTTTCTAATGTTAGTCGTTGATTTTGTAAAAACAACCTACATCTTTAAAAACAAATGTGCTACCGTACATCATTACTGCCTCTTAAACTCGAGGCTCAATATTTCTATAGTTTTTCAATAAGTCTAAATCAATCGACTATCTGAAAATTGGCAAACAATCCGAGCGGCACCGACTACGACGACGGGGGCCGCCGTGATTACCCCTTTTACTTTTATGTTACTGTAAAGGAATACATTTTTTCTTAAAAACATTTGCAATACCATTAATTAATTGCTAATATACAACTAGTATTGGTGCCTGGTAATTACCAGCTGTATGAAAGCTAAATCAATACAACATTCAAGGATTCTTAAGAGCTGGGTGTTTCTTCATATTATGAAGAACGGCTATACCCAAAAACTTGTCCCCAGTAAAAGTGGTTGTAAATCTTAAAAAGGTTTGGAGCCAGTGATTTACGGATATTTATCTAGAAGTTTGCATAATCTATCATTTTCCCTGATTCTTACTTCTAGATTCCATGATATTTTAAGTTCTAATAAGGCTAAATGTTTTCTCCATTTAAGCTAAGTGTACGATTTGGTCCATGTTAAACTGATCAGCCTTTTTTAAACCTGATCTAAATGCTGTGTAGATAGTGATTGCAAGAGTTACATCACGAAAGATTCATTTATCAGGGCCAATTTTTCACTGGTTCTGAACATGCCAGCACAGATATATCGCGGTTCTTGGTGGACGCATATGCTTAGGGTTTTCTAAAGGGAATTTCACCTGAAATCTCCCGAAAATTGGGTATAAGTGGCGACAATTTTCGCATAATCCATGAATATTGGATTTATTATAACTCGTGGTAAAATCTTTTATTACCTGTTTTTGCGGGTAGTGAAATGTATAAAGTGCGCGGAAGTATTTGATTAATATTAAATTATTGGTATCCTAATAGTTGTGCATTGCGATTTCTTTTCCAACTGTTTGGAGGTTGGCCTGCTTCCGTAGCTTGCTGCTCAAACGGAGTTTATCAACCAAAAGCTCGTGGTCCCTAACACAGAACATGCCAGGATATTTTTTGACGCTTGCTATGCTCGAAATCCAACTCTTTCTCATCATTATGCAATCAATAAGGCTTCACGTGAAGTCCAGGTGAATAGCCGCCGCAGGTGATGTTTGAAGCGCGTGTTTGTTATCAATAGCTGATTAATTGATGCAGAACTCGACCGGATTCTCTCCAGCGTTTGAGGAACTTCCTCGGCCAGGTCCTGCTCCGCAATGCCGGTGAGCTTTTCGACTGCGGCGGATGAAATAACCGGCTCTTCCGAGAATTTGACAAGCCAGCAAAGCGCTTCCCAGCCGGTCTTGCCATCAAGATCGGGTGCGCCTTCGATTAGCCCCATGCCCTCTGGGGCGCCGGTAACCGCGACACCGTTCCAAAACGCGACACGGTCGCGAATGACGGCGGCCTGGGAATAGGGCTCGGTATACTGCCAGGCGGCCCCCGTATTAGTCTGAGGTCATGATTCTAGTTTAGACTGAAAGAGACCATGCATGATAATAAAATTTTCGTAATTTTTTCTCCCTTTTATTTGAGAATTTGTCAATGAATTTGTCATATATGAATTGTGTTATAAGTTACAATCACGTCTGCTGTTATCACTGTCATTAATATATAACATGTGCTATTTCTCTGGGGAAGAATCCGGTGTAAGTTAAGGGCTTTTGTGGGATTTTTCTTTTTTTGAAGTCTCATATTGAAGATTTTTTCTTTGGGTTACGCTTTTCCAGGCAGTCATTTCTTCTGCGGTCGGCGTGTAGATGGTCATGCCGTTCTGTTCCGAAATCTCGTAAGCTTCGGCTTCGATCTGGGACATCCGATCCCGCACATCGGCTTCCGCCTTGAGGGCAGCAGCCTCGATGATCTTCTTGTGTTCATCCGGCAGGCCGTTCCAGAAATCGGTGTTCACCACGACGATGAACTCGATATCCGCATTGTTGGTCACGGTGATCGTGTCCATGACTTCCCAGAGCTTGCCATTATATTGCATCAAAATGTTCTGAGAAGAACTTTCTACAAAATGCTTTCGATTTTATTGGAGAAATAATTCTTAATTCAAAATGGATCAGTGTAAGATCATTTTACAAATGCTGCATTATCACAAGATCAAGCAACAATTTTTCCCAAACCTTCCCAGATATAAAAAGTGCATCTTTTTGATCATCATATCAACCAAATCACAAACACTAATGCTTTCAATCTTACATATGCTGCTTAAAAAAAAACGTTAAAACGTGTTATTTTCGATATTAAGTACAGTTAAATAAAAAAAAAAAAAAAAAAAAATTTCAACTGAAAGTAAGGAGCAACATTAAAACTTAAAACGAATGGAAATTATCAATCGGTTTGTGGTAACGAACTGTAAGTAAGGGTCAATTGTAAGGCTCAATAGAAACCGAAACTCCAAAAAAATGGTATTTTGATATTAATAGATACATCAAAAGAATCGGGATTTTATGCTGATTTGGAATGTATAAGTTTCATCAAGTTTAGTCTTACGTGCGTTCATTGTTGATGGTGATTTGAACGTCGCCTGACGCCACCAACTTGCTCTTGGCGAACAAAATGATGGTCACCAGCGCAAGAACGATCAGCGTGAAAAGGACAACACCTAATCCGAATTCTTCCATGATCCGTGTCTCCTACAAATTCACGCCTGAGAAGGCCATAAAGCCCATGGCCATCAAACCAGCAGTGATAAAGGTGATGCCCAACCCCTGCAGCCCATCTGGCACGTCGGAATATTTTAGCTTTTCGCGTCTCGCTCCCGCTCCCGCTCCCGCTCCTGCTCTTGCTCCCGCTCCCGCTCCCGCTCCTGCTCTTGCTCCCGCTCCTGCCAAGGACGTCACGTCACAGGCTGCTACAAGACCTCATGCCTTCCTCACAGGGGGACTCCTCGATGCTCGATACGCATCAAGGAGCATGGTCTCCCTCATCAAGCTGAGGGAGCATGATCCTCACCTGTTCTGTGATCAAGGGAAGCGCTTCACCCCCAACTGTGCTGCCTTGTACAGCTGGGGTAGGACAGCACTAGCCTTGTCAAAAGCCATACTAGCCACTTCTACATACCTCGATCAATCCCGTGGTACTGTTATCTGTCCGTACATGAAACCCTTAAGGTCACATACGGCACATCCAATCCTTGAGCACATGAGAATAACAAGACAACCCTTTATATTGATCACTATAATAACATGGAACTCAAAACTAGTGTCCAATGACCAAGTGATATCTTAGAATTGGATACTCAAGTAAAACCTTATAATTGAAATCATTTGCTTTAATATTAAGGCCATAAGCCTTGTAGATCCACTGATAGGCCAGAGACAGATTTCAGCTTGTTGATAAGATTAAAGATACTTAATGTCTTGAAGAATTTTAACTACAATCTATCTTTAGGACGTCTTCTTCTATTATGTGGCTGCTTAACCACACTCCATGTTTATCCCCTCACTTTTGGCTATGGGATAGTCTTAGCTGCTCTTGTTGCCTTATTGTAGTTTTAGGGGTTGTGAATATGTGCTAGTGTAGAATGATATATTTGCCTAGATCGAGTGTCTTGCCATGGTCCTGACCGCCGCCAACGGTCCTTCAGCACCCGCGAATCTCTGCGCGAATGCCGACCTCGAGAAATCTGGGCCACCGCCCGTTTTCACTCTTTACCTGGTCAAGGGATCCGAGGACCTGTCGAGGCTTGGACGGTGGCCGTGATCCCAGGCCGTTTGGGGCAACAACGAAGGATACGCCGATTCACCGCCTCAGTAGCGCCGGTCTCGGTTAGGATTGTTGTGCATCATTGCGCTGTCAAACCACGTTTCAGCCACACCTCCCGAGCACAACTCCCGCAGCACCTGATTCGAATGTGGAACGTCGGAACGTAAGACAGCGCCAGCATCCGGCAGCTGGATGACGCGGCCCTGATCCGACACCACGACAGTCAGTTCCGGTGTCTTCAATACTGATTCCGGAGCAAAAACCTTTGTTTCTTCTTCGCCGGCAGCACTGCGAATTGTTCGTTCCAAAGACCGAATCGCCACATCCAGATGGGCCGCTCCGTCGCCGTCCTATATATAGTCGCTTGCTGTATGTCCGAAATATTTGTTCAATATTCTTATTTCTGACATTCACCATAGAATGTCGACATTCACCATGTATAAATGGTGGATGTTAAGCATCTCTAATGTCTATATTTTCTTCTCTGTAATTCAATCGCAAAAGATTCTTCGCCGCTCTTTCTTGGAGGAATGGCTGAGGACGTATAACACACAGTACATTTTTAATGATGAAAAAAAAAGTAATAAAAAATTTCACATTGCGCAAATTTTGCGCTGTTGGTCGAAGAGTGGAACTGAATTGTCGGCGACTTACTTAAAAGCGTCTTCGTCGAGTTCCTGCATCTCCTCCGGTTGTCCGAAGCCATCTGACATTGGATCGGCCCCATCCTCCATTTGCATGTCGTCACCGAGAGGCTGCGGAGTCATTTGCTTGAGAGCGGCTGCCCTTGCCTTTTTCTCTTTCATTGACGCCACAACGGTAACGCCAACAAGCCCAAGCATTACGACGATCCAAACTATTGGCCAGATCATGCATTTCCACTTGATCTGCGGCTGCACAAGACCTAGTGACATATCATCCTTTAAACTGCTTGTCAAATTCTCGTGAAACAAATTTCCTATTTTGAAGTTTGCATGGATTTCTCACATCAAAAAGTGAACATAAGAATATATCGGTAAAGACTCTTAGCTTTGGATCAGAGAGCAACTAGCTTTAACTAATGTTAAGAGAAAAGTTTTTCCATGGTCAGATCTTCAGTTAATATTTTAATATATGTCCCTCAGACAGTACATGCGGTGCCTCGCATCAACAGGCGATTTTCCACCACGTTCTGCCGCTCGCGATGCCTGGCATCATGACCGGCACCATCATCGGCATGGCGCATGCCCTCGGTGAAACGGCCCCATTGCTCATGATCGGCATGGTCGCCTTTATTGTTGATGTGCCAACTGGCTTTGCGGACTCCGCAACAGTCTTGCCGGTTCAGATCTTCCTGTGGTCAGATCTTCCTGAGGCTGCTTTTAAGCAGAAGACAGCGGCGGCTATCATAGTGCTCAAAGCCCGAATGTCATTTTTCTTTATCACTATTTTTACATTTATGTTACAGAGGTATTTTCTGGACCTGAATTTCACCAGCCAAAAAACGAAATAATGTAAAAAATTCATTTATAAAAAATTAGGGAATCTTCAATAACAGAAAAAAATCATGACATACAATTACCACTATGAGAAACTACTTATGAAATTCAGAAAAATGGAGTATCAGAAGTATCAAACAGTTCGTGGTAACGAACTGCAGTAAGGAGCGACCCGGCTTTGATTTGAAAGGGCTCTAAAACTTTTCAGTTGAAATGTGCCCTCTCCTGATCTTCTAGAACTGCTTGGAAAATTTTCAGAGCGAGTTTTCTGTGGAAGGGAATTTTTAATGGGGGGTTTTTCCATGGTAGGGGATTTTCTGGGGGAATACACCGGGCCCCATATATCCAATAGACAATTATGGAATTTCCAATTCGTAGCAAAATGAGAACTACGCACTTTTTAAATTAAAGTTTATCAAGAAATCAAGTATGATGGTTCCTTTTTTTCTTTTTTTTTGTTAGCTTTTTTGTTGGTATATTTCTTTTCCAACCCTTTTCCTTTGTGGTCATGGAGCCTTCCAAGGGAGACTAGGTTGAAGTTGATTTTTTGTGAATTTATTTTCAAATAAACAAACACTGAATAAAAAAAAATACGTTCAACTTTTTGTGCTGAGAAGTACTTGATGTGAATATTTGAAAACCCTCTGGTTCAGCAGTGGTACCAATTCGTGTAAGTGTTTGAGGGGGGGAAGGGTTAAATAGAAGTCATAATCATAGAACATAATTTTAAGTTGAAGAAAAATAAAGAAAATAATAATAAGATTAAGCAAGATTACAAAAAAGATAATTTTATAATAATTAAATTTCTGAAAGGTATTAATCTATGTAAGATAATTAAGATAAAAGATAGGAAATAAATCGTATGACAAAAGGTATGTCTTAATGGACTTATGAACATAGATGTCATTTACCCTTTAATTGGTTTAAAAAAGAACTGATACTGGAATTAAAGCATGAAAGTTTCATTAGCTTCTTGACTCAGTATTTGATGTAGTCAACTGGTACGTACTTAATAGTAAAAAGTAAACAGCATGTAGTTTTCCGAAGGTGTATGCATAAGCAGCAACTCCCACTTTTAGGAGCACAGGAGAGGGTATCCCACCTCGAACAAGATTACAAATTTCCAGAGATGTCTTTCCTTCAGAATAATCCAACTGGCTTAGAAAGGCACCAACAAATATGACAGAAATACTAGATCGAAGCTGGTTGAATGGCTTACATAGCTGCTCATGATCAATTGAGGTCATCATCGATAGAGATCAAAACTGACTGCGGAATCGGTAGTGCACCAAAAAAAAGCAGATTTCTCCTCTGCACTTAACATTCTCTATAAAATTTGAATACCTAACTATTGCACACCTAGAAATTAACACAAATATTGCTTGTTTTAACATGCAGTCATTTCCTCCATTTCAGATTCTTTGATTAATTTGTTTGATGTAAAATTCATTGATAATAATGAAGGGAGAGGTTTATGAATTTGGTCTTGTCATGTTCATGCATACCGAGCGAGCTGACGGCAATCATGGGCTGCGGTGAGATGTCGACGCCGACGATCGGTCGGTGGATGTTGAACCGACGAACGCGGTGGCCTTCCAGGAAGTCGAAGGCAACCAGAGTGGTCCCCATCGAGTACCACACCACACTTGCCTCGGCCTCGCTGAACTGGAGCATGGGCGTGCAGGTAGGTAGCGATGACGGCGAGCTTGTCGTCTGTGGAGTGATGCCAGCAATGATGTGAGCGTAGAAGTCAAATCTTTACCGTAACTGATACACTATGTCTCCTTGTGCCACGATCAGCGAGTAAGTTCTAGTCGACAACCAGGCTCTTTCGGACCTTCGTACCAGCACGACAGGAACTAATGGCAATAGTGGAAGGGTGGAGATATGCCGCGACCATCGTTTCGAAGTAGTATGCTGTATGCATTTCGACATCTATTCATGTGTGTGATGAATAATTCAGGACTCCGTCGAAAGTAGAAGAAGGAAATGCTGTGTGCACGCCATATGGGATTGAATTAAATATTCTAAGGAGCATATACATGTCAGTATTGAGAGATAGAAAGCTGGATTTTAGTGAATCCAAGGAAGCAGAATGGAAAATCATTCTTGAAAAAGTTGCAGATGGCGTAGAACTGCCCGATCCTGATACTGAAAGATGGTTTACTGCAAGAGTTGAAGGCGAAGCGGTAAGAATTACAGGTGCTGAAAAAAATGTAAGGGCACTTAAAATATACGAGCCGCCATTAATCGAAATAGGAGAGTTCGCAGTTTTAGCGATAGCTAAATCCTGGTCGTAAGGGTAGTTTCAAACCAGTTAGAGCCAAACACGTCCCATAATAACAGGACAAAATTGCCAAACCCCCTAAAACCCCAAACAAAAATGTACACCAGGAGAACCGGCTTGTCCAATAACCTTATAGAACTCCTTAACATCTTTGAAGCTCATAAGTATCTTTTTTTTTATTCCTTCTTTTGATGACGTGACAACGTAAGATGCTCAACTTTTTTCAGGTGACTTATTTGTCGTCATTGTTCGGGATGAACACACCCGTGGCGATGTGAATGAGACGGATCTTACTCAACGAGGAGGTATAAATGGCCATGGTATTGACAAAAAGTTACGTGTTTTGCTGTGTGAGCCTTTTGGCGTTGTTGATCAGCGCTTGCGGTAAAGAGGATGGCACTGAAAACATTGGCGATCAACCTGGCACGACGAAGTCCACTCAAACTGAAGCCGGAAACAAGGAAGGACCAGCGGTAGCTTCGTCCAATTCAGGTGGAGTCGACTACCCTCGAACGTAAGGTGGGCGAACCGCGGTTAAGGCAGGCAAACTTGGCAATGTATCGAGCGATATGCCCGAAAATTTGACCCGGACACGAAGATTTAAGGCTGGCGATCGTTGCCCAAAAATGGCAGATGCCTCGAACGAAAGTGGGCGCTGGCACGCGCTGGAAATCGCCAGCGCGTGCCAGCGCGCACGTTCGCTCGAGACCCAAGTCAGCCTCATCAACCCTAAAGAGCTCAGGCGCATCAAACTGTGCCCGTGGGCTGAAACCGACCAGCACAAAACACTCGCTTTGGTGGCTTCACCGGTGGCCGGGCGACAACGCAAACAGAAATCCGTGCCAGCCAAGTATCGCGACGCCGAAGTCAGCCAACTGATCGAATCGATGCGGGATTCGAGCACGTTGCTGGTGGGACCATCCGGATCGGGCAAAACCACGGTGGCCCGGCTCGCCGCGACGCGCCAACAGTCGATCATACGACAAGCGGCCAAACAAGAATCACAGCCCGCGCCACCGCCCTTGTGCCAAAGCGGGCGAGAGACGTCCGAGTGCATCGCCTCTCTTCGCCAGTTCGGTAAGTGGAGGAGGAGAAGGAAGCGCGGGCGATGAGGTTGAATCCCGCGAGCGATCATCCATTGTCTTTGTCCTGGCTCGTCTCCTTCCCAGCGCCCTCATGTACTCCTGCTCCACCGATCGCAGCCGAATCGATTCCTGTCGTGAAATGCGCAATGATGAGGTGCAGCACACGTCCACACCCAACACCAGGCAGAGAGGGAGAGAGGCGACGGTTCGGCCAACGCAGGATCAGCGTGACAGCGAGGCCAGCGGCAGGCTGAATTTGCGCACAAGCCCCGAGGCCGCACCGCCGCCGGTGATCTGCCCTTCAAGAGGCCCTGCCACCAGAAGATCGATTAGCTGCGATCCGAAACCCGGCGCGGACGGATCGGTCGATATTTCGGCATCGCCACCCGTCGTGTCCGGATCGGTCGACGTTTCCGACCAGTCCAGTTGCAGCGCATTGCCCCCCAACCGCCATCCGATCTTGCAATATTCTTCGAGCGACGGCGCCTGGTGTGATTCAAAGTGGTGAGATCATTTACCACGGAGATTTTGGCACGGTCAACTTGTTGGAAAAATCGCGAGGGGAAATGAGGCCGCTTCGCAAAGAGATTCAAATGGTGTTTCAGGATCCCTTTTCGTCTTTGAATCCGCGGATGACGGTTGGAGAAATTATTGGGCGTCCGTTGAAGGTTCATACATCGGACAACAAAAAACAACGAGCTGAGCGCGTGGCTGATTTGCTGGAACAAGCTGGCCGCGCACTACACCCAGCGCAGCTTCAACCCGGTGCTCTGGGCGCTCGGCCTCAGCCGCATTCGGCTGCAGCAGGCACGCGGACACTTCAGCGAGGCCCTGCACGAGATCACCCAGTTGCGCAGCCAGTTGCAGAACGGCTGGCACGGTCTGCACCGACTGCGCCTGGATCTGCTGGCGGCCCTGAGTTACCAGCGGCTCGGCTATCAGGAGCGTGCGCAGAGCCTGCTGGTGCAGTGCCTGATCGGCGCGAAAGTCTTGAGGACTTTCGTTACGATGGTGTCATCCTCAATCTTGGTGACCCACGAAGAACCCGTTGAATGCAGTTCGCCACTCCACGAGACGCGATGCGGCACGCGCTAGCACTCGCGGCACGCGGCATCGGTTTCGTCGAGCCGAATCCGCCGGTCGGGGCGGTGCTCGTCGATGACGAGGGGCAACTCATTGGGGAAGGTTGGCATCAGCAATTTGGCGGACCGCACGCTGAAGTTCACGCCCTGCGCGACGCGGGCTGAGGGAATCGAAAGTTTTTGGGAGGAAGTAAATAGGGAGGTTTTGTAAAGATTTGGATGTAGGAGGAGTGTGTATAGCCGTGTAGGCCTCATGCCACTTTGTTCTGTGGTGAGTTGCTACTAATAGTACTAGCGGCTGCTTATTGATATCTAAGAAAACTTTTTCATCGTTTTTTTCTATTAAAACTTTTGTTTTGACTAAAGTAATAACCTGTCCAATATTTACAAGTTTTCACTACAATATCATTCTTAAAAGTGCTTTATGTTCAGAAGTGGCGAAAAAGGTACTAGAACCTTATTTGGAATTTGAGTCTAGTTCGGTTGTTACGTTAGGAGTACAAGAAGAGCTTCAAACAACATTTCTTCTATCGGGAGAAAGGCAGGTTGAGGCATTTGGTTTCTTGCGTGGGACTCGGAGAAATGAAGCATTTATTGGTCGAGAAAATGAAGTTGATTTACTTACAAATATGCTTTCTTCGTTGGATGGAAAAGAATGTCCAAAAGATAAGTTAGCCCATATTGTAGCCATAGTCTCTCAACATAACAGCTCCACCTTGCATTCGATCAACAATTGATAACACATGCTTAATTTTTAATCCCTCTCCCTCTAAGGCTTCCAATGTCTCTATCATTGAAATTCCACTACTAATTACATCATCAATAACTACGCAAGTATCATTGTCTTCATAAATACCTTCGACCATTTTTTTGGTACCGTGCTTTTTCTGTTCTTTTCGCTTCACAATCATAGATTTGGAATGAAGAACAGCCATCGTCGAGCTATGTTCTAGAATATTCTAGATGCTAATAGGTGCAGGGATAGGTTCAGTACTTCTGGCGTTTTATATGCCAAACGTATAAAACGTATAATACGGCACTATTTTGGGCAAAAATACGTCAAAAATAATTCCGGCGTCGGAATATTTTCGCGCACCCGAAAACCCCAGTTTCGCGTGTCCGAAACTTTTTTCGCGCACGCGAAATTTGGTTTTCGCGCATGCGAAATCGTTTCTGTTCGGGCACTCGAAATTAACGCTTCGCGTATTTATATATATATATATATATATACTATTATTGTTCGTTTAATAAGATCTTATGGGATTTTATTACTCGGAGAAAGAATCGGAGACTGAACTTTTGGTACCCAAATTGTACATGGTGTCTTTTAGATATCCTTGCACAAGCAAGAAGCCCTTAATAACACCAAAAATAGGAAACATATTTTTGAGTATTCCACTTTCCTGCAAGACATATTGTCATAACGCTTTTTAAGTAACCTTAGTTTGACTTATTTTTAACCTGATCAGCTCAAGCAAGCCATTCGCCAGATATATCAAGAGATACAACGCCTTTAGCTTTAGCCGCTTACAGGCCGCGACAGCGGCCGCTAAGACTGGCGGGGCTTTTGCGCTGTTTGCAAAAGGCATGACAGGCTTTGCAGCCACCTTATTCCCTGTCCAGGGCGCAAGCCCTGGCCGGAAGGCCAATGGCCTGGAGGGGACACCGCCCTAAGCGGTGGCGGATGGCAAACCTTGCACAGAACATCAACGATGCCACAAAACCCTGGGATTTAAATAATTTTAACTCAAGCTGCCTAATAAGTATCGCTTGCTATAGTTTTTTCTAAATCTAAATTTTAATTTTATAAATTTGCTAAATTAAGAGCTCTATATCTTAGTTATATTAATCTCATATTTTCATTTAAATCGTCACTTTTGCAGGCAAATATAATTACTAAAACTGATATTAAAACTATTATTATAATATAGCAACTCCAGTGGAAGCCTATATATTAATATGACACGTTTTATAAAGGCATACAATCTGATTAGTAATTTGAAATTTTGTGGTAAGTTAAAGCTTAGCTTGAAGAGTTGGGAAATAGAAGAAGGCGGCAATTTTTCTTATATAGAGGCTGTATTTTGTGCATTTTAATTTTTGACTTTTGTTTTACTTATTTCTGGAAGAAACGTGCATTTAATTATTTAACAAGATATAAAGCCAATTCATCTTCAAGATAGTCTTGAGCTAGAAAGAAGACATCTGCTTTTTACTTTTAAAATCCGATGAACAATGATAAAAAAAGGGGTCCGCTGATGCCCGGCTTCCGGCAATTGTCGTGGGGCGACATGGAGGCGCTGAAACAGGCGATCACCAAGACCACCGCCGCCGTCATGTTGGAGCCGGTGCAGGGCGAGGGGGGAATCCGTCCGATCGCCGATGATGACCTGCGTCAGATCCGCGCGCTGTGCGATGCCGCCGGTGCGCTGCTGGTACTGGACGAGGTGCAATGCGGCATGGGCCGGACCGGCCGGCTGTTTGCGCATGAATATGCCGGGATCGTCCCCGTGAGACAGCCTTTACCAAATTATATTATTGGATAAATAGAACATTTTGTTTGGAAGTAGCCTGATCCTGCTGCCAAATGACCCATGTCTGTGTAAGTAGTGTGTATTAGAATGTTTACAATCAAGTGTAAACATGGCACCCTGACCTCAAATTCCATAAACGGATCCCGTGCTGAAGGTCAAGGCTCAGTTAATTGGCTATCAATTAGTTATTTCAGTTAGCCTAGTTACTATGCAAAACTTTAGTTAGTCCTTTATTTCTGTAGCAATACGACCCTGAAAAGTTACAGAAGATACATAATACTAATTGCACTCTATAAGATGTTATTTTAAGCTTTAATCCATAACTATTAAAAGAGATAAGATTCAAGTAGCTAAAGAAGTTAATATACATATTGCTTTCTAATCCCATCTTATACCATGTTCATCTTCGGCGATGGGATATATTGTTTATAAGTCAACCTATCATTTGCTTCCGATGCAAAATAAACAAAAGTTCAAATATGGATAATTAAGGGGAGTTCTAAACATTATCTTTAACTAAATTTTATCAAGAAGTTTTATATAAGTATAAATCTTAAATTAGTAAATTTGTATTTATTATTTAAAATTTTAATATTTTAGTATTTTAGTATTTATTTTATTATTTATCATCTTGCAACATAATTTACCAGAAATAATTTTTGTAATTAAACTTATATTAATATTAAAAAGAAATTATTATATAATATTGATATTTAGTTTATATTTTATTTTAATAATTAAATATTTTTAAAAAATAATGTTAAATTTGCCAATGATGGGAAAATCGTATTATCTAGAATGTCTACTTTTTGTTTATCTAATGCACGTATTCTTAGTTGATCCTCCTTTGGCAGTTTTTTACCATCTTTAGTCCATTGTTCTTTTTTTTGGTGAATTAGTAACCAATCTTGAAGAAATCCTACTAGATTCTCATCAGGTATGTAACTTTTGTTTTCATCAATCTTTTCACTACGCTTGAAAACTCTCTTTTTCATGTAACATCTATACATATTGTTACATTTGAACTTTGTTGTCATTAATCGCTCTTTTTGCTCATTTATCCGTAACGTCGTCTTGGTTCTATCATGGTTGTTGGTTTTTAAGGCTTACGTTTTTTAGACCACGTCCTTATATTTTTTAAACTAGCCCAAGATGAGATATTTGCATCTTTTAGGCCTACAAGACTGGCGTGTATGGCAAGAAATATGTGTGGATTATCAGCGGTAACATCAGAGAGAGGCTGACGATGGAGGACTTTCGAGTTTCGTGTACCGTGAAAGACAACAATATTGCCTCAACAGATTCCAATCTAACTGTTAATGAAACTATCAATGTTGGTACAAAAATCTTAAAAATTGGTACCTATAATAACCCTGACAAAGATTCGTTAGATGATGTTGACGGTGATACTAAGTACCCGCAAAAGACCGTAACGGCCACGAGAAATGGCAATATTAGTGGTGCAACACTTAGTGGCGGTACAACGGTCAGCAATCTTAATGAATCGCACGCTAAATTGGATGCCAATAACAATTTGATGATGAAAGAAATATGGATATTTCGGGAGGAGGCATTGCCCCCACATACATGTCTGATGTCAAGGGTAGGCTACATCCAGGATTTTTCTTGGGGGGGGGGGGGCAGTAAAAAGCTTTTAGTATGTTTTTTCAGCAATCTGTCTGGTTCAACTATTCTACTTTCAGCAATGTTTTGAAGACCAAAGTGCTTGTGGTTGCTTTTTTTTCACTCAGCCCAACTTGAACGGTTGTACCAATTTTGATTTCAAAAGAATTGGCATTTTTCTTTAAAAAAATTCTACACAGTGTTTGATTGTTTTCGTAAAAATAATACTGCAGAAAGAAGAGCAGAAAAAATGAATAATTGCGTCAAACATGAAATAAAGACTCTATTGATGAATCAATAAATTTTGAAACGAACAGAAATTCCGATAAACAGGAGTATGGCTCCCCCCCCCCCTAAAGTTTCTAAAAGTTTTGCGTCATTTAAGCTTTCCTGTAAAAAAAAATATACATATATTTATTTAAAGCAAAGCACTTTCCCTTTGTTTTCATGAGGGTTTTAAATGCATTTGAATTCATCATATTAATTATGAAAAATGTTTGATTACTCTATTAAAGACTTCTCTGGGAATGACACATTTTTGGCTTCATTTTTTAGAATGGCCCAGATGAGGAAGAAAACTTTAAAAAAATTCTGGAAAAAATTAAAAAATTCCCAAAGCATTTTGGTTTTCATGAGGGTTTTAAATGCATTTGAATTCATCATATTAATTATGAAAAATGTTTGATTACTCTATTAAAGACTGGTTGCTGAAATAGTAGATGATAGCGCTACGTTACTTGGATTATTATGCTTTGCAGATAAGGCCAAATCTAATGCCGGGGTTGCGGTGAACAAACTGCAAAAAAGCGGTATCAAAGTCGCCATGTTGACGGGGGATTCAAAAGGCAGCGCCGATTACATCGCGGCCCAACTTGGATTAGATCAGGTTCAAGCTGAAGTGTTACCAGAAGGGAAAGCACAAGTTGTTGCTCAATATCAAGCACAGGGGTACAGGGTAGCTATTTGTACCTGGTGACCTTACGTTCTAGTCAGAGTAAATACTTCTCAGGTTGGTAATGTTAAAAATGCCCTCAGTGCTCTTTAAACGTTTTATTTCATCTCTTTAACACGCTTGTTTAAGGTTAGCAATTTTAGCCGCAACCTCGCAAAAGTATGTCATCAGAAGTGTCAATGGTGTTCAGCGACCATTGCTGACACGGTCGACTCCTCCTCTTTTACTGTTGACGATCTTCGTAACTTTTTAATGACAACTTAAAGTTTCGTATTGGTCTCATCCCATTTGCACTGCTCTGTCGCTTGCTACTTGTAGGATTGTTCGTTCATATTTTAATCCTGTGTACGCTATTTGTCCTCCCGGTTCTTAAACTGATCCCTGTCCCTGTGTTGTACGGTGTCTTCCTGTTCATGGGCCTAACAAGTCTCACTACGAATCAGTTTTGGCAACGTATCCTTATGGTGTTTCAGCAGCCGAGTCGTTACAAGATAGAACATTTCACTGAACATGTCCGACCGAAACGTATGCATGGAACGCCTCCAAGATCTCGATCCCGAACTCGCGGTCAGTCATGTTCATGCCGAAGAACCATGAGGGTTTCTCGGCCTTGCCCTCGGCAAACAGCCTCGCGATCTCGAAGATTTGCAGGACGACGTCGCTGAACCGCGGGGTCGTGGGGTACTGCAGCAGCAGGCGGCTGTAGACCTGATAGGCGGTGTAGTAATCGGCCTGGGCGTACTGGCACTCGGCCGCCTGGAACAGGAACTCGGCGCGCTTGTCGATCTCGGGGTTTTAAATTGGCTGCACAATTTCTATCCCTCAGCCTGCCAAACATATTTACCTTTTTTTAACTCGCCAGATATATAAAGTTAATACCAGGAGTTCATATTTGTTATTGAACCATTGATCTCATCAGTTAGAATTTTCCGAAATCTTCAACATTGCCAATAAAGTGTTTTCCTGTTTTTCTAAGAATTCATGGAAAAGGGGGGGCTATCCTATTATATAAATTATATATGTGAGATGAATTGGACCAGAGAAAAAAAGCAAAGGACAGCTCAAAATTTCCAAAATCCCTTTATTCCTAATAAAAAAACCTAATATGCAAAGAATGTACGACTTGAATAACTTACAGCCCTTGTCCTAGGATTGGGGGAGGGGGGTGTCAACCCTTGAGGCATAGTTGGGAGAAAAGGAGCGTCCAAGGAGGTTGGTTTCCCTCAAATCACTTTGGCTCTTATGTAGCAAATGAAGCCGTCACAAAGTTTCGATTAACCTTTCCAGGTGGAGTGGCTCTGGAAAAAAAAATACATCTTTCCAATGCCGGCGGTACTGGCAGCATGGTAGCTGAGCATGATGATTATGCTTATGTTTATGAAGTTGGTTGAAGTTTGAGATGCCCAGAGCATAAACCAAACCGAGGCAATTTGAATGTTTTTTATTTAGTACGGAGCAAGTTCACATAGAAGCGACTGTTTTGGAAAAGACGAAAGGTAGAAAAATAATCGTTTTTAAGAAGAAACGAAGAAAGAATTATAAAAAATGGAAAGGTAAGCTAATTTTGTGGCTTTTTGTATTCGGCATGTTCGAGCTTAGTTACTCTGACTACGCTGGATCAGGCATCGTGCACTTGGCAGGCGCTGCGGCTGCATTAGCTGGTGTTTTGTTACTTGGCCCACGCAAAGGTAAATACAACAAAACTACCGGTGCAGTTCAACCGATCCCAGGTGCGAACTTGCCGCTTGCAACATTAGGTACTTTTATTCTTTGGATGGGCTGGTTCGGATTCAACGGCGGTTCGACTTTGAAACTTGGCGGCATCGGTGTTGCTAATGTGAGAAGAGTTTCAGCTTCAATAATTTCTTCTGCCTTTAAGGCTTGTTTCCGTTTCGTAGTGCTCTTTCCTATTCTGACCTTTAGATTATGAACAAAGCGAAGAACCCACGCACAAGATCTGATACACCTGTCTTTAGAGCTAAAGTGATTTAAATGCAATTCAATGTGACGACTGAGTGAACCACTGTCATTATTGACCAAGGCTCGTGTAACTTCAATGTTGGTAGATACCCTTTCTGAGAGAGCAGATTCAATGTTCATGGAGATCGTCGGCGGGTTCGAGTTCGTCCTGCGCGCGACGATGCTAACCATCACCATCGTCGTGGCCGGACGGTTGATCGAACTGTTCCTGCGGAAGCTGGTGAGACGCGCCTTTACGCTGGGTCAGGAACTGAATGCCCGGCTGCCCGGGCTGGAGGCGCGCGCGAACCGCTATCTGCCGCTGATCCAATCGGTGGCGCGGGGCGTGCTGTACGTGCTGGTGCTGCTAGCAGTGCTGCAGGCCTGGGGCCTCGACATCTGTAATTATTTGGTTAGAAAATTTGGTTTAGAAAAAAAAATAAGAAGTGTTTTCCTACTTTTGTAATTGAGATAAACATGCAATTGAACAAGGTCTTGACCTTATTCACCTGTCCTATCACCTTGGACAAACCAGCATAACCCATCAGTCTACCAAATAGAAACATCTAAATTCGTGCAAAGTTATCATTGATAAATATAAGCTGTTATAAAACTACAAGCAAAAGCACCTCAAATCTAATGAAATATTTCTAAGTGATTACGCCGGCTTGGAAAGGCCGACGCCAAAAGACACCCATCCCAAACCGAAAGCGCCCACCGGCTCTTCTCTCCGCAGGCGGAAAAGCGCTAGTCATGTACAGTGCAGGATCACAACCTCAGTTCTACTATATCTATTTCTCAGAGGTGACTCGATCGATCCAGCTGCCGATTCTGGTCTTGGTAAGGCGCGCGCGTGAGAGTTTGTTTGTTTGTGTCCTCACGCTCTTCTCCATGACAGGAAGCGTCACATCTCGCCTTCCATGTAACTCGGGACGTTACCGAATGGCTGGTCGTGGTTCGCTGGCCGGCCTAATGGCCTACGGCAACGCCAATGAGATTGTCATGGAAATGGCGAACGAAGTTTTGCCCGTGGTGAACAGCACACCGGTCCTCGCCGGAGTCAATGGCACAGATCCATTTTGCAACTTTGACAAGTTTCTTGATGACCTGAAAGCCGTGGGATTTTCTGGCATCCAGAACTTCCCGACTGTCGGTCTGATCGATGGAACATTCCGCGCGAACCTGGTCACTGGAAATGACGCCGTCAGCGGTGAGGCCGCCGCCCTCGCTGGCCCGCGGATCCTTGGCTTCGACAATCACCACTTGGCGATCCGTCGAGATGACCTTGATGGTCTTGGGCTCCGATCGCGTGGTGGCGCCATCGTCGTCCTTGGCGACCGCGGTCAGTTGATAGATCCCCGCCGGAACGTTGGACCAGGTCAACCGGTAGAGGTGGTCCCGCGTGAAAGCGATCTCGCTCGACACGCGTTCGATCACCCCCGAGGTTACGACATCAAAATATGATCTGTGCTCCCGATCAAAAGAGAAATCGTGCCCTAGTGTTTGACTCTCGTTCTAAGTAACAACTTCCGCTTATACTTGAGCCACATATCATGTCCATACCTTTTATCACCATTATCTGAAGCAAATTCGTTCTTTGCTTAATTTAAACATCGTGAGATCTACAGACTTTAATGAGGAAACGTAGGAACTCAGAGGGAAACAGTGATAGTTTGTATATTAAGTATCTCCAACATAACCGCGTGTTTGCAAAGCAAAGGGCCATACAGCCAACTATCGTTAGTACATGCCATCAAAATCTATTACTTTTGATTTGGCCAGAGAAACGGATAGAGATGCAAATTAATAACAACACCTCCGGAATGATTTGGCGACCCTTAATCAAAAATTAATTCGTATATTGTAACTTAAGTAGGAACCTCGATGGGTTATATTTAAGCTGACAAGAGCAGTGATTATGTTTAGCTGGTAAGCTTACACACATCGAGACACGAGAAGAGAAGCTTGCAAGGCCTGGCCGAGGCGCGGCGCCTGCGCCCAGACATCCTGTTCGGTACGGGCATTGGCATCGACCGGGATGAGATAATTATAGCCTTCAGACTGTATGCCGTGCCCGGCAAAATAGATCAGGCCAACCGCGTCCGGCCCGCCGGCCCGCAGCCGCGCCCCATGCGCGGCAAACGCGTCTTCCATCTGGTCTTCGGTGGCGTTCAGCAACAGCGTGACATGGAAACCCACCGCCTCCAGCGACTGTTTCATCAGCCGCGGGTTGGATCTTTAGAGTCTTTTCGGGTTTCTCTATGAGCTACTCTGTACTTTGGACTACTAACACAGTGCTCGCCTTGGATCCCCCAAAAGCCCTCTTTGGTCTTTAGTGGCCTGTTGCATTACAATGATACGAATACCTAAAATGAAACATCACAGAAGTATGAAAGGACGACTAATATTGACGGCTGTAGTATATTTTCATAGCAGTTCTCTCTTCCTCGGTGTGACGAGTGGGCAAGGAACAGACGAAGAGGATGCTGATGGCGATCATTGCCTACCACCAGCCTGTCACACGCGCCGAAATCGAGGAAATCCGGGGTGTCGAGACGTCCAAGGGAACTCTCGATACGCTGCTCGAAACCGAATGGGTCCGCATGCGCGGCCGCCGCCGTACGCCGGGCCGCCCGGTCACCTACGGGACAACGGAGCATTTTCTCGATCATTTCGGGCTGCCGGAGCTGCGCGACCTGCCGGGCATCGATGAACTCAAGGGGGCAGGGCTCCTGTCGTCGCGCATGCCTGCATCCCCTGAATGCACGCCGGCATTTTCAACATGTTCTGAGATCGCCGACAACACAAGCTTGCCATGACAAGCCACCCCATCCATTTCCAATTCCTTAGCGTTTTCCACAAATTTGCTAAGGACAATGGGAAACTCTTTGGAAACTTTGGCAGACCGCGCAATAAATTTCTCGAGTTCTTCATGATTAGAGGCCACTCCCATTGCGGCCCCACTCAGGACATAAGAAGGCCGTATGAGCACAGGATAGCCAACCTTCGAGCCTCGAAATAAGAACGCCCGGGATACAAAGTGACGCCTACGAGTCCCCGCAATCGTAAATTTCTTTCCGTTTCTCCAATCCAAACCGTCGCGCTGCCGTCCTCATTTTCCTGTAAGGTATAATCGGCCGGTAACAAAGTAGACGGGCGATGGTGATGAGGAAAGCACCATTCGATTCCGCCTGATACCCAAGCGCCCAAGGTGCCGATCAGATCCGGTTTAATAGTCGTATTGCTATGGATGATTTCGTATCCGTTCGTTTTGGACGCTGAGTTGCAAATCTGCGTGTTGGGTGCTCACAACGGCCTCCCTGCCTTCAGGCGATTTGAGTCAAGCTGCCTGTTCCGCTACGAATCGGACGTGCGATCCGTGCGCGTCCCGAGGTCGATTTGGCAGCCGGACACTAGCACAAGCCCGTTTGAGCGTAAAGCCCATCCCGGGCATTCGGCGGGCGCATCCCCCACTTTATGACAACGTTCGTTTCTTGGAACGGATTCAGCCGAACCGCTGAATTTCCGGAGTGCACGTTCAGACCTCTCAACCCCCCCCTCCGGATACAGAGCAGCCCCTGCAGGATGTCAATATCTTGGTGGCCGAAGACAACGCTACTAACCGCATGGTCGTCGGTAAAATACTGGAGAAGTGGGGTGCAAATGTCGCCTATGCACACGATGGGCGGGAAGCCGCCGACTATGTTGCAGAACAAAACCTGCTGGACCTAATCCTCATGGATTGTGAAATGCCAAACCTGGATGGTTATGGCGCAACGGAAGAAATCCGTGCTTGTATTTAGGCCAACATAGGTCAGGAATCAGGAGAGGTATGCAAATGCAGTTGCAGTGATTGATAGTGCAGTGTTGAGCAGGGCACGCATGATTCCGATGAGCTTTTAACTTTAATGATGATATATTGGGGCGCAAAGCCAAGCCTATTAACTCATGATATCAATGATGAAGAAGAATCATCATAGTCTTTACAGCTCATAGGTATCCTCACTGCCGTAAATAATAACTTGTACATCCCCATTTAAGGTGTTACTTCGAAGGTTCATAGCTCAAACCCACCATCAAAACTGCAAGAACGAGTGTTTTTCCAAACTGGAAACTGACAAAGTTTAAAAAAAATATTTATATAACCGAACAGTTAAATAAAGTTATAAATTCTGACCATGATTTAACGCCGAAGTTTAGGCCTTCCTAAACTGTGTAGTAATTGTTACAGATGAAAAAAAAAGTCAATAATTTAAATACTAAAAACTTTGTGAATTCTAAAAAGTAAGATTATTTAGCCATTAAATTTCAATGTTGGCTGACTTTCTTCTTTTCTTTTTTGATGAGAAGGCTTATGCATTGCTTTTGGCCAAAATGTTAAGTTTTTATGTTTAACTAGTAGGTTATTTGTGATGTAAAGATGTTTGCAAAGAGACTCGGAGGCTTTGTTAGCATATCTCATTATCATGCATGTAAATCAATTTTGATGCATTCTAGTGCTTTCACTTCAAATTTTCTTTTACACAGAAAAGAGGTTCAGCGTCCAAGCGAGGATGACAGGGGCTCTACAAGTCAGTTGCATATAGGTCACATGACTTGTTACCGAAAGTAGTCAACAGATCCATAAATAATAACTATCCCTAAAACATTGATGTAAACAGCAAAGGAGCCTCTGTCACTCTGGAAGCAGTCAGGGTGGGCCAAGGATTGCTTTGCAAAATTCCAGAGACAGGAGTCATATAAAACTACTAGAGTTTCCACGATACATTTTAACAACACCTGGGCCTTCGATACTAGGCGGCTGCAGTCCATAGCCCCTCGGATATTTCAGCCATACCGTGTCGCGCTTTTTCTGGGAGCATAGTGTACCTACAGATCGCCGGGTCAGCACCGAGCCGCATCTTGCTGTTGCCCTCACCTCGCGGGACTACTTTGAGGGCCGAGATCCTGTTTTGCAGGCCGTGGTGCAACATCAGTTGCCTGCGTTACCAGCGCCGCTCCTGCCCGATAGCATCGCAACAGCACTCATGGGCACGTACCTCTATGAGCCAGACCGCGTCATGCAAATTCAAAAGGATGAGCAGGGGCTCCTGCTTGTGTTTATCTCTTCATATCGTTGTTCTATACACTGTTATGCTACTACAGTCTCTGAGCTTCTTCTTCTTCCTTGCTGCTATCCTTTTTCATTAAAGATAGCCTTAACTGGCTTCATCTTATTTCGATTCTTTGGTCTATTTCTTTTTACCTAGCTTGCCATTTCCTCTTCTCAAACCTATTATCTCTTCTCATCGTCGTTCTATACATTGTTGTCTTACTACACTCTGAGCTTCTTCTTTTTCTTTTCTGCTATCCGTTTTCACGACCAGTTTGAAGAGTGGCTGCTGGTCGCAGAAGCCATCTCCAAGACAGAAGGCCGGCTGCGTGATCAGTTGGTCGACATGCGGGCACAGTTTGGTCTGCTGGCCAAACCCTGGAGCCACAAAGATGTGCTGCCGGTCGGTCCTGCGAGCATCTGCTGGGCGTTTGACGACACCCAGCGTGATCTGAAATTTCATGCCGACGTGCGTAAAGAGCTGTACGGCTACTTCACCAGTGAACTGCAGATCAGCCTGGACAACCTTGTGTCAGATGCAGTCATGGCCAAGCCAACGCGTCTCAACAGAGATTTTGAACGGCCTTATTGCCGCAGATTATGGCGCAATCCGCAACCGCGTGCATCAACTCAGTGTTAAGCCGCGGCTTCCAAGCGTCCCGCAGCCAGCCGTCTCTCCCGGCCCAATCACCGCGAGGGTACTCTTATTGGGTGGTTGGGCCGGGAGAGAGGGCTGGCTGTCGTAACGAGAGTGGCTGTTAGGAGGCTTGTTCCAGCTCCGCCTTCCAGTCAACGAATAGTACTTTTTCATTCATGTTAGCTATCTACTTGATCGCAATTTTCTTCAGTAATACGTACCCATCGTTGCAGTGTTTCAGCGCCGACGGTTTTCTGCAGATAATCCATATCCAAGTTGTCGCTATCGAGGTTAACTTCTCCACCTTTTTCCTGGGCCGTCAATACTGCCCAAGCAAAATGTAAGATTGCCAGAGGAGACAGCTCTTCCACTTGACTGTCTGCTGGACAACGATGCCAACGGACTGCCTCCACTGCCATCAGCCGGCAGCGCGAGTACTTGGCCGACGCGACCGCCGTCGAATTGACGCGAAATCCAAACGGAATTGCCAGCGCGCTGAGACGTATTGCTGGATTTGACGGCGGAACGCGAGTTCGAAGTCCGATGGCGGTTGAAGCGAGCCATTTATTCTTCGCAAACGGCGTTTCCTTCGACCGCATGTTGTCTACCCATCCACCCGTGGTTGAACGAATCGTTCGACTGGATCCAAACTGGGACGGTCTACCAGAATTTGGGAAAGAGTTTTAGCGTACATGGACGACATTATCATCTTCAATTCGACATTTCATGAACATATTCAAGATCTTTTTGCCGTCTTTGATCGTTTACAACTCGCGAATGTATCTCTGAAAGGATCAAAGTGTGTATTTGCATCAGAATCAGTGGATTTTTTAGGATATGAACTTTCATGCCAAGGTATTAAACCACAGCATCGTTTGACTCAAGCTATTTATCAGTTTCCTTCACCGAAGTCAAGAAAAGAATTGAAGCGTTTTTGTCTCGCCGACTACGAGCTCATGAAGGACGTGCCGCTCGCCGACGAGCTGCTCGCCGAGGCAGCGGAGCTGTGGCCCGCACATCCCGACAAGGTCGCCTCGATGACGGTATGGCTGCAACGCGCGGCGTCGTTGGTGGCCCGCGCGCCGCTGCACGAGGCCGCGCTCACCGAATTGCGGCAGAAGGCGCTGCCGCCACCTGCGGATGTGGACACCAAGCTCGAGAAGCTCGCTTCGCTGAAGCAGGTGCGCAGCGATATCCGCCTCGCAATAATTTTATCGATCGAGCGCTTACCTGGAACCCGGATTCAATCCTCGATGGAGCCAGGCATATCACACTGGGTGGGCACCTGGCTTATATCGCGGCGGAGTCCGGCCTCGTCATCGTAGATCTTGATCAGCCGCTTGCTCCGGAAATCATCAGCGTTCTGCCTCTGGAAGATGTCAGGGCATCAGCTTTACAGTTCCGGTACCTGTTCGTCACTACCGCGAACGGCCTGGAAGTTGTGGACGTAACCAATGTTCCATCTCGCCGCGTATGGAGGAATCGTCTTTCCGGTCGCGTTGATCGTGGAGGCGCCCATCATCATGCTCCTCGCGGCGAGCACAGCACTGTGTTCGCATTGGCAGGCCTATCAAAGAGTCCGGAAATTCATGATGTTCACGGGAGGGGCGTTGACCGCGCTGCACCTGCTCATCGCGTTGACGCCGCTGTACGATTTCGTCGCGGGCACGCTCATCAATGCACCCGAAGCCATTCGGGAGCCAGGTCGTCTGGGCTTTCGTTTCGTGGCAACCGACGTTTGCGGATGCAAAATTACCTCCGGTTTGCGCCAGCGCTGCTGTTCCCTGCTGGCCGATTCCTGCCATCATTGTTAATAAAATCAACAAATGTAAAAGTCGGAATCTCTAATTATATGGTCTCTGTACAATATTTGTCCTAAGTTTTGTTTTACCCAGGGCAGAAAAACAACAGGTAAGGTTTGTTGTCATTGTCGTTGGTAGTAGTGATGTATAAAATTTATTTATGTATGAACTCTACAATAATCTTTCACATTTTTTGGGGATACCTCTTTTTGGGGTATCTATTGTCTTCGCATAAGCCCTAAATAGCTAAGTGACTAACCTTATGTTCCCATAGCTACGTTTCCATAGTAAAATGAGCTACTGCTGATTTAATAAAGAACGAAATTTCTATCATATTAATTATTTGGTTTTTCTTCCAGCCTTTTTGCATGGAAGCGGTTTTCATAGAAACTTGGAAAGGGACTCGTTTAATCAAAAAATGAAAGTTTAAATGCCCCTTCATAACAATACACCTCAACAGGTAATGGCTATTTGCTTGTGACAGTATATCTTTATTAGCCCCTTATAGTCATAGGCCTCAGTAAGTGACCCCCTAGCCTCATTCTTTATCATGCACAAATATGTACCTTAATGAAGCACTCTGCATCCAGTAAAACATTGCTTGGCTGAAAGATAAAAAAACACAATAAGAAGACAAACAAAAAACAGTCAAATTTAAACATTAATTAAGCTGATGGTTGGCTGGGTGAATGTATCTCTTTCATTGCTAGAGAAATTATAGTTTATCCTTTGCTCCTTTCTAAGTTTTGACGTTAGAAGCTTGGCGTATTTCAAAAAAGTCAACTTTTGAACTAAGACAGATAGATTTTTTTGACGGCAGTTGATGGCTGTTGATGAGCTGATAGTATATGCCATCCATTTTTTACTAGTTTGAAAGTTTAAAGGGGTTGACAACTTCAGTATCGGTCAATTTTGAAACCAAAAATTGACCGATACCAATTGTGAAACATATAGGGGAGTTCACTAGACTTGCTACTCGGTGAAATCACTGTGCCGATGACAGCTGACAGGATCCCGAGACAAACTGCCATTACTACCAAAAACACCATCTTTCTCTTGGAGATGAAATACCTAGAATCAATCAAATACTTTTAACGTTTATCCAATGATTATCTACTTCAAAAAACGAAAGTGGTTTATGGCTCAAAAGCTCATCTTGAGATCTTCATATGCCCTTCAGCTGATGTTAGAACTACACGTCTCTAATTTCTACTCGATTTATGTTGCAGATGGGCTGCATTAAAATTGGTGACGCCGATCTCCCTGATCCAGCCCCGCTGGCGTAATTCTGCCAGGTGATGCAAGGCATCAAGCCAGGCCGGGTGGTCAAATGTCCACCAGTGAAATTGCAGCAGATCAATCCGCTCAACACCCAGTCGGTTCAGGCGTTCCTTGACCCCTTGTTCAACCGTTTCTAGCGACATGAGGCCGGGTTCAGGGCACCATTTGGTAAAAGCCAGCGGTCTTTTTGATTTTTCCCAGGTATTTATGATCTATCTTATGTAGAATATTGCTTACGGGTTTACCGTATTTTTCAAACTGATTTTCAAAAACTGAAATTTGTATTGAATATTGTCTACTCTCAATAATATATGTAAAATATTTCTAATAACATAATTTTGCAGAATATTCCCTTAAAACAGATTAAAAATTATATCAAAAGCATATAGTAGAAAATTTAAAGCTGAAACAAATAGTTAATACGCATGCAAAGGTTCTGTTGAATCGGAGAAGAGCGATCTTCGCAGTTTAACGCCATCACAGGAGAGCAGGTGTTTGCGTTGAAGGGAGATCCGACTGATCAGAATATGGTCTTGGTCTTTAACAAAAAAGGGTGTTTAGGGACTGTCCCAACTGCTGTGCTCAATTTCTGGTAACTCTTGGACAACAATCCTTGATGAACACACAGTGATGGTCCAGAGAAACTGAGTGATGATGAAATCTTGGCTTTATTTAACCACGACAAGAAGGCAGCTGAAAGTGCCCTTGCAATCCTGCCCGCGTTTATGAAGAGCCCCCCTCCCTCCTGGAAATTGCTCTTATATTTGAAATAGCCACAGTATTTTCTATTTCAAGTATTCGAAAAAGTGTGTAAATAATTAGCTAACTTGTTGAGCATTGTTTGATTAAGAGTATCCAGAAAATCAGAGCAATTTTTGGCGGAATTGTGGTAGAAACCTTGCATTAATTATAATTAAAAAGGGATGCCAATTGGATGGGAAAATTTGAACCCTAGAGTTTGAAAATTACCTTCCCCTTTGTATCTTAGACCTTCTGCTTAAATTAAGTACAAGGAATCTGTTTTAAGCTTCAAAACTTTGCTCCTTCCCAGTTAATGAGATTTCATATACATTTCCTAAATAAAAAAAAAACATTAATAGGCCTACCTATGGCTTAGAAGTCTACTAAAATAGCCTAATAGAAATTATATTTTCAGAACTAAAACCAGAGAAAAAAAAATAGATAACTGAAAAGCAAGTTAGGACATTGTTTTATCAAAATTTCAATAGGTAATAGACCTGTTGAGTTTTTCTTGGGGTGAATTACAAAATGTCGTATATACGCAGGTTGTCAAAAGAGTGTATCATCGATAGCTTGGGGATGGAATTGTTGCTTGAATTTATAACTTACAGAGCTTGTTGATGGGAATATTGATCAAACCAAAAGACAATCTATGCATCCTAATACTGCTGTCCCTTTTGAGCATGACTCGGTTAATTATGTAGTTTCTATTCGTTTTGGGTTTCATTTATTTATTGATACTGATTTGTGGAAGTTCTACGCTTGAGTGGAGGATATATATCTCAAATGACCAGTTGGATTCCTGAATCAGCTTCTAATTTAGCTAGCAATGTAGATAATATAACTCTGTTTGTAACTGTATTATCTGTATTTTTCTGTGTGTTGATTACCTTTTTCCTTGTCTACTATTCAATTAAGTACAGAAGAAAAAGCGAAAATCAGGAAACAGCCTATATCACAGGGAACGAACTTATAGAGATAATCTGGACAGTTATTCCAAGCATACTTCTTATGGTTATATTCGCCTTTTCGAGCCCAACTCAACCCCTAGAATCTTACAAATTAAGAAGTTCGTATTTCATTCACCTTTGTTTACATGTTAGCTAAGCCAATCAACGTGCAGTTTAAATGACCACGTTATAAACCCATGCAGCTTGATTGGTTGATGCCAAAATTTGAACAAATACTCTTACAAGTCAAAACATAAATAAAAAAATGTGTCTGCTTGCGTAACAATTATCCTTAACGAGTTATTTCAATGATAAAAATTGTCAGCTTACAAATTGTATAAAGTCATTTTATTTTCTGGTTCAAGAGTTTTCATCCACTCGCTTTCTGATTTTTCTATTTTAAAAAGATCATCTAAATATTTCCACAAATCTTTAACGCCAACCAAATCACATACCTCTCGCCAATCGGAAATTGTCGTTTCAGATTTTAACTCGTATCCACCTGCAACAGCTATATCATAAGCAGCTCTTTGTTTGTAGTCTGCTTTTAGGTATTCGAAGATTTCTTCTGGTTTATATTTTGATTGATTTTTCATTATCTCCAAGGAAGAGTGAAGATATAATCTAAAACTAGACTCGCATAAGTCACAATCTTCGCAAACAGCATCGGCAGCCTTAAGCAACAGTAACAACCATTTACATGAAAAATTCAAGACTACGACTCGTGGAATAAGTCTAATCTAAAACCCTGGGGTTAAACAATCAAAGGTCTACATGATGTACGCCAGCCGGAAAAGCACCGCATGCACCTACAAGAAACCTTAGCTATAAAGTGCATTATTGTTATTGTATTTGACCGGGCGCATGTTCGCGAGACGGCGGAGATGCTGACCGATCCCGAGTGGCGCGAGGTGCTCGCCACGGTCACTAGTGCCGAATGGGCTGACTACACCGACGCGTTGGATCGCACAGGCTACGGGTCGCCGTTCATCACGACGTACGAACGCGACATCTGAACATCCCCGGGAAGTGAAGCAACCGGGCAATTGAAGGGAACGAACGATGAGCACGATCGACATCACGAAAATGACCGCCGCCGACATGCTGGACGCGATGGCGGCAAACTTACACGCAAAAGAAAAAAATAATCTCTGAATGCACTGAAAAAAAGAAGAAAAAATTGCGATCCAGAATAATATGCCAAAAACTAAAGAGAGTAAAATGAAAATAAACTTACACGCAGAATATGCCTTAATTTTTAGTCCATTTGTAGATAAAAGTGTTTTTATTTGCTTCTTTAACCTTTATTGGCCTTAAATTGACATATATAGGTATATCCTTTCTTTTTTTTTCATGACAAAAAAGAAAATTAAAATTTGTTTGACCGCGGGCACAATGTTCGCATCGACCCGCAAACCAGTACTTTCGGTGGTGCCCAGCTAATCTTACGGCACGAAGATGGCTACATTGGGGGATCCGACCACCGCAAAGAAGGATGCGTGGTTGGGTACTAGTTTTGCGTCAACTTGGGATCGAAGTTAGCTCAACAACTCTAAAGCTGCTTCAGCACGCGTCGAAACACTGAGTTTGTACGCCTCTAAATCCATGTCGCGGTTCTCGCCCATGGCACCAACCAGGTATCGGTCTTTACTTCCGTAAGAAATTTTTTTTAATTAATCTTATATAACTTATTTATTGTAGGTACGGTGTTTCTTACCTCTGCGACATGGTTAAATCTGTTCTTATTTATATTCAAGTACCTCTGAGGTTGTGGAACTCTTACATAAGTGAAATATGCCATGTTTTTGGTATATTTTTGAATATATGGGGATAATCGGGCCTCTTTTTGAAGACTGGTGCAAAAAAACATCCGACTTTCCGCTTAACCATCTATCATGTCTACCCGACTTTCACTTGCTGGTGTATTTAAGAAGAACATTTCTGCATCCTTGCCGGTTAATTCTGCCTCTACAGTTCCAAAGTCATCTTCAAGTGTCAATACGAACGCATATTCCTCCTTTAAGTCAGCTTTACAATTCACGCATTTCATGTTTACATCAGTAAACATTACTTGTTGTGGCAGTTGTTTAAGACACATGCTGAACTTGCATGCCTCGCATGTAATATCCACACCTTCTCCAACCGTTCTTGGCTGAATGTCAGTTGTAGGATTCATCAGTAAGTCCAGAAATTTTTTTATACAAACTTCGATGGAAATCAAAAACAATTTGTGAAATATTCATTGAGTATACCTTATTGTTGAGCTTTATATTTGCAATATGTCTTATTAAAAAGTTCAAACACGTTTATACACTAATTGTGGTGGAAATTAATCATCATTTATGTAATATGTATGTATGAAAGTTTGGTGTGTAATATGTAAGTACAATCTATTGACTAGTACTTGGCTATTTTGAAGTTGATGTTGAATAAAAACGAATGACCTCATTCATTAAAAGTGAAGTTGGTGAAACCCTCAGAAGCAAATAGGCCTAAGTGACTAAAAGTTCAACTGCGCAGATAACACAGCGTACAAGCAGCACAATCGGCGCGGAAATATTCTGGGAAACCAGTCCTGCGCAGACAGAAAATCATGCAGAAAATATTTACACGTTCCCCGCGCAGACCAAAGTTTACAGTCTGGGAGGCGGCCTTATTCAGAAATTCAATGTTATTATTGCTTCATACTGACCCTTATTCCCATGTAAAATGGCCCATTTACAATGTGATTTCTCCTTTATTTCTGGTTCTATGATCTGAAATCATGGATCTTTCATGTCATGTGTAACACAATTTAGTTATTTTCGATTTAAAAAAAAATTGTTTTTTTAAGAGATGAAGAGCCACAACTATTGTGGATAAGCTCAATATTAGCATGTATGTATGTATATGTATGTATGCTATCATTAATCTTCTAGAATTTCTAGCTATTTTCCAAAAAAGTTTAGGACGTCGACCTTGGCTTCGACCGCTTCGCTCTTGCCCTTGGCAAGCAGCAGTCGAAGATTGCGCAGGTGATGTTTCATGGCCGCGAGCGGCTGGTTCAGTTCGTGACTGATACCAGCAGACATCTGGCCGAGAGCCGCCAGCTTGCCGGCCTGAACAAGTTCTCGCTGGGTCTGCTTCAACTGGTCGAAGGCGCGTTTGCGCTCGACGATTTCCTTTTGCAGGTTTTCGTGGGTTCTGTTCAGTTCGACCACTGAGGATCTTGCTTTAACAAAATGATAATAATAATAATAATAAAAAATATTAAAATAACTGCCATACTTTGCTAAGAGCCGGTATAAAGTCTAAGATGTAAAGACAAGCAAAGAGTGTTTTTATACACTGACTTTACTTTAATTTCGCATGACTGAAGACTAGCTAGGATTTAAAATTCCATCCTTAACTTTCTTCTGACACTCTATGTACGTCTGGTCCAGTTAAATCTAAACCGTTTCTTGCCATATTTGTTGTGCCTGATTTAGTTAGTTGTGTCCAGGGGGGAAGGGGTTTGAATTCCCTCTCCGAAATGTTTGTCCGACTTAAAAAACGTAGCACGAATGAACATAAACAAATTTTTGTTTTGTTTTTAAGTTTTATTGTAAATCCCCCCACCCCCGAAAAGAAAACCGGGATATGGATTTGGACCAAAACCAGAAGGAAATCATCCCCTTTGAGTTCGTGTTTCTAAATTAACCAAAATATTTATAATTGAGATTTTTTTTACATTTCATCTTTTACAACTAAGCGAATTCTGGCAACCGCGGTCCGCGTCCGCCACAATGGTTGGTGACGTGCAACGGCGGAGGGTCAAAATTTATCATGGATGAATCCGCGGAGCCGTGGCATGGCCATCGCCTACATCGGAATGTGGCATCGTGCAGGGTCGGCTGTGCCGACCAACTCGAGATCCCCGCTGCTCGAACGGTGGGCGCAGCTCACCCTACAAGAACCGCATCGTCGTATTGAAAATCAAGAATCGTCATCCAAGCGACTGACATCTGAGGAGTGGTACTGGTGGTAGTCCCACATTATCAACATCGTTAGGGGCAAGTTCTGCAGCCCTGTGGGTACTAAAGGATGCATTGGGGAAGATTGTACGGATGATATGGGCATCTAAAATGGGACGACGATTTGATAGTGATGCAAAACGATGGCGATTCAGGTCATCGTTTGTGTTTGCTGCCGGGAATGGGTTAGAAATTGTTACCTTCTTGTTCCCACAATTATTCTTATTGTTCGCCACAGCAGCGAATTGTTGTAAACAGGTTTCTTTTGCATCTTCGATAACATTTTTTACATCTTAGATAACTCTTTTACATCTTTGATATCTCTTTTACATCTTAGATAACTCTTTTACATCTTAGATAACTCTTTTACATCTTAGATATCTCTTTTACATCTTGGATAACTCTTTTACATCTTAGATATCTCTTTTACATCTTGGATAATTCTTTTACATCTTAGATAACTCTTTTATATCTTGGATAACTCTTTATATCTTAGATAACTCTTTTATATCTTAGATAACTAGAGTTTCTTTTCTTTTTTGGACCTATTCTAAATTCTGCATTTTCAAATTATTTGTGAATATTTGGATTGTACTGACAGAGCTGTCAGAAAAAGGTACTTCCTTGAAGCTTACGTTTACACAGCCAACACTCTAAAACAAAAACAAAAGAAAACTATTTGATCACCTTTATGTGCACCAGTTAGAAATTTTTGAAGTTTTTCTTCATTTTTTTTCTAAAGAAATTTATGTGAGAAATATTAAACATTCATTTGGACTTTCTTAACTATCAACTTTTTACAATGACAACGATATTCCCTGAAAGTTAGGATTAATACCAAAACCATGAAATTTATTAAACATATAACATTAAATATTTTCTTGAGAAGCTAATTTCAGCCACTCGATTCTGAAATTTGCTCCACAGCTTTTTCTGTATTTAGGCATATGAGCAAACGAACAAATTGTGTTGGTTGGAAATTCTTTCAACGGCATTTTCCATATTAGGCGTATGAGCCAAACACAAACTTCTCCATTGGACACCTTTAGTCAAGTAATTCTTAGCGAACTCATGGTCCGTGCTTAATTTCCAGACAGCTCTTTGATGTTTCTTTTCAATCTGTGCAAGTATTTATGCTGACGTTATTACTGGTCCGGTAATAGCAAAGAAACTTTAAATGTACGATGGATCTTCACTTTCCTTTTTGTCTTCAACTACTGTATAATCTCCTTGTTAGTCCTTGAATGATTCTATAAGCTCATTTGAACGGATTGCTCTATTGTTTATGAATTTAGAACGGCATCTCTTACAAAAAGATCCTGTTAAAAGACCTACTGCTGTTGAATTATTAGCTGTAAGTTTGATAAGAGCTTTTTAAATTATAAATTATTAACATTATACAATAGCATCCATTTCTTAAAAAGAAATTAGGTTCATCTGTTTTAAATTCAACTGTTACTGAATATTTAAAGATTAGAGAACATCAAAGAAAGTTGGAAGCTCAATCTCGTGATGATAGTGATAGTGATTCAAATTTTAGTACTACTGTTATTAATGATGATAGTGTTTGTAGTACAAGTAGGTGACAACAAAACCGTCCATTATAGATTGCAGTTTAAATTTATACACTTTAATTAGGCATTACCAAGGCTTGCTAGCATGAATATTTACGCGCATACAACAAGTACAAACTCTCAGTCATCTGCTACATGTCATTGTATAACGCATTTCGGTGAATATGTTAAGGTATCTGCCTTTCCACTGAGGTTACCATCAAAATCCAGTCCACATATTGTAGGTCTCCCTCCTGAATACAGCTTAATACACCGGAGGTATAAATATTGGATTTTCAGCTACTGAGACAAAATTGGTATTTGAAAATGTGATCAGTTGTTTTGAGGGGGTTACGAAGCGAAGGAAGTAAAAAAGGCATGAGACGTGGGCTGGTTACCCGTCAATCACTTTCGACTCTTAAAAACGGCATAACAGTGCCCAATTTCTAATAGAATAAGCCCCCTCCCAAACCTCTACGACAACTCTTTCCGTAAGAAAAACCTGGAGAAAAACAAACAATGAAATAAATATATGCGGCTGGGCCATGAAGACCAGGGAGGAGACCGCCAGCACGATCGGCTGCACCAGGACGCCGGCGATCGCGCCCAGGAAGCGGTGCACCAGCTGGGTGGCAATCAGGTTGACGGCGATCGAGACCAGGCCCAGCACGCTGAAGAACTTGGAAATGTAGATGGTGCGCGCGTCGGTCTCGGCGTAGGCCGCCTCGATCGACTTGATGAACTGGTATTCCACCACGGGCTGGGCCATCTGGGCGCAGAAGAGGGCGGCGGCGATCAGCCCCATGTAGACGGGTGCAACGATGTCCCGCACATTGCTGCGGGCGAAACTCCTGCAAATCCGCGTATCGGCCCATTTTTTCATCAGCGGATGCGTGTGTTCGCTATCGCGACGGTTGACGCGCGGCAAATCATCCTTGGAATACATGTCGTTGTAGGGTGCAGGTGCCAGATAGGCCCAGTGGGGTTTGATGTAACTGAGGTGGCACAGCCAGGGGCTGTCCCCCTGGGAATCGATGTACTCGATACCTCGCGTCGTGAATAGTGACAGATCACAAGGGGTGTAAACCCAGCTCTGTCTTAATTACCAGAGTTAGGAACTGTTTATGCGTATACTATTTGAACTTGTTCTGGAATGCTCTTAGGTGCTTGGACTTGAATGGATCGCAATGACGGTTAAAATTTGTCGAATTTATCGAATTAGATGGTTAAAATTTGCTTATCGAATTAGCATGATATAGTCAGGGACTCGAGCTAGTTCTAGTATTTAAAAAAGGTACTCGCACACTTTGGTTTCAAGAGAAAAAAAAAATCATATACCGGACATGAACCAAACACAGTTCTATGTGACTTTGGAGTTCTGTTTACTTGGACTGAATCTTTTGGAATTGTTACATACTCAAAAAGAGGATCCTTTGTTCAAAAGATAAGTTTTAGAGCGTGATTGATTTATCTGATATTTATAACAAATTTTTTTACCTTTTTTCTTTTTTCACTGTTATAAAGTTCTTCAAATGGTACTTCAGGAGTTATATTGACATCTGAGTTTGATTTAATACTTGTGTCGCGGTACATAAACGGGACGGCACTGCCAACGACGATTTGCGTAAAAGAACCATGTCTCAGAGTCAAGTAGACAACGTAATACCGTCAAGTTACCAGAACAAATCCGATTCGAAAATGAAAAGTTCTAGCCTGTCGATGACGTCTTCGTATTCCAATAAGAATAAACGTCCGACCCTAGCATTCAACAAGACAAAAGATAAAGAAAGCCGTGAAGACGACGGATGTTCAGCGTTGGAGATTTGGAATTTTAATACCGGAAAGCGGCGCAAGTATGAAATACAAGCCGACGAGCGCCTCGCCGCCTTTTGCCAAAGCCGCATGATCCAAATCGCATGGAGGCCTGTGCCATGACTAGAGCCCGCTTTGAACCAGCCGGTGATGGAGGAAGAACCGTCATCCTTCGCACAGACACTGGAGACCACGTGATCCGCCTAGAGGAAGCCCTCGCCCTTGTAGAAAAGCGAGAAAACCTCGCCCGCTTTGGCGAAGTGCCCATCAACAGCCCACGCCTTACAAGAGTGGCAACTAGACTGGCAGCCTGTTGAACCTAGTTCGTTTTTACAAGTTGGATTAGACGACGCCAAACGTCAGATTACCCCTGGTGCCAACGAATGGGAAAAGCGTTACTATTTGGAAATTGTGTTTATGGAAGCGTTACGTGGTCGCAATCTGAAAATATGGCAAGAGCAACAGATCGATGCTGGCGAAAGTCCCTACCGCGGCAAAGTTGATTTTGCTATTACTGCTTACCAACTGCTCTTTCAAACACCGTTCGTCTCCCTGGATTTATTTTAATATAATCGACACATTGATTAGTAATGAAGTCAAGTTCTTTGTTAGCTATGTTTTTATTTCACTCATTGAATGTTGAAAAAGCTTACTTGGGTGTAGCGTAGCGATCTCATTGTCTTAATGGCATTTGTAATTATTGTTGCTTTAAATGTTACCACTACTGCGAGACCAGGAGAGCCAAGGTTTATGATCAATGGTTGCCGTTAAAAAATTTTTTTACGTTTTGGGAATCCAAATGAAATCTACTGGATCCCTGAACTATCCTAGCAATCTTTTCCATTCGGGATCCCCTAGAAGCCTAATCAACCGGAGGCCCTAGCATTCAATTCCAAGGGGAAGCCCTAGCACCCAATTTCAACCGGGCCCTAGCATCCTACTCCTCCTGGGCCCTAGTATCCAATTTCCCTGTCAAGGGGTTACACGATGTTTTTTAAGATATTTTTTTCAAGACGTTTTCAAGAAATTTTAAGACATTTTTCTTCAAGATGTTTCTCAAGATGTTTCTTATGGATTATATCTTTGAGAAACAGAACTTGTTGAACAAAGACACATTAATTTTTCGGTTTTAAGAATTTTGAACTCAACTAGGATTAAGTACAAAACAGTTGAAGCGAACTTACTGCGTTGAATCAAGAAAATCTATTTATTAGGGATGAGAAATCCAAATTTATATAAACGAAAATGAATAAATGAAAACCTTGAATCTTCGATCCAACTTTGTGACAGTTTCGGCAAATTCAATTCTCTCTCGTTTTTCTAAAAATAAAAGTAGTGGCTGGTTTTGGGGCGGTATTCGTGTTCGTCAGATCAGAGCTAACTCATCTTCCAGTCACGAGGTTATTTGTGATCGGCACGTTGACGCAAGCACGAGAGATTTCGAAAACCCTAGAAAAGAAAGGGCTATAGCTGCCTTCGTCGGAGCCGGCCTTCCGTCGCTCACCCTGTTCGAGCGCAGCGAGTCGCGACGATGGCCGGCTAAGACGTGAGGCAGCGGCTGCCTTTGTTGGTGAGGTCAGACCTGAGCGAATCCGACCGCAAAAAGCCGAACCCATCCTGCAATATCTCAACAACGCCTTCGCCGATAATTTCGACATCCTGAGCTGCTTGCTTCTTCAGGATCGCAAACATCAGTTCCTGGGTGCGTAGTGCACTCGGATTTTCTACCTCCACCGATTCAGCGAACGCGATCAGGTCGGTCGGTGTCTTGTTCTTAAGTTCCTGTAGCTTCATTTCCTGCATGCCGCGCACTCTGGATTTTGTAGGAGAAATACGGGATTCGCCACTCAGCTTCCTGCCAATGGCGTTTCAGCTCCAGACCGTCCTTGTTCAGGGGCGATCTCAGCTTGTGTCCCTGGTGTCTGGCCCGCTTAACCTTCGCCATGGATCTCCAGCCCGTCAGTCCCCGGAATGGGCAGCATCAAGCGCGTCCAGAGTCTCCTCATCCGCGTCGCCGGTCGCGGTCAGCCCCGTCGCCGTCTGGAAGTCGAACAGCGCGGCGCGGGTGCGCGAACCCAAAACGCCGTCGATCTCGCCACAATCGTAGCCGAGGTTGGGGTTCAAAATGGAGGTTAGGGTATGCCAAATCCGAAAACACAGATCTGATCATCGTCGCCATAGGAGCGTCGGTTGCAAATCTTGACGAAGCGGCGGATGACGATATGGGCGGGAGACTCAGACGTGCGTGCTCTCACCCAGGTAGGCTTCCGTTCTGGACACTCCACCATAGACTACAACTTCACTCTGAGAACCATAATCGAGGATAGCAGGAACCATTTGCAGGAATCTACTACTGTTTTGTTTACTTTGCCAAAGCCCACCGATGGACTACAGTTTCGTAGCCAAATAGCGGGTGAAACACTTACATTTGGTATTTTACCACATAGAGAGCATGGCATCAGCTCAAACTGACCTGCAGAGACATATCGTATTTATGTCGCATCACAGATAGGCTAACAATAATGATGACGATTATGAAACCAATGACGACAACCACAACGATGGCAATGCTTCATTTTGTTGTTTAAGAGGACAGACGCTGTGTTGAAACAGTAACCAGAAATACTACTACCCAATTTATTTTTCTCAAGGGATACAGAACCCCTTTAAAAAATTGAAATCTTATAACCTACAATTCCAGCTGGCATTTCAATGCCGCTCGAGTTAGTTTATTCTTTAGTGATGACTTTTTTTCAGAGAGGTTTGTGACAAACGAGTGGCCATAGATAATAGAAAAAAAGGTAGAACTCTTTTTTGGCTAGCGCTTATTTGATTTAGGAAAACTGTCAACTGCCACTTTTGTCAAACAAGCGATAATCCTAGTTCGCATGGGATTAACCTAAGATTTAAAAGTCAAAGTCATAAAAGTACAAATTTTGAGTCAAATGGCAGAAGTATGTAATTACCACTCCAGCGGTAATAATAATCGCACAGTAGCCTTATTAGTAGATGAAATTTTGTTGGGTAAGAAAAGTTGAATCAAGTGGACAGATTCAACTTTCTAAGTGGTATTATTGGTAAAGGCGGTGGGTGCAGTGAAGGCGGTGGGTGCTCATTGGTGAGCCAAGGCCAATGGTCTTTTTTCAAAGTTGACAAAAGTGTTAGAATTGACGTCATCACATGACAATAATTCTACGTGACGTCATATCTCACATGAATGGTTGTGAAAAAATTTAATGCTGTTTGTTCTTTGCCTACCACGATTTTATAGTTGTTTTAACTAGAGAGGGACACACAATGTGTCCCCTGGTTAACAATGTTCTGAAACGCCCAGGTGAGGTAGGGTTTGGAAACCCTACTTTGATTTGAGGAGCGAAGTTTCTTGTAAAAACCAGTGTTGCGAAAGTATTGATTTCAATTCCACCATATAACATTTCAATGTCTCCTTCCCTCCAAACGCTGCCTCTGATACGAGCCATTAAAAAGTCCAAGCCATCAAATCAACGTTTTTAGATTTTACTGTACATAGTGCAATATTCCAATTTTTTCGCATTTTAAAATTTGATAGGAGCCATAGAGATATCAAATAAAATAACTTCAAATCATATTACAATATTCTCATTTGGAAATTTCAATCTGAGCCGTCCGGATGTCAATAGAAGTAACTTCAGCTGCTTTAGATTCCTCTTTCTAGTTCTACTTCACTTAGATACTGCTTGAATACTTGAAATGCCATGTCTTTAGTTCTCAAGCAGTAGACTTTTGTCCTTCTACTGAAATCATCAATAAAGGTCATGAAATACCTTTTCCCTGTTATGCTCTCAACATTCAAGGGTCCACATAAGTCTTTGTGTACCAAATCCAGTAGCCCTTTTGCCTGCTTTGCAAATTTTTTAAAGGGGAGTCTGCTATTTTTTTTGCCAAGTTGACACCCTGCACATTTTTCCTTACGCGAGAAGGTCAACGGATCAATGATAAACGGGACATCATAATTTGATGCACCACTGGCACTCGTTTCGATGGGAAGCCATGGCATGAGCGCAGGAGCTGCCAAGATCTTGTCGAACAGGATACGCACCAAGATTGGGAGCGGTCGTGAAAACAAGATTAGGTATCGTCCATACTCGATCCCAGCCGAAGCTTGGAAGGTTTCTTCGTCGACGAAGCATGCTTCAATCGGCATGGACGGGTTGTAGCCGTTCTTGAGAGAGGAAGATGAGGAGGAGGCGATCGAAGAAGATGAAGTCAACGAGGCATTAAAGAATTTAATCGGAGACGCAGTTAGTGCTAGCGAGAGTGATGATGAAGAGGAAGAGAAGAAGAAGAAGAACGATTCACCAAAGAAGAAGAAAAGAGATAGAAAAAGAAAGAGGGAAGAAGTTGAAGAAGAAGCCGATGAAGAAGACGATGAAGAAGAAGATGAGAGAAAAGAACTGTTTGAATTTTACAGATTTTTCAAAAAACTCGTTTCTGCCCACTGTATCGGAAGCTTTCGGCATGATCAGACATGCGGCGGAAGAAGTTTCCGCGAATGCCAACGAATTGCGCGTTGTTTGCCCACCGTGGACGTCAATCAGATGGCTGCTGCCAAAGGTAGACGCCTTCAGGGAGGCCTATCCAGCGTTCAAACTGCGTTTGACAACAGATTTTTATCCAGATGGCGGCTTCGACCCAATCATTGCTGATGTCGGTTTCTCAATATCCAACTTTTCAAACCGTTCACATGCATGAATCTGCCAACCATCACAACCTCACAGCTGGCACATCACCTCATCAAAATCGCTCACCATGCTCTCGTCATGGTCTTCCTCCTGCAGGCAGCACCTCAGCACATCATATGAGCCCCATACTTGCTCATGCTCATGCTGTTGGCACAGCAGCCTGAGAGCATCCACCTCAACATTGAGCGACTCAATCATTGTAGCCTTGTCCTCAATTTCGGTCAAATACTCTGTGAGCTTGTCGCTGAATTGTGTACCATCAGCCTACGATACAACGCAGTTTGACAAGGAAGCAACCAGGCAGTCCAGACAAAAGAATGGCTATTAGACTATTGTATCTTATTGCTTTTACTTACGTCATTCTCAAAGAAAGATCCAATATCTCGCTGTTGGAAATAATACCCCTTTGAAAAGTGAAAAGTACAATAACCTTGGGCATGTTGACTTCAACTGCCCTGTTCCTAAATATTTCATCAATGCTACGGTCCTTCAGAGCAAACGTTTTTTAAATTTGAAACCAAGCTCTTGCCATGGACATGCCTACAGTTACCTCGTTCACAGAGGACTGCTTTGTCCCGTATCCATAGAAAGCTACATTACCGCTGATATATTTGCCAATGTGAACAGACTTTGAAGGCGTAAAGTGATCAAGAAACAACGTCGATTTTGGAGCACAACCAAAAAGCTCGATTCTGCTGCAATGTTTAGAAGTTGTCGTTGTTCGTGCTGTTGGAACGAATCTGATATAGCGAGCTATCAGCCTGGTCAAGAACCAATTCACTCGCACGGGGACATCTCGGTAAACCCGCCGTTCGCATACCCGGAAGATGGCGTCATCAATTTCGAAGGCGGGATCGAGGCGGGCAAGGCCTACCCGAAAAGCCCGGGGTCGGAAGGCTTCGAACCCCTTTATTTCGAGGGCAACACGGATTTTGCCTTCTTCACCTACGCCGATTTCGAGCGCCGGATTCGCCGGTTGCACTATGTCGACGAGCCGATCCAGCGCGGCGACACGCCGCCCAGCGCGACACAGTGGTACGAGGAAACGGGAAGTAGATCCATTAGTTTATAATATGTCACATGAAGATCCTGGTAACATTACTTACTCAGAGATTGGTGGTCTCAATGAACAGATTAGGGAGTTAAGAGAGGTTTGTTTACATTCAATTTTTAGTATCAATCTTATAGGAGTAATTATTTCTTATTGACAAAAAGTCGTATGTATTTTGTATTATTAGAAATTTGATTTTCTATTTATTTTTTTATTTCTCACACATGAATATATCTGAGGTCTCACAACACATTAAAAGGCCTACAAAATAAATGAAGAAAAAAAAAAAATCAAGTCATCAACAGATCCCTGGACTATGGTGATCTACCCATCGCCCAACAATCAAAATCAGATTGAAACTTCTTCAACGTCATCGACGAACCAACATTAACTAAACAACTCCCATAAAACGAATTAAATTTCGTAATACATAACTAAAACTTTTCTACATTTATTCTTAATGAAAACGCTTCTCATCTTTTTTTTTCTAAGAAACCAGTGTTCATAAATAGTGACGGAGTTAAACGATCTGCTGCACAGCCAATCCGCGGTCTACGGCCTGATTCACGAGAATATGACGCGCGGTTACGGCTGGCGCTTTCTCAACATGGGGCAGCGGATCGAACGTGCGCACTTCAATATTCGCGTGCTGCGGGCGTTGTGCGTGCGGGCCGATCCCGATGCGCCCGGCGTGATCGGGCTCGTGCTCGAATTGCTCGACAGCACCATGACCTACCGATCGCGCTACCACGCGAGTCCGGAACTGACCGCCGTGCTCGACGCAAAGTTTATTGCCCATAACCTTGGAGGTCCTTCGGACAATACACAGCGCCGTACAAAGAGAACACACATGTTTCTGTACTACCCTGAGGCGCCATCATAGCGGGTTTTCAAGGATTTGGCAGAAGTGTACAGTTTTTGCAAAAAGAACAAAGCTATTGAAGGGGATGTTTTTGATGAAACAGCAGAGGACGAAACATCCATCATCAGCAAATGTGAATGGGACATTCGTCAAGACGAGGATTGGGTCTGGTGCAGGAAGGGGCAGAGCGACTGCTCCACCGATTGATCCGGCGTCCCGGTGCGCACGAGCCGCTGATTCCTGCATTCCGGGCAGTACGGACGCTGCAGCCCCCGCTCGAGCAGCCCCATGACCCAATCCGCATCCCGCTGAGGCACACCGGCGTCGACCATCTGGCGACGCACGTCGATCCGGCGCATGATCACCGACAGCGGTCGACGCTCGACCGCGCGAAAACGCCCGATGGCCTCGGCGGCATCGAGCCGCGCTCGGTCTTCAGTCCTTTTGCCACTTCCAAGTTTATTAGGCGCGCGCAAGTTTGCGGGTCTCACGGGTGGACGCCAAATTTTCAAAGGCCTGTTTACAGCCTTCTTTGGGGCAACAGGCAGTATATGTTTCTGACTTCCTGCATGTTGTTGCACTTGTTGTTTCAAACGCACTTCAATTGGAGTGTTTGACTGGTGGACGCGCTTCTGGGTCTGCTCTAAGAATTTTAGGGCCTGCTTTTCCATATCATGCTCGCTTTGGGCCTTGTGATGCTCTTTATTGTGAAATTTGCCAACAGGACTGATTGTATGAATATTGTGTGGCATGGAACCTGGGGAGCAGATTCTAGGGGGTCCCACGACCGGCGGAGCCGGGAGCGGGTACTGGAATCCTGCGATCCAGTTCCAGGCCACCACAACAAGGAAACCTGGATCGCACCAAGTTTTGCTTCTGTTTACCTGTGCGTGACATGCAGAGCAAAATCCAGCCCGCCAACTTCCATTCCGGAGCTGAATGAACGATCCAGTTTCCCTTTGTCCTGGAGATCGAGCTCAAGCAGGCCCGCAAGCCCCTGGCCTTCGTGGCCTACGGGCTCCAACCGCCCGGCAAGTGGTCCAGGATCCGCGTCGGCAAGATGCGCCGCGCGCACGAGCGAACCCTCGATAAGGACAACCCCACCCTCGAGGCGGCCATCGAGCAGGGCATGCGCTACCTCGCCGTCCTCCACGGATACGACAGCTTCAAGGCCCTCGAAGCCGACGCCGCCGGCGAGGACTGGTCACCCGCCCTTTCGCAGCTTTATAATATTTTTTATTATTTTAATGTAATTTTTTTGATTTGAATTAAAATTTAATTTAATTGTATATCTATGAAACCAATAAAAGCATTCAAAAGAATTGAGCAACTAAATAAAATAGTCTTTTCTCTATCTCGCCAAAAACAAGAATGAAAAAGTGTTTTTCTTCTGTTATTTGGAAAAACAACTTACTCTGGGAAAGAAAGGTATTTGATTTATCATCAAAATAATTTATAAATTAAAACATCTGTTGTTGAAAAAACCTGCTGAACCTGCTTTACCAGAATGGTGCGGATTGCTCAGCCACCAAGCATACCATTGCACTGCCCGTGGAACCTAATGAGCCTGATGATTCCGATTGGAAATGCTGGTTTTGCTGTTTCAATGGAGATAGTACGGTCGATGTGGAGGACAAGGGACTTATCTTTCTGAAGGACCTCAAAGTAGGAGACAAAGTCAAGTCAGCCATGGGCAAGTACGACACGGTATACAGCTTTGGACATTTCGCCCCCGAAGCCACAGCGGCCTCATCTACAAGGTTTTGTTCTTTTTCGGTAAGAGGACGAAGTGCATGTTCCTCGCTATAGGGGCGATTTGATTTGATCGCAGAGATTGTGAAGTTTTTCGTACAGTTTCGCGCAAATTTTGCTGAAAATAGAGCAAAAAATGTCATCGCCAAAAGGCGAAATACCAGATTAAAGTACCTGGCTGAGAAATTCTTCATAGGCACATCTAAAATCCTCAGATAATTCAGGGTAGCACTTATTGATCCAGTGCTGCAAATCTTTGCTAACAAATTCGCTATGAATGACTGTATCTGTTTGCCTGTGTGTGTGTGTGTGTGTGGGTGTATGTGTTTGGCTGTCTTGACAATTGCTGTCAGCCGTTGATTCGTAAAGCTTGTATCTTGTGCAAGATGTCATATCCGATCTCCTGACTGTAGACTTTTAATGATGCTAAAAGTGAATCTGAAGGTCATCTGTAGTTCGTAAGATTTTTAATGTTTAAGGTCAGTTGAATCGACAACTGAACAGCCAAACTAAACCTTTTTACAGAATATTCACCGAATTATATGAAAAAAGCATTAATTATTAAAATGTATTCATAGCTCATAAATATGACGATTTTTGTAAAAATTGATCGAAATATTAAAATTAATATATTAACAATAATTATTAAATAAATTTGTCCCCCTTTTCATATTTGCCTATTTACTGAACAACAGTCATAGCAACAGTCCCTTGGCCTATCAAAAAAGCAGAAATGTCAATTCCCTAATAATTACCAAAAGAAGTGAAGCAGATTTTGCCGATGTTACTAGTGTTAATTTTTGTATTAGTTAGGCTTCTATGTTCGTTTTCAATTTTGTTCATTTAAGGTCGATGTGTTCGCTATAGTAGTTTCTGATCGTTTTATATATAATATTCCTTGGAGATAATTTCTGCTCATTTTAGCTACAAATTTTAATTTCTGCTTCATGGAAAACACATTTTTTTAAGAGGCTTGCTGGATTTTGAATTTACATAGTTTAACAGTAGCCATACTGGGTAATAAGTTATAGCAGATGTCGGTATTAGTCCGTCGTCTTTCACGAATCAAACGGCAAATGGTAAGTTCTTGTTGTCTTCTGATAGAGTCTGATAGACGTTTTCAAAGAGGCCTGGGTTGGGTGCGACGTTTTTCTGGAAAATGGTAGACAGTTCCTGTAAGGGAATCCTCTCCGCGCGCAACAACTTGGATTGCAGTCGTTTCAGGAGGAAATTCACGTTTAATTCCAATAAAAGTGAAAGAAAGGCTTCAAATTCCACATATCTGCTAAAGAGACATTTTCCGTCCATTGAATTATAAAAGTTAAAAATCTGAATATGCATAAAACAAAAGCTTGTGACTCCGACTAGTTTCTTCGGCTAAGAAATCTCTTTGAAGCCATGCTTGCGCTGCTAGATGTGTCATTATTATTGCCCTAATTCCGCACCTCAACTCTTTCGGCGCGCCAGAAACGGAGAAGCCAAAGAGGGACTGAAATGCTCACTTTTCGTCGTTCTTCCTGTTCCCGCCTCCATTGGTCTCCGGTGGTCGTGCCAACACCGCAAATAACAGGCCAAGGACTAATTTAAAGTATAACTATTAAAATTCGTATGTCCAGAATTAGCTAGATTCAGCATTATTTAAATTAAGTTGAAGATAAATCGCAACGATTGTTATTGGGGAGTATTTTAGAAAATAAGTGTCCCATAATTTCCAATTTAGTTTAAAATGATGCGTACGGCATAGTAAAGGACATAATATATGTCTTATAAGACATACAAAAAAAATTCAAATGCACAAATACTAAGTAAATTACGCTCTATGTCTTCCCACGTGTCAGCAGAAGCATCCTTGGCATCGGCCATAGCATCGCTCAGATCATCACTGGCGCTATCCCAGGCTTCTGCCAATTCATCAACGGCTTCTGCGCTGTCCTGCTTCACGCGGGCAGACACATCGTCGTATTGATCGCCAAGCTGGTCTGATTTCTCATCAACCCATGCCAGGAAATCTTCCTTCTGCTCAAAGGTAAACTCCTTGGCTTCGTTATATTGGGTGGCAATCTTGTCACCGAGCTTGTCGGTGTAAAGAAAACCCAGATCTAGGACAAAAGCCCAAGAGTAGGAGAAATTGCTCTAAATAACCAACGCGGTCAGGATTTGTTTACTACAGGTTATTATTGCTCAAATTTCGCAAAATCATAATTACTAATGGTCTTTTGTCGCCCTTTCTTGACAGATAATAATCCACATTCAAACACAGAACTTGTTTTCCCATGGAAAATAGGTAGCCCTGAACTATAGTATGGATATGAAAGTACTTTGTTTTTCTAGGCATAATGTTTTATCTTGTTGTATTTCTTTCATCTTCAAACACGAGTCGAATAAACGTCTGAAGTACTCCGAGATCCAAAAGCTGTTTCCTCTTGAAAAAGGGGAAAAATAATTTACATTAAAATAAATATCTTAAATTGTACGTTAAATAACATTTAGGGGATAACTAATCACCCTTGCTAAGGAAAAACCTAACTACAATAACATATACCAAAATATCTTCCCCAAATATCTGAGCAAACACCAAGTAAACACACATATCACATAACCGTTGGCAGTGGGCCGCGCCTGCCGAAGCCAAGGGCGCGCGCGACAAGATCGCCGCCAAGGCCGCCGAAAAGGGCGTGGGCCTGTCCGAGCAGCAGCTGCGCGCCGCCGTGCTCGACAGCATCCGCGCGCTGATGATCATTCGCGCCTACCGGATCCGCGGCCATCTCGCCGCCGATCTCGATCCGCTGGGCCTGCGCGAGCAGACGCCGCATCCCGAGCTCGACCCCGCGAATTACGGCTTCACCAAGGCCGACATGGACCGGCGCCTAACCTAAACTAACATACTCTAACCTAACATAACTTTAACTTTTACCATCATAGTTTGTGAAAGATTGAAATATCTGACTCGCAAAGCTAATGGAATCAAAGCAGATAAAAAGAAATCTTGGACATTCACAAGCGAATGTTGATATTAACCAGATTCGAACATTCACGGTCACATATGCATTAAACGCATGCATAAGAAGTTGTCTCTTTGACAATTTTTTCTACATTTTCTATTTTTTTCCCCTTTATGTTGTAATTTGGAGAAACATCTCCAAAAACTGTGGGTTTAAAAAAGAATCCATTTTGAAACCCTTTTCCATGACAATAATCGCCGCCGGTAAGTAGTTTGGCTCCTTCATGAACTCCAATATCGACATATTTTTTAACTTTTTGTCTTTGACTTTCATTGATAAGAGGGCCCATTTCAACCTTTCCATTTAAACCATCGCCAACGCGCAGACTGCTTGCCTTACTAATTAAAATATCGGTAAACTTTTTAATTATTTTTTTATGAACAACGAGGAAGTACTAAGTTAAGCTGTTGACCGTATTTATTGATATTGATTTTTTGATTTATTGATTTTTTTTTTACCATGGCGAGGAAGTACTAAGTTGCACCATGAAGGCCGGCATGCTGGGCATGACCCGCTCGCTCGCCTGCGACCATGCCGACGCCGGCATCCGGGTCAACGCCGTGCTGCCGGGCGCCACCCTGACCGAGTTCCACCTGAAACGGGCAGAGGCGCGCGGCGCAACCATTGACCCATCCGTCACCGAACGTTCAGCCCATGGCAACTACTTTAGCCCATTAGCCCAGCTTTAGCCAAAACTGAAGAATTGATTTTGACAGTCAAATCAGATTTTAATTATTGTTCTTTTCTTTTAGCTAACGAAGTAACTTGTGACGAAGAAGATGGGCATATATCTTACCACCAAGATAAAACAGACTGTACAAGATATTATATGTGTGAGGGTGAAAGAAAACATCACATGCCTTGTCCAGTTCAATTAGTTTTTAATATAAAAGAAAATGTATGCGATCGGGGCAGGGCGCGCCAACCGAAGACTGGTTTCTGACCCATCCGTTCAGCCCACTGCGCGTCAAGGCGCTCAAGCTCTTCCACGACTCCGCTCTGATGCGGGCGGGGGGTCCCTCACGGGACGATCTGGATCTCAAGGTCGAAGGCCTGCTGAGCCTGATGGAGCCCAGTTATCTGCAGGGTAAAACGGATGTGGCGGAGACCATGCGGCGTTTGCTGTTCGCCGCTGCCATTTGCGTCGCTGATGTCAGTGACGGTATTTTGACACCCTGAATGCATATAGAGTCTTTCATTTCGTTTGAATTCCACTCAGCCTTTCCTAAAAAGATTCACCTTAATATCCTTATTCTTTTTGGACCATTGGGATCAAACGTAGTCTCCTTCCTCAATAATAAAGCCTCTTTGTAAACAGTGGATGAATTATATAATTTACAGAATTCGCCCTAGATGTTTTAGGGATCATGGTATTCTTGGAGGCATAGTTACCGAACCTATCGACTTTTGTAAACCTATTGGTTATCTTGAAGTTATAGAAAATAAGAAATTTAGAAAAACTAGTGGGAATTTTAGGAATATAAGAAAAGAAGTAGTTCCGCTTTCTGTTGGGCAACTTACGGGACTTAGATATTTTGGTTGATCGAAATGGGCAACCCCGTGTTACATGCATAACCCTACTTCTCTGCCAAAGCAAGTATTTAATATTTTATTGATAGTGCTATCATGATTGTTAATTCTATTCAATAATTGCTATATAGAAAACACCCTTTTTGGGTTGGGGGGAGGGGTCGTTCGGTTCTTGCTCCGTCAATTCGGCGGGTTCGGTTTGAGAGTCTAAGATGCTTGGTGAACGATCCGGTAGGCGCGATTCGACCGTGATGATCCGTTCTTTATCTATTGCTGGCAAATCGTAGATTTGCAGTGAGCCGTCCATACGACCTATGGCGACCTTGGCGGAAATCGGATCCAGTGCGAGCGCCTGCACGCTATCGGTTTGGTCCACATATGCGTGCTGCTGAATAAGTGTATTCGCATCCCAAACCTTGAGTTTAGGAATAAACAACTGATTTGATGCCAATGCTTTCAATGCATCTATCACAGCTGCTTGCAATGAACGACATTGAGATGCAATCGTTTGCAACTGTGATGAGATCATCCGACGAATGTCAAGTGAATAAAACAATGTCGGAATAGAGTGTGATATCGATGAGATCCATTCATCATTCACAAATATACTTGAACAGATCTATCACGTCGAAATTCATTTATCAATGTTACAAATTGTGAAACCTACTTGATGGTATGACACGAAATCGAAATGATCCTTGCCGCTACATCGATCCATATATTGTGGGCACGGGATGAAAAGGGTTGACGTTTTATTAGATGTACCAATTTGATGGGTTTGCATTAACAATTGCGGATGTTCTTGTTCGTCAACTGAGTGAGTCACAACCCCGACTGACTACCACCATACCGAAAATAAAAGTTCATCCCATGCTCACAAAACTCAATAGAGCACAAAAAGCAAAGCAAATAATACTTGCACGACACATTGAAACTACCTTCTATGGCTGCTAGTACTGTTCTGCAATAAATTCCTTTGTACAAATATGCAACCATCTTGGGAGCAAACTGGTTGACAACTGAATGATAACCCTCTAAGCAACTTGTTTGTGCAACAGGAGAGACTTGGTTTATGCCATTCATCAGTCTTGTATTTGACAACTCCTTTGTTAGACGTTGGTACACTGGAGAGTCTGAAAGATAACATTTAGTGGAAAAACGAAAGCAGATTTCTTTAGCACACATAAATGATTAAAACATCTTTTAACTGGTGTACTGCTTTCTTTGTCATTAGAAAACCTGAACTAATTGCATAGCGGGCAGCTCATAGTCGTACTTTCATTTGCTATATTTATCGCTTTAAAGCTCTAACAAACCCTGATGCATACAATTTCAGGGTAACCCGAACTTTGCTCTTATTTCCTGTGCTGCATTTAACTGAGTAGCTTATTGCAGAAAGCACCAACCACTTTTGCGTTTGATTTAAAGCCCTTTTGACCAACCTCCCCAGTTTCAAGTATTTTTGGGTAGCAGGAAATGAAAGGGGAGCCTTCGGGTCGCCTCCGACTGCGGTCGACAAACTTACTAACTTAGTTGCTCTTCTTCCTTAACTAAAATATCTCTCTTAGAATACATGCTTTAGCAGGAAGAGATGAAAACATTTGCTATAATTGTTGCATACCGCTGAAATACGTATCCTTGGCTGTGTATGTGATGTTATGAAAGTCTGGAAATTTTTGGACAATGGATTAACCTCTTCGGCATAACCTATTTTCCTCCATTCACGTATCGAAAATGATACATTTTATGTGATTCGATGTGAATTCAGAAAATAATTTCATTTTATGAGGATTGACGCTAAATTTCGACCTAACCCTAAAACATCAGCAAAAAACGATAGTCATTTTGGGCGAAAAAACTGCACATAAAAGTGATAAATCATTTCAGTGTCGGAAAATAAATAGAAAATATCGAAAAGAATAAATTTTATGTGATTCGATGTGAATTCAGAAAAAAATATCATATCATTTTATGAGGATTGACGCTATAGCATCTGCTAAGAGCTAATTTCTTCAAATTATTGTGTTCAATAATAGCTTCAATGGAGGTACTGCCGATCACTGTTGAATCACTGCAATTCATATCAATTGCAAATTTTGTTAGTTTTTATAAAGATAGATTAATCATAATTGCACCGCTTAATACAGAAACACAAATTTTGTAGCTACCAGAAATACTAATAGAAATATAAAGAAAATTATACGAAGACTGAAATTACAATTGTGATAATACACATAATAACATACCTTAGCCAACTGGCATTTCGAATCGGCGACGTCCTGCTGAGTGGTGATAATATTTATCGTGACGGGTGCATTGGTGCGATCGACGCCCATCATGGCAGCGACATCAAAGCGTTCGTGCAATCGCTTCGACGAATCCGTGACAGCGACGTCAAATGGCTCGCGCCCAGCCATGGTCCGATCTTTGCCAACGATTCCGAGCTGATGGATCGAACCATCCAGCGAGTCGAAGGTTATTTGCAAATGGCCGATTTCGGCACGCTGGCCTTTAATCTCTCTGTCCTGATTTACTTTAATACTTTATTTACCCTCCCTTCCATGTTATAGGGTCAACGACTCTTTTAAGCACCTTTACTTCTGAGTTTCCTATTTCCAACTAAACAACCTTAATTATTCCCCAATGATCATATTATCCGATTCGGCCATTGAAATAACCTCAAAATACTTGCAAAAGGGGACAACTTTAATATAATAACCAAACGCTTGGACATCTACCTGAAAAACAAGTAAAACCCCTGAAAAACATGGCGACGACCGCCATCAGATAGGTTTCACCGTCCTTGACCTCGCGGAACAGCGCGGCAAACGGTTCGCTGCCGGTATCGGGCTGCCATTGCAGCACGAAGTCTCGGTTGGCCGGACTCTCAGCGTCTTTCAAGGTGATCGCATATCGGTCGTTGTCCTGCGCCGCCGCGGCGATCCGGTGGCTTGGGCTGCGCAGCAATGCGACCGGCATGCCCGGGTCGAGATTCACCGTGATCGCGAGCGGGTTGGACTGACCCGATGAGGTCAAAAGGATTTATGCCTATTTGAACTTTTATTTGGGCCCTATAATAGGATAGTTGTAGATCCTCGATTGACTGGTTGTAAGTACACATGCTTAAGTTGTACTTTACTGATTACCGAAGAAGGCTCCCTCTCGAGTGAGCTGGGAGGAAGTCGTAAGGAAAGACAAACGACATTCAAACGTCTTAGGAGGGTGTAAAGAGGGAGGCTTTGAATAGATTCAGATTTCTCATTTAAAATACCACTCAAAATCATATCTTCAGTTTTAATTCATTATTCTTGATTAACTTTGTATTTTCCTTTTTGATATGCAGGCAGCCGCAGGACGAGCTGTTGAAGTTGGCTTAGATCGTGGTGTTCATGTTCAAACGTGTGGACATTACATTCATATAGATTGTCATAAGTCATACCTCAAATCACTGCAGGTGAATAGCTTTGTCATCAATTCCATTTCTATGATATAACAGTCTGAATTAAATGGCAAGGTACATACAAGGTACATATCGGTTTGGCTTGGTTTGGCTTGTTTTCGGTGCGCACCGGGAACCATTCCTCGCCATCGTAATACTGGGGAATGCCGTCTTTGCCGACAACATAAATATTGCTTTCGTTAAAAACCCAAAGATCGAGCAGATCCGGCTTTTCACCTATGAACATGAATATTCCAAAGCCTCAAAGTTGTTACAAACCAAGTTTCGTCCTAAGCCCCAAAAAACTTTTAACCGCAAAGGCGCTGAGGACGCAAAGAAATTATAAAGGTCGTAACGTCATTGCGAGCGTGTGATTTGGAGTACATAATGCAAAATCAGTTTGTTTAATACTGCTTTCACGGTTTGGGCAGACTTCACCTGCCCAAACAGTTTCTATTCCAGCCACAATCATTGCTCCGACTAGAACTAATGCCATGGCACCCGCTGGAGTATCAAAAAAGCACACTAATCTTTCATTGCGTGCAAAGAGCTTAGGTACAGAATCAGCCGTCACCCGATTCACTGAAAATAGTTTCCCAGGTACATAAAGCGTTTTTAATAGCCGTCCTTCTATTGTATTGGCTTTTTTTCGCTGACTATTAACAGAAAATGCAGTAAATGTAATAGAGAAAAATAAGAGAAAGAAAACCAATAATTCCAAAAAAATAAACTTTCAAGACATAGAATTAAAATATCAGTGGTGCTTTATTATTGCTGTTATCCGAAAGCTTTTTGCCAAGAATGGTAGCTTTACTAAGACCATTATTCGTCCCTGCGTTTTGACATTATCTTCCTACTGTGCAACCATGGACGGACAAAAAGAAAAAAGTTTTAATATTGGAAAAGGCCAGCACTGTAGAAAATAAATACGATAATGTAAACGCTAAGTTCAAATTTAATACGGAATCTAAAAAATTAACTGTTTATTCGTTATTATATATATTGATAACTTTCTCGTAATTAGGAAGCGTGGATTCGCTTCATCTTGAGTTCATCATTCAAAAAAGACTCAGTTGAGGTTCTTCTGTACTCAGTTATTCGATTTTAAACTTGCTCGAATCGGCAAATGGAAACTTTTAATCGATTTTTGCAATAAATGTTGAACCCCCACCACAAATACTATCAAGGTGAATTACTTTTTATTTTATTTATCTGTCTCAGATAACTTTTTTTTCACACACTTCTAAATGTTTTTTTTTTTTTTTCAGAGATGTGCAAACTATCGAACAACATTTATGATTATCATTTTGTGAGTCAAGGTAAAGTCACCGTCGCCAGTATTGATGATAGTGAGGAGTTTGTCATTACAGATGTAAGTTAACTTATGCTTTTATTTTGATTGCCTTTCCGCTCGCTTTCGGCATGGACTCATGGATGTTTGCAGCTCAAAATTTGTAGGGGCTACATGAAATTCTCAGAAACTGCTGTATTATACATATTTCATACTGTTTTTTATAATTCCTATGGGGACAACTGTCCCTTGTGGCCTCTATGCTGCATACAGCCTTGGAGTTGGTAGCTACAATAGGCTACCAAATTGCATCTTTCCAAGAGCTAAATCATTCATCTTTTTATGTTTGTGTCGAGTAGCTTTGTTGTCAGTTCCCTCGTGACATCTCTGGCCGGGTGATATGATTTATTGCCTTACACCCCACGAATATTCACGAGGAGTGCCCGCATGAAAGCCAATACCCGCATCACCGTTTCTTGCACCGATCGGGTCGGTCTTGTTTCCGATATTTCCGGACTGCTGTTTGATATCGGCGCCAATCTTGGCCCGACATCCTGTGCCCTTAGCGGCGATACCGCAAAGCTCGAAACAAGTTGCGAGTTGCCCGATGGCTGCCCGCCATCCGAATGCGAAGCAGGCCTGCGTGAACTTTTTTGATAACAGTTCAGATATCCTTGGCCCAACACCTTTTAAATAACGCACCGGGTCACTTAAATTCAACTCTCCTTTACTATCTTTTTCCTGACTCTGAATAGAATTACTTTGGGATGAACAACTATTATTTAGATTAACTATATGCTGTAATGCACTGTTAATAATGGATACTTTGTTGTCATAAGATTTATTTTCGAAGTTATTAAAACTATCCTTAATAACTGATAATTCTTTTTTTATTTTTAAATCCTGAACTTCCTGGGCCGGCGATGCGGCCCAACCACCATCTGCGCGCAGGATCCAGCAGCGGGTGGTCGGGTCGAGTGCGGATTCGAAGATGTCGTCGAGCTGGTCGGTCAGTCGTGGATCCTTCACCTGCGCCATGACCTCGACGCGGCGGTCGAGATTTCGGTGCATCATGTCCGCACTTCCGATCCAGAACTCACCCGCGCCTCGGAAGTGCAGCACTCGGGAGTGTTCCAGGAAGCGACCGAGAATCGAACGCACCTCGATGTTTTCGACTTCCGGATCTGTATGCGGGAAAGCCGCTCGGCGTCTTGGGACGGTATGAAACATCGGCAAAGGGGACCGTGCGATTGCAGGGCAACGTGCTGGGGCAAGCCGTTGAAATGGAACTCGAACTGGACCTGCCGACGCAAGAAGTCGCCCACGATTCCATCGGTCCGATTTGGGCCCGCCAGCGAATCCGGCAGATTTGGAACCGCGACGTCGGACACGAAACCCCGCAGGGCCGCGAAGAAATCACCGCGTTGGGGCTGTAGCGATTATATTTTGAAACATACTGATATAAGAGTGAAATCGAAATAATTAATAAATCCCTTCAAATATAGCACAGAATAATCCACCCTTCATCGTAGAATAATAAATCTTTTAGGTCAAAAACTCTTAAAGAGTTTATGTCGATGTCATAAACCGTTTGAGGGCATCTGAAACTTTTCTAAAACTAATAAAGTTGGTTATTCCGCAGATTTTCCTACAATTCGATTGAACTGTAGACATCAGCTGGTAGATAATTCAACGTCTCCCTCCCGACGCCGATCGCCCAGTGGCGCTTCGACGAGCTCGCCTGGGACGGCACGACCGGCGAGGTCGTCGACAGCGTCGGCGGGAACGACGGGACGGCCTTCTCGGGCGCGACGACGACCGAGGGCAAGCTCTGTCGCGGCGGCGTCTTCGACGGCGGCGACGGCGTCGAGGTCCCGAACGCGACCGCCCTCGAGGTCGGGCGCAGCGGCGCGGACTACAGCGTCGCCTACTGGCTCCGGTACACGGGCACCCAGATTGTAAAGAGCAAGGTACTGAGGAGGGGGAAACCCCTTCATATACGGAATAATTTCTATTCGTCTTAAGTTTTAATGTTGCTCCTTACTTCAGTTGAAAAAAAGCATAAAAAAAATAACACCGGTAAATCTGCATCACCCTCCATGAAAAATTCCCTCCACTCACGGGGAACCTCTCCGTGGAAAGTTCCTCGCACGTAAAACGCACCCCCGCTGTAAAAGTCTTTTCGGATAATTCCATCCTCGCTAAAAAACCCCCCTATTTCTTGGTGACTCTAAAAAAGAAATTTAAATTGATTAACAACTGAGATATGTGCTGATTTTCTTGTCTTGTACTTACTGAATACTTAGAAACAATTAAATATCAGTAACTCAGACAATAAAAGATGTTGTCGACATTTTTGCATGTTGATGTTAACAGGCACACATACACGTGCTATGTTTGCAAGGACCAGGTTTATGCGCTAGGCACAGCGTTACCTCTGAATAACCTTTGCGAATCCATAAAACTTTAAAATACGTGTCGACGGACTGGTTGAAGAATACTCGAAGAAGTTCATGTTGGATTATAACTTCCCGTCCTACTCAGTCGGTGAGTGTCGCCCGATTCGAGGCCCTGGTCGACGTGAAATCGGTCATGGTGCTTTGGCCGAGCGAAGTGTAAAGCCTGTCTTGCCCGATCCGGAAGTTGCTCCATACACCATTCGTGTCATTTCAGACATTCTGGAGTCCAACGGATCATCTTCGATGGCGTCCGTTTGCGGTGCCACGCTGGGTTTGATGTGACAAAGGACTTCCCAGTCAGAAAAAAACATTAAAAGAAAAAAGTTACAATAGGATAAAACTGTTTCTTTTTTTAAGCAATTTTCATCATGTCTGGAACAAAACAAATTTGTAAAAATTGCAATAATTACCTTTCTTTTTTCTAAAAACAAATTCAACATTCGAAACATCTGAAGGACTCTTTCCTCTCGCCGGGATTCAGTGAGCCAAGCGTCATTCACAACCAGATATGGATAGAGCTAGAAAATAGATGAAATCATGGTCTCCGTGTCAGATGGCTTCCATGAGTAAAGGTTCGCCACAACGGGGCAGACACCAACTCGATTTGTCAATGACGAGAAAGACAGTTTAATCTTGAAGATTTCAGTATCGCGTAAGGCGACCTCTGCTGTATCGTTAGTCTCCATGTTCATTGTATTAAAATTGCGATATCACTGTATGTACTTTATCACATCCTTTAGGCCTTGTTTATCGTTGTTGAGATAAAACAGCGGTGGAGTCTGACACAAGGCGTGAAAACCGGTTGACCCCCGTGTGGTGCTGGGTCTTGAGGCCGCCGCCGAAGACGATATGGACGCGCGCCCGTCGCATCACGAAGATCATCACCACGGTGAAGATGGTGACCATCACCACGACCACAGCCACGATGACTTTGAAAGCGTGGTGATCGACCTGCCCGAGCAGGTGGATGCGGTCAGCTTTGCGGAACGGATCGAACGTCTGGCCAAAGATCAGAATATCCTGCGGGTCAAAGGCTATGCTGCGGTGGAAGGCAAACCCATGGGATTCGATATTCGATGCAACGAAGCTTGGCGAGATGATCGCGACGCTGCGTAATGCCGGCTGCGAGGTCCGCGCGGAGTTTCTCGAAGGTGTCGATCATTTCAATCTGGCGGCGTTCGGTAAACCGCTCGCGGACGTCTTGCCGTGGCTGCAGACGTAGAGGACGCAACGATGAAATTCGGCTTGATGTACAGCTTTATCGTGCCGCCGGGATCGTCAATGAGCCACCTCGACACGTTTCGCGAAATGGACACGCTAATCCGGCTTTCCCATCTGCTCCAAAAATTGCCGAGCATAGGCGGACAAGGATTCCACATACCGTCGCTGCCCTTCGGCATAGATGGTGTCAAATGCCAGAGAAGATTTCCCCGACCCACTCAATCCCGTAATCACGACTAATTCATCACGTGGGATCACGACATCAAGGTTTTTTAGATTATGTTCACGGGCCCCTTTAATATGAATCACCTGGCTCATCAGACGAAATTTCTCCTCTTTTTTCCGCGGGGAACCATATCGTATTTTGGAGAGTAAAACCTAGATGACGGCTAAAAAAATGGCTAATCATGAAATTATGAAGTCAAAAACAGGATAGGAGTCCTACCTCACTACATAGGACGACTCACCATCTCTGTAGAAGTTTCCACCTCTAGAAGTTTTAGTTATTTGGAACAATGAAGAATCATAAATGGATTTTTCTTCTCCAATATTTAAATAATTTGGGAGGGGAATTAGTTTTTTAATTGAAAACAAAACAAAAAATTAATTTTGGTCTTAATATTTTTTCGTGTTGTTTGCGACATTCCAACTGCGCTGTTTTCCATTGAATGAATGTGCTGACGGACCAATGCCTAAATACTGTTTTCCTTGCCAATAACTGGTATTGTGCTTTGAAAAATAATTTGGTTTTCCAAAATTAGAGATCTCGTAGTGTACAAACCCTTGTTTTTTTGTTTCGCTTACTAAATGTTCAAAATGTTGTAATGCCCATGCTTCATCAATTGGAGGATAACTTCCCTTTTTAATAAAGCTATCCAAAGCTGTGGGGGAAAACCATGGAGGGAGGGCTAGGGGGACCACTCCCATATTTTAATTAAATTTCGTTACTAACTTTTTTTGGGGGCGGGGGATTGGGATATAGAGATAGGACTGAGTCAGCTCCAACAATTTATTATTGATAGTTTCTCAGGAGAAGGGGAAGAGGATTGGGCTATGGAGTGACAGGGATCAGCTGCCTTAGATTTTGGAATAAAATATTATTGATAAGCTTTTTTACTTTGGATAGGGGTCGAGCTTAGGTGATCTTCAAGGTGATAGTTGACAATTTAGAAGGAGTTTTTGAACCCATGATTTTGGTCGAATTTTACCCATTTTACCTTAGTATAGCCTTGCTGTTTTGGCCACAAATAGGTCGATTTCAAGGAGCTATTTTATTCATCAGAAGGGCTATAGATGCTATCGGAAGAGCGATATGAAGCGTCAAGGTGTTGTTTGCGGAGGTAGACGGAGCATTTGAACCCATGATTTTGGTCGAATTTTACCCATTTTACCTTAGTATAGCCTTGCCATCCCCTTTCATATACGGAGTAATATCTTTTTGTTTTAAGTTTTAATATTGCTCCTTACTTTCAGTTAAAATAACTTGTTTTTTTTTAATTTAATTTCTGAACGTTTTTGAGTTAACACATGTTTTGGTTTTGGTCCACACATAAATAATTAAAACAAAGTTTGCATATTTTTTTTTGATAAGTGGCTTTCTCATAGTTTTAATCGAATGATTTTGAGAAAAAAGGAGCGGGACAGGAGGCCTAGTTGCCCTCCAAATCTACGGAAACACAATTGAAAGTGTTGAGAAATTCATTTTCTTGGGATTTGCTGTTCCAAATACCTCAGATGACGTAAAACGTAGAGTTGCAGTGGCTTCATCAGCTTTTGGAAAATTGAAGGAGAATATTTGGAAAAGAAAAGATATGCCACACTGCATCAAAACTGTACCCCTTCTCCTAAAAAATACATATATCAGAAACTGCAGAAGAGTCTATGATTTTATAAAGAGAGTGCTGAACTTCAGTATTTCCCTAAATATTTCTGCAACATCTACATTTCTTTTACCAAATCATCTTTAATTCTAGCATTGTCCCCAATTCTTTTTGTGTTGGTACATTGACTCCTATTCCGGAAAAAAATTAAGACAGCCGGTAACGTTGTTCCTATAGGCCTATAGCAGATTCTTCTGTTTTATGCAATTTCCTGGAGTTACCAGTGATTAAGGACGTAAATAGGGCTTGTTCAAAACCAGACAACCAGTTAGGATTTAAGGATGGCTATAGTCGGGAACACGTGCATTATCGACTGGACAACACACTGGTAAAAAGTCGATGATATTCTTATGGATATGAATTCTCTGTATCCGTCGGTAATGTCTCACTACTCTTTGCCTTGTGGTAATTACATAGAGCTTGACATTCTTTCTGCTGCAAATTTACCCAATATTGCCAATGTTGAGGAGAATGGACTGCGAAAATTTATTTTTGAAATTAATGGTGAAATACACTTAGAACTTCATGATTCGGTGAAAGATAGTGTATTTCTGTGGATACACAGACCGGTGTCGGGCTCGACGATGTACAGACCGCGAACGTGGCCTCCGAGATCGCCGCGCGGACGCTGGGCCTGCCGCAGGAGGCGAGCTCACCGCGACCCGTGTGGGGCCTCGAGACACGCGCCGGCGAGAGCTCGAGCGCGTACATCGCGATCGACACTGGAGCGGACGCCGCCCCGGTGGGGACCACGATGCCGACGGCACCCAACGGCGTACACGAGGCCGTGCGGCGGGAGGACACGATGCAGGCTCAGGTCTGCGCGTTCCTCATAAAAACAATTGGTTTATTATGGTGATTTCAATTAAATTTAGTCTTACCTGTTAAAGGCTTCGAGCCCTAGAAAATTTGTCTTATTTTCGAAAAAAGGCAGTAACACCCCCATAAAAGTATTGTAATCTTAATTAAAAACACGCCATCAGATTCAACTTATCAGAAAACTCTACTGAAGTGGCTTCAAGTTCCTATCTGCAAAAATGTGGAATATTGTTTTTTATGCAATAAGAATGATCACGGATGCGTGTTTTTTTTTTGCCAAACGGTTAGGACTATTGGCAGAAAATCCTGCCTGCCGTGTCAAACCGCCAACAGTCAACAATGTGCTGGTTCGTTATCTCACAGAAGAACAAGAAGCGACATTAATGGAAAACTTGCCTGAAAAATATCGACCCATTGTTGCGGTGGCCTTAAACACAGGTTGCCGACAGGGGGAATTGTTGAAGCTGAAATGGCAGGATCTAGATTGGCATATTGGAGTAATGGCAATTCATGAGACTAAAGCCGGTGACTCACGTACTATACGTAAACCAAGGGAAAAGTTCACAACTTTCGGCCTTTGCCACGGGAACTGTGGGTGGGGCCTTTTTACACCTAAAGACATAGTTATTAAATTTTTCGACTATGGTGAAAAAAATTTTGATCGGGTGACTTCGGAAAAAAGAGTATAAGCGGTGGTCCAGTTGCCCTCCAATTTTTTTGGTCACTTAAAAAGATCACTAGAACTTTTAATTTCCGTTCGAATGAACCCTCTCGTGATATTCTAGGACCATTGGATGGTGGATATTACCAAGAATGCCCAGTTTGACGAATTGGACTTTGTGTATGAAAAATGTACTGGCGTACGTAGTTATAAACCAGTGCCTGAACCTGATATCAAAGCCATTGAGGCAGCTGCGGAAATGATCAATAAAGCCAAGAAACCTTACATTGTTTTTGGCCAGGGGGTGATTTTGGGAGAAGCGGAAGCTGAGCTCAAAGCTTTGGTTGAAAAGGCTGGAATCCCAGCCGCATGGACGGTTTTAGGACTTTCAGCTATCAGCGGACCGGCGTTCATCATCCTCGGGATGCGGGTGATGCGCATCACAACCAACTACGAAGCCCCGCCCCAACCGGCGAAAACGCTGATCCAGATCATCCGTGTCGCGATGATCGTCAACCTCGTGATGCTCGCCAGCGAAATCTTCACGCTGTTCTACACCGGCGGATCACACGGGGCGTCCGCGCAATACCTGTTCTTTGGCAGTCACGGTCACTACGGACTCGTTCCCTGGATCTGGACGGCAATCGTCTGCAATCTGGCACCGCCTTGCGGCCGGGCCGGAAGTCCAGCAAGTCGCGCAAGTGGATCGGCGGCAACTCGCGCAGACCGGCGGTGTACTTGCGGAAGGTGGCGAAGGCGTCGTTGGCGACCGCCGATTGCATCATGTGCATCAGCGGCCCGTCGAAGCCATGCGCCTCGCCATTGCGGCGGTAGCGGTAGAAGCCGCCGATGGGCAGCGCCACCACATCGGCGCGCCAGGCGCGTTCGTGCACGCCCTGCACCTTGTGCTGGATGCCGTATCAACTATCATTAATGATAATTAACCATTACGCTTGCTAGCAAACCAGGCATTGCTTTCCTCTTGATAATAGCGACTAGAAAAAAGTTGCTAGCCCAATATTCACGAAAAGACAAGAATTGCCTAGTTTGCCGGGCTGAACACTTCTTTTAAGATTCCCTTTCAGCTTTTAATGATTTTGATTTTCCTGGGCTTGAAAAAGGGGATGCCCCTTTAAAATCATATCTGCAATTCTTTTCTACATTTAAACCTGAGAAATGTCATACTACTAGATCAATTTAGTTTAATTTGAATTTAAGTTAAGAATTTATTTGAGAAGATTGACAAAGATTTTCGAAAGAAGTTGATTATATCGCCTACTCTTATGTTTAAAATGATTCGAATCAGTATCAATCAATAGAAACCCAAATTAATTTTGGACTGTAGTTTAATTATCAAATAATGTATTTAATCCGTATCATTTTAAATTTATTTCATTTGGTTATTAAAGTAAAAATTTATTCTAATATAGAAATGAATTTGATGATTAAGCTGGCAGGCGGATTGACCATCTTAAGGAGACCGCCTGATGAAGATGTTCCTCGCGGGGAAATGGCAGGATCGTGACAGCCGGATTGACGTCATCAATCCGTTTGACAATTCGCAGATCGACACCGTGCCGAAAGCCGATGCCAACGACGTCGACGCCGCGCTCGACGCACTGGTCGCCGGTGCGCGGGCGATGCGGAAGCTGCCGGCGTACGAGCGGTTTCAGATTCTGCGGAAGACCGCCGAGCTGATGGCAAATAAGAGTTCTGGTCTCTGAGTCTCGACAAAGCAAGCTTAAGGTTTCTGAGTGTATTATCTAGCTTTATGGCTATGGAGCTAAACTACCATGCATACAAACCTTTTAGCACAACAAAAGCTCGTAACATCTAAGCAGTGGACACATGAACAACAACAAAAACAAAGCTACTGATTGCTCGAAATCATGCTTTACACTCACCTGGTTTGTCATTGTCCTTCCCATGCATGCCTTCAAGAATATTTAGTTTTTGGGTGATGTTCGAAAACTGTGGGCCACAGTTTAACCCAAAATGACCAAACCGACTTTTCTTAATTTTCAGGGTTTGGTTTTGACGCACTGGTATCAAATATAAAACACTCTTTTAGAAGATATTTTTCACAAATCTACCTTAATTATCCTCGAAACTACAGTTTGTAATAATTACCGAGGATATTGTATGAATTTTGCTTTCGGATGATTGTTGCGTATAAATCAGACATAATAATGGCCTTTCCTCAGTTTTCTTCGTAGTTTATTTTCTGTTTTCAGCACCCGTCTCTCCCTACTAACAGATTTTCTGGTCATCTTTTTGACTGTCGCATGCCACTTACGGGAGTCACTATAACCAGGGGGGTGGGAGAATTTTCTTAATAACATTCTTCTTTTTAGCATGTCTACTGACACTGAGTATGCGGTTCCGTAACTTTTTCGCAGCTGAAATACATCCTGAACTATGTAGTTGGCATTTAATTCGATCAATCACTTCAGGTCTTTCATGATCTATGGCTTGTTAGATTGAGGGCGTTTTTGGACCATAGTTATCCTCTCCATCGCTAGATGGCTGCACAATTCCAAATCCACGACTCTTTCCTAAAAAAAGGCAGCATTTACTTATTACGAATAGAAACAAAGCCTATTACATTACAAAGTCATAAAATATTTGGACAGTCTGAAGTTAGAAAACAATCCTTACTTCATAATATGCAGAATAATTATACCTAACACAATAGACACACCAACCCACTATACTTTACCCCCATCAACCTAATGTGCAAATATGGACTCAATCACTCGTGGAGTTCAGACAACTCAGCGATCGACTCATTGGAGTTTTCAGATCAGACTCGTGATATTAAGCCCTGTCCTCTGTTTACTGCAGAATATTCGATGGCACACTCTTTAAAAAGCTCAGATTTCTCATCACTCAATGCCTATTTATTCAGTGTAAGACTTCTAAAAGGCTTTCACCACAAAAAATAAAATAAAATTTGATTCAATTAATAGAGAAATTGGAAACAAGTATTGGTCGTAACCATTACTGGTTAAATAGATCTATCCAACAACTGCACCTCCTTGAAGAACACAAGGAGCAAGTAAGTCCTGAAATAGTCGAAGAAAAGATCTGTATTCCTGAAATAGTCGAAGAAAAGATATGTATTGCTGAAAGAGATAACCAAACCAAGTCGAGTAGAGTGAAGTCAGTTGCCGTAGTACGTCAAGGCGGGGAGAATGTTGATAAGTATGAAACGAGGAAAAAGAGAGTTAGAAGACTCCCAGAATGGCACATCCCTTGATGCGCTTCGCCCGTGTTTACAGCGAGACCTGACATGACATGCGTCACTTTGGCTGTATGCTCTCAGACCGCGAAGGCACGATGGCCGGCGTCACGACCAGCGCGGTGCGCACGGCGAGTTCGTCCAGCGTATAACGCTCCAGCCACCATGGGTGTACCTCGTCCGGCAGGCTCTCCGCACGCACGTCCAGAGGCACGACCTGCACGGCAACGTCCCGCGTCGCGAACATGTGCTCGAGATCGGATACCCGGTGGCCGTTGATGTGTCCTTATCTAAGCTGTGAGGTTAAAGATATTTTGTCGACGGAAAGGGACTTAAATCCATCACTCAGTCAAATAAACTGGGGCTATTTTCATTAAAAGCTCTCAAAAATATATCCTAATGTTTTTTAAATTTACCTCTAGCGAGATTATGCGAATGACGATGAAGAATATTATTTAACTTTACACTTGTCTGCCAGGAATGTATAGTCTTGGCTCGAAGAAACGATTCATTTTTATTAAGACCTCTGGAGTCATTAAAAGAATTTGTGTGTCCTTTTTTGTAGCCTATACTGCTATTATCGGGGATTGCGTTTTAGTGGAACAGAGCTGTTTTAGCCAATTTTTAATGTTTTAGGTGTTTGATGTTTTTTTTTGACTTATATGATACATTATTGGGAACTAGGTAAAGTCATAAAATATATTCCGCTCTTTTATGTAATATACTACATTTGTTAGCATTAACAGGAATACTCTCATCATATCAGTCAGGTAAATCATCATTTAATAAAGTAAATTGATTGCAATATTGCTTTCATGTCCACATGGGGTGTATTAAAACACATTGTGGGCATAAACGGCGCACTTTGTACACGCGCGCACGCGCGTAAGCACAACTAACCTGTACGCGCACACACGTAAACACGTCGTAGGATCCCGACGCCCCCGCCCACCGCGTCGCCGACCGCATCGCCGACCGCTTCGCCATCCACGGCGCCCACCGCTTCGCCCACCGCATCGCCGGCCACATCGCCAACCGCATCGCCGTCGGCATCGCCAACCGCATCGCCGTGCCATCACAAAGGGGCTACCGTTGAATAAAATAATTTTGCGTCAACACAAACTATGATAAGTAGCAGTACAGATGGCGCCATGGTACTAAGCATGTGGTCACCTACCTTCATTAGCGCCAGACCAATCTGATACATTGCATCTGTGCCCTAGAAGATAATAAACAGGCAACAATTTGATAAAAGTTAAACTCATAGGAAACCACGGGGAGATCAATGCACAATTCGTACTGTGGTAGAATTTAAGTTCCAATTCATTAACCAGGCAACGTAGGTCTAGTTAATTTTAATTATGTATTATAAAATAATTTTATTTATGTATTATTAAGTAAAAGCAGAATCAAAGCAATGACGGTTAGAACGGAAAAATGTTTTTTGAAGGTATGAGTTCAACGTTGAGATGCGTTAGTGCTGACCTAATAATGCGCCCCTTGTATTGCTAAAAAGAAAACTTGGCTCACGGATAACTAGATCCCGAGAAATTTTGGGCCGGAGAAACTTGCCACCAAGAGAAAATTTTTCTTTTTTAACTTTGTCAACGATTTTCATTCAAAAGGGAATCGAGATTATATATTTTCAGGGTTTGCAATAAAATTCCAAGTAGATAAAAAAATCAACACCACAACCCTTAGCCAGGTTTTATATAATAAAAACTAATAAAAACGTTCGTAAATTAAATTAGAAGTTCTAGTGGCCTTTTTAAGTAAAAAAAATTGGAGGGCAACTAAGCCCTCTCCTCCGCTACTTTTTTCTCAAAATCTTTCTATCGAAACTTCGAAAAAGCGATACTCAAAATTGCCATATTTCAATCTAGATGGCGTTAATGTTAAACGTAAAATAATCAGTTTTTATCGTACATCATTACCATAATTAGGGCGGTTATAGAAACTTTGACTGTTCAGTTTTCGATTACTTTGAACATTGCAGCAGAAGAAAATTGCGCAAAACCACAGATAAAGCTTACTTGACGAGGATAAACAGATCTATGGCATTAATAATAATACTTTTTGGCCCAGACACTGTAGAATAGAAGTAATAATGGCTTGTGATCGTGCAACGCTTTGCCGTCTTGCTCACCTTTTCGACGGGCGGAAACAGACACCGCGACGATTGCCAGCGACTTGGGGACAGCACGCGGACGTAGGAATTGCGATAACCGCTTCAACCTGTTGCTCGGTACATCGTACTGAGCCAAAATGCCCCGAATCAGCGTTTGGCTCCCCGAATAATGGGGATTCATGATACGACGCGTTAGCGCCGGAAAATTGACGAGGGCCAACCGCGTATTTATACTCGGGTTTTACGTGGTTTCCTGCGGGTTTTCCGGTGACATGCTGACTCTACTCCTGGACGGATTGGACACGGATGCGATCCAGGGTGGGCTCGCCAAGGGCACGCGCCTATCTCTGGACGAAGCAGAACTGCTCGCTCCGGTAACGAACCCAGGCAAAGTGCTGGCCATAGGTCTGAACTATGCTGACCACATCGAAGAAAGCGGCATGGACGCACCCAAACATCAGGTGTGGTTTAATAAACAACACAACTGCTTCAACGCGCCGTACGCGCCGTGATCAAGGAACTGTCCAACAGACGAATCGGCCTCATCATGAAGGACATCACTGAAGAAAAAAAATTGCTGGACCAATTGACTATGGCAGACAAGCTGTCGGGGCTTGGGACTTTAGCTGCGGGAATTGCCCATGAAATGAACAACCCGCTTTACAGCATCATGGGATTCACGGAAGCCATTAAGGATGAAAAAGACCCTGCGAAAGTCGAATCCTATGCCAACAAGGTGCTGGACAGAGCCCGGCACATGGGTTCCGTGGATACGTAAGTTGATGCCTCTTTTACTTACACAACCTGTTTGGTTTCGTAATAAGATTCGTTTTCCTTTTTTTCAGACAGTACCAATCCAGATAATTTCTCTCATCCAATGAGCGTTCTTGTTGATATGTGCTATGGCAACGGTTCAACAACTGTGACTCTGCCTGGGGATGTCCTTGCTGCCAGTCCAATTGCTCCTTGTCCAATGGAAATGCTTGATTCGCTAACTGTGCATGCTAAAATGAGGTAAGCAATCAAATTCTTTTTCCATCTATTCTGACCTTTTTTTCTGGCTATCGGTGACCTGTTTTTTACTGATTCTTCTTTACTACCTTGAGGGTCCCCTTGGCCAGGGGCAGGTCTGATCTCTCTTGTAACCGGAGCGAGATCTTGATTAGAACCCCCCTTGTCTGCCGCAGAATTTCCAGGCCAAAATTTTTACACTATTTTCATTTATTAACAAAACTATTTCAATTTATTGATTAATTAATAATGTATTTTTAATTATTTTTGTTTATTATTTCTATCAAAACTCAAAACACCCAAAAAGTGGTAGGTCCCCTGTAAGAAAAAAGATAACATAATTTCATTGATCTTGATTCTGTTTTTGATATGCCTTTCATTAAAGTTTCATACCTTAATGCTGTATTTTGTTGATTCATTCTACTGGAAAAAATTCTGTGATGAGCTTTGTGCCATTTATTTTCTAATTTGTTTCAGTCCATCTCATTTTTATTAGACAAATTGACAAGTCTACTTAGGCCTGACTTTAATAGTAGACTATTTCACGACATCGTACACAACAACAGCAGCAGCAGAACACACACACACACACACACACACACACACACAACACACCTTTTCAGAACCGGCAAGATCGACCAGGAAGAGCCTTCCTTGCTTGCTCGACCCATCTTCCACGTTGCGCTGGAATAGGGTGATGATGAAGATGCCGTGGCTGCGGCTGCTGTCCATGTTCATGCCTTCGTCACCACCACGAGCAGCCAAAACGATATCGTGAGACAAACAAACACACGCTCTCCCCGGGTAAGGCTAAATTTGATGAAACTTGTATATTGAAAATCAGCATAGAAATTTGATTCTTTTTATGTATATATTGGTATCAAAATTACGTTTTTTAGAGTTTTGATTACTATTGAGCCATGTCGCTCCTTACTTCAGTTTGTTACCACTAACTGTTCGAAAAAAATAAATTTAAAATGGGATGATATCATGTTCTTTCACTGCAATTCACAGCTATATGATGACTTCACAGGGAGCATAAATGTTAAACATCTCTTTTAGTTTAAAAGCTATGGGCAACTGGTGTTCGCTCCTCTGGCGCCTTTGTACCCTTGGCATTTTTACCAAGCTTTAAAGAAAGAAAAGCCGGAAATTATCCATGTACATCTACCTAATTTATCAGCGTTTTGGGTTTTAATTTTCAAAAAATATTTCGCCAAAAATGCAAAAATCATTATTAATTGGCATGCCTATGTCTTGGGCTCTTCACCTACTAAAATGGTCAGGTTACTTTACCCGTTTTATCGCTGTTTTGAGAGCTCGTTGAGCTTGTCAGAGCGCGTCAACGAAAACTCTTCAATCCAACTATCACATGGGCAACCTTCAGAAGCAACTGAACTAGTATTTCGGTTTGCACTAGTATCTGTGAAACTAATTTTGTCTCTAACAAAAAGGCCTGGAAGGTTGTCCAGGTGATTGTCACTGGAAAAGCCATCTGTGGTGCAAGAAACATGTTTCACTATATCTTAAAGTCTCACATTTGTGTATGAGTGAGAGCCATGCTCCGAGAATTCTTCACAACTCTCTAAGTGACTCAAAATATTTCAATACTACTCCTCTTTGCCTGTTCAATAAACACTCTTTCTTTGTGTTAAAATGAAACAGCTGAGTCGTTGCATTAGGTTTTTTAGGTTTTTATGAAGTATCGACGCCTCCCTTTTCATTATATTCAGTTAAACTACTTCTTATCTAAATCATATATGTAAGAGGCACTGTCTTTTTCTCCCTAAAATGCTAAAACGACAGAACTGAAGACTTATTATTTCCTCCTTCTGGCTCAAAACCGTGTCCTGGTCGAGTCCCGTGTCAGCCAACGCTTCGAGTACCAGACCAATTTCAGCGTCAATGAAAGACACCAGTGCAAAGTAGGCGGCGATGGCATCGAGACGCCGTGCGTCGCTTGCAAATTGCTGGTCCTGGCCCAGCACCTCATCAAGCTGTGCGACCCAGGGGTGTTGTACGTAACCGTCACGCGGCAACAGCTTCGGCAGACTCAACGAATCGGGTGGGTACATGTCAAAAAACGCGCCGGGTGCCACGAGTGGGTGGATATGACCCCTACAAATTGATAATATTTCATAATCATAAATTAATATGAAATATGTGTGTGGTTGAGATGCCCACTATAGCTAGCTACCTGTGATTTTCCAGTGGACGTCATCTTACAGTATGTTGCACATGGAACGAGTTGTTCTCTTGACATCGAATTGATGTCACTGACACTAAGATTCTTCTCCTTCATGTACTTCGACAGAAGCATTGGATCACCTTGAGGAAATTGGATGAGCGAGTTACTTTTCTTTACTTTCAACCGCTTCACGCTACCAGACCGCACAGACAAGACCTTCGAGCGCCAATTGAAGAGCGCGCAGGAATTGTCCGCGGAGTTGGAACGCCAAAACGAGATCATCGAAGCCGAGATCCAAGGCAGAGATGATCTGGTGCGCGTGCTTGAGATCGAGGACGAACTGAAGTCCCGCATTGGCGACAGGGTCATCCAGAGCAGGCCCGCGCTTGTTGAGTCCATCCGTGAACAGCTTGAAGCACAGCGAGATCTAAACGACGAGCTTGTACATCGTGCATAGATGTTCGCTTTGGAAAATGGCATCCGTTGTTCATTCTTTGATGTGTTAGGCTATTAATAGACAAGGATGTTTCTTATCTCCAATGCTGTTCCTTCTTGCATTTTACTTTGCGATGCAAAAGGGAAAACTGGGACCAAAGTAACATAAACGACCTTTAAAGAGACGGAATGTAGGGGGTTTCCTCCAATCAAAGGAAAGAAACAGTCAAAGTTGGCGTTTACTTGGGCTATGAAAAGACTAAGGTCATGATTTCCCCTACCTCCCCCCCCCCCAGAGAGTAAAATCGGAGAAAAGACTGTTATCAAGTCAATTTTTGCAGGTTCCTGACACGCCTACCAATTCTCATCGTCCTAGCACGTTCAGAAGCCCAAAACTAACCAAACAACTGAAATACCCCCCCCCCCAACACCCCCAAAGAGAGCAGATCCGTTCCGGCTATTTTTTTTACGTCTCTATGACTTGTGCTTTTTCTTTCCCCCAAGTTTTATCCACATCTTAAAGAATGTCGCCAAAATCGCAATTGTGAAGATTTTCAATGGTTCTTCCTTTCCTTTTCTATCTCTTATACTCAGCCGTGGTCCAATGTCCGCGCGGAGGCTTATTTATTCCTAGACGCTTACATCTTTTATGTACGGCCACATCCGAAACGCCGTACCGCTTAGCAACTTCTCTAACGGGCATTGACCACACCAGGTCCCTCAACTCTTCTTCTGTGGGGTTGAACCTCATACTTCCAAGAGTCGCGCAGTTAGGTGTGCAATATTTGTGTCCGAATTCTTCCTGCAAGTCTTGCAGCAGATTCAATACCTGCGCTTGCACAGATACGTCCAGCGCGGATACTGATTCATCACAGACCAGCACTTCTGGTTTCATCGTCAGGCAGCGCGCAATGGCGATACGCTGACGCTGTCCACCAGAAAACTCATGCGGGTAGCGGTGGAATGCGGCGGTAGGCAGACCTACTTTTTCCAGCAATTGATAAGCCATGGCAGAGCGCTCACTGTCGTTGGCACCGATATTATGGATGTGTTTGGCGGATGCTTGGCGCGCCGGCGGGACAGTAAATCCGCAAGGGCTTAAAGCTACCGCAGCCGGCCAGAATCGCACCGACCAGCTGAACATCTGAGGTCACGGGGCCGCGCCCGTCACGACAAGGGATGTTACAAGGCGCCGGATCGGCGATAAAGCAAAAAATTGGTCGATTCGTGCGGTTTCGGCACGGTTTCAAGCACTCTGTAGGCGCTTGCTGCAAGGGGCCAAGATGGCCAGTATCGGCGCCTTCCCTGTTTGCTTTGAAAAATCATTGTGTATCATTAGTTGGTGAGAGTTACATTTAGTGAAGCTTGCACGGGGGTAATACATGATATAGTTCAAGCACATTTCAGCAGTTGTTGCTCCTCCACCAGCTGTAGCATCTACTCTTTTCATCGAATTATATCTGCAATATGTAATCAATTCATCTCCTGCTTTAAATGATATTTCATTTTTGAGTTTGTGCATCTGCTGATAATCAAAGTCATAATTATCATCTCTTATTACTTCTGGTAGCTTAGTCTGAGCTATACAAAACTTAAGCGGAAAATATCGCTGTCTTAGCTGCCTTAGCTTTGTGGCTACATTGGACAGAATAATCAGTCTGTATAAAAATACCTTTTATCAAATTTCCATTTCATATTCATCGAATATTTTTCTCTTTTTTCAAGGTTTACTGTTTGCAACAAATACCTGAACCGATCACGCCGCCAGTTTCGCCATCAACGCCACTATCACCGCCGGCGGTTTTCTTCAGAATCGACCAAACTTCGCCAAAGGAATTAATTATTGGCCGACATGGTCAGGCCAATGCCGTCGCTTCACTACAAAAGTTGGCAAATAACCAATTTCAAAAACGCTTCGCCTTTGTTGTAGGTTTTGGTGGTATTGTCTGTGCAGGTTTAATCCTAAGCTTCTATGCCATTGTCGCAGGTTGGATGTTTAGTGCGACTCTTGAGCCGATCTCAGTCATCGCTGGTACAGATCAGGCCACCACATGGCTAAGTGAGAGTCACTTTCAAGGGACTTATTATTTACTGGCTCCAAGGGAATGGGCGAGCCAGTGGTGATCCTGATCCACGTGCTGCGCAACAGCATGATCCCGGTGATCACGGTGATCGCGCTGGGCCTGCCGACGACCTTCGCCGGCGCCATCATCACCGAGCAGATTTTCCGCATCAACGGGGTTGGACAATTGCTGATCGGCGCCATCGAGGGCGCGGATATTCCGACGGTGCAGACCGTGACCTTCCTCTGCGCGGTGCTCATCGTCGCGTCCCATCTCGTCGCCGATCTGCTCTGCCCTCCTAAACTGGCATCTTGTGGGTTGACAGTGCCACAAAGCGACATGAGACAAAGCGACAAGCTGAACTCAAGCAACAGAAGGACATTCGTCAGCGACGGTAAAGGAACCGTCCTACTGCCAGTCACTGGTATTGCCAATGCGCGTCTTAGTAAGAAGTGCAGGCTATCCAACAGTGACGCATGGTCGTGCAGCCATTCTTTGCTATCAAGGAATAAAGTGTGGAAGGATTCGTATTTATGATCTCGATCATTGAAATTGGTGTGATTTTTAGGAAAACGCAGTTTGAGCTACATATCTAATCTGTGAGGGAAACACACAATAACACTTTGAATAGAGATTTTCACATTATTTAATATGAAATGAGTTTAAACTGATCTGCTGTTTTTAAAATGTTGTACCAGCTACAAACTTATTAGCCAAATGCAATGAATTACAACACAATCGTAAGAACAAATATAGCATAATACAGCATAAGCCCTTGCGGTTTACCAGAAGGTACTAGGTGAGTTTTCTTGATTTTAAAGACCTGTCATTCATCATTTGTGTATTCAATATCTTTCAGTTACATAGTTGAGAAAGAAGTCTGTTTTGTAAAATGTCTCAACCTTCTTTTCATATGATTGTCAAAACTTTATGATATGTCCTTCCTTTACTATTTCCATTCAACCTTGCCAATTATAAACCTTGATGATGAAGGGCTCTGCAAGAAATTCAATGAACTCTCTAACTCCCATTTATTTAGATTGGCCAGTTTCAGTCAGGTTATTAAGTGACTCTGTTCACCGTCAATTGGTGCCAGAATGTCAGAAGCGGCTTTTACGGATTCGATCACGCAGACTTCTTCGTCTTTGGTGACTTCGGTTTCCGTTTCCGGCAGTTCGACAAAAACCACGTCGCCCAGTTGCTCTGCGGCGTGGGCGGTCACACCGACCACAACCAGATCACCTTCAACGCGCAGCCATTCGTGCTCTTCTGTGAATTTCATGGGTTCGCTCCTATGTATTTTCGTTCAGCGTTTGAAGTTGGCAGTAACCAGCGGAGGGATACACACAGAAAAGAACGATAAATATTTGATTATGTTTCCACTATTCCCCCTAATAACTTCTTTCTCAAATCCATTTTTAAATGTTCAATCATTCAACCATCCCGTAAACATGGAGGACACGGCAGGCCATGCCCCCTTAACTTGTTTCCATTGCTAAAATGTTTCTAAAACTCATATTTACTGTCTACATTTATACTCGTAAATTTTCTACATGTCGTTTCCGGCCATCCCAGACATTTACATTTTTTCTTTTTTGCATCGTCGCCGCACTCGGCACGCTCCTCGGCGTCGCCATCTTCGTCTTCCTGATGCTGCGGGCCATCCCCGGCGATCAGATCAGCTCCGGCCTCGGCACGGAGGCGGCCGCCCTCACGCCGTCGCAACGCGCAGCCCTCGAGGCCTACTACGGGCTCGACCAGCCGCTCTTCGTGCAGTTCTTCTCCTGGTTGGGCAACATCTTCACCGGCAACCTCGGGTTCTCCTCTCGGGCCCAGACGAGCGTCCTCGATCTCACCGGTTTACTGATGTCGGTGTTTTTCATTTGTTAAATTGAAAAAGAAAAACTATAAAAATCCAATAAATAGATATTTCCCGAATATAATGAAGTAATTCTTTTGGTCTAATAGTAGTCAAGTCGGAGAAGGACTCTTGCACCAATCACAGTAAGATATTTTGTCCTTAGCTGGTTTTGTAGACTATGTCTGCTCTTTGGCTTTTAAGAAAAATCCCCTCCCCTCAATATATATGTGCCTGGAAGAGAGCACTTATCTCTTTCCCGCATACTTGTGGATAAATCAGGAAACAAGATTTATTGGCAGCTTATCAGTGAGCTTCAAAAACTCCAAGACAAAGGGGGTCTTAGACTTGGCAATAGGCTCAAAACAGCACATATTCAGTGGAGACAACAAAAGATGAAAGTGAACCTTACTGTCCAGGCTCTTAGTGCAAGTGTTGCTGATGCCATCCAGTACTGTTCTGATGTCTTGAAACTTCCTCAGTTTCATGGATCCTGCTACAGTCAAATTCATACGCACTTTTGGAGACTCGCCTCAAATGCAATATGCACGATCAAACAAGACACTTCGCATTCTTCTCTGCGCTCTGGTCGCACCGGCCTTCGTCCTGCTCGGCGCCTGCGGTGGGGGTAGCGGCGACGCGGATCCCGATGCCGGCCTGACTGGCTCGGTCAGCGTCGACGGCTCCAGCACCGTGTTTCCGATCACCGAGGCCATCGCCGATGAATTCCGCTCGGTGGAGCCGGCGGTCCGTGTTCCGGTGGGTGCCTCCGGTACCGGCGGCTGACCCCGTCCGGCTGGGTCACGTTGATCGGTTTCAGATCATCACGCACTTGGTCCTGAAACTGCCGGTCGTAGTTGTGTTCCATCATCGGCACAGGCACGATCTCATGATCATCGATACGGATCATTTCGCCGGTCTTGATGTCGACCACGGCATTGAGGCCTTCGATGGGATGGGCGTAGAGGTTGTCGTTTTCGCGCGTCCGCATCCACGAGAAGGTGTAGCAGAAGTGACGTCCGTCCTCTTCCGCGACGCCGAAGCGTCGCGCTGCTGTTCTTCCTCTCGGGGGCCTCGGGCCTCGTCTACGAGGTCGTCTGGTCACGCCACCTGCAGGACCTGTTCGGCGTATCGGCGTTCGCGATCACGACCGTGGTCGCGGCCTACATGGCGGGCCTCGCACTCGGCAGCGGGCTGCTCGGGCGCGTGGCGGACCGGCTCGATCCGGCCGCCTGCATCGTGCGCTACGGCCTGCTCGAGATCGTGATCGGCGCGTTCGCCTTCGTGTTCACGCCCCTGCTGTCCTTGTCACGCAATATGACCTCTTCGAAGGGTCCCAACTCGTACTTGGACGGGTGCCAGCGTTTCACGTACACACTCGTTAGCTTATCCGACGCTTTCTCCGGACCTGCAGTAACACATATGCACCGTATTCTCAACAGCCACTCATCATAGTAGAAACAGTTATCCACTATTTATTTGGCAAAAGAGTGACGAATAATGCAGGAAGAATAAAACAGTGGAGTGAAAGTCTTACTTGGCAGAATTTCGACGTAGAACTCCCAGGACCAAACTAAACTGTGTGATCCATCATAAAGGGTCCTTTATCTATGAGAATACTTAAAGAAAATACGGTCAGCGACCTAGATGCATGATACAATGACTTTAGCATCTGCCAATGTCATTTTATCGTTTTTACAATCTGCAGAGAAAAGTTGCAGTCGCCTCTGAATCTTACAGCAACACATCTGCTTTTTCAAGGTCTTTTCTCAGCATTGTCACGGTTATTCAAATGTAATAAGGCATAAGAAAGTTACTTATCGAATGGGCTACACCTTGCTTCGATCTCCCAACTCTATTCCTACTAATATTGACTCCCGTGGTACAAGTAGTATGGATGTGCGGCCTGTGAATGCCCGATTGATTGTAATTGACATTGAGGACAAAGCAGCTAAACATTTCTTGGACAGTGGTGATATCCTTTGTCCAGCAGATCGACGTGAAGCCGACGAAACCGATGGACCTGATAAAAACCCCATCTCCACCCAGCCCTGCAGTGTTGATGACCTTGCCACTGATAAGTCTGGTATAATTTGGACCCCATTTTCATCCTGTGAATGCTGAAGGACGTCTCTCCATCACAAGGCAGTACTGCTGGATCTTCTTTTCCGGCCCTTAATGCGTCTCTTCGAATCTCACCCGTCCAACCGGTTAAGAATCTTGTAACGGCCACAAAATTTGCGAAAGTATTGGCAATTTTCGCCTAAGCATGGATACAAGATGTAAATTCCGAGGATTCCGAAAGGGTCTAATTTATAGAAGAATAAAACTACTCTGTTACGCCCCTTTTTTCTATCCTCTAATTATTTGATGTTTTATTATTTTTTTTTAATCTTTTTGTGATCCGATTATACTGTTTTCATACACTTTTTCCCATTGCTGTGAGCCAATCTCATAATTTAGATACATACTTCATCCATACGTTTTAACATTTGGAATTATCAGCCAGTATAAAGGAAGCACAACATGATTGGGTCTTTAAGCCAATAGAAAAAGTTTTTGAGCCAAAATGTTTTTGCAAGGAAATTTTCTTTTTCTTTGTGATGGTACGCCTATTATACATTACAATGGGAGAAACTAACTTACCTTTCGTCAAAACGTAGGAATACTCCAGTGGTTGTCAACGATTCTTTCTAAGAAAACTGCAACGGAATAAGAAATAATATTTGGTTAGTTAGACACAAAGTTAACTCCGTTCATAAGGGTATGACAAGCCCATATGTCAAGACAAATTTGCAAGCCAAATGCTAATGTGTGCTAATGCGTTTTTAACGCTCATACAGGGGCTAGTGCGGTGCCCATGTACATGGGCCACAAAGCCGCTCAGGCTCTGGTTGGCCAGGTCATGCGCGGGCCGATCGCGGTACGGGCCGTTCTGACCGAAGGCGCTGATGGAACAGTAGATGATATCCGGTCGATGTGTCTTAACCGCTTGGTAGTCCACACCGAGACGGCTGACCACGCCCGGTCGAAATCCTTCAACAAACAGGTCCGCCGTCGCGCACAAGTCGAGAAGGGCCTGTCGGCCTGGCTCAGATTTCAGGTCCAGCACCACGCTCTTTTTGCCGCGATCAAAATGGATTAGCCACAGACGAGAACAGAGGAAACGATACAACTATTAATGTCCGAAAGTGACCCACTATTATGGATTTACGAATGGGATGGATATTTCTTCAAAAATCTATATTTACTTTGTAGTGAATCTAAACGAAACTCAATTCGCACTGATGAAGAGTTATTTATACAGTTCATATTACCAATTGATAACCAGTCCAGTTCATTACTCTCAATGCGATTCAGAAGACTTTTTGTTAATGCATATGTGCTACATATCGGCATCGGCGAGCGCAGCGCGCGCCGTTCGATTCATCACGCGATTCATCGCTTTGCCACCACCGACGTGCAGCCCGGGCGTGTCGACAAAAACGAGCTGACTATCCGCCTCGTTGCGCAGCCCCAAAATACGGTGCCGGGTCGTTTGCGGTTTGGGAGACACGATCGACACTTTACTGCCAACGATCGTGTTAATGAGCGTCGACTTACCGACGTTCGGGCGACCAACGACCGCAACAAAGCCACATCGGTGCTGTTCTGCGATACTTAAAAAGAAGACACTAGACATGGAAATTTCCGTTTAAATGAGCCGTTTTCTAACATTCTAAGACCGCTGGTTCGGAATAATCACCCCTAGAAAAAAAGAGAGACACATCACAACTACCCAACCCTCACATCTGTCACCATTTTCGGAGGTTTCATGCTCTTTTTCAAAATTCCTTATATTTTTTTTTTTTGCAAAAAAAATTACTATTAAGATTAGTCAAAATAACAGTGAACATTCCAGAATCAAAATCGCATGGGATTCGAACCCCCGGTACCCTCGCGAGTACACCGCATTTCGAGTGCGGCCCGATCAACCACTCTGGCACATCTCCTTTGGAATGGACGACAAAGGTAAACACATTTTGAGAGACCTACAAAGAAAGAAGTGAATTTGTGAAAGCGGGGACGCCGCAAAGAAAATTTCCGCCTCTATGGGACAAAAAAAGACGCCAAAATTAGATTTATTAATAAAAATACATTATATTTGTTTTTTATATATTTATTGCTTTGTTAAGCTAAAAATAGTGGTTCATAATCGTTATCGCCAAGATGTTAATCAACGTAATCACAATCAGAATTTTTATCAATGTAGATGATACCCCCGTTCACCAAAAAGAGGCTGATCCTATTTTCATGCCACGCTTGGTTGATTACGTTAGGTGAGATTGAGTTAATATATTTGTAGTTGACCACGTGTTTTCAGTAAATTGAACTTTAAATCCCAAAGAATCGAATTCATTTTAATCAAATTAACATGTGATTTTAAGTTAAAAACATGGCCGTGGTGGCATCGATGGTGCTGTTCGATGTCAATAAACACTCCCATGCTCAACTGATTTAAATGCCACCATGTCATCGATAAACAACAAAGCAGCGCAGCCTAGCAGGGTGAAATACTCCCCCAACATGCCCCTCGCCCTCATCGAACGCACCCACAGGAGTACATGGTCAACGCAGTCTCCAACTCAAATTTCAACTCTTCGGGAACACCGCGCAGAAAAGAGCCGCAGTTCGCAGTCAGCTCTGGTGAGGGTGTATGCAGCGTTGGCCGCGGACTGCGATCGGCTGTGGGAACATTTGGCTTTTGCGCGGGAGGCTTGATTGCGGAACATGGCAAGTTACCCGACGAGACCCTTTCGCCGTTGATGGACCGCGTGGCCCTGCCGGAAGATTGGCGCTTTCTCTTACTGACACGACGAGCGGAGAGCGGACTTTGCGGTCCAGAAGAGAAACAAGCCTTCGCGCGGCTGCCGGCGGTCCCCGCAAAAGTGACAGAAGCCTTGGTGCGCGAAGCGACGGTGATAAACGGATCCAGGATTTCTGAATCAAATATGCCAGCGCGCGCTGAAATGATCGCATTGGGAAGATTGAGGGCGTTCAATCGAATACTTGCTCGGGTAAACCATCCTATTTGCCAGGCTTCGTCTACGTTGCCGGTTGCGGAGAGAGGTTCATCGGGATCAATGGTCGCATTGATGCGTCCGATCTTATTGTCGATATCGGTGTAAAAAAGGCTGGTAGAAAGTACGCCGGCATCATTGGGCAAACGATATTCCAGCTGGTGTCTGCCAAGCGTGATTGCACACAAGATAAGAAGGTACTTATAAGCAAACTTCTGCTTGCAAAAAACTGTATTTCTTGATGCATCTTTTCTTAATAGATGGGCTTTGAAATCTTGCAAGCTCTTGCTCAATGCATTACATCACTAGCTCAATGCATTACATCATCTATGCACTCTTTATTATGTCCTTGCTTTGCTCTATTATGATAAAGAGGCCTTGCTCTATTTGTTCTTGCTTTGCTCTATTATATTCTTGCTTTTAATGATGAATGCGTTTTCATTTTTTGACAGTTTGCAGCTCAGTATAATGGCATCTTGCTTCAAAAACAGAAGATCAACACTTTTCAAGATGCATCAAAGAAAAAAGTTCAGATCAACACCAAAGAAAATTTCTGGATGGTAACATCAGTTGTAATGTTTTCATTCATGTCTTTTAGCAAAACTGTGAAAAAAATATGAAACATCTCAGTTCAGATAAAATAATATCAAACCAATATCAGATCTCCTTATTTTCTTAAGTTGAGCAGCCAGAAATATTATCCGATAACACTCTCTAAAAGCATTAATTAACATGCAGGTGCATACCAAATTTAAGTAATATCTAGAAATCAATTTTCCCTTTGCGTGTCAATTGTTGCAGCCATATTGGAGCACGAAATTAATTAAATCATACTAGTATGCGCGAAGAAGAGGTTCTCCTAGCGTGCAACATGCTATCATGTAGAATGTATTAGTTCTGTATATAGGGCTCCATGCCATTGAGGGGGAGTCCCTTTCGAGTCGTTACCTGATCTTTCAGTAGGGAGCGAAATGTATCACTCTATTTACTATTTCATATAATCTAGAACCATCAGCATGGTTTCATGATTTATTTTTTTTAGTGACAGGAAGAAATTTCCCAGAATCAGTATTAGGATTGAGGAAAACTTCCCCGCTTCTTAGGATGATTCCACCGTCAAATTTTCATTTTAAAAGAAAGTAACATTTTCCTTGAGGTTCTCATGAAAAGCTCGATATTTGTGTAGCACAGAGAAATTATCGCTCGTTTTTGAATTTTCAAATGTTTCATGACCATCGCATGCTTTAATTTCTAGTTTTTTAAATTTTAATTTCTACGAATGACAGGATTTTCTTTTTCTTTTTAATGTATTCGGATATAAAAAAGTTTTAAGTTTTGTTTTGATATTTTCAATTAAATTTATTTTAATCAATGACTAAGTTCTTTGGTGACACTGTAATACCAAGTGGGACAGATACATGATAGAATGGGGTAATTGAGGAAGTGTAAATATGTAGGATTGTGGGGCAGACCGTTACTATGGCGCGCAGACCGCGCGGTCGTTGATCCACTTCAACATCGGGGCGGAAATCATGCCGCGCGAGATCATCCGGGCCATGGGCATCCTGAAAAAAGCCTCGGCCATCGTCAATGCCGAACTGGGTGTGCTGGCAGACAACAAATGCGAACTCATCGTCAAGGCGGCGGATGAAGTGATTGATGGAAAACTCGATAGACATTTTCCCCTGAAAGTCTGGCAGACCGGCAGTGGCACCCAAAGCAACATCTGTGCAAAACGTTACAGCGAGGATTGTTTTCAAATAATTGGCACTAATTGTCCTGTTTGCTAAAACAACCCGGATATGTAAGGTGTGTTCTTCTGGACCTGCAAAACCTTCCGAATTTCAAATGATCTGAAATGATTTCGAATAAACAGGAATTCTGAAAATCCGGAAACTTTCGCGCCAAAATTCTTGCTTACGTTGTCCCCAGACCAGTTCGTAGAATGTCTCCTGGCAACTGGTAAAACAGAGTCTCGTTCGAACTTTCACCGGCGAGGAGGTCTTTGCCGAGAAATGCGCGGTATGCCACGGCGATTTTGCCGAGGGCGTTGGCAACTGGCCCAAGCTGGCGGGCGGGCAGGGCACGCTGGACCATGAGGACCCGCTGAAGACGGTGGGCAGCTACTGGCCCTACCTGTCGACCACCTGGGATTACGTGAACCGGTCGATGCCTTTTGGCGATGCGCAGTCGCTGACGCCGGATGAGGTTTATGCCATCGTGGCCTATATCCTCTATTCCAACGATCGAACTGTTGAAAACAAAAAACGAAATAAAATGGATACAGGAAAGTCTACAGGGTATACAGAAGCCTATGAAGGAACCTTACAACTTGGTTCTTAAAGTTAATGATGAACCTAAAATGGAATAGGGAAAGAGAAATTTGCAAGCCAAACAGATAGGGTTATGAAAAGATATGGAGAGTCTAAAGCTGAAATAGAAGTCTATATAGTAGATATAGTTGAAGTACCATGGACAGTTGAAAGAGAATTTGATCGTTTAAGTTGGTTAGTTGGCATTGTCAACCGTTTTACAGTAAGCAATTGTTTTTTCTAGACGTTCTAACACCTGGTTTTTACCAATCAGCCATAATGTGACATCCAGTGGCGGCGAAACCACCCCACCCGTCACTGCAATGCGCAAAGGCTGGGCAATTTTGCCTAATTTTAGACCAAAATGTTCGGCAGCTTGATAAATCACCTGGTGGATTGGCTCAGCTTGCCAGTCACTGAGCGCTTCATATTGAGATTTAAAAAACATTAAAATATCGTTTTACGGATCAAAAGGAGAATGAATGTTTGATCCGCAAAGACACAGCGGTTAATCTTATACCCCCTCACAAGATCTTACCCCCTCACGACCCCATGGAGGCCCTAACGTCCCTCTACGTTCCTTCAAAACCCTTTATGGGATGTCGACCTTGGGTAGATAGATCGAACTCCATCCTCCCTAGAACTTCTTAGTCTTTTCCCTGTTTCATCCCTTCCCAAATTCAAACTTATGGTTTGTCGGATCGTAGCATCAAGAAAACTTGTGAAAAAGTAATTAAGGGGCTGTTTTGCTGACTCATTGAAACAGGCTGTTTTTGAACAAAGAATTCACCTAGTTGGGAATTGAAGTTTCAATTTGTTTCAGTTTTTATTTAGAAGCTCATTTATTTTCTCTAAGAAACAAATTCTAGGAAAGATTTAAAAAACGATAATTTTCGGTTTATTTTTTAATTTACAGGGTGTTAATATTTGTAAGTTATAGGGATATTTTTAAATATTTCATGTTTTTATGCATAAGAAACCGTACGGCTGGATGTCGATGCAGACCAGCTTTGGCGAGCTGACGCCCATCTGCTGCTGGTTCGCTACGAACGCCTGCCACTCGGACAGCACGCCCGTCGCACCCTGGCGACCGTAAGCGAACGCTCGGTTACGGTAAACCCAACTCTCGTTGTCGCTCACCAGCACCACGCCCGCGAACTGTCGCTTGCGGTACTTGGTGTTCGCCTGGTGCAGCGGGATCGAGCAGTCGGTTCCACCGACGCCGTACTTCGCCAGCCGCTTTGTCCGCCCAGAATAATGCATTATTGTATAAGTGGTTGTCTATATTCTGCCGAATAAGATTCCTCAACTGAGTGAGGTCGAGTTTCCCGCCATCAACGTCCATTTTCATATAATGCTAACACCAACAACACCACAACATTGTGCGTCATGTAAAATATCACCAAATAATGGAGGACCCATTTTTAAATTGTTGCTTCCTGGCAGGGCTGCCACTCGAAGGGATAGGGATATTTGAGCAGTTGTGGGTGGTAGAGAAAACCATCCAGCTATTTTCACCTACGTTAAACTCAATCTTTGTAAGTGAAAGTCAAATTTAAATCTACTAACATAAAACAGTTCATTTTCTTGCAATGCATTTCTAGAAACGTATATGTCTTATTCTGTTATGCATGAACAGAGAAAAAATAAGAGCGTAGACGGCACTATTTCTTATTGGGCGATGCCAAACAGCTGAGACAGAGATTTATTGAAACAAAAAAGAAATTAAGGAGAACTTTAATTATAAGAAACTCCAAAATGTTGGGGATCAGGGAAAAATTAAGCATCCTAAGACTAATAATTACAATTTATCTAATTACTGGGAATATTACAAAAATATCTAGAAGCTTTTATACTGGGTTAAAGAAGTGACCCATTTTTTAGGTTCACACGAATTCAATGTATAATATATATGGTGCTAAAGATAAAAAGAAATATCGGTATTTAAAAGTGATTTTGATTACATTACTTTATTTTTGTGAAATAATTTTGAAAGCCAATCACATAATTTTGATACATGTTATGGAAGGGCACACCAGTTATTGAGAAAATTATGCAAAACACTCTTCCGCTTAGTGTTGTGGGATAGACGTGCCCGTTACCTGAAATGACACAACTTATTTGAGTCCTCTTGTTACTAATTTCGGACCTGATTAATACTTGTTAACTATTGACCTCATGCAGTGAATTAGTTGGAAGATCATTTCCTGAGCAGTTCAAATCATTCTGGGGGAGAGGGGAAGGTAATGCAACATTAAAAAAGGATCCTTTTTTTTATCATGACGCTGCCTTTTGTCGCCTTCAGTGCATAGCCACATCACTTTCAGCGCCCTCTCATAAACTTCCTCAGCGCTGCTGAACAGATCCTCCAGTGAACGCTTTGTTTTCTTGTTGTAGGCCTCGATGTACCAGCGACGCAGACGCTTTAAGCCCTGCAGCTGACGTGGATCATTTTCTGTATAATTCCGACGATAGAGCCAGTACATGCGATCATAATCATTCGCAACCTGTTCCCAGTTATTTAACAGCGAATTCGATTCAATAGTTGAACGATATTCCGTTCAGTATAAACTTAGCATTAGTACCAAGACTTTTGCGCTTCCAAAGAATCGAACAAAGAAACAAATCATTTTTATTTTGCTCGTCACACACGAATCATTGAAAATTAGAATTGTTTTTATTGATTTGTATCTGTTTATCTAGCTAGATAATCAACCTTTCACTGTAGATTCAAACTCCAAGCATGAAGACCAGATCTATAAAATAAATTAAAAAATTCGCTTATGCCAGGTAGAGGATCGAACTTGTGAGTTTTTAAATATGTTTTTTACGATAAAGCTGAGAAGAAGCACCCAAAAAAAGGCCATGGCCATCATTTCAGTCCATCGCAAAATGACGATGACGACGCAGCGCCGACGACGACATGATGTTGTGCAATGACAGGGGATTGGTTTCGGATGACTGACAGAATCTGTTATGTGTTGTAGTTATAGTAATAGTTTGGTGTTGTGACTATGTTATTGTTCGTATTAGCCTGCAGCTATGGTAGTAACACTTCTTAATCATATCTGGTGAGGCTCTGGTGTTTGCAAAAATAGGGTCTTCCCATCCCCCTTCCCATCCGATCAATGATTTATGGCCGAGGGTGTCTTCCTGGCTGGTGCGCATAATCATTTTTAGTACTGAGTTCTTGCTTAAAAGGGCGTAAATCGTGCTTCGAATCGTATTTTAATGCAGTGAAGGCTGTTGAATATATAAATCTGCAAACGGATTTGGTTGTAGGAGCTCCAGCAGATTCTGGCGATAGAAATTCCAGCAGATTTGTCATTGTTGCTGCCTTTCCCTCCGCTTGCCCTTACCAACTTCGCTTCGCTGTGCAGGCGAGGGCACTCTTCCATGACTGCGAGGCTGGTGGAGCGTTCGCCCTGGCTTCTCTACCAGTAGATCTTCATCTTCCGATCCCATTACTCCTTTGTTTGCATCGCGTCCATTCTATTCTAACGTTTGCGCACGCGACTCTCACCATAGAACATTCTACAACACTGCACGCCGCGCACGGTTCCTCCGTTCCGGAAGCGTCATTGATGATCTTTGTATTTTTACACGTCTATGGTTTACCTTGTCCTCCCCCCAGTGGCGTAATTTCGTCAAAATCCTGGGGGAGGGGCAAAGCTGGTGCCATTTTTTTCCTAAATCAAGCGACAGTGACATTGAAAAATGAGCGATAAAGGCAAAGATACACTAAAGAAAACTGATCTGTTTCTCTTGGTGCATTATGCAGGCTTTTGTTAGTTTTGACAAGATTTTTTACTGAAACTACATTTCAGATTGGAAGGATGAACTAGGATCTGGCCGCAACGTTAGATGATGTCATCAGTCAACCACTTCCATAGCTGTGCGCTCCTGCGGATTCAGGCCGGCCTGTCCTAGGTCCTGCTGGCGCGCCGCCGACCAGATCTTGACCGTCAGAGGATCACCAGGAAGGTCGCGTACGCTTTTCTGTTCAAGCCCCGCTCGCGCGCACCAATCAAAAATCTCGCTGTCCGAGAAGCCCAGCCGAAGATGCGCATGCTCGACGCGCAATGCATCGACGCTATGAGGCGCAAAATCAGTCCAGGCGCGGCTCAAGCCCTGCGCCAGCACGCAGTCAGGATTGCTCAACTGCTCGTTGAACGCTGCCGGCAGCAAGGTCGTGTCGCCTTCCGCCATGCCGTGCCGCTCGGTCAACCACTGCAGCTTGCCGCAGTTGGGCGTTTCGATGACGTAACTGGCCGCGATATTCGAGTGGGGGCTCGGCAGACGAACCACATCCAGCACCCTGCCCGCCTCTTCGACCCGGCGGCCATTGGACACCAGCACCGCCCAGGCCTGCTGATATTGTCGGAAAATATATCTTATCTACTTCTTATATATCCTTCACTGTGCATCTAACAGTTTATCAGTATTTTTATTGGGATTAAATGATTGTGTTTCCAAATAAAATGTAAATAAAAATCAATATTTTATGTGAGGAACATATAAATATTAATATGCGTAAATATTTTTAGATGAATATACAAAATAAAATATTTTGATTTTAATTAAGGATTTTTATTTCCATTAATTTTATGTCTTTGCCTTATCTTTACTTTTCTATGCAACAACAATTTTGCTCCCCAGTTCGAAAGAAGACATTCTGATAGAGGTAAACAACCTCAAGGTTTCAAAACTGCTTCGTGGGTTTCGCGGCAAACCCGCCACTGACATGGATATGCTTGGCGAATGCCTGTTGAAACTTGCTCAATTTGCAGCGAAAAGGCGCGATCAAATCTTGGAAATCGAAATCAACCCGCTCTTTGTCTATGAGGGGCGCGTATGCGCGGTCGATGCGCTGGTGCACATGTCCGGAGAAGGTTTCACTCTCTTAATTTCCTTTCGAAATGTAAAAGATAGCATATATCTAAGGAGCGTTTATGGGGAGAAATTGACCTGCGATTCGGTTCTTCTTTGTTTGACTGGATATAGCTGTTGTGTTGGCGGTGCTGGTTTAAAAAATCTCAAAGCTAACAAAAAAGTAAAAAAAAAATCCGTTCTTTTCATGGAAAATTGCTCTAACATTCTCGCACACTTAATCAACTCAAAAGAATTTGTTTTGAAGTACACTTTTTATTCTTGACCAAAAATTGGAGGGCAACTAGGCCTCCTCCCCCACACTTTGTTTATCAAAATCGTCAAAAAAAAAACTTTCCAAAAAAAAGGCTTTAGAACGAGTTAAAAATTCAACAAACCTTGTAAATAGACGCAAGCTAGCAATGTCAAAACTTTCCACTTCATGGTTCACAAATCCAACTTCATTCGACTAGAAAAAAAAGCCTTGTTCAGTTAACTGGTAACTAATCCTTCAGTTCGAATTCAAAATTAGAACTACGGTCTAGACTGTTGCATTATGTTGCATTATATTGCGTTGTGTTGCGTTGTGTTGCGCTATGTTGCGTTTTGATTCGTTATGAAGCGTTATGTTGCGTTGCATTGTGTTACGGTATGAGAATTTTTATGTTGTGTTTTGTTGCATTATGATGCTTTTTGTTGCGTTATGATGCTTTATGTTGCGTTGTGTTGCATTATATTGCGTTATGTTGCGTTTTGATTCGTTATGAAGCGTTATGTTGCGTTGCATTGTGTTACGGTATGAGAATTTTTAAAAAAAAAATAGGCAGAATGACACATCAAGGGCATTCCATTCGTCAGAAAGCAAACATGACAATAATGATGAATATGAAAATGGGTAATGAAGGGATTGAGGTCAATTAACCACGACGTCCTGTTCTTAGAAACCAAGCTAGAATTATATAAGTATTTTGAAAAAAAAAACCATCGAAAGTAAGCAAATATCTTTGCTGATTTACAGCTTTTTATACGACAGCTATTACTGCAGTTCATTCAATTAACTTGAACCGTCGGCTGGTTACTTAACAGCATTGGGCAATCCTCGTGTGGCACACTTTAGTCCTGCAACGGGTTTTCCTGATACGGTTGAGCTAACTGCTCAGACGGATCAATACGATTTACCATTAGCCTTATTTGCCAAACAACTACCTGAGGTGAAATTCAACCTTCGCCAAGGTGTTTATCAGCTTAAGAAAAAGTCAGCAATTTGGTGGGGCTATTGGCAAAAAGCCGCAATTGCAGCAGGTGTGGCATTAGTATGCAGTGTCGGTGTTAGCTTTCAATAAAATCTTTTTTGTATGTCGATTAACGAATTCCCTTACCCATTCTGTTTGAATTTTTCTATAAAAATCTGTTTCAAAGATAGATTCAAGCGCTCTAGCAGCTTCATTCTTTGAACGCAATGGAACGAAATAAGCATAGCGACTAAAAACATACATTTTGAGTAAATATACTTGTAGAGTCTGTAATGATGAATTTGAATATTGTCTATTGTCAAAAGATCTACTTGTAATATACACAAAGGTAAAAAGGCTAGAAGAGGATTAACATGGAAATTTGGCAATATCTTCCCAGAACATATTGCTGAAAGTTTCATTGCTGAAAGTTTCATTTTCCTAACCTAACCCTTTTCCAAGATAGCAAAAAGAAGCTGAACCAGAATTTTGAGTAGAAATTTAAGCCGCATCAATGAGTTTTTTCTAAATTTAAAATATGTATCTGCAGATCTTTGAAACCTCATAAGTTAGGATTGAGCAAAGTTATAAAGCTGAAAACAATTTTGTTGTACTTCTGTTGATCAGAAATTAAATAGAAACAAGTTTTTTTTCAACTGAAAGTAAGGAACAACATTGAAACTTAAAATGGACAGAAATTACCATCCATATGAGGGGGTTAGCCCCCTTCTTAAAACCTCTTTCCTTACGCTAAATTTGAGTTTTGTACCAATTCTTTAGGAACGACTCTTGAAACACAAGGGCTGTTTAATTAGAATAATAAGAAGCTTTTTTTAAAAGCACTAAAAAACTTCAGCATGAAGAGTGAGGTATTGAGGCGCGCAGTTCGTTACCACGAACTGTTTGATTTACTTTGCACAGAGTTAAAAAGTCTCCCAATGAATTTATTAAAATTTGCTAAAGCTGGCAAAATACCTTTACTGTGAACAGCTGAACTGTTATCAAACGTTGTGTTTGTTCTCATGACATAAAACGTTGTAACTATTAAAGGCCATATAGTAAACTGCGAAATTTTCTTCCGTTCTTTATTTCACTGCTTATTCAACTCTTTTTTTCCGCTGTTGAGCAATGTTTTTCTTTTTTATCGATGTCCACCCGGCCCTCCTCGGTAAATTTCACCGCGGTATTGGTGAGATTTAAAAGAATTTGTTTCAAGCGATAGGGATCGGTGGTGACTTCTGATGGAATGGGAAAGTGGTAATTTAAACTAAATTCCAAACCTTTATCTCTGGCGCGGTGTGCGATAACGGATTCCACCTGAGTGAAAACTTCAACAATGGAGCAGGGCACCATTTCGTATTCCAGCTTATCCGCTTCTATTTTGCTGATCTCCAGAATATCGCTTTTGTTAAAACTTCCCTTCCTGCAGATGTGGTCCCATGGCCCATGTGTCTAATACTATTTTCTTTCAGTTGAGGCACCAACAGAGTCTGCAAGTACAGAGACAGTTCCAGAAATACCAGTTGAAAACCACCTAAGGGGAAACACAGAGTAGGAGCAGAACATTAAACCTAAGGGCACACACAGAGTAGGAACAGAACATTACACCTAAGGGGAAACACAGAATAGGAGCAGAACATTATACCTAAGGGCACACACAGAGTGCTAATTTACATCTTCAAAAATCAACAATTTCATATGCAGCAACATTTTTTTCATTTCCAGCAGTATTCATGGTCTGCAGTCTCAACCATAGAAATTTGAAACAATTGTCCTGGAAGCAATAGATAGGGACATTTAGATAAAATTTCCAGCAATATGTATGTAGAATGTAAAACTAAAATAAGTAATGCTAAGCAATTAAGCAGCCAGACTTGTTAGCATAGGCATTCGTGCATTCTATTTCTGAGGGCTCATCAGTGCCTGTGAAAACCGGTGAAGTGGTCGCCTCCTCGGGCATCATGAACCCGCAGATCCGCTTCGGCGAGGACCTGATGAGCCGGGTGTCCTATTCGATGATGAACAAGGGCGGCGACCAGGAAATGACCCGCGCGGTGCGCGAAGGCATGAACGCGCTGTTCACCCAGATCGCGGCTGAAGCGGAGATCGACAAAGCGCTGATCGTTGATGCGGTCTTTGTCTGCAACCCGGTGATGCACCACCTGTTCCTGGGCATCGACCCGTTCGGAAAGCGCCGCCAACGCGCTGATCGCGACCGGTGTCGGTCCGGTTTCCGGCGATTTCGAGCTGGTCGAAGCGGGGATCAGCTTCACCATTTTCGCCTTTCTGCCCATCTGCCAGCTTAAGCGGGGGCACGCCACCGTGGACGTCTTCGCCGGCAGTTTTCCGCGCTGGATGAACCGGTGGCTGGAAGTCGTGTGGGAGGTTCTCCTCAGCTTGCTGATCTTCCTGATCACCTGGCGGCTGTTCGTCGGCATGGAAGACAAGGGGCGGGAAAGGTGTTCTTTATGATCATTTGGTCCAGCTTACCCGCCACTGTTTCCCACTCATAGGGCTCGCCACAACACCAGGTCGGTGCCGCCGGCAGACGCGGTTCTTCCTTGAGGAGATACCGACACAATTCAGGCAGAGCCGTCTGCAGAGCGGGTGTGTCCATCAGGGCGGAACCCAAGGCTTTCGCCAAAAGCACTTTCCCGGATCGGGCGGCATGTACCAAACCCGGCATGCCTAGCACAGAATCCGATCGCAGTTCACCAAGCCCTTTGATGTAGAATCGTTTCAATAAACGATGTGTATGTGGGTCACATTTGGAGTTCGGCAAATGTGGCGTGCCATTATCAATATATGTGATCCCACGCTCAAGCTTGAATACCATGCGTTGCTCTGGAGAAAGATGAGCTTCATCAATCGGAATTAAACAACTATTCGTCAAAGAGAATATCGATCTTACATCATTATCTGCGGGGGCTTGTAAGTGTAGTGTAGGTGGTGTCATTTTGCGATGTAGTGGGTGTGTTTTAGTTTTCGAATGATACCCAAACTCCGTGAGACAATAACCCCAGTCATGGCTATATTGTGTCTAAACAAAATTTTCTCATCACGTGAGATAGGATGAAATTAGACCATCTGATCCGGTGGTCTGTATAAGGAGCTACACCAGTCTGTGAAAAGAAAATGCGACTTTGCAAAAATGGCAATTTGCGACAAACCATGAAAATCTGTTAACACACAGTTCAGAATATGCAGGCTAAACATGCGTGGAAGGGGAATTATTCACCGACGACGAAAACGCTTCTCCGTCACACCTTCAGTGAAGTTCCAGAATACAAAAAGGTTGAGGGCGGAATCAAATGCCATATCTAAATCTCTACATGTACGGTTTCTTGTGTGAACGATCTATACATGCGGTCGGCTTGTATGTATGTGTGTGTGCGCAATGTCTTTTATCTATATATTGTGTGCTTTTTAATACATCATTACGTATGATGATTGCTATCTAGTCCTTTTTTTCTGGTCCCAGTGCGGTTTTCTTATTTTTGTTTCTAGAATAAGAAAATCACCAGAAGACAACCTACGAGAGAACTTTGCAAATGTGAATCGAGACCCTCAAGCCTTTAGCTCAATAACATATCTTGGAACGAGAACAAGAACTCCACCTACTGATTTCTCAGGGTTGTTGAATGCAGTTGAAATGCATTTGAAAAACAGTACTGTGAGGTCACCACGATTGCTGCCGGTAGTGTTCAATGCTCTACTGGTATGTTTCTGCTTTTTCATAAACCATTATTTTTTTAAAATCAACTATAAATGTCTGGACATATTATAATAAACGTATCGGGCATACCGCTTACTCAGTAGTCCAACTAAATTATTACAATGAGACCTTAGATTACTGTTGAGTTGATAACCTTTTGTCAGCCTTCAGTTTACTATTTTAAGTTGTAGAAGATTGGATCCGATTGAAAGATGTAATTTATCTCAGATAAAATAGGTAGAAATAAGAATACCAAAGACAAAATTCTTACTTTGTGTCCCAAAAAAATCTGAAACCACGGCCCCGGGGATGTCGCCGTAGGTGGTCTTGACCTTGAACTCGTGCTCCTGAAAGCGCAGGGAGGCACCAGCCCAGTGGGTGGTCGAGCCGCCCACGGTCTTGCAGATCCAGGCCGGCAGCCCGGCGAAGTCCTTGGCCACGCGCCAAGTCCCCGAAGTGGTGCGCTTGTCGAGCCAGGAAAGCTGGCCGAAGGAGTTCCATTCGTCGTTCTGGAACTCTCCGATGGAGTAGCGCTTGCCGGCCTCCAGGCAGACCGTCTTGTGTCATTTTCTGTTGCATTGTGTTCTCTGTTTTGTTGCTTGCATGTGTGTAAAAGAGTGAATATGTGTTTCTGATGTATTTGTGTATCGAGATTGGAAGTGCCTGAAAGAAGTATGTGGCTTAGAAAAACATAGAAAAAAAAATTTGTGGATTATGTAAACTTTGCATTTGGAAAACTATGAAAAAACTTTTGCATCCTTCCTTGTGTATGAATGATTGTGAATACCATTCTGTTTCACTTCATGCTGCATGGGATTAGCGCGCATCGGACGCCCGCCTGCGCCGCATCTCGGTCCTCAGCGGCGCGGCCTTGTTCACGGTGATCGCGGCGGGGCTCGCCTGGCAGGTCAGCCTCGCTGACGCCGAGCAACCCGTCGTCCGCTCGGGGATCCTCAGCGTCCGCGACCTGTCCTACGCGGGGATCGCTGGGTTCGCCTTCGCCAACGGCCTCTTCTGGCCGGCGCTGCAGGCGGGGATCGGCGACCGGGAGCGCGACCCGGAGGCCCGCGGGCGGGTGATCGCTTGTTAACTTTAATTTTCGGGCAGACGTTGGAGAACCCAATTTTCTTTCTGATAAGTTTGAGTGCAGTGGAAGAACTGTAATAGTTTGACCTTTTTTAACCAGTTCTTTTACTGTCAATGACAATATATTAATCAGACTCTAAATGTCGGTGACGTTGGGTTAAGGAACCCGGAAAGAATTAGACTTATCGTGTATGGCATGTAGGCTACATGATGATACCGATTAAACTTTTTCTGAAGGGGCTTCCGCATCTTTAATGTCTGTATATATGCGAAACCTTTGCAGAATAAAGAGATCTTGACTTCAATAGTACCGCAGCCTATATCTAAGTTTCTATAACCTATATACTGCTGCCAAACGTTATTATAAACATTCAGTGACAACTTATTTTGAATCGTAATACCTTACCTCCTAAAAATCGTTTTAACTAGAGAGTATAATGCTAAATTAGTGGTTAAGTCATATTGTTTGAGGAGAAACATAAATATATTGGAGGTCAAAAGCTATTGCTGCTCTTGGCCCTTCCAGCCTCTTTTAATACTTATTATTATTATTATTATTATAAATATGCTCCTTAACATTCTAGTGATATATATGAACTATGTGTTGCTAGCCCCGAACCATTCACTGGCCAATTGTACGAGAAGACATGACTGGTGTAATGAAAACCGGAAAGGCCTATCTATAGATCAATGATTAGATTAAATGATTAATTTAAACATTCTTAAACAGAGAAACCTCTTTTAAGGAACCACTGAAAATGAATCACACAATCGAGAGGTGTTAAACACTTATTAAAAAGATTTAAAATATAAGGTTATTACAATAGAAACTGTAAAAACTAATACATTTCATAATACCAACCTAAAAAGAAAATAAGCTTAACATAACGAAGAAATATAAAGAATTAATATGAATTTTAGCTAAATTTATGGATTTTGTCATTTTGTATTTTCTCTAATTTAAAAAGATTTAATACGAAATTTGGCGACTATCTTAAGGCAATTAAAATGTATTATATCATTTTCGTTTTATCCGATGCATACAGGCGAACAAGTAAGCAACGATTCTCCTTTGGAAATATTTCATTCCTCTTATTCTCTCTTTCTCTTTTTAAGCCTTATCGTTGCAAATATTGTGAACGATCATTTTCGATTTCATCGAATCTTCAACGTCATATTCGTAATATTCACAATCGCGAAAAGAAATTTCCTTGTCATCTATGTGATCGTCGTTTTGCTCAACAAACCAATCTCGAACGTCATTTAAGCAAACACGAACGTGGTTTACCATTAGAAGATCTCGCGCCTTCCTGGCGGACCCGCAGCGAGCCGCCACTCGAGAGTCCGCGCTGCACCTGTGCGCTGCCACGCTGCGTGTGGCGACACTGGATGCTGCTCCTGACGTGGCCACCGCTGCTCTGTGCGCTCTGCTGCTGGACGATGAGCAAGTGGCGGTGGAGCCACTGTGTGCCAATGGCGCCGCGGCAGCTGAGGACCACGCACCAGAAGTGATGGCGACCCGCTGGCTGTGGACGCTTATTGGAGCCCTCTGTCGCAGCGCTGGTTGGTGCTACTTAGTGCAAAACAATTACGGCGCCCCTCTCCCGACTCAAACATAAATAAAAAAAACCTAGAAGCCCCAGCCACGGCACCTCTCAAATCAGGGCACCCCCAAGCTACACCGTTTTGAACAGATCGCTTCGGTGCCCCCTCTTTTTGAACGCCCCTGTTCTGATATTCTGGATCTGATGATTTGATTTTTATTAAGCTTGTTCTGATTTTCGGGTGACTTTTTCCTCTTTTCAAAATTCAGGCAAATTACCTAAGATAAAAATCGTGCGTATTCATTTTCCAAACCAAGAAGATTTAATAATTGTCGAATATGATCTTTGATCTGTTGGGATGATGATGATGAATGGATCGATTTTCCATGAATAAATGTTTGAAGACATAAACAAAGAAGAATAATTGTTGTTGATCGGATGAAATACATAATTAGAGTTGGAAAAAAAGCACAGCGAGTTTTCCAATGGTGAAGTTGAAGAGTAATCGAATGAGAACGAATGAATGCTCGCCTTCTTTTTGCAAGCCAAGTGCCGAACCCCAAACACCGAAATCCTCACTGCGGATATCAAAGGGCAACTGATTCCGCAGTCTGGGCCGGGGACTAACAGGGCGCCGCCTGCCCGGCAGGGAAGAGGTGGTGCTGCGTGCCGGTAGACCGGGCACCAGCACCTCCCGAGCTATCAGGCTGCGTCTGCCTCGTCTGCGAACGCAGCTTCGGCCTTGAAGTGCAGCCGCGACAGCGTGCATTCCTCGCGGCTCACGTCGTCGCGCTCGCGCAGTACCTCCATATGACAATGAAATTTTCCATCAAGATGTTTCAGGCATAGCAATACCTTTTGTACTTGATTGATGCCTTGGTGTTTATATTGCAATGTCACTTTGGTCGATCGAGACACGTTTTCGAATAAGAGATTTGACTAGCGAAAAGAAAAAAAATTGATCATCAATCAAGATTTTCAATCTAACCTCACGATCATCGACCAATATATATCCTGTATCAATGAAAAACGTGTGGACTGAGACAACCGAAATATCAATCGGTAATGTGTCCATACTGGTATGCCAGGTAGCCAGCTGAGCAAATCTATCACTGTTCGGAAAGGTGTGAAACAAGGCTCTGTGCTTAGTCCTGCTCTTTTCCAATAATGCCTTTACTAAAAGAACCTTTACTAAAAATATTCCTCCATTTATAATTTTATATCCTTCTATTACCAGATGATCTCGAGATTCTCTAAAATACAATTCATACAGCTTGCTCTGGTCTTAATGGTATTGGGCTTCAAGCCGAACCCCCTAAAACTGAAGACTGTCCCGATCAAACAGAGTGTTTGCATTTGGTTGCCAGCGCAGGAACTTCTTTGGTCAATCCCAATGAAGAGTGGAATGGCCTAAATGGGCATTTTCGTCGATTCCCTATTGGCTCCTGTAAAGTCGGCCGCATAGGGGGAACGGGTGAACCCGTTATCATTCCTGAAATCAAAGAAGACAGGGAATGGATTGCACGACCGGAGTGGGCCAAACAAGAAGGCATTCATGGATTTCACGGCCAACCCATTATGTATCCAATACTAAAATATCCTCCGCAGTACAAAAAACTGACATATATTATCCTCCGCAAAACACTACCGAGAATGCCAGTATTTTTAATATATTCATGAAACTATAACTATTTCCTCCATAGATCTCGAGGAATACTGGCTCCACAGAGCTGTCATAAAAAACTAACAGCTATCACTGAAATATCCTCCGCAGTACTGACATATATTATCCTCCGCAAAACACTACTAAGAATGCCTGTTTTTTCCTCGGATGCATGAAGTGTTAGGAGCGCAGGAATATCTGGTTCGACTCTCTGGACGAGCCCCTGTCCGCGGATGACCTGAGGTTCAGTCTGCTCGGGAGCCTCCTGATCGAGGTTGGAGGCGAGGCCATCGCTTCCCGCGAGCGATGTGCACTCCTGGCCGGCCTCCTGGAGAAGCAGACGCGCCGTGTACGGGATGCCCTGGTTCTTCTCTGGCTGGGACGAGTCGGTTTGTCTCTGGATCATCTGGGGATGGCCCTCAATGACGTGACCAGCTCGGATTCGATTTGTTCAGCAATCCATATGTATATTGCAAGAAATCTAAAAATCTAATCGGGCATTCATGATTTCCCCTTGGGTTAGAACATTATCTCTTGTCGTCTACGAACAAAAAGAGCTGTTCAAAAACTGGGGAAAAGATGAGATGGCAGAAAATACAGAGAAGGATGCAGAACCATGTTTTGTTAACCAATATAATTGCAAGCAAGTTTAATCCGAGTATAAATAATGATGCTTCTTTCAGAATGTTTGCGTCACAGGAGTTGACCATTTCTAACTAGCACTGCATTGTGAAAAGATCTTTAGTATACAATTTGCCCATTTTGTATTCATTTCTTCCATGGCTAATTTTTGTAGAAACTACAAAAATATATAATAATTTCATTTTCTTAATTGTAGTTGTATATTTCTTATTGTTCAAATGCCTTTCATTAGATTCGTAAGTCTACATGATCATATCTTTGAAGATAAAAATATTATTGACAGATATGACACTCATCGCATACAAGTACCTACTGCTATGGCTTGCGTTGTACACGTAGAAAAAAAGGGAACCGAGAAAACAAAGAGTCATAGCGGTGCCCGCTCCAATCGATGACTTTCAGCCCATTGATGTTTAATCGAGACTGGTGACGAAGCAATATCAAGTCACGCACCAAGACCATAGCCCGCTTTCAGCTCAGCACGCCATTAAAAGCCGAAAGGGAATTTATTGAGACGCCATGGGTATGTACAAAAGTCCTGTTCAGTATGCACGGACCCATTTCTCCTTTGGGCCAGGCACGTTGACAGTGTTGCAGGCCATCCGCTCCTCTTTGGCGATTTTGCGTGGAAGGCAATCGATCTCAACTTAGCCTTTTCTGCCTTTAATAAGCTGGATAAAACAACCTTCGTTAAGAGATCCGTCGATTCCCAAGAACATTCTGAGTCAAAAATTGGTTTTGAAAAAGGAGGTTCAATTCAGGGGTTAATGTTAAAGTACAGATATGTTTTTGAGGCATCTTTAAACTGGGAGCTGATAATAGCTTTTGATAATTCTGACTTCATTGTAAGTCAATTGGAAGGTCTTGCACTGGATGGTACGTTTTACGCACTTGGAGGTGGTGACTTGTCCAGCTGCAGCAATAAGACGGACCCGTTCGTGACCAGTGTCTATAGATTGGTGGACATCAACTTCACAAGTGAAAGCCCAACACAAGCTCCATCAACGCCCCCAATCCAGCCCACTTTGGTTCCTACCATCACGAATATCTCTACCCTCAGTCCCACCGTTTCTACGCAGAATGATCCCACGATTTCTACCCTTCAGTATTCTCTATAAATAATTAATAAATAATTAATTTTAAATGAATAATTTTTTAAACTATGTTTTAGAATAAATAAATAATCTTTTTGAATAGATAATTTTTGCTTTTGGTGTACTATTGATTGATTTTGTCTCTGCTTTTTTTTTGATAATAAATTACTATTTCAACTGTTATCGTGAATATTTCACCTTTATAAAATACAGAGCGTTTTCAGTCCATACCAAAGGGAAAAAATTAAGAAGAGAAAAACCCGCAAAATAACTTATCCCAATCGCGTTTGAACACAAGTGGACCGGAGACTGCTGATTCTTGTTCGGCGTTCATTCTTCCAAGGATGCGCACACCAATTGCTTGTCATTTCGAGCGTAGATGCAGCGGTTCGCGTATGCGGGGTGAGACCAGGTGACGCCGTTACGGCGTGGCAATTGAACGGTGGTTGTGTCAAGCAAGTGAGTTTGGCTGAGCGGTTGATATCCTTCCGGAGTCAGATGTGCGATCGTTAGTCGACCTTGTTCGTTGAACATTTGACTTTCTTTTGGCGGATCAACTTGGCCGTGGCATGTGGAATCGTGGCGGCAACAGCTGTTCTCACCGGCGCACTTCTGGTTGGCGACAGTATGAGGGGAAGCTTGCGCAAGATCTCGCTCGATGGTTTGGGGAAGATTGACGAGATTCTCCTGCCGGATCGTTTTTTTCGAGTCGAGTTGGCAGAAGAGATTGCTTCCAGTAAGGAGTTTCAGCAGGAGTTCGATCGGGCGGAACCAATCGTGCTTTTTCCCAACGCGCTGCCCTTTCATTAAATCTAATACCCTGTGCACCAGAGCCAAAAATAATAAAATAAACAGAATTTTAAAAAATGAGGAAAGAAAGTTGGTGGATAGAAAATCCTTTCTTACTTCTTGCTTCCCTTTCCAAATTTCCAATTTCCTTCTAATTTTGAGGCTCTGGCACCCAGGGTATCATCCCTTACTATCGTTCTTCACCGCAAGCATCCTTTGGATCCAGCAAACGTTGCTTGATACAGTGGTTTTCTTTATTCTTATATTATATTACCTTTTGGATGTAATACAGAGTTTTTTTTCAAGTTGGCCTCATTAGCAAATACTGCCGAATATGTGTTTCTAAAAAAAAAAAAAATGAATACTAAAATAAAAAAGTAAAATGCACAAACTCAAAATGGGACAGTAAAAAAGTTGGTCAAATTAAGGGTAATTAGTTTTGTAATATGCTAAAATTATTACAGTTAATAAGAGTGAGTAGTTTCTGAGACCACACTGGTCTTAGTTAATTATTTTTTTTTCATTGTTGACGACCGGGCGGATCGGCGGCATGGACTCGTCGTCCGATGGCGTGGATTCGTCGTAGGTGGCCATCGCGATCTGGCCCGACGTGTCGAGCACGTCCTGGACCATCTGGCGGTAGCGCGGCTCGAAGATGTAGAGCGCGGCGATGGCGTGGGGCAGCAGTGTCACACCGTTGAGCGGGAACACCGGGTGCGCCTTGCCGAAATTGACTCGGATGGTCTCCTGTTCGTTCATCGCTCTCAAAGTTTAGGCGTCGCGCGCGAGTGAGCAACGCCACTGATTAATAGTTTGCTCCGCTTACCGCATCCGTCTTTTGACGCTATGATGTATCCCGATTCTGAGAGAAACATATATGACTGTACATATACCTAGGATGTGCTACTACAAATACTGGTCAATTCAGATGGATGATTAAATTAAAAAAACAATTTTTTTTTAAATGAAAGTAAGGAGCAACATTGAAACTTAAAACGAACAGAAATTGCTCTGTATATGAAAGGAGTTTTTCCTCCTCAACGCCTCGCTGTTTACCATCTCATGGCCATCAAGATGCTGCATCGAGATTGGAATTGTGATCAACCCCAGAGCAAGCTGCAGCCACAACAGGCTGATAATCAGCGTATCGGCGGTACTTGATGTTGCCCGCACGCGAGCATCAAACAGACGGCGATGGATGAGCAGTGTGGCACCAATGATTGCCATGACACCTGCAATACCCCCGGCTACAATCGCCAGCATCTGTTTGGCACCATGACTGACGCCAATCATGTCAAAAAATGCAAACGGCAAGTAACAGAGTATCGACTCGCAACGGCTGTTGCTGAAGCTGTTCACAAAGTGTGCATAAAGATTCACCGTAATGCGATAATGGCTGATCTAAAGGCAGACAGCTATGGCCTTGTCCTAAAGCTTCACTGACTAATAACGCCGCCAGCTGCAACGCCTCAGAACCGCCTTGGCGGGCTATAAAAGCAGCAAACTGTAAATCCAGTGCCCGCAGTTCACGTCGCTCCAGTGCCTGAGCGATCAGTTGATCAGGCGTCATCTCAAGTTAACTATTAAATTTTGAAGGTATATAACGAAAACCTTACAAAAGATTCCATCATGACTTGCTTTACATCATCAGGATTATCCTGTGCACTTTAGCTCTTTAATACGGATAACCCACTTTAAATCAGAAGACATTATGACGGCGAGTAATTTGAAAGAGGACACACAAATTTTCGGAATGGAGTTAAGAAAAACAGGGTCATTGGATGTAGAAGGGTTTTGAGGCTCCCAAAAAATTGGAACAGTAACTTCGAAACTGAGCCGCGACCGTCGCCGCTAAAGCGCCTCCCACAGGGCGTGCACTTCAAATGGCCGGCCATTCTACGCCAGCGGTTACAATGGCGCCTTTTTCAGGAGGGACGCGATGAGCGACACCCTGCCCTACGGCACTCTCGACGCGTCCTACCAGGCTGCCGGCGGTATCGATGGCCTGCGACGGCTGGTCGACGACTTCTACCGGCTGATGGACGAACGTCCCGAGGCCGCTGCCCTGCGCGCCCTGCAGCCGGCCGACCTGAGTTTGACAATCTAAATGCACAGTGTCTTTTGTTACGTCGAATTGCCCATCCATATTCCGTCAAATTTTACCTTCATAGACTTCATAGTATTAAGAGTACTATTATCAAAGCAATTCCGGTGTTAGTACAAGTAGTTGCAATGTTAGGGTTGTATTAGTAGTAGTAGTGGTAGCAGTACTAATAGCGGTAGTAGCATGCGCAAATTGCCTTTTGATCAGTTGAACATCGCTTTCGTGCTGCCCCCGAAGTTTCACCTTGACACCTTTTTCAATTCCGGTCGATGTTCGGGTAATGATAAGAAATCGGTAAAATCCAATCGTTCATCTTGTCCGGTGACGATATCACGGTACAAGTGCGACGTCGGTAATCCACAACCCACGGCACGGTCTTGTTCCATAGCGATCCGTTGTTCCGTTGCCAATTTCATTGCCAATCCGGACCCGTACACGTGCCTAACAAAATTCATGTCGTTGTGACCACCACTCATCGATGAACGCTGTTGCAATCCATCGACGGGATGTCGGGAAATCGTGGGGAAGGAGTTGCATAGATTCAGAATTTTTTTTTGGGGAGGGATATAAAGATATTTTTATGTCTTTTGTAGATGATAATTGAGTGTCAAGTGTCAATCTGCTTATCAAGTACCAGCCACTCGTAATTTTTTTTTCCTTATTTGCCGGAAAAGAAACGGCGAAGTTGGAATTTAACTCTCCGGCATAAATACTTGAAACTGTAGTTTCAATTTACGCCTATAATTGATAACAATACATCTTAAACTTGGTGGTTATAAGGATTATGCGTCACCTACTTCTTGCTTTCTTACTACTTGTAGCTATTGCGCATTTGGCTTTCGGACACATTATTGGGGCCGAACTGGTTCCCTATCAAAAAGGAGATACGGTTGGCTTTACCGCCAGTAGCTACCATTATTGTACTGATACAGTTTCGCCTACTGACTCCTTTACGGCGTATATCGTGTATGGTGTAAATGATACCCTTATCCAGGAATTCAGGGCGGATAGCATTGTTTCAGACACTTTGAAAGCGAACGAAGCGGTTATGGCCCCAGGCCAGGGAGTTCTTCTTCGTCATCCGGATCTTCAGGCCCGCTCCGTTCCATCTTTCTCTTTTCGTGGATGCAGGTTATCATGGAAGACTACCGAAAGATTCGAAACCACTTTCTTCCTGGTAACGGGAGAGCGTGGACGGAAGAAAACTTGTACAAGCTCGCTGTCCGTCTCGAGAAGAGACTCGTCAATAGTTTGATGGACCTACCGCAGTCCATCACGAAGGGGGCAGCAAAGATCGCTCTTGGGCGACGCGGTGTTCTCCAACGTCATCATGCTGGGCCATGCTTGGCAGAGCGGCCTGGTGCCGGTGAGCCTCGCGGCGCTGGAGCAGGCGCTCGAATTGAACGGCGTCGCGATCGAGAAGAACCGCATGGCGCTGGCCTATGGCCGCCTGCTCGCGGCGCGCCCCGAGTTGCTGCAAGAGGCGCTGGGCCAGGCGCCCGCCGGGGAGGAGCCGCTGGAGCGGCTGATCGAACGCCGCGCAGCCTTTCTCGAGGGTCACATGAAATCAATCAACTCCAGTCCACGCACGCTGCTCTGCGCATCTTTCTGCATCTTGCTAAATTTTTGCACTGTGGAGAAAAACAAAAGTCTGTCCTCTTTCCTTGTATGATAATGGTTCGTCTTTTTAAATTAGGTCGAAAATATTTATCCCTTGCTTGCTACTTTCAAAAATTCAACTTTATTTTGGCGTGATTGATTAGCTTTGGGATCAACATTTACCCAATAATAGACATATTTATGTGGATTTTGTAACGTTATTCTCCCGTTCATTGCGTTGATCAGATCGAAAGCTGCATTAAAACGAAGTTGTATCGTCCCTCTCGGCCGCAAACGGAAAAAAAAACAGGGGAAGGGACCGCAAAGGAGGCAGTCATGCTAAGGGAGAATTAGGATCGAAGGAGCCTCGTTATATTGTTAAACTTGTTTAAATTTCAATATTTTATATCTAACCAACGAAAACATATTTTAGAGATTGAACTTACTTCCTCTTGCAGAAGCGTCGTTACTTTCATCTCGGTAATGCGTCCGCTTGAAATAAATTGAATCGCGTTGGCCACGAGGTTTTGATGCGTTAGCATCACCCCTTTCGGTAGTCCGGTCGTACCGCTCGAATAGGGCAAAGCAACGACATCATTCGTCCATGAAATTTGCACTGGCGGCGGATGCTTCGGAGAGGATTGCCGAATCAAATCAAGAAAGAGCGGATCACCATCCTCTGATTGCTGCCCCACAATCACCACGGTTTTAAGACTTTTCACCTGACGCCGAACGGATTTAGCAGGGGCTGGTCGAGGCCGAGCTGCTGGCGCACCTGCGCGATCTGCTCGCTCGAGGCGTTGTCCCCGGCGATCACCGCCGCCGGATCGCCGGGGGTGAGCCGCAGCATCAGGAAGACCAGCACCGCGACGATCGCCAGGACCGGGATGGCGGCGAGCAACCGCCGCAGGACGTAGCCGAGCATGGCGTGAGGCTTACTTCTTCTTCTCGACGTTCCAGAACACCGGTGCCGGTGCGGTCAGGATGCCGGTGATGGTCTTCTCACCCGCTGAATCGATCCAGGCCAAAGCACTTCTGTCCGCTGGGCACGCACTGATCAAGCCTGTGCATCGCAAGTTCGAGCTCGACTCAGCAGCCTATGCCAAGGTGCGCCGCTCGCATCAAACTGATCCACCCAGCTTGGCCGACTCGATATGCATTTCTGGACAGTTTTTGGACGACGAGCGGCGGTACAAGCGATACGTCAAGAGCCAACGGGCCGAATCGGGCCTGGCAGATGCCTCGGAGGAGCCGTCGGTGGTGTGGACGGCTGGATTCAGACACAGCCCCGCGCCGCACAGTGGCACGCCGGCTACCACGACGCGATGCGCACACTGTCGGCCGAGGGGCAGGTCGTGCTCTACGTCGGCTTCCCCGGCAGCGACAGGCCCGACTGGCCGGCCTCGAACCCCAACCGCCCCTACGCGGACCCCCCGACGCTGGTCGCCGCCTGGGCCGCTTCACCGCCCGTCTACGACAACACGCTCACCGAGGCGCTGTCGCCCTACCGCTGGGCGGCGCACAATGAAAAACTTAGTAAAACGCAATGGAAACAGCAACGAATAATGCTCTTTTTGCCTTCTTTCCCATTTGGTTGCTACCCAGAGACACAAAACGGTTGTTTAACCCATGAAAATATATCAAAATGAATTAATCAAAGATTTCCAAGGTCTTTCAAAACCTATCTCTGAAATTTTTGCAAATGCGGTACAAATTTTCACGGGAATCATTTTGCTTTGATAGAAATTTTAGCTTTTTCCGCCAGTGATTTTTCCATTGAAGTTGTCCTGACGCCCCAAAATGGCTCTAAAGCATAGATCTCTATGAAAATACTTAATTCTTGCACAGTTCTCCATAACAACTACAAAAAAACACATGGTAAGCGCAAAACAGAAGAACAACGTAATCGCCTCCAAAGGCTATAATGTTCTAAATAGAAGAAGTTTTTTAACATCACAAACTTATGATAGCCAAGCCTTGCATATACAAGAGAGAACCTTTTTCTTTAACTATAACCTTATATGCTATAATGCTTCACTACTATGTCGTAAATTATTACTCATAATGAAAACTTTGAAAACATAGATTGCATCTAAGAAGTGCTCTCCCTTCTACTATAAAAGTGTTTTTTCTTTATAAGCAGCCTCCCTTTCTGGTTTAATTATATCTATGTTTAACCTCCGAATTTGGCTAAATGACTAACAAGATTTAGTTGCTGTTAGCGTCTGCTGATCACAAAATATTCTTGGCACATCACACATGCAAAACATTCTTAACAAGATAGCTATAACATAAAGTTGTATTTTCTTAAATCAGATTCTTCTGATGTAGATGGATTTAACCTAAAGGCTTTTAAATTTTTGTCGGTGTATCTTTTTCTTGTACTGGTTCATTTAGATAATATGTCAATTATTAAAGGCCATCATTTGCCGTCGGACCTGAAACGGTCAAGAATCATACCTTTGCAAAAATGTGGGGACCCCTCGAACCCCTGGAACTGGTGGTATCAAATTTTTCAAATTTTTCAATTTCAATTTTTTTTTAATTTTTTTCAATATTTTTTTCTGGGCAGACCCGACAGTTCAAGCGGGACGGCGGGCAGGTCGGGGAACCGGGCGGCGGCACGCGATATGGAACCGGCGGCGGCCGCACGGGCGTTTAATGGGCGTGTGGCTCGGCCTTGCATGGGTGGGGTCAGGCCTGCTCGCTTGGCTGAGGGTTGTCGGGCTGGGACACCGGCGGCTCAAGACCCAGCGCCTTGTGGACCTCTTCCATGAGCTGCTCGACTTTGAAAGGCTTGAACATCACGCTGGAAAGCCCGTCCTGGCGTTAAAGTTTTGATGCTGTACATTGCCAAATGTAACTTCGGATTTCGATCGCTGGTGTGTTTTCTTAGCAGGCGAGGATCCCTGTGCTGATGTCTGGTTCGGAAAACATGGGTTCTTCGGCCTAAGAAAGATGGTCGAAAAATCTAATTTCATAATAACTAGCATATGGGAATCAAGTATACTTTAAAAAAATCTGAGTGAAACAGTCGGTCTAGCAGAATGCAGTTAATGTTAATCATCATTTGAATTCGGTAAGAAGATGTTGAACAAAAGAAACTAAATTTTAAGTTAAGAGTTACACAAACGAAACTAAATTTTCTTTTACGTTAGGTTACAATGTTATGTTACAAAATAAACTAAATTTCATCTACGAGTTGAACAAAAGAAACTAAATTTTAAGTTACGAGTTACACAAAAAAAAACTAAATTTTCAGTTACGTTTCATTTTCATTAAACTAGTGCCAGTTTTGTCCTAGGCCCCATTTAGTTTTATTATTAGGTCCGTGACTTTAGAGTCCACAGCGGCTTTGGCGCAGGAGGGCGATGCCTCCGGCACGGGCGAAACAACCGCAGACAGCAACGTCGATACCCAGTCCGTTACCATCCAGGAACTGGAAGGATTGGTGACGACGCTGGAAGACCCAGACCAGCGGGCGGCCTTCCTCGGCCAGTTGAAAGCCCTGATCGAGGCCGAAAAGGAGCGCCAGGGATCCGCGACCGGCACCACGGCCGATAGCACGGCCGCCGATACGGGCGAAACGGCGGACAGTGGTGGTGATGGTGGAAACTTTTGGTAGCAAAATGGCCCAAAAATTTAAGAAACTGCCTACCAGCCCTGGACCTTAGTTTCCTATAAAAAGATTGAGTGTATCTTTATTTTGAAGACATGTTTCGATTGACCCTGAATCATCTTCGAGATCCTCAATGGGTATTCATTCTTATTTTCACAATCATGTTTGGGAAACTTTTGTTGATGCAAGATCAATGAGCAAATCCCATTCCCGATTAATTCTTTTTGGCGTTCGTATTTCAAGTGCCAGGTTTCTCAGGTCTTTTTTCTAAATTTATTGCTGACTTCAGCAAGAATTCAGGATTAGGTACAAATAACTAACGTAGAAAAAAAAAACATCAGTCATCATTCTTCGAGCCTGATTTACACATCTTCTTGTTACAGCTTTTGAGGCTTGGAATTTTAAAAAGACATTCAATATTTGACGCGAAGCGTGATCTACCACATTTCACTCATTTGAAATAGCTGAACTAGGTTTAAATAGTCGACTAACTATTTAACTTTTCATTGAATAGGAAAAACATATGGTTTTTATACAACACGAGCGATCACGAAGGCAACATTGTTAGCTGTATTTTTCATGTGTTAGGTGGTTCAATTGTTGGTTTTATAAATATTATAAATTAATCCACAGAGATAACGAAAATAACGAAGTTTCTTCAAAGCTCCTATGTTCAGAGACGCCTTACCATAGGGTTGCTAAATTAATTTTTAGGGTGAATGTTTCATGACGTTATCATTTGTTAAGTTAGGAGTCTATTCAGGGGTTTGCCTTTCGAAAGCCTCAGTTCGTTCCTAGCTCCAACAAAATTTGTACCTTGGTCACAACGAATTTGTCGTACTGGGCCGCGCCTGCTCAAAAAGCGAGTTAAAGCATTTAGAAACGAAGACGTTGTCAAGGAATTAGCTGTTTCCAAGTGAATAGCTCTTGAAGCCATGCAAGTGAACAGAACCCATATCGCTTGACTTCACTTCTTCTTTCCTTGATTGTAAATGGACCAAAGAAATCAACACCACAATACGTAAATGGAGGAGATCCATCAAGGGGTACAGTAGATTCATAGGCCTTATACTGTTTGAGGTTCGCAAAAAAATCTCTAATTTTTCCTCTTATAACTTCCGACCCAATGTGACCTTTAATTCGTATAACAAATCGTTCTTCTAAATACTGAAACCATTCCTGTCCTATAAATTCTCTATCTACCAAAAGAGACTCAATATTGCATATTTGAATTTTCAGAAGAGGGCAAATTGACCCAGCTGTGAAGCGAACAGAATTTTTGAAGATCACTTTTGGTTTAGTTAATTGTTGTGCAATTGATTGGTTTTCTGAATGGCCGGAAGAGGCATTAAAGAGTGTTGGAACTGGAATTATGCAAGAAGTAGATTTAAAACTTGAAGAACATTTAGGAAATATTGTTGAAGTATTTAAAGTGTTTCATCAAAGTGTTGCGGAAGCAAGTGTTGAATATTTTAATACATTACGTCGATACAATTATGTTACTCCAACATCGTATTTAGGTATAAATTCTTGTGAACATTCCAGTATGTAATTCTGATTTCCGGATCGAGCACGAGTTCATGCCAAATGATATCGTATTCGGGGTGGGAAAGGACCGTGCCGAGATACTCGTGCGCGTCTGGATCGAAGTCGTAAGCTGCGAATTTGTCCTCTCCATCGCGGCGAATGAACAATGTGAATACATTCGAATCGTCGTGGAAAAAGAGTCCGATCGGATGCCCGTCTATGTCGATAGGGCGCCACTCGTCCTCGTCGTCCGTCCGATACTCGTAGACATCCTTTTCGTTTTCATCGATGGGGGGGGTCTGAAAATTTTTCCAAAAATAATAAGCGGGGGGCCGGTTATTCGGGACCTTAGAGTATTCTGTGATAGAGTGACCTAGAGTGACAGTGCCAAGATCTAACTCAAACACAACCATCTTGACGTGGAACAGCAGCTAGTATTATATCTTGTATATTTAATTCTCTTCAGTTGTTCTTGATGCTTCCCGTAAATCTTCGAATAAGCCCCCGGGGGTTGCAAAAGCGATTTTGTTGGTGGGGGCTTATTCGAGGGGAGTGAAAAATTAATATTCTTTCATTTTAGTGAACAAACAACACATTTAATTATTTCAATTCAATTTTAAACATGTTTTTGAAAAAAAAAATTATTCATTTGTGAGAAGAAAAGTAACATTTTAATAGATCAGAAAATATTAACAATAACAAATTAAATTTTAATTCTGGAAAATAAGACATCACTTTTTTTTAAAGTAAAATATATTAATATATTTTGATTCAAAATCAAAGAGCAATTAATGCAAAAAGTGGTCAAAAGTTTTTGATATTGAAGATGATGAAGCTGATGAGGTCTTTATAAATGAAGAGCTGGATTTTTCTAACGAAGTAAGTTTAATGTGGTATGCTATCCGTATTATTATGGATACCCATTGGCTGTCCAAAACACATAACAGAGCATAGGCGTTTTCAAGGCTTTAAATAAATTCATCACATATGGCTGTTGGTGTGCCATATTGGTTTCTGACATCTAAAAACCCAGCGACGGCCTTTTGTTCAATTCTGTCTGGTTTAAAATATTATTTTTTTCTTGCTTTTAGGTCAACTGGGATTATGTACATTGATTGCTTTAGCTGTATTTTTCTTGTTGGCAATGCTGCTAAAATTAACTGAATTAGAGATGCTTAGTTCTCGCATGCGTCAAAAATTATTCCGCCAAAAATAGCGATCGAGTACAACAATAAGCCGAGCGAGATAGTATTTTCTTTGCTAGTTTTTAAGATATAAAGAAGGGACACGAGCAAGTGTCCCTGATGATTGGAGTTATGAACTGATATTAGTGATGGATGTTCGACAAGCCATTCTCGATAGTTTACAACGAATGTACAATCAAAATGAATGGCATGATAATCCTCTAACAATAATCTGTCGAGATTTAGATATTCCTGTAAGACGAACAAAATGTTGATCATGAAAATAATTCTCTATGAGATTTTCTTTTTCTTTCGTTCTTAGATTCCAACAGCTGAACAATTAATGGAATTAAAATTAACACGTGATGCTTTAAAAGCTGAATATGATGCTCTACGTCAATCCATAGATCATTGAACTGCTCGAACGCCATTTCCTGCATGGAGGTGGAGGGCACTTCCCGCGGCCAAGCTCCCCGGTGAACGACGTTACGAACTTTGACTCGTGCCCGGTCGATAAACTGGAAGTAACCGAAGGTGCGTGGGTTCGTTGCAGCCAACTGATGACGATAGATTGGTTTGTCGTTCAGGTTCAGTGTGATCGTGTCGCCTTCGAGTGTGACCCGCACACGGTTCCACGTATTCGCAACCAAAGGCAACTCGTCGCCGATTTGGTTTGACAATTTTGTAGAACTCGTCGAAGCGGAACACCTGCCGGAACTGGCCACTGAGCTCAATGCCCGTTGACAAATGTCTCAGCCAGACCGCGATCATCGCGCGAGCGGTATCTTCTGTGAAATGAAACGCCTCGACGACCGTCAGGCATTCAACCTCATCAAGCATCGGCACCAGAAAATCGCGCATAGCGTCCCGGCCGGAAATCTGCTGCGGAAACCCGTCACCAACTAATGTATTGCAGGTATAGAGAACGTCGGGATTCTTACTTGCAAAGTTGTCTTTCGACATGTTTCGAGTAAAACAAATGTCTGAAAAGCATCTGATACTTGGTTATTGCCTGCGTGATCAAAAAACAACAGATCCATATGAACTCAATGAAATGTTTTCAAAAACAGAAGATTGCAAAATTTAGTATTTTTCTTTGCAATGTAGCTCATCTGTAAGCTGTTTTCAATAGTGGGCTTCTTAAATTTTCATGATTTCTAAAACATATATTTTAATAAAATGCATTTTTGAAATGCGGCGGACTGCGTCGGACGTCAATCGAATTGCGCAATTGCACGATCGGCCCGTTATCAATAAACAGGCCGGAGAGGGCGGTTGCTTCGGTCAGATGCCCGCCGCCATTGCCACGCATGTCAATTACGAGGCCGTCGATACCCTCTTCTTCGAGCTCACCGATGAGGCGTATCACATCACTGGTGACACTTGTGTAGTTTGCGTCGCCGTTGGTCATGGCGCGGTAATCGCGATAAAAGCCCGGTACCTCAATTACGCCGATTCTTGCACAAACCGACCGAGCCGGAAGCGTTGATTGACAGCGCAGTTGACCTCGCCAAGACCGCACGCCAGGGCGGGCTTTTGGCTCTCGAAGACGCAGAGGTGCCGGATGAATTCATGAAGTCCGGTTTAGGTTTGCTCATCGACGGTCACCCGGCGGATGTTGTTCGTTCCATGTTGACCAAGGACCTTAACCTGACTTTGCAACGTCACAATGACGGCCAGGATATCTTCAAGGCAATTGGGGACGTGGGACCGGCTATGTAACTTTCTCTTATCATAAGCATCTATTTGTATTTTACGTTCGATCAATCAGATGTGAGAATACGACAGATGTATGGATGAATGAATGAAGTGGTAGACGTGGTAACTTTCGATCAACGCAGATATAATATAATCATCAATAATACTTTGACTTCAACAATAATATATCGTTTGTGACGAAAATGCGTTATCGTCTTACACGTACAATTCGTTTTCTTATATCCCTGGTCTTGTTAGTCCTTCTCGTACCTTTTCTCATGGATATGATTATTGATGAAATTCTTGCTGAAGATGAAAATCTATTCAGTGGAGATGATGATGATGATGATGAAGAAGATGACGATTTTGATAATGAAGATGAAGAACTGGAAGAATCAGAAAGAAATCAGCAACGCTTATTAGAACCCGAAGATGATGATTATCGAAATTATCCAGCATCTACTGAGTATGAACTCACACCTGATCAGGAGGAGAGATCACAAGAAGCATTTTCTTTGCTGAAACGAAAGGGTATTTATCCGTAGTGTCTTACGGACGAATGCAATGAAATTTTTACCGAATTTTTTTCATCAATCATCGATAGAAAAAATATTTATTTGTTTTCCGGATCCACACTTTAAAAGGAAGAATCATCCACGTCGGATCGTATCCGAACGATTATTATCCGAATATGCATACATATTAAAACCGGGTATTGGACGATTGTATTGTATAACCGATGTACAAGAATTACATGAATGGCATGTATCGAAATGCAATGCACATCCATTATTCGTTCGTATGTCGGTCATTGTGCGTACACCAAACGGAAAGTTAAAACTCTATTGTAAAGGTGCGGACACTGCCATCTACCCAAGGTTAAAAGATAACCAGCAGTCTAAAGAGATTACACTTCGACATTTAGAACAATTTGCTACTGAGGGTTTGAGAACTTTGTGCTGTGCTGTCGTGGAAATACCTGAGGACATCTATGAGGTATGATCAGGTGTTCTGTTTACTGGATCAATATCTATTTGTTTTTCATTCTTATTCTTCTACACTAGGCTAGAAAAATTTTAGAAAATGAAAAAAATACTTTTCCCTGAGTAAAATCCAATATTATTCAGAATGGAATCCGATTCAAGAGTGGTAACTGTTAGCGATGACCAACAAAAGAGTACTTAGGAATTACGAAAATAAAGCTTTCAGGATGTTCAAATAAGAGCCTGAAATCCCTCAAAAATAGAACAACTGATCATCCATGGCGAAAAACCTGGAACCAGTTTCGCCCTCCGTCCATTCATTTCCAAATTGACCTTTGAAATCAGCACTAGGTGTCGGAAGCTTCCCCGCGGGTCTCTATCCACTCATAGATAGCGGGCAGCAAGACCAGCGTGAGTAGTGTCGAGGTAATGAGGCCACCGACCACCACGGAGGCCAGTGGTCGTTGGGTTTCGGCACCGACGCCCGACGACAACAACATTGGCACGAGACCGAGGATCGCCACACTCGCCGTCATCATCACCGGTCGCCGCCGCATCTCAGCACCCTGTCGCACGGCTTCTGCGACGGACAGCCCTCTCTCTTGTCTGAACTCGCGACCGTCTCGGGAAGTGCAGTCAGTGTGCTCACAAGGGTCTTCTGCTGCGGGCGGGGCCCCATGTTGATGACGGCGACGGGTGTCTGATCGGAAAGCCCGTTTTCGATCAACTTCTGAGAAATCTCCTTCACGTTCGCCATTCCCATGTAAACGACGAGGGTCGTTTCAGGATCGGCGAGGCTCCGCCAGTCGAGCGTGAGCGGTTCGTCGCTCTTACTATGGCCGGTAACGAACCGGACCCCTTGCGCCTCGAAGTTACGGAGGACGTGCGTGACATGCACGACTATATGCAGGTCGCTCAGACGAAAAAACTGGAGCGCCGAGTGAATCTTCTTGGCGCCTTTTTGGGGATTCCAGGTCTCGTCTTGGCCTTCCTCGGCGTCAACCTCATCGACGTCACCTCCAGCGAGGGAGTGCATTGGTGGACGGTCGCTTGCCTGACGCTCGTGGCCGGCGGAGTGTTCGGGTACCTGGGGCTAAAGTGGTTGGACCGTCACTGAATCAGCTTTAAAACGCATTTTGACACGCCTCACTCAGCCCACAATTAAGAAAGTAGACAACACTAATATCAAGCTCGGGTATATATAGGTTATTTGAGATATAGCCGTGATTCCCACCATTGTGATGATATACAGTGTGACCATTAATTTGTTCTCTCCACAGCCCCAAAACATAATCTTGTGTGTCTGAAACTTTAACGCGGCTCTTCTTTCCAACAAGTTCGTCACGTACGACTTGTGAAAGCCAAGATTCGTCTTTGAAAATACGCTTTATTTTTATTTGCAACAAAAAATTTGAAATGATATCATTTTTTGGTCTCGCGGGCCACAAAAATTCTTCTCGCGGGCCGGATTCTGGCCCGCGGGCCGTAGGTTGCTCACCCCTGGCCTAAATCTTGCGTTTCTTTTAAAAAAACTTGTACAGTCAATCCTTGACGAAATGTCAACAAGGCATATCTCGATCTTACCCATGGAGATGTACCAATTTACCAATGGATATATACCAATTTAACGATGGATCTACCCATGGGGTTAGTTGCATCGTACATGCCTATTTTTGTGTCTGCTCGCTCGTTTCTCTTTCTTTTACGCTTTTTTTTACCCTTAAAAGGAATTCATATATATATATATTTAAGGAGTTATGCTTGTTTTAATCTTTAGAATCGAAAATGAGATTTTTTTTAAGGCCAAACAAGAATGCTGAAAAAACATACAAAGCGAATATTTCGAGAGGACAGCCGCCTCTCTTCTTCAGCAAGAAAAAAATAAAATATTAAAGGAAAAAGTCGAAGGTGGGATCCCCTTCGAAGTCGCGGCCCTCGCTGCGCTGCTCGTGGGTCTGGTCGGCGGAGCCTTCAACGGGTTCCTCGTGACCGTGGTCGGGCTGCCGTCGCTCGCCGTCACGATCGGAACGCTCGCGCTGTTCCGCGGCCTCGCGGTCGGCCTCCTCGGCACGGCGGCGGTCACCGAGTTCCCGGAGTTCTGGACCGACCTCGCCAAGGCGAAGATCGCGGGCACGACGGTTCCGGTGGTCATGATCCCGTTCCTGATCCGGGAGGTTTTTTAAGTGGAAAGAGCTTTCCATGGAGGAATGTTTCGTGGGGGTAGGGTATTTCTCATGGAGGAAGAGTTGTAATTGCTGGCATTATTTGAAATACGATCAGAAACTAAATTTTAAGAAAACAAGTTTTTTCAAAAAATTAAGGAGTAACATAAAAAATTAAAACGATCTAAAATTATTCTTTTATTTACAAGAGTTACCTTTGTCTTAATATCTCACTCTTTACGCTAAAGCTTGACTTTTTGTCCCAATTGGTTAGGGTAATTCTCATTTTTCTTTTCGTTCGTTGCAATTTAGATATTGATGAGTGCAGCCAAGAAATTTCGCCTTGTCATATTTATGCCGATTGCTTGAACACCGATCCTGGATTCAACTGCACTTGCAGAAGTGGATATTTTGGAAATGGTCGAGTTTGCATCAGACAAGGTAAAAAGCAACCGTCCATTTGATAAGAAACATGGCCTGGACCACCTATGCCGTGTTGTCTGTATGAGTTGGTTTTACACACTTCTTTTATAATGTGAAATTTCAATATTTAAAGTAATAATATTTAATGATGTTAATTAAATATTCAATATGTAATGAAAAAAAATTCTTGTATTACTGTGTGATTCTCGAGTTGATAGAATGTTGATGATACGTTCTGTGCTAATCCTGTGATCTCATGTAGATCAAAAGCGTACTTAATGTAAACATAGCAACTAGTTGTAATAAATTAGCCAGCCGTTTAAAAGTAAACAAACCATGTTTTTTTTTTGTTTTTTTTTTACCATAGTGAAGTAATCAGCAGTCAATAAAACTAATTAGCTATGAAGTTTTCTTGGAATTTATTTATGAAATCGATGATGAATAATATGACGCAAGAAGAAGAGTTTAGCAATGGCAGCAAGTAGTTCAATTGAAAAATAACTAATTAATCGAAATTAGAATTAAAAATGAAACAAAGTAAAAAAAAGAGTTTTTTTTAAACATGAGTCACTTTTAGGCAAATTTTTTAAGATGCTTGGACAATTTCCTTAAGCTCTTGAATTATCTCTTGCTTCTTGGTTGCCACAATTGGCAGTTACTAAATGAAAAGATTTTTTTTCTTCATCTAAAACTTGATCATTTAATTTTTCAACAATTCTTAGAGTAGATTTACCCAAACTTTGTAAAGCGTTAATATGTAACATTAAAACAGTAACTTTAACTATACTATTAAATATTGGTTCATCCGATTTAAACATAATTTTACGTTGATTTGGATAAATACCAACCTTACCCGGAATTGTTAATGTTTCATGTTGAAAATAAGGTTTTCTCAGCATCTTTCATCATTGTTCTCTGAAGAACAAATCTACAGAATCGATCATTATTTGGGGAAAGAAATGGTTCAAAATTTGATGGTTTTGAGGTAAAAATGCCACAGAATATCTTGTACACGTGTAGTTTGCCATATGTCTTTGATATCGTGTAATTTGAGCTTTGCTCCTTTTAGGACAGTATGGAGACCTTTTTCTTCTGTTATCTGATACATTGAATATATTTAAATTTCTTCAACATTTCTTATTTCATTTACTAACAATATAGGAGTGGTGTATTACAAAAAAGGAAATATTAGAGGAGCCATTTCAAATTACAAAAAGGCAATTCAAGCTGAACCAGACAATCTTGAAACTTATAATAATTTAGGAATAATTTATAAAAAACAAAATTGGCTGGAAAAAGCCCAATCTGTATACAATAAAGCGTTCAAAATCGATTCGGAACATCCCGGAACAAATTATAATTTGGGTTTACTTTATGAAGAAATGGGCAATATCACCTCCGCTATTTATTTGTTGAGGAGGCAGCGCGCGCAGTTTCCAGGCTACAACTGCATGCCTCGGAGATTGACGAGCTATCGGGAAGGTTGCACACACTCGTTAATGAGGGCTTTAATCAGCTACCAGTGGCGAGCCCCGAGAAGCAAAAGCTATTGGAGCTTAGGCGGCAGTTACGATTCGCACGATCCGCCTTTGTGGATTCGAGGCAACAGGCCAAGATCGCCTTGAGCCGTGCCGAAGACTACTCTCCCGAATCACTCCATGTTGCGAACTTGACCTCAAATTCTTCCTCTTTGGCCATGCAAATCCAACTGTAGTTTATAAGATCAATAAGGATACTGATGAGACTATGCTAATTCTTTATTTAATTTCTGCCACAATCATTTAACTCCCAAACTCCTCAAAAAAAAAATGTGCTGAAAAATAAGGCAGAATTTTCTAAAAGAGTTGCTGAATCGTGGACTACATTACCTCTTTGGGTGGTTAGCTAATGCTGGGTTGTCTAGGCACCACTTAGGGAGTTGAGAATGTTATGTACTTCTTCCTATTTAAATAGGAAACAAGAAGTGAGATGAAGCAACTAGAAAACTTCTGCCAAGCAGAGCTGGTAACTAAACTTCTCTCGCCTGCAAAGAAGCTTAAGATTCAGGTTTTTTTTTTTTTTTTAATTACTCTTTCTATCTTACTACAACCTTTCTCTAGAAAAACAAAGATTCCATTATCTACCATCCACATACAATAGTAGCAGTAAGGATTTCATATGAGGACGAGGAAGTAATTCCAAATTTTAAACTTTTTAGCAACGACTCCACGAGTTTGGTTGGAGCCAAGTAATCAGAAATTATGACACTATATAATCAAGCAAACAAAAATTATGAACCTGTCTATACCTCTTCATTTTGTTCACCAAGATCAATACATTAATCTAGCTTCTTCTTTAATGTTCTTAGGCGCTTTGGCAAGTTACTTCAGCTTCTGAACAATTCAAGTGTAATATCTAAAATAGTCTCTCCCAATCTTATAAAACCCCTGTTTCAAAATGTATAAAACAGCTCTTCGGAGTCACGCCTTGGGGGCTGGCAATCGTGGATGAGATGGTGAAGTACGGCATCCTTGTGGACCTGAGCCACATGGGGCCCATCACAACCCACGGCATCATGGACCATATGGACAAGCAGCATCCCGGCGTGCCCTATGTGTTCACGCACTCGCTGCCCGCCGGGCTCTTTCGCGATGCGCCAAAGGCGACCAAGCGAGGCTGCTACCGAAATATTAGTGATCGCGAGGCGGTTCGGGCCGCCAAGTCGGGAGGGTACGTTCTTCAGTTACCCACCAAATTCAGTTACAAAACAGACTTTCCACAATTAATATAGAGGCTTGGTGGATTGCTAAAATCTCGGTTTACGCAAGCCAAAGCACGTTAAACTACGGAGTGCAATATCTTGCAGTAGCTAATCTCCCATCTGGTTAATCTGTTTTGCAAAATATTCAAAAACACCGTACAAAATTAATCAAAACCATGGGAGGCGGAATTACGCTCCATTTTGATAGAAACGTAGCAGGATTGGGACCCAGATATTCGGCTTCAGCATCTCGAGCACGTGGTCGTGGCCGGCCAGGTAGAGGTCGACCTTGTGCTTGATCATCACGGGCTCGAGGGAGCGGATCATGAACCCGTTGTAGGGACGCTTGCTGTGCGAGTAGAGCGGGTGGTGGCCGTAGATGATCTTCCAGCGCGCCTTCGACTTGCCCAGCTCCTCGTCCAACCACTCGAGCTGCTTCTTGCGCACCAGGCCGATGAAGTCCGTGTCGAGGGCGAAGAACTGCACGGTCTCGCCGTTGTTTGCCCGCCGCCACGATCCGGCGCACCGCGTCGCAGACCGCGGCGCGCACTTCCGGGCGGCCGGTCTCGCCGGGAAACCCCATCGAAGCGGCAAGGTCGGCGGGGCCGACGAAGATGCCGTCGACCCCGTCGATGGCCGCGATCTCTTCGATGTTGCGGGCGGCGGCTTCGGTCTCGACCTGAACCAGCAGGCAGATCTCGTCATTGGCCTGCTGGGTGTAACCTTCGATCGCGCCCCATTGGCTGGCCCGGGTGGTGCTCACCAGACAGAAATCTTAGTAAACTTGATTTACTTATAGCTTGTCATAAACTTAGTATGGTCTATTTTGCGTGTGCTGTTGTTTTACCATATTTTATCTGGCAATTTGTTTTAATTGTTGGTGATTTATTAGAACCAATTCATTCACTTTCAAAAAAAAATAAAAGTTTGCATTTAATTGAACGAATGGCAACAACTTTATTATTAGATTTTGGAATATCTGTTCAAGATGGAAAAGCACTTGTTGAAGATTATCATCGTTCGCCTGCGGCTGGCGTCCCAGGCCGGGTTGGCGATGGCCTTCTACAACCCACGCTCAGCATCGCGACCGCATCAGTTTACCACGACCCTCGATATCCTGCGCGAGGAGTGCGGGCCGGACCGGCTGATCTCGTTCGCGCGCGATGTGTGCAAGGAAGGTGAGGAACTGACCACGGTCACCCTGGCCGAGGCCACCCCCGAGATGGCCGATATGCGCACGGTCGTGATCGTGGGCAATGCCGATACCCGCCGCATCGGGCGTCCTGAGCTTCTAACGTTTCTTGGAATTTGATGTATACATCTCTGATTCTAACAATTTCGTTTTCATACAATTTCATATCATCAACATCAAAACTTCCTTGCTTAACTGGTAATCCCCAAGCAAAGTGATCTTCATGATATACATTTGCTCCTGTAGTTACAATCCAATCAATGAATCCTCTTTCAATTAGAGTTTTAATTATGCCTCCAAATCCAACCGGAGTCATTGCTCCAGAAACCGTAAGACAGATTGTTGCATTTGAACGCTTCGCGATCCTCTTCGTCGGGTAGCTCGCGTAGTCGACCAGGATCTCCTGGGCGAGGGTGAACACGCGCGCGGCGTGCTTGTAGGTCGCGAGGTCGAATTCGCCGTCCTTGTTCAGGAACTTGACCAGGTTGAGGCTGGCCAGGTTGCAGGCGGTGTCGTCGACGAACACGAACTCCGAGCAGGGGTTCGTGGCGTGGATCGGCGCCGTGTTCTTGACGGTGTTCCAGTTGTTGCAGGTGGTCTCGTACTGCATGGGGAAATAACGTTTATTGTCAGTTGTTGGGTTGTATGATCTAAATGCTACTCCGGTTGTAGCCGTAGTACTTGGATATGTTGTAGCCGCATTGTTTTCATCGGCTTGCTCCCAGCAATATGTCAAGACATCACCAGAATTGGCATCGGTTCCGGACCCTGTCAACACAAAAGCTGTTCCTTTAGGAATGGTATAATCTGACCCCGCATCTGCAGTTGGCACAGCATTACCCGTGTTTGTATTTGTTTGGCAGCTTGTACTTTAAAATGAAATCAACTTCCGTTCCGCTTCTCGATTGCCAAAAGTAAATTTGAAAAGGAGAACCGCTATAAGCGTTCCAGGCTCTGAGTTGTTGCGCAATTAAACCTTCAAGCGCCGCTCCTCCTATTTCTTCCGGCCGATCCAAAGGCCCTTTTGGTCGCAAAGCTCGGAAAACGCCGGCGTCAAAAAAATAGAATTTTGGATGGGCGATTAATTTTCGCTTCGCTTTTTTTGAAAATACTAGCAGTTTAAAAGCTAATAGTGCCTCCCAAGGCAGACAGTAGATTACTTTATCCCGATTGTCTTCTTCGATTGGTTGTGGTGCAACGCGAAAACACGGAACACTGGTCTTTTTCACGCATGAATTTCCCATTTGCCGTAAGGGACTGCTGGCATTCAGAGCAAAGTGGTTACTGGAAATAATCATCGAAAGAACAACCAGAAGCAGTAGAGGCTGCGAAAAGAAAAATAAGTTTAACATACGAAGACATTTTGTGTAACTCCATTTATCTTGTTATTCATTTTCTCGCTGTCTACTGCACGGCGATGATAGTCGAATCGGTCGAACTCGACAGTGCCATCCGACGTCAATCGCCAAATGCCGGACTCAGGCGCCTCGGTGAGGATGTCGACAGTGTCGTCTGTATGCTTGATCACCATCTGACACCAATCGTCGATATTGGCGGAATCGGCCCAGCGCGTGTTCAGCTCTTCGACATCCAGATCGAAAGGCACACCGCAAAACTCCAGCAAGTGGAAAAGGAAAAGCGGCGCATCGGCATGGGGTAGTTAGTTATTTGGAAACCTCTGTGGTGATTACAAACATAAACTTTTCCAAATGGTGTATAATTATAACCAGAAACGAGTTTCTATTTTTCCTAGCTTTTCCATGAACATGACCTAACTTGGTTTTTTATTATTCCAGTAAGTCAAGAAAATACGGCCAACTAGAAAACGTAATCCACATCCAAGCAAAATACATCCTTTATGGCATAATTGCAAAAAGGGGAATTATTTGTAAAAAGGAGAGAGATCATACTACTGGCCTATTGAACACTCTAATTTTAGTTTAGTTGAACTTAGGAACTATAATACAAATATCTTCTTATGACATATGTCAGATTCATGGCCATATCCAGGGTAAGGGGGGCTACCATCTTTGATTCCCCACCCCTGTAATTTTTGGCTGACTCGTAAAAATTAACGAAATCTATATTATCGAATTTTTGAACAAAGAAGTATTGATACTCACTGATATTTTCGTAAATCCCTCCTTCCCCCCTATTTTTTTGCACCCCTCTACCCTGAAAATGCGACTTTAATGATAACATTAGCCTATTACGGTTTATAACTAAGATTTCATTTAAGATAATTATGATGAGAGCAACAAATACAACCTGGCCTGAAGTAGCTGACGAACAATTTAATGTTGTCGAATGGAAAGGGAATATAAATACAATTTGCAGTTTAAAAAACGCTTGCCTCTACTTCATAGGCTACACAAAAGCCTTTACCAGAAATCAAGATCAATGGACATATTAACTGGTTTCAAGCAACAACGATTCTGCACTAACATAATTATATCGACAAGTATCTCTACATATATTTAGTTTTTAGTCCAAACTTACTTTGACAAAACTGTAAAATGACTCCTTGGTCTTCTAATACCATTTTCCAATTCATATCCACTTATCTGTTTTCCCTGCAAGTTGAAAATATTTAAGAAACTTGTGTTTTGCAGTTTTGGTTTAAATGGAATTGAAATGTTATTGAAATGTTATTTTTTTTTGAATTTCTAAAATCTCATATGTAATTGGAGTTCATATTGGATTAAATGATAAGGATTTGAGGGGGGATTCTTTTTTACACTGCAGTAATAATAAAAGAAGAAAAATCAAACGGTTTGGGGTAACGAACTGTAAGTAAAGAGCAAATAGACCCAATACTCACCGAAACCCTTACAAAGATAGATTTGATTACAATTAATACATCAAAAAAATTGGCGTTTATGCTGAATCCAAGTATATAAAATTCATTTAAGTTTAATGCTACTCATCAGAAGATTTTTGAAAAGAGGGGAAGCACTTCTTCTGACCCAGACCCTGGATTGCAGGAGGGGCAAAGAACAGCGGCAAGCCCTCCTTGATACGGCCAGTTTTCATATAGCTTTCACCCACCATCTGCTGCGCAGACTGAGTGCGTTCTTCCCATGGTTTCAATGGGAAGAACATGGTAGCAGCAGAAGATTTCAAACCGCCACCGCCCAGGAAATCCAGACCAACCAGGGCAAACGTTGTATCGATGTTTTTGTTGGTTTTCATGATGGACTCAACCTGACGCACCATCGCATGAGGTCCGCAGCGGCCTCCCCGACGCCCTCTACGCCTTCATGGATCGCTGCCTCGCCCGCTCACCCGCCCATCGGCACCAGACGGCAGACGAGCTGATCCAGGACCTCGAGGCCATCGACCTGAGCGGGTGCCTGCCTCCTCAGCCCGGGGGCTTCTACGAGGCGGTCGACAGCTCGGTGAAGACGGAGGTCGACGCCCGGGAGCAGGGGGAGGTCGACACCCAGGCCGAGACCCGCGCCCAGCGGAACGTCGACAGCCAGCAACGGAGCTGGATCGACTGCAGTGACGCCGTCGAACGATGGCTATGGAGCAGGGATCCCAACCACGCCGAGTCCTTCCAGCGGCGGCGGAGGAGGAGGAGGTTGGTTGGTTGCTGCTGTTGCTGCTGTTTCCGCTCATCGAAAGCCACCACCAAACCACAACCAACCTTTCGCTGTAGGCGGCGCCGTGACGGCTGTTGCCATGTACGACTACACAGCACAGGAGGAGGGAGAGCTCTCTTTCGCGGTGCGCCTGGATATGTTCGGGTTTTCCCATGTACCAACGCTAACACGAAGCGTGAGCAAGGATTCGCTATGGATTCATTTGTTGCAACGCGGGGGGGGGGGGGGGAGATTAGGCTGAAGAAAACGGGGGGACTTATGAGCGTTCCCGAGTAGCCCAATCGACGCGAAATGATTGTCGCTAGCCCGCTCGTGGGCCTCGTCCCTCAACAAGACAACACGCAAAGACGCAGAAGAGAAAAGAAAGAAAACTAGACAAAATAATATGGCAGTAGGGGTTCTGTGTTTTCCTTAAGAGATCAAAAAGGTGTTTCACCCTTAACAGAAGCTTTTAGACGGGGAAATTTCGAAATTGCAAAATATTTGATAATAGAAGGAAACGTGTCTGTTGAACAATTGGCAAATGAAATACTTCATAAGAAGAACGTCGTTTTCACATGGATAGACAAAGACAAGATTGCACCCCATGAAGTCATAACAGAAATTATAAAGAATTTATCAGAAGAACACGATTCGTCGCCATCTGATATTCTTCGTTTGGTAGCTTAAACACCTCCCTTCTCTAGTGCATGCTCTGACGACATTAAGAAAATTAGAATTAGTGCTGAGGGCAGGGAACAAACCAAACACCCAGCCTTGAATCAATTCAAAGAGTTTGTTCGTTCAAGGTTTTTCTGAAGCTTAATATTAGTTTACCGTATGTTGATGCAGCAGGAAACGACAAACTTGTATGTGCAGAAATAATATATGTGAAAAGGCTCATTTATATTATACCTCATCGCAACTTGTCTTTGCCTATTGGCATAGTTGATGGTCCGTTCGCCGGCGGGAGTGACCGCGCGGTACCACATTTTCCAGGCGCCAGCCACCTCTCTCCTGACGGTCGGATAAGCAAGCGATCGTTTGGTTTCCCAGGCTGTGCTCGCTGACAGCAGGGGTTCGGTTTTCACCGCCTGTTTAAAGACACGCTGAGCGCCACCAAGCGATGCAAGGATATGGTCATCGAGGAAAAGCTGCTTTGCTCCGCCAATCTCCTCCGCTCCGTGACTCCAACTGGTGCAGCTGCCACAGACAACCCCCTCTCCAAAGGGATCCCATGTCGTAACCATGTAAATGGAATCCCATGATACGCTCCTACGGAGCCCGTTATCAAACCCCTTGTATTAGGCCCGGTAATTAATCCCTACCATCCAAGTCGCTAGTCAATCTCAGTCATCGATCAGGGTACCACGCCCCGGGATAATCGTTACGATCCTCACGCCAGGATCTCCAATGTAAAACCGGATGTCGAAAACCCTTTATTGGTATGTTATTCCTGACGTGGCCGATGTTGAACCTTTGCTGTCTGGTCCGCCGCAGGTGATGGCGATGACGCCTGTGTGGGTGAAGATTCCTTGAATTTGACGAGTGTGTAAAACATAGCTGATAACACGTCATTCAGATCTGTCGCTTTAATTATCCAGAGCAAATGTATACGCTTGCTGTTATTTGGTTTGGACATGTAAGACTAAATCAAGAAACTGGACTGGATGGGGCGGTGCATCAAGCATCACGATCAACTGTTTTCGGTAGTTTAGGCCGCATGAATGTAAGCGTTTTCAAGGTTTCTATAAGCCCGCTGGTGTTCAGATCCTTAGCTCAGGGTATTTGCTCTTTCATTCACCCCTCAAGTCGTGTATTTCTCTGGCTCATAGATTTAAAACAAAGAGTAGTGGTAGCTTGTAAGAGTGGGAAGTGGTAGAAATGTCGACAAAAAAAAACTATCAGCACCATCTCTCATTTGGAGACACTTGGCATTTTTTCCAGTGTATAAATAGAAATAATTAATTTAATTATGGTAATTCGTTTAAACTTAATTTATGTAGCTGGAAGTCATCCTTGTCCATGGATTTTCTTTCGATAATGCTCGCTTGTGAAACATTACCTTCTACAAGCATTCCAACTCGTATAACTAATATTACCGCTTCTTTGCTTTATAATATTTTTTCATCTTTGATGTGAGTACAAAATTTTGTATGGACGATTGATATCTTGGACCATTTTCCTGTTTTGCAATGCTTGATTTTTCTGATTCGTTGCCTATGAGGAGCCAAGGGGCTGGTTTTTTTTCGAGATAGCAACATGTTCAAAGTAGTTGAAAAATTCAGAAATTTTGTCTTTAAGGATGACCCCCATCCCCAAAGCACTTAGGGCAAGGGTTATAATCTATGCCCTGGGGGCATATAAGGCTTGTATAGAAAGGGTGATCGCTTAAACGTCAGCAGGGGCTCATTGGATTTCTATCCAGAAGTTTTAGCAACCTTTTTGAGATTCAGAATGATGGAGGGGTAGATTTCCCCCCCCCCCCCCCCCCCCCTCCCCTCCCCACGTTTGAAGCAGAAGCTAGTAAGAACATTTCGTTCTTTTTCTTCTACTGTACGTTAGGCCGTATCAAACATGTTTGGCCGTATCAACGATCAAACATTGTTTGTCAAACATTTGAACTTTGCTTCACTCTAGCATTGTTACGCTTTTTCGCAAAATAAATATTCCTAACTTTCCAAAAACACCGCGCAACAAGTTTTGCTTTGCTTGTCACGCTTTGTGGCTTGGCGAAACGTTCAAACATTTTCAAAGATTTGAACTGTTGGTCTTGGCCACCGAGGCCAGGATCAAAGCGTCATCCAGCGGCCGCAGGCTGCGCAGGTCGATCACCTCCGCCGAGATGCCCGAGCCCTGCAGCGTCTCCGCCGCCTCCAGCGTCTTGAACAGCGACCCGCCATAGGTGATCAGGCTGACATCGCTCCCCTCGCGGCGGACTGCGGCCTTTGAGATATCCACCGGCCCCGCGGTGCTGCTCAGCGCCTCCTCATGGTTATAGAGCATCACATTCTCGAAAATCAGCACCGGTATGTTAACAACTATGCCTCCATGAAATTTTTCTGTGGCTGAAATTTTTCCAAGGGTTGAAAGATAACATTTACTAACCAGTGAATCATAGTTATTTGCAGTAATGCTCATATTCATTACTAGTTGTTCAATGTCTTCAATAATCGGACGTTCCATTGCACTTACACTAGCTGGCGGCATATCTTTAGTTGAAACAGCAAGTTTTTGTAAAGCGGTGCGCAGCGCATGTAACTTGATATCGTTGTTCATCATTTCACGATGGTTGTGGCAACACCAGTGTCCCCTTCACTCGGCAGATCGTCTTGCGAGTTGTTGGGACGCATGGGTAATTTGCTCATCTTAATTTCTGCTAATTCTTTGCTTCGCATTTCTATTACTACGTAAAAACAGGGGATTTCTATAGCATTAGAACAAGAATATTTTGCGCTAGAACCTTGTCCAAGAAAAGGGCTTTGTCGAGACTCGCGCCTCTCGTTGCAATTCTGCCGTCTGCAGCTAATTTGGGGCTAAATCCCGTAATTTTACATGCGTACATTCCATGGTGCTCAAAGCGTTCAAAATAGGCTAAGAAAGTAATTAGACATAAGTTACATACAATAGATCGGTGCATTCCATGGCGCAAAAAAAGTGCATAATAGGCTAATGAGGCATATTTGACAGACTTTGCATAAACTTGATGCGTCATAACCGATGTGCACAAAACGTTGAAAATTGGCTGATAAGGCCTAATTGACATAGTTTCCATACACTAGCTGCGTTCATTCCTTGGTGTACAAAGCGTACAGGTCTTGTTGCTGAATATCTACAAATTGGGTATCAATTGCACCTATATTTACAAGCTTTCATGTGCAAATACAGTAAAGCTCTTAGAGGAGGTTGCTCTTGAAAACAACGAGAATGTTCCATGAGATCTGGTTGGCTAATCAAGATATACTCATTCAAGAGTTGTGAGCGTGTTCAATACCCTTGGTGAGGCTGAGAGTTACCGTTTACATTTGCAGGCAAAGAACTTGAGGGTAGAAGAACTGCTACCACAAGGCCATTTAAAAGCCCTTAAAACCAGCTTTGTGTTCGTGTTGCAAACGTAATAATTAATAGCAGAATAAGAAAGACAAGAAAATTGTGTCATTTATCAATATCATATTCACTTCACTCTTGTGGGAAGGGCACAGAAGCACTGGTGACGAGTTTTGCGTTGACATTTGGCGTGAGTTCTACCAAGATTGCAATAAACAAACCAACCTCTTCTTCCTCGGATGACTCTTCCGATTCAAGCTCACCCCAAGGTGTCTTATCGATATCCTCCCTCATTCAGTAACAAATCTTTGATAGTTACTTCTATAGAACCTAAAACACCCGCGCCATTCATGCCCTGACCATCTTTTCTAGTTAGTGCCATATCGATACGCCCCTCTTCATAACTATCTTTTTGTAAAATCAATAAATCTGCGCTATTTCCTAACCACGAATTTTCAAATTGAGCTAAAACACTCTCAATTTCAATGGCTTCTTTATCATACAAAATACTAAAAGCAATTCCATAAAGGTCTGAAACAGGTTGTTCGTGCCTGTTCCGGTTTTTCTGGGTCTCCAGATCCTTTGACCCGCCCCAAATTATCAGGTGATAGTGGGGCGCCCCCCGCCTTTGCGTCTCAATTCTCCACACCCATTTTGCCCCAGAATCAAACCGTCTGACCCGCTTCAGGTAGGTATCCAGATCGCATTTCCAGTCTCGCCCCTCCCAGTTCAGATGATAAGTCAGCGTCAGGAAAACCGGCTTGCCCATCATCGCGGTTTGAATCTGCGAGAGAAACACCATTAACCGGCCCATCGCCCTCGACGGTGAGACCGCCTTCGCCACGACCGAGGCCGGCGACCGAGTCCCCGTGAAGGTCGGGAAGGTCTCGACCACCCACGTCGAGGTCCTGAGCGGACTCGAACCCGGCGATCGAATCGTCATCGAGGAGGCCGCCGCGCGCCCGAGGCCGCTCGAACCGGAGATCAAGGACAAGCCGAAGGGCAAGCGCGGCGCAAAGGGCGGAAAGGGGCGCCGAGGCGGCAAGCCTGGCGGGAAGGGCAAGCCCGGTGTGTTCTACCCCCATAATTTTTTTTCTCATTTTTGGTCTACTCACATAGATTACCTTTGAATAATTTTAGTTTCGACTTATAACTTTCCAGCGGGTTAAAATTTCAATTTCAAGGGCGCCTACATGATCTCATTTTTAGAAGGTCCAAAAGGGAAGTTGTTATTATCTTACATGACCAATAAGTCCGTACTTTTATGAAAGTATTTAAATTCTGTGGAAAATTTATATAAAAAATATCTTAAACATCTCCCATCCTCCCCCTCGCGTTCCGGTTTGTTCCAGTTGAGCTTTCCGCTGCCGGATGGATTGGAGGTCGAATCGTTGACGGGGCCCGCGCTTCACCACTGGGCAGAATTGAGCGAAGGAAACCAACGCCAGATTATCCTGCACCTCAACGGCAAAACGCTCGGAACACAGAACTTTGCGCTCGCTCTTTCCGGAACGGCGCCAACCGATGTTGGTGATTGGGAGATTCCGCGTTTCGAACTCAGCGAAGCCACACGTCAAACCGGCGAGTTGGTGGGGCTGCATCCGAGAGACCATTACATTCGCAAATCATGCAAGGGTTCTAAAGAAATTGTATCCGTAAAACAGAAATAAGCTATTTATGGTATAAGAACTCCATAGAGTTTAGCGCCAGTAACGTCCATTCAAATCACTAGGCCATTGAATTCGGTTTAAAAGAAGAATTAGTATCGTTATCTGTCCAGATGTGTAGAATGTTGGAAATAAAATCTAATTGTTTATCAAATTGGTCAATCAATGCATGTTCCTGATTGCAAGGTCTTCTTCGACCCGCTGCTCAGCGGCGAAATGGACACCTCCTGCGGCACCTTCCACCTGCCGGACCAGGGCATGGCCGACGGCCGCCAGCTGGCCGCCGGCACCTCCGGCAAGGGCCTGGGCCCCGAGCGCGTCCTGGGCTATTCGGCCGTCACAGGCGACACCGTGATATCCGAAGCGCGCCACACCATGACCATCTACAACACCGCCTACAACGGCGACGAGAGCGGCCTGCCCTCGGCCGAGCGCGGCTTCATGCTGTCTTTGGCAACACCCGTTGCGATAGTACCGACACCCGGCTCAGACACTAGTTTCACCGAAATTAGTGCTTCTGGGTTTACTTGTTTTAAATCGAAAATTAGCTGGGCTAAATCTTCAATCGAATAAATATCGTGATGCGGCGGTGGAGAAATCAAAGTCACACCTGGCACTGAGTAACGCAATTTTGCAATATACGGCGTCACTTTTTCACCTGGTAATTGACCACCCTCGCCTGGTTTTGCACCTTGCGCCACTTTAATCTGATGCCTGGAACTGTTGGAAATCTTCCTGGCGCGCGCCGAGAAGCATAACCCGGCCCTGAACGCGATCATTGTCCTAGAGGCGGAAAAGGCGCGGGAGCGTGCCCGCGAGGCCGACGCGGCGCTTGCCAGGGGCGAGGTTTGGGGGCCGCTTCACGGCGTGCCGATGACCATCAAGGAAAGCTTCGACGTGACGGGCACCCCGACCACCTGGGGAGTTGTCGAGCACAAGGACAACATCGCGGCCTCCGACGCGCTGGCGGTTGATTTCAAAATAAGGAGTATTATGAAACTATTTAAAAAAACACTTTTGATCTGTTTACTTTCTACGCTTATTAATATTTGCTATGCGCATGAAAATTTAACCCAGCATGCTAACGTACAAACATTTATAAATAAAATGGTGCGCGAACATGGCTTTAACAAGGAAAAGCTAAACGCTATCTTCAGTAAAATCAAATTAAACCCCAGTATTGTACGCGCAATGAATCGCCCTTACGAAGCAAAGCCCTGGTATCAATATCGGAATCTTCGCCGGTGTGATGATCGCGTTATCGGATAACCGCAGATACCAGAAGAGGGCGATAAGGGCCAAGGAGAAGAGCATGCTGAGGGCGAACGGCGCCCAATGGCCGTAGTTGGCGTAAAGCCAGATCCCGAGATAGGGGCCGACCGTCCAGGCGACCATCGCTGCCGTCAGGCGTACGGCATCGTTGCGGACGAACTGGTCCTTGCGGATGTGGTCGAGGATATAAAGGTTCATAGTTACGTTCAGGCAGGCGATCTATATAAATGACCCTTCAGCCAAAGTTGAAATAATAAATAAATTAGTTAATTGTGTTTTTAAAATGGAAAATGGAAATGTTGTTTGTAGCAATAATTTGTTTAATGATCCTCAAGTAATTGATTGTTTGTATGGAATATTTTACGAAAATGACAATAGCATAAATGATGATTCCCTACATAAAACAATAATGGGTGGAATACAATGTCTAATGAAAGATAATGAAGATGGGAGATCAAATAGTACAATATGTAAATATTTTGATAGATTACAACAATACCATCTATTTTTTTGTGTCCTAACTTTTCACCATCATATATATTTTTCATGTATTTTCATATTTTTCACAGAAACTTTTTCAGCAGAGGTTCTAATATATATAATATATATCTAATATATATATTAATGATTTTGATAGAAAATTAATATACTGATTAATTATAATTATTTCAAAAGTCATGATGGTACTGTGTGTTGGATTTTTCAGCGTTGCGTGCAAGGGGTTACTCACTTCCCATCACCTTTGCAAGCAAATCCTGTTGAAGACAGTCTTAATGACTATGAAAGTGACTGAATGTTCCGCCATTATGACCCATTGCTTAGTTAATCAAAGTGTTAGAAACCTATTTTTAACTTGTATTCGGAACATTTATAAATAAATAAATCAAAAATAACATGTATATAATATGAGGAACGTGGCTGAATACGATTATTTAAATATGCAAGGCCGTTAGGGTAACAAGGCTGTTAAACGTAAAAAAATGAGAATTACGAGTATTGTATTTCCAACGATTGTTGGTGGTCTTTTGGTGGTTGCGGTGTTCACTGTGATCGGTTTGCGTCGTCGGACATCAACAGAAGATTGAAAGGACTGAAAGAGTTCAGTGCCTCAAGAGATTTCTTTTAATTAACTATTGAGTTAATTAACCAAAAGGTTCAATATTGGTTCATGCCAAATACAACCGAACTCGATCTGACTTTTGCCGCGCTCGCGCATCCCGTGCGCCGAGAGATGCTCGCACGTCTCGCCGGGGGGAGTGCCACGTCATCGGCCTGTTCAAGGACACGACGCTGGTCATCATCATCGGCCTGTTCGATATCCTCGGCCAGGCGCGTCTATTGCAAACCAACCCCGACTGGATCGGCAAGGTCGATCACGAGACCTTCCTGCTCGCCGCCCTGTTCTTCTTCGTGATCTGCTTCTCGATATCGCGATATTCGATCCGCCTGGAACGGCGGCTCGACACCGACAAACGCTGACCGGAGGACAACATGTCCGCGACCGAAGCCCAGGCCCCAACCGGTAAATGGAGATTTAGATAAACGTGTACCTATGAATTACAAAGGTAAATTTAATGAACTAGCCGTTTCATCAAATCAAACCATAGAACGCATTTCATTCGTATTAACACAGTCTCAACTATCATTAGACGCTGCTGTTAATGGCGATTTTTCCAAGCAAATTCCTACAGAAGGCATGAAAGGGTATCAACAATCTCTTTGCAAAAGCATTAATCACTTACTTTCCACAAGCGATGAAGGCCTCTCCGCTGTTTCCGCTGTTCTTTCTTTTGCTGTCCTTTCAAAAACAGGACCAGAAGTATTTGCTACCATGTGTAGTCTTCCAGTTTTAGATTTGAACTACACCGAACTTGCAGCCATGGTTACTAAGGTAAGATGTCGTTTTTTTACCAAACATGTGTTTGATCAAAAGAAAGGAAAGTATATTCATCGGCAAGAACTACTGCAAAGACCCTGTATCTTTAACGTTGGTTCTCAGTCTTACGAAGAAGGGATTGAATATATCGAAATGGAAGAAGAGGAGCTTGCTAATATGCAACATATTTCCATCGATGGTTTTAAACTCATTCAATTCAAATATGCAATGTATAGAAAATAATTCACTAAAGTAAAATTCCAATTCAGCCTATTTTTATAGATTCCAGTAATGTACAAATTGGAGGAACTTCAGGGGAGGACCCTCTATCTTAGAACAGGTGTGTTCATATAGAAACGAAACAAAAGTGTTTTACCCTTTATATATTCAAGAAGCCAGAAAACTAGCGAAGATTCCTAATCACATACGTATTGATCCACTCCGCGGTCGTGTTCGCCTCGAAGAGCTTGCCCTCGTTCTTGAGTTTCTCCGCGCGATACCAGAGGAAGTCGGCGGCGAGCCCGCGGAACGTGCCCATCGAAGCCGCGAGCAGCGCGTACTCCGGCGCGTCCCCGTAACGCGAGGTGTTGACGATCTGCAAATCTTCCCGCCGGTCGTTGATCGGCTTGACCAGGAACGTGGACCCGGCCACGCAGGCCACGGCCAGAAGCAACGCCACGAGTTGGACCCAGCGTCTTGTGATTCGATTAAACTGAATAGTATTTCGACCCGCCGGTTGCTGGCCCGCCCTTCGGGGGTGTCGTTGCTCGCAACAGGGTGATACTCGCCATATCCAACAGCGGTATAGATGGCGGGGTCATGCGCCGTTTCAAGTTCTAACAAATAGCGCACCACAGACCCCGCACGCCCCGCCGATAGCTCCCAGTTTGAAGGGAAACGCCCTGTACGTATGGGTCGGTCGTCTGTGTGTCCTTCAACGCGCACCGCGTGTACGTGTCTGACCAGATTCGTCACCATCGCTGATGTCTTCAGTGAATTTCACTTAGACCATTTCCATTTCTAATATCCGTTTCAGGTCGGGATTTGCCTGTCGTGACAAATTACAACGTTGCGACATTTCCGAATGATGTTCGGGAAAAAACATTAGATGGCTGGGCAACCCGCAAAAAAGGAGAACCCGTTTGCGTTCCTATTATCAGTTCATCGCTGCTAATCTACGCTGGCTGGCAGGCGGATTTCTGCTGACCATGTTCTTACTTTTTTCAAAGTGGAAGACGGTATACAAGTGCTTCGTAGGAGTCTTGAGATCAGGTGAATCGGCTTCAGTGCGTTATTTTTTCGGAAATATAGGGTAAAATCATTGTTCTAGAATTACCCTGTATCTCTAGAAGACCAGTTGAGCATTTTGTTTTTCTATCTTTTTCTCAGCTAACAATGGAACTTTTAAAGATTTCAATTTTCAAGTATTCAATTTTAGAAGACCAGTTGAGCATTTTTTTTTTCTATCTTTTTCACTGAGAGTGTAAGCTCGTAGGTTAAATTAAGCAAAACTGATCAATTTAGGAACATGACTTTTTGTGCAGAATAATAAATATAATAGTTGTGCTAAAAAAAAGGAAGGTGACTTCATAAAAAATTATAAAAGGCTACCGGTAATATGATTCAAGTGACCTTCAGTGACCAAAGCCCTATGTAATCTGAACACGGAAAGAAATTGTCATTACCAATAAGTTGAGTGTATACTGAAGAAATCCTCTCAATAGTTTTGATTCATATTTGCTTCGAAGCAAGCATCTGTAAAACCTTCAATGCAATTCTGAATTCTCGCCCTCCTCCCAGTGATGATACAATGATTTTTATAGTGATGATTACTGTACTGAAAAAGGGGACAAATTTGCTAGATTCCCCTTAATTGTTTACAGTGTTTTGCCAGCAGTCGGTAGACCTATAAATAGAATTCAGCATCACAGTCTAATCACCGAAGAGGTGAAAGAGCTCTCTTTTCGTGTTTCTACATCTCCCATCTCGACGAAAAAGATAGATCAACAACTTCTGCTGCATTCCCGTTGCACTCTGGATAAAAATCTAGATACGGCTCTATGTTTCCTTGTACTATTATTTGCAAGAAAGCTTAAAACTGAATTTGAAAACTGAAACTTTTCGCAGTATTTCTTGTTTTTCAAGAGGTTAATTTCTTGTAGAATTCAACCCAGCAACTGATTAAGCCTTTCATTACTCCATCCGCTCATAAACCTCCCCTTAGCTGTGGCAACACTATAGAGTAGGGAAGATACATCTAGTTGCATGGTGTAGCTACTAAATTAAAGTAGCGAGGGATTACATAATTATCATTGCAGTTACTTACACCATTTCTTTTTACTTATGCATATTTTCATTTATTCAAGAATATGTCACACTTATTCAAGTATTCGATTTCTCGTTTTGGTGACAGATCAGAGATAGAAACGATTGAAATAATGAAACTATTTGGTTCGCTTGGCACTTTTTTGGCACTTTTTTGGCACTTTTTTTTTAGGGAAAACAAAACGCTCTCTTTTTTTCTTGCCATCATTGAATGAAGGTTTTTACCTTTTTAAACATTTTTGGAAAATAAAATTTCCCTTTGTTCTTCCAAGTGTTTTTGTCTCATGTCGGATTATGGACTCCTCCCCCTGAAAATGTGTACTTAGCAACACGGCTCCAATTCCGTAGGCTGATGTGTTAATTTGTAAACAGAGTTCTTGGCAAAGGCCTGGTAAACTTAGCATGGGGACTTTCAATAATTTCTTTTTGAGCACCTCCAGGGCCTCTATTGCATTCGTACATAGTTTTTATTGATGGCGGCTGTACTTTAGATTCAACCCAACACTGAATTTGAGGGGTTTCAGGCTATTTCCATAAAATAGTTTTCAAATAACCCTCTACTCTTAAAACTGATCAATATAATAGTTAAAATCCTGGAATCAGATTTAAACAGGAAATGGCTCTTAAAATTCAATACTTTTCTAAATATAAACAAGTAAGAACTTGTTTACATACTTGTTTCTCATACTGCTTTCCTTGGAAGAAGGATAAGCTGTGGTGATATAAATCAAGTTATAAATTACTGAACAGCTAGATGGTAATATGGCGTACAGGAAGTAAATTGTTGAATAGCTGGTTATGATCAGATTGAGAAATCACTGCTTCAGAAAATTTCGGTTGATTTTGAATATACATTGGGATCGGGGCTTTGGGTCCGGGATTTCCTCCGGTATGATGTGACGTAGATTAGATTATAAGCGGGTAAATAGTGTGATTGTAATGTGTTGTAGGAGGAGTAAATTCAGCTTATTAGACCCTTTCTACCGTAATGCTTCGAGCTTGGTTCTGCGCTAACCAATCCGCATCATGAGCCAACGCCTGTTGACCCTCTTGGGATATCCGCCAGCTATCGAACTCAAAAAAGACATCTTGCAATGCTACCTGCACCCGTGCGTGCTGATCTCCAAATGCACCTTGTCCTTGTCCAAATCCCTGTTGGCTATACCCAAACCGCCCACCTTGTGCAAAGTCTCTGGAGGAAAACGGTTGTGCTTCGGCAATACCGTCATAATCTTCTTGCACTGCCAACACCTCGAGTTGTTGCTGTTGTAATAAAGCAGCTCAATGAGGCTGAAACTTAAACTCGTGTAATAAGTCTATTATGCAGGTATAGATGAAACAGCTCCAAAGTGATTACGAAAGGAACAGACTTCGATTAGGTTGTAGGGCTAGTGCTTTCAACAACTTAAACTAAATTCAAAATTAAAAATACATTCTCAATAAAACAAAACATTTATGAAACTAGCTAAAAGTCTTAAGATTCAAGTCAAAATTCATAGTGGATTTCTGGGTGTACTTTTCTTGAGCTTTCCGGAATTATGGGTACCAGATTATGAAATTTTCCGGATTTTTGGGGGGTAGTACCAGACACTGAATGGCACAACCTCGTACCACTCGTACAAACAAGTACAGGAGTTACCCCCGGTGCCCTGCCTGAAAACTATGAATGTATGTATGAATGTATGATTATTAGATACGATTATAAGTATAATACATTCAGCAGTTGATTGGGCACTTGACAAAAAAGCTAACTGAGCTTAGGACGGCCCAGGCTGCGGAAGCGCTCGCTCTCGCCGAGTGCGAGGACGGACTCGACAACGACGGCGACCTCCTGGTCGACTACCCGGACGATCCCGGCTGCCTGGATCCGATCGGCATCGAGGGACCCACGTGCGACGACGACATCGACAACGATGGTGACGGCGGGATCGACTGGGACGGCGCCGGGGTCGGACCCGCGGACCCGGACTGCAAGCACCCGTGGAACGCCAACGAATCGCCGGGCCGCTGCGGGCTCGGGTTGGTAAAATTGTAACTAAGATTATAATAAATTAGAAAGATCATAACGGCAACAACTATCTGCATCTGTCCACTAGAATTCTATAGCAGAAGTTTTAGAGGCATAAAAGCATTTCTTTAAGGAGCTACGTAGAAAGATGTAAAGTAAGTCTCCTGGAATAGCACCTAATTTTTCATGAGTGACCCTGCATTAGGCTCTTATTTAGAAAGTGCATTATGGAGCACAATTTTTTGGATGTTAGGGGGCTCATTAGAGAAGGCGCTGGCGACAACCCGCAGTTGCCATGCCACACCGGGGGCCAGCCATTGCTCCTCGATCACCGCCTCTTTGGCGACGATGCGCTTGATGGTATCGGTCAAGGTGACGGTGAGGCTGGGCGCCTGTGGGGCCGTTGTTACGATAAGCACCTGGGAGCGGGATTCAGGCATTGTCCAGTTTCAAAACAAGTGTTGGCAGGGACGCGGAAGTTGCTTGCAACCGGCGCCAAGTGGGATGCGGATTTGATTGATCGGCGAACGATCCTTGGAAATTTAATTTACAGGGCGGGTTTATCGAGCCAGATTGGTACCGGATCCCAACAGGATTAAATTTTTTAAAACGGGCAGGGGAGTTTGATTGCACCAATGAATAAAGAAGACCTCCTTGCCATGAAACCCAGTATAACCCGGTATCGAAGGCATATCAGCGGGCCATGGGCTATAGCGATCGACGGACACAGCCCGGAAGAAGAAATGATCGAGCCCGGGGCCGTGGCGCTCATGTACGAAGCCTATTTATTGGTTGCTAGAGAGTTTTTGCTGAAATACATCCCATTTCCAAAGGTAAAGAAACTCTCAGTAGTTTCTACTTTCGGACAAGGCGTTTTTTAAGTTTCTGTCAAAACGAACAAAAGTAACAAGATTAATCTTCTCTTGCAGGCAACGCAACTCAGAACTGAAGTGGAAAAGATTAAACGAGCGATGATGAATTTGAAAGAAGCAGCGAACTGAATGATAAACGGATTTTAGAATATTATAATGATAAAATAGTCGAATTATTTTTCAATTCTCTTTGCCAAACCGGAAAGCAATATCGGCATCCCGCCGACCTTCGGCGGCACACAGCGTCTGCCGCGCCTTGCAGGCCGCAAACGGGCCCTGGAACTGCTTCTCACCGGTGACAGCTTTTCCGCGCACAAAGCTCATGAGCTCGGACTGGTCAACCAGGTCGTCACCGACGGCAGCGAACTGGAGGCGGCCTTTGCCCTCGCAGAGCGCATCCTGCGTCACTCGCCGCTGGCTGCTTCCAGGATCCTGACTGCCGTCACGTGGCCGGATGACTGGATGGAGCAGGAGCGCCGCCTGCATCGCCACAAGATCTACGCGGCCCGCGCTTTCGCCAAGGCCAACGGCCTCGACCGGATGATCATCGACGGTCCGGCGCCGAAGCTGGGCATCGTGACGACGGGTAAATCCTATCTCGATACCCGCCAGGCCATGGACGATCTGGGTATTACCGAGGAGATGGCGGCCGCCATCGGCATCCGCCTTTATAAGGTCGGCATGCCCTGGCCGCTGGAGCCGGACGGTTTTTTGTAGTATAAACCTTTCCTTACGTAGCTGATATTTAAACAAACAGCAAGAATTAAGCCGCCTATCAACAACGACACAATATAATAGGCACATTAATAAGCAAACAATATGAATTATCCGGAGTTATTCAATAATGGAACAAGCTAAAAACGCGTTTTATGCGCAATCTGGCGGGGTAACATCTGTCATAAATGCTTCTGCCTGCGGAGTCATACAAACCGCCAGGGCAAACCCGCACAAAATTGCAAATGTTTATGCGTGTTGAATACAATGGAACGTATCAAGACGAAATTGTCAGCTATAACGAATCGACGGGCGTGGTAACAATCAGCGGTAACGCAGGGACCGGCGAGGTTAACAATCTGGATCGCATCCAGTTTAGCGATGGCACTTTGGTTGTTGGCCGTGATGACAGTGCGTTTGAAATCTACCGCCTCTATGAAGCCGCATTCAACCGCACTCCGGACCTGGAAGGCTTAAGCTACTGGATCAATGATGCTGATAATGGCTCCAACCTTTGGTGATGCTGGCCCGCGTTGTACACCTGCTTCTGGCCGCCCCTTGCGCTTGTTGCAGATGGCTGCTGCCAGACATGTGCACAGCTACTGCGCGCAGGATCACCACAGCCGCCTCACATACAGTGGCAAGGCATGTGGGTTACCTGCGTGAAACGGGCAGCCTCGCCTGACCACCGCTGCCGACAAGCGAGCAAGGGCTACAGGTTGCCTCAGCAACACGCGCGCTGCCAGCCGGCCTCAGAAAGTTGTTGGCACATGCAATGTGTTCTTGAGCCGCTGGCGGAGCTACACGCCGTGCCCAGAATGCCATGGCTCGCGGCTCCGCGAAGAGAGCTTGGCAACGCGGGTTGGAGGAAAGAACATCGCCGAGCTCTCGGCCATGAAGATCCGCGACGCGGCCCAGTTCTTCGCCGAGCTGGAACTGACCGATCACGATGCCAGCGTCGGCCAGTTGATGCTGGAGCAGATCCGCAACCGCCTGCACTATTTGCAGGCCGTAGGTCTGGACTATCTCACCCTCGATGGGTAGAATATCAATTCCTGAAAGTATTTGTTATTTACTATTATTATAATTTTTTTCTTTTCGCGTTTTATGTTGTTTAACTAGTTGAGATTGAGTGTGAATACTAGGCTATTTTTGAAAGCTGAAAGTGTCAACGCCAGTGAAAATGAAATCTGGTTATTTGAATTAGTTTTCCGGGAAATTTCATCACCATATCAATGTTTAAAAATTTGTGCAAAATCAATCATTATATTCCTATTAAAAAGAAATCCACATATAATTTACTCTTTATTGTTGGGGTTCAAATGGGTAAATAATTCCTTTTTGATCATTGAAGAATTTTTGTTCTAAATTTCATGAAAAATCGTTCTGGAGAATGTGGACTTGAAAATGGTAAAGATACAAAAGTCCCAGTAAAATTAAAATATCCATCAAAAGACAGAATTTTACAAGTTTGTGATGTTTATTTAAGAATCAACAAATTTTGTTACTTCTTTCCAATAATTCAATAGATTCGTGGAGGTCATTGTCATTTTCTTTCTTCTTCTTTGTACATACAGTTGATGCCTTTCCTGGTGATAGTCACCGCCTGGTCACTTGAGCATTTTGATTGATTATTATTTATTATTATTTATTTATTAATAATAATATTATTATCTAAGTTGGCCCGAGCTGGTTCCAACGTCGAATGGTCAGGAAGTGAGCAGAATGCCTGATAAGCTTTTGTGTGACGGGATCGTTTTGGCCTCTGCGCTCCGTGAGATCTCCAACGAGGCTCAGGACGTGGTAACCCTGAATCCCCTTGGCCGGCCGCGTCGTACTGCGAGTCCGTGCGCCTGGGCCTCGCGCAGTCGATGACCGAGGTGCAGGTGATGCGCAACGACCCCGCGCCGGTCGGAGGCCGGGCGGGAGGGGTGTGCACGATTCGCTACGTGTGGGCCGCCTCTGACGGGCCGCAGCGCATGGAAGTGGTGAACTACCTCGTGTTCCAGGAGGGGCAGCTGCTGCGCTTCGCGATCTCGGGTCCCGCGCCCCAAGATCCCGCTGCCCTCGACGCGTTGGTCGGGAGGGCCTATAGGTATACAGTCAGTACACTACCTGGGTCACTCTAAGAACTTTAATCGTGATGTCTTGGATTTAAGCTTAAGCAGCCTGTGGGACAGCAACCACTAAGTCGAAATGTGCTAGATTCGTTATTAGCTATTCTAGCTCTGGCAAACCCTGCTACAACAACGTCTCTAAAACTGTCAGTTAGTCTGGAGTGGACAACTAAGGCAGCCTCTGTCTGGCTTAAATAAGCCTTAAGTATCTGACCATTTCAAAAATGTCGATGCGCGTGGACAGGTTCTTGTTCGTGTAGCAGCCGAGGCAGTACTCGGCGAGGGACTCCAGCGGGCGGCTGGGGTCGTGGCGGAAGCCCTCGTCGTAGGAGCCGCCGACCTTGCTGTAGGTCGAGGCGACGGCGACGGCGCCCTCCTCGTGGAACATGCTCCAGAACTTGCGGAAGCTGGTCCAGTTGGGCGGCCCCTCGAACACGAGCCGGAACTTCTCCTCCTTCAGGGTGCCGACGGGGGTCACGGGACCCAGGTGCCGTCGGGGAGTCGGTAGAGACCCATGGGCTGCAGCGGGGAGGTCTCCCGCGTCTCCGCGACGAGCGCGGCGATCGCCGGGGAGCGCTCCCAGCGCAGGCGCACCGCGTCGCGCTCGACGGCGACGACCCGCGCCTGGGCCTCCCCCACTCTCAGGGTCGCGCCCTGGGGGAGCTCGCACTCGTAGAACAGCGGGCCCTCGGCGACCTGCAGCCGCGCCACCGGTCGCTCGGAGCGCTCGCCGCGGACGTGCAGGGGGCAAGACCCCCTTCGCAGCTGCAGCAGAACGCCTCAGTCATTTAATTCACCTGCTATACAAAATCTTTGCAAGGACTTGATTTGCCCTTTGCAATCATGCCTGTTCGTCTATATAACACTGCATTCCGGGGCATTCTTTATCCATTCCCATCCAGCTTCGAGCCGCCCAAGAAGAGCCAAGGTAGGCGTCTGTTATGCTCTTATCTTCGATCTGATGCTAATCCGGTTGGTTTTATGGAGTGTTTTGAATGAAACCTTGTTGGAGCGTATTAGTTCAGTCCAGCGAACACAACTTGTTGTTGTTATTTCCTTTGCATGGGTTTTATTTCTTGGTTCCTTATATTGCGTCATTTGGCCTCGAATCTTATCATTGCTTTGATCATTGAATTGCAAGCTTTTTGATGAAATGGCCCATCTTACGAAAAGAGTCCTGCTCCCCTTTCTGCCTCAAATTTGAATAAATTGGAGCCCTTGTTAGGTCTGTGGGAAAAGAACTGTGACACTTTTCTCAAAGCATGAATGTGGCCGTGGCAATGCGTGGCAACCAGAACTCTTTTTGCGTGTCTGAACCACCGCAGGTCACCGCATAGGAACCGATTCCCTGCAAGGCAAACAGCGAGTCCATGTGTGATGAACTTGCCATCATTGCTTCTCGGACCACGCAGATAGCCAGTGGATCGATTTTGTCAAAACGACCACCATAGGCTGCCGGCACCATCAAATCGGCGAGCTTACTTTCCTGCAAGGCACTAAGGATGCCAGCATGGATTTCATTACAGGCATCGTTTGAAGCATACTAGAAAAAACATTGATTATTACAAAGATTAATTCTTTTCTGTATATTAAGTTTACAGTTTGATCACAAATATCAGAAAGAAACGCAAGCTATCATCGTAGACTTGGAGGATAATGCAAAATTTCAATATCTTGGTGTTGCTCTTCGCAAGGGCGCCTACCTTGTAAGAAGTATGTTTTTTCCCAGTACTGTACCCGTGACCCTGTACACAGAGTGACCCAGTACACAGAGTCATTGGTGTCCTGTAACGGATCGCTATGAAATTCCGGAAATCGATTTGGTTATAGTCGACCTTTATCCTTTTGAAGATACGGTAGCTAATACCGACGACGAACAACAGATTATTGAGAAAATTGACATTGGAGGGATAGCCCTGATTCGGGCGGCGGCTAAAAATTTTCAGGACGTCACGGTCGTGCCTTCCAAAAATGAATATGCTTTCTTACTGGATTTGCTGAAAGAAAAAAATGGTAGAGTCAGCCTGAGCGACCGGAAAGAACTGGCGCGGCGGTCATGGTCAATTGCAGAAAAAGCCAATACAGATTGTCCCATCAATTGGGGACCAAGCCCTTCTTTGCGCAGACTGGATGTTGACTCGAAATAATTCTTGAATATAAAAATGCTGTTTATTTATCACTCACCGAGAAATCTCGGTCTTAATCATATCGTATTACAGATTGATCTTGCAAAATATTGGATTTTCTTTAAAATTTTCTACTTTTTCAATGAAGTTTGTCCGACTCTACATTTTAATTGGTGCTAGCGGTTTTTTATAAAGCGCGGTGGTACCATCAGAAGACTGCAATTCTATTTTGGCATTCTTAGCCAGCAACTTGTCTACTATGCTTGATTTGCCGTCCAGTGATGCGATCATCAGCGCGGTTACTTTATCTTTTGTCTGCAGATTAACATTGACATTCTTAGCCAGCAACGCATCGACAATGTCATCATATCCCTGTTGCGCTGCAACCATTAGCGCCGATACCCCTTCCGTTGTTTGTATACTGGTCTGAGCGTCTTTTGCCAATAATTTTTGAAAAACAATTTCTGCAAAGAATAGATCCTCTTGATCCTAGCACATTAAAATTGTAAAATATATTGAATGTTTTTAGCAAACTTGTTGTATATACTTAAAGATGTGTTATTCAAAATGAAATTTACATTCAAATTGTTTCTTCCAAACAAGGTGTCTCTAAAAACAAATTATGATGTGACGACTATGGTGTAGAACACACTTTTCTTCATTAAAAGCACTCTAGGTCTCTCTGAAACTTTATCAAAACTTTTCTCCAGCTCGCCAGCAGTATGCCTTTGGCATCACTATTAAATTTGAGTAAAACTACGCCATCATCATCCAGCTCTCTCCCCATAACCACGGAGTTCAAATCTGCACATACATGACTGATCTCAAGACCTGTGACGTATTCTGCGAGATTTGCAGCGTGCACACCGATATCCCCAATACAGCAACTAATCCCTGCTTTTTCTGGATCTAGTCGCCAACTCGCCTGTTTACTCTCCGTTGATTCACCAGCGGCTAGCCATCCCTGATGGGACTTACTCTGGATGACGATTCTAAAAAGTGAGCTACTGCTCATTATTACTGCTTGACATCATTGAGGTTTTCTGCTCAGTTTTGGAAGTTAACCAGGACACTATACATATTTTGGCAGTCTATTTGCCTATCCCTTAATGAGGTCATGCATACATGTATTTAAAACAGAGGAGAACAACTGGTTTCGCAGAGAAGCCTTCGAAACTAACGTTACTTCTTCAGGTCAGAATCTTCTGGGAATCAAGTTAAAAGGTTATTTGGGACGGCACACGCGTTGTCGGCACCGTCTGCGAGCGCGGAGCCCGACATACGCTCTGTTGGGATCCTGAAAGTCGAGTTCCGCTGTGGAAGCAACAAGGTGACTTTGTCTCATTCGGTAGCGGAGGCTGGGTCGTGACTCATAGTTACGGAGACACGGTAAGAATTTGTTCCACGGATGATGGGAGAGTCCTATGGAGCAAAGAGAAAGTTCTGATCGCAAAGATCAAGCGAGACCGAATCTGGCTGTTCTTCGAACAGGCTGAACTCTCGTTTAATTCAGCTCTTTAAATTAACCTCCCTGCAATTCAGCCCCGTTTAGCTCAATGCTCACGTAACTCGACGTCTACACAGCTTCGACCTCCTGTTTGAATCAACTAATGGCCAATGAATAAGTCTGAACTAACACTAATTAGAAACTCAAACTTACATCTCGCTTCGCTTGCCGTTGCCAGCTTATATTGCAATGTCCTAAACTTATAGTGAGATCAGATATTTTAGCAATTTTATAGGTTTTACACTTTGCAGCGTTCATAAATACAATCCGGTTCAAAATTCTCAATGGCTTTTTCCAAGCGCTTAGCTGCAGAAAAATAATCAAACCGTAGTAAGTCAACATCTTTTAATGTACGCCAAACTCGTTTACTTAGGAGGCTTTTTAATAGTTTTTTTGACTTTGGAGTATTTTGATCAAGCTTTTCTTCAGGCGGATTATCCTCCCCACCCATAATCACTGGTAATACCTCGCAGCCTTTATTTTCAAACGCGGTTATCATTTCGCGCATTGAGAGAAAGCTCTCCAACCCAACTCAACTTGTAGTAAGTTGGACCAAATACTAGCATGAAATTTCAAAGTGTGGAATCAAGATCATATTGGACATGGGGTCCTTTGGAACATGGTGGTAGAAAAACACTAGCCTATGGTGTTAGGATGATGAGCTCAAAGTCATTGAATGGTCAGGTAGTTTGAACGTTTACCAACTCAATGTTAAACACTTTATTATTTTCCCATATGGCTGCTCCTTAGCCATCTCAACCGTGGCTGTGGCCCGCGGGTTTCCGTCACGCTCAAAGCCTATGCCGAGGAGGTCAAGGAGCGCATGCTGCAGACCGGCGGCATACCGAAGGTCGAAGTCAAGGGGTTCTCCGAACACCAGATCCGTATCGAGTTATCCGATGCGACACTCAGACAGTTCGGTCTCAGCATTACCGAGATCGCCGATGCCATAGGCAGGCAGAGTGTCGATCTGCCGGCGGGGAACATCGACGCCCGTGATGGACAGATTCTCGTCCGTGTGGCGGATGAGTAACCAACACACTACCAAAACAAAACTTCCTTCTTTCAACTCTTTTATACCAATTCTCAAAATTCTCAAAATTTAAAAAATTCAAATTTTGAACGGATATATATTTAGTCATAACCATGAATATACATTATAGCGCGCTGAATTCAGAGAGGTCCTTTTATGAATGAAGAAAAAAAAAAGTTTTCAGCGCATTGCGGAGGTAAAAAAGTTTTCTAGAAGTTGTTGTTTAGTTGTTGAATAGGTAGTGAAGAGTAGGAGGGGGAAACTGGTTTTGTTCATGGAACTTGTAGTAGGTTAGGACAGATTCGGAGGATTGTACTAAGCGTGGCAGAACCCACAATAAACCTACCCATGGTAGTAAATGTGAAGAAAGGTTTTACGAACAAAAAGCAGCATGCAGCAAGTTCAACGAACAAAAATAAGAACGCAACAAATTTCATAAGCAAAATCACTTTCACGAGGAGAAAAAATTTAATATACAACTCTCAATGAATGAAAGATCAAAATGCAGCAAGTTTCAAGCTTAGCGCACTCTATACACAGTGGGATTCCTATAGTTCAAAACAGAGGAAAATTAACCTTATCAACATGCTAGTTCATCTGGCACTTATGATTCACTCTAAATCTCGGCTGGATTGGGAATTTGATAAAATTCTGTCTATTCTCATGAGAAACAGTTACCCTCAGGATGTTATTTCCACTTGTTTTCACAAGAGGATTGCAAATTTTTCGGCTGATAAAAATTATGGTCCACAAAAGTGCCCTGTTTACCTAAAAATGCCTTATTTGACTTAATTATCTGCCTAATTTTCTTAGATTTATCTCTTACTGTTCCACCTAAGAAAAAGCCAAATGCTTTTTCTTGTTTGTAATTATTTTTGAAAAAATATGCCTCGGTAAGTTATGACTATTGGGCTTCCCTCTGGAGAAGAAGGATCGAAGCTAGCATCAATCTGTTTATTTTAAAGATACCTTTATTTAAAAGATAAATTATTTTATTACAGATAGTTGCATTTAGATGACAAACGATATCAGGAGTCTCATGGGAAATTCAACAGAATTCCACATAGATGCTCTCTTCACCATAACAACGAGCCTCCATATCAGAATCATCATAACGACTAGCCTCCTTATCATATCTATCATGACGCTCTTTCTATCTATCGAAATTGACCCTATATTTGGTTGGGTTAGCAAACTTCTTCACATGGGCAGAGAATGCGATATTTCAAGAGATCTTCCCGACCTAGGAACTTGGTTTAGATTTCAGCCCCACTCCATCCCAAAAGAGAACGCTGAGCAGTCGCATTTCCATACTTTGGGATTGTTATATGATAACTATCCGGAGAGGCAACTGCTGCTATTAAGATAAAGGAGGATTTCCTACTATATGAGATTACAATTTACCAGTGTGTTTAGCCTGATTGCCATTTTGCTTACAGTCAGCGCCTGCATAGATCTGGAACCGGATAGCGCGGTTAACATGCTCGGCGAGCCACATACGCTTACTGCCACTGCCGAGGAGGAAGACGGCACTCCAATAGTAAATGAGCTAATAACTTTCAGGTGCCTATGGGAAAAAACAATAACATTGAAGCGTTAAGGACTTTACTGTAGGTAACTCTATAGCGTTGCCTCTGACGCAGGGTCAGGGCCTTCGATCCTCTTATGCTATTGCTATTTTTTTTTATTAAACTAACGTTGTTTTCAATTTGACTCATAAATGGGTGTGTTATTGTCTTTTTCCGTACTATTATTATATAACAGCCATAATGAACATCAATTAAAAAAAATCCAACTACTTCTTTGAAGTAATTCCCTAGCCTCTTCGGTGACGGTAAATCCGTCGGTCAGCGGCCGTCTGGTGCAGGTGCTGCGCAGGAGCGGAGATCGTATCGCGGCCGGCGAGGTCATTGCGAGGCTGGACGCGGAGGCTGAGCAAATCGCGTTTGATCGGGCCTCGCTCGCCGTAAAGAACGCGGAAGCCGCGCTCAACCGGGCCGAACAATTGCAAAAATCCAACGCCGTCAGCTCAGTTCAGGTCACGGACGCGTCGCTCGCTGTGGAGAACGCCCGATTGCAATTGCGGGATAGTCTTGCCCGAAGTAGGCTTTGAGCGTTCGGTGCCTACACTTACCTGGTGCCGCGAACCGCTTCATCTCGTCAAGCAGATGCAGTTCCGTCCGTTGAGCGCCAGAGAGCAATCCACTGCCATCGGAGCGCTTTTCAACTAGTGAGCGCCAGCGAAGGGTATCAGCGGGCGAGAAGAACAAAATGCACTCGGCCTCCAACCCGTCGCGTCCGGCACGTCCCGTTTCCTGCTGATAGTGCTCGATGGACTGCGGCATGGCTTAATAGTTCAATCATGAGAATTATGTTTAACTTCAAGGTATACCCTTTATCTTCAGCTCCAAAGTCGACATATTTGGCATCTCCTTTTCTTGAACAGAATCCAAAGATGTCAATTTGAAAACAGCGTCCAACAAAATCAAACATCGTGGAAGCTAACCAATCAATCACACCTGTACTTCTTCAAACAACTGATCCGCTAGTAACTGTATGATCGATAACGTTATTCTTGTATATCCTGTGATGTCTCTTGCCCGAATGGGCAAGTACCCCCCACAGAACACCAGGCAGACCAACATGATTCCGGCCGGAAAGCCGCGGCCCGACATCCACTGCCCTAGGGACTGCTCCGCCGCCCGACCCACCGCGTGCGTGGACTGCAGGGGCGACACCATCACCTCCAGCGGCCAGTTCGTTTGCCAGTAGCTCTGACTGCGACTCCAAAACCACCGCATGACCGGTTCCAGCACCGCTGGATCAGATCCGGCGTACCAGTACCAAACGCGCCAGGGCTCATCCGCTCCGGGAACTTCAGTGCTCTGGTTGACTGTCACATTGCTGTAACAGTGATCGTGTAGGCAGCGTAGTCCGTTCACTGGCCTGGCGCAAGACCTATAGGTAAAAAAATCCTATTCAATCACGTTGTGAGGGCTCCTGGAGAATCGCTCGGCGAGACCAGCGCGCAGCCGAATTTCCTGATTAACCATATGAAATGTCTGATATTATCTTCGACCTTCCAGCCGGTATACGGCGTGCAACGGGGCGCTCCGCCGGCTTGATGGGTAACCGATGCCAAGATATGGGCTCAAGAACAAGAGACCGATATCCGTCGAGGCAATGTTCAGCATACTACTACATCAAAAAACAATACTCTAAGAGAAGTTATCGAGCGCTACAGAAGCGATGTGCTCCCCACGAAAGCGATTTCCACCCAAAGAGGAGAGAATACCTATCTTAACCACTGGGAAAATGTACTAGGGGAATACGGCCTTAATTTTATCGACCCCGACAAAATATCGGGTGAACTCCGTAAATTAGCCCAGGACGCTTAGCCGACGGACGGCCGGTGACATCCTCTCCGCCGATCAGGATGCGTCCGCTGCTGACATTCTCGAGGCCCGCAATCATGCGCAATGTCGTTGACTTGCCACAGCCGGACGGCCCCAGAAGTGCAGTGAAGGAGCCTGCCGGAATATCGATCGACAGGCCATCGACGGCCATCGTCTCACCCCAGGCACGCGACACCGTTTCAAGGACGATCGGCTTGCCGGCGCCAGAGGGTTTCGCACCCGGGATATGCGGATTGTCGGGTATTCAGCGCCGCTTTGCCGTGTCGTGCAAAATGCGCATCAACCACGAAGAAACCAGCACCATCCTTGAAACCTATTTGGGATCGGACGCCGGTGGGCGCGTGCGCAATGGTCAGATCAAGCTGGGCGACAGCACCAAGACCCGTGCGGTGATCTGGTTCTCGGACATGCGCAATTCGACCTCGGTTGCGACCCATGTTGGCGATGACGCCTTTCTGGGCGAAATGAATGCCTTCTTCTCGGCAACCGCCGGTGCTTTTGACAACATTTTTGAAAATGTTAAATTTTGGCTGGGGGGCATATACCCTCCCCCTGCCCTACAGCACATTATGGCCCTGTTGGTAAAATAACGTGATTTTAGGATGGTAAAAGTAAATAGGCTATTTTAAAATTTTTAAAATTTGTTTTTGGAATTTTATAGTGTTTCTCTTTAAGTAGGACTAATGGTAAACATGCAGTTTTCAACATAATTTACCAAGGATGATAGTACATATTCAGTTGATGTCTTTTTTGTGTTGACTTTATCAGATTAGCTTAAAAAATAATCATATGGTATTAAATGACATAATGATCAGATTATCAATAATTATTGAAACCTAAATGATTATTTTGTTTTTAATTATTTCACAGCTTATATTTCTGCCCTGGTTCTGCCTTATTTAAAAGTCAACACGTCTCCAATTGTCTGGAGATCGAAACTGACAAAACGAATTAAAATAGGGGCAGGATGAAACTTTGGCTGGAAACATGAATTTGCTTGTTCAGGGGAAAGAAGCTGGGAAGCAACATCAACCTCGTTGCCGTTCATTTGGTTCATGTCCACCATCATGCTGCCACGATTGATGTATTGAACCACCCCATTGAAACCAGCTTTAGTTAGTTCGGCTTTCAAAATGGCACCACTTAGGGGCGACTCGGGAACACCGTTTAATTCGCACGTCGGTACACCGGCGTTGGTTACGCCACCTTGGGCAATCAGTAGATTGCCATCGGCATCAAACTCAAGGCCGTTTACGGCGTGGCTGCCGCTGTTATGCGGCCTGGAGATGATGGAGGCGCGATACATTGATGCGCTGGAACGAGGCGAATTGCAGCCATTCCCTGCGTCCAGCATCGAAGTCCTGGCACAGAAAACGTTGGACCTGATGGGGACTTTGCTGGTGGAAATCTTTGGTTATTATGCGCTGCCGCATCCTGATGAACTTGCGACACATAATGAACCTCCTCTTACAAGCCTGCAGGCCGAGGACGAACGCGCAGCTAAGGTCTGGCTGCGCCAGGCGGTTGCCCACAACTATATTGGCTTGCTTTCTACAAGAAAGTCTTGCAGACGAGGAGCAATTTTGAGTGGCAAATGTGTCTCTTATTGAAAGAAAAAGATGTCATTTTAGGCCCTGACCAAATTATCAAACATTGTTTGTCAAACATTTGAAGTCTGCTTAGGTTAGCTCAACAAGCAATGTTTGAACGATTGGCTTGTTTGTCATAAGAAGCGTGTTGCAGACGATGTGCTTTTCAAAGTGATAAACTAGTTTCTTATTGAAGTAAAAAAAGGATTTCTCGCCACCGCGCCCTTCAGCAGGACGAAGCGGCTGCCCGACAGCTTTGCGGCGGTCTCAAAGTCCATGCCGGGCCGAACGCCAGAAATCTCGAAATGCTCGACCGGGTCGAAATCGAAATTGCGTGGGGCGCCCCAGCGTTTCAGTTCGACATTGTCATCTTCATCAGCACCGTCTGGAACGCTGTCCAGCGGCAGGTTGGGAATGCCCATCAGCAGATCACGCAGCCGCCCGTCCAGCAGCGCAGCCTCGGCCTGCATCTTTGCAAGCAATACAGAGCTTGAGAGAACCACTATTGTGTAGATGATGGAGTCAGTTTTCAAGTGTGTTAAAACTACAGGTCCCAAAAAGACCTCGTACCTTGTTTTCTCGAGAAAGCCACAGAGGATGCTGATAATCCATATACAGCACAACCCTCTATCGACTACTTTGTCTGTTATTATAGCGTGCAAGCGCAAGCAGTGAATGCAAGCCACATATCTTTCAAAGGACCGCATAAGAATGCTTCCACTTGAACTGATTACCGAAGGAATCGAGTCTAGGGGTTTGTAGCAAATTGGAATCAATGAGCCACCGACGTCGAAGGTTATTTTGATTCAAGGCGAGCCTTCAAAGAAAGTGGTTGATGCACACAACTGTTTATGGATTTCTTGAAAGAAAATCAGGTGCGCATTCAATAAGCTTTCTTGGCAAACTACATTTTTCAAAAGAATTTGGCCGGTTAAACTCGTAGATCGCACTGAAGGACCCAAAGCGATACTGCTTTCTTTTCTCATCCTTCTTTTTTATCTACGTCATCAACCCTCACCTTACTTTCCAATTGTGATAATTTCTGGTGTATGTCTTCTGTTTTTGCTTTTTCAATTTGACCCTCTAATGAAAGAAACGGGTAAATTATGTCACGAGCTACAGCGTTCAATCGCTACCAATAACAGAAGAGTTTAAAAACGTAGAAGTGTAACATATAACCATGGAAATGGTGGGTAAGTTGTATTCTTAAGCATTTCATTTAAAATCTTGTCATTATAACATAAGTACGAAATAATGTGTTGAGGGCCAAGATGGTCATGGCCCAGACATCCCCATCAGCCTTTTCCCTGAAGGCCAAGAGTTCATCCATGGTGGCGACCCGTTCGCGTTTCGTTGCTTCCGGCAACATGTCGGTGACAGGTTTCAGCCGGTTTTTGTCGAGGTTATCTAAATCCACGGCATTATTCAGAATGGACATGAAGATGTTCCATTCGCGATGAATCGTGCCCGCCTTGGCTCCACTCTCATCGCGAGCCGTGACGTAATCCAGGCCCGTTCCTGACGCCTAGCCAATGTCGAATGGCCCTGTGTATAATGCGCGTCGGGTTCCGCACCCAGTCTCGAATTCCTCGTCATCCTGACGGCGAAACGGGTCTGCTGCAAATCTTTAAGTTTTCGAATTAAAGCGATAAACCGTCTAGGTAATAGTCGTGTCAAGTCGGAGTGAGTGCCTAGGTTAGACAAAACCCAGAGAAAACGCAGACCTTGCGCGCTTGCTAGCGTTCTGGCCTGCCTGTGGGACCGGTATTGACTCAGCTGTCGCATTAAGTTGTATTAAGTTAATAATTTAACTTAATTAATTACAGTACAAGTTAGTAATTTAATAATTTATATTTAATAATGATTTAATAATAAGTTAATAATTACAGTTAATAAACTAATTACTGAAGTTAATAATTTAACTTAATTAGTTACAATTAATAATTGTATTAAGTCGCATTAAGTCTTCAGTAAGTATAAATAACAAGGGTAATCTTGAAAGAAAAATGCAAATCAATTTTTAAATTTTGAGCAGGGACGGTGTGAAACGAGGTCGCGAGCACCGGAACTGTCACCGATGATGCGACGTACCGTTGCCAATGCTCGATCGCCACCAGAATAGCCAAATGCGTCGTTGATTGTATGCATCTTGTCGACGTCAATGTAGATCAGACTGTGCGGCAACGTCGGTTGGCTGCTCAGAATCTCGTCGACTTTGGAAGTCAGTTCGAATCGTGTCAAAAACGTTGACGACGTTGTGTTGCTGTCTGGCAGCCTGGCAACGCAGTTTGCAATGGCGCGATACCATCTCGAGATGTTGGACAGGCAGGATTAAAGATCAGAGAATAACAACTGTTTCATAACTTTAGGATTTACTCGCAGTAACCGATCGATCATTTAAAAAGATGGTGTCGAGGTGAGGAAAGCAGAATAAATTCAGCTTTTACTATGGGCCTAAAGTAATTTTTGTGTAATTATAATTAGACCAACAAACAGGTGGCAAGCTGTGGTCTCTAACAGGCCTGTCATCGAGTTTTATCCTTGTTACGGAAGACGGTTTCTATGCGGGCAATCTGGACATCATGACTGCCGCGGGATTGAGAACCGCTGAGCTGATTGCACAGGCCGCGTCCGAAGAAAAATTTTTGTTTCCACAGCGGGCATAGGAGGTCGACGTGAATCTATCGGGTAAGAACGTGACGCTGCATGACATGAGCCTGCGGGATGGCATGCATGCAAAACGGCATCAAATTACGATTGATCAAATGATTGACGTGGCGTGTGGGCTGGATGAGGCGGGCATGCCGCTCATCGAAGTGACGGTACTTAGCCTATCGGTTATATAATAGAGACTCGGGAAGTGAAGTTCCATTAATGCTAATGAAATTAAACAAAATATGAAGAATATATAATAGTTTAGAAACAAACCTGGGCTATATATTTGCACATTAGGGGGGGGGGGTTAAAGCATAGCAAATATTAAATGCGTAAACTAACCATTGCTATATTTAATATATGTTATGCTTTACCCCCACCCCACCCCTAATGTGCAATAGTATATAGCCCAAACATTTTTCAAAGCTGTCGAGAAGGCGCGCGCCAGCAGGCCCGCCTGCTCCGGGCTCAGGTCGCGCACCGCCTCGAGGCGGTCGAGCTCTCCGCTCTCACGCACCGCGATCGCCTCGCGCCGCGCCTGCTCGACCCGTTCATAGAGAGCGTCGCCCTCCTGTTCCCGCAGGATCTGGCCCACGAGGGCGCCCAGCCACCGGACGTCGTCCCGCAGCGGTTCATGGCGCGGTTCGAAGTCGACGGCGCGGAGGTTCTCGGCACCGAGGCCGTCCTGCCCCTCCAATGTCGTTACATCACAGAGCACAGAGACCAGTCTATTCTCAAGGTCAAATGTCACGGGGTCAAATGCCACAATCTCATACGTCACAAGGTCAAATGTCACAGGGTCAAACACCACAAGGTCAAATGTCACAGGGTCAGATGTCACAGAGTCAAAGGTCACAAGGTCAGATGCCGCAAGGTACAGGTGAAAGGCCACAAGGTCAGTTTTCACAAGCTGAAATGTCACAGCAAGGTAAAATGCAACCAAGTCAAATGAACTGAGCTTCTGTGAAAGAGTAATTAATGGTACCATCAAAAAACTCTACCGGCTTGACATTAAGAGTAATTTCAAAGCCTCGACGCCGGGTTTTGTCAAGATTCCTATTGATTCCATCGAAGAGAGAAAAATCACAAAGAATACATGTAAAAAATATTTCATCCCGTACATTTGCTTGAAAGAAAGCGATCGAAACATCACCCCACTTTCCTATTTGGCTCTTTCCACCAATTTCAAAATTATTAGAGCGAACCGCCTGTAAGCTGTTGCATGATGCCGCGATCGGAAATGTTGTTGGAGCACAATATGATTTGGGACATCTCTATTATTATGGAAATTTTAAGGAAAGTGTTTTCGTAAAAAATGATCTTTCGAAGGCTCTCAAGTATTTTGAAATGGCCGCCGCATCGGAGCATCGTGATGCTAAAGATTGGGTAGATAAAATAAGAAGAGAAAGGGAAAAAGAAAAAGAAGAAGAAAAAAACCTCAACACTACTTTAGACACTGCTGTTGCCTCTGCTAGGTTCCAGTGAATTGTTCGATAGCAATCGACCATCGTTCACAAATTGTTGCACCATTACGAAGAACTTCACGAGTTTTCATTGAATCTTTATTGTCTAACCAAAGATCGAGATTAGTTAATTGTTTTTGTATTGCTTGAACAAATGCGTGCGATGTTATTGTTAATAATTGTTTCATTCGTAGTTCGGGATATTCATCGAATTCAACTTGTTTCCATAATTCATCATAAACATCTATGAATAAATTTCAATAATCAATTCATGAACTTGAATAAAAATTTGGATATGGCCATTTGTTGTCGTAGAAGGTTCGAAAAATTTTCATTCGATTGGAAGTTGGAAAGGCTAGTGACCTTTTTATTATTCAAAAGTGATTGGAGGACAACAAGCCCTCTACCCCCCATGCCTATCAATCCTCAAGACGCATCTAATCAAAATTTAGGGATAGCCATTATGTTCAGTGTAGTTTAAAGGTCTGGAAATTATGTCTTTGACAACCACCCTACCTTCTTAGTATAAATGCTACTTCGGTTTGTTGAGGCCTAGCTTCAGCTCTGAAAGCCCAAACGCAAGTAAGTCATCAGTTTTTTTATTAGATCTGGCTACCTTTTGAGTTTCATGGTAAAGTGATCACATGAAATTTCATGTAAAAATAGCGAAGTTGCTATACTTATATGGACACATTACCTTTAAAGTGAGGCTGCTCCGTTTAAGGAAAGCGTGCTGCATTTAAAAGAAGCCTGCTGCATTTAAGAAAAGCCTGCTGCATTTTTCAAATTTGCGGTTCGTATTAAAGATGCACTCGCATGTTATGATCAAGCATTGATCATCGATAAAAATCTTCGGCCTACGGAAAGATGGAGCATGTTGTTGACTTTTCGAAACTTTGCGATCATACATCGGGATGGAGGCGATCCAGCTAGTGCAGCAGAGTATTTTGCAAGAACTTGGATCATTTTTCAAGAAGTCTCAACAACTCTGCTAGAGTCACCTCAGTGACTATGTTTTCTCATCTGTATCTTCATGTAAAAGTCAAAGAAATCGGACACTAACTTCACGTGACATTGAAAATTTGTTGTGCTAGAAGAATTTTGAAAATGTAATCTGTAGCCCAAACTGGGTCTCAGGCGAATGTTTTCAGGCTCCCATCTCTGCTGCTTCCCTTCTAACATTTTTACATGACAGACAACATTTTTAATTATAGACACTGATGAACGTTTTTGGAAAACCCTTTAGTTAACAATAGCAAAGACGACGGGGAACGAAAAGAAGAACAATGGAGGGAGGGATTTTGATCATTATATGTTATATTCCGCTCACTTAATCATAGAGTTGTCGTCAAATATTATATTTTGATTATTACTCCAATTGATTGGAATCGATTTGTTTATTGTTTGGTTGAAATACGTTAGAAATGAATTTGCAATTGAGCTCATCATCAAAAATGATTAGATTAAAAGAAGAGCTCAATTGTGATAAACTGAATCGCTTACAACCAAAACTATATCTATTTAGGAATGATTTGCATTTTTTTGATTCGTTGTCTTTATTATGATCTTTCCATTGTTCATCGTGTGTACAGGTATGCAAAGGCAAACCTATCACTAGGGCCACCGTAGCTGAAAGGTAGGATTACCCTAGCAGCCGAGTCAAAATTTCTCTATGTAAACGCTCTGCTAAGGTTAACTTGCATGCCATGTCAACTTTTGCTAGATCGTACCTCGAGCTCAGGTTAACAGTAATCAATGCAAAAAAAGGCGCAAACATTTCAAAGAATTCAGCTTTTTGGTATGTTGTTTTTTGCAGGAACAGCCTCCCTTTTTTCGTGAATAAATCGTTGAGTCCTTATTAAAATAGGGGTCATTTAGAGCCCTTATTTGTAGCTGAAATATAGTCAACGGAATTCTAGAAACAAGGTTGAAGAGTTTTATGACTCGGATATGATTTGAAGCTCTTGAGAATGAACTTGTACTTTGAAAATGACGATAGTTATAGATTATCATAATGGATTCACTTCAGAGTAATTCCCTGCTGAATGAAAGAAACTGATTAGTTTCCATTTTTAGTAGAATTCTTGCAAATTGTCTGGATGCCCTCGACGTCGGCGTGGAGATCCCGGGCGCGGGCCAGCAGCTCGAGCACCTCGGTGAAGATCTGCTCGCGGCCGCGGCGGTGATCCTCGATCTCGTCCAGGAGGAGCTCGAACGCGAGGTCCTCCTCCTCGGTCTTGTAGGCCGCGCTTCGCTGCAGGCGCTGCCGCTCCAGCTCGTCCTCGCGCTCGAACAGGTCCAGCCGGGATGCACGCAGGGCATCCACCTGGCCGCGGGCCTCGGCGACGAGCTCACGCGCGGCCACCACCTTTTGCGGATGGCAGGAGGCCCCTAAACCAGGGGTACGGCGCCAACCGACTGTATGCCTCTTGGGCAGTGCAGTCGGTCTTGGCGTAGGTTACGTCCGCCGCCAGCGGTGCCGTCCCCTGTCGCGGGCGCACCGGCTGGACGAAGACCCCCGGATATCGGCCTGACCGTGCAATGATGCGGTCGGCGATATGAGGGTGCAGAGTGACCACCGCAGTGGATCGCCCTTCCTTGTCGTGCAGTTCCCCGGCGTAGAAAGATGTATTTGCAATTGCACAACTGTTCAGATCATCAGGTGGGGTTCATGATTGCATCCGTTTGTGTGCTTCTTTTCCTGCGAAGCTTAAGCCATGGCTTTGCTAGGGCAACCGAAGACACAATGTAATGGAAAACCTGGTGGCTTCAGCATGTATATATGGGGCTTTGTTAGGATGGGGTGACTAAAGACGCAGCGCCATAGCTGGCTTCGGATCAAACAGGCAAGGCAACAAACAGGGCAAATAGGATAGTGGCGTTTGTCGTTTGGCTGGCCATTTTTCACGAAGTTTTTATACGCATGGTTTTTTTTCCTCAGAAAGTTCTTAATAGTTTGCGTTTCCAGGGTGCGTCACGAGGCTCATAGTTTTCAATTTGTTCGGTATAAAATTAGAGAAGATGTTCAGAAGGACTTCATTGAGCGATTTAACGTGATATTTCAACTTTTTTGACAGGGTGACGGCATCAAATTTCTAAATCGTAAACCAGAAGAGTGAAAAGTTTGCTTGGTACCATATTTAAACTACTTGACTTTCCAGAAACGAATGTGCTACCGTGCGGCATTACTCACTCTGCAACTAGGAGTCTTAACATATAGTTTTATTGATACTTTTAAATAGATTGGCTACCTCAGAATTTTCAATACATAATAATTTGGCCCTCTGTGGGGCAAATTGTAGTGCTGTACCACAAAATAGCAGAATCTGCCACTCTTCCGTGGAATAATCTTTTCGGTCACTTAAAAAGGGAACTAGAATTTACAACTTCTATTCGAATGAGGGTGAAGTATGTATTACTGCCATCGAAATGTCAGCTACCGTTAGTTTACGTTTTAATCTGAAAAAGAACGCCGCACTTGAAGAGCCTTGCATGAGAAGCAGGGGGCTACTCACGCCTATGCAGGAAGATGACAGCTGGTTTGCGACCACCGCGCACGGTCCTGATCTTTACGAATGCTCCCAACGTGCCATTCGCTATATGATCGACCACATCGTTAAAAACAGAGGTCTTACTCGCGAAGAAGCCTATGTACTATGTTCTGTCACCCCGTGCAGTTGAATCATGCTCCCCCCTTGTCTGATCTGCTTTCCGCCGGCCGTGCGTCGGCATCCGCTCAGTGTAGCGATCCCGCGCCGCGGCAGGCAATGACCGGGAGGGAACGCTCCAACGCGCGCCCGCGCACCCGGGTCGATATACTGACGGCCCGGATATCACGACGGCGCCGGCCGGCGCACGGAGAGACTGCGATGCATGATGTTGTAATCCGCAATGCCCGCATTGTTGACGGCAGCGGCGCCCCTGGGCGAATAGTGTATTTCTGCTCAGTCGTGCATCTGTTGGGCATGAAACCCGCTTGCTGAATCTGGTGGCACTTACGGATGAACTGGATACTTCTATCAAGCAACGTCATGGCGAATAGTTTGCCAGGAACTGACAGGAAGGTGATTCCTCTGTAGTTCGAGCAATCGCTTCGGCTACCTTCGCGCTTTCATAGAGAAAGGATTATCCCCCTTCCATTCTTCAGGTATCAATTTGATTGACGAGATGAGGATGAACAGCATGCTTCGACCATATCCTCATCTTCATATTCGTATTCATAAAATTCATATCCATACACATACTCATATTCAACAGTTACTGGAATGTAGCATGCCAAACGATGAAATGGAGTTCTCCCATAGTCATCAATAATAGTAATATTACTTGTGCTAATAAGCTTAAGCAATGCTTTTAAATCTTTCGATGCTAACGCCTCAAAGGGAGATTGTGGTGGAATTGGTTTTACACAACTTACAGGAAAGTTTATTGTATTATTCATAACCTTAATAAATCCTCAAAAATAAGGATATAAAGTCAAATAAAAATTATGAACAATGAATAAGGTTAAAAGATGTTGTAAATGTTTGAATTCCTCTACTATCTAAATTAAATAATCGATATATCGAAGTATGTGATATGCTTAAAGATGACTCAAAAATGTTCGAAGGTAAGAAAATTCTAATCACAGGAGGAACAGGTTCATTAGGACAAGCATTAACAAAGCGCCTTTTATCTATGAATGTAGATACAATTAGAATTTTTAGTCTAGAAATAGAATGTTTTCCGCTATAACGTACATCCAAATTCCGGGATAGACATACAATGGAACGGTGCCTGGCACTGAATTGCTTCAGTCGTGTTAAAAACAGCGCTTTCACTTATTTTTAATTAATTTTTAGAAATAAAACTGTACCCCGTTACCTTGTTTCCAAGGTTTTATACTGTTTTAAAAAGTAGAGTTGAGAGAAAGAGTGAAACTTTAGCGTAAAGATCGGGGAGTTGAGGAGGGACCAGCTCCTTTCATATTTTTCCAATGAAAATTTTCAACCCTTCTCTCACACAAGCAACCCTGGAACTTCTTTCTCAAACTATTCAGAGTGAGTTTGAAGTGCATTGTTCAGTTTTCCAGGAACAACACCCTAAAGGGCACCACTTTGTACAAAAAGCCCCAACCTTTTCCCCTCTTACCCAATTGGGCTGTTACAAAGTGTAAAGAACTAGTACACCCCCCCCCTTTGAAGTTGAGATTTGTGGTTTTACTTATTAGTGGGTTGGTATGGTTCTGCTTCAAAATGATGTACGAAAGATACAAACATGCCTGCAACCAGGTGAGAAAAATCTCTAGAAAGATTTCTAAGTAGCAAGAGGAGGCAATATCTGCATCAGCTAAATCAAGTCCAAAGAAATTTTGGAAATATATCTCAGATAAAACGCCTGGAAGACTTTCAGTTGCCCAACTAGTACAAAATGGATGTAAAAATTGATTATCCCCAAGCAACAGTAAATTCCCTTAGTGATGAATTTGTCTCTGCTTTCACACCTGTAGACCGCCAAATATACCGAGAACTTGGGTGTTTTACTAAAAAGATCGTCAATGTACATTGTATCAAAACGCCTTTTTGTCATTCTATTTTCCCTTGGGTCAACTTTCGGGTTCGGCCAGGAATTAATATTCAGAACAAGTGGAAGACTCATACTTGGTATTCATAAAGAACGAACGGCCTCCATAGGCGTAGGCGATATTGATAAAGACGGCGACCAGGACGTCCTGGCCGCCAACGGAAGACATTGGCCGGGCCAGAATCGCATTGGATCGCGAATCGAGGTCGTCTCACACGGTCAGGTGAACCCGTTTGGCATGGCGCTTACCGCAGCCGGGGATTTGCTGACTGCCGATTGCCATACCAAACCCATCAACCTGGTGCTTCCAGGTGGACATCACGACAGTTTTGGGAAACCCCACGACGGACTTGGATACATCCCCAATGTGATGGAGCACCTTCACGATTCGACCGGGATCGGAGGAATTGCACTCGGCGAAGATACCAGTTTTCCAAAGGTGTATCGGCAAATTGCTGTCTAGTGCTGACAAATATACTTCAGATAACTGACAAATAGATGTAAATCACTTATTTTGATTGAATCATTTGCATCCTTAACAACATTTGCCCTTACCTCTTCCCACTTTTGACAAACTAATTGAAAAAATTTAATGTTGCAGACCGCTAAAATTGCATCGCATTAGATAATTTTATGTGACAAAATAGGGAAAAATCGAACCAAGTGGATTTATGACTCCAATTCACCTTTTATGGTGAGCCACGCTCTTTTAATTGCCCCCCTTCCCCAAGATTCTTCGCTCAAGATCCGCCTTTGAACTAGTCAGCTATTTGACCACCATCGTAAGGAGTACGTGGAAGGGGAAGGTCTCATGGTTTGCTCCCTTTTCTCCCGAAAGTCCTAAATTTCACTGAATTTCTTAACAATTCTTATTCAAATCATGAATAAATTTTGTTTTATCAGTATTGCCCCCCCTCCACCCCGAAAAAATAAATCTCGTGTAAGTGGGCTATCTGACTACCCTACCATTTTTCTACCTTCCGTCATTACGATACTATTTACACAACATTTAGTGATGTATAACAGGATTCGGAACGTTTAAGAACGATTCGCTATTTTTCTAGATAGTGAACAGCAACAGCAGCTTTTGTAATTTTGAAGTTTAAAGGGCTCAAAATGGCTCTGGAAAGTTTAACTGTGGGGCTGCGAGTCTCGTCATTTTTAAATCTTGGCATCTCTAATTTTGGTTCCCTAATCACGGAGTTCCAAAAGCGGTTTTTTAATTGCGTATCGATATCATTTGATTTTAGAGAAAGGTGGGAAACATTCCCCACAGTCAAAAATCTAATTGAAAATTGCACCATCAGATTCAGCATATGATAGAACCCTTTTGTAAAGTTTCCAAGCTTTCATCTTTTAAAATGTGGAATTATGTATTTTTTTTTCAAGGAGAAAGATTGCAAATGCATGTTTATCTATTTTTTTTTTTTTTTTTTCTTCCCAGGAGTGATTGTAATAAGCCAATGGTCATGGAAAATTGGGAAAGGGCTCATTCTGCGGGGGCAGTTCGAGAATGCGGCCTTTCCTGGCGGCGAGTTCAAACCCACCGCAGCCCGCGCATGGATGGCGCGAAACAAGCAGATATTGAATAATTACCCGGAAACACGTAAAGAGTTGGCGCTGGCCCTGCGCAATCGGACAACAGCGGACGCGGTCGCCAAGAAGGCACCGCAGCGAATTTCAGACGCCGACAAGAGCGCAGCCGCACAATTCGCGGGCAAGTCAGCAGATAAAGCCGTAAACAGGATTTTAGATGAATCGAAATTTAACATCGATGATATTTCTTTATCATGAATATTTTTTCTTAGACATAATCATCCGGGAAAATCCGAGTTAACTTACTCCGTTGTTTCAATCTGTGATGAATAACGAGATGGATTTTCTTGAATAGGTATACTACTTCGCATAATAGATCAATTGAAATATATATTTCACACGAAGGATTTCTAGAATAATTCAGATGACTGTCATTAGGAATCATCGACGAAATCGAGACAAATAAAATGATGATGAGGTACTGCGGCTGTAGTAGACGACTCGACCGGATTTCAGAGTTTCCTGGTACGCCTCTTCATTCATGTAGGCGAGCATCAGGACGTCGCCGGACTCATCGTCCTGAGCGATGACTGGAATGAGTTCCGTTTTTTCAAAGTTTGGTCCGGACATGGTGGTTCTTTTTCTTTCCTGATGCCTTGAGTGTGAACTGCGAATGCTGCGAATTGAACTGCAGACAAAGATCGCAGAGTTTTGTTCGGTGATTTGTGGAGGGAGTGACTTCTGGTAGTGGCGTTGTCATGTATTTGTTCACGTCTTGCGGGGGAAACCGTACAGAATCGATCCGATCATTTGATGAGAGATCAAGTGATGGTGAATTTGTTAGCCTCATCACGGTTCGTGGCAGATCGATTCACTGCCTACATTGATTACCTGGATGGGAGTGTCCAATTAGTTACTGAAATGGTACAGGATCGGATCGTGGGATATCATGACCCCATTGATGAAGAGGGATGGAAAGAAGATCGATACGTACCATTCTTTGGAAAGATCAAGATAGAGAAAGAAGAGTAAACAACAAAAAACTGGATTCTTTTGGTGTTGTAGTAACTACCGGGGTTGAAAAGCAGGATCCCGCCCAAAAGACAAACTCTTATCTGGGTATTGGAGAAAGGATTTTACCTCCTAGATTAGTCTTCAACCTTTATATAATTTAGAGTAAGCATATTTGGATTAAAGGCAAGCAAAGTTACTGGCTTTTGTAGAAATGGAGAAAGAACAAGGCAAATTCATCCGATGAAAAGGCCGAATTCGGGCAAATAGCGTTAACTTTTGCGCAACGATTGGCTCACTTGAGTCGTAGCTCTATTCGACGGACCAGCCAATGGACTCGCGCAGGAAGCGAAAACCGAGGGCCGTGAAGGCCGCCCGCTCTGAATTGTCCTTGCCGTATCCGTGTCCGCCCGCTTCCGGTTCATAGAACCAGGCTGTGTGGCCCATTGCCTGCAGTTTCGCCGCCATTTTCCGGGCATGGCCCGGATGCACCCGGTCATCCCTGCGGGCCGTGCTCGCGCAATTCCTCTTCCCGGGAATCACGCTTGCTATTATTTTTCTCTACCAGTGGTAGCAGCGCCTGCAGTGCCTGTTTCGCATCAGCGGTTATGGCAACGTCCGGTGTATGAATACGGTTCATTTCCACGGGGTCAATATCGATATGGATAAACTTCATCCCATCATCCTTGCCCCACATCATCAACTGCTCCTTTATCCTTGAGCCAATAGCCAGCACAACATCAGTGTTTCCCCACAGCGCATGCCCCATGGGGGATGCATGCACGGGCCCTGCTTGGTAAAAACCCTCCAGACCTGGAGATGGCTAACCACGTTGCAACCGAAAGTATTAATTCTGCAATGAGTGAGGGTGGCCTTACTCAGATGAATAAGTTTTCCTTGGCTGAGGCCTGTGCGATTCGTGCCGAAGTCAAGACACAGATGAATGCATCACCTTTGGACATTGCGCATGACTATGAGGCTGCCTTTTTCCACGGGATGGACCCTGCTCACGGGCTTGATGCTGCGCGACTCTTTTTTGGTTGCTACGTAATACTTTCTTTTATTCTTAAATAAAACTTTTAGGACTTCTTTACTTTAGGATTTTTGTAGTTGTTAAGTAGTACTTCCTTTAATTCCTTAAAAAACCTTCAGGGGCTTCGTTACCACCAGAATGTTCAAGGTTTCTTATGATTAAAAACCTTCAGGAACTGCTAACTCAGAAGTTGCTTCTTTTTTTGTTACAAAAGAGTTTCTTTAATTCTACAAAAAAACTGTAAGAAACCTGAGGCTTCTTTTCTGAAAGTGAAAAGTCATCTTTGCTAGGTATAAAAATGTATTTTCAGGGGGTATGATGACAACTAGATAATCAGAGAAAAGGGTCATATGTCAGAGAATTGTCAGAGAAAAGGGGGTAAGATTGTACTTTCTTTGTCAGAGATAAGGGGTCAAGATTATTTTTGGGAACTCACATGGTATATAAGTTCTTATGGAAGTGGACCCGCCGGGGGTTGTATTGTGGAAAGTCATCCCAAGTAGATTCAAACAACAACATTGGGGCCCGATTGCGGGCCGTCGCGGGCGCGTGGCGTCTGTCATCCTCGGTCATAAATTGCAGTATATCGACAGATGCCGATTTAGGCACGGGATATGGTATGTGATTTTCCGTTAAGCGATCGCGCGGACCGTCACCCGTTGCAGGCCGATCTATGCCAACAGATGGAATGTCGCTTCATGGTCCTCTGCGCCGGTCACTCGTACGTTAGAGTTCGTACGCGCTTTTGGACATCGCGTCGTCGTTACTTTTTCGTGCCACGAGGTTGAACCACAGACAACTTTTTAGTGTCAAAACCAATACCAGCTCCAAAACCTCTGTTTAATTTTAATTTTGGAAGCAGCCCTCTCTTAAGTCAGAACCTCTTCCTGCCAACACCTACTCCACAAACGTCTTCAAAATCTACTTCCGTTCAACTCAAGCATTTTACAGGAAACCCTCCTTTTATTGCTCTTATGAATGACAAACCCAAACCTCTTCAGCCTGTCACACTACCTCCAGAACCGCAACACAAAACCCATAACTACGACGCGATGCGGACACAGTCGATCTCTGCCCCGAAATAGAGCAAAAAAGCAAGAACAACATCCCGCTACCTCACTTTTAATCCTATTGCCGAAACGCACATTAGATTGAGATTAGGTTCCCCCCTGGAATGCCACGGGGCTGGTGTAAGAAAAAGCGTCTGCTCGCTTTCAAGAAAAGTTGGTGCGCCATTTTGCTCGGCTCAAGGGGGCAAGCGCACAGATTCGCGTGTAGGTGGTCCGCGGCTGCGGGTTTTGGGTCCGGTCGAGGAGCTTCTTGCGGGCAATCTCTACCTCAACGTCCACACCCCAGACAACGGCCCCGGCGAAATTCGAGGACAAGTTCGCGTAAGTGGTGGCCTCGGCGCGGCTGTTCAACTCGACCCTGAGCAAGAGACCCATGCTGTTACCAGCGAGGCACAGGGTACCAGCGCTTTGACGCTGACTGATGCTGGACTGGTGTTTGATCTTACGATAGAGGGGCTTAGTGGGGATATTGCTGCCGCGCACTTCCATAATGGTGCTTACCCGGCATCCGTCGGTCGCGGTAATCTCCGCGATCAGCATCCGGCCCATGCGCCCGGCGGCCCCGACAACAACGATGTTGCAGGTCTCAGGCGGCAGGCGGCTTTCGGTATTGTGCGGTTCAACCATGATGTTCTCGTATTCGGGATCAGAAACTGCAGTGACCTTGATTAAACCGGGCAACGGAATGCGGCAAGTGTCTGCGGTGCGCAGGATTATCCGACTGCCCACTTCACCACCTGAATGGTCAATGGCAGGGTCGTTGTTTCCAGCGGCGAATCGCTGGCTTCACGCACGGACGTTCAACACAAACAAACGATTCGCTTGAATGAGAAGCGTCTGCCTCAAAGGTGCAGTACCAGTGCACGAATGAGCGCCAATGAAAATTCCCATGGCTATTCCCGTGAAGAGAGCCAATCAGAGGCAAATCAGGATTCGCAGAATTCGTCTCTCCCATTTCCATGGCAAGACGACCCTCAGACTGCTTCCTCACTCCCCAGGCAACAACCCTTGGCAAAACACGGAGTATATACAAAAAGGTGTATATTTAAATCCGATCCCTTCATACAGAATTTACTTCGAACTCATTTCCATATAATACCTTTTACCCATTCTTCTTTGCACATTCAATGGACCACATAGATCTGTATGTACGAGATCAAAAAGACCCATGGCTCTTTTGTTTGATCTGTTAAAAGCCAATTTGGCTAGCTTCCCCAATATACAACTTGGACAGATAAATTTCCCAGTTGTGTCATCTTCCCCATGGATATATCCGTTTTTCCTCTTGTGGCCTATGTAAAAAGGTGTGCTCGTTCAAGAATGCCTCTAACATAAATGCTAAATTCTGCGTGGTAAAGAGGAAAAGACAGACTTTTGATATTCTTTTACTAAAATATGTGCAAAGAACAAGCCCCAATATTGTTCGATGATGCACTCTAAAGCATTACTTAACAAGCAGGTGCACATCAAATGTAGCCAAATTCTAGTAATATATTTTCTCCCCTTCATCTCAATTATTACAATCATAGGAAAACATGCGATAGGGGTGTCCACAAATTCCCCAAACAAACCAAAAATTCAAACCAACGTTCAGTTGCAAGGTTATGGGAACTGTTTCTTTATCTAAAAATTTGTATTGCTGATGGAGCTTATGTAGCTGAGAACAATAGGTACTACATATTCTTGTGGTAAGGCTTCGCCTGCCTAAGGATATATATTAAAGACAGAAAAAGGGATTGCTCTCTTCTAGAATTGCTCTGATACTCGACTTGACTTCTATCTTTTCCGTTAAAGAAGCACCTTTATGATATTTAATATGGCAACATGATATTATCCCCAAATCCACAGCTACGTCAGGGGGGCACCCCCTGCTCCCTGGATCCGCCACTGCCCTGGTCTCAGACGGTCTTGCGTTTATCTAAATTTCTCCGATGGATATTATGAGGGTAATTTCAGGGCGAACAACAGTAATTGCGGGAGAGGGCCATAAAGAAAGTAGTATGTGCATTAAGTTGTTGCACCGGAATATTCAAGGCCATAATGAGGATAAAGAAATGATTTATGGACCGATCTTCAGTATCCAGTCGTTGATCACCGCAGGATCCAGCTGGATCTGACTGAGAAATTTCGCCGCCGCCGGATTGCGGGTTTCCAGTGATTTGGAATAGGTGACATAGATTTGCGCTTCCTGGCTGGCGCAGGAGAAGTTCGATGCTTCCAGCCAGTCCTCCGCGTCGTAGGAAACATCTTCACACCCCTCGGTGCGCGCCGGCTCCTTGATTGGCGTGATGTCATAGGCGGCGTGTATCCACTCCGGTGTCCAATCTTTAACAAGATGCATATATCATCAGGATGAAAATCTAATTAATCTACATACCCATAAATTCAGCAGTTCCAACCATCTCTCCAACTTCTCCTTGCTCATTTGTTATTTTTCTTGATGATCCATAATCAATGACTTTCAAAACTGTGCCTTTAATCATCAAATTTCCCGGCTGCGAAAGAGAATAGCCGATTCATTTAATACCAGGGAAACCTGCTACACATGCCTACTTTAGAGACCCCTTATAATGAATGAAAAGAGAGCATATTTATGGATTGTGGCTCTGACCTATGGAGCAATGGCAATTTCAATGGTTGTTGCCAATAGTTTCCAAGCAACAGGGAAATCATGGCCAGGTTTTTGGCTTATGGTCATTAAATTCTTTGTTGTTGCTATTCCTATAAGTTATATTGCTGTGAATTATTATAACTATCCAATTGAAGCAGTTTGGTCAGCTCTCGCTGTGAGTAATATTGTTGTCGCAATGATTTGATATATTTGGAATAAAAAGAACTTTAAAAAATCTGTATTTTTGCCTGTTGCTATAACCTATGTAGCTTGATTGGCTGATGTCAAATTGTAAATAAAGTCGCAGCTCGGTCAATACAAAATTTGCCTATGTTCGAAACCATAACAAAATCATTTTTAGTTTACATGGAAAAGAACTTCTAGATTTTCAAGAACCCAAAAAGTTGTCAAAAATCCAAAATGTAAGAAATTCCTCTGAAGTCAAAATGAAATTGATGAGAATTTGTTTTACCTGCCAGCTCACACGTGTAGAGAGGCAGCGCGGCGATGCTGCCGTTCCCCGACCACCTCGACCTCATGGGCCTGGCCCTGGTGATGAGCCTCATCAGCCTGATCTTCGTCGGCCCCATCTTCGGGCTCATGGCCATCTTCTCCGCGCGCGGTGGCGGGTGGATGGCGGCCACGCAGATGGTCGGCGTGCTCGGCTTCGTGCTGACGGCCTACGTTTGACATGGAGCCGGAGGAGATGCCATGTCCCTACGCAGCGGTGTGTGCCCCAACTGCGACGCGCGGGAGGTGGCTGTGAGTTTGGCAAGCGCTTCTTCGTTGAGCGCAAGGATGCGGTGTGCATAGTGGAGCAGCATTGCTCCGGCCTCCGTGACGGTTGATCGACGACCGCTCCGAATCAGCACCTGGGTACCTAGATGTTCTTCCAATCGCTTGATTTGCAGGCTTAAGGCAGGCTGGGTGCGATGCAGGGCCTCGGCTGCACGGGTATAGCTGCCGCACTCGGCAATGGTCACAAAAGTGCGCAGTTGATCGATGGAGAGGTCGTACATTCAATGATTTCGTTTGATTATTAACCCAAAACAGCTTTAGGAAAAAAAAAAAAAAAACAAAAAAAACAACTCATCAATGTTCAAGAAAGTAACTGTTAAAAGGTTTCGTCTTTCACTAGTTAGTTTATATGTTTAATTTTAATTCACTAAAATTTTTGAAAATATGTAATAGATTTAGTTTCCCAGATTTTAGTCTGAAAAAAGAAATGGTGACGTTTAGAGATTCCTGTTAATTTTATTTAGCTCAATTCAACTAAAATTGTCGCTCCTTACTTTCAGCTAAAAAAATTAGTTTTTTTTTTAATTTAATATAGTACTAGTATCACAATAGTTGCAGTGGTAGTAGGAGAAGTAGTAGCATTGTTAGTGATTTTTTAGTAGTGTAGTAATAGTTGTAGCAGTAGTAGGATGTACATCTTGCCTTTTGGTCAGTTGAACATCCATTTTATGGATGCCCCTGAAGTTTCACCTTGACACAGTAAGCCATTCCAAAAATATTGCTGAATTGGACTTTTGATCCCCTATTCCTTTTTCCATCGTTTCTTATTAGATCAACAAGAGTGTTGTAGCTGCTATAGAAGATCTTGAAAAAGCGAGAAATATGAAACCAGGTCACACATTAGTAATACAAACGGAAGCTGAGGTATCTAGAAATTACAGTTTTTATTACGCTTTAATGATTTTTGCGTTTGAAAGGACCTTTCACTGGGGACATGTGGGGGCGGAATATTTTGGATTTTCTTTTAATGGAGAGTAAGTTATCGAGACTCGAATTCTGTATTCCGGGCGCGAGATCAATTAGAACAGTTTTTAAAAAAAAATGGAATTGATTTTATTCCTCTTCGTACGGACCGCGACTATGTCGTGCCAATGATGAATTTCTTCAAAAGCAGATTTTGAAATGAGCCGAAAGCTTACGCTAGGATTTTGGGCGATCTGTATCGCTTTAACGCCAAGCTGGGGTCAACAGCTAAGGGTTAAGGCTTTACTCGATTCTACCAATTTACTCATTGGAGAACAAACCGGTATAAGGCTCGAACTAATATCATCTAATACATTCCTTTCTGACCTAAGAACTAGACAGGAGAAGCGGGCGTCATTTTTTACCAACAAACAGGTATTGTTCTCTCTTAATCCTACTGTCAGTAGTTTTCTTCACTCTCATATATTAAATTGCCATCGAGTAGAATCGAAGAAATAAAGTCACTTAATAATTTTACGCATTACAAGTTAAATACGAGATGAGAAAATAAACGCCTTGTATTTTCCTGGTGCCCCTCCCCTTTCTCTTCATTTTCTCTCTCTGACCCTTGTATTGACAAGCTGAACCCGTCTGTCATCACCGTAGCTCTAACCATCATATCAATGAATTGGGCTTTACAGGATCAAACATGATAATGTTACAGACATTCTTAAATGGCATTTATATTATCATACCTTTCAATTGCGGAAATCGATCATGATTTGTCCACGATGATACACTGTGCGATGTCTGCAGCTCCCCCGTGAGTTCGCTACAACTGCTGTTTAGTCTAAGAGCCTAAGAGGCCCCTCTAAAAAATGGTTGGATCCGATCGCAGAAGTTATCGAGGATCCCACCCAAGACGAATCAGGCGAAGAGCCATCGACGGACGATCCCGCTCCGTTCACTCCGCCGGCCTCGCTCGACCCCACCGCAACCTACGATATCACCGGGGACAACGTACAGGACGTTCCGGGAGTGTCGTTGTACGTCGAGCGCATCGCGCCCAGCGGCGAGATCGTCGACATCCTCGATGTAGCCACCGATGGCGAGAGAATCGGAGTGGAAGATTCGCTGGGATCCGGCCTGATAGGTGCCCCAGTCGCTCTTGCCGGCGATGAAGCAGGCCGGCACGTCGATGGTGCGCCCGGCAAAGAGCTTGAGGGCGGCGGCGTTGGCGCCGCCGGTCATGCAGCGGTACCACTGCAGGCCGCCCTGGAAGCCGGTGCGGGCGAACTCGGTGCCGTAGACGGCGAGGTCCGCGTCCGTCAGCCATTGGCAGGCAGCGATCTCCTCGGCACTCGGCATCTCCGCGGCGACGGTTTGGGCCATGTCCTGGTCGCGGTGTCTCTTCCGCATCGAGGCGCATCGCGTTGCGCAGAGCGGCTGCGATGTGTTCACACGCGAGTTCGAACATCGAGCGTCGCGAGTGGTCGGCGTCGCTCGACAATTCCAGGAGGACTTCACCGAGTTCTTCGGTCGACGCGATCATCGGAGCGCGCAGCACGTGGGGCGTCGACTCCGAAAGCAGTCGAGAGGCGAGAGCTTCGACGTCGTCATCCTTCAGTGCTCGGCCGTCGGCTTCGCAGGCGTAGGTCAGAGTCTCGCTCTTGGCATGATGAAATACTCATATAGTCTGTATGATATGTTTAATGATTAATATTAAATTAAATACCTTCTTAAAAAGTAGATCCCCTTTTCTGTTTACGTTTTACCCTAACGCTAGGCATGAAATGCATGTGTGGTCTGTATAATATGTTTCATGATTAATATTAAATTATGTATGTTCTTGAAAGAGTGGATCCCTTTTGTATTGTACATTTGACACTAACATAAAAATTCAGTGCGAAGCTAAGTACAATAACGATGGGGTCGACAGGGAAAATTTTCTATGGAGAAGGCATTTTCCAGATCAGGAAAAGTTTTACACATGGGGAGTGGATTTCCTGGTATGATTTAAAAACGGCCAAAAATTAGTAACTAAAAGCAAGTTTTTCCGACAATTCTGCAATCAAGAACAATGAACGAAATGTGAAAATAATACATAATTACAAAATCAAAAATAAAATTAATATAATTTAATTAATTTTAACAAAAATTAATTTTTTTAATTAAAAAAATTAAAAAATCAAGCCGGGGTGGCAGATACTTGTTTACAGGGCGGCATTCCTGTTCCGGCATCAGGTCGAAGCCACCGCGGGCTTCGACAAGGCGGCTGACGTCCGAATCCGGGTTACCGAGATCGCCAAAGGATCGTGCGCCGGCCGGGCAGGTGGAAACGCAGGCCGGAACCCGGCTGGCCTGCGGCAGGGCTTCGTTGTAAATGCGGTCGATGCACAGGGTGCATTTTTTCATCACGCCGGCATCGGCATCGTATTCCCGCGCGCCATGAGAACCGCCAGGTTCGAATTCGCCTTTACCGCATAGAAGACCGAGGCGCGCGCGCCCGCGAAAGCGTCGGTGAAGACCTTGTAGTGCCGGCGCAGCGTCGCGGTGGAATAGACATAAACGGGCGTGCCGACGGCCGCTGCGATCTCGGACAAGGGCACGTCTTCTGCGTGAAGGGTGCCGTTGCGGTAGTTGAAATGATCCATGCTTCAAAATCTCCGGTGACAGGCGGTCACGATGTCGGATAGGTCTTCGGATAGGTCTGAAAAATTACAAAGTTCAATTTAAATCATTTTTTTGATAATTGGCTTCGGAACAATTTGTCAAAATGGGTGCTTTCCGGCAAGCTGGCGCGCGAAATGACCGGGTGGGAGGTGATCTGCTGGGCGCTGGTTTTGACCGGACCCATAACCGCCAGCGGCTCGATCCTTACCTATCAACCGGACTATCTCAGGGCACCGCCGCCCTCCCTTATCGCGCTGCTCTACCTCGGCCTGTTTTCGATGTTCCTCGGCTTTTTCTTCGGGGAGGCAGCTCGAGGGCAAGGACGCCCGCGGAGCGCTCGAGGCGGCGGTGGCGTCGGTCCTCGGGGCGCGCGTGTCGATCGCCGTCATCGAGGAGTCGGCGGCCTCGGCCGCGAAGAAGGAACGCAAGAACGTCTACGACGAGCCGTCGGTGCGGAAGTTCATCGAGCACTTCGACGGCGGGATTACCGACGTGGAGAGAGAAGATGGCTAAGGGATTCGATCCGGCCGAGCTGATGAAGCAGGCCCGCGCGCTCAAGGTTAATTTTGGGTGACCCAGTTTTAATTGGTGACCCAGCTTATCCATTGCTACCTGGTATGTTAAAAGAATTTGATACATGCAATTCTGATGAAGAAGGTATGTATAACATAGAACTAATATCTGTTCGCAACCAAATTGAATGTGCTTTTAGGAGACTGAAAGCCAGGTGGAGAATTTTAAATCGACCAATTGACGTCGGCATTGAACATGTACCAAACCTGGTTTTTGCATGCGTTGTGGTACACAATTACTTTGAATCGTCCCAATCCGCAACAGCCATCTCCTCATCCTGTGGCTTAGCTGAAGGGCCATGCGGCTGTTGGAACGTAAGCGCATCCGCGCACGGTGTCCATCCAACGGAGGGTTCACACGAACCCAGAGAGACGATGAGACGTCAAAACAAAACAAAACAAAACAAAACAGCAATACAAGGGAAGAAAGAAGGAAAGGAAGAAACGAAAGACGAGGGTGCGCGCGAAGGGGGAGGGCAGAACACGGCGTGTGCACCACCGCTGAAACTGGTAAACAAAAACTAAGATTAAAATTAACTCGGAACCATTTGTATATGTTTGCTTTCGTATCACCTTGTACATGCTTTGCGTTTTTATTCTTTCATTCTATTTCCTTTGTCTTAGAAAGGAGAGTTCAAAAACTTTTGCAAATGCACCAAGAACAGTAAATCGACTGCAAATAAATTGTACTTGATTTCCCAAGGCGATAAAAAAAAACTCCCATCTGACTAGCAGGGGAAAAGGACAAGAATAAATAAAACTAAAATAAATTTGCTCCTTACTTTAAGTTAAAAAACTTTTTAACTAACATTTTTTTTAACCTGCTTGATTATTTTCATCCATCTCGAGGGAGATTATTTCTTCAAACGCTATTCATTCAACATACAGTATTCCCGTCCAAGGGTATTGTCAGTTTTGGTAGGCCCATTTTTTGTTTGGAAGATGATATGATTTATGGTTGTTTTTTCAGTTCAAAGTCAACGATGTCTGGCACACTTGGATCGATTATCCGAAATTTCACGAATTGGTAAGGTAACTTGAATCGTCTGATGCAAGAAATACGGCAACGGACGCGATTTCCGATGGCTCCCCAATTCTTCCCAATGGCGTGCGTGACAGTATTTTAGCGGTAGCTTCGGCATCATCCATAACGGAGTCCAGCATTTTGGTGCCGATTGAGCCAGGGCCAATCGCATTTACCCGAATCCCATGTTTGGCCAGTGCCAATGCGGCTACTTTGGTAAGCTGATTGAGTCCACCCTTGGAGACTGAGTATGGCACTTGATCGGGGATTGTTATTTTTATTGTCATCGTTATTAATATTGTCATTGTTTGTTATTGTTGTTGTAATTGTTTGTTTTTGTAATTGTAATTGTTATTGTTATTGTTATTCTTATTGTTACTTTTATTGTTACTATTATTGTTATTGTTACTGTTGTTGTTATTGTTATTGATATTGTTATTGCTATTAGTATTGCTATTGCTAATGTTTTTTATCGTTGTTGTTATTTTTATTGTTATTGTTTGGTATTATTATTTTCATTGTTTTTATCATGGCAAGTTTGCCACTCTTTGGAATTGGAGGAAGATCTCCAATCGAGAAAGAAGAAGGTAAAACTCCTGGGGTAGCAATCATCTGCATCAAAAGGGACATATGGTTTACCAACAGCTCGCTTCCATGTAGAATGTGAAGAGCGCTCTCTTTATCGATGCCGGAAGATTTCTTACGTTTTAGGCGTTGGATTGCTCGCAGTACATAATCCACCAGAACAACAAAATTGTCGGTAAGATAACTAGACAGAAATTTATGAAGCTCGGCCAGGGCTTCGGAGGCGATGCGAACGACGCCGTTCCAGTCCGCCTCCTTCTCGCGTCCGGAGGGGTGGGTTGCGTCGTGCTCTTCCTTGGCGTGCTCGATGCTGCCAAACGTCTCGTCGGCCGCCTCGGCACGCAGGTTGGGCCCGATCGGATCCGGTTCCAGGGGTTTGAGTAGGGATTCGATATCGACCATGTCGCGCGTCAGTTCAGACAATCAGGGGGATGGGCGATCCGGTCCCTACGGCGCTGGGTGGCGTTATTGGGCTGAGTCGCTTCTTACTTACAATTCGTTACCACGAACTGTGTGACATATCAACGGGTGAAAAACAAATTTGGTGAATATTTTGTTTATAAGATGGTTTTTAAAATGGGATTTATTAAAATGGGCTATCGAATTACACGCAGATTGTAAGCCTTGATTATCATCGTTCTAAAATCCTACTATCCTTATCAATCCACTGAATCACACTGAAGTGGATGAGAAAATTTTGTGCAAGGACGATTTAGTTTTCTTTTCATTGAACTAAATAAAAACATATTATGTGTATCCGGATTAATTCATCCGGATTAACGGAGGGCGTAACTCATGAATGACTGGGTATATTAACTTGGAACTTTCAGGAAATGATAAGGGAGATAATCAAAAAAAGAGTGTTTGCATGCTACCACTGCTATTACCACACTACTGCATTTACAATATTGATGGAAATTTTGAACCAAATCAAAAGAAGGTATGCGTATGCAAATTGTCAAAAGAGCATATCTCAAGAATTGATTTGGGAATAGAAGTGTCGGGCTTGACCGTCGGCTCCGGTTCAAACGGCAATTCGAAATCGACCTCGGCAGATGCGTCGTAGGAGAAGTCAGCAAGCTCGTTCGGCGCCGTATCGTCGAGGCTGCTGTCGGCAACGACCCGCGCATCCAGCGCGAGATTTTCCTCGGTCGGCTCGTCGTCAGCATCGGCCTCCGTCGCGTCGGCAACGGGCGGTACAGTCTCTTCCACGCCAATGGCTTCCGAGGACTCGTAGCCGAGTCGCTCGTTAATTTGCTAATCATTTATTTCTATTTACATTGTTTTATTTCTTTTCAGCAAGTCTAAACCGAAATGATTTAGTAATGAAGATCGGTGAGATGTCAACAACAACAACGAATCAATCTGGGTTATCATGACCGACAGGATAGCTGCTCTGCAGTTCAGAAACACTGGGTAGTGATCGCTTCACAGTAAAATAGGATGTTGTGCTTTACAAGGATTACCAAGAATTTACAGACAAAAAGAAGACGTGAAAGAGTGACGATCACCGGACGTTGTAAAGAAGCTTAACCCAATTTGTGAAGTGATGTCCACAGAGTATGGGAAGCTGGACTTGTTTGGAATATTCGGCAAAACACAGAAAACACGTTGTAGTACAAAAGTTGCCGAACGGTTACAGGTGCATGCTCACACTCACGGTCATTCTCATCACCATGGAACGTGCGATCATGATCATCCTGATGAGGTCGGGTCTTTTGAGAGTCGATTTGGGATATCTTCCTTCGTATACGAGCGAACCCGACCTTTCGGCCCATCGTCTGACCCAGGCGAAAGTACCACGTGGCCACAATCGTAGCCACGGAGTCCACAGGGTGGCAGATGCACTAGCCACCTGACCCTGCAGTTTTCCTGCATCACGGACGATCCGGGTTGGAACGGTGCTTGCGCAAGGGGCCCGCATGGACGCCCGCCTCCGACTGACCGCCCCCCTGCTCGGTGCGCTGTGCCTGCTTGCCCCCGCCACCTCGCGCGCCCAGCAGTGCCTCGCCCCCCAGATCCTGCTCACCGTCCTGTTGAAATAGAAACTTTGAAAAGAGCTCATTTGATTGGAAATTGAAAGGGCTAGTGCCATTTTTAATTGTCAAAAGTGATTTGAGGACAACTAAACCCCCTCTTCCCACACCCACCAATTCCCTAAACACATCTGATCAAAATTTTGAGATTATCCTTTCGTTTATCGTAACTGAAAGGTCTGAAAACTGTGTCTTTGAGGATTATACCCCAAACAGTCCCCAGGGCAACGGTTGTAACTTATGTCTTCGGGGGTATATGGGTTTGGGGGTGGATCAAAAGGCATCCACTATCTGACTTGCTTGATTTGAAGCATTTCCGTGTAAATTGTTTAATTAGTATTCCTCACATTATGCTTTTAATTAAAAGTAAACCTAAAACTGTAATTTCATAATTTTCACACTCAGGAAAGCAATATCCCACGTTGATTCCAGTGCAGTTTTCACTTACACTGTCACCAGTCTATCATTAAAAAAAACATGAAAAGAAAAAAGAAAAAAAAACTTTTGAAAACCAATCTCCAGTCAATTATGTAAACAAGACAGTATCTCTGTAAAATTTTGCCCAATAGAGTCTTTGCCCGATGTCATGTATATAATAGATGAAACTGAAAAGTTAAAGCCCAATATTCCAAAAATAATAAGTAAAAACATATATGAAGAATTGTACAGTAAAGTAAAAAATGTTTATGGTGAAAATTCCAAGGAGGCAAAATTTGTGTTAAAATATTCACCAAAAAATCATAAGCGAAAAGGTCTAAAACCAAATCAGTGAATTTTGTGCCTTTGAAAGCCCCATTTTTTATCGTTTTCTTATTTATGTTATGGCAGGCCAATGTGGTTTAAGAAATTATCTTCGTCATGCTTATTGCGAGCATTCTATTGTTGGGATTTTTATCATTATTGAGATTTAAACCACTAAGAAATTAGACTTTGGAAATCACTTACAGGTCCAATTACAAAATCAATACATCAAAATGGGTGTTCCGCTCACAGGGGGAAATCTTGAGTATTTTTATTGGTGGGGGGGCAAGAGGGGTCCATGGACTCGGCTGGTTCTTCGATGTGCTGGGCACCGAAGTCCGCTGCCGCAATGGTTCGGTGATCATATTCAGGGGCATGCAGTCGTTTAACGCCGAGAACATCAAATCACTCGAAGGTCTCGACATCGCCTGGGTCGAAGAGGCACAAACGTTGTCGGCTCATTCGCTGAAGCTCTTGCGCCCGACATTGCGAAAAGAAGGGTCGGAATTGTGGTTCAGCTGGAACCCACGGCACGACACGGATGCCGTTGATCGTTTCTTCCGACCACGGGTCATGTCGACTGAGTCTTCAAAATGTTGCCGGCCGTGGTCATAGAACAACGATTTGGGTGCGTGCTGATCACGGCATCGCCCCAGGAACCAAGTTAAATGTATTTAGAGAACCTACAGAAATTTGAGAGGGGCATGCGTGTCTGAGCAGCACTCTTTTTTTCAACGAAATGAATTCTTGATTCGCAGGCTTCATTCTTTATCCGGATTGATTCCTGTCGGGGCATTTATGTGTGTGCATTTGTTGGCAAATTCCCTTGTACATGTTTACCCGATCTTATCTCTTCGCTGTTTTGAACCAACTTCCTACAACAATTCGTCAAATATTCTCTCGAGCAAAAGGCCAGGTAATATTTTGTTTCCAAGATAGTTCAGGTATCCTTTTCGTTCAGTTTTGTTTTTCAAAGTCATTTTGCAAAAATAACTTCGAGATTTCAACCTCCAGGGCTGCGACGGTGTATTACATCGATACATGTGGGAAAAGCATATGGCCTCTCGCAGCTTCGCTAAGTCTGTGTTGTTTACTAGCCTATAATTTTTGTGAGGGTTGCCACTCCTCAAGGTTACTCTGCAGCATTGTTAGCAATCAGAGTTTTGGTTAGGAAAACTTGTGAGATGTCCACCATGAGGTCACACAAGCAGAATTTCCCTGTCATAGATAGGGATAGAGAAAGGAACTGATGACAGAGTAGAGATCTCAAACCATCTTACGAAACCAGATCCAAGCTTTTATACCCAGCCTATCCATGTCAATATACAAAAAGTAGGCTATATCTGAAGGCAAACAGGATTATGAACCATAACTGTGCTGGCCAGTAAGGGGCCACAAGTTTTCCTGTTGCCTTATCTTAGGGGATTTTCTGCAGCATCTGCAGAATAATAGCAAAAGGTGAAAAGGCATAAAAACACCAATCATGCCAGTCCGTTGTGAAGGCATCGATGACGTCAGCCTCGGGATCTGCCTGGTAAGCAATTGATGATTTAATCTGCTTGCAAATAGGTCTATAATGGAATCAACATTAAGAACATGTAAGGCGTGCCTGAGTTGTCAAACACCTTTGGTCCTCAGTCTTATAGATTATGAGCAAATGTTCGATTCTATTGGTAGAAGAGCTTTAGCAAAGGTTTAATCCTTTTATGGTATACCAGACGAATATATTAAAGTGATTAGTGCTATTTACGAGAATAACACTGCGATTAAGACTGCTGCGATTAAGATAGGAAATAAGATTAGCAGGTGGTTTTGCATTAAGTCAGGAGTTAAGCAAGGTTATGTTCTATCCCCCTTTATATAGATCTTCCTGTTATCCCACCTGAATTAAGGCCTTTGGTTCCTTTGGATGGTGGTCGTTTTGCCACATCAGATCTAAATGATCTATATCGTCGTGTGATTAATCGTAATAACCGTCTTAAAAGATTAATGGAATTACGTGCGCCAGATATCATTGTTCGTAATGAAAAAAGGATGTTACAAGAAGCTGTTGACGCATTGTTTGATAATGGAAGGCGCGGTCGACCTATTACTGGTACAACAAAGCGTCCCCTTAAATCATTAAGTCTTTTAGGGAGCTATGAACGGGATATTGACCTGTACTGCATCAGTCTGAAGGTACATATTGCCTCGTTCATTCTAAACAAGTCTCTGAAGTTCAGTGCTAATCGGCAGAAAAGATTGATCATAAGCTTTTTTAAAAGAAATTATTAATGTGAATTAGAATGTATCTTCAAAAGAAGAATCAATCCCATGTAAGAATTCAGATGAATCATTGTCGATTATCATGTGTTCAGAGATAGCAGTTTCTTCTGTGACTACTCTTCGTTCCTCCTTCTGCACCAAAATTTGCATTGAGGTGATGATCTGCTGCCGGATCTGCCGGATTTGAAGCTTCGGAGCTTAAGGTTGGATTTGAAGCTTATGACCTCTGCTCCTTAAGGATCTACCGGATCAAAGGGCAAGTAAGTACAAAAATACGAATTTTTTTCGCAATGTGGCCGTTTGGGATATGCCTGGTGCCAGCACTGCCAGTCATCCAGCGACAACTTGTTTCCAGGATAAAGCTCTCTATGCCTTCGATTGCATTCTCAGTTAGACGCAATAGGAAGGCGGAAATACTTCGAAGAAAACGGTTATGTCATTGTGAGAGAATTAATACCTGAAAAACTTTGCGCTGATGTAATAGAAATCTCTAGAAAAAAGGTCAAATCATTAGAAATTGAAGCAAGGAAATCAGAACGTGGCAGAAATTTCATGAGCAAAAATGGAAACTTATTTGGTGAAATTTTCATGTATAGAATGCAAAAGAAGGGTTACAGAGAATTTGAAGACAAGCTCAAATCATTTAAACCTAAGGAAAACGGCCAAATCACACAACCTTGAAGCCTCTGCAGGCAAAACCTCCATCTGAGAAAACATGGCAGGCCTAAGCCAGATCTCAAGAAACCACCAAACCTCCTCCGAGGAGCAAATCGATTATCCGAGTCATTTTTTCAAAAAAAGAGTTGCACTGTTATAGGTGTTACAGCATAACTGTAACACTTGACACGACAACCGTAAGAGCAATGCTCCCATTCATCATCAACCTTCAAGACGGGATACCGGTTTTACCAGCTGATGGGGCGCGGAATCGTCGATCCGGTCGATGACTTTCACGCCGAAAATCCGGCCAGCGTTCCCGAACTCCTGAAGTTTCTAGCGGAGCGGGCCCGGCAGGATCAATTTGACATCCGTGCCATGGTCCGGCGAGTTTGTAATTCACGAGCTTATCAGCTCAGTTCGGCAGGCGGCTCGGCAGAGCGCGGATCACGAGAGCGAGTCTTCGCCCTACGAACTCTGAAGCCGTTGACGCCTGAACAAACCGTGAATGGCCTAAAGTAGAGTAGGCATAAGTCTTAACATTGTTTACATCCAAGTTTCCTTGCAATGTTGAAAAGTACGGACACCTGCACATAAAAGAAAACATGTGTTATCCATTTGAAAATAGTTGTACATTACTGCTTTACAAACACAAGAGGGGAAATTGTCATCATAAAGTGCCATGCCACACTCTGATCTGTGTGTTCCTAGTCTGAATCTGCAAATAGACATTTATTATTAACTTTAGTTCAATAATGGCTTATTTTATCGGATTGAATTGTTGATTATTCTCTCTGTAAATTCATTTTTCGCATCTTCACGATGCTGCTTGAGGGTTTTCTCAAATTTAAGTTTTGTGTGTACACGGACACAATTCTACACACCAGATTTAGGGCGACCGCCTTCACTTCATACTGAGGAACAGAACTTAGCATCTTGCCACGCTTTCACTTGCTCTCGATTCTTTGAGAGCCCAGGGATTTCAGTATGTTTACAAATTTTCCTAACGGAATAGCAGCCTTTTCTGTGGTTCTCCCAATGGGTTTGGGCTCAACGAAAAGCAAAAAGGCTGTTATACAATCGTGTTAGCAGTAGTAGCTTGTTCACAATAAAAAATACATTTTTTCAACTATTGTAAAATATTAGTTTTTATAGAAATAATTATAGAATATGAGAGACGATGATAATACTCACGTTTGTAGCTTTGTTTCCTTCTCCGTCGTGATCTTCAAATTCATAAACACCAATTTCCCCTTCCTGAACTACCTGTCCATCTTCACCCTCATTTGGCTGGGAACTATCAATAAGACGTATAACCAGATTGATCTCTTCTATAGTAGGATACGGCATCGAAAGATCCATCTTTGTTTTCAAATGATTTCAATCTAAAAAATAAAAACTCATTTAAAAAATCAATACGACAACAATGAGATCTATTACTCAAAATTACAATTTTATTCCGAGAAAAAAAATAAGATAATGAGTTAGACATGTATGTGTCTGGCAAAATGTTGTTGTGACTATAGTTTGATGATTATTAAAAATGAAGTGATGGATATTGGATAGATTTCAGCATTTGGAAACTGTGATTTCCAATACTCATTTAGCTCAATCAGCTTTTGTTGATTCGATAAGTCGATCTTATTGATCACCACCAATAATGGCTGCTCTGCTTCTTTCAGCTTATTGAAGAAGCCTTCATCCTTCAACTCCTTTTCCCCAGGCTCAGTCATGTAAAGAAAAACATCTGCATCTTCGAAAGAGCTCTTTACAAAATCCATCATAGATTCCTGCAAAGCATAGGCTGGCTGAATTCGTACTCGAACGTCGCGAAGCCACGGCCGTACCCCGATGCCGGGTCCACGATCACGCTGTTGGCGACAAAGGCGGCGGTTTCGTATCCCTGACTCTGCAGAACCTCGGCCAGGGTCAACGCGCCGGAAGAGATGCGAAACAGGAACGACAGGGCGCCGTGCTCTTCCTGCGGCAACCCGGTAAAGAACGAGGCGACGGAAGGTCGCGTCCACGACGAGTTGGAAATGACGTCGGTAAACAGCAGCGAATCGTCGGCGAACTGGTCCTTGAAGATCAACTGTAGCCCTGCTGCGCCGCGGATCGTTTCCAGCCAACCGCGCGTCCCATCGGTACTGCAGTCATCGACGATGATAATCTCGGTTTCGATCGGCAACGCCTTGACGCGTGCCACCACATCGAGAACGGTCGCTCGCTCGTTGTAGACTGGCACAACAACCGAGACGACAAACCCCTTGGGAACGGTGTAGTCGAGCTCTGGGACGGAAGGAGTACTGATCGGCAAGAGGTCCCACTGACTGTCGGGCGGGGACCAAAGAAAGAAAACAGTAACTTCAGCATATAAAACCTCCCAAAATCTTTCAAGCCTAGCCTAGAAGTGGTGCTTAATTCTGGTGTCTAGATTTTCACAGTATTGCAGCTAAATTCTCAAGGTATATAGATTATTTGCTTTTCAACTCAACAATATTGTTATATATTTACTCTCAGACTTTAACTAGCATAAATTTACTTATAGAAAAATTCTTTAAAGTTTTGGTTTTTAATTTTTTATAAATACAGGGGCTGTTTTGTATGTAAATTTTATGGTGGGCTCATTGCATGCAATCTGAGTAGAGACTACATACGCTGCATTTGTATACTTTCTTGTTGGCAATCTATTGTTAATTTAATCCCTAATTCAATTGCCACTATTTATATTTATATATGCGTATAGATGAATATACTGAAAGAGTAAGCAAGTATAAAGACAGCAGAAGGTAAAATAGTTGGTTTTATTTGTTTATAGAGCCCATACATAAGACTCAAGAATTATTAAATAACTTAAACGTTCGCTGATGGATCGACGTGACGATGCCGACTCTGGGGGCGAAACAAGAAGAATGGCAGCGTCGGCGCTGTCATTTCTTCTTCGACGATGTTGTGTGCGGGTGGTGCGTGTGGTGCGTGTGGTGCGTGTGTTGGCGGTCAACATTGTCTGTTGCAGCATCGTCTGTTCGGTTCGGTGTGCTGCCGCAGTCGTTGTGGCTGTGGCTATGGCTGTGGAGGAGGTCGTAGTGCCATCATCATCATCGTCGTCGTCGTTGTGTTCATGTCGGGATTCGACGCCGTCGTGCACGCGCTGACGACATGTTCCACCGGGGGGTTCTCGAACTATGACGCCAGCTTCGGGGCCTATCTGGGCGCCCCGGAATGGGCGGCATCTGTGTTCATGGTCCTGGCCTCGATCCCGTTCATCCGGATGGTCCAGGCGATGCGCGGCAATTTCGTGCCGATCTGGCAGGACACCCAGATCCGGGCCTATCTGCGCTGGATCTTCTATGCCTGTGCGATCATCGTCGTCTATCGGCTGATTGATGCCGTCGAACTTCGTGCTGCACTCGGTGCAGACGACCGTCCCGCACTTGACGCAGATGCCAACTCCCGGCCGGGCGGGGTGGTACAGGCACGTCGTTTGGCTTGCGACCATGGCTGCGCATCCTAGCAAAGGCGCTGAGCGCAAAGCCAGCGCGCGCGTCCGGCGGACACACCGTCTCGAACCAGCGCGGCCGGCCGCGCATTCCTCGGGTTGTCAACGCGCCACCCGGGGTTTAGTCATACCTGCAATGAACTTATATAAGTTTCATGAAGTTTAGTCTTGCCCTTTAAAAGTTACGAGCCTGAGAAATTTTGGTATATTTCCTAAAATGGGGGAAAACATAAAATATTACATAAAATAAATACATAAGATATTAATCAAAATCATTACGTATATGAAGGGGGCTACTCTTCCACAGTGCCTCGGTTTTTAGGCTAAAGTTTGAATTCTGTCTCAATTCCTTAAGAACGACTTCTGAAACATTATGTTTTTATTTATTTGTTTTCATTATTTCCGGATTGCGTTGAATCTCACCGGACTTTAGCCGACCAATATACTCTTTGTAAGCCGCCATGGCCTTGTAGCCGAAAAACAGGGTGATGGGCACATTAGCCCACAGCATCAGGCCATTTCCAAGCGCTGAAAAATTATCCAGTTCCTGCGGGGTTTCAATGAAGCCCATCGTAGCCACAACCACCAGCACACAGAGCAGGTAACGATAGCGGTTTACCGCCCGCTCACTGAACATGTAAACAATGCCCTGCTCTCCATAATAGTCTATCATCAAGACTTTTCTGAAGTCATGACGCAGCAAAAAATTGCTAGTTACGAAAACTAATGTTAAACCCCTTTCTTGCCTGTTTTAGTTGCCGTTCGTCCAAAAACATTTGATACAAATTTTGAAATAGCCTTCTTGTTCAAAATAGTCTAAAGGTCAAATAACAATGCCTCTGGTTGTTCATTCGTCCTCTTTATCTTCTTTCTTACATCCAGAAATGTTTTTAGATGTTAAACGTAATACCTTTTTTGCTAAACGATAGGCCCGTTTGGCCACGCCACAAAACATTGCTTAGCAATCCGAATTGCCTAATGAAAGATTTATGGCGGGAAAATATGAAATTGGCGTCACGTCAGCAAGGCAAACAACAAACGTGGAAAAGTTTTTCAGAAATTCCAACGGAAAGGGTAAGCGACTTTCATTTTTCCTTAGAAATTCAGTTTCCTTGGCATTTCAATGCACAGTTTCTGATTTCAAATGATTTAAGATGTGTTTTTCATATTTTTGAGAAAACTTCTTCCGCTTCGATCGGTACACCGGCCGCGATCCGGCCCATGACCGGCACGGCGACGGCTGATTCGGCATTGTCATCGTTGCTGGCTGTCGGGGTGCGCGCTTCTTCCGGCTGTCTGCGGCCGAGGCTGCCTTCGATGACGCTGGGTGAAAATCCACGCTGCGGTGCAAGGCCCGGCGCAATGGAATCGGGAAGCCGGATCACCTCGAGCGCGCGCGCTCGGTTGGGCAGCCGCCGGATGAACCCACGCTCTTCGAGCGCCGTGATTCCCTTGGTCTTTGAATCTCTATTCAGTGTTTGCTCAATGGTTTGGTCGCAAGCAATGCTGGAGAAGCCATATTTTTCTTGGCGCTGCACAGTCCAATTATCTTCAATGTTTGCTGCAATAGCTGCAAGATAAATATAATATCTAAATATAATTTTTTTGATAGTATTTATTTCATTATACCTTTGATGGAAGAGATCATATTGCAGTATATAACTAGGCATGATTTATTCAATCCTTGGGGGTAAAATGTGGGGAGAAAGCAATAGCTTCACGACACGTCGACGACTCTGTAAAAATCGACTGACACGTTCGACATCAACAACGGATCGATGACGATGATGATGATGATGTTGTGTCTTGCCATTTGTACCGCTGAGAATTCGATTTTGACTTTGTAGAGATGTTAGACTCGTTCGAAGAATTCCACTAGTATATGGACTAGTTGAATGTCGATGTCGAACGGGTATTGGTCGACCTTGTTGATTGGAAATAAAACCATTTTCACCAAACCGTCGACCCATAGGCACCGTAAATGTATGGTTGTTTGTAACTACCAGAGAATTATTACAAGCTATTTTCAGCCAATATACTGACTACCGGTGAAGTCATAAGGAATGCTCAAACCTGTGTTGAACATTCACATTCGACTTGTCTTACCATAACGACTCTAAGGAGTAAAATTCAATTAATTATGACTGCTTGAAAAAAAACGTGCAATCATAAATAAAAATTGTAATTACAGAGGAATGGCTATTACTGTGCCATCTAAAAAATTACCTCTTCCTTAAGACAAAGTCCATAAAAATGATCCATATAAAGGGGGATAGAACACAACCTTGCTTAAGTCCTGATTTAATACAAAACCAGCTGCTAGCCTCATTTCCTTCCTTAATCGCAAATTTTCGTATATAGCACTAATTTCGTAGTGTTATTTTCGTACATAGCGCTAATTCTTTAATGTATTTGTCTGGTATACAATACAAGGATAAGACCTTTGCTAAAGCTCTTCCATTAACAGAGTCGAACGCTTGCTCATAATCTATGCTGACTACCGCTATTTGGCTCGGTATAAATTGCGCGATCTTGCCGACAGGCTGCATGTGCGACCGAAGAGGTTCCGATCGCCATGACAGCCAATAGGGCAAACATGCACCGCATCAGGTTTTCCTAAAGATCAAGCACCAGACGTTCTGGATCTTCCAAGCTCTCCTTGACGCGCACCAGGAATGTCACCGCTTCTTTTCCATCAACAATCCGGTGGTCGTAAGACAATGCCAAATACATCATCGGGCGGATAACAACTTTCATCTTCATCATCGATTACATATCTTAAAAATAAGGCAGTTGATGAGATTCCTAGTACCTAAAAGAAAAAGAAAAAATAAATAAAACAAGCTCCAGTAACTCAACTGGCGTTATGGAATAGTCCATTCATAACGAAACTTTACTAATAGCCGAAATTCAACCCGTGCTAAAACCCGGTATTATCTGACATAGCTGATCAGGTTTTACAATTTACAACTAATAATTTAAACACTGAAATCAACTGATTATCACATCCATTTGACTCTTTACTGTATAAATTGACCTTAGTTTTTTTTTACAAAACTAAAGGTCAGTAACTAAATTAATTAAATCAAAAATGCATTACACAGTGAAAGTGTAGCATATACGGCCTTCCAGATTATCGAACAATATAAATTGTCAAGAGAAAAAGAAGCCACATAAGTATTTCCAAAATTTATCATTCTAAATGCTTGTCAGTTTATAAAAAATTCCTTTTAAGGTCACAATGAAACCCTAAGCAAATAAATCAATATGTTATTGATTTCCCGAATACCAATGTACCTTTTCCTCCAAAATTTTATCACACTTTCTCAATCAAGACTGCACTTGAGGCAATGTTGATAGTTGCACCACTGCAAACACCAAATCCTTCAAGGGCGATTTTCAGAGTTGCTCCCCCAAAATAGTTTCTCATGAGATTGCACTTAGCACATTTACATGATCCTATTAGCTTTCACAATTTTCAAGATCTTTGCCAAGAAAATAAACGAGGTAAATGCGAGGGAAACAATACGCGGAGGTGATTAGTTGCATTTGACGATTTGCCGATTTTGATGATTTGCCGTAGAAGATTTTAATTAGCCGAGCTGAGCCGAAGTATAATGTATCTGAGACTGATCTATGCTGAAGTTTTTTTATAAAGAAAGTTTTTGTTGTTTTTGGAATTTATCTTTATTTTGGTTTTTAACTCTCAAAGAACGAACTCACAAGTAAAACGCCCTTGTAAGTCGTTTTACATTGGTGCCCAGTGTGAGGATCAGGATCAAAATCGAAAGAGAATCCTGGCCCTGCTGCATCAGATACTTGATCACATCAACCGAACGCTCGGACATCCGGCTAGCCAGTTCCTGTATGGTGATGGTTTCGGGCAATTGCACTTCGCGTGATACCTTTTCGCGTGGACCTGACTGCTGTTGGGCAGCACGTTTCTGTTTCTCCTGACGACGACGCAGCGCAGCAAGTGAAGGACCGCGACTACCGCCATCCTCGTCCAATGCATTGGACAGGGTAAGCTTTGTGCGACGACGATCATCTGTACCTTTGAGGTCAAAATGTTTTAAGGTCATGCTCATTCTCTAATTAGCACCCGTGCAGGAAGGCATCAAAAAAGTTTGGTACTCTTTCTTAATGAGTTTATCCATAGTTAATAGTCCTTCCTTTCCATTATTATTTTACATTTTATGCCGAGCTTTACTGATTTAAATTCTTATCAAATTGTACTGATTTGATTTTGTCCCTTTTTTTCTTTATTTAATTTCAGTGTTTTAATTTTTTTTTCTTTTAATTTCTGTTTTATATTTATGTAGGTTTAGATATCGAGAGCAGTCGAAAGCAATAGGCTCAAGTCATGCTGACAAAACTTACACAGAAGATCCAAACAAGGCTAATTCATTACACTCTTCCTCCCTCCTCCACCTCCCTTTCCTCTAAGAAAAGCGTCCAACAGTTATTAAGTTTTCTCCTTTACTGCTATTTAAAGTCTGTCTAGTGACCAACTAATATCGACTCATATATGAAACTCAATTAAAATTTTTAGAAGAGGATGTGTAGCCTAGATTATATCTTACATTCGCACGAAGAATTCCAGCGACCGAAATCATCCCGCTGTGTCCGTCCACCGTCCGATCATCCTGCATCTTAACGTGCATCTTGTCGTATTGCTGAGGAGACCCTCCAAAACAGCATTCGCCGTTGTCCTTGAGAAAGACAAATTCTGTCAGGTCTTCGCTCTGCTGGGTCTCCCACATGAATCCTTTGACGAAGATCTTTTTGCCAACCAGTTTGGCGACTTCCGGTTTCAGGCGTCGCTGTCCGCCACGGTAGATAATCTTTGGTCGCACCACTCAGAGAACAGTGTTTTGAAATAACGCGTCGTGATCGGCTCTAAAGGTTTCTGCACCCTACTAAAAATATATATGTTGCTTTCTGTTGATTAAATCGAGATGGAAATAATTTTTCAAAACTCAGAGGTCTCAGATAGAGGTCTATTGGAATTAAGCAATCAAGTAAATTGGAGAAATTCTTTTTTCAGAAACTAAACCATTTTTTTCCACAATGATACAATGCATTTTAATGTTGTGATAGTTGACACATGACCGAAAAGCTGGCGGTTGCCATTCCTGGCTGGCAACACTCCTTTTGCTTCACACATTTCTCTGTTTGGTTGTTGTTGTCGTTGCGGGGTATTACTCTATCTCTTCTTCCACTGCATTCTCCTCTTTGTGTGGGAACAACAACAAGCTCCACCACGAATCCATGTTGGTAGTCCCAGGCAGTGGATGAATTCTAGTCGAGAAATATCCGTTGGCAAGAGTGGATGGAATTGCTCTCCCTCACTCGGAGGCGGTTATCAGACAAAAAAGTTTTTAGATGTTTACCCAAATCATACCTATACTGTAAGTTTGTTGAGCACACCCAAAATCCTGGACAAAACCTGAAGACACTAACCAAAATTGAGTCTCTCTTGTCCCATTTAGACTCCCATCCCCCAATCTAATGTTGGAGACTTGGAAAAGGTTTTGTTTGTGTGCCTGGTCACTGTACTTTTCCCAGAAACAATACTGACTTTTGGGGAAAGGGTATTTAACAAAAATTAAGCATTCATTTCCGGAAGTTGGTCAACCCGCTGACAACGGGAAAAATCTGAAAGTTATTTCGTAGGAATTAGGAAATTTAGAATGTTTCTACTTTGGAAAGGAATCAGCCTGGCTAGCTTGCTGTTTATCAGTTTCGTGGCTCCGGCTTGGAGTGAACAAACTCTTACCGTGGTGGACGATTCCCCGCTGTCCATTCGTGTGTCTTCTAAGGGGATGACCGTGTTGAAGTTTCCAGTCAAGGTGAAAAAAGTGTTTTCTTCCCTAAAGAATGTGGATGGCGAAAGGGTAGGGCGGCGTCATGTGCGGAATATGCGGCGCATACAGGCCTTCCGGCGGATGCCGGGCTTCCGAGCGGGTGATCGCGGCAATGCGCAATGCCTTGCGTCACCGTGGGCCAGACGACGAAGGCAGCTTCAGCGACGGTCGCGCAGCGCTTGGCTTCCGGCGGCTGTCGATTGTCGATCTGGAAACCGGCAACCAGCCGATCCCGAACGAGGACCGCTCCGTCTGGGTGGTCTGCAACGGCGAGATTTTTGGGACAGCAATAGCAGCAGGTATCGTGTAAAAAATCATTTGATTATTTCGATCTCGCCGAGCGGACGGCATCTTGACAGGGCTATAGTGAAATAAAGAGTACGTTCAACATATATAAATATATATATATAATCTTTTATTTATTTTATGGATACGTATGACTCTATGTATTTTGTCGTTACTTTATATATATATATATATATATATATTCATTGATTCCTATTCGGCACCGGAGAACAAGTAGTTTCATTGTTCATCTTCCTATATGTTCCAGGAAGCTGTTATTTCACTGGAATACTTTTACAACCACAATAAGTTCGTTTCCAATCATGAGAGGAGAGTGTACTATTTTCCTTTTGTATGACTAAAGCCTGAGAGCAAGTGAGTATTTCTAACTGTAGATATTGCATGTATTCAGTAAGCTCCATTAACTGACAAATTTACGTAGTGTGGTAGCTACGCACTGTTTTGGCTCGCGGTTAAGGAATAAAGTTGAAAATTTCAGAAAAAATTTTGTTAGGGGCGAAAGGCACGACGGATGCCGAGTAACAAGACGATCAGCACTATCGGTGCGAGTCCGAGCAGGGTAATGACGGTCAGGTTGCTGCGTTCAACGGTGTATTGCTCGGCGAGTGCCGTACTGCCGCCTGCGAATCCCATGCCTTCGTACAGGGCAGAGCCCAGAAACAGCAAGGGCGGCAGGACGATGAGCGCCGCGGATGCGGCTGCGATGACCGGGACAGCGCGAAAGCTTTTCATCCGGGCATCGTAGCGCCTGTCGGCGATTGTCTGTGGAGATGTCGCATAAGATCGTACCAGGAGAGTGAGGAAGAGGAAATTCTTTCAAGCGAAGTGATGAGGATGATGCTTTTAAGTTTGGTAGATCTGGATCTTGTTGTTGAGCTGTGGAGAGTTCTGTAAAATCCACTGGTGGTGCCGGTCGGATTGAATTGATGTGCATACGGGAAAGTGCATCAGTAACGACATTTTCTTTGCCATGAATATGACGGATGTCGGACGTAAATTGTGATATGAAATCCAGATGTGGTAGCATGGTAGATTAATCTCTGCTTGGCAAGACGGGGTCCAGGATTCGATGCAAGGTGCCACAAGAAAGGGAGACAGACCTGTCACCTCTTCCTGTAAAACTGTTCCTGGCAACTGAAACCTCGACAGTTGTCGAAGCCCTATGCGTGATCAATCGCTCTGGAGGATATTTATCCTTTTATCCTAAATATCAACTGCGTTTAATTTATTACTATCTTTAATGCCATGTTAAAATTATCAGGCTGTCAATAAGAAAATGAAAGCATTTTATGCGATGTCAAATATGTGCCGTCATGCTCACATTGATTATTGGCCGCTTCGCAAGAAGCTTTTTGAGGTACTGGTTATGCCAGTTGTCCTGCATGCTAGTGAGATATGGGGTCCATCATTATGTCGTTCTAAATGGCAGGAGATCGAAGCAATACAGAAGACCTGGATACATATGGACACAGCCGGGTCGCTAAGCATAGACTTCGCCGCGATCGCGCTCGACACCGTGACGGAAAAGATGGAGCGGCTAATTGAACTTGAAATAAAAGTTTACGACGACAGTGTTCAATATCTCTCAAGCTGTTCTTGCTAGCGTCTTGCTTACTTTGAACCAACAGTGCTGGTAGAGATCATTTATAGTCTGGTGTGGTGTAAAAACAATGATTGAATAGGAAATTTGCATATGTGTCACACCCTTTGAAAGTATTAGGGATGTTGTATTGGTCATCCCTTGGTCATGATGTGGTTGCTCGATTATTCTGTGATTATGGTGGCTCAGTTCTCCATATTGGTGGATACCATTCAAATTTGAAAAATGGCAATGGTTATACCACCAAGCACCTCGATAGGTTACAGCGCAGTTGTAACCACCGTTATTTCTGTCTTTTGTTGAAAAAGGCCTATTGTTATGATACGATAACGAATCTTTTGCATTGCCTGTATATCCTGAGACTTTAGGTTTATAACTGGTTTGCTCTGATTCTACCCTGAATCTGTCATATTTTGCGAATCCTTTCAAACCAATACGATCTGTAAGTTCGATCCTCAGCGGCCCTTTTTTCTGTCAAAACAACTTTCACTTTTTAAAGGCCCAATAAAGACCCAAAATATCTTCGATGCACCATTCCTAGATTCATGCAACCTGGTTGCTATTTGTAATGTAAGTCATTTTAATTTCATGTATTTTAAAATGTTTTAAATATAATTTTTAAGACAATTGTATTTTCTCCAATTCCTATTTGCCTCTTGTATCGTGCCATCTGGCTTGGTACCTTTTTTATCCGTCTCCCCCTCCCCCTCCCTTGTTCAGGTTAAATACTTGCAGCACGCATTGTTAATTATTAATCCGCATAGCCGCAATGGGCAAGCTGATGCGTTGGAAGAAGCTGTACGATTCATGGAAGTCTCAGGCATCGAAGTATCCGTTTGTGAGTCTGAAAGCGAAGCCCATTTAGTTTCGCTAATTGAAGAATATGATCGTGAAGACGGAATCGTTATTATTGGCGGTGGTGATGGAACCATTAGTTCAGCTTTAGAAGCGTTACATACAAGTCAGCGCACTTTGGCAATTTTCTCTCGAAGACGCCAACATCGCTTGTCAATATGCTCCGGAAGTAGCAGAGTTTTTAGCGACCCGAGCTACTATCTTTTATCAGAACAAGGGGATAACAAGTGCAGCAGAATCATTTGCCAAAGCTTTGGAAATTGCCCCATCATTTGCCCTGGCGCTGAATGGCCGGGCATGTACCGAGTTCTTTGGCAATAAGGGAAAGAATCATGCTAACCAACAACTGGACAGCACCTCGATTTTATTGTACCAGGCTTCAGCTATGTGAACCCCTTCGTCACCTCGAGGTCGGATTCGGCACAGAGTCCCGCGACGAGCTGAATCACGCCCTCGCCGCTCAATCGAACGATGCCGCGAGCCGCCGAGCCCGGCGGCGACGAGATGGCAACGATTCGATCTTCAGTGGGAAACACGAGGAGCCTCCGCCCCCCTGCGCGTCGGTCGACGGCGCTTGGGGCTTAGCGCTTCTTCTTGTTCTTGCCCTTGCGCTGCTTGTTCTTATTCGGCTGCGACGACTCGCTTCGCGTTTTTCTCAGAGCACACTTTACCAAGAATTTGTAACGTCTTTGAATATCGATAAAGTTTGAAAACGCGGAAGATTCTTAAGAAGCGTAAGATTCGAACCACTCTTAAGTCGACTGTAAATAGAAATTGTAGCATGAAGGGTAAAATCGCTATTAAATCAATTATGGCTAGCGGGGAAATGGCAAATTTAATACGGCCTTTAACAGGATGAGAATATTCTTTCGATTCGATACAAGTCCATAACCTCAAAAAGTACTCAATAGACGTCGTCACCGGCACGGACGATATCCCGGGGCCGGCACGGTCTCCCGTTCAGGGTCGCGTCGCCCGCATCGATAAACGCATTCAACGCCGAGCGCGAGTACTCGCTGAAACAGCGGGCAAGCGCCGCATCGAGGCGCAGCCCGGCCTCGGATTCGGCGATTTCTATCCGATGGCGAACTTCGCTCACCGGCCGCGGTCCATCGCTTGTGATCGGTGCGGCCATCTTTTTGTGTTGTCGATCGCTGATACCATACAATTGTTTACAATTCGTTGGAGAGAATAAGTTCGTGAAGTTTTTGTTTTTTCGAAAGAAAAATCTTGATGAAATTCGTTGGTTTTATCATAGTAATGGATCGTGTGTCAGTTCGGAAAAAGCTCAGATTGTATCCAATGTCAAATCAAATCGAGTATCGATCTATTGGAATAATACCAACGGTAAAATATTGATTTCCACTATGCAGAATATCGACACTCTCGTTTTTTTTTCAAAGAAGGTTTTCTCGAAATGGTTTTTCTCGATGGCCAGCGCCGGCACAACCTCCCAGCGCCAAAGCGTTGCCCCCGCTTCGGAAATCACCAGGTTCAATTCATCGGCCGACACCAAACCCTCGTCATAGGGCAATGACTGACCGTTCACCGCCACTTCACCGGCCGAAACATAAACCGCCCGCGGTACGCCGCCGGAAAGTCGCATATGGGCGCCGGCAAAGGGTGTGTCTTCGTAAAGCCTGAGTTCCATGTTCCCGGTCTCAATCATGCAACGTCGGCAGCACCTCTTGCTCGAGGTTCTCATGTAAGTATGCAAATTTTTTAGCTATTGGAATAAAGGCAATCGAGTTGCGTCTACCGTCTATAATTTGCAAACGATGTGTATCATCTGTAATATGCTAATGAGCTGTGCCGTCTGTAATATTCTAATGAGCACTTTTATTCAAAGAAGATTTTTTGAGCCTCAAGCCTAAAGTCCAGACCTGTTACACGGATACTACTAGTATCTTGTTATTTGGTACAACTGACAGTTGCTGGTTTGTTGCGAAATCACTTCCAGGAAATAGAGTATTTTCCATAGAACTGCTAGGCACTATACAAAAATCTAAAAGGAAAACCTTTAGGGTTATCGCCGCAATAATAGTGGTTAAAATATATAATGGCGCATATATATAGATCTGGTTACCCCATTTCTTAAAAATTGGATTGTGCAAACTTAACAAGAGGTATCCCCCCAGGATTAGAAGCATACCAATAAAAAGCCATTTTACTCCACTAAACAACACATAACCACTTACCCCTAACCACAAAACGACTCAGATGCACAGGACCTGATGATTGATTACGTCATCCACCATCAAAAAGCCAATGGGAAGACTTCGCCCAAGGTATTTAAATGGAAGATTGCGGAAATAAAGGGCGGAAAATCGCTGAACATCAAAAAGAAACACGCCTTTAAGCTCATTACTACCCGAGTGTATTATCCGGGTTTGCACCAACTGGAAGTTCTGGTAAATGGTGGCTCTGTAGCCAAAGAGGATTTTCAGCTGCTCATGAACGACTCAAGTCCGCAACAGTAACAAAATTGAAAAAAAGGAAATACCTTGAGATCATTGCCAGCTAATTCATGCCCAGCAACAGTAATCTTACCAGTTTCTTGGAATTCTTTCAGAGCATCCTCTTTTACATCTAAAATTCCCATTGCAATTATTCCATTTTTTGTCGAAGTCGTTCTCAAATACGGATTCAACAGTCAAAGCAGCAGCCTCACGTTTTTGCAGGTTATCAGAGTCATCCGGGTCTTTAGAATCATTAAACTAGCAAAGCACAACATGGGGTATGTTTTTGTCTTTCGTTATGTCGTTTCCTTTTGTTATTTGGAGATTTTCGTAAAATAGACTATAGTATTCACAATAAACACATTTGTGGCTTCAAACAATATATCTAATACGTGATATTTCAGGTGGTAATAACAATTGATTATAACCAAATATAAGAGGATCGAATCCTTTCTTAACCTTTTCCTCGAGACAAATATCTTATCGTACGGAAACCATTTTAATAAACGTTGCATATTTCTTTTGGTTAAATTCATTAGTGGCATCGTCCATCTTAGAGACATTAGTCCATGCGATATTTTGACGAGTCGGATCGATGTTCTCTATGAATTGCCAGAATGGCGAACGATTTATCCGCTCAATCATCCAGTTCGTTGAAGCAATAGAACTCGCCCTCTGATCGTAGACTGATCCAACCGCACTTCCCAGCGGCCCGGCACTCTTGCCTACATATAGCAATCCCCCCTTCTTGTATTTCGGTCCAATCCCGGTTCCGAATACTCCTTTAACTGCCCAATCGGCGCAAGTTTCCTCGCCTCGTTTTGCTCGAAGAACCTAGGGGGGTGGGAGCGATTTGCATCTTCAAGTGCGGCACGATGTCGACTGACTTTGACAGCGACTTCCCGTTCGAGTTGTGTATCGTTGCAAAGAAACACGGTTCCGAAACCGCCGGAGCCGATTTCGCGATGGACTTGATATCGACCAAACGCGGGGGGATGGCCGAGCTCGAGAGTCTGTTCACTATCGCCGCCAGGAGTAGACACGTCTGCGTTCTTGCCGGTTCGTTGAATACAAAAATAAATGTGACGTCACTCAAATGAAAAATGTTATCTTAAAATTAAGGCTCTAAGCGAATTTTCCCTAACTCCTGACCTATCTAGATCAGTAAACCAATTCAAAAAAGAAAAAAATTAATAAGAAAACAGAGCCGTTTTTGAGAAAAAATAAATAGATATGTACACAATTTAAAATATATGGGTAAATACAAAAGGAATCAAACATAAGCAAACCTGAATTTTCTGAAGAAGTAGTTTTCAAGTCTTTGTATTGCTCGGTGGGCTACCGCTCGGCGATGGTCGCGGACGAGCTGCGCCGCCAGGGCTACGAGAACGTCAAGAACCTCCGTGGCTCGATCTTCGCCTGGGCGAACGCCGGGCTGCCGCTCGTGCACGACGACGGTCCGGCGGGTCGCGTGCATCCGTACGACGCCGAGTGGGGTCGCTACTTGAAGCCGGGCTTGCGCGCGCCCCTGTCGGACCGCCGGTAGCTACGGCTTCGGGGCTGCCGGATTCCTCGGGTTTTGCCAATTGATACACCTCATGAATGAGTTCTTGCCCTGGCTTGTCAGCAGGATGGGCTTTCCCTGCAAAGATAAATTGGACAGGTTGCCAAGGGTTCTGCAAAAGGGCTTTGAGGCGATCAGGATAATAAAAAAGAAGGTTAGCCCGTTTATAGGTCGCAAATCGTCGTCCAAAACCAATGGTGAGGGCGTAGGGATTGAGTAGCGCGCCTCCCGCAAGGACTTGTTGCGCTTCTAATCGGCCATGAGTCCATCCATGTTGGATTGCGCCTTATGAAAATGCCAGAATACAGTTCGGGCGCCAGCAGGAGGGTGATGGAACTCGCCGCCCTCTCCGGCCTGTCTTATGGCGTCAGCATTCCGTCCCGCACCAAGGGCACTTTGTCGGTGCTGACCTTCGCGCATAACGTGGATATCAGCCCGGAGCGGGTGGCAGTGATCAAACTCTATGGCTCGCTGCTGGCCGCCAAGCTTACCGAGGCGAGCGAGCGTATGCAGGCCCCCTCCGGTGCGGAAGAAGGTGAGGTGATAGTTGTAACCATTTCTAGGAAAGGTGCACAAATAAAGCCAGTTTATTGGATTCAGGGGCAACTTACGGATAAACGGCTGTTTCTCTCCTCAAAAGGTCAAAAGGTGCGACGTTTATCCTTGAACCTTGTGTGTTTTCTTGAACTTCGCTGCCATGTTTGTTTACAACTATATACGATCACTGGTCTTCTACAACATGCTTCTTCAAACGTATTCTGCCTCTTTCTTGAAATCTTATGGTTGTAGACCTCGATAACTTTGCTTCATGCGCGTGACTGAAATGCTGGATCATTACTGGCGCGTCGTAGAACTGCCGGTTGCCTAAGGTGTAAACATGATATTGACCGCGCCCCCACAAACTTCAACGCTTGATATTCTCATCATTGATGATGATGAAGTAGACAGGCGCACCGTTATCCGCGCGCTCAAGCAAGTCGCGGTCAGCGTCAAGATCGTTGAAGCCAGCAACGCCCTCGATGGCTTGCTGAAAGCCAAAGAAACCCTGTTCGATGTCATTTTGCTGTATTCAACAGAGGCAAATGCCATCTCTGCCGAAGGCTTGTAATTCATGGTTAACCAGATACCGGTAACAATCTGAATAACCAGTACTAAAAGCGCCAGGCCCCCAAAAAAATACCAGAAATTGAAATTTTTCGGCGCGTAATATTTGGCCAGGTGTTCGTTCCAGGTTTTCAGCAGTGGATATCGTGCATCAACCCAGTCGCGTAAGCCGTAAATAGATTTAACAATGGCGTTCATCAGCTTACCTCCGAATCCTGGCCAGCCGCAATAGAAACCCCTGTCGGTAAAGTTCCACTAAATGCGGTATTACCTAACACTGTATCATTCGCCGAATTATCTATTGTAAAAGTCAGCCTGGAAGAGACTCCCGGTGCAACGGTTGTCGGAGAGAATGCTGCGCCAAAAGAAGGATCGCCAGCAAATGATTTAGAACAAAAAACTAAACTGGCAAAAACGACGCAATATCGAAGCATTTTGGTCATACCCAAAAAATCCATGTTAGTGGTGATAAAATATGAATTGTTGTGCGCCATCTTGGCGTGGGCAGCGGGAACCACGAGCGTGGCGTTGGCCTGCCCGATGTTGTTGGTCGTCGACGGCACCGCGATGATGCTGTTGCTGTAGAGCACGCAGCCGGGCGCCCCGAACTGGTCGAGCGTGAGCGGCAGCGGTACGCCGCCCAGGTCGGTGTTGTTGTCGCCGACCAGCAGCGCGGCGGAGACGTTGGCGCCGGCGCCGGTGAGGCTCAGGGTGAAGTGCTCGTCGACGCGCGGCTGGCGGTTAGCAAAATGGAATAATCAGAATTAATTAATTAATTTACTATAAAATTTATATAGCGCCATATCCACTACCTGTTCTATGGCGCTTTACAATTCTAAAAGTGAATATTTTATATACATTTATATAAAATATAAATTGAAAATTAAAAGAAGAAAACCCATCAAAATGTTAATATCGTATAACTGGCAGCTGGAGCTGTGGGCAACATGTTTATCTAACGAAGTACTACCAAGTTTTTCTTTTATGCAGTGTCAAAACAACTTCTCAACCTCAGGAATGCCTCCTCCTCAACCTTCGCTCATTACGTCAAAATTTTATAGTGATTTAATAATGCTCATTGTTCCAGTTCAACCGCACTTGTGTTTGAGTAATCGTTCTTAAAGTATTGGGACAAAAAGCCAATCTTAAACAAATGGAATGGGGTGGGTTGAGGATGGGGCAGCCCCAAGATATACAAAATAGTTTCTGTTCCTTTTAAGTTTTGATGTCGTTCTTTAGTTTCCTATGAGAAAACTTGTTTTTTTGGGTCGCGTGATAGGCGACCTCGTCGTCATATTCCATCTGGTTCGAAATCTCGGCCACGCCCGCGCCAGTGACGGACCCCATATTATGATACCACCAGTCGATGCGTTCCCCGGGCTTGCGATAATCCGGCGTCCAGCCGAAATCAGCGGGGTAGATATCGGTGGTCAGACGTTCCTCAAACCCGTGCATCTGGTCGGGGCCGACAAAATGCATCTTACCCGACAAACACGTCTGATAGCCCGCGCGGCGCAGATGATGCGCATCTGGACTGTACCCTATACTATAAAGTGTGCCTGTCGTCGATTGTGACATGGTCCGGGTCAACATCCCTGTTTGCAGATCCACAATGTTCACTGTGCCATCATCAGTGCCAAAGATTATGTGTTTTCCGTTTGGACTAAATCTCGCACTTACCGATTCTTCTCCATTGGATATACGAGATTGTGTTCTTGCTAATACAATTGAGTCGGCTAGAACGAAGTTGTCTCTTTTCGATTTGCTGGTAACTTGTAACCAGTATTCGATCGAGAGACTGACCAAACCGTAGTCGGCCCTTAGGTCGCGCGCCATGTTGGCGAGCGACGGCAGGAACATATTGAGGGACAGCGTCGACAGTCCCGTGAACAGGACCAGAGTCGTCAGCCTCGGCGGCGACTTGGCGGCATAAAGCATGAGCTCTTTCCAAAGGGTCTGTTCAGGAGTTGGTGTTGTCTTTGGCGGTTGCGGATTTCCGCCAGGGCCCATTGGGAATATGCTTTGGCATGTCCTGCGTCCTCGCTCCTGTCGTTACCAGCCACATGGTGCTAACACCGGGGCCGCCGGTGGAAGTATAAGTTGCAGCCCAGGCCAATACTAAAAACCCGGACCCTAACAATAATAACCCCCAGGCAAATTTTGTGGGAATCGAGGGTTCGCGATTGCCTAATTTTACCCAAAGCGCGCCCACAATCGGGGCAAAAATCACAATAAACAGCGCGTTTACTGATTGCAACCAGCTGGCTGGCATTAGCCATCCTACAATAACGCGATCTGTCAAACGTTCCGACCGTCGGTACGATCGACGCGAATGGTAACTACGTCGCGCCGGCCCGTGTTCCGCAGAACCGGGTCGTCACGGTCGAGGCGATCTCCACCGAGGACGCGAGCGTGGTCGGTACGGCGATACTGACCATCGAACCTCCACCGACCCGACCCGGTGAGGGACGGATTCACCACGACGTAGGCGGCCTCGTCGTCTCGGAGAACCAGCGCGCGACGATCGATGTTCCGGCGGGCGCTCTCGCGAGCGACGAGACCATCACCTTTGACCAATGGTCTGCGTAGCGCAGATACCAATCTCCACATTCAGCCGGGAGTACAATGCGTGGCTAGAGTTAGATTATCTAACACTTCCTGTATTTTTTTTCTCCGAATTTCTCCAGATACCCTTTTGGAGCTGGATTGATTCTCGCTGAGCTTACTGAGTCACACTACTGAGCCCCATTTCAAACCAAATAACCAGCGACACTAGGACTCGAACCCCAGCCCTTAACTCAGCCCTGACAAGTAGAAGAGAAAAATAAGACAGCCCAGTGCAGAGAGCCTGTTCTGATACCTCAATAAAGGCATCAATTCTTGCTCGCCAGCAAGAGTTGAGTGAGAATAAACTTTTGGAAAAATAGGCTTCAAGGAATCCATGCTTCCATTACCATAAATCTCTCCTGCCACAATGTAAATCTGAGCATCTTGGCCATAGCCAAGGGCTTGAGGAAGAGAGCAGTTTCATAAGGAGTGAGAGGGCATCCGCCTTGTAAACGTTTTTCATTACCATCAACGTCTTTTTCTTTGGCCCGCTGGAGCGCGACCCACGGCTGGTCGCGCATGCTCGACTCTTCGAGCACCTTGATCGCGTGATTGAAGCGACCCGCGTTGGCGAGCATCTCCGCGCGGGTCGAGAGCAGGAGCGCCTCCTCGGTGGGCGCGACCTCGGGCAGCGAGCGCAGCGCGGCCTCGGTCTTCTCCAGCTGGCGAAGCCCGGCCATCAGGTCGTCGTGGGCGTAGGCCACGCCGAGCTCGCGGTTGGCCTGGGCTTGCCACAAGGGCGCGCTTAGCACTGTCTGAAATACGCAGCATGACAGCCGGGTGTAATAACTGGGCAAGTACCAGCTTTTGCATGCCTAAAATCATGCCATGTGGTTTAGGGTCTTCGTTCTTACCGTAATGATTAAAACCACGACGTTGCTGTAGCAGGTAGTTATAAAGTGGCTGCATACTAGCAAGCACATTTGGCGAGAATACTTTGTCGGCTAACACTTGCATTGCATGTTGTTGGCGCTCAAGTGGCACTGGTGTAAGTGGCGTGCCATTTTTATTCTTTGACAATAGTGTCAATATTGTTTGCTCTGTTGATAATATCATTTGCTAGTATAGGATATCAAAAGAATATAACTCATAACATACAAAGCATAAATACCTCTCTATCAACTATAAAATACTACTACCGTGATGTAACTATAAGAGACTTTGCAGAGTTAGAGGGGATTTTACATGAGGTCTTTAAAGATTATGCAAAAGAGGTAGAGTATCATAAATCTCTTTACCATAACCAGTCTATTAGTATAATTACGGTCCATGGGTAATTTTAAATGCAGCGTTTCTTAGAATATGTACTTTATAACAGTGCTGGGAAGCTGTCCTATTTCAAAAGACAAAGTTCAATGGCCAACTGATAAAAATTAATGCTAAAAATAACAAATTCTAACACAATTAATGCTGGAATACCAATTGAAAATTATTTAATTTTGCTATAAATATAGAAACTGTACTTTTTTAAGGTTGATTTTTCGTATTTATTATTCTATTTTGATTTTTTTGATTTTTATGTATCGCATGGAGCGTAGGGCCAGCACGATCCGCACCGCGGAAGATTTCCTACCTGCGGACCTTCCGGGGCAGGAAGAGACGAGATCCGCGCCTGACCCTGACGAGGAGCCCGCGGCAGCAGAGGATCCCGAGGCGCTCGGACCCATCGAACGCGCGCGCCAGGAAGAGCAGCAGAGCCAGTCGTCAGAACCCAGCGAAGCCGAGCAGCTCTATGAGGCCTCGAAGCGCGCCCCGCTCATGGCGCATGCGGGTTCAGGGACCTCAGCTATTGGGTCTTCTTTCCAAGTTGTCAGAGGATCCTTACTTGCAACCTCTTTATCAAAAACAGTTCTTTCAATTGTTGCCATTTTTGACTTACAGAAAAAGACAGAGTCTTTCCCACACCAAAGATACCAAAGAAGCATACTTTCTCTTAATGTTACTTCTTCACCATTTGCGTGCTTAGCTCCAATTCTCTTCATGTCTCTTTGAACAAAGCCTAAGAGCTTCTTACCTTTTAGTCCTTTAAACTCTGCAAAGTCACAGTCTTTCTGTTCCTTCAGTTAGCTGCACTTCTGACAAAGTAGCCAAATACTGACGTTCTATGTGACTGAAAACAAGAGCACCCAAAAAGAGTGATTTTCACTCTTCCACTTCCCCTTTGAAATAAAAAAGAACGCATTTCATACCAAAAGCGTGCAAGTTGGCAACCCTGCCTTCCATCCTATCTGCTTTAGCCAACCATCAATTTTTCGCAGAAGGGAGACTTGTTGCATTTTGTGGTAACGAACTGTAAGTAAGGAGCGACCCGGGTCATGATGCCAAGTTATGTGAACATTGGTGCGTATGTGGATTCAGGCACCATGGTCGATACCTGGGCCACGGTCGGATCCTGTGCCCAGATAGGCAAGAATGTTCATCTATCCGGCGGTGTCGGTATCGGCGGTGTGCTCGAGCCATTGCAGGCCAACCCGACGATCATTGAAGACAATTGTTTCATTGGTGCCCGCTCGGAAGTCGTGGAAGGTTGCATCGTTGGAGAAGGCTCTGTGATCTCGATGGGTGTCTACATCCCCCTCCCCCCTCCTCCCCTAAATTTTAGTAAATTGACACCGCAAACCTAGTATAGCATAGAACTAGCCTACATAATGTTAGTTAGCAGACAATTTTGAAATTTATCACGGAGTGCTCTACTACGGAGATTATGATAATGCCCTTCCATGCTTTCCAGCCTTCCTATTTTAACAATGGCACCCGAAGGGCCATTGCTGGAACCATATGGTATTTTATAATTTCATTAAGTCAAATTTATAAAAAAAAAAACACCTGTAAATTATAAATAAAAAAATAAAAAAAATTGTGTTTATTATTATAAATTTCGAAAATTTCTTATTTAATTAATTTTTATTTTTTTTGTGCTTAATTTATATAATTTATTCTTATTTTATTTTGTTTTTTTTTAAATTATTATAATTATTTTATTTAATTTTAAATTAATAAAATGTGTGTAATTATTGTAATACATTTACTTTTATCATTGATATTAGTATTGTTGAAATTAATGTAATGTAATTGATTTATTGGCTATATGTTACGAAGGAGAGTGCCGCTCCGATCGAGAAGATCGATCCCGCCGAGGCGGGCAACGGTGCGGCCGCGCTGGCCTCGCCGCTGGCGGAAGGGGTCGAGGCCGGGTCGTCCCACGACGCCGCGGTCGCGATCGGCGATCGCTACATCCGCGACGGCTGGGGCATGAAGGCCGCGGAGGCCTATCGCCAGGCGTGGCGCATGGACCCGCGGGACGAGACGCTCATCAAGCTCGCCGTGGCGCTGCTCGAGGGCGGCGACTACCCGCTGGTGAGTACGAGTTACGCGCCAGCTTCGGAGGCGGTTCCGGCTTAGCGCGGAAGGCTCCGTACGTGATCCGACACGCCGGTGGCGAGACTCGCTTGTTCATCGACCAGACCGTGAAGCCTGCGATCGGTGGGCTGTTTCACCCGATTGGAAGATTCACCTTCGGCCCGGCGAAAGCCGACGTGAAGGGAGCCGGTGACAAGCCGGTCGCGATCGTCGCCGAAGTGAGTCTCACAGAAAAGAACGCGGGTGGTCACGTCATCGTGGATGCTGACCTGATAGTGGATGCTGACCTGATAGATTGGGAATACAAGAATAATATGCTACAGAAGTAAATATGACCGTAAAGGGTTAGCAAAACTAATTTCGACCTGCTATAGCCACTCAACGTTATTTTTATTTATGTATTTTTGTATCATTTTTACTTATATTTTGTTTCTTTTTTATTTGTTTTCTTTTCAATTTGATACTACATTGTATTATAGCTCTTCAGGCAGAACATTTTTAGTATTTGGATTTTAACTTCTTGACCCAAAAGTCAACCCTCCCACTGCACTCAGTCCTGGTATTATGAAATCTAATGGCGTGCTGGTGATCACATGTCTTGAACATTTTAGGCGTTCGACCCACAAAACGTAGCCTTTTCAATATCTATGAAGACCTTTTAATTTTTGAATATCATGTAATAGTGGAAATACTAGAGGGCTGTATCACTCTATCGGTAAAGCGTACCAGATTTTATTGACGAAAGTATTTTTTCCAATTGTTTGTTTCTTATCTTAATCATAGGCCGCCGAGCAGACCGCGCTCGGTGGGAAGCCACCCGCCATGCAGAGCATGATCGCGCAGTCCATGTCATAGGCCTTCGCCGGTTTGGCGGGCATGAGTGAGATCATCGCGGCAAGCATGGCACCCAGGACGGACAAGCGCATCGGAGGCCTCCTTTTGGCTCGGGAAAGCAGGCGCAGACGGAGCCATCGGCGGCTTTTCCACACTTTATATCTTCTACGTTTTATATATATTGACTCTAAATGGTCTTCTCGTGTCCTCAATCTAGGATTGCACCCCATGCTAAACAGTTGTCTATCCTAATTCTCCACTCTGCAGAGCTTTGCAATATGGCACCTGAGGAATCAATACATGCAGACTGAAAATTATGGACTCCTATTGTCTATGATCTGTTCGCACCAGTATTTTGGCAAAACTACCCAACTCTACTGTTTCGGTGTTACTTTGATCATGTGATTGTTGTTATTCAATTCAGACAATCGTTTACAAATTCTAAATGACATCATTTAATTTTAGATGTTCTGTTTGATAGACGTTTATTATTCTCTAAATAGTGGTAAGTCTAGAAAGAAAGTAAAAGTTAAGTTTTAAACAAGAGTACCACATAATTTCTTTAGAGACGTATATACTTTTCTTGATAATGGTAAGCTCAGAAATATAGGCACGCAAATTGTAAAATTTAAACAAAAGTTTTTCATGTTCTGTTTAACACACATTTCTTATTCTTTGAATAATGGTAGGTCGAAAAAACCAGTAAAAGATAAAGTTCCAAACAGGAGGAAAACGAGCTTGTAACTACCACAAAATAACGACGGATCAAAATCAAGTTTTCAGAGAAAAAAAGATTTTTGTTATTCATGCGTCTCAAAAAGGGGAAATTGCTTTTGAATATGAGTAGCAGCGATATGTCCGATTTCTTTTTTTCTTTTTTTTTAGTAAGACTAGAAGACTTCAATAGGGTAATAAAAATGTTTGATGGCGGGTTTAAAACCTAGGCTACTCATAATATCTACAAGCATTTTATAAGTTTGTCTTGACTGTTTCAATACCAAACTCGATAACCTGATAGACAGTTGCCACAAAAGATACAGCTGCAACGCCTAACAGGGTACGTGCAATATCGCGATTTTTTTTTACCGTCTCTAATAGCGGGTAACTGAAGTGAGGCTTTATTCGGCTATCCAGAAGATAACGTGTTAACCAGCTCTGTGCAGCATACGCTGGCTGATGCATGTCATGTTTTGCCAGCAATGAGGATACTTGTAAGGAGTTGATAGACTCACACTCGGATTGACAAGCCGGGAAACTTTCAAGATCATGGAAGGTCGGTTGCTGAGAGTAATTAGCAACCCGGCGATGATGTTGACCTGGGTATTCGGGCTATGGCTTGCCTGGGAGGGGTTTCGGTTCAGCGGTACCTGGCTTCACATCAAATTTGCCTGCGTTTTGGCGCTGTCGGCCGTTCATGGCCATTTTTCCAAACATGTTCGCCTGTTTGCGGAGGACAAGCATGAAAAATCGGCCCGCTATTGGCGATTGATGAATGAGGTTCCGACGGTTTTCATTAAATTGAAAAAGTTCTCTGGCAATGCTGACTAAATCAAAGGAAAAAAAGAAAGGTATTTCGCACATTCACCGGTGAATGTCGACATTCACCAATTGGCGTACATTCACAGTAACACCTCCATGAAATTTCTACTTCGTTTAAATCCTTTTTTGTGCTTTCTTCCGTCACCTTTTAAGGACCTCTTGGTTTTTGTTCGACCCCAGCTAAATTGCGAAAAACCAAGATTTTTTGCATTGGGTTAGACTTTGGTATTTTGGTAAACCACAGGAGGCCCAATCCTGTATTATGGTCGCCTAGTATAACACAGACAATTTACGCTGCCACTGTTTCCTAACTGCAACATAAAGATAGCTGTGCTTGTTCTTTTGGATTGAAGAAGCATTTGACACCTCAAACGCAGCCAACCATAACGGATTGCTTTCTGTGTTTATTTTAGTTACTGCACTCAGAGCATGGAAAATAATGTACCGTTGATTTGGCCTATATTATGATCAAAATGGTATTTTTACTCACTGTGGACCTTCCTTGGGCTGCCGGGCATTGCCTATTCCAGCGGCATGTCCATCATGTGGTACGCCATTTGCTATCCCATCGGCGTATATATCGGCGTCTTCATCTGTTTGCGGGTCGTATCCGAATCGGGCAACGAGTTCGGCAGCCGATCGATACCCGAGTACCTCGGCGATCGTTTCAAGTCCGAGCGGATCCGCATCGTCGCCGCGCTCATGTCCCTGATTCTGTTCTTCTACCTGGCGGGGCAACTGGTTGCGGGTCTCGTGATAGTATTGCAATGGTGCCATGTATTACATGAAAGGTGTTGTATATAGACAAAAATAATCATTTCCATAAAATATACCTAGAGGACGATTCGAAAGAGATACCAAATTAATGGCCTTTTAAGCTTCTTCCAAGTGAATACACGTATAGTGTTATAAATGTTTAGGAGCAAAATTTAAATATCACGAAGGGATCATCAGGATTTTAAAAATGCCTAGGTGGGGCATGGCCCAAATCGGTTGTGATTCACTGGTCAAGACTCGTTGCTGATGTAGTCAGGTTGCTCAATGCCCGCTTTTAGGTCTGCACTGGCAACCGGGGATGAAACCGCAGAGTGAATGGGTATATGGCCCGCCCATACATCGCTGTCTAAGTCCCCCTCATCGTCGATCGGATCACCACCACGCACTTTGGCCGACATTTCCGTTAAGGGAATACGGACCACCCGAGTGGCCGCTAATTCCTGTGGCGTGGGTTCACGTACAGCCGCGGCATGACCGGGAATGAGCACATCAACAAAGGCCTGCAGATCATCTTTGCCGAGCACCGTACCCGTCGGGTTGTTGGGATAGCAGAGGTAGATAATGTCGGCCGGTTCACTGGGGAGAGCGGGCGTGAAGTCGTTTTCGGCGGTTACGGGCAGGTAGGTCACCCCGTCATAGCGATTCCCTTCGGACGCATTGCCCGTATTGCCCGCCATCACGTTGGTGTCGACGTAGACGGGATACACGGGATCGCAAACGGCGATGCGGTTTTCGCCGGTCGCGAAGATATCGAGAATATTCTTTTGGGTGTTTTCTCTCTTTTTCTCAAAATCTTCCAAATTTTTCTAAGCTATTAAATGTAACCAAAAATTTTTTTAGTTTAAAAACTAAGTAGCTCCTACAAAAAGGAAGAAGAAAAACAATGGAACGAGTAGTGTGGCTCCTCACTGGATAAAAAAAAAATATTAGAACTGACACTATAATTAAATACAACAAGGCCGATATTAATATGGATACATCTAACCCAAGGTCCGTTTTCTGTTTTCATTTCGATTGAATTGGCTTTGTAGAAATAGTAATTTTAAAATTTAAAAATTATTAGGTTAGAATTTCAGTAATTAATTATATAAATTTATCTTTATAATTTTAAAAATATATGATTATATAAATTATTCTATATAAAAATTATATATAGGTTAAATAAAATTAAAAATATTGATTCCTTAGGTAAAGCTTTGAAGTAAAAATAATTTGAGAATTTAAGTGAGATTTACTTTAATTTTAAGTATTAATAAAACAAAAATAACTTAAAAAATATTAATCTGATGCTATTGCAAAAAAGCAATGCAAAATAAAAGAGATATTATAATATAGTTACAAAATATCACCTTGCTGCTCAAGCAAAAAGTATACCTTATCGGCTAAGGTTAGTTTTACATAAGTCATGCGACCAAACTCTCAGAAAGTTTTTGTATCATACTACGTTTTGCATTCATGGCAAAAGTTTTCGTAAAATGGAAGGGAGACCGGGGACAATTTTAACACTGGGCAATTGTAACACTGGCACAGGGACCGCGCAGCGGTTCATGACCAAACCTTTTTCGTTCATGCCATCAGCACTTGCTATGTTATAAGCTGCCGTAATCACACTACCGTATTTTGAAACCCATGTAGGTGAATCCTTGCCTTCGAGCCCACTTCGGGCCATGCCTCTTGGAAATATCCAAATATCTTCTTGGATATTTTCAGACCAGTCCATGGTACGACCTGTAATCACTAAATCATCAGCGCCTGTATATAAAGCTCGCGTACAACCTACTGCATTGTTGTACCCAAAGTATATGTAATATGTGTTCCACAGTGAGTGTTGCCCGCTTAATTTGCATCTATTCCACTTAAATTAACTTAAAGTATGTATGTGTGAAGCAGTGAATAATTCAAAAATACGGCAATATACGTTTCGAGCTGGACTCGTCTTCAGATGTAGATCAATTACTCATTGACTTGTATATGGGAACTATAGAAACTTGAGATAGAGAAACGAAAATAATTTTAGCACTCTTTGGTCAAAGAAGCTAAGTATAAAATTAAGAAATTATACTATTGCAGTCCCACGACCTGGAGATGCTCCACTGCGCGAAGTGCGGTGGAGACATTCAACGGGAGGATCGGGAGTGCGGCTACTGCGGCTCCGAGCTCGCGTTGGCCGACAAGGGCGTTGGCGACGCCTGCCCGGAGTGCATGGCCAGGTTGGTCAAGGGCGCCCAGTTCTGCAGCACGTGCGGCACGGCGATCCGGCCGCAGACGATTCGCAAGGCCCCGACCAACACCGACTGCCCCCGCTGCCGCGCCCCCTTGAGCATCTGAGTACGGTCTGATCGCTGCTGTTGTGGCGGTGGTGGTTATTGCGTCTTTTAATGGACTTGGGGATGCGCTGAATGACTTGTTCAATGGGAACGAGAAAAGCATCATCGGCGCGATGAGCAACGCGAATAAATCCTGAGGGCTTTTGGCTCTATTTATCTTTTTCAAGCACGTCTTTGAGTGAGACTTTTGCGCTACCCGGTGCGAGAGGTTTTTGTTGGCTTTCGTGGGGTGCCCATGCAGAAAGCCAGATGAATTCCAGTGAATGTTCATTAATCATGTGTCAGTGACAAATCGATCTAATGGTCATTTCCGGTAGTGTTGACAGAATGGCCAACATGTTTCAGCTGTTTTCTTAGTAGCTAGAATAGGTTAACCGAGATATAATAATGTTTTCTACTTTACTTTTAAACTGTCTCGAGGTTAGTCAAGCATGTTATTTTTTAAATGTAATTCTGAAACTGTTGCTAGCTGAAAAATAATTTTACAAACTAGTCGATATGTCGATATTTCGATTGTCGATTGAGGGCTTTGAACCGACCCGGCGGCAAGGATAACCTCGCGCGCCGCCCGAACCACGTGGACATGCCCGTGCTGATGGTAGCGCAGACCCGTGACCCGATCGTTGTCAAAATCCAGGCCGATCACCCTTGCCTGCGTTTCCAAATTCAGATTGCGCCGCTGAAGCGCTGGCTTCAGAAAGGCTGTCGCGGCACTCTCGCGCCAGCGGCCGCGAAGGGTGAGTTGGTATTTGCAAAGCCCGAACGGTGACGCGGCGTTGTAGTGGTCAGTTCAACCAGGCGAGGAAGGCCATGAGGGAGCTCAAGGCCGTGGCCGACCGAATCGCGCCGCTGCGGGACGAGGACGGGAACGATTTGCCAATCAAGGCCGAGCTGGAGAAGCTACCGGAGGGGCTCGATCAGCTTCAGGCGGCGGCCGACGAGGCCCAGTCCATGATCAGCTCCGTGTCGGACAATCCGGAGGTACTGAGGCTGTACGAGCGACGGAGGAGGGAGATCGAGGAGATCCGTGCCAAGGCGGACGGGGCAGGCAGTATTCTAAGGAGCCAATAAAAAAGAGTCACTAAAAAGAGAGATTAAAAGCTAATAATCTGGATAAATTATAGTTTTCTAAAGGAAAAAAGGAGGTGGTAGAGTTCTACCTTGCACATCAAAGCAATACGAAGAGTAGCGTTGGAGGATGTCCTATTATATGTAGCCTTTGATAGTTGATTGCCTAACAACACTTTCCATTTTAAGTGTTTTCGGTTTATTTTAGCTCATTCCCGTTTCCGGCCCCCCAAAAAGCATACACGCCAGAGCAAGACAAACTGGTTGTGGCCATTCTCAAGTGTAGGGGAGTGGTGACTAAGAATGACATAACTGGTGAGCAGAACATCCATGTTTTTAATATATTATATGTTTTCATGAACATTTATGTGAAATATGACAAATATCAAAGCAAGATAAATATATTTGAGGATGAAACTATTCCAGCAATAGGTTGATGAATATAATTGTTTCATTACTGATGCAGATTTATAGTTACAGAGCCTCTGCAAAATAACTCTGCTTGCCGACGACCGTGATCTCCATCGCATCTTCGGGCGGCGTCGACTGGTCGATGAAGACCTTCGCCCCCCAGACGAACATGACCATCGCGAGGACGAGCGGGATCGCGCTCCAGGCGAGCTCGAGGCGGATGTCATCGGTGATCGGGACGCCGCGCGGCACCTTCGAGTTCTGCCGGAATCGGATGGCGAAGAAGATGACGAGGAAGAAGATCAGGACGGTGAAGAAGCTCGACACCGTGACCAGGAACAGGTAGAGTCTGCTATTTGATTCTCAAACTCCTTCCTTGCCTTCAAAAGCAGAGCTTCAAAATCAGTGTCCAACTTCAAGCCACGGGCCTCCAAGGCTTCAATATGGATCTTCAAAGTCCGCACCTCTACCATATCCATGCTGATTGTCTTCAAGAGGTCACTTTTCCTCTGGTTTTCTTTCCACCAACTCAGATTTGTCAGTCTCCTGAAGAACTAGAAGCTTCCAACAAATTCTTGAAGCTAGAGTTTGTGGGTTTTCTCAAGAGAGTCGCGTCGTCGTCAGGCTCGGTCCGCTCGAAGGCGACGAGATTTCTGACGAAGTGATCGAGAACTTGTTTTCGAGCCACCTCGCGTATCTGCAGTCGCTGTACCGCGAAATCAACGCAGCTCCAGACGACTCGAGCGAAAGCTAAGGCCTTATAGGAAGTATCGCACCGTCTCGAGCCCGTGCAACACGAGCCCCGCGGTGTCGGCCCTAGCGCTGGCCAAGAACCGTTAAGGCCGTTAGGAATTCTGCGATTCGTCGGGTCTTTAACAACCTCTTTATCTAAACAAACTGTTTAACTTTTTAGTGAAAGAAGGAGATGATGCTGCTATAGCAGATAAAAGGGATAAAATTGCTGCAGGGAAAGATGATGCAAAAAAGGACCCACCAAAAAAAGATGCCGAGAAGCCAAATAAAAAACAAGAAGCAGGAACAACCGCAGCACCAGCTACCACGAAGGCAGCAACGACTGCCAAGGTTACAACTGTCAAGGCAACAACTAAAGGTAGGAGGCAGTCATACATTTTCTCTATCACCAGCCACGTGATTGAAGAGGCTCTATTTCTTCTGAAGTTCTCGTTTGTATCGTCAACCTGGTAGCACTCAGCCAGGTTTCAGATTGACCGTAACTTATGCGCCAATCGATTTCGTCCTGTGTTGGTGTTTGAAACGAAAAAGAGAAAGGCTGAGGCAAACTTGATTGATGGACGGTGGTTGGCTCTTTTGGTCTGTCTGTCTGTCTGACATATTTGAGTCTCCCTTTGAATCCCGAACGTAGGCTCCAGGGTGCTTGGCAGTTATGGTAACTGACTAAGTGGCGATGCGGCCTTAACTGAGGTTATCCCATGAAAGACGGTATTCACCCAAATTACGTTGAGATCAAGGCTTCTTGTTCTTGCGGTAATGTTATCACTACTCGTTCAACTGTAGCTAAAGACTTACACTTAGATGTATGTTCAGAATGTCACCCATTCTACACTGGTAAGCAAAAAGCTGTTGAGACTGGTGGTCGTGTTGACAAATTCAACAAGCGCTTTGGTGTGCTTGATGAGCTTTGTACACTGTACGATCACTGGTTCGATGCAATCACAACACGGAACCAAAATTTCCCTTTTTTATTGTTTAAAACGGGGCTTGATAGTTGAAATCCCTGCTCTAGGACTCTCAGCTACTTCAAATTTGATATGTTTTTTTTTATCTGTTTTGAACTGTTTAAATCTTTTCAATAAAATTAAACAGGATTTTAAAAAAATTCAATAATAATTGGAAAGTCTGTATCGGTTGGATTCAATAAATCGAAAATTCGATCTGCGCCACGCTCGGCCAGACCCAGCGCGGGGCCCAGGGCAACGAGGGGCTCATCCTCAACGCCCAGCTCGCCGTCAGCGACCCCGAGCAATACCCCGAGCACGAAGGCAACGTCGCCACCGTCTACACCCACCCCCTCAGCCAGGGCGGCGCCTCCAACGGCCACTACAACGGCAACGCCCGCACCTACATGGACGTCGGAGAAGCGATGGGTCAGGCGATGGTGGAACTGCTTGAAGAAGAGTAAAAAGGCGCACAGATGAGATATTAACATCGACAGCCAAAATAGACTATGGATAGGTGCGGATGGTGGGCTTTTTGTCACCCAATTGGACAGTGAACAGCGTCCAGGTCCATTCCACAAAATTGATAAATCCGATGGTCTGCCTTCCAATTGGTCTTATGATGTCCTGGAAATTGCAAAAGACACCTTTTGGGTCGGAAACTACACTGGACTGGTTCGGATGATTCTTCCCGAAGGAAATTTTAAGAAACCCGAGATTGAGGTCTTTACTTCCGAAGGGAAAACAATCCAGCGCCGACGGATGGAGGGGAGCCATGAAGAATGGAAATCGTATAAAAACATATATGAGTTTTCACCGTTATAATCGAGATTTATTCGTTTCAGGAATGTTACCAGTATGACATCGCCTTTCATGTGAATTTTACATGCTCTCCAATTTTACCATCGCAAAGTTTGGATGCAGTTTGTTGCTTTATTCACTGCTCTGGCACTCCCGCTAGACCCAATATGTGTATGAAATGGGACACCTCTGAACAATTGGTGAATTTTCAACGGGGTTGGAGTTTCCTGGGGGATTTTTATGGGAGAATTTTCCGTGGGGATAATTCTTTGTTGGGGAATTTTTCGAGGGAGAAGCTTTCCATTGGAGGAGGAAGGGGGTTTCCTGGGGTAAACTTCAAGTTTTGGGATTTCCTATATGATTTTAAAAACAATCAGAAGTTAAATGTAAACAATCCTCTTTCGAATGTAAAAAGGCTAAGGAGAATTTTCTAGGCGGATCTGTCCCGAGAAAGTTTTCCTATTCTCTAATAGTAGTTCATAATCGTTTTGAGTTTAAATTTATTGCTTAACTTTATTTTTGCTTGTCTTAATTTTAATATGGCTCTTTACTTTTCTCTGAAGCCGTTCTTTTTAAGAAAAGTATTTTTTTTATTAATCAACAAAAAAAGCCAACTGTCTCAAAGAATTGACACAAAACACATCCAGGAAGACTCCATTGTGATCGAGCGGTATCAGGTTGAAATATCAAACAGATCTGAGGTCTTAGAGCATGAGGGTACCCCAAAATATTTCAGAAAAATAAGTTTTTTGCTATTCTAAATACATACCATCGTACAATGGATGCAACTGAAAATTTTTAAGCTACCGTTCATCGCCTCTGAAAGGGAAATGAAGTGCACCCTCGTCAATGCTGCCAAATTAGGTAAAACTTTGAACCAAGTAATTTTTCTAAACTCATGCTTGTCCAGTTATTGGCCTGTCCACTTCTTTGAATTTCAATGCAAATTTAGTTAAGGGATTGAATGATTAACACTTTTTATTTTTTAGCAGATCAAGTATTTCTCTATCGCTAGATAGAAACAGAATCTTTTGCATCGACGGAATAATTGTGGCCAATAGCTTTTAGTAATTCTTCAAACTTCTTATTTAACCGACTCAATTCATAGCGAAGCGTTTTTTTGCCTGAAGATTTATACAGTAATTCATTTAACAAGTTTACAACGCTATCATACTCCTTTTCGATTTTTATTATTTTTGCCAGGTTAGCGCGGCAGTCGTCGAAAATATACGATTTTTGGCATATTGCTTTACTACAGACGAAGGGACTTTTTCATATTTACATAAGATGACGGAAAAGGGTATTTTTCAAAAACGAGGGAGGTACAACCATTTCCTCCGATTTTTTAATGAGAATAACAAAAAGGGGGTCTTAAAAATCTAAGTGGGTAACTACATCCCTCCTTTAATTTGTGCCCCTAACCAATCTGTCAAATAATTTCCTGTCATAAGCTTTTATTTACTTCTTTCAGCTTCTTAATTATGTAAATATTGCACAAAGGAGTTTTGGACCCCAAAAGCCAACGGATTTAATACCATAACTATAGTAGTTTTCATCATGGGAATACAAAGGCTGCAGGCCTAACTCATTCGAAGATCGTACCCATTTCATTTCGGGACAAGATATTGCTTCATAAAAGTTAAGGATTCAAATTATGTATGGTTTGAAAGAGCTTGGAGTTGCCTTATCAATCTGGCCTCGGCTTCACTGATATACTTCGTGAGGCTTCTTGCTGAGATCACATCAATACAAAGCAGCACAGAAGCCTTGACTGAGAAAACGTCAGATAACAGCTACTTTTTGTAGCAAATTTTTTGCCTAATGCAAACTTTTAAGTTGCTTTATATTAGTTTGAATTAGTATGAACTATTGTTAGTACTAACATTAAATAAATTATACAATATAATTATGATCATGCTTAGATCAGATTAAAACGTTTGTTACAATGGTTGCTCCAGCTCAGATGAACATATACTTTTACTTTTCCAGGTTACAAACTTGGATATCTTAAAAACTTAGGACTTCTCCTGGTAAGCATGCGGAGAAGGCCATCAGCTTCTAGCAATCCGTGCTGACTAGACGGTCGCTATAACTTTTGGCCGATCCTCCGCTTGTTAAGTTCGTCGAAAGTGCCTAGAAAAGTCATAGGTAACTCCTCGAGCCCTGCGGTGGTAGCCATCGGCGTGAGACGGCCTAGCTGAGGTAACCCTTATGCAAACCGACGTAGACGGCGCTCGACCGGTCGTGCACACCGAGTTTTCGATACAGCGACTTGATGTAGTCGGGGTTGATCATTCAGTAAGTACATCAACAGCAGGGTCTGAGTCAGTGTAGGAAATTCAAATTATAGAGTGTATTTTCTTTGACACGCTTTTCTTGATTGGACGTGTCAATTGACACACTTCTATATTTTTTGCATCTCATTTGACGCATTTTAGAAATCATTGACACACTCTTTTTAAGCTACCAAATGAAGAAATATATTTTATTTCTACTTATACGTAATTGTGTTTCTTGTTTTTCTTTTTCCTTCGTTTTTTTTATGGGTATGAGAAAGAATTATCCCTGTGTTTAAAGGAGGAACCAGTCCTACCATTCAAGATTGATAAAACAGTCCTACGCAATAATCGAATAATGGGCCTAAATAAGTGCTTTGGTCGCTGAGTGGTGCTGCTGTTGATGTTATCTCCATTAATGCAATGAAGTGCCAACTAGGCCTACCTATGCTAGGTAGGTTAGGTCTAAGTCTTGACCATGTTTGAGAGCAGGGCAGATTTCTCCTAACCTGGGAACAAAATTTATTCATTTTCTAATTATTTTAATGTTTATCTATCCCAGTACTCGTGAGAAATTCCTATGGGAATCGACTGTCGTTTGTAATGACTTTAAATCCAATTTCCTATTGTAATAACTGACCATGATATTGTATAATATAGTTCTTCAATGCCATACAATATACAGAGGAGGTAAATAGTTTGTGCCAGTCAGTTATTCACACCTCACGAAACTAATGATGGCCTGAGTCACCGCGAACCATTGCTTGAGGGACTGAGTCCCCACTGAATAAGCTTTCCGCCGTGGCGCCAGACGGCGCGCGGCATCGCAACCTCCTCGCCTGGCTCTCCATCGGTGTCGCGGCCGGCGGGGTCGCGATCCTGGATCGTGACTATACCCAGCTGGAGCATCAGCGCGTCTGGGGCGTGGCCGCGATGGATGGCGAGACGCGCCCACTCCGAGGTGGCAATGGCGTGCAATTGGCCGACGGTTCGCTGGTTCTGGAACGCCATTTCGACGGTCATTTCTACATCGACAGCGAAATCAATGGCGCGCCTGTCCTAACAGTACACCGGTGAGTTTGTCGTTCCGCTGATGAGTGCTTGTTCCATTGTGAACAGACGACGGTAATGACGGCATAGAAAGCGGCATGGGAACTTGTCTGTGCGGCAGTGCTCGTCTTGCAGCAGTAGCAGCACTATTACAAATACCCTGAGATAACAAATCATCGCCATATTGTGTTGGCATTGCGCTGTAAGGCGCCTTCGAATTCAGGGGTTCAACGAGTTGTTCCTGAAGTGTGACGTCGCGATTTAGTGTACGAGATTTTAATGAAAACAAAGGATTTCCGAGGGATTTCTGTGAAAACAATAGGTTTTCTAGCCAAGGTGTACGAGTTTTAAAGGAGTGAATCGCCACTCGCATTTAATAGTGAATCCTGTTTGGCTTACTGCGTTAAAATGACTTATGAAGACAAAAATGCTAGCGTTAAATGCTATAGTTTGCCTGCAGCTTGTATCGTAATGGCTTTGTGACCCAACTGTAGTGACGGATAGTATAACCTATAGAGATAATTCATCGCCAGGGATTTCCCTCATCAACTGAACTCCCGCCTCTTTCAAGGATACTAAAATGATGTCCATGCACATGCATGGCGTGTGCGAAAGCGGTTTTGTTTACCGTTTCCAAAACGATTGTTTCGCCTTGGGCAACGTTGAAGAAGGGTTCATCCGCGAGATTGGCAATTCCGTTGAATGCCCATACTTGACCGGTTTTGCTGAAATCAGCTCCCTGAAGCTTCTTTCCCTTGTAGACGGTGTTGCCCATGATTCCCATTGCTCTCCTCGGGAGCGCTGAGAAGATGCAAGGTCGACTTTAGACAGTCGGGCATGTACATCATGGGAAGCTTCTCTTTCGGAGGCAGATAGCATGAGTAGGAGTTCGACTCAAGCGCCTTGTAGAAAATGTCCACCGCGTAGTCGGTCGTCCCTCCGCCAGGAAGCGTCTCGGCTGTGAGAGAGAGAGAGGAGGACAGGGTCGGACGAATAGGCACATGTGTGTACGACCCTAATCGCAGAGGAAGCAGGCGGAAAAGACACGGTGCTTCGTGCAGCAGGCGCACACCGATGGATGCGATGATCGCGGTGGGTTCGGCTGGCTTGGCGATGACACCATTGCCGGCCGCCAGGGCAGCGCTGATTTGTCCGGTGAATATGGCCAGCGGGAAATTCCAGGGCGAGATACAGGCCACGATACCGCGGGCAGGGCGGTCGAGTTCGACAGCCCGCGCCGCATAGTATCGCAGGAAGTCGACGGCCTCGCGCAGCTCGGCGATGGCATCCAGGGACGTCTTGCCCGCTTCGTGCTCGAGAACGTCGCGCGCTGGGAGAAGCCGCCGGTCGCCGGCGTGACGGCGAAGATGGATCGGACCGGGCTGAAGAGCGCCTTTTCGAGGCGGCGTGACGCCGCGGACGCGCTCGCCCGGCTGATCGACCGGCTCGCCGTGCGGAGCTGGCTCTTCCTCTCGTACTCGAGCGAGGGGATCCTCGAGCGCGAGACGATCGAGGGGATCCTGGAGACGAAGGGCGAGTTGCGCGTGATCGAGCACGACTACCGCGTCTTCTCTAAAAATGTTCCTCGATAGTTAACTCGTTTACTAGGTACCTCGTTTGTTGCTATTGGTGCTGTGAGAGCAGACATGTTAATCTTGAAAGCTCAAATTTGCCTCTTCGTGCAAACCAGAGCTTTAGGCTTTTGGCCTAAGCAAATTGTTAAGGCACATCGGATAAATTAACGATATCCTTGATAAAAGTTGAACAATATTAGATATTGTATTATTGTGTTTTCCAGAAGTCACCCCCAGGTCACCCATTGGGCAGTTTCTTGTAACTATGTTTGACAACTATGTAAAGATATCTCCTAGCTATTCTGATGTGACAAACTATTTTTAACCTCAGTTTGATATCCTTGATCTCTTTCAGAAGTAACAGCCTATCCGCACAGCGTGAATGTTTTAGATGGGATTGAACATGACATAAGAACTCCTGATAAACCGGTAGATGGTATTAATGACACGTATGATGCTTGTCACATGTGGATGGCACCAGTATTCCCAGGAATTGTAAGTAAAAAGTCAAAAGAAGCTGTAGACAGCCCCTCATAAGAAATCCTTTGGCAAGTTTCTACCTAATTCCCGAAATTTATTAGGCTGGATCAGCTGATTTAAATTGTTTTCTGTACTTGATGTGATAACTACGATTTAGATATGTCCCCAAATGCGTTATTTCCCCTTTGTATGCAATAAGTTGTCAAACTAGGTGGATTAAGACAAAGGTTGCCAATTATCACATTCACATTATTCTAGTAGAAGTGGCGCTCTTTCTTTTGTTCTTGAGATATTTAATCTCTTTTCAAAAATATTACTCTTTCAATTTATTCAAACTGTTTAGCCAACATTGAATTTTTCTTCACAACCTTGTCATTGGAATATTGTTTAAGAAAAAACTTCAGGTGTGTTGTTACTGTGATGAACTTCAAGAGGCCTAACATTAGACAGGGATTTATGAGAACATTGATTATAAGTTAATATGACTATATCTAAATCCTGAATAAAAGCCCTAGCATTGTTCAATGCAAAGTATTTCGAAATTAAAAGTCGAGTGGATCTGTTGTTCCTTATTAGGAATATTTGAAAAGCCTATTGTTGATGATTCTACATCCATTTATGAATATACAGAAATCAGAGGAAACAGTGTGAATATATCTGAAAAATTAAATCATAATTTCATTTTAAAAGATGTGGAAACTTAGATTCTTCCAAATGATACTTTTATGTAATAGTGAAAATACCAAGACTGGATGGAACAAATATGCTAAATAATGATGAAGCTATTTTAACAAATAATAGATTTAATTTTTTCAGGAATGCGATGGGATTGATATTGACGGTGGCTCCAACTGTATGGGTTACCGTTGTCCGAAATGTCTTGACCGATCCATGGAAGCGATTTTGGTTGACTCATAGTATGCTCTTGATCGGCTTAGTGTTAATCATTGGCACCGCCCCGACGCTTGAAGGGTTTTGGGTACGGGTTGGCTTCGGTGTGATCGTGGCGATCAAGGCTTGTGTACTCTTGGGTTCAACTGACACATTTCGTGATCGACTGACCACTTTGGCGACGACCCAGTCTCTTCTCTCTTTCTCCATTTACAGACAGCACCACCGTCCGTTCGACTTGAATCTTTCACACAGGGAGGTTTAGGTCCAACCGAAGTTGATCCAGCATTCTCTTCTCCACCCGAAAAGACAAAGAACTTATCGTATGCACGGAAATGTTTGAATACATGTACCAACATTTGTTGTTGGAGTCCAGCAGCAGCATCAGCTACAAACAATAACAACAATCCTAATAACATTGATCCAGAGGGGGTACATTACTATGAAGATAATGATTCGAGGTATTCGACCAAAGGAATTGCAAGATATTTCGGCAAGGATACGTGTGTTTCCTACGTTTACATAAAGGCAGACACGCTGTCGCGTGTTGAAGCCGCCGAGTGTCGAACAGAATGTTTTGAACAGAAATTGTCTCCAAGAGTTAAGTTCTATAGTCATAGTTTGAGAGGGAGCTACCACGCCACACATTGGGCGTTCGAGGTAACAAAATACACGGGTTCTTCGATTTCACATCAGCTCCAGGGAGTGTTCATGGTGAGATTCAAGCAAGGCTTAGCTTTATTTCATTGTGTATTTGTTCTTTTATGAAGCATGTCTACAAGGTTTATATCAACTTTTGATTTTTTTTTAATTAAATTTTCTACCTCTTATTTATAAGAGAATAGAATATGAGCGCAATATAATTTTATTCCGTTCTTGGGAAATAGACGATTTTTTTACAGAGCTAGAAATTTAAGAAATTATAATTTTCAGGATTTTTTTTTCTGACTTTCAAGTTGATATTGACCTTAGAAGGCCAGGGACACGAGGTCGACCAGAGAGTCTCCGTCGATGTCGGAGAATATGTGGCATGCCATAAATTTAGTTTTGCATTGCCAGTGAATCAGTGCGCTGCCCCATTATCAATACGCTTGGGCAACAGTACCAGAAGTGCCAAATTCGAGGAGAAGGATCACGAAACGGGCTTAATTTAATGAAATTGATCGTATGACATCACTTTCAACTAATCAGAGGCGTTTTCAATGACTTAAAGATAGTTAAAGAAAAAGTTTTATGAATTGCCATGTAAGTAACTCGCACGCTATACCTTTCTTTACAACCCGTGCGCCCGCAATTCGAACCAGTCATATTTGGATAGCATTTCCACCCTCGATTTCTGCCGATATAGAATATTTTATGACGTGGAATACACCGTGATAATGTAGCTATAAAATAATAAATCAATTAAATTTCTGCCGTGAACGCCGCAAAACCCTAGGTGCATAAAGTAATTGCAAAAATTAGAACGCAACATTTTCTGACGGTTAAGACCTTGTTCCTGCGGAAAACCTATTCTAATCAATTGATACCTAGGTTTTTTTGTGGCGTGGCTCTATAAGCATAAATCTATCATATTTGTCATGATATCAAGAAGAATCATCAAGGCGTAGTTGCTCTGAACAAATCATTCGTGTCGAAAGCACCGAGACATAAGTTAAGTAAAAAAAGTTATGATACACCCATTCACTAGTACAAAACAATCATGTTCAATTTGTGTCTGGCCAGGTCATAATATGTCACCATCTTTGGTTCGCTAATTATTTCTCGCTTTCAGTTTAGATCGAATAAAGTTTTTTGAGTGAGGTGCTGAATAGTGCTTAGACCAATGAACAACTCTAAAGACCTTTTTGTTTTTCACACAAGAATTATACCAATATGGGCTTTCTAGGATTTATGTGTTGGTTCAAGCTTGATTAACGAGCTATTTTTGAAACATTTTCTTAGTCAATACAAGATTAGCTATAGCCCCATCTTGGCACAATCTGGTTATTGAGCCACTGTCGATTGACAGTGGGATGGGGTTTAATTTCATTGGTTTAAATTTATGACACATTTTTGTAAATCAATCACAATTTTCTTTATTTTTGTAGATACAAAGAACCCTTCCTTTTCTAATTTGAATGAAAACCTTTCAAAACCTCCGGCGGGAAACTGAAGACAATAAATATAACAAAAAATTAATTCCCACATGGTTGGTTCACCAAAGGGAAATTCTAAACCAGTAGAAAGGACTGCATTTTAGTCGCAGCATTTGTTTACAAGCAGTTTCTACACGCAGATCCTAGATTCAGTCGCAGTTCTAATCACGTTTAAAGTTTTGAATATACCACATGTAATTTTCTTATCTACAAAGTACACCGTAATCTTGCAATTTTGAATAAAATAACCGAAAATCTCTTAGAACCCTCACTGACGGGCAAATTTCGTTGAGTATTAAAGTCTATTCAACTATGAACTAGTGGGACTTAATTAAATCAATTGTTGGGTTTCTGCGAGAGAAGCCGCGCGGTTTTTTCAAACGGAACGCTTCTAAAATTAAGTGATGCTCTAGACACTTTCTATCGCTTCACTTCACGGGTATACGAGTTAACTAGGCTAGGGTGTTGCTGGTTTCATCTTCCCGTCAGCCAAGACCTCCCTCCTTCACTTATCAGGTACAGACTGTGGAGGTAGCTCCGACCTATAAGTATTAGGCCATCGAGTTTCCGAGCACCACACAATGGATGCTAGCATTAGAATGAGAGTCGCAGTAGGCTGGATAACTCTATATGTTATGCAAAACAACAGTTACAAGCAGAATTGGTTAGTAGATTAGTTAGTTAGATAGTTGGTCAGTAAGCTAGTTAGTTAGTTATCTAGCTAGTTTTTTAGTTAGTTAGTTAGGCTGGAAGCAATTCTGGTATATTAGTTAGTTAGCAAGATAGAGTGTTATTAAGTTGGGTAGTCAGTTAGGTAGTAAGTTAGCTTGTTAGTAAGATATGAAGTTAGTTAGTTAGTTAGTTAGTAAGCTAGTTAGTTAGATTGCAAACATAGCTGGTATGTTAGCTAGTTAGTAAGATACAGTGATTCCCCTCGGGTTGGCCAATCGCAACCGCGACAGTCAGGCGCACAAGCGCTTTATGTTACTCAGCATGGCCATGTTCCTGGGTGCAGGGTTCAGCCGTCTGACCATCTGGCCGCTTGTTTTCGGTAATTTCCTCGTGCCCTCTCTGTTTGTGGCCGCGCTGGCAGGTTGGGACATGTATTCACGAGGCAAGCTTCACCACGCAACCATAACGGGCGGGGCAATTGCGCTGCTGGCCATTTGCGGCCCTTTGTTGATATTATTGACATAGCTGAAAGTCAATACCCATCCGAAATCCCTTTTGGAAGCGGCGATTTAGAAGAAATATCAGTAGTTACGGATAAACTTTCTATTCAGTATCGTCGCTGGTTGAGTCAACTGGAAGAGAGTCTTGCACAAGACGTTGAGGCATTCGAAAAATGTCTACTAACGAACCAGTTAGAATCATCGATTACGTACGAAGACATGTAGCTGCATTTTGGCCATTAAACCTGAACAACTAAAAAACGATGGGTACTATTTCCGTCCTTCTCCGCGACCGTGATCGGCTATGCGCGTCGCGGGAGCCGGGTGCAGGTTCGGGGAGCGGCCCGCGGCGAAGACTGCCCGGCCGACCTCTGGTACGCGCTCGCATCGGGCGGATATGCGTGCGCGGCGAAGGGCTTCCGAGTCGACGGCACGGCGATCCCCGATCCGGTCGAGCCCGCGCTGGACGAGGCGCTGCCGTATTCCTACGCGAAGGTGACGGGGACACGAGCGCCCCGCTTGCGGCAGCTTCCGTCTGCATTTTAGGCCCCGAAGTATACCGAACACATTCTTAACCATCACTATATTTACGGGTAAAAACCGTCAGAATTTTAACAGGGGAAAACAGAAAATTTTTCCTGGTTGATAGTCGAAAATACCAAAATATGAATTTTAAGCACATAGTATCAAACAGTGCAACTTCCCGTCTCATTCCACTAGACATTATCACTCGTGTTGCTCTGCAACTTAGGCCCTTTTGTCGCAATTCCGGAAGCACTTGGGAACCTTATTCCAGCGTTTAGAGACACATCAAAACACTTGGCTAAAGTTGCAGAAAGTCAGTCAAGATGGCACAGCTTTTGCCTATCCGCTTTCAGGAGCATGTCCAGGTATGAATCAACTCGAAACTCGCTTAGTACTATTATCTTGAACTTGCTAGTACAAAGATTGAAGCGTGGCATGTGACGGCCTCCGCTGTACTGAAATTTTCAAACGGAGTCTTGTGGTGTCTCCTGTACGGCGTTGCACATTTCATAGTAAATGCCTCGTTATAGCTGATATACTCAAGTTTCTCTCAAAAAAAATTGACAAAAATGATTTTAAAAAGTCTAATTTCTAGAGATATGTGGAGGATCATCCTGAAAAAATAATTTATACTCACTGAGTCTTGAACCTCCAAACAAGATGTACAAAAACTAGAATAATACAACTGAGCTACTATACCCATTGCGTTAGTGACTATATTTTAGTTATATTTAAATTTTGTTCGAGATAAGATATGATAGAGAAATGTAAATTTCTTACCAACCACACATTCTCGGCGTTCCGCCGATTCCAGCAACCGCTTCGCCCATAAGCGGGCTGTCTTGATTCGCGGTTGAACCAACAGCAAGCTTTCCGTTTTGCACGACGAGCCAAGCCCAACCACTCCCGAAGCGAGTTGCACCCGCCTTGGCGAAGGCTTCTTTGAAGCTATCGAGGCCGCCGAGGTCGGAGTCGATGGCGGCAGCAAGATCACCACTGGGAGCACCACCGCCGCCCGGGCCCATGACCGTCCAGAAGAGTGAATGGTTGGCGTGGGTATTGAATCAAAATCAAAAGAAATTCGAAGGTAATATGTTCATTTGACAACGACGGAGAATTTGAAAAGATTTGTTTTTTTTTCAAATAGACATACGTATGAATTGTTGGTGATCATGTTGGCTCAATGGGATTTAGTTTATTTGGATAAACATAGTCAATTAATTCATGATATTATTAAGAAAGGTTTATCCGATGCTGATGCTGAAGCACGTGCACATGCGCGAAGATCATTTCCATCGTTTCGAGAACATTTTCCTGAGTCGCTAAATTTGGCTTTTTTCTTGCCAAAAGATTGAAAATAGATAGATATATTTCAAACAAATAACAAAAGTCAAACACTAAATAAAATCACTAATACCAACAAAGGCTACATGACCTGTAAAGGAGGTTGATGATGAAACAAAATATTTAAACATCTAAACACCTACTATTTGAGAACAATTACTCAGGAATATTAAAATTTTGCTCGTGAAAGAAGGCTTACTCATAAAGAAGGACAGAGGGAGACGAAGAGACAGTCTATTGATACTGTGTTGGTGTTTATTGTTTTTGGTAGTCAGCACAACAAACGCCGACACGGGTGCTGGTATGAATTGCCTTGCACCCAAAGACATGGAATAGAATGCAATGAATAAGCACAGCAAGACATTGTTCTGAAGACGGATAACAGCACGACGAGATACGGGTCCTGGCGATGGGAGTCTCATGGGTTTCTGTTGGAAGAAAATGTGTATAAATTAGTTGTTGCTGAAGAGGAAAAACCAAAAATACATCATGACGGGCGAAGCGATCTACGCAGCGGAGTTTTTCCGCTGGTATGCCGAAGAAGCGGTTCGCGTGGAGGGTCACCTGGGTCCAGCACCTGCCTCTGGCGCCCGAATTCTGGTGCAGCAGCGGCCGGCTGGCATCGCGGTTCTGGTCACACCATGGAACTACCCGGCAGCCATGGGAACGCGCAAGATCGCGCCGGCGCTGGCCGCCGGCTGTCCGGTTGTGGTCAAGCCGGCAAGCGAAACTCCGCTTACCATGCTGGCACTGATGGTATTGGGTAATGAGACGGTTGACCCTGCAAGAGTGGAGGCTTTAGAAATATAATTTGGCAATCTAATGAACTTTTTAAAGATATAAGATTAGACTTGCTGTAAAGAAAAACAATTCACTAATGGCTATAGAGGTATAAAAACATACTGGGAAATTAAGTAGATGGGAGTGCAGCATAATTGAACAAAAGTACGATAAACAGCTCTAATTTGAACATGCCGTAACATGCCTAGCGCCTTATTGGATAACCTGTCTAATTCATACTTCATTTAATCTTATTGTAAATAGATCTTAAGAAACCTAATTTAGTGTCATAAACTTTGATAGTATCTAGTCATATTATTTTCAATCTATATGTAAGACGATCGGAGAAGTCTTCTAAAAATTATTGAAGATCTCATCCCCGAGGATACCTCAAGAGAAAGACAGTAAAAAGCAGGGAAAATCCAGACATTCTTTTAAAAAATCTCTTACGTTCTCCCATATGATTTTTCGTTGCACATCGGTGTGTCTTCCTCGGTGGATTTATTCTCGGACAGCAACGTGAAAGTCTTCTACAGTATTCGAGCTTTCCACAATCGTATTACGGTAACAAATATGAACATAAACGATTGTAATAGGGCGAAAGAAGGTCGTAGGTATAAATGCGAAGATGTACGGAAACGAACGACGGTGCAAATGAGGTCCAGGAGGAATACGGAAAGGAAACGCTTAATGCAAATAATCATACGCGCAAAAGTAAAGTGTCGACTGTCGAACGGGTGCAGCGAATAACGCATCGGAGTAAAATTTTATTTTGTGTAGAACGGAAAATTTTATAGAACAGAGCTTTGTGTGACTAAATCAATATACACCTGGGATACAAATTATCAAATAACCACAAAAAAACAGAGAAAGCAAATGTACCATCTACGGTAGAAGCCGAAGCTTCTGCCCATAGACTAATAGAGCCGTCACGATTAATTATTTAATAATAAAGTAAAATCAATAATAGTAACATGAAAATAATAATAATATTGTATATTGTAGAAAACGGAATATTTGAGCGCGCTATATTTGATAAACGTTTTGAAAAATCCTTGCTTATACACCCGGCGCATGGCGATGAATAGATAAATATACACGATAATGGCGCCGAGGGATATTGCTCCGGCAATAGCGGATTCCTGATTGGCCGCAATAGCTGGGAAGAGTAGCATGTACACAAAAATAAGCGTAAAAACCAGAAAGAAAAAGGCGTGGTAGTGAAAAGAAAAAATGAGGTGCTCGATATAATAACGCCGGCGGCGAATGTATAAAATTTTTATGCTGGCGTAGGCACACCCGGGCGCACGGTGGGACGAGACGGCCCGCTGCCGCTGGACTGGTTCAAGCGCGTAGTCGACGTGAATCTGATCGGCACCTTCAATGTCATACGGCTCGCCGGTGCCATGATGCTGGAACACGACCCGGTTACCGACGACGGCTGCCGGGGTGTAATCATCAACACAGCCTCCGTGGCGGCGTTTGACGGTCAGATTGGTCAGGCGGCGTACAGCGCGTCCAAGGCCGGGGTGGTTGGCATGTGTTGAGTTTTCACCTTTGTCTTTAACTCTTCTATCGATAGAGTTGAAATTCGCGGACACAGTATCCGCATAATATTGGCATCATGAAACCAAGTATTACTCAGTTGTATTTTCAAGATACAACTTAAAGACATATCTTTAACATGTCAACTGGCGATGGATAAATATTTTTCATAAAATGAAAAATAAATTAAAAAATTCGATTTATAGTCAAAGAAAGAAAGAAAACTAAAGCTTGCCTCTGAGAAAAAAAATCACCATTTGCCTACGTTGTCTGCTGTAAATAGCAAAGTGCCCGCTCTGGGTGCGGGTGGAAAATAGAAGCTCATGGCGATGTTCTCCTCTGTGTCCACTTCAATGCGCTCTACCTTTTCCAGCTGTTTTACCTTGCTCTGTACCTGACGGGCCTTGGTAGCCTGCGCTCTAAAACGCTCTATAAAGCGCTCTGTTTGTGCAATCTCGCGTGCCTGGTTTTCGGCAGCCGCAATCAGTTGGGCCATGCGCTCAGCCCTCTGGTCCTTGCTCATAATGCAATAATGTTCGTTGTTCCGACGTTTTTATGAAGAGAGTGTCGTTCTTTCGATTTACGCAACACGTAGCGGTCGGGCTTGTTGTCGCGTGTGAGAACGTACGGGTTTGAATACTAGCTTGCTTGCAAGGATCATATTGGACAGACATCTTCTGTCCACCCTTCTGAAGCAACAACCTGGCGTCCCATTTATTCAATGATACTCGAAACAAAACCACACAAAGACGATAAGAATGTCGCCATCCGGTATGTTGGGTCCATGTAAAGCCATTGCTCCAGTCCTGGATGAGTTGGCAGAAGAATATAAAGAAAAAGTCACTATTGCGAAGATTAATATTGATGAAAACCCGCATCAAACAGATCCTTCCGATATCTAAATCTTCTTTCCACTGCTCTCCTGTGTTCCTGACTAGGATTAAAAGATAAATCTGACCTAGTAACACAGAAGAGATATGTCACAGCTCCCACTGGGCGCTGATACCTAGTTCAGCCAATCAATCAATCAATCAATCAATGGGTTAACCGGAAAGAGATGGTGTTTGGGCGTACCCATGATGTCCGTAAACGTAAGTGTGATGTTTACTTCGGGCGCAGGAGGGTCCGATTGACGTCGTGGACGTGGTTTGGACTCGCCCTTGGTGGCCAACTCCTGCAATCGACGTGCCTCCGCCTCTTGAAGCTGTTGTGGTGTGTGTGTGTGGAGGGGTGTTATAAGTATGGCGACAACCGCGAGCGCTTTGTGTCGTAACATCGGACATGCCTTCCACTGCATGAGCGAAAGGGAGTGGCTCGCGTGGTGAATGAAATTCTTGATCAGTCGATGAATCTGGTCGAAGCAACCATTGAAGACGCGGAGTTCGTGTTTGATGCGCGTTATAGCGCTCACGCCTACCGGTTTTATAAGAATCCGGTTATGCCAGATTATGAAACACATATGCCGTGGTTCGAGGCGGCATTGGTTTCTGACCGTTATCAATTGTATTGCGTGGAATTGGGCAACAAAAAAATCGCCCATGTGCGTTTTGATCTGGAACCCGCCCAATTTTCTCAATCGAAAATTTAAAACTCAATTTAAATTTGTCAAAGCGTCCCACTGGTCACAACTATGCATCACTAGCCAAGAGCAAAAAATTACCACTTTTTCGTGTAAAAACTTGCTTTACGGTTCACAAAACTAAGAACTTTTGATCATCTATAGAGTTGGTGCTCTTCATTTATAAATGCAAAGCAATCTTTCGTAATATAAAACGAGGTAAAGTATTTCGTATCTTAAAAATTATTGGCGTCTTGAAATTTCTATGGGGATGAATAAGGGCTATATAGAGTGGCTCTAGTGGTGACTTTGCTTAGCACTCGCTTCAACTGAGGAACTTGTCTCCCTCTGCAGCTTGGTTCTAACAGTGACTGTGAAGTTTGAGCTTATTGTCAATGATCACCCCAAGATCATGCTCTTCCTCAGCACTCTGTATTGGAATATGAGCTCCTGCAGAGCTAACTATATAGCAGCTGTGGCATGGGTAGTTTTGAGCAAGCTTCAGGATTTTGCATTTGCTTGGGTTTAATGAAATAAACAAATAAATTTTGAGGATCATTCTACAACATTTTGTCTCTCTTTCTTTCTTTCTCTCTCTCGCTCTCTCTATTTAGACCTTTCATTATTTTTCTAACAGTTTTAGAAATAACCTCAGAATTGCCACCAATACCTAAAAAATATTAAGTTTTATCAAAGAGTCTGTTCCAAATATGCAGTTTTCACTTCAGAAGAAGCGTTATTAAATGTTTTAAGACTATTTAATACGAAAAAAAAATTATAATAAAAGGTTTTGTTTAGTTAGTTTTTTATCTTTTTGTTTTGCATTTGTTTTTTCTCTATCTATATGTTAATTTTTTGAAAAGCACGGCAAGCAAACTGCCTCTGTTACTTTGTGCAGAAAACACGATCATAAGAGACATTCCACAGTCCACCGTTCCAGGATTCCACATTCCATGTTTTGAACATAGCCTTCTTTCTTCTCAAAGGAAAATTGATTGAATACGAGGACATGTCAGCAGTGCACGCGTTCTGTTTTCTAGCCTGTGCGGGTTGGATCCCGCTTTCTTGGGCTGTAGCAAAGGAACGGTCAACATAGCTTGATTGAGTTTAAAGATGAAGGATTACAAATTTTCAACAATTCTGTTTTTTGGCCATCCATATTGGGACAAAAATAGGGAGGGGGTTGCCTCCGAATGAAGGGAGAAGAGGTCATAAGGCAGAATTTAAAGGAGCTGGAGAACCATTGATGCAATAATTACTCTTTGCCTGGCTTGGGGTGGAAAACATCCGTGAGCAGTTGTGACGGCCCCCGTCTGCGGGCTTTCCTCTCCAACGTTTTCCAACTTCTGCTGCTGTTCCTCCGTCTTTTGCCGGATTTCGTTGATGGAGGTTTGATGGTTTCCAAGAACCTCTTGTTGGTGTTTCTGGGCCTCCCGAATTTCTCGTTCAAGACTGCGGAGTCCTTCACGCAGATTGTCGTTGGAGGCCGTGAGCTGCTGAAATGTATCCTCTGCCAACTGGACACACCGTTCTTCGAACTTCTGCGGCAGTGTTGCCACTTGTTCTTGATGTGGCCGCGATCGACCTTTCGGCGCTGTAACCGATGGGCCGGTTCAAATGTCACACGACAGGGCTATTTGTCCTCTCGCTGGTGCTACTTCCGGACGCCGCCTCAAGCCGCGAGCCAACCCCGCCAGGATACCAATCTACCGCAGCAGCGTTCGGGATCCCGGGCCCATTGCTTTATGCCGTCGCCCTCACCGAGAGCGGCAGGGCGCTCAGGTCTTCGAATGCGTTTCGGCCATGGCCGTGGACGCTGAATGTGGCAGGGTTCAATACTTACATCACCATCAACTAAAGAACAAATTTTACTTACAACCTCATGAAAATCAACATCTGCTGAAGCCATTAATGATGGATTGGTTGTAACACCATCAATAATTCCATAGGATTGGTATTTAGTAATTTCGTTAAAATCTACGCTGTCTAAAAATATTTCCATATTTCTTGCTAATCAAATTTTGTTAAAATAGAGTCCAATTCTTCAAGGTTGCTATAGTAAATCGATATTCTACCGCCATTATTAGAATTTTTAAGAACTATTGTAGCATGGGCCTAGCTAGTGATGAGGTGGGACAAGCTATGGGCTTAAAAATGTTATCCTAAAGAATAGACTAAAACTTACTCCAAAAAGGTGGCCAATATTCAAAATGTGGCCATTCTACCAAGTCCTTAAATATTTCCCGCATAATTTAGGGAGCTAGTGTTTTCTTAATAGGCCTATGCCATTTTTTTTGAAAACGACAAAAATTACTATCCGATTTCCTCGTTGTCCTGCCATTCCAACAATAACGCGAGGGCGGCGAGGGTGACCAGGCCCAGGGCCGGCGGCGTGTCGATCACGACGTCGTCCCACTCCCCCGCAACCTCGGGCAGGTGGTCGCGCAGTGAGGTGATCACTTCGGGCCGTGTGTCGAGGGTGGCGAGATCGTGAGTGCCGGCGAGAACGCCGGCACCGGGCACGGACGGCGCCGGCACGGCTGCCTCGATCGCTGAGGCGTCACCGGTGAGGACGTCGGCCGCGACGGCCGCGACCTCGGTGTCGTCCGTCACGTGCAGCTGTCCCCATGACCCCCCCCCCACAAACGTTTCATTGGGTATTAGTGGATGTCAAATAAAAAAAAGTGGTTGAAAAGTCAACAAAAATAGATGAAAGATATTCGACGACAAACAGCTTAAGAACCATTAGCAATGGAGTTCCACTAATACCGAGATATGGCTAATTTGAACTAATCAGAATTTTTCATAGAATGATTCGGGCAATCAGGAAAGTCTACAGAAAATCTTATTGGCTCAAATTAGCGCTAGTTGAATCTGATCTATATCTTCAATTAATTGAGGATTCTTTTCATAAAATAATATTTTATTAATACAATCTAATGCATATGATACTTGAGAATGAAATCTGTTGAAATCATAACAAGAAATAAAATTCATTATTTCACTTTAAATAAAAAATAAAAAAGATTACTTTCACCACCTTTCCACCTAATAATACACTATCTTCTCTTCTTATATTTCTATTTATCTTTTATTTATTCTATTTTTATTTTTATCACTACTTTATGAATACATTTGGGAAGGACAATGCATCTCCAGCAACCCCCCCTTCACCCTGGACCACATCCTGGAGGCTGTGGTGAAGACTGAGACCTGTGGCAAGCCAAAGCTGTGGGCACTCACCATCCCCCCAGCAATTGGGCCCAAGTTCAACAAGCTGTACCAGTCACTCAGGGACATACTGACTGACTGCAAGTCAAGTGAGGTGCCACTGGCAGGTGTGGCCTTTGGGCTGGTGTGCCAACAGTGCAGTGGGCCACAGGGCACAGTGGTGCACGGGATAATGCTATAATTTACCTCCATATCGAGGTCAACATGAAAACGAGATCATAATACCTGTACTTAATGCAGTCCATTTATAGCTTGTCTAGGGAGAAAGAGGTTAGAAAAAGTGTTGCCTTCCTTCAGAGAACACCCACAGATAAATAAATGATTTACATTTCAAAGTACTTTGATTAGAGACACTCGATGAAAGCATTGTTCCCAACGACCACCGTTGATATTTCTAAAAAGTTGCACATCTCCACTAAGCTGGACGGTCGGTAAAACTGCTGCTCTTACCGATTAAGTACATATTTCCGTAGATGACATGTCAGTATTTCTGTGGTCTTTATGAATTGAACATATAATTTTAGTGGCGTCGGAAAAATCGTGGCGCGAGGCGCAACGATTTTTCCGACTTATTTTTTTTACCAAGTGAGCAAAATGACTGGGGGTGTCCCCTCCCCCCATACGTGACGGCCCTGGCTACTATTGTTACTACCACTATTACTATACTACTACTGTTAGTACCACTACTTTCATTTTTTAAAGCATGTCCCGGGATGGCATTTTATAAAGCAGTGGCGCACTCAGAAAATAATTATGGGGTGGGGTGGGCTGACCAGCAGTCCCTGGGTCAATCAACGAAAAACTTTAAAAAATTTCTTAGAAAAAAAGTATTTTAAAGCATTACTTTAAATTTATTTTAGCTATTTGAATGCAAGTTTTGAGTAGGTACTAAGAAATGAATGATAAAACCGAGCAGGTTAAATAACATTTAAAAACAGAATGTGATATTGGGTCCTCCTCGGTGTCTGAGTCGCCCCGAGCTATCGCAGGCGGCGTGCCAAGCCGCGCCGGGCCGCCGATCGCGGGTCACGCCTCATGTCGGTTCGAAAGGACATGTCCTCCGAGGCATGCGCCATGGACGAAAGGTCATGATCGAGCCTCGCAGCCGCTCATGTCCGATCCGATATGAGGTGTGCGAATCTGCTCGGCAGATCATGTGCAAACGGGCATGGTCGGGTCGTCCACCGGGCTCGGTGGGCGCCGTTTTGCCCATCTGCTTGTCTTAGGTTTCAATATACCTATTTGCTTTTCTTTTAACGAGATATATTATGTAAAATGTTTTTCTTTAAATTAATTCGAATAAAACGGTGGATTAATTTGGTACACATTCAAAGGTGTCTACAAGATAAGAGTCTGGATGTTTCCGGTCAGTTAGAAGACAAAAAACCGTGCAAATTTTTAAACATATAGATTAAATCTCCCCCTCCACTCACCAAAGACATATCCAGGAGAGGGGAGTTTACCTGATTTGCCAAATTTTGTTTTCATTTCGTTGATGGAAGTTCTGAATTATATTTTCTAACAGAAAAGGCATCTGTTGCTTTAAAGTGGAAATGACACCAAAATTTTTATTACTCAATTTCATCAATTGAGTAGTGCTTATTACAGTGCTTTTTGAATTTTTTGTATCCGATGTGTAGTTTTCAAAATATTACAATTTAAAGTTAGGATTTTTCGCGCAAAAAGTGTCCCAAGCCGAACGCGGTCAGACCGCTCGCTACCAGACCTCTGTGGGACATTCTTATTCATCCCTGAAAGTTTCATTTTCCTAACATAAGCCCTTTCTGAGATGGCAAGAAGACGATTAACTCGAATTTTACCCAAAATACAGGCCTGTCGACTGTTAAAATTATTTATGCCAGGTGGCACAAGTAATGCGTGGTTGAAGCATTCCATGAATGGCGCGAATTGTACAATGCACGGCGCAGTGGTGCGGAATGATTTAATTTACCATGTGTAGTGCACATTTAAAGAATATTTTTATGAAAGAATGTGCAGCGGCAGAGGTTCTTGGACAGGCTCTTGACCACCTCCTCTCGGGTCGGGTTGTTGTTCTGCGTGAGCAGCACATTGGCCTTCATGATCATGCCCGGAATGCAGAAGCCGCATTGCGTCGCACCCTTCTCGAGGAAGGCCCGCTGCAGCGGATGCAGCAGCGAGAGATCGCCGCCGGGCTGAAGGTCCCAGGCGGCCGGCGACAGCCCTTCGATCGTGGTGACCTCCTTGCCGGCGGCGCGGTGTGCCGCCAGGAGGCAAAAGGATTTGACGAGAAAAGCTTTCAATATTAACTAAGACTTTGGTTGTTACACCTGAAATGCATTGGATATGTGTTCAAGACCTCTGATTGAGAAGTTAGTCCTGTCGATCACTTCCGTCATCTTAAAAAAAACATTTACGACGCAGTTCATTTCGTTAATAGTAATATACATTGGCGCATAGAACAAGAAATGGGGTTCGGACTGAGAACGAAATATCCTCTCTCAAAACAAATACACACATGGTAAATAATTTTTTTTTGGCACCGGCGTGTTCATCGACGATGTGCTGGCCACGGTGGCCGCCTCGCGCGCCGAGGTGGAGGCGCGCGTGCGGCGCACGTTCATTTATATTGGTGCCATCACCCTTATTTCTCTGGGCCTGGTTTTTGGCTCCGGCATGTTCCTGAACATCCGCGAGCGGCGGCTGGCCGATGCCAAGCTCAAGGAACTGACCCAGCGCGTGTTCGACGCCCAGGAGGAAGAGCGCGGCCGCGTGGCGCGGGAGCTTCATGACGGGAGCAAAGGCGTTGACGGGCTGACAAAATGTGTCATCCCGGCCAAGGCGCGCAGCGCCGCCGAGCCGGGAACCAGGATGCGCCACCGTTTCCCCGCAGACTGGACCCCTGATCTGCACGGCGCCGCCGCTTGTCTGGGGTGACAACGTGGTGGGTTGCAAACAACACATACAATTCCGATCATGCCAGCATGAGCCTCACCGTTACCAAACTGCATCCCCTGTTCGCCGCCCGGGTCGAGGGAATCGATATCGCACGCGGGTTAAGAAAAAAAGTGAGGAAGCCTAGCGCACGGCCTTTAACCCCTGTCGGTGTTGGGTTGGCTGTGTGGTCGCGGGTTCAATACCCGCTGTCGGTGTTGGCCCAGTGCTTCCCCTGCTTTGCTTTTTGTGGCTCGAGTGAAGTGTTTTTTTTTTTTTTTTTTTGCCCAAGACCCCCACGCAACAAGGGTACCGAACCCGCGACCACACGCCGCCGTCGGTGTTGCCCAGTGCTCCTGGGTTGCACGACTTTTTTTCTTTCTTTGCTTTACAAGGAGTTCCCCGTATGTTGTTGTGGCCAAACCGAAAGGGTATATATGAAAGAGTTATAAGAATAAACATTATAAGTATAACTTCTATAGTTTTCTGAGAGTGTACTCGTCAGCCAGGAGTGAATATCCAGCATCTTATTGTGGGGGAGGGGGCCGGAGGGGCCCATATCCAGAAAGTCAAGGGACATGGGATATATACAATTTTTCTCCACATTAGTAGGAATAACTGCCCCCCCCCCAAACTAGGTCCCTGTGTGCGCGAGTCGCCGACGGTAACTACGTTTCCACCGACGAGGTGTTGTCCGACGTTGCCCTACCGGTCGCTTGCGATATCGGCGATGTCGACAATGATGGGGATCTGGAATTGGTGACGGCCTCTTCAAGCGGCGTCGTGGCTTGGCAGAACGATGGCGGCAACGGCAACCCGTGGCTCAAGGTCCGAGCTTTGGGGCAGGTCGACAACAAGGGCAAGGTGAATCACCACGGGATCGGCAGCCTGCTCGAATTACGCGGCGTGGGCTCCGGCCGACACCCCGAACCCGGCGATCGGCTCGCTGAGCGTTGGATGGTCCGCCCGCACGCGGGCGAGGGCCGCCCGGGCTTCTTCCAGCTGCGTTGGCCACTCCGCGCCGAGGGTGTAGTTGATCGCGACGACCGCGTAGCCCCAGGCACAGAACTCCTCGGCGACGCGCGCAGCCCAGGCCTTGTCGCCGTCGACGTAGCCGCCGCCATGAATGACGAGCAAGGTGGGGGGCGGGGCGTCGGCGTCCAGCGGCTAAATCGTAATTATCATAATTGAATTAATATTCTAAAAACTTCCTTATCACACATAAACGACCTGTTGACTCCATTTTGATAGCGAAGATGATCTCGGTTTGTTATTTCTAACATTTGTGATTAGATATATAAGTAGTTAATTGACCGCTTTGGGTAATGTTTATTAATCTTATGTTTCAAGGAGAAATTAATGGATGAAATAGCAGCAAAAGAAGAACAGTGTTTTCAGATTAATGATTTTCTAGAACAGCTATCGAATCGTGCTATCAATTAAAATTAATCGTAACACCAATCTACTTCCTTTATCCTGACGTTTTATTCGGAACTTCACCTGTTTACTACCACAAATTCCTACTCTCTTGGATACTTCCAATCATTCTCCATTTTCTTTTCCGGCCATTTTTGTACCCATTGATTCAATCATGATCCTATGATTCAGACAGAAATACAACTGTATCTGCGAATGAAGCAGGGGTGACGAATTGTCCATATTTCCGTTTTTAATCCTTTTTGTATCCCAGCGGAAGGACACCCTGGATAACGGCTAAGCAGATGTTGTATCTGAATAGGTGGTTGTAGAATGCACCAAAATTGAATCTCTTAAGTGTTAACCGCACAAATCAAAAAATTGTCTGTATGTTGATGTTGTTTGTTTGTAAGTGTAGGTGGTACGGATATGTCAGTATAGTGTTAAAAAGTAATGGAGTGAACACCCCCGAGAGGAGAAGTGGTTGGTCTAAAAGCAAAATATCTGTTGGACTACGTCTTTTGGCCAAGATCTTGTCATAGGAATGTTACAGTAACCTGGAAGTTTTGTATTCATTTGATGTAGAGATCGAAAAGACACGGAGGAAATTTCGTTTAAATGGATTTTTAAGAGGGAGGTGTGCGGATTGATTCCTTTCCTTATAGGTCTTATTTGATTTAAAATCTTGATAATGTCAATCATCAAAACCTCCCCCCATTACCTGTCAAATAGTGCTTTACCTTGACGTACTTTGTCTTTTAAAGAACATTTGTGTTAAGAAACAATAATATTGCATGTCTTGGGTTGAAGATTCGTAGAAAGTACAAAAGTAGTGGTCGCAATACGTTGCCCCCAAAATTTAAGTACACTATAAGGAAAGACTCAGTAGGAATGGCTAAATGGCAACTGATGGTGATGGCAGAAGCAATTCGAGTAGTCTAGGTTAGAATTGACTACCATCAATTTGGTGAGAATAATGGTTTAGCCACATCGTCAACACATTGTTGTAGACCTTTGGAACATGTACCCCATATACTATTAAGGAATATGAAGCTAGGAGCTCGGCGGCTCGACTGCGGTCGATCATCGACGTCTCCAGAGAACTTCCAAGACACCCCAGGTGTAGTCTTGCGCCTTTCGGTAGGCGGTCGCATGACCCACGGTTTCGGGAGTCGTCTCTTCCAAGCGGAGGGGGCGGGGCGATCCCTCGGGGAAGATCCGACTTCGGCTGTTCACGGAGTGGATTCCCGCCGGAGCGTGACAGCTCATGCAGGTGGCCAGCCCTAAATTGGGATCGAACGGTCGATCGGTTTCGAAGTTTTGTTAGCAGCTTGAACTCTCTGCTGTAGTAGTTCCTAAGCGAAGTGAGCTATCCTCAAACATAAAGCAGGATTCTTCAAGTTGCTTTCTTTGCGTTACCCAAAACACAAGCTGCAATCAATAGGTAAACACTGGCACGCCAGTGCCACACTTGTCGCTAGTTTTTTCCAGCTCAAGAAGGGTAGATATTTCATCAGGATGCAGATTCGTGCGCTCCAGATCAGCAAAGTATGTTTGGTTGGGCTAGAATGCGTTCCGCGCTTCCTTTCTTAAAAATATGTCTAAAGTTGCCATAGGCATTGAGATTTTGTGTGATTGGTTGATATTTATAATGGTCATCTTATAGATTTTTTCCAAAGAAGTCCTAGAAGAGGTTGTGAGTCTCACAATTATTTTTATTTATTAATTAATTAATTTTTTTGAAGAAGTCCTTAAGAGGCTTTTTGTTTACTCCAGTTTCCTTGAATAAATTTAGTCATATTTGGCTAATTGATAATATTTCCTAGGTTTTTGTCTTGAGCCTTCAGCGGAATCCAATACAAGGGCCGATCGCGATAATCGTCGCGATAGGCCCTTGTTCTTTTGGCTTATCCGCCGATTACTGGAGTGTGATCAGTTTACTCAGCTTTCCACCCTTCAGGCTTTCGTACTCGAAGGTGATCTGACGGCGTCCCTCGACAAGGAAATAGAGCCACTTGGTGGACATGCCATCCACACCGGGCACCATGAGCCTACCCGGGCGATGTTTCTGAATCGCAATCTTATTGAGCCAACGATTCTTTTGAAAAAATGTCGAGAGGGGGAGAACATCTCAACGGCACTCAGCCGGAAAATCTGGCAGAAGATCATGATCTTGCATCGTTTTGAGGATGAGGCCGTTGGCAAACCCGAAAACTGATCCGGTCGCGTTGGCCCAGGCGCTGATCCGATGTCCGAGTGTGACTCCGGCTGAAGCCGGCGCGCTTGGTGTCTTGGAAGATGCTCTTGCGCCTGCCGGTTTCATCTGCCGCCGGATGCCATTCTCGGAACCTGGTACGCCGGATATCAATGTTAAACTGCTGCCAGTCGATTAAGTGAGTCCCCGAATGACATTAAGTACAATTTACACACTAGATAAACCGTATTATTACGAATGCTTTGATGCGTCTTTACCTTATTCATCACAAGCTAAGCCTAAATACCCGCTGTTGGTGTTGTTAATAACCTTAGGCTTATTAGCCTTTTATCAATTAGAGAATCATTATCTGGGCAGCTTTATGATTATGCTTGCTGTCGTTGAGTGCTTATCGTTTTATTACAAGCGGCAGGGATCGGTGTCGTAAAAGTTGATGGCCAAGGCGATCACGCCGAGCAGACTCAAACCAATGAGTATTCCGGCCTTCCAGAGGCCGGCCGAGAGGCTCAGGTTCTTGCCATATCTTACATGGCCTGGGTCGTTATCCATGTCGCTGCGCCTTTGCCCGATGTCATGGGACGCTGAAACAACAGATCAAACTCAAGCCCGCATAGAACCATAATTCGCCACGCGATCAAAGTCAGGCGATAGAGCTTGGATTCCCGCATTTATTAGGCAAGGGGAAAACACAAAGGCTGATACAGGTTTCGGATGGATGTCGATGGGATTTCCAGTTTTAAAAGAATTTCGAGGTCGAAAACATAGTCTTTGATGGTAGTGAGAGGCATGTCTGAATGGGCTGATAACATGACACGATTATTCTGGAAGGGGCAGCATTTGTGAACAAGGGTGACATAATGTGATGGACAGCATAATAGCCTTGGGCTGTCAGGAGTCGTGTAAAATTAAATTAACACGGCATCGATTAAGCATCTGTCAATCTTTGGGTTACTGATATCCCAACAAAAACTTGAAAAAAAAATCAGGTTCCCTGGGTTAAAAGAACCCCAATAGACAAAAAAACTTAGGCAAAATTAGGTTGGCAAGTGAAGACCACATGTCTGGAGATCACGGAGATCATGGAGACCTCGATAGGAATGGGCTAAGGAGACCTGAACGAAGACACAAATTTAGTTAAAACAGGGCTGTTTCGATTTTTGATGAACAAAATAATTAATTTTTGCTTCGGTTTAATACAGGATGCACAAATGAGTTTTGAATTACCCGACTTACCATACCGCAGCGATGCACTTGAGCCTTTTTTATCGCAGCGGACCCTTGAGACACATCACGGAAAGCACCACAACGGTTACGTCAAAAAACTGAATGACCTCGTAGACGGCACTGAGTATCAGAGCATGTCATTGCAGCAGGTCGTTATGAAGGCACACAGTGACGCCAACCAAGCGGTATTCAACAATGCCGCACAGGCGTTGAACCATGGCTTTCTCTGCGCCGATGAATTGCTGCAGGTCACCGGGGTCGGCCAGGCCAAGCTCGAGCGCTACGGCGAGGCGTTCCTGGAAACGTTTGCCGCTCATGATGCGGCGTAATCCGCCCTCCCGGACTCTGCGAGCGTAGACGATGCCACCGGTGCAGCGCTGCGCCGATTATCGCGACCGCTATGAAACCATTCGCATGACCCGCGAAGGCGGGGTGCGGGAGCCCGTATTTCATACCGAAGGCGGGCCGCTCGAATGGGGTTTGCTGCCGGAATCGGTAGCATCGCTTCTGGTAGAATAACCATTTGTTAGCCCTAGTGATTTATCATTATAACCACCCGGTTTAATTTTAAGATTTACCTTGGCAATAGTTCCTTTTGGTATTAAGTCGTAATTAGTTATTTCTGCATCATTAAAATCGCAGAAATTAATTTTTCTATTTTCTTTTAGATTTTCCATTGATATTTTCCTTCTTTGTAATTAACACGTTTTGTACAAGTAGAGTTGAGATGTTTCAGATTAATGGCAAATTCGCCAGATCATCGGGATTTTCATCATTTCATCGTCAGCGGTAATAGGGCGGGTGTGATCGCCCATGCCGAAGTATCCGCCGTGCCCGCCGCTCCATCCTTGATCAGCCACAAAAATGACGATGGTGTTTTCGTCGATACCTTTGTCTTTCAGCGTGTCCAACACGCGACCGACGCCGTCATCGACACCACTAACTTCTGTTGCCACCCGGCGGATGGAAATTGGATTGTTGTGGTAATCGAGATTGTGATACTGCCAAGGGGCTTGTTGGATCGCGTGCTTTTTTTCGTTTTTGTTTCATGAATTTGGTTGATTTGGGTCGGCGAGGGTGTGCTTTCCGCGGATAGTTTCTCGGCTTTCTGCGTTGGGGAAGCTTGCAGTATTTCGCGGCCAAACGAAGTGCTTCGTCGTAACGTTCGTTCCACGTTTCTGCATCGCACGGGTCTTTCTCGATCACGAATATGCAGAACGTGTCCCAGACTTTCGTGAAGCTGAGGCGGCGGGGAAGCACGTCGTCCAGGGCCTCTTGCACCCCATCCGTCCAGGGCCGCCCCGGCAGTGCATGGTAAAGGTTGCAGTCCATACCGTCAGCCGTGAAATGCGCCACCAGATCCGGTGCAATGTCATGGTGTTTTAGATGCACCAGCAGTTGCGCTTCGGCCTGCGGATCATTGGGAAACAGCGGGTTGGCACCAGCGGATCGATAAAGCTTGAGCACGGCAGAGCCACCGTCCGCACCTGTGATCTGCCAGGCGGAGTTGGTGCGCCCGCCAAAGAGGGTTTGTGTGCACTTTTCGTAATCTATTAAAAAAACCCCAGCTATATTCTCAATGGTGTTCTCTGTAAACACTTATTTTGGTTTGTGAGCTATTCTTCGTATGGTATTTGTGACGTTACCACATTCATTCTCTTAGAAAACGAATTTTCCAAATACTCTTGGATTACTTTTTAAAGGCAGATAGTTTTACAACGATTGATTTAGTCTTTTGTCTGATGACAGAAAGGATACATAGCCGTGGGCCCGTTATACACGCCCCCTTCCTAGGTAATCAGCATTACGGCGCTGGCTCCTAGAATAATCCATGTCCACACAGGAATACTGCCATTGGAGGCATCTTCCCCATCACCCTGCTTTGTTCCAGTGGTTGAATCCTTACCAGCAAACCAATCTGACTCGTCGCGTTCTTGGGTAAGTGTTCCTGCAGACAGGAATCTTACATCTAACAGATCAGGATGTAAACTATTAAAGTCGCCTGCATCCATTGAATTTTCTGTCAGGACCAAGGCGTCCGTACCTGCCTCTGTTTTTTCTTCTTCTTTTTCTTCTTTTATTTATCAATTATCATTGTGCACTCTTCACTGTCTATGTGCATCCTATCATTACATTGCACTATTCAACTCTCCGAGACATTACAATTAACATGTACTATTTGAAATGGAAACATCCGAAACTCAATCGAGGTTCGTAAGTCTTTGACGAGAATGAATGATATAATCGAAACAGAAGTAAATCTGTCTATTTACTCAATCAATCCGCGAACGTATGTGAGGATTGTGAGATATAGAACGTCGGCGCGACCACCAAAGTCGATTGGCCACGATCGGCCAGTTCCAGATAGTCGGATGCCAATCGGTCATTCTTGGTTTCAGGATCAATCTCGTGGATCTTGCCCATGCGATCGAGCATGTCGAAGCCGGCGAGCAGGCTCGGTTGATTCGTCGCCGGATTGATCTCGTTTCCTTTGCTGATCAACTCGATAGCCTTTTTGTACTCACCGCGTTGTCGCTGAATCGCCTCCACGCGGGCAATCTTCAATCCCGCTTCGTGCCTGACTGAATATAGTCCTTTGTGATGGGGCTGTTTTCTTCTTCTATCATCGCCAGACCAACCGCGCCGTTAAGTGTGTGTCCATAAGAGGCTGATCGAATCTCTGTGTTTCTCTCGCCATTCCGCCATAGTACTTCACCGTGGTAAAGGAGTGGTTCAGGGTCTTGGACAAGGACGTTCACCATTCGTTTCTGCAGGCCACCTCGTTCTCTGGAGATGCTCTTTTGAGTCAGTACCTGCACTTGACCGATGAAGGGTTCTGGGCATTTTGAAGCAAAATTTATTTTTCGTTGTCGGCAATTGTCTCATAATCAATCAATTTATTAATATTATCTTCAAAATGGTCTGCTGGTGAAAAAGCGAGTTTTATTGACCTCAATTTGTAAGGATTAGCCATTGGTTTTAGAAATTAGTGAACGTATAGTGTTTGCCAAATCCCGCAATTATTGGCAGTAAAAGTGAAAAGAAACTACCACCTGCTAGAATAAGCCGTTTTTAAACTATTTTCCTTTTTTGCAAGCTGGACCATGGGTATATATATATATATATATATGTAGTATACATAAACGACGACTTTCTATGTTGTAGCGAGTGCGACGAGAAAAGAAACCGCGTTAAATTGATTGTTGCGGGAACAAATGAATTGATCTTTTTTGAAGATATAGCAATCACGTCAAATTTCTTTCTAGTAGCATTAGTAGTACGGAGTAGTAGCAAGAAAAAAGAATCGATTTGTAAAGAACAACGTGTGCTTTTGTGATGATGGTTATTATCAATTCCCGCCAGTCGGTCGGTGGCTCGAAGGAGCCGGTGAGCAGCACCTTGCCGTCGCCCAGATCCTGCTCTTCGGCATCCGGGTCCTGCTCGTCGGGGCGATAGACCGTGCAGTCCAGCGCATCGGGATGATCGAGAATTTCCTGGCGTGGATGGGGCACGGGTGTCTCCGGTCGATGGGTGCGGGGCGGCCAAGTGTCGGGCAAAGCGATTACCACTGCAATCGCGCCGATGCAGGTATTGCTACCAAGGAACGAGGAAAATCGGCTGGTCAGGAACGTATTGCACCACACTATGTGCAGACCAGCTTGAACTCACATCAAAACGAGATTCAAGCACCGCGCGACTCAGGTTAAGGCGATTATCCCCCTGACCAAAGCGATTTACCGACGCGCCTCGTTCATACCAAGAGGCGTATTCGCTGGCTGATTGCCAGCTGACTTGTACTTGACCCTTATGTTGAGTACTTTGTCCAAACACCGAGGGGGTAACCAGAGGCAGAGAACTCAACCAACACAGCGATAAAAGTTGAAAATTTATCATTATAATTTCAGCATCACTTCATAGGCTGGGCAGGAGACTTAAGTCAAAATCATAGAACACTTTTGAAACGTTCAGCTGATGAATTCATCCCCTTGACTCAATTTTAGACAAGCAAAGCTTTATCTTTGCTTCAACATTAAATTAGAGGTTAAGGCAATTTTATGTATTACAGTGGTATTGCCATAAAAATAGAGTACTACCAATAAGGTACAACTAATTTTACGTTTGCTATCCATGTTCTTAAATTTTGGCCTTGGCACGGTCTCAAAGACAATTTGAAATTAATTTTAACACATAATTTTTTTCAACTAAAAGTAAAGAGCAAAATCAAAACTTCAAACGCGCACAAACTGTTTCGTATATGAGCATTGCTACCCCCTTCTCATAGCCACGCTCTTTCCACTAAAGTTTACTTTTTTGTCCCAATTCTCTAAGAACGACTACAGAAAGGACTTGTAAGGGCTGTTGTACTGGAATAAGAAGCTATTCTAAAGCACTGAAAAACCTTAGCAAAAAACTGTAAATTTCCTTTATTTGAGTTACGGAATAGCCATTTCTAATGACGCATATTGTAGTTCTATCTGGAACCATTTTTAGGAGTTTTAGGAGGTATGAAAACTATTTTATTTCTATGTATTGGACGTATATGTATTGTTACTAGTATACTGCCTCCGCAGAAGTCCTGATGTTTCTGTGAAAATTTTCATTACTGATGCCAAATATATGTACTTAATTGTGTTCCAATATTTGGGTTAGTTCAATACATTTTATTAGAAGAACAGAAAAAACAAATGATCGTTGGATTGCATTCTATAGTTTATTTTTCTTACAGAAGACACGGAGAAAAAAGCCAAGCTCATGTCAATCACAAACAAAATCGATGAGTTGATTCAACGCATCGCCAATGTTCAAATCTTTCAACAACAATGGAAATTAATTGTAGACAATCTAACACGATTTCGAAATACTCTCAATGAAAATCAGACATCGATCCCTAACGAACAGATCTTTGAGATCCTCAACAACCTCGTTTATAAGATGGAACGTCTCTTTATGTCTTCATCGTGTTGTTTCCGATGGTAGCTCGGCATCTTCAAACCATAAACGGTCGTCTGTTTCTAGGCAGTGTATTGGGTGTGCTCCTCGGCTGGAGCAGTCTCGGCAGTTTTGCGTATGCCCAAGACCCTGGATGGACGGTCAGCGGCTCCTTTGCGCGGACGATGAACGTCATCGCCACCGTGACCCTGGACGGCGTGACGTCGACGGGCGGTGGAGATAAAATAGCCGCTTTTGAATGGAATATTGAGATAGCTAAGAAATAGACATATCTTTAGAATCAGAATTTCATTTGGGATCCAACTTTAGCCTACTGTTCATTTGCATTGGAAATGGGTTTTATGTATAATGATTACCTATCCCCTAATTATGAAAAATACCATGAATTGGATATACCCTTTGCAATAAATTTTTCAATGCATCAACAAACAATTCAAAAGGTTTGAAGAAAAGACCAAACCTCCAGTACACAAATACAATTACCTTAATTTGCACTTTAGAAAAACCATTCCTCCATACTTTAAAACTATGTTTTCCTGTATCTTCCTTTCAAAACTGAAAAATTCTTTAACCCCTTATATTTTTGTGAACTGATCACACTGGTCCTGATTTCCCCTACTTCTCAGTGTGTGCATAAATATGTTTTATGAAGCTTAAGAAATTATTCTTTGAAACTCTAAACTTAACAATTATAATCTTAAACGAAGAGAAGGCATTTTCAGAACGAGTAAACAAAATGGGCACTTTTCCAACCATATTAGGACATGCTGTATCCCAAGTGCAATCGCCTGCGGCAATGGTGGCAAATGGTTAATTGCGTCGTCGTTTAGATGATCTTTTTCGTTCTTATCCATACTGGTAAGAATAGACAATCGTCAATAACAAATTGAGGACTCCTATATTGCCAGGGCGGAGTACGCTACAAATCATAGAAACGCGGTATCTATTGGTGTGTGTAGGTATCGGATTAATTAGCTTTACTTTAAGAGTTTGAGAATATTCCTGAATTTATCGTGTTCTGGCGCGATCTGCGCAGCATCGAGCGGTTTGGCTTCTCGCACCTGCCGGTGTGTATCGCCAAGACCCAAAGCTCCCTCTCCGATGACCCGACGCTGCGGGGGCGACCGCGGAACTTTGAGGTCACTGTGCGAGGGATTCAGATCAACGCCGGGGCCGGATTCCTGGTGGTTTTGACCGGGGATATTATGCGGATGCCCGGCCTCCCTCGAAAGCCTCAGGCCGAGCGGATCGATCTGGTGGACGGCACCATCGTCGGCCTCTGTTTCGAATTGAACAGGTTCTGTTTCAGATGACGTTGCGAAAAATGAAAATAATGAGTTGAGAGCGCCGGACAAGGTGGGGGTTTCGGTTAATGCGATGTTTGAGTTTAGCTGATCCGTATTCGCCTTGGTCTCCGAAGCGATGACTTCGTCACCTACGGGGAGCGCGGCAATTTCAATTGATTCTAATGCCGGTTCGCGATGGACACTTGTCTCAGGCGTTGTCTGTGGCGTTGGCTCAGGCAGGGATGCTAATTCGCTGGTGCGATTGTTGAAATACGCGCTGGGACAGGAGGTGATGAAGCGGGAATTTTCGCGGCTGACCTTTATCGAATGTATCTGCGCTACGCTGACGTCAAGGGCTGGACAGCGGAAGTCATTTCGGCTTCTGAAAACGATCATGGTGGTTATCGCGAGGTGGTGTTCTCCGTCAAAGGCAAGGGAGTTTTCGCGCGGATGAAGTTTGAATCCGGCGTCCACCGCGTGCAACGGGTGCCCGTGACAGAGACCAGTGGCCGGGTGCCGCTGCGCGAGCGGTAGCCTGTCGGCTTCATCGCAGCCCGGGCCCGCGGCCACTTGTTGTTCAGTGCAGCTGACACAATGGATACATATGTATGCAGGTTGCACCTACCCTGATGTCAACGCGGTGAAGGACCTGTGGGGCGTCACGTTCAACACTGCGGCCAACACAGGCTACGCGCAGCTGGCTCGCTGCTTCACCACTCTGCTCTACAGCCAGGCCTTTGATGACACGTCGCCTGAAAACCGAGTTTATCCTCCTTGGGGGGACGATATCTCGCTTTGCAAGTCGATCCATATCGTGGCGGTTGGCGGCATGACACGGAAGCCAATCATTCCATGTGTTTGCCTCTTGATGATGCTCACCGCGCAATTGTGTCTGGCTGAGCCGACAGCGTTAACCGGGGAAGTCGTTGCGGGTTCTGAAGACAATCATGTTTCTATCCGCATCTTGAATAAAACGAGTTCCCGGGTAGAGGGCGTGAGTGTGGCGGTGGCGTCGCAACCGGTGTTCATCAAAGACATCGAGAAAGCAAGAGGTTTGTGTTTTCCGGTCGATTTTCATCAAAACCGAACCGTTTTAGTGAATTTGCGCCCTGATTGTAATCGGTCGGAGCCGGCTTCCCGCGAAAGGTAACTAGCTTGAATGCTCCAGAATTCATCTGTGATCTAAATTGCGAACCACCACGCCGCCAGGCCCAAAAATGCAAAGAATCCAACTACATCCGTAACGGTCGTAACGAATACGCTTGATGCAATTGCCGGGTCCACATTTACCCGATCCAGGGTTGTCAGATTCAACGTTGAATAATTTATGGCTTGTGTGGTGCCGGACCTTTGGGGTTTAGTTTGTGATAGCCGTAATATGATGTAGCTATCAGGCCTGTAGCTACCGCGGTCAAAGCGCCATATTTAATGTAGCTACAATCTTTTTTGTCTGGGGTATTTGCATCAGCTTGTGCTAAAAAATTACTAAATAATAGTAAAGCACCACCGGTAGCGATATGGTTATAAGAACTAGTGAACATTTTAAAACTGGCGTGATAACATACAACTACTCATGAAACAACTAACATTTCCACTACTGCTGCCACAAAGACTCCTCCTTTACCACCCTTACCATGACTAATCTCACCCAAGGGTGTTCAAAGCAGTTTATTTCAAAATTATATTATGATTTTTATATTCTACTAAATTGAAAATTGAAAGCCAAAAAGGTGCCTATTCTCAAAAGATCTGAAGAAATCTACGCTATAGTACACAATTCAAAAATGCAATAGCAGGAGAGGGATAAAAAAAATATTTTGTTGACATTGAATTTCCCTTTTCGAATAGAAACACTCATATTGACTGAAAGTTTTTCTAATTCCTCCTCAAGTCTGGTAATCCGAGTACCGAATTATCAATAAAAACCCTTGACATTAGAGGAGATCATCGTCACAAAAAAGAGAGAATTTTTGGAGCAAGCCTTGAATGAAAAAAACTTATGGTAGTTGTGAAATTTCTCCTGCATAGAAGTCTTGTTTTCTTGACAGAAGATGACTTAGAAATGCTAGTCAACCGAAGTTTCGTTCCCAATTGCGAATAATCGGTGCAACGCTGCGCGAACGCGGCCTTGCCTTCAAAAACCAAGGTGACATTGATCACCAAACCATTGGTGGTGCGCTGGGCACCGGCACCCACGGCACCGGCTTGTCGGAAGGCAGTTTTTCAGATGCCTTGAGCAATTGCCGTTTTGTGTTGGCTGATGGCACACAATGGCAGCCCAATAACGAAGATGAATTGAATGCCGCTCGGGTTTCCTTCGGCGCGCTGGGCGTGATGGTGGAGGCTTTTATTTTATATGCATGAGTTTGAACTTTGCTCTTTTATTTGAACGCACTTCAATATAGTTTTGTGGAAATTTTGTAATTGAACATGGTGTCTATTCAATGGAGGTAAATAAAAAAGCTTTATATATGAAAGTAAAAAGTACTATTACAACTCAAACAATTAGAAATTATAAAATTATATCGGGTATCTAAAACTCCTCCAATATCCCACAGCACATAAAAAGTGAACTTCTTTTTCTTTGAAATAGCAATGCTTCGAGTCCAGGCAAAAGGCATCACATCGAGAGAAAGGACTGGGGTCGCAAAGCTTAGACTAGCCCTGGGCTATTCAGTGATCCCCTTGTGTTCAGCACAGAAACCCATACCTTGTGCAGATAGCAAGCGTATGTGTCTAGCAATCAATCAATCAATTTCAATTCTTTCTTTTTCTTTCCCCATGCCCTTGAAGATATTTTATGACCAGTTCCTTTCCTTGTTTTATATCAGATGATGGCTCCGACAAATCGAGAGAGCCAACCATTGACCCTCAAAAGCTTGAACAACTAGAAAAACTACTCCATCCTGTTGTTTTAGAAACAATAGAAAAAGAATATGAAAAACAGTCAAAAAATAACCCGAAACCTCCCTTGTTCGTCGTCGAAATCCCTTTACTCTTCGAAATACAAGCTGAAAAATTTTTTGACGTTTCTGTAGCTGTTATTGCCCCTGATGATCTTCGAAAAAAAAGATTTGAAGAAGTAAGTAAGTCAGAGCAAGCATTCGAAAAAAGAAGCAAACGGCAGGCGAATCTCTGCCGGCGCTTCCGGTTTGGGATCAAACGTTTCGTAATGGCTGGGCCCGCCGTCCATCCAAATCAAAATACACGCATCGGCTTGTTTTCGATTTGGTGCATTCCCGGCTCCCGAGGCGCTCGCGCGCAGCGCGCCGGTGAATCCTCCGGCAACCAGACTGCCTAAACCAAGTGCCAGACCATCTCGGCGTGAGATGCCTTCGCAGTTCTTTCGGTGTCGTCCCATTCGCCCAGGCTCCTTCAATTCTGAATCTCCTAAAAAGAGATATCTGCTGACCATTTCTTGGGGGATTGTGGTATCTCGCCAATGGAATCGGTCGACAAGGCAATACGTTCCGATGGAAATGATGCCGACCGTGGCCCAGCCTAAAAAATTCGCAATAGGGATTCCAAAATACACACCCGGATGTGGGTATCCATAGATAAGTCCTAAAAACCAGCGGTCACCTCGAAGGGCAACCGGATCGATGACAATGTCAATAAAGGTCATGAAGAGTGTCGTTAAGAGAATCACGCAAGATTATATTTAAAAGGAAGACATTGAGAAGGAAACTATATCATTGACGATCAAATCCAGAAAATATGAATGTTTAGTTGTTCTTTTCAATAAGAATACCGCAGGATTTACGTATTCATAGAATAAACTTTAAGTTAATCTTCACTCAGCATTGCCTGGACCCACCTGTTTATGATTTACCGTTCTGTATTTCTCCGTTCTGCAACTTAGTCACGTGTCTACCATCATTTACTTGTTGAAACGAAACTACTTGGTTGTGTTGGAAGATTGCCAATCTCGTCAGAAACTTGACGACTAGAGCCACATCGCCCTGTTCCGATCACTGAAAAAGAAACCTTGAGTTACTTGGTCTATGTAAATTTTATCGGAAAAGTTAATGCTAATGAATTATTCCTTATTTCATAGTTTAAAATATAGAAACCAGTTATTATACATTCAGCGACCGTCTTCTGTAAAATCGTTGTCGGAAAACACAGCGATAAAATCGCGATATCTTCATTCGTTTAGGGTATGCCTTGGTATTGTGTCCTATCGGTAGTCAGCTTTGTTCTGGCGTGTGTTACAATCCACAGCTCGAATATTGCACTCTTGAAGACAGTACAACCGACCATCCTTCATCCGGAACCAATGGAGATTGATAAATTCAATATTATCGCAGCTAATGACACTGACATTTATTAAACAAACTCGACATTTTGATAACTAAGAGGCGAGCCTCGATGACTAATTTTACGTAGACTCGTTGCCGAAAAGTTTTGACTTTGAAAGGGCATGAAACTTGATGCCCTGCGCGAAATTGAAGATGCGCGACGACTTGTAGATCAGCACGAATCCCAGAGCGATCAGGGCGTAGAGAACACCCGATACCAGCCCTTCCCAGACGACCTGCATGAAAAAATCCGGCGCGGCAACCATATCCTCAAACGGTCTGACGGCAATATCGTTCAAAAAATCCATCGGGTGATCCAGTTCTAATGGGGTACGCCGAGATAAGCGTCGATGACATCCTGATTGTTTCTGACCTCGTCCGGCGTGCCGTCGGATTATTATCATTAAGTAACCTACTTGTTCTACTAAAAATAGTGTAATTTGTTTTAGACGCGTTAACAGCCAGGGACTACCAGCCGTAAAATTGCGTAAACGTTCAAGTGCTTAAACGTTAACGTAAGTTAATGTTTAACTTACGTTAAACTTAAATGTAATTTGAAACGTCCAACTTAGCCTTAGGTACAACCTCCACAAAACAACTACCAATTACTGTTATCGCAGTGTCGTCCCCGAAAGAGGTCAGCGCCTCCTCTCAGCCTCTTATTGGCGTTGATGGTTCATCTCTTATTGGTGACAATGTTACAATAACATCATCGACAGTATCTGATGGTGGCTTATTATTAGGACCAGTTCCTGCTGAATTTCTTCGAACTCCCGAAGCTTTGCCACAGGTAAGACGTATCATCATTCAATATACAAGACATTTGATAACATCATTTATAGGGTTTCCCAGGTTAAGTCCCTTGTTTAAATCCCAACTCTACCCTAGCAAATAAATAATGCGTTTTTGCTTGTATATATTGCTTTGGAAGCATCTAAAATTTTGTATAAATTATTTCTTGACACAACCTTCATGTTATCTTGCTACTTTACATCGTCCAATTGCTTCTGCCATCTATTTAAAACATTCTTTTAAAAAAGATTACTAAAATAGATGCCAGGAATAGATACAAAACCATAAAGCCTGTCTAATTCAAATTAGGACATTTACTAGACATTAGAGTCAATTGGTTTACATTAAACACCTCGAAATGGCTCGTAAAACTCCAAGCCGCTTTTGTTAGGAACAGTACATTGTGATTAATCATTGCTAGAGCCACGACGGTACTGATCGATTTGAAGACTCAAATCATTCAAGTCATCCATCACTTCTTGGGCGGTTCCATCCAGGTCTAAATTCTTCTTTTTACTCTTGCCGTTCTTGCTTCGATCCGATCGCTTACTGTCCTTGCTTTTGCTACTTGCTCGTTTGCTTCGGCTATTTTTACTACTGTTGCTCATGCTACTTCGACGACGTTCAGCCCTTTCGAGATCCTGGGTCGTACATATCCTGCGTGCCTAAGTTTGATGCAATAAACAATTCTCGCACCTATCTTCTTCAGCTTTTTCTATAAGCTTCGCTAAACGTAGCTTCTATAGCTTACTGATTCGAGTTGTGAAGAGTCTGACTATGGCTCAGATGATGATGAGCCTTTGGCTGATTTAATTCCCCTTGCTGGACTGGAGTGTCAAAACACTGGCACTGACCATGTTTACCGCTGGAGAAAAGGTAGACCACCAGCTGTACAGAATTTTGATTTTCCTGGTCTACTGGATGGGCGGTATCGGCTTGGAATATCGCAGCCAGTACAACCCCGGCTGGGCCAACTATTTCGAAGCCGCTGTGTCATCCATCGTCAGCGAGGAGCAAGAGCAAGACTTAGGCTACGGCGACACCAGCCTTGACTTCTCGGAGTTCGCCGACAATAACTTCAACAACGCGATGGACCCTTGGACCCTGCGGCAGCATTCCAAATCCGAGGACCGCTTCACCGATGAGCATGTGTTTCGGTTCTTCTGTGCCCTTTTGCTCATGCTCTTATGTGCATTTCAAAATAATCACAACTTTGCTGCTAAATACAGTCTTTGATAAACTTCTCATTATATTGAGAAGAGGTTTATAAGAAAGTATAACGAGACGCTTCCGGGAAAATGAACTCGCGAAGTACAGTTTGAGGCTTAGTAGGTGAGGAAAGCAATTGCTTGCTCTAAGAAATAATATAACATTACTTGTTATCAGGTTCCTCTTTACTACGAGGCTTCTTTCACAACGATAACAGCTTTCTTTTTGAGTCCAGTTCATTTTGTAGCTCATCCTACTATTTCTCGATTATTACTTTAGCTCCAATTCTTTTTGAAAGGCTTTCAGCACCCCATCTCATAACTATATTGTGGTTCCATTCAAAAAGTGGTCTTGCTAGTGGGGCAAGAATATTCATCCAGAGTTTAGTTGTATTTACTAGCCAGTCGTATCTAGCTACTGTGTAATCCCCATCCTCAGTGAGCCTCCAGATTCCTTTCCCATCCAGCTCTCCGCTAGATCTCAAATGTACCACAATTTTATGGGACAATTTTTTAAACATTTTTTTCATATTTTAAACACCAGAAATTGAATGGCGTATTTATGTTAAAACTTGCCACAGTACAGTGGCGAATGGGCTCTTCTTCGGTGCCGAAGGATTCAAGTTCAACACAATCTGTGGTTACGATAGATCTTAAAAAATCAGTTTAAACAATCGGCGCCAATAACAGCAGATACCGTAGATGGACAAGGATGGGTTAAATGAATTTTCAAATTGGGATTTCAAAAATTAATTGTTTAAAGATGTGTGTTTATTAGTTTGTTATTTGGGCTTCTCTCAGATAATGATTGCATTCAGTTGGTTATCCAAACATGATTATATAAAAGTGGGAGGGGTTTCTTGCTGACGAATATTTTGTTTATATTACCCAGAGGTAGTTTTAGGGGAAGGGTAAAGGGGGCACTTAACCCGGGCAAAGAAATTTTAAGGGAGCGAAATTTCAAACGAATAATCTAGCGGTTACAAAGATTTTGTATTTTTTGGGATTGTTGCCGAGAGAAACGTCTTTCTGTTCCCCATTGTGGCGGATACGGTACTGCACTCTGAACCGATCCTCGAATCCAACGTATTCGGCGGCGGCGGATGCCTTTGTGGAGAACGATTCACCAACCGGGTTAGATGGATCTAGCACATCTTTGGAGTCGAGTTTGGTGAATTGACCATTCACGGAAAAACCGTACGGGAGCAACGCCATACCTGACAACTCGAGGCCGATGTACCGCAGTTTGTCTACGTTCACGTTGGCTTGGACAACCTCCCATGCAGCAGTCGCAAGTTTCGGTAAGGACTCCTTCTCCCGCGCAGCCAGTTCAATATCTGCGTCATCAGCTGCAACAGAAAGTAGGTTATTCCAACCAGCCCCATAGTGGAAACCCGCCATTAACTCCTCCACATCCAGGCTATCCGACAAGTGGTGGCAATCTTTTGTCGCCTACACCTCAACACCCCCCGTCTCCAGGCCCTAATGCTTCCCAGATAACGGTAACTGGACCCGATGGAGCTGAATAATTTCAAATGCTATGGACACTCTCTTTCTTTCTCCCCCTATATATTAATTTTTATTTTTTATTTTTGATTAATTAAAATTAAATTTGATATTAAATATATTTATTTACCTGAGATTCCCTTTAATTGTTTACCTCCTATTATCGTGTTTAAGGTTTTTTCTAGTTTAAGTTATTTGACAACTGTGTTTATTCTTTCTTATTTTTCTTTTTAAGTTCCTTTAATTTTTAGTTCAGCTGCAAAGTTTAAAATATCTTTTTTTGAAGGCATTTTCACGATAATCAACACGCGTGGTCGGATATATGACATGGCCTGATCCACGTTCAGCCAGTTCCATCTGCCGTTTCCAGGGCATTTGATCAACGATGCGGCTTTTCAGGCCGGCCTGATCAAAAAGCGCAATTGCCAGACTGTCAAAATAGCCCGGTTCCGGCCGGTCCGAAGCACTGGGCCGATCACTTTCAGACAGATGAATGATGTATTCGCCTTCAAACGGCGTGGGGTCGGCCGGGGCGCTGTTAGCACTGAGAGTAATTTTGAGGTCTCTAGCTCTGAGGTAACGTCCAGTGACACTGGTTATGGTCAATTTTGTAGCCCATCGTCATATTCTATGACTAGTTCACCAAGCTATCATGTAATTGATTCATTAAAAGAAAATGATTCTGACGTAGGATTGCCGAAAAACACTGAGCAAAATATCACTGAACAAAGAGATGCTGAAACTCTAAAACATAAAGCAAAAAGCCAAACATCTGATAAAGCTACATTATTTGGTTATTTTGCCCCGACCACCAAGACGCGTTTCGCATTGCCGGCGGAAACGAACTGGGCAGCCGTCGTCAGCGCGTACATGAATCCCGCACAGGCGGCACTCAGGTCCATCGCGGCGGCAAACGCGCCCAGGCGGCGTTGCAGATGGCAGGCCGTCGAAGGCGTGAAGTGATCCGGAGTGATCGTGGCTACCAGGATCAAGTCGATCTCGTCGACCGAGACCGAGGCGTCGGCCAGGCAACGCAGGGCGGCTTCATAGCACAGGTCGCTCCAAGGCCTTGCACCTGTTCGCCCATCTTCACCATCTCGCGGAGCAGGCCGACATCCTTCAAAACCACAGCAAGCTCGTTGCCCACCGCGTCCATGTCGCCACCGTCCTTGCGTGCCTCCTCGTCCACGCACGCCAACATGCCCAGCACCGCGCGACAGAGCTCGGCCGTGTATTTCAGCCCGAACGGCTCGTCGAACATCGTGTGCTTGGAGTCTTGGTTTGTTCGTCTCTTTTGCTCCATCAGCATGCGGGCCATGAGCTGAATATCTTTCCGGGCTACATGTGCGACCTTAAGCTTATACGGTCTCGACGACATTTTTTTGTAATATCCTAATGCAATTCTTATTCTACTTTTGTTTCATAATTAGCTCTGGAAGAAGACTTGCTCAAAATTCAAGAGCTATTACTTGCTGAGAATGGAAAGATTGACACTTCCCAGTTCAGGCACGTTTATGCTAAAAGATATAAGAAAAAGTACAACTGCCCATCAACAAAGAACAAATGCAACAAATTATCTTCATGGCAATTGAGTATCTACTGATAACTGTTGCTCTGTGGCGCAGTGGTTAGCGTGCTAGAACTTACAGCCACAGAGTTGTGAGTTGTGAGTTCGAGCCACGGTCATGCCATGTGTGATAAGAAATAGCAACCTTGGGCAAGTGAAAATCTCTTTCTCCCAGGATAATAAATGGGTACCTGGTTGGTATTTATAAGCGCCATGCGTGGCTGCACCTTGCTATATGATATATGCATTCAGACATGTGGGTGATCTGTACAGTCAATCTTATATATTTGGAATCAGCAGAATAAGCCGATTTTCTGTGTATGTCTATTGCTTAATAATTTATTTTTTTTTAGAGTTTTGGTTACTATTGAGCCGCGTCCCTTATTAAAAACAAACAAATAAACAAGCACCCTTGATATTACTGCTGGCAAAAATAGCAGAATTCTACATTTTTGTGTATAGGATTTTTGTGTATACTTCTACAGTAGGGTTCAATGGTATGCTGAATCTAATGGTGTTATTTTCAATAAGATTCCTTGCATTTTTCTAGTAGAAACATTATATTTTTAGTGATAATATTACTATTGTATGCTTTCGATCAATATTAATTTTGCATTGGAAGGATAAATGCAGACGTCTTATTTAAAAAAAGTAAAGATGGAATATTTCAAGAAAGTGTGAGTTACCGCAGTACAGCGGTATTGATGTTCAAGAAATTGTGTCTACATGATAGAGTTGTCGTAGTATTGAAAGCTGGCAATGAAATGGCAAATATTTGAGTTGCGAAAGAAGCACTAATGGGAGGGCATCAATCCCGCCCACACCCTCTTTTCCCAAAACGTGTTTGATCAAAATTTTGAGCTAGAATTTTTAGATATTAAGTTTGAAACAATCCCACGATAAGGTGACAAACTGCTCGGGTTAAAAAATAGCCTCCCCCATCCCGGCGGAAGGGTTGTAACTTATACCCAGGGGGCAGTTAAGGCTTCTATGGAAAAGGTGACCGTGCACACTTCAAAGGGGACTCAGATAGTTAGAAATTGAAAATTCTATTTCCCCTTCTCATTTTGTTTATTACTACTTCAGACATTTTTTTTTCAACGTCCTTTGCGTTAGCTGATCGAATGATTCTTGTTCCATTTGATGGTCTAAGTTGTTCACTTTGAGCAATTGTTAATTTACGTTTATTCCCTCTAGGTATTATGGGTTTGGAATTTATTATTCTAAGACGCTGAATCGGGTTTTTAGGGCTCATTTGGTAAAATGGATTGCAGAATTTGTGAAGCTGATCATAAGTTAAAGATCACTTAATGCTTAACTAGGTTTATTTCTAAAAATTCCTCTGCGATCTCCCGGATAAGACAAAGCTCAGAGCTTTCCCGATTGGACTGAGATCGATACCAGTCTTTGAATGCTTCCAATGCATCAAAACTAATAAATCCACGCAGATCTTGGTGCATATCTTCGTATGTAGCTTGTTGCCGAAATTCAAATTTGTCTAGGTCTGCGCGAGCATCAGTATGGTATTTAATTACACCACCAAAAGGCGCAAATGTTTCGCGCCTATGAGAGTTCCGAACTAGTAGAATGATGATACAGAAGCATCGCAGTTCAGATCATGGGTTTTAACCAATAGGAAAAGAGTAATTGGAACTTCTAGCATCCGTCTTATAATTTACTTTAACTCTGTTTGTTGTGAAGCTTTTTAACACAAATGTCTTTGTACTTGACTACATTACTTGCTACTCGTTTTGCAGACAGAAGTGAAGTGACTGCAAAGAAAGAACTCAATCTTGATGGAGCTGACATGTATGTATCCTTTTGTATTGTAGGTTATTCCCTTAGAAAAATGGCGAGAGCTGAAGCTCAATTGCTTTTTCGAAAACCTTAGAAAACGTTGTAAGTAAGCTTATTGGTCTATAGTTTTCCTTATTAAAGGGATCTTTTTTCTTATACACAGGAGTAACAATTGCCTTTTTTAGTGATCTAGGAAAGGTCCCTTGCTCAATGCATTTGTTTAGAACATGTAGAAGTGGTCTAAGGATAACATCAACTGAAACTTTCAAAAATTTTGCGTTTATCATATCATGACCACACGCTTTTTTGCCGGGTGTACAGGCCGACCCCGGAGTAGCCTTTTTTCTGTGCGTAATGGAAGTGCCCGTTCATGCCCGCCACGCGATCGAAGCGGCCGACCACGGTGTCGGCCTGGGCCTTCACCTCTTGCACCCCCATACAATCAGGCGCCGCAGCGGCAGCCCAGTCTTCGAAGCCCTTGTTGGCTGCCGAACGGATGCCATTCAGATTCAACGTGATCAGACGCAGCACAGGATTCCTCAGATGAGCCGTAGCGACCTTGTGGACTCGGCAACATCGCGTTGCTGATTTTTGGCGTTATGAGCGGCGGATGGCGCGAACTCAAACCAGGGGGGATTACTGATAATCAATGAAAATTGCTGAGCGGTTTTCTCCTGCCAGGACAAAAAATCCTCATTGATCACTGTAATTTTGTCAGGCCAGGGCGACCCAGCGACTTTCTCCTGAGCCTGTTGTGCGGCTAACTCATCCAGTTCTAAGGCAGTTATGCGGCAACTAATGTCACTTTTTTGCGCCATCATCAGACTTAGGCCTGGATCCGCGGCGACAGCGCCGAGCAACTGGTCGAGCGCGCTATTGCGAGTGCCGATCCGGGCAGCCAGGTGCTGCCGTTTAATCGCCTGGCGGATCCGGGATAACGCTGAAGTCGTGGGTGATCTCGACGCTGTTTTTGAGCATCAGGGTTGCCGAACAATATTTTTCAGCGGAGAGATCGACCGCCCGTTTGACGGCGGCGTCCTTCAGATTGCGCCCCGTCACCTCGAAATGGATGTGGATGCGGGTAAACACCTGTTGGCGCCATCACAGCATTGCGCGCCGGCAACCTCGAGGTAAAACCACTGCAGGATTACTTCACGGTCTGAAAACCCTACCGGTTGGAAAAAACTGGCTTTTTTGTCGGTTTTGCTGCTAATATCCGCGAATTGATGTTCAGGCGGTTCCGGGGCGGATGTTTCGGGGACCGTTTTCTTTTGCGCTTTTTCGCACCCTCCCATGCGAAAAATCGCCAAGAAACATGGAGAAGGACATGGTTGAAAAAGTCCCCATGACCCTTTCTCCAAATAAAGTCAATCTTAAAATAACCGAATCTATAGTCAGACATATATCTGATGCAAACAAACAGATAAACCATTAAATTCTTCTGTTTTCTGATTTCTCATTGAAATAAAACTTTTGTATGAAATGAACAGAACTTCAAAATTCATATAATTTCAAACTTTTGTGTCTCACATGACATGAATAGGAATAGGAAATGGACACAATTAAGTATACCAGTGCAATCTACATCAATGTCACAGCTCACTCAAGAAGTCTGCCATTTCTTCAAGTGTGGAAACAGTTTCCTTATGCCGTAACAGGCTTTTTGGCGACATGACAACCAGCGGCTTACGCAGTGGACACAGCACCTGTTTACGCAACATATGGAACACTTGAGCCGACGTTGTTGGCAAACAAACCTGAATATTGTGTTCAGCGCTCAATTGTAGAAAACGCTCAAGCCGCGCTGATGAGTGCTCCGGACCTTGCCCTTCATAGCCGTGCGGTAGCAGTAGAGTTAACCCACACAGACGCTGCTTAATTATACTATAAGCTGGTGGCTATAAGCTGGTGGAGTTTGTGTATATTTGCGTAGCTATCTCTCTGTGAAGGTGGTATATCACAAATATATCCTCACAATATAATCACACTAATACGCTAGCACAATTTTTGTTCTTACCTTCCTCGGCTTGAATTTGAACCTCTCACCTTTAAAACCCAATATGTTTTTAACTACCAAAGATTTTTCTCCTAGTTTATTCGGAAGGCTTACTCCTGTAGCATATTATTCTTCTTTTTTACTAACTTTTTGGCATGCCATTGTTTGATCAGGGTGAGGGTTCTGTGTCTCTTGATCAAGCAAAGTACCAATTGAAAAGACATGAGCGTCCACTGATGTGGGGAATTGAAGCAGCATAATACTATCCGAAACTATATAAAACCAATCTCAACATTGCCTGCGTGAGATTAATATGGAGTTACCAAGTTTCAAAGATAGGCAAAATTTTCCAAAAAATTTGTTTTAATTTTTGTCTAAATTTAAGGGTTTTTTAAACCTATGTAGAGGTTTGAAGTCCCCAACTTCAAAGATGTGGAATTTTGCATTTTTTGCCAAAAAACAAATCACGGATGCATGTTTATTATTTTTTTAGGAACGATCGTATCGAACCAGCGGTTATAGAATATCGGGAGAGGGCTTATTAGAACCGAAGTTAAAAGTTCTAGTGTCCTTTTTAAGTGACCAAAATTATTGGAGGGCTCCTAGTCCTCCTCCCTAGCCTCTTTTTTCCCCAAAGTGGCTCTGGGTTTTCTGCAGGGATTAAACTCTAACCCCGCAAACGCGAACAAGACGTAATTTTCGTCGTGGTCGAGCGAGAGGTGTTGGGTATAGGTGATAGAGGGCGTCAGCGATTGGGTTTGATAGAAGAGTTGAAAATCGGTTAGTACAACACGAGGCAAGACCGTGTTATCCGCAATCAAGTCAGGTTGAAAGGCATTGAGACCTGCCGTACCGCCAAAGAAAAATGTCCCATCAAGCCCTTTGTGATAGGAGCCGATCAGGAAAGATTCGTCTTGGAGTCCATGCCTGTGCCATCATTGGTGCGCAGAGCAACTGCCCTTTCTTCATCAGAACCATATACGTTTGATGCATCAATCCAACCAGTAATTTCATTCAACTGTTCTCTAGGATTAGATGAATCAGTGCCTGTGCTAATATCAAAGATTGACCTATTGAAATTGATTTCAACTTCACCGGATGATAGTGGATCAAAGAAAATATCGCCAGTAGGCACGGCTATATTTGCTGGTTCTTCAGGATCTGTACCAGCAGTAAGATCAATGGAAGGGGTCTGTCCTTTCGATAGTAAGTAAGCGCTGTCCATTGCCTGCCTAGCTAGCTCTGAGGGCTACGTTCGTAGCTGAGTGAGCCAATGCAGAGTAGACCCCTGTGTTTCAAAGAACATTCAGTCTCAAGAGACCGGAGCGATAAAATAGTGTGAGAGTTTGGAGAGGAATGATTAGCATCAGTACAGGCATTTTCGATTGCTTCTATATTTAGAACGCTTTCAAGACGTTTTCTAACACTTCACGTCTCTTTTGGTTTTGAAGGTGTGAATTGTAGTGCCGACTGAGCGCCTCGCATGATCGTGCGTTCCAGATCACCTGCGACAAGGACACGAAGGGCGTGCAGCACAAGCCCAGACTCGCCGGAGGCACCGAGGTGGTCGACTACGTGCAGTGCGTGAACGGAGCGTGGAGGCTGGATGGAACCAAAGGGCAGGACAACAAACTCGCCTGCACGGCAGCGGCTGCCCCCGTTGAAGAAGCAAGGCCCTCGCCCCCAAGGACCTGGCCAATTCGGCGTCGAGGAAATCTTTCGAGGTTGCCGTGCGGATCGCTCGATAGCCGGCCGGTTTCCAGACTTTGGCCGTCGTCACACCTTTTGTGAACGTTCGGAAGTAAGCTCGGTACACCTTTGCGTTTGGGTCCCAGAATGCGAGGTTCTGCGAGTCGAACGCTCCTTCGGTGACGACTGGCTTCTCACTCATCAGAGACCAGCGGATCCCGTCCGGTGAATGAAACGCGAAAAGGCCTCCCTGAGAGGCCAGTCCTCCGAGCGCCTTGATATCGTCATGTGCACCCACCTGCACACGGACCATGTCGGCTGGAACACGCGGCTGGTCGACGGCCGATGGGTGCCGACCTTTCCAAACGCCCGATATCTGTTCGCCCGACGCGAAGTGGAAATCTGGCAGGAGCGGCTGCGGACCGAGGAGCCGGTCGGCCATGTCCAGGCTTTCATCGACAGCGTCGTGCCGGTGCTGGATGCCGGATTGGCGACCCTTGTCGAGGATGACCACGAGATCGAGGACGGGCTGTGGCTGCGCCCCAATCGGCATACAAACCGCCGCCCCAAGTCATGTGACAGATCGGGACGTACACGACCAACAGCCAAACGGTCGAAAAAGCCAACACGGCGGAAAATTTCATTCGATCGGCAAACGCACCGATCATGAGCGCCGGCGTGATGATTGCAAATGTCATCTGAAACGCGGCAAACAAGACTTCTGGAATTGCCGTGCCATCCTGAATCGCGTCGGGGCCGACGCCACTCATCATCAATTTAGAAAATCCACCAATGAATTTGCATCCGTAGTGTTAAATTTCAGTATATACAAGTTTTATCTGTATTTGTCTTTGAGATCATAGCATTTTACATTTGCACACGATGCTTTTCTCTCCCAAACTGAAAAGGATTCCTAAGCACAGTCGTTTATTGCATTGCTTTTTTCCAAACAAACTCATGAGAGTGTACTTCCACTGTTTTATGATTGATGTCAAGATGGGGAGTACGTTTAATCTTTATTTCCATCGTTACGTTGCCCTGTTTTTACGATGATTCTTCTCGCTCTCTCCCGAACTGCGCTGGTCTGCGAATGCCAAGCGTCGTGACGTCTAACGCCTTCGACACCTCGCCGCGCAGATTGGGGCCGCAAGTCACAAGGAGTACGAGCACAATGGCTACCTGGATGTTCTTGGTGAGTGCACTGCAGGGCCGTTCTCGCTGCTCTTCTCCTTCTTCCTTCGTTCCAAACTCCACCTTGACCGACATGTACGGCGCTTCCGCGGCTGACATGCACTCCAGGACACACACGAAGGCAGTGGCGGGTAAATTACGTGGGTCACGCACATTACTTTGTTTCGTTTGGCCAATAGCCTTAGATTTTGCCAAGATTTTTGTCAAGAGCGTGAAGCCCTTGCACTCCTTTTTACAGAGGCATTTAGGCCACCTGCACAAGGTTAAAATGGGGTGTTCCTGACTTTGCCATAGCCGATGCTCGATGCTTCGTTTTACCCATAATTGCATGTAATTTCCAGGGTTAATTTGCAAATTTTATCTAGCAAGTAATATGCAATAATCACAATGGGGATGACTTCGGGGCACCCCTCGCCACAACGGCCGATGACGCGTGCAAAGTGGCCATCTGCCCCGTGGTGGACGGGGATGGCAGCGATGTCGAAAACAAAGACAACGGGAAGTTCGTGTCGTCGGGGGTGTTCAGCGTTGCCTTCACGCCGGTGAAGGCCGGCAACGGGTACGTCGGGATCCAGTACGAGGGGACGTACATCTTGGACCACCCCTTTCGCGTGATCGCCGCGGCCGAAGATACGTCGAAGAGGTCGCATTCCTGACCACCGTGGTGGTCGGCGCTACTCGCCGCTGAGCGCCCTGGCGCGCGCCAGGTTGTCGGCCAGCCAGGGCGCGCGCTGTCCGGCTGGGACCTTGCTCCACAGGGAGACCGCGAGCTTCCAGCGCCGTAAGCGAAAGGCCGCCAAGCCGGCCCAGCCGCCGGTCGAGCCCGGCGTCTTCTCCGCCAGGTCCCGCAGCAGCTCCAGCCCCCGCGCCGAGTCGCCCGCGATCACCAGGGCCTGCCCCTCCTGCAGCCGGTGTTTCAAGTTTCTGGTTTCTCATTCCTAAACGGTAGCGCATAATGATGATGGGTTGTCTTCTCATCTACTGTTCCCTTTTGCTGCTTGTGATGCAGCAGAATTCCGCGACGATTTAGGACAGGTTTGAAAGGTTCAGGGTTGAGAAACCAGAAACTAGAAACCAGAAACTTGAAACCCTACCTCCCCAACGGCTAAACGCCGCAAAACACCTAACACGTGCTAAAAAATTACCTAAACTCCGCCCTTCGTAATCTCAAAAGCCGTTGTCGTCGGCCCCATTGTAGACTTTCCCGTCGATGACACCCACGTGATCGTAATGGGCGCTCACCACGACGTATTCATCCTTCAACTCCTGACCAGGAATCACCGCAATGACGTTCTCAGTGGTCTTGATTCGGGTGGCTACCCGGAAATTTAAGGAAAGCGTGCGTTTCCGGAGCTGAAAAGACTGAGGTTTTGCGGTCTCCCCGATATTTTTTACGGCACTTTCAAAGCGTTGCCGGTCCTTCCCGAAAAACATGTGTTTCTATACCAAGGAAAATATTTATTCAGTGGGTGGAAATAAGGTGTTCAAAAATTTTTCCATGAAAATTTCTATTTATGATGACTGTTTTTAAAACAGATCAGATGAGAAAAGCTTACTTCAAAATCAGAATAGACCGTAAGATAAATCAGAATTTAGGCGGTCCCCAGACATTGCGGGTTAGTGTAGTTCCTGTTTTGCCCTCTTTAAAGAATAATTGGTGCCAAAGCTGTAAATATTTTTTTCCTGGAGGTTTTACCTATATTTTTTATATTAATTTCTGCTTAAGTATTCTCTTGGTCACTTGAATCAATGCTTTAGTTCCGTTTGAATTTAACTTAAAACTATTTAAATTTTCCCAGTTACTGCAAATTGATGTTCATAAAGTTATATTAAGTATTATCATAGCTTTTATTTAAAACTTACTGAAGCGGGAGGGTAATTACCAGTTAGGAAATATTTAAATTTATTTTTTATAAATAGAGCATGAAAATTGGAAGACTTTCTGCCTAATTTAGTTTGCAGCACTGCCAGCTGCTATTTGGGCATCTGATGGCCCACTTGCTTCACGCTTCACTGGTTCTGTCCTAGCTGGGACAGGCCTCGACCTAGCTTCAGTAAGCTTATGAGCTGCACCAGCAGATTTAAATCTGATATCTGCAGCTTTCTTCTTGAAAAATTCTTTGATTGAAGGCATTTTTCTAATTCTTGGAGTGTGTTCTTGCGGCAACTTCAAATCGGATATCCCACTCTGGAGCTCTTCCCGCACAGCAGAGGCAACTGATGGTCCTTGCAACGTGCCTTCTAACAGCAGATTTCGCTGTGTTTCATTTATGTCCATCGTTACTTCAAAAATGTTCCAAACTTCTTGCCCTAGCTGTTTGAATTCATTTGCTACATTGTAAAACTTTGCATGGCGTCACAGACTGCGAAAAACTTCTTTTTCAGCTTTATATTTAGTACTTTTTTCCCTATAATTACATTGTTACATCATTCAGAACAAGGTTGCTCTTTAAATGCAAAAAATGCGACAGAATGATTACAAGCCAATAAAACCAAGTGAACGACTACGTTTCAGAGTGTCGTCTTCTTCTTTTAGCTGTATAAAGATATCATACAGAGGTTTACGAGTAATTACTTGCTCGTACACTGCACGAAACACAGTCGTATTTCCTTTGCTGTTAATGGTCCACTTTGAATATCTTCGGCGTAAACTTCTCCATATTTGTCCGCACATGCTTCTTTTCCTTGTTACCTTTAAAAATGATGACGTTTTATCTACTGACGAAATGGATCGTTTGTTACACCTGAAAATAACCGTGTAAGCAAAGCCCTTGATTCCTTTAGAATTGACTCTTCCCATGCTCCTTAGACATTTGCAAGTGGTCATAATCAAACACAGCTAGAATTGAATTACTTTTTGAGCAAGTAGCAATCTTGGAATCAAATACGCCCTTGGTATTTGTCGACAATGTCCATTGTATTTCAGGACAATGTCCATGGTATTTCTTGACTTCCCCTGGTTTTTCTGGGCAATGTCCCTGTTATTTCCTGACATGGTCTTCCCGGACCCACCCTCTTCACGAACCGCCCCGACCTGGTCGTCTCGATCGTCGGCATCATGCTGATCGCGACGATCCTGTCCCTCGCTCGGAGCCTGGTGCGGATGAAGGGCATGGTGAAGCTGCTCGACGTGCCGCAGCCGTACCTGTGGAGCGGCATCCTGATCTTCTGCACCATCGGCCCCTACGCCACGTCGAACAGCCTCTCGACCGTGGTGACGATGCTCGTCTTCGGTGTGATCGGGGTGATGATCAAGCGCATGTTACCATTGGTTTGGAATTTTCATTATCCAATCTCAAGTCAATCAAATCTTTGTTTTTTGTGGCCGGACCAGCACAAGTCCTAGGAGTGATGGTGTTAATTATGCTGGGCGGGTTAGTGTTTGGGCTGTCGGTCAAGTCTGCAATTTTTTGGGGAATGCTCCTTTCTCTGAGCAGTACGGCCATTGTGCTGAAAGCTCTTGCCGAACGAAGGGAAAATGAGACACTCCATGGACATTCAACAATTGGAATTTTAATTTTCCCTTCTGCAGATATTTTCCTCAATTCGGAACTTTTTCCATTCACCACTACTCGTTACTCCTGATGAGCAAGGAAACTTGAAATGAGGAAAAGAAGATTACCTGAGATCCCGTAGCGTTCAAGCTTATACAATAATCCAATAATAACTCAAAATCAAACAGATCCCGGTTTTGACAAATTGGCTTCTTTTTGTGATGTGTTTGGTCTGTCCAATTTAGTGACGTCGAAAACTTGTTTCACAAAGAACCATAGCTCATCTATTGGTTGATGATGATGCGTGCTTCTTTTGAACATTCTTTATAGTTTTTGCAGCCTGTTAGTGTCCCTCCGCAGCCTATTCTAAGCTTACAGAAGTTTCAGAAGTATTTTCACTTTAGATAATGCAAGCCCACCCCGTTTTTCTCTGTGTTACCTAAGTTGAGGCTACCATTTCCTGCTGGCGACTTGGTTCCTGTTTATGATGATGCAGGCTTCCTTTGAACATTCTTTATAGTTTGTTCAGCTTTTTTGTATTCCTCCGCAGTCGATTGCTGGGTATGCTCCCATCGAAGCGTATCAAAACTGTTCGTGCAGAGCCCTATATTGCGCATTCAAGCAGTTGGTTTCGAGCCTCTATGGATGGTATTTTTAGGCCGCTTGTGAAGCTGGGATCACGAATTAAAGTCGGCGAATCACTTGGAGTGATATCAGCCCCATTTTCTTCTGATGAAATAGTGTTGACTGCGGAATTTGATGGGATCGTAATTTGTTTGAGTAATATGCCTCTTGTCAATGAAGGCGAGGCTCTTTCACAGCCACTTATGATGTGTGTGATTGTTTCTTCCTTCCTTCTACATTTTCGGCAAAGAGCGTCTTCTTGGGAATGGTCAATCTTTGCTTTTATAGCATTTGTTCTAAGGGCTTGATTTTGTGCGGCAAAGATTAGACCCTCTGTTTCCTTCTTCAGGCCGCCTTTATGAAGCCAAATTCATGTTTCCGAGCTCATTGTGTCTTTGGTCTCCCTGAGATACTGTCTATGTAGTTGTTTTGCCTCAATCAATTCTGTGGTACTTAAGAACAACAACAAAAAAATTGGTTCTGGAGCGTTTGGGAGAGTTGTTCAATATACAGTCAAGGCAGGAAGTAAAAATAAAGAAATTGCATTGAAAATAATCGATCCCACAGAAGAGAACCATAAAAAAACAACCCTGATTGAAAATGAGGTATTTTATTTCCTATTTTCTCTATTGATTTTAAAATGAATCTGAGATTGTATCAAGATAAACACCCTTCTTTTTTCAAATCATCCAAATCTTCTCGCATCTGCTGACCACTCCTTCATTTGAAGTGCCTCTGGGAAGAAAGTAATAATAATAATAAAACATTTTGGAGCTGTATGGCCTTTACTATAGGCTATGCTATAGCGTTGCCTCTGATGGGACTTGGTCGTCTCTTAGTAGGTTGCTAGCTATCTTTACAACCCTGATAACAGAAAACAAAGAATTATTATGCAAGCATTTTCGCACGTTACAATTTCGGCTGTACTAACTTTTTTACTCCTGATACAGACCTAAGATTGATATTGATGTAAAGAAAACAAATACATGTAAATTCTTATATGTGAGTCATGAAACTCTAAGGTAACCGACTTGCTTGCCATTGTTACCACAGGCGCGTTGGGTTTGCTAACACTTCCCTAGCATTCCTATAGCCTACTACATAAACGTTAGATCAAAATGTAACTAAAACTGATTATAATATACGGTATTTTTGTGACACTTTTGAATTGGAAACCTGCTTGGTAACTTTTTACATTTACACCTTTATTTGGGAATGTTTTTCGCAATTTTTTGCAGATTGAGGTTGCGAGCAGCAAGGCGTCGTCACAACGCACGCCGAGTCTAGTGTGGCACGTCGACCCGTTCTCTCCTCCCTTGGCGCGTTCGAAGGGAGCTGATGCCAAGACAAGCTCGGCCAGCTCGGCGACTCGAGCAAGTTCGCAACGCCCGGGCTCGTCCTCTTACTCCAGCTCTGCGCCGCCAAGCACGTTCACACGAACAAGATCCGTCACAACCACAGCAACGGCCAGCCGGAGTTCGGGCGCGTCGTCCGCTGCCACTCGACCACCGACTTCATGATCGAGACTGTCACGTAAACCACCAATAATAGAAATAGCAGAACTAATGAATTCCCCTTTCTCTGCGATGTTCTGTTTTTTAAGTTCGGCCCTTGCCTTGGATATCCGTAATAAGGCACCGTCCATTAACATCTGAATTAATCGGTGCGGTGTAGCCCCTTCGATCTCTGAACTGACACCAACACGTGTATATTCTTGTAATGCTTGCATAGCTGCTACTTGAGACATAATTTTTCAGGAGAGGTGAACTCTATCCCCAGAGGAGTGCAGCAGTGATCTGCTGAGCTGATTTCCAGGTGGTGATGGGAATATTTGAGCTGGAATTCCTTTGTTTGGAGTAGAGAATAGGATTGAAAATATGACACTTGGCCCACCAAGATCTCTAGTCTCCAAGTTAATGCCAATAGAGCTTGAGAGGTGAACTATTTCATCTTATGACAGACTTATTGTCCGTCTCAACTATGTAGGATCAAGGGGCCTCAATTGGGCAGTCACTGTAGTCCATGAGGGTCAGATTGTTGCCCTTGCTGGCCCAAGGCTCGAAGTCCACGCGCCCGGGGGAACTGGTGCTGGGATAGACCACAAGGCCATACGCGTTGGTCCGGGCAAGCGGCATCAGCGCGGCGGCGCCGGTCTTATCGCAGCCCGAGACGACGATCATCGCATTGACGTGATGCGCGAGATGGCCGGTATCGATGCAATCCGCCATGAGATCACGCGATACCAGGCTAAAACCGGCGTTATTGGTGGCCTGGGTGGCGCGGTCGATGCTGCCTAACATGGCTCTAACGGATTCGACGTCGAGAGGGCCAGCGCAATAAGCAATGGCTTGATCTAAAAGACTCAAAGCATCACGAGCACTGCCACGCGCAGCCAAGGCCAATTCATGTAAGGCAGCAGGCTCAGCGTCAAGCTGCTCGTGTTGCAAAATAGTGTGTAAGTGTTGTGTGAGTTGTTCCAGGTTTAAATTCTTCAGATGAAATTGCAAGCACCGTGATAGCACCGTGATCGGCAAACGTTGCGATCTTTTTATCAATTTCATTCAGTTGCTCAAGATATTTTTCATCGTCATCTCGTGCTTTTAGAGCGGCTAAACGAATATCATCTCGAACCATTTTAATCTCACCTTCTATTTCAGCAATCTCTGACAGGAATCGCGTATCATCCTCACGTTCTGAGAGCGTTTTTATGAGTGTATCTAAGTAATTTGTCCCCATGAGGTAGAGCGGCAAAGACTCAGAGTCAGAGAGTTTTATCTCTGTATTGGGTGTAACAGATTGAGAAACACTTACCACCTTTGTGAAGGGAGGAGATTGGTCGCCCAAATTGGGTATCAAATCAACCTCTTCATAGCAGATGAACCTCTTGATCGAAGGTATGAGGAGCTGAAGCACAGCAAGGAAGGCGAGTGGTAATTGACGGAAGCAACCCAGGACTCGGTTGAGAGAGATTTCCATTGCGGGAACGGAGTCCTCCATTGCGGGGCGCAATGGCAGATCCGGATCAGGTTTACGATCATGAGCATCATTGTCATTGCAATGCCGTCGATCGCGACCCAGGGAACCGTGCGCTCGATCTGGGAATCGCAGGAGACGAGCCCGGACGAGGCGCTCAAATGGGGCTTCCACTACGCGATGATGGGCAACGACGTCGCGCGGCTCGACCGCGCCGGCGCCGGCACGACGAAGTGGCGGTTGCGCTAGTCCCTTCGCCCCACGATCACACGTCGGCCGCCACTGCTTCCGCACGACGCCCGTCGCGCGCGAAGAGCAGGAACGCGACGACGCCCAGGGCGAGGGTCATCGTAGTAGTGGTAGCAGTAGTAGCAGTAGTAGCAGTAGTAGTAGTAGTAGTTGCAGTAGTAGTAGTAGTTGTGGTAGTTGTAGTAGTAGTAGTGGTATTAGTAGCAGGAACAGCAATTGCATCAGTATTGATAGCAGATGTAGCAAGTATATGTCACCTTTCAGTCACTTGAATATCCCATTCAGGATGCACCGGAGGTTTCACCGTGATACAGTTATCCGTTCCAAAAATATTGCTGATGTGCCCTTTTGACCCCGCTGATTAAAAATTAGAATATTTTTAGAATGTTAGAAATTTTAGAAATTAGAATGAACTCACATGGAAAATAAAGACATCCGTTTGTGCGAAAACATAATCGTATAATCTCGTGTAACATTACCTCAAGCAATACTTGGGATATGATATCACGTGGAAAATAAAGAGGTTCGTTTGTTTGAAACCATAATAGCATAATCTCTGCTGCATTACCTAAAGTAATACGGAGGATATGAAATCAGGTGGAAAATAAAGACATTCGTTTTTTCGATTGACAGCCCGGAGATTCTGGAATGTATTCGCCAACGGCTCTCGGACGAGCAAGCCGTTTGTACTTAACGATTCATTCTCGCGTCCGCTGAACGCCGGTTGCTGCCAAAACGGGAATCCGGCGATCAGCGGTATTTCGCCCAAGCCAGCGAATTCAGTTTCTGCAATCGATTGCTGCTGAAAAACAACCACCGAACAACGACGGGGAAATCATGAAAAATCGAATTCTGTTGGTCGACGACGACCGCGAGATCCTTGGTCGGGATTTCGAACAGTAGGCATCCCAAAATTCCTCTCGTTTTCTGGTAAAGGACCGTGGCTTAATGAAAAAACGTCGTCGTTGCGCAACTATGGAGACCGTGGGTTTAAATCCCCGTAGTCCCACGATATTTTAACGCCGATGTCCACCATCAGTTATTATAAATGGTGACCCAATACAGGAACAAACGTCTGTGAACAAAAGACACACAACTAGATCTACAACTTACACACTCTTTCTCTCTAACCAACGCCGCCTCCTATATAAATCTGTCATAAAATTAATGTCCATGTCCGCCACCAATGCCCTTTCTGAGAGCATATTCCAAGCTTGATCAGTTAATTATATAGTTCGCGGCAACAAACTGTAAGTAAGGAGCAGTCGGTCAAATAACAACCGAAACTCTAAAGCACGCAATTTTGATAACAATAGGTAGGCCTACATCAAGTGAATTGGCTTTTACGTCGACTCCAGATATATAATATTCACCAAGTCTCATGTATCAATCACAAGCCATGGTGTGATCCAACATGATTGCAAATATGAAATTTAATATTTGGAAAGTGTTTGTATTTAACTATATCGCAAGTTTGTATGCTAGGGGCTGTTGACCTTTGGTGTATGAACTTTGTTCAAATCCTGGCTGCTCTGATCGCGGCGCATCGATGCAGGAATTTCGGCTACCTTTTAGATCGATGCAACAAAGAGCAGGGCGGCCAGGGTTGAACCCTTCGGGCAGCGCTTGTATGGCATTTATCCTGCGTGTTCGCCTTTTCATGTTTCCTTTAGCCTTACATATATATATACTTATAAGTTCCTTTAATATTTGAATATGTCCTTGTGATGCCATTAAGGTTCAAAAGTCTGCAATGCATGATGAGGTGATAAGATTCTTTATTGCAATATGCAGATATTCAATGGCTGATGAGGTCAGATACCTGGGATCTTTGTGCAAAGATGCCCCAACCAATAGTGCAAAGACGCCGAGGCTAGCATTGTCCCTACAGCTAAAATATCAGTAGAAATTGTATAAAATCATCTGGGTCGACACGATCACCCCTGGGAAAAAACGAAAACAAAAAAACAAAAAAACACGCATCCGTGATCTGTACAAAAATTGACGTTTTTGTAGATTGGAGCTGGAAACTTTTGCAGTAGGATTCTCTGTTACGCTGAGTCTGATGGTGTGATGTTCGTTAAGATTCTATGTTTTTTAGGGGGTGTTTCTTCCTATTTTCTAAAATAAGGCAAATTTTCTCAGGCTCATAACTTTTGATGGCAAAGACTAAACTTTATGAATCTAAGCCGTCTAGGGCTAAACGTGGAGAGCAGGTCATCCACAGGTAGGGGAGGGAGTATATCATAAAGAAGGATTTAAGGGAAATGGGAACTTCTTGGGATGGTTTAAAGATGGTGGCTTTGGATTGATTAGGATGAAGGAGGAGTGTGCGTAGCTATTCTGGCCTTAGGCGGCTTGACTTCGGCCATATATTAATCATAAGTTAAAAATATACAAAATACAGCTAACAATTTCACTCAGATCTCAATGATTAACTTATTTTTTATATATTAAAAAGAATAAGCTGAATTGAGAGGTACATAATACAAAGTGTGACGCCCTAAACCAATTTTTGGATTACAATTGACGCCAAATCAAAACAAATTTGCCCCTTAAAGTGTCTTAGGCCTTTTCTTACTGAAAACCGTGATTTTCAAAAATAAGTTTTTTTTGCAGAATTGCGGACTTTTTAAGATAGTATCACATTTTGTCAGTTGTCACGTTAAACCGTGAAAATAAATGTGTGAAAAAAATTCATCAAATTTGAGATCATCCATCTAGCGTGATCATCGACACGTTTGGCCGATCGCACAGCCATTGCCACAGCAATCACGAAGCCGGGCACGAGAACGCTGTCAATAAACGACAAGCCGTATTTCGCCGTAACCGGGAGCCGATCGTTTTGGAAATTGTGTGGAATCAGGTTCAACGACGACAGTGCCACACCACCGGCGACCATGAGCGCAAACATGCCAAAAAGGCGATGACGAGGCGCGTGACCGCGGGTGACAAGGTATGGCTGTACGTAATTCTTCTTTTGATGTAATTTTACGATATTTCTTCAAGCATTCATTGACTATGATGCATGCCATGATAAGTAAAGAATCTTAAAAATATGAAATTAAAAAAGAAATAATTATCTTACGTCTATCTGAGCAGTGAGTCTTTCTGGCAAGATAATTGTGATGCAAAGAAATCTACAAATTAATGAAATAACTTGTTTTAATGTTAACACATTTATCTACAGTCAATTAATTTTTTCAGGGTATATATCTTATGTCTGTAGCCGTTTCCGGGTAGCGGCGTGAGCCTACCGTGGTGCTGCCGCCACCCCGGATCCGCGCATCAGACCTCAAAAGAACGTAAAGTCGGCAGCGCTGAGTTGTGCTGCGGTCACGCCCTGGAAGGTCAGTGATCCCAGATAGCCGTCCGGGAAGTCACCGGTAAGGTAGGCCACGGCGTCTCCATCCTCATTGTTCTCTATGGTGAGATCGGAGACGTCGTTAATGCTCGACCCCTGCTGCACGAAGACCATGTCGAACCCGTCTTCAGCCGGGGCAGTCGGGCTCGCCGGAGCTCGAAGCCGAGCTGAACGGCGCGTTGCGCACCCAGATCGGTCCGGTTGCCCGGGTCGACCTCTTTCAATTCGTCCCCGGTCTGCCAAAGACCCGCTCGGGCAAGGTCATGCGGCGCATTCTCCGCAAGGTCGCTGCGGGCGAGTCCGACCAGCTGGGTGATGTGTCTACCCTCGCCGACCCGAGCGTCGTCGACGCTATCGTGTCGGGCGCGAAAACCGTCTGAATCAGGAGTAAAGGGGAGGGGGAGGAGGAGTTGGTATAAAAACAAAAAAAGTGCGTTTTTAGGCCATAATTTGTGGATAGATTCCTTGGGATCAACTTCAAGAGTACCGTAGATATGAGGTAGTTGGTTTGGAACTGAGTCTGGAATGCTCAATCGAAGTTGTATTCTGTCCCCATTAAAATGAATCATTTTGATGGATTTTGTCCTAAGGAACACGGTAAAGGTGAAAAGTATGGAATCAAACGGAGAGATAAAACTCTCCTAGATTTCTTTTCCTATATTATGATACTCTCACCAAAAGGGCGGTAAAACTAATAATGCCGATATAGCTTTGTTCCATATGTATGTTATTCTGTAGTCTGGTCTTCGGGAACGTATCGCGCTTCGTTGTTGTCTTATCTTTCCTTCCCCTCTTTCTAGTATGCTAGAGTCTAATACGGGGAGGTAATGCCTTTTGCAGGGCCCTTTCAGCGTCCACGCATATTGCCTCCTGGTTGTTCTTCGGGTGCTACCGTAATACGATCATCGATGTTATGCCTTTCGGCTTGTCGAACGCTCCTGCAACATTCATGAGGCTCATGAATGATATATTTCGTGAGTTTCTAGACGAGTTCGTCATCATTTTCTTTGACGATATCTTGATTTATAGCAGGACATTGGAGGAGCATATGGACCATCTCAGGAAGGCCTTGCAAAAGTAGAGACGCCATCAACTTTATGCAAAGCTAAGCAAGTACCATTTTGCTACATCAAAGGCGGAGTACCTAGGGCATGTCATTTCAGCGGAGGGTGGAGATTCTTTTGCTGAAACTGAAAAGTAAGGAAATGAATCATTTGGCTGTCTTGAAACTGAGTATCGACTACTGATAAGTCAGCTTACTCTAACTAGAGAAATATTCTCAAGGAAAAAAAGAGAAAAAAACGAGCGTTGCTCTATAGGAAAAATCTATTTAATCCTCAATAAAATCAGTCCTTCATCTGATTTTAGGCCTCATAAAATCAGTTATCTGTAGAATTGTATAAGCTTAACTCTTAGTGAAAGATTCTGGAGTTGCGATGAAAAGATCGTCGCAATTGCCCCTGATCTGGTTGTCTCAGTCCCGGCACCGATCAGAACTATCAATCTTGGCGGAAAGGTAACCGCGCCGGGTTTCATTGACGGGCATGTGCATCTGATTGGTGGCGGCGGCGAAGGCGGATTTGCCACCCGCACCCCCGAAGTCGCCGTCGGCAAACTGATTGAGGCTGGCATTACTTCCGTGTGTGGGTTGCTGGGTACAGATGCCGCAACCCGCCACATCGCATCGCTTTATCCATTTCTTTTAGAAGAAGTTGCTGAAAGCACTGCCAAGCCATTCTCCTGGTTATTCAAAATATCCCCATGTACCAAGGAAGTGCAAACAGATTGGAAAACAGGATTTGTTACCCCTTTGTTCAAAAAGGGATATAAAGGCATAGCAGAAAACTGTTATACCTTAAGTATAACTTCTGCTGTTTCTAAAATCCTGGAAAGAGTGGTAAATGACTCTGTCATGAAGCACCTCAAACTTAATAGGGTACTATTGCAACATGGTTTTGTTGTTGTTTTTTTTAGGTTATTACCTACGGTTTTATTTTCAAATATACTTAACTTACAAATTTGTAATTTTCTAAATTTGTAATATACTTAATTTACATTTTTAAATTTAAATTTACAAATATACTTAATTCTAGGCGCAAACATGGAAACCAATACCAGTGCAATGAAAACCTGTGAAAAGAATACAATATTCACTAACGTTGTCAAAACCTCAGATGGTGGTGTCTTTTGGGAAACTATGGAAAAAGAGGTTTCATATTGTCCAAATAAATATTTTCTATTAAATTCACAATGCATCATATTGTATAATCGATGACGCTATGGAAGATAGGCAACTGTAGTTACACAATATAAGGAAAGTTTATGATGTATATAAACGATTAGAGAAAAATAAATCAAAAGTCTCTTTTACCGTGGTTTGATATGATATGTCTCTTTCAGGCTAATGTTCCAACAAATGCGCCTTGGAATTGAACGAATTGCCTGCCATCCTAAATGCCCGACCATCGCTAAGCGTTATAAGTTCTTAATAATATTTTACTACACGGAAAGGGGTTAATGCTCATATGGATGGAAATGATTTGTAACTTTTGATCTTCTATGCAGCGGAAGCCGTCGTGACCTCTACGATAGGGTTTTCTGTTGTTTAAATGTAATATACTCTAAACATACCTTTATGCAAATTGAACCATCACATAAAATAGGAAAAGAGAAATATTACTATTTAAAATAGCTGAAAACCTAATTCCGAATGGCGCTTGCCAACCTACTCCCCCCTTCTGGTACTACCAAATATTACAACCTTGCATGATGCTACCAAATCATGTTTAAATATCACAAATTCATGTATTGCATTTTCAAAGTGTTATGAGATATTATGATAATCCTTTCCGGTATTACCTAAATGTTGCAAGTTGTTATCAAAATGTAGAATGATACTAGCAAAATCGTGTCTGGTTCCATTAAAATATTATCAAGCATTACCAAAATCTTGTCTTATATTATCAAATCAAGCCCTGAAATTATCAAACATATTCTGGGCCAAGCCAACCCGTTCGCCCGCGCGGATCATCAGGATAGACGCCGCAAGCGCCAAAAGCTGGGCGCGATCAGATTTTGGCGCGCGTGTTTTGTGGCCGGTGTATTCCATGGAAGCCGACGCATCGACCCACAGGCTTACGGATTGCGAAATCTGCCATTCCTTCTGACGCACGTATTGGGCGTCGCTTTTGGCCGACTTGCGCCAGTCAATCATGCGATAACTGTCCCCCGGTTGCACCGGGCGATATTGCCAGAAATCGCGAATTTTTGATGCGTTTTTAAAGTTTATTATGTAACCCGCTTCGAAAAACATCTTTTTGTATCCCCCCTAAAAAGCAAAATCCTAGATTCGACCCTGTTTGTGGGTCACTGGATTAGGATTACTGAACTTTTAGGTTCCTTTCAAATTAAGAATAAAAGGAATAAGCCAAAGAACAGTATGTAAAAAATGATGAAATAATAAATGTATTTTAGTCTAAAAAAGGATTTTTGATTTGAATACAAATGCCACCCAGGTGGGCCCCGCCACGGCCGAACTCGTGCGCGAACTGCGCTCACAACACGACAGGCTTCTCGACGAGTACGGCGTCGACCTCAAAGTGACCGGCTTCACCGCCGTCGCCATCGACATCTCCGACAGGCTGGGCGGCGCACTCCTGCCGTTCGGCATCTTCGTGGTCGGGCTTTCGCTCGTGCTGCTCACGATCGTCTTCCGATCCATCTGGGTTCCCCTCAAGGCAGCCGCCGGTTACCTCCTCTCGGTCGCCGCAGCGTTCGGGATTTTCAGTTAATAGTTTTTAGTTGGACGGTGGAAACACTATTATTGGGAAAATTGTTAGCTAACAGTTTTTTGTTTGGACAGCGGAAAAACCCCTTAGATACTATCCTTTTGATACTGTAGTGCATCTTTCAAAATATGAATGATGTTGCGTGACTAGCGGGTTACGCATGGAGAGATCACTATTTGGTAGGAATATCATAGAAAAAAAACAAGAATTATTCCTCTTCTTAAGTTTTAATGAAATATCCCCCCGTGTTTAGTCTTCAACTACATTCAAACCGGCTAATCCCGACTTAGCACTCAGTTAGTAATTACTAATCTAGTTACTAACCCAATACTAACCAAATCGACCTTATTCGAGTGATATCTACGAAAAAAATAAGGATAAGTCCGATCTCGATAAATAAGGTGGGAGGCGAAACATCATAGATGATCATACTGCTATTTTTATCTAAACCATCTCAAACCCCCACCTTATTATTCGAGATCGGACGACATTACGCACACTTTTGTGCGCACAGGTTGAGGAACAAAAGCGAACACGTTCCATGAGCCGTATCTTTGCCATACAACAACGATATTGATTAGTTACACTATTGCATACCCCAACTTTGTACCCTATTTGACATGGTACCTACTGCCAATGGAGAATTTGGCGAATCTGTGGCGACTACTATTGCTGAAGACGACCCAGTGAATGACCCAGGGATCGATCCAGACTGTTGCCTGCCAACTCAACACACCGTTCCCCAGCCCTCGCTCAAAAAACGATTGTTCGTATCGTCAGAGATTGGCGACCACGGGCTGGCTCGAACAGCTGTACGGTAATCACCTGCGAGCCATCGCGGACGGCAACCTGCAACTGGCGTACGTTCGGGTCGAACACACTGGTTACCCGCTGGTCGGCGGGCACGCGAAGCTTCAACTCAGACAGCTCCGCCCGGCTAATGGTGTATTGCAATTGGGTCCGCGTTCGTACGACACCTTGCTCAATCCGAACGTTCTTCGTCGTTTGGACAGTGGCTAGCGCGGCCAACCCGGTCGCTCGGACAGGGTTTCCGCCCGGGAAATATCGATCGCGTCCACCATGTGACGATGGAGAGTGGTCTTGAGCCGCTGAAATTCCTGAGGATTGCGGAGGGCAGGAGACGTTGCAGTCATGAGGCTTCTCTGTGTGAAGGATCCAGATCGATGGCCGCACCACGGGCGCAATACGGCATTCTCTGCTATCGAACCGGCTGGCAGGCAGGAACCAGAAACTTCGCGGACAGCCGCGTGATCGGTGCCAGCTGATCAGCCGGATTTTCCCAGACCGCGAAGTTCACCGCGCCGACTTCGAACGCGCCGGTTTGCACGAGCGCGATGGTGCGAGAATGATCGCCGCTGAAGCCGACACGCTCGAACACCTCATCGGGCGATTTCCCGAACTGATTGCGGATATGGAACTCGGGCATCAGCCGGCCCGAGGTCGATCCCTTGGAGCCGAAGGTGACGGTTTTTCCTGCGATCGCTTCGGGAAATGATCCCGTTTCGCTCAGGCCTGTACTGGCATGGGCAATGAAATAGGAACAACTTTCTTTTCTCCCTTTTACTGTCAAATTACTAGGAGAAAGTATCTTAAGTAGTTCTGTTCCATCAAGTAATAAAGCATCAAATGTCTGTTCATCTAATTCTTTAAGATCAAAAAGATGCAAAAATTTTTGCATTCGCAAAATTTGAGAAAATTTGGGCTCTTTAGAACGATTCAAAAGACCTTTATAGAAAGGGGCAAAAGCTAAAAAATCAGCCATGATTTGATCCGAAGATCGATCTTGGAAAATCTGCTTGTCAAGCGCGGCATAAAGCGCGCCCAGCCCGGCGCCGGCGATGACGATACGGCCGGTCTCGATCACGGTGTCAGAGACCCAGCTTGCGGCTGAGGTCGATCATCCGCTGCACCGCGACGCGGGCCTTCTCGGCCACAGCCGGATCGACCTCGACCGGCTCGGTCATCGTGTGCAGCGACCACAGGATCTTCTCCAGCGTGATCATCTTCATGTAGGGGCACATGTTGCAGGGGCCGACGAATTCGACCTCGGGCAGCTGGTCGTTGCCCATTGGGGATCTGTTCTTTAGCCAAAGGAAGCTTGGTTGCTCTTTGCTAGACCTTCACAAGTTACTAGTGTTGGGTTATAATTTGATTAACTAATTCAGGGTGAACTGGGGTAACTAATCCCTTATCAACTTTTTTTTTTTAGTTTATTTGGTCCCTAAGTTGTTTTCTAATTGTTATGTTGTTTCCATAAGTTACTGCACTGTAGTAACTCTTGTCAGGGAGGTCAAACTTACCCTGAGTCTGGAGTAAATCTGATTCAAGGTATTTTTCCATTACTTGACGGATGAAAAAAATCTGGTGTATCATCGATCAATTTGCTCAGAAGCCCACCTGATATTTAGCGATGATGTGACTGGTTAATTCTTTTATTCTGTCCAGTAGTATCCTGGTCAAGACTTTGGCAGGTTGGCTTGTCAGGCAGATTGGACGGTAATTGCCACATTCGGCTTTGTTCCTTTTTTGTGCCGAGGAATTATGGTAGCGAAACATCACGTTTTCGGGAAATATTTCTTGCTGATTGCCGCCGACTATGGGCGATTCGCGATCTTGGCATCCCAGCTGAACATCGTGCGTCGAATGGGTCCGCCGCCGTTTGGACGCATGACGCTGACCCAACACATTGCGGCCAAGAAAGAGCTACCACTGGAAACGACGTTAACGATTCGTCGTGGCGCCAACAAGGATGATGAGTATCGATCCACCCACCATCTTCATCCCTCGTTGACGGACGAGGATAAACGAGCCATCAAAGAAGTGCGAGGAATGATGGCGGTCTTGTGACCTGCACGGTGACCTGCAGCAGCGAGTCGCCCTCGAAGGGCCGACGCCCGGTCAGGCCCTCGTAGAGCATCACGCCCAGGGCCCACACGTCCGTCGCCGGGCCCAGCTGGTCCCGCTTGCCGAGGGCCTGCTCGGGGGACATGTAGGTCGGCGTCCCCAGGGTCTGGCCGGTGAGGGTAAGCTGCGTCGCGTCCTCGCCCATCAGCGCGGCCAGTCCGAAGTCCAGGACGACGGCGCGACCGTTGGGCTCGACCATCTAAGAAACTCTGTGTTTTTTGTCACACATAGGGGGGGGGGGGCGGGTCCAGTCCAACTTGGTATATTCTTCCGTAATTTTCACAAAATTGATCTGTTAGGTCTGTCTTTGTTTGTTGTTTTCCCTTTTGCTGTTTTGACAAATTTTGGCTTTCCTCTTTTGACGAATTTGCTTCTCCTCTTATGACAAATTTTCCTAAGCATGCACATCAATATTGCTCATCGGTCAATTGTTTTATTCCCTTTAGTATATGCGTCAGATTATGCGAAACCGCCTCAAAGAAATTCGTCTGGACCGCAACCTGACCCAACAGGGGTTAGGCGACCTAGTTGGTACATCCCATACAACGATTCAACGTATGGAGGCGGGATCTCGTGGCATCACTGAAAAGTGGGTCTGGAAGCTTGCAGAGGCGCTGAGGTGCCATCCAGGAGAACTCTTCGCTCCAATTGAATCGGCCGCGGTCGAACAGCCGACCAAACGTGTCTCTGATCCCGAAAAGCAGGTCTATGACGCGGCCTATCACCTAGTGGACAATCAGTGAATCCATCGACAAGCTTATTTTTTTCGATACATCTAGACGAATTCAAACAATGATAAGCAAAGTTATTCTTGCAATCAAATTGATATACATCAGCAAAACTATGCTGACAACTATTGATAAGATTCGTAATTCGATACGTTCTATCTTCCCACTTGGTCAATCCAAATTGATGACACGAAGATTCATCAAATGGTAAAAAATCGTCGAAAGAACAAAAACTAGTATTATAACAAACGATGTTTGAATTGCTTTATTGAGGGCTGTTACATAAATAATTAACCCATTTTTATCATGCTTTTATTAACAGTGTGATCCAGTAATGAGAAAAGCAGCTCTTTTCACTTGAGTCAGCTTTTAGCAAGGAGAACCCCTTTTTATTTTGCACAAAAAAGCCCAGTTGCAGAGTGACTATTGACCATTGACCAGAATCAGACAAGGCTGATTCTCTCTTAAATTAGTACTTTAGCGATCGCAATTTACTTTTTTTAGACAATTAAATTTCACACCTTCCAATCCGGAAAACGGCATACAAAGAGCGTGCCCGTCACGAAAACCGACCACTTCCGCGGGAACTTTCGGGTTATCCTCACCACTATCGATCATGAGGCGCGACCCGACGCTCATCTCGTGGATTGGCCCTGCAACCTCAACAAGAAGCCCCTGAACCGCAGTAACCCGGCCATAAATTTCAGTCGGCATCAGCGAATCAATACCGGCAAAAAGTGCCTTCACGTTAATTTCTTTTCCCTGTTAACGGTTTTGGGGTGGTTTTCTGCTAGATGTCACAAGACAAAAAGGAAAATTTAGCAATAACAATTTACGAGTTTATAGGCAGAATATGATTAAACTAGATATGAATCATAATCTAGATGCGCCATAAATCTTGTATACCTCCATGGCTAATTGCTCTAGAAATGATATATTACTGTTTTTATATGATAAAGACATTTAATAATTATTTTGAATTAATTTATCGATGGTCCCAATAATATAGCTAACACATGGTGCAGTCTATACCCTGAGCTCATAAAGCTGCTTGAATTTATTATAAGAAAAAGGTTAAATTACAGCAAAGTATACAAAACAACAGAGCATCTAGTTAAAACCATCCCATTGGCGAGTGAAAAGAAAAAAAATGAATTCATCCTATTTTCTATAACTGGTCTGCCCAACTATTTTTTTTTAAACACAAATTGCGTCCCATTAACTTAAAAAAAACAAGTTACAGACCTTTTACAGGTTTAGGAAAGACACAACCTGCCAAAAACTGGGAATAGTGCTTATCTTGCAACCAAATGTCTTGAAGACAAATGTTCTTGAAACGTACTGCATTGCTAATTGGTTATACAGACATTGCCTTGTACAGCTTTCTCGTGTCGAAACTTTGCACATTCTTCATCCAAGCACTTACTTTATAAGTATTTATTCATGGTAGTTACTGGGTACATATTCTTCGATTTAGAGTGGGCAATTCTTAAAACAACATTGATTACAATGAAAGATCTCTAATACTTGAGTCATGGCATAAATGCACATTCTTATTATGAATTGAATCAACGATATTGTCCCAGGAGTTGATCAATACCTCCAATGGCATAACACAGCGCATGACCAGCAGCATGGACGCCATCATGACACCCGGCGCCATGCCCGAGGTCGGGTCGAAAATCTGCATCATCGCGACGGTCATCACCGCCGCCATCGAGCCCATGCGCACGAATTTCACCAGCGCCTGGAAGATTCCAGACCGCCGGCTCGCCTTGGCCTGCATCTCCACCGCGACATCATTGTAGCGACGCCAGCTGGATTTCTGGGGGTGGTTCAAACCCCCTAACGCCCTCCGTATTCTCTGTATACGGCCTTGTTGGAAATTTTTCAATGATGAAATCCACATATATTATTTATTTTCCTTTCTGTTTTAAGCTTATAGCTTCGTCCAAAATCTTATGTAAAAAGGTGTACTACTTGCAAACCGCAAGCCTTGAACCATCATTAGATTTGTAAGTAAATCAGTGAAGATTTAATGCAGTCTTGTCGTGAAAGAACAGCTTAGACACCAATACAGTTATAACAAAAATAAAAATCTTAAAAGAAAAAATAAATAAGCAGGAAAAATGGGAAATAATAAATAAAAAAAAAAAACCTAAACTTGATATTTGATATTTGATTTATGATATTATATATTTATAAAAATAAATAATTTATATAAAAAAATATATAAAATATAATAATATCTTCAATAGATATATATTTAATAATTTGTAAAAAAAAATTAAAATTTTTTAATATAATAAAATAAATAATATTTCTGTTCTGATATACCAATTTTAACTAGCGCATAGACTATTGTGTTTATGTAGAAAATTACAGCTGAATATACTTACTGGATTTGAAAAAAAATTCTGTAGTATTCGAAAGATTCGACACTCGATACGATATTTCCAAAAAGCATCGATATTTGTGTTTTAGGGCAACACGAAGCTAGAAGTTGTTGGCGAAAATATGACGTATGTCTAAATTTGAATGTGAGTAGTAGTGTTCTAACTTTAATCGTGTTTTTGTGACCTTATCATTGCTATTGGCAACCATGCAAGAAGTTGGCCCTCGTCATAAGCTGACAGTTCTATGTTTGCATTCTTTTTAAGGGTCATCATCTCTGGAGATCTCACTCTCCCATATCTACCATTTGCATGATTGAAATTCTTGGGTACTCTAAAGGAATTTAGCTCTTCACTGTCATGACAGCGCCTGCATACATTTCCCATAGGATCCAAATTAATGCATGAGTCACAGTTCAAATATTTCTCCTTGTTAACCTTTCCAGTTCGAATTTAATGCGAATTTAAGCATTAACCAGTCATTGACATTATTGACCGTGACGACTTCCGCTTCTTCTTCTTGTTCTTCTTGTTCTTCACCGTTTTCTGAAACAAAAACATCTATTAAAGAGAAAGAATCGATTTTATCATACCAGCTTCTGCTGTTTCTTCAACTTCAATTTCATTGTCAGAAGAACTAGGTGCATTTCTCGCATTGAATTTATTCGATTCATCTGATTCAACCTGTTTCTTCGTCGAAGGAGCAACTGAGGGTTTTGTATCCGTTACATCCGCGCGGATGCGCGCGGTCTGACGGCAGGTCGACCAGATCGTTGATGATGTAGATCGCCGATGCCGCAAGCGAAAAGCACAGCATCGCCAGCAGCGCGGCAGGCAGATGGCCCAGTTCCTGCGCGGTCAGTACCGGCAGCAGGATCAGCACGTTCTTGGCCCATTGATGCGGCCGGCAGGCCCGCATCAGCGCACGGGCGGGCCAGCCGCCGCCATTGCCGACCGTCTCCAACGCCGTGCCCTGGGTTCCGGCGGCCTTGCGGCGACGAGTCGAACCGCTAATTCGTCAAGCCGCCGCCGCTGGCGCCGACATCATCTGCACGACGGAGTGCTTTCTCGATGGCTACGCGATCGCGGACAAGTCGATCCCCCTCGAGACCTATCGCGCGCTCGGCGAGAGAATCCCTGACGGAGTGTACTTCAAACGCCTCGCCGCTCTCGCCGATGAGCTCGACGTTCACCTCATCGCAGGAATGCTCGAGGCCAAAGGAAAGCAGAGGTTCAACACGGCGGTGTTGCTCGGTAAATAGTCTTAATATTGAATACAGCAAGATTATGGGCAAATTCATAGCCAATAATTGCTATTTGAACGCTCAAAATGCTATTTTCTTTGTTGATTCGGTCTTTTCAAATGTAAGCGGCTTATTATCCAATACAGCTTTAAGCAAAACATCTAAACTCGAAAATAATTCACGATTAACAATAAAAGATCTTTTTAAAAGCAAAAAAACGCTTATTAACACAATGAAGATTGTAAGTAGTAACTTAAGTATTTTTAGCCCAGCCCCCGTTAACACGCGATGAAATGTTAACTTAATACCATCAACCAGTCCTGAAGCATTGCTGATAAGTCCTCTTGACAACCTACGTGGACATAGTGTGCTTCAATTTATTTCAATACAACAACAATATTGCCCATAATTTTCGCCTTAATACTCTTAGGTTTACTATTAGTAGTAGCCCCAGTAGTTGTAGAAGTAGCAGTAGGAGCAGAGTTATTAGTAGTAGTCTTAGCTTTAGTAGCACTAGCAGTAGTAGCAGTAATGCCTGGTCCCGGGCGCGTTCGACCCCCAGGATCGAGACGAAAGTCGCCTTGCCCTGTTCCGCATCCTTGCCCGCGGCCTTGCCCATGACCTCCGCGTCGCCCTCTACATCCAGCAGATCGTCCGCGATCTGGAAGGCGAGGCCGAGATCGTGGGTGTAGCCGCGCAACGCTTCGCGCGCGGCCAGCGGCGCGCGGCCCAGGATCGCCCCGGCCTGACAGGCAAAATCGATCAGCCGGCCGGTCTTCAGGCGCTGCAGCCGGTAAAAACACATCCACAACAACAATACACAAGCAATTAATCATAACAGTCAATTGCAAAAGTTAAACAAAAAGATTCCCATCATACTCGGTATTTTCGATTTCGAAGAAATATCTGTCAATAAGAGAAGAGAAAAATAATGTGTATGAGAACGAAAGGTGTAACTGATCGCCTATTTTTTCCCCTCTTCGTAGACCGTTATGTTGTTATTTTTGATGAGATGAATCATCCGATGTTAACGATAGAAAATAAGAAAAATAAAGGGTAGCTAGAACCTACTAGGCTGGTAGTTTTAATTAGGGTGTTGAACTTGTCCGATGTGATGACTCGTAGAATGATTTTATACTTTTGCTATTGTTTTAAAAAAGCAGCCTATGCTCTCATAATTTAAACTTATGTTACTCAGCAAAAGTTTAATATACCAGACCAGACCATTTTATTTATTTGCAATTACTGACTTTATATACGTTAAATAAGAATTCTCTGTCCTTCCTTACGATATAAATAAAATGTAAATCCATATCGGTGGATAGCGAAAAATGGTTCAACAGCAACACCACGCAATAAAACAGGAAAAACGACGAGGCGAGAAAAAAAGCCTACTTTATTCGGGCAACTTTTTTAGAAAGAAGAATAGTTTTTATGGAAAGTTGCAACAGCTCAAGACGGCTAGAACTACATTTTACTGCAAAGCAAAATTAACATAGAAACAAAAATCGACATGAATCCATTTTGGAACTTGTGTTGGGAAACCTTTGTCCATCGGGTTATGTTAGGAAATGTCCGTTTATGTTTTTTTTTAAGTTGTTTTGACTTTATTCACCATTGTGATAATATGTCTCTAGCCTTATATGTGCTTAAAGGGCTTACAACGTCACCTTTATTTCTGAAAATTTGGGTTTACTTCAATCTTACTTTGTTTTTAATATAATATATGTTTGCTCTATGCTCATTTCATGATTATGATAATTTCTGCTCGATTTTCATGTTTGATTTTCTCTGTACTTTATGTAAAAAATTTACGCCCTTTTTTGTTGAATCTTGAGTACTAACAAAAAAAAATATGGTATACGGAGTTGGAGGGTGAAAACTTGTACTGAGAAATAGTAACATGAAAGTACACTCAACAAAACTATATAATGTTATGATCCCAAGGCGACAATAACCAGGAACAATAATAACAATATTATAAATATAATAATTATAAATAATAACAATACAAAATAAAAAAATAACCGTATTTTTTCACAATTGAAAATTTTGTGGAAGAACAGAAAGATAAGTCTATAAACCAAGATTAGAATATGTCTGGTAGACATAGCTTATAACTACTGAAACAAAACATCCCTCATTTACATGAATGACAAAGCAGACCGAAACATGTATGTTTATGTATATTTATACATATGTATTTATATATGTTTATATTTATTTATTTATATTTATTTATATATGTATTTATACACATGTATATTTATTCTGATGTTAATCAGAATAAACACAAGCTTCATTTATCGATCAGTCGGCACTTCCTATAAGAAGGTTCATCATTTATTTTTCAAACATTGGCCCTTAGGCCTGGGTTTAGTGGGCCTATTGGTAAATCCTGGGCCGGGTGTTCTGAGAGATTTCTCCGCAGGTATTTCTTTTCATTCTCTAGTTGACACCATTTTTCAGGAGAGATTTTGGCAATCAACTGACATCGTTTTCCAGGAGGAGACATTTTCTAAGCCCCTAAATCCATCAACCTTCCAATAATTAATTATTGTGTAATATAAGTAGAAACAAAAATTGTATTACCAATGAGAAACAGAGAATATACTTTTGAGGATCTTAACAAAAGTTGGTATTTAGTCGGTCCTCATGTCTCAGAACTCTTATTTTGAATCTGGAATGGATTCGGTGACATTTGGCCGAGTTGGAGGGGGAAGCTTGAAATCTTGGAAAACGCTTAGGGTGTAGAAATCGTGAAAATTGGGATATGTTTATCTTTTTCGAATGGGTGATCAGATCTTAATGAAACATGATATATAGAAAGATCTTATGTCTCAGATGCTCCATTTTAAATTCGGGTGGGCTCCGGAGACATTTTACTATCATTGGGTGGTGCAAGTGTCAATGTCACTTACTTTCGAGCGATTTTCGAACCAGATAAAACTCGTCGAGAATTCATTCGCAATACAATTAAATATCTTCGCAAATATCGTTTCGATGGTTTAGATTTAGATTGGGAATTTCCAGAGACAGAAAACGATCGTCGAATATTTTCCATGCTCGTTCGTGACTATCGATTAGAATTTCAAAATGAAGCATTTCTTACCAATCGTTCTCGCCTATTATTAACAGCAGCCATAACAATTAAAAATTCATATTTGTAAATTTCTCATAGCAAAGTCCTTTTAATTAGCGAAATATCGAACATTAGGACATAGGCACTCATGCGGCTTAGTACATACAACCTTTGATTAAGAGTTTGTAATTATGAGATAGACTACCATAGATAACGCCTGTTGGAGCTTTCTATTTTCCTTTCGCTTGTATATTCACCATTTGTAAAAAACTAGTATTCATAATAATGAGATAGATTAACATAGTTAATTCTTTCTGGGGCTCATGGAAATTTTCTTCTCCCATTACAAATTTCTCCATGGAAAGTTCCCCCGCATAACCTCCTCCCCTCAACCCCTCCCCAAAACCAAAAAATCCCCCTGAACGCGTCTGCACACTTCCCAATAACCATTACCCCATATAAACACTGGTCAAAGTTTGTAACTTGCAGTCCCTCCCACGAATACTGTGGGGGAGTAAGTCGTCCCAAAGGACATAGTTATTAGATTTTTCGACCATTCTGAATAAAATGGCTGTCTCAGAATGCATGACCGGGCAGGTCCAGCTCCAGACGGCGGCGGCGCTACTGCGGTCGGGCATCCTGCAGCACCTGCACGCTCCGCGTTCGTTCGACGAGCTGCAGTCGGTCCCAGGAATCGACGAGAAAGAGATTCTGCGTCACTTGCTCGACCTCGGTGTCCGGCAGCGCCTGCTGCGCTTTCGTGGCGGTCGCTATTCCGCCCGCAGCCACTTGGCGCGCTGCATTGCAAGCGATCCCCAAGGCCCGATCTCTTCGATGCTCCAGGATCTGTTAACAAACATATTTTTTCCTTTTTACAAAATATTATATTGCACTTTTGTAAAAGTACTTTCAAGAAAAAACAAGAATACAAATTCTATTATAGCCCACTAACATCCTTTTGAAGCTTGCATTAAACTGTGAGACTGTGACTTGCTTAGCCAGAACTGTTAGACTTGATGTTGATGATTCTTTGCTTGTAAGTGTATCAAGAAGCAAAAATAAAATTGTCTTGCTCTGAGCTATTTACCTACTGGTATAACGAACTGAGCCTCTTCACTCAAAAGCCGAAACAATTTCGTGCTGGCTGTGATGCCCGTGATTCCCACTCGGCGAGACCGATGCCTTAATGAAACTCTGGCGGGCACGGCGCGAATGGTCTCACTATCCAGGACTCCATCCAGACCCGCGACTTCATGCACTACCTCTGACGTTGCTGGTTCCACAAATCCAACCGTGAGATCCTGTCGTTGTGCTTTTCTGAATTGAAAGTCGATCAAATAGTCCAGTGAATCCAGCGAGAAACTTCGAAACTGAACTAGAGCCTGACGCCAGAGATCATGCAGTCGGAATGGTAGACCTAAGAGGCACAGAGAAGAATGGAGTTCGCGGGATACAGAGGGTCGTTTTTCCACTTAATTCCCTCATTAAATAATTTTATGAAAAGGCGTGCCGAAATGACACGCCTTTAATGAAAGGAACTAAAAGATTTTAATTGTTTGGTCTGCCACCTGGCAGCCAATTGGCAGCCACGTGGCAGCCACATTGCATTCAAAAAAATCTAAATATTGGTCGCACAAGCAGCTTTTGAAAGTTGTCAGCCACACGCCGGTGGAAACGGAGACGCTGGAAGATCTGCGGATCAAGGGCGGTTGGGCGGATCTGATGCGCCAGCACATTCCGCCGCCTGAGAAGATTTACACCTGGTGGAGTTACCGCGCCCAGGACTGGGCCGCGTCTGATCGCGGGCGCCGGCTTGATCATGTCTGGTCGTCGGATAATGTCGCAGGCGATCTCAGTTCTATCGATGTGCTGCGCGAGGCCCGTGGCTGAGAAAAAGAAGCTTCAGCGAACCAGAAAAAGTTTTGATAATTGCTCTGTAAACAGAATTGAAAGCCTCAAAATAGGAGATGCAATAGTAGATTATCAATTGCGTCATATTGAAAGACCCATTTACAAAGCCAAAGATGTAGACATGGTTTTAGCGTCACGCGAAAAGCAAAACTGCATAAATATTGATGCCATAGAGCAAGATGCAATAAAAAGCGAACAATTCCACGAAATAAGCACCGTTGACTGTGCCAATGAAGAGATTAAGTTTATATTCGTCCTCATCTCTGTTTATATTGATTGCTTTACACATAACATTTTTAATTTCGATGGTTTCCTTACACTGCTACTAATCAGCGTAATTATCAATTATTTTTGCTTGTTCTAATATAATATTATGGTGTTGAAGATGAAATAAATGTTTCTGATGTGCTGATTCGAAAGTTTCGAATTTTTGGTTACACACTAGGGTGGAATCTCTTGATTGTTCTGTTTTACTGAAACAAACTATTTATATTTACCTGAAAAGTGAATCTTTTATATTCTAGGGAGCCCCTATTTTACAAACCTTTACTATTTTCTGTTAAAAGTTTATTAATTAAACAAGATGCATTCTGGATTACGCAACAAAACTCATTATTTATAAACATAAAGTATATGATAAGTAGTTCCCTAATGGAACTATTTACATGGTATTTCTATGCTGTTCATTCAATTAACGCACATCATTCGTCTTCTTGGGGGGGGGGGGGGGGCTGTTCGGCTCCCTTCCCTCCCGTTGCTGAAACGTGACGGTCGGGACCGGATATACCTACAGCTTGCCGGTGCGCTGCTGGATCATCATGAACGTGTCGGACGTGTACTCGGCAAACTGCATCCACAGATACGCGTCCTTCTTGAACGCAAGCTGGTGTTCGTAGATTTTCTTGAACGCCGGACTCTCCGCGGAAATTTCGGCATAGGTGGCTGTGGCGGCTTCGTAGGCCGCATCCAGGATGTCCTTGCTGAACGGCCGCAACTGGACACCCTCCTTGACCAGGCGTTTCTTTTTGAACATTTTATTTCATTACCCGACTGCACAAAGGCGTATAGAATTCACTACATAAAAAAACAATTATTTATTTACTTATGAATGCATGATTATGAAAAACTTGATGTTTAACCAAGGAAAAAAATAGCAGATTTTGTATTGTTTTTATTTTGACATTATCCAATGAAGCTACATAGGTTTATCATGTGGTTGTGAATGCTGCACCGTGATTGTAAAATTTGTAATCGAAGGGATTGTTGAATGAAATACAAAACTCCCGAGGATTAAATAATTTACGATTTGATGATTCTTAATCATACATTTTTCATTACCAGGTGGTTCCGATTCCTTCGAAAACAAGAAAAAACACTTCTATTCTGAGATTCGACAAATATATTCCAAGAAAGCAGGCTCAAAAGTAATGCTTGCAGTGCACAGAGATCGAATACTGACAGACGTGAGTTTGCATTATTATTTGATCGAATAAGAAATTTGTATGTTTCGGATTTGGAACGTAGTATAGATTGATTGTTACCTGATCCTCAGCAACCTCGAGACCTTCCTCCACGCCATGGCCAACAGCCGCCAGTCCTCCCGTCAACGCTCCAGCGGCCAGCAGCGTGGAGATTCGCCGGTACGGCGCGTGCTTGTTCTCTATTCCTGTCCTTTCTCACTCTCATTTTTGCCGCCGCCAGGTTCATGTCTACTTTCCGAAAATCCGCAAAGTGGATCTCCGTCTGCGCGGCTATCGGTACGGGATCGACAAGCACGAGGACACCTCGCCGAAGGCCATCAACGTAAGGTATCAGAAAAGAACTGATCCATAACGCCATTGGGTGCAAAAAACTGTGTGAAAGCAGAGAGGCTGATAGCTTGCTTACTGTGTGTAAACAAGGGATAGCGATGGTTAATTTCACTGTCAAACACTGGCCAGACCTCATCGCGCCACGCATGGTCAATCGCCGTGTGGGCTTCATCTAAGATCAAAGCCCAACTATTATCGGTTAATTGTGTGAGCCAATGATTGAGTGGCAAGGGTAACTGGCTTCTGGCTTGGCGTTGGGTTGGCTGGAAGACAAAATTTATCAAGTCAAATTGGCAAAAGATCAATATATGGGACTGATTGGTATAGAAGCCAGAGAGAAGATTTTTCCAGGTGTGGTACTCAAATTGAACAATCGCTCTTGGAAGGCTGAGCGGGAGTATCAGAGAGCCAAAATAGTCTACGAAGGACATCAATGGCAATACGCCCCAATCATGAGATAGTATGAAGGCATAAAGCGAATCAAAGCAGAGTTTGAAACTCTGCTTTTTTATGTCTTTAGTGATATTGTCAAATGCTATGCTAGAAAAGTAGGGAATATTGAAATAGTCAGTAAAATCAACCATCAATATGGGTTGAATCCAGCTCTCAGCAGGCAGTAACGGATTACTTTCCACTTTTATTTCTGCTGACAATAATTACGGTATTTTTAGTGCTGGTGTAGGGAGAACTGGATGCTTTACTTTAATCGATGAAATGCTGGAAAGATCTGCTAGAGAAGGAACTATTGACATCTACAATTATCTTCACTACTTGAGTGCATCAAGGAAGTGTATACCAATATGGGTCTCACCAGTCTACAAATTAAGTTGCTCGCAAGAGTATTTGAATGTGCAAAGGGTTCTAACTCTACAATTTGCATTTTGTAGGAGAAAGACGGCCACACCCACCCTCTAAATATACAGTATACAATGTAGCAAAATAATGGACTCAATCCAGCACAATATAGTAAATTTTAGGCTTTTCTCATGATAATAAGTCAGATTTCGTATTCAAAATCTATATTTTAATTTATCTTGCGCGCTCCACATCTGTGTCGACCATCGAACTTAATAGAGACACCGACAGTCTCCGGACACTGGGCTCGGCCTCTTCGGCCATCCAAAGTAACCAGAATTTCGGATCAAGATCCATGCTTCGAGCCAAGCGTTCCACAAGCTCCCGTCGGCGAAGCTCAGAGCCTGTTGCGAGTTCAGATGCAAGCTGCAGTTTAAAGTCATTCCAACCGCGAGTACGTAGCTCAAGTGCAGCCGCCTTGCGCCATTCCCCATTTCCACTTGGCTTCTTCGACGTTAATGCCAGTTGCTGTCTGCACGAGCGAGTCAAAGCCGCGTCGTTTGGCCCAAGGACCTTCATGTCCCCAGGCCGAAACCGAGACGCATACAATCCCAGGGCGCAACTCCGCTAGCCGTTCCGGTGTGAAGCCCTTGGCATCGATGGCGCCGGGGCGGTATCCCTGACTGAAAACATCAACGCCTGGGACGCGCTCGGCCAGTTCCTTGCGTCCATCCTCGGTCGCGAGATCGATGAATTCGGATTGCGTATGTCACATATTCTGTTTTTAACCCACTAAGAATAAAAATGTAAATAGTGGATTAGAACAAATAGAAAAAGTAAGAAAAATACAAAAGTAAGCTTATTTTTACTGATACCTAAAAGCTTACTACTTAGCACGGCAACTTTACTAAAAACATCATTCATCCGGAATTCTGACATTATCTTCCTATTACTGCACTATCGAGGGAAAAAACTGATTATTTTATGTTTTAATATTGGTGTTTTAAGTGAAATCGGATTTCTTGGTATTTACACGGGATATCCTATAGAAAGCCACTTTCTTTCTGTATTTTAAGATTTGATATTTTTTAAGAGGAAGTGTATATGCCCCCTCTTGAGTCCTTCTGGGGTTTTGGGGGGAGATATACAGATCAATTTCTTTAACATATCGTGCACTCTTTCAACACTCCTAACCTTAGTTTTTAACTTTGTTTACACTTTTACACCGTGCCATATCCGTCTAAAGCCTTTGTAATATTAATGTCCGATAACTTTTTTTCTTTTACATTAAAGAGACTTTATAAACAGAAGAAATTAGCGATTAAAAGCAGAACAGAAAAGGCGATTCAACAGCGATAGACAATCTCTATGTGAAAGGTGTATCGAAACTCTAATGTTGATGCTAAATCCGAATCTAAGCTCTGAAATTTCGATTGCAGGCCTCATCAAAAATATTCTGTGCCGGGGAGCAAATGGTTTAGAAGAATGTGCCTGTTATCAAATAGAGTATAATAAAAATGCTAGCAACTAACGTGTAATGATGTATTCATGGTTGAATTAAAAAAAAAGGACTCCAACAGTGAGTTTAGGTAATAAAAACTTCCGAGTTTTGTTGTTTGCGGATGACACTGCTCTTGTGGTAAATTTGGCACATGATTTACACAGGTTACTAGATCTAACAGAAGATTATCTAAATATGGTGCCTTCAGGTAAATATTCAGAAATCAAATGTGGTTATATTTAACAAGAGAAATAATAAATGTGAAAATAGATTCTGATTTGAAGGGGAGGAGGTTCAGGTCGTGGATGATTTATGTCTATTGTGCTCCTCCTTTTTTATGCTCCGTTCTCAGGTCGTGGGCTGGAGGACAGAGATTGCCATTTCTCTCGGTCTTGAGCTGTTCTGATTGCTTAGCGGTGGTCAAGAGTTGTCTATTTCATGATGCTATCTATCCATTGTATTCTTGGCCTTCCTGTACTCCTCTTGCCTTCGATCGTTTCTTCTACTTGCTTTCGGTGGATGTTGCGCCAGATGGCAAAGAACTTCAGCTTTCTTTTCTCGATCGTATTGAACATCAACTCATTTTTCGCATGATGATGCGCCAGAGCGAGGCCAACAGCCCGGTTGATGTTGTCACTTTGGTAGAGGCGCTCAATAGTCTCGGCGAGCTAGCAGCAGCCGGCGGTATCGACTACCTCAGTGAACTGGCTGGCAACGCCCGAGGCACTGCCAACATTCATGCCTACGCTGAAATCATCAGAGAGCGAGCGATATTACGCCGGCTCATAAGCGTTGCTAACAACATTGCCGATTCCGGATACAACACCGGCTAAGATAGCTGATGTCGGTCCACAAATAGAAAATAACTCTTAAAATCAAGTAAAATAACTAAATTGAATCCAAAATAGAGCACGTATATCTTGGAAACAAATGTCAAAAACTGATGAAAATTAACTTTAAATATCAAGTGGTCAAATATAAAATTGTGTACAGAACAAGTCAAATACAACATAGAACAACGGAAGATCAGCAAATTTCTATAGACATGTTTGGTCGTGCATGTACTTGGAATCTGCTTGTATTCAGCTATTCTCGTTAGGTCATCTGTTTTATCTTTGTTGTAGACACCAAGCAAACCAATTGTTTTACCGAAAAATGAAGGCATTGACATAATCTGAATCGTCAACAGTGTTTGAAAAATATTGATGACAGCTCCAGCACCAGATTCGTATATCACTGTTAATTGTGTTCTGTTTCCAGTCTTCCAGGTAACATCAGTTCCATTAATTGTTTCTGTATTTATCAGGGAAGTAATGTTATTGTACTCTTGTTGATTCACAAATAAAGTGACTGGCCTAATAAATGCACTTAAAAAAATTCAACATTTTTCATTAAAGAAGCCACGAAGAAGATTTAGCTCATTAATCTTTGGAACGAGGAACACATGAGCTCATCAAGCAAAGAATATCTGCTTTATACGTGTTCATTTGGGCAGCTTTTTTAACCTAAGCGAGCCATCAATGGCAGACTTAAGTGTAATATTTCCAAATATAACGGCAAAGTCGAAAGTTGTGGCTTTGAAAGGCAGCAACTGTCAAACTGAAGAATTGGAGTGATTCTTACTGTGGCTTCTGTTCTGACTGCAGATTTCGTTTATGATCCGATGTCATCATCGCTGTCGCTTATATTCTAACCACAGATCTTTTTTATTCATCATTTTCGTTTGGGATTCGTTGTGATGCTTGTTATCGCATGTTTTCTAGCAGCGAATTTCGTTGTGATTGATTTTCTGCATCATTACCTCAGACGTTTCTTCATTCCCTTTGCGTTAGCTGTTCGGAGTTATTCAAAATCATGTGTAATTTGGCAGGACGGTAGGGTGGAGTATTCTAGCGAACCACATGTGACCATGCTTGTTTCATGGAAACTACAAATAGTAAATACTGATGAGGCATCTGCACTATTTTTGAATTTAAGAAACGGGGTCATGTTCTTTCCCTCCCCCTTCTATAGACGCAAGCTATCTTTGTATTTAGAACAAGCGCATGTCTACAGTTGCTTGCAGAACATTGCTCTGTTTATTAATGCTCCTCATTTTTTGTGTAAGTTTATAACCGTAAATTGTGAAAGTTCCGTGGATGCGTGAACGAGTGCCAGCGCGTCATTCATTAGGTGGGGAGAGCAGAAAATGACACCGGATCGCACGGAAGACGGCGCCGGCGGCGCGAACATTTTTACGATATCGAGCCTTAGTGAATACGTACGTATTACGAACTTTGGCGCCTTGGATGGGCCGGGTGGCACAGGCGAGGTTGACACGCTGAAGTTCGAAGGTTCTTCCGTTTTTAAACCTGGCAACATGATCGCTCGTCAGGTCGGCGCGAACTTGGTTATCTCAGAAAGGTTGAAAAGTTTGAACAGCACTTTTTATATACTTAAGGGGAAACAGACAAACTTAAGCAGCTCCCATGGGATCATCATTGTAGTTTAAGAAAGGTTGAAAGGTTAAACAGGAATTTCTATATACTTAAAGGCAAACAGAGAAACTTAAGCAGCTCCGATGGCATCATCATTGTAGTTTAAGAAAGGTTGAAAGATTTGAACAGCCCTTTTTATCGACTTAAAAGCAAACAGAGAAACTTAAGCAGCTCCCATGTGACAGTGATCAACAACTTGTTCTTCACAGAAAGAGTGCAAAACGTGTTCGTTTTTCCTCTGAAAAGGTTTAAGTTGGGAATAAGAAACTCTTACTGGCTGGCTGGCTGGCTAGATGTCGTGTCTGATACGCATTAAAGATAAATCTTTTCAAATCGCTTCAGTCTTGAGACATCCGGACGAAGTTGACGTTGCTCACTCTGCCACCAGTTGCCCAGCTGTTCAGGCTTTCGAGGTGCTTCCACCTTTACAGATCACATGCATGGGGAATTCTTGGTTTTGTCAAATTTTCATTTTTGGATATGAATGGATTTGGTTGCTAGCTATGCTGCTGAATTTGCGTCTCGATTTGGTGGCCATGATCCAGAAAAGATTGCTTCCAATTTGGGTATTGACATCCAGGACACCTGCAGGAAGATCAAGACTATTGCAATGGCATGCAATTTCCAAATTCTATTAATGCAGCTCTGTCTGAGGATGTTTTACCTTCAATTCTTGATGATAAGGCTCCTGCTTCTGAGGTTGCAGAGGTGTGTGCCGAAACCGTTTGTTTCGTCCTTATCGTTCTTGCTCAGTCCGCTGACCCAACGCACAATCGCCAGATTCTCAAAGATGGACGGATTTAGCGGAAATGCCATCCACTACGGCCAGCGGGTGAAGATTCTGGCTCATCCGGTGATTGGACAGAACGTACGCAGCAACACCTCGTTCCCAACCGTCATTCTGGCTCATGTCGACCCCTCTCTGCCTCCTCAAACGGAACATCGCATGCGTTATGGTGTGCGCGTGAAAAGCGGCTGATCCAAGCCTAACTGTCGACGTAGTTCTTCGCGGATAGCCGGGCTGGCGTCGATCGGCAGCAGCAGGTTGGTCGGATCACCCGACATCCTTTGCAGGAAGAAGATTATGGTCAACACCCCGACCAGAACGACGAAAAGCTGTATTAAACGGTTCGCAAGGAATTTCATCATGCAAGCTTCTCCGGGAACTTAAACAGGAATGTAACCATGCTGCGCATGAAGTCTCCTATGCTTTCGACTTCTATAAGTAACTTAAAACGAATATAAATTTTACGTGAATGAGGGGGTTTGCCCCCTCCTCAACACCTTGATCTTTACGCTAAAGTTTTTTAGTACCTTAAAAAAAGCTTCTTATTGTTCTAAGTAAACGAGCCTTATGATTCAGGGGTTGTTGTTAAAGAATTGGGACAAAATTCAAACTTTAGCTTAAAGAGCAAGATGTTGAAAAGGATCAAAACCACTCATATACGTAATAATTCCAATTCATTTTAAGTTTAAATGTGGTTGGCCGTCCCGAGGGCCGAGCCGCCTACTGGGCGCCGGTGGGTCTGGTTCTGGTCGGCGGGCTGACCACGTCGACGGTGCTGACCCTCCTCGTCGTTCCAACCTTCTACACCATCATCGACGACGTCAGCCGCTTTGCGCGGCGCGTTGCGCGCGCCGTCTGACCGTCGACGTTCGAATTTCGGGACAGTAGCCATGCGTTTTTTCCATCTGTTGGTCGGTACCCTTGCGCTCGTCGCGCTTCTCGCCGCAGCCTGCGGCGGTACTGTTTTAGGGTTGGATGACAATGACGTTTGTTGCTGGGTTGGAGTTTCTATTGCCCAATTCAATTCGTAATATAGTAATAAAGGCCTTTCTATGGGATCATATTATCATCTAGAAAAAGTTTAGGTGGACGGGGTGGGGGCGCTAGAAATTCTGTCTAGGAAGAATTGAACTTTGGGGGAAGAGTATAATCATCTTCAGAATTTTAGAGGAAGAATCCTATGTTCTATTTCTTTCTTCAATTTGAGGTTTATTTCTTGTTGGAAGTACATCCCGAGACTTCGACGTTCCGGCGACAGGGTGATGGCGCCGAAGACCGACCATCGGTCGTGCTTCGCGCAAGGGACGAGCACGGGGGTCGCACGGCGCGGCGCCGCTGTTCATCGAGGGCTGCGAACTGGTCGGTCGTCGCGCGCGATCGCCGCGGGAAATGTGGCCCAACGCGGTTGCGACCGAACCCGCGGCGTGATCTGGTTCACCTCGTGAAGGACGTCGAGCGCGAGCGTGATATCGAGCAGCTTGACACAACTATAAGAAAAAATTTGTATTTTGCCCACTGTGGTTGTATTGAACCTATTATGACGTCATGACATCAAGAAGTGGCTCACATTCTATGTGGTTAGAAGGTAAGTGACAAAAGAATAAAAATATACAAACCTGCCATGTACCCGTACCGCTTCCCAGCTCCGAAATCGGTTACATATTTTTTTCTTCTTAAAACTGGCAGATTGACATTTCTAGCCACAAAAGTGATCTAAATGGGTCATAATTTTAAGAAAGATGCAGAGGCTCTTCGGCGCGAGCCGCTTGCACTGATCACCTCTATCGCGCAGCCTGTTGTCCTCGTGGCTGCTCGACCAGGACGCAGCACTTTTGGCCCGGATCGGCCGGCATGTTCGTCAAATAGCGCGCCATTGTCCCCACATGTGTGTCAGTTTTGCCGCAGATCGCTGCGTCTGGCTAAACACGCACATATCAGACAGGTTGCCAGGCCAGCGAATGCCCAGATCGCAAAGCACACGGCAGCGCCCATGAACTGGTGTTTTCTCGATACCAGAGTTACGGAACACACGCGACGAGAAATGAAAAAGCAAAAAGTTCCTCGAAAAATGTTTGCGGAAGGGATTAGTCTTCCCATTTATCGTCAATATGGTTGGCAGCCTCCCCAACACGGTTCTAACGAACAAACAGAGTTTCAATTTCGACGAGATTTCGTTGAACAGCAGGCGAGTCCCAAGGCGATGGAAACACTTGATCGCCTCTGCGTGGAATATGAAAACAAATATTTAGTTGGAGTTCTTGAGCTAGTATTCATAACATAACATAACAGTTTCTTGTATGAAAATCAGTGGGCTTTAGTCCGCAACTAATGTCTTTTGGCTGCAGAACACAGTTGAGTGATTGATTGGCCTTGCCATCTAGTCATAAGAACATGAACCTTTGTGAAGAGTTTCCTGCTTTGGTACCCTGGAACGAATTTTCATGTGTACCCTTTCAAATTTTTTCCATTGTGTTCCATGGTTCTCTCATATCTAAGTCAGGCAACACCATTTGAATGTCAAGCTGAGGGGCTAGAGGTAGAGGAAAAAGTAGAAAAATGAGGTGTTTATAACTTACGATTAAATGATCGGATCTTAATGAGTTTTGATATTTAGTAGGACCTCGTGACACAGAGCTCTTATTAAAAATCCTGTCCGGCATTAAGTCTCCGATTTTTGTTTTAAATCAAACTATTGACTCTTAGAATTTTGCTAGAGCTTATACCATATGAGCTCTTGGCTCGTCCGGCCTCGTCACAAGTGCATATGAGCTCTTAGCTCTTGTTTGACGAACCAACCTCCAAACCCCCAGCAACGGCCGGTGGTCATTTTTGACCCCGGCCGTTCGCTATTGGGCTGCGTCTGTTCGCACTAAGTGCGGTACGCCACGTCCGGCAGGACGCACAGCATTTCGAACAGCATGTTAGCGCCGGTCAGCGCCGTGTTGCCGTGGGGATCATAGGGCGGCGACACTTCCACCAGATCGCCGCCGACTATATCGAGGCCGCGGCAACCGCGAATGACCTCCAGACCTTGGGCCGATGTCAGATAAAGCGCTCACCATCTTTATTAATAAGATAGCCACCCTCTCCGCGACACCCTTCTGTAACCAGAACACCAGCACCATAGATGCCCGTTGGGTGAAATTGCCACATTTCCATGTCTTGCATGGGCAGCCCAGCTCTTAGGCCCATACCCACACCGTCACCGGTATTAATCAACGCATTGGTTGTTGAGGCATAAATCCGGCCAGCGCCACCGGTGGCTAAAACGGTTGCTTTTGATTTCACATACACCACTTCACCGGTTGTGGGTAAGCTAGTCGATATGCCATTTAGATAAAACTCTTCAGTATAAATTCCTTCCGGTTCTAAATAAATTTGATGCGTTTCGTGATGTGGGAAACGCATAATTTTATCCTCGAATGACGGGCAGTATCGCGTGCCGATAGCTTTAATTGTGCCGTTATACATCGGTGATTTGTCGATGTTCTCCAACACGATTTCTTTCGTACGCGCAGTCGATTTGATAAGATAACAAGGACGCTGTGTTAAGTTCTCGGGGGCAATCTCCAAGTCCACATTAAAGGGCTTCGCCAGTAGCCTGAAGAAAGAAGGAAAAAGTTGCAAAAAGGCCTCTTGAAAATAGAATTGTTTGATATTTCAGCCAATTACGACTTTTCTCCACTCGGGAATAATGTGTGAGCCTTGATGCCATAGAAAATTGCTTTTTATCGGACCGGATTTTATTTTGATCAATAATGAAGGGCGAGATTACGAAAAGTAGTCCAACAAACCCAGGCACCGTTTAAACATCGCATATTTTGCCAAGCTGAAATTGGCTTGTCTGCGAGCTTTCGTAAACTACCGTTACTGGATGATTTAGCAGGCTGTTTATTACCAAGGAAGTTTTGTTTATTTTTGAAAGCCAGATCTGTAACACCTTGACACAAAGAGCTGCCACGTTTCGTGACTTCTTCATCTACAATGGTCACATTTTGGAAATCGTTCCAAATATCAACAACTCCAACAGACAAGTTTGCTTGGCTAAGGAAATAGGCTCTCCCAGAAAGGAAGGACATCAAGAGCAGTTGGAAGTGCCTAAAGTAGCAAAACCAGGACCGACAGACCGACAGAATTGACGATTGCTATGTCACTTGGTTAATACCAAGTGCCATAAAAACAATTTCTATTTGTTTTAATACTTTTCATTACCATTTAAAGTTTTATGAATACAATACTTTTGATAGCGCAGAAAAAAAGATCAATATTTCAATGATCTCTGTTTGGATTTTGATACGTTCTCAAACAGTTCATGGTAACAAACTGTAAGTAAGGAGTGCCTCGGTTCAATTGCGCGGATTCACCAACAGTCCCAGCAGCGATGTCGAGCATCCCGGCACCTACCTGGGCGTCATTGAGAAAATCCCCTATCTCAAATCGCTCGGCGTTACGGCCGTTGAGCTGATGCCCGTGCATGAATTTCCGATGCGCGGGGTGCATGGCGAGAAAGAAGACCGTCCCAATTACTGGGGCTACGACCCGATGGCGTTCTTTGCGCCGCATCGCGGCTATGCCGTGGGAAGCCAACCGGGCTCCCAGGTGGTCGAGTTCAGGATGATTGCATTGAACCTATGGTCCATGAATATCGGGAGAGGGCTCATTCGAACGGAAATTAAAGATTGCCTTTTTTCCGTGACCAAAGTTTAGAGGGCACCTAGCCCTCTTCGACGCCTGTTTCTTTCCCAAAGCCGTCCCATTAAAATTTGAGATAGCCATTATGTTCAGAATAATTGAATAATTGAAGCCTGATAACTATGCCTTTGGGTATAAAGTGAACTCCGTAGCCCCTGGGTTGTAAGCTGCGAAATTTACCGCAAGATGTCGTAACACACATATAACATCACCAATGACCTTATCAACTCAATAGCCACGACGGTTACAAAGGAGAAGAATTTTTGATTTCCAGCAGAGGCATAACAAAAATCTAAAACAGTGCTCAAGTCAGAAGTCGAACCCGGACCCTAAGTGAAAGCATCTACTCGGTAGCCCAAATAGAACAATTATCTATAATTAATCATCTGGAGAAATTCAGACATTGTCTTACGGATCAAAATTTTTAACTTCGGTCAGACCGTGACTTGTTGGGCGAACAGGCTATTGCCGTAACGGCCTTTCATTTTTCGCGGTTCGTCCGACAAGTCAAAAAGCCTTTCGCTACTCATCAACCCACGAACTCGCGAATAGGCAACGTTGTGACTGTCCAACGAATCGGACGATCGCCCTTTCGTAAATTGTTTGCTGAGGATCTGTCGAAGATCGGCGCGCTCTTTATGATCCAGATCGGTAAGGTTCTCTAAGCGACTCAAGTTGCTGGGCTTGTTGTTGGTCGTCAAGACTAGCATATCATCCAAAACTTGCATTTCTAGCTTAAAAGTTTGCTCCAAATCATCCAAGAAAGAAAATTTCTCCAAATAAAGCATGTGAAAATCATCCTCACCTGAGTTTTCAGCTGATACACATGTTTCAAAACTAAAAACTTCATAATGTGGGCTGTTATCATGGTTGTCCTTGCATTCAAGTCCCTGAAAACTATCTTTGGGGCATTGAACTAGTGAGAGATCAATGTTTTCCACTTCCAATTGACACAAAAATGGCTTTACAGTTTGGAAGGAATGTAAAATTACATGAACACTTTTGCACGTATTGAGTCCCTGAACGATTCGTCCGATTCCGGATCGGAATCGTTGGCGACCGACAGAGAAAACTCCGCAGACTTCGGCGCCACAGTTTCGACTTCGTAGTGAACAATGACTTCGGCAGTGGCCAACGAGGAGAGGTTAATCTTTGTCGGGGTGCACTGATTGTCGGCTTCACGGTGGGCGGTGGTGCCGAAAGTGCCCCCGGTCGCTTCGGCCGCAGCGTAGACCGGACCGGGCACACGCGCTTCTCGGCACGGCGAGTGCGACTAACAGCGTCAGGACAAGCACAAAGGTAGGAAATCTACAAAGTCTAAAACGCATACTCATCCTCTTGGTGGAACCTATCCCCAGAGAAGAATGAACCGTGGGGAAGATCGATATACGCGATGTAACAAGTGGTTAACGGCACCCCGTACTTTGTCGGGTACAATCGAGCATTATGGATCACGATCGCCGCTTTAAGGAACTGTTGACGCACTCAGGCCGTTGATGGCGCTCGAGCCGCCCAATCCGCGTCCGCGCGGCCAGCTCAGCTGCCGTCCGTTCAGATGCGGTTCGGCCTCAGTGTGAAAGCACCAGTCAAATCGCGGATTGCCGATGGTTTTGAAATAGCCGACGGGAATCCGAATCCACGGCGACCGATTGCGGCCGCCCGCCTCGACCAGAAGAACGCGCATGCCGGGATCGGCGCTGAGCCGGTTGGCAAGGACACACCCGGCGGTGCCGGCGCCGACCACGATCCGCCTGGTTCCCGTGCTGCATGACGGCGATGTCGTCATTTGGGACAGCCTGGCGATGATCGAATATTTGAACGAGAAGGTACCGGGGGCAGGGTTTTGGCCGTCCGACATCGCCGACCGCGCCCGGGCTCGCAGCGTCGCGGCCGAAACGCATAGCGGATTCACGGCCCTGCGTGGCGCTCTGCCGATGAACATCCGCAAACAGCTTCCGAATTACCCGAACCACCCCGATGTCCATAAGAACATCGACCGCATCCAGCAGTGCGACCTTCGAGCATGGCCTGGAAAATGTACGAGCCCAGCCCGGCGCGCTCGCCGAGCAGCGCCTCACGGTAGACCTGTTCCATACGCGGCTGGCTCGCGAGCGCGGCGTCGATCTGCGCGAGCTCGCCTTCACCCAGCGCCCCCGAGCTGAGCAGGAGCTGGAGGTGATCGGAGACCATGCCTTCGATCGAGGCCGCCACCAGCGCCGAGAAGCCGATCAACGCGAGCGAAAGCTCGGCCAACGTCAGAAACGGGCTCTGGGGCGTGCTGTTCCAGGACGGCGCGCTGTTCAGCTCCCTGACCGTGGTCGAGAACGTGATGGCGCCGATGCGCGAGCACACCGACTGGCCACTGGAACTGGCGCGCGAACTGGCAGCGGTGAAGATCGAGATGGTGGGGCTGCCGGCGGACGCCTGCCAGAAGTACCCGTCGCAATTGTCCGGCGGCATGCGCAAGCGCGCCGGCCTGGCCCGTGCGCTCGCCCTGGACCCGCCGCTGCTGCTGCTGGACGAGCCCACCCTCCAACAGCGATGATACCGAAAGTGTCAGCAGCAGATCACTCCCTGGGTCGCCATCTGGGAGTCCAACTACGAACCGGAAAGATAAGTCACAGAGATATTCTTTGGGCCAAAATGATTTGGAATCAAGAGAAATATCGAATAGTGAGAAAAATTTTATTGACGTGACCTTGACCTTTTCCATTGTTTGTCTTTCTGATTAACCTGACCTAGACCTTTCATTGTTTCTGTCTTTTTTTATTGACGTAACCTTAACCTTTTCAAGTTTTGGCTCTGAAAGTTTTCAATTCCGAATAATGGGTGCGGTTTCAAAGGGCCAGTAGAAACAGTTCAATGTAGCCGTTGTGACGAATAAACTTTCTGGAGAAAAACGGAGGAAATTTGTAGGCTCGCGTAAAGACGGCATTTTTACTGTGAAATCGAATTCTTGGGAACCCAGGGTGACATCGGTTTAAACCTAACGTCATAAACCTCTGGCTATGAATAAAAGAAATAAATTAAAGGAAGCTCAGTCGGCTTCGATGAAATAACGCCGCCCAGATCGTGCTTTGGCATAAGCCCTAGCTGAATATCAATGTTTGCCAGACCAAGATCGCCATCAAACAGTAGGGTCTTGTGACCTTCAAGAACCATCTCATGGGTCAGGGTAATGGAAAACCAGGTCTTGCCCACGCCGCCTTTTCCAGACGCGACTGCAAGAACATTGCGGCCTCTGGTGCGCGGGGCAGTTTTGGCTGTTGCATCAGACTTGGTAGTCATTTCACGACCTCGGAGAAGCTCGGTTCCGTTACTCCATGAGCTACAAATACATGGTATCGCGGCTTGCAATCATGATGGGTGGCCGGGTGGCCGAAGAGATCAAGTTCGGCAAGGACAATATCACTTCCGGCGCTGCATCCGACATCGAGCAGGCCACCAAACTTGCCCGCGCCATGGTAACGCAATGGGGCTTTTCCGATCAGCTCGGCCAAGTCGCCTATGGTGAAAACCAGCAGGAAGTCTTCCTCGGCCACTCGGTTGCGCAGCAGAAAAACGTTTCCGAGGACATTATCAGTTCCATAGAAAGCAGTAAATGAGTCACATCGGAGAGAAGGAAAAATCCCTGACCTCCATTTTTATTTTATGCTGTAGGCGAGCAACCCACTGTCGCAGTCATAACATCGACTGAGGTTCAGCAGAAAATTACCAAAACAGAATCTAACGTCGCTGCAGAAGAGAAAGCTTATGTGATAACGAAGCGGTTAACAAGATCTGTGGCAAGGATGCAAGATAAAAAGAAAACAGTTGAAAGCGAGCCAGCCTCAATTATTTAAGGAAAGGCAACAAAATGAGCCTACATCACCATCTGAAGAGCTGGAACTGTCAATACGTAATGTCTTAGATACTTCCCGTGATCTCCGACTAGAACTTCAAAAGACTTCATTGGATCAAGTTAGTGACTTACTAAAACTATTTAAGGACTCAAGTTATCTCATTGCATCAGTGAAAAATGCAGCAATGGCTGTCGATTCAGATCGACTAGAAGAAGCATCCATGTTGTTCCAAGAGCATGTTGACCATGTTCAAGATCTTTCAACTCTGGGAATTTTGTTTTAAGGAAGTATCTTTTGTATTACACTTGCATTAGCACCAAGAAAAGTTGTCAATTGTCCAAAACCTTATAGATAAAGAGAAGATCCTGTACATATAATATAAAAGATACTCTCTAACTAGTATCCATAATCAATCCTCAATCCTTTTCCCTTCACACTTTTCTTATTAAATGAACTTATCAAATGTTCTTATTAAATGTTCTTACTAAAAGAGGTAAAGTTAGCTGATGTTAAAGGTTTATGTATTTAACTCTGTGTGTATTTTTGTGTTTTGGTCTCTCTCTCTCTCTCCCTGGGCATGTTTGTCAAAGTATGTGTTTTTAACTTCAATACTTTTTGTTTTTCGTTAAGTTTTAGGTTTTTTAACTTCTAACTTCTTTAACTTCTTTTTTTTCTTTCTGTCATTTTTTTCTTCAAGACATTTTTCAACCGTCGATGCGTTGTTTTTTCTTCAAGAATTTTTTCAAATTCGAAATATTTTTTATTTTTGTTCTTCCTTCAAATGAAAGGAAGGAGCAACGTTAAAACAAACAGAAATTATTCCGTATATGAGGGCGTTCCCTCCCTACTCAGTCCCTCACTCGTTACGCTGAAGTTTTTTAATGCTTTAAAAAAGCTTCTTATTCGAATCAAACGGCCCTTGCGTTTCAGGAGTCACTTTTAAAATTGGGACAAAAAGGCAAACTTTAGCGTAAAGAGCAAAGGATCAATGAGGGAATAGCCCCCCCCCTAATACATGGAATCAATTATGGTCATTAGCACAAGACTCATCTAGCAAATATCTCCGCTGTAGTCGAAGATTTGGAACAGAAAAATGTTGAAATCATGGGTAATCTGCTTGAAAGCCAGTTTGAAGACGTTCAAATAACGAGGTATTGATAGAATGTACCCCCTGCTTGTGAAGAAATTGTAATATGATTTGTTATAAAACCGAGCGATCAGAAGGGGGTTTCATGCTCTCTATTGCCAATTGGCACATCTCGAAGCAACCTTTTTTGCGAAAAACTCTCTTTTAAGTCCTCGTCTGGAATCATAGCTTTGCCTCAAATTCAATACAATCCAAGCGAATGTCTTCGTGCTTCAACTGCTTTTCCAACAAGTGACAATAATGGTTGGCTCTTGTTTTTTCATAAAATTTACAGGCAAAACAAGTACGCTGCACCGTTAATATACCCTCCCTGTTCAACTTGCTGATCAGTTGGGTCAAGACTTTAAAAAAGCCTTCTTTCTCCTCGGGCATAACATTGTCAAAAAAATCACTTAGGCCTCCTGCAAAATGTCTTCAAGTTCATGTTGCAATTGCAGAAAGTCAGAAACGGGGTCATCCGATGTCCCATCAACGACGTGCAAGAGAACCTTACAACGCTGCACGTGTCTCAGAAAGGCACCACCCATACCGGCACCGTGAGCTGCACCTTCAATTAAGCCCGGGATGTCACATAGAACCAACGTAGGAGCGTCACCATCACTGTTGTCCCTGTTGACCTTGTTGTTGTTCCTCATATCACCCAGGATATTACAAACACCAAGATTGGGGGTAAGGGGATTATTTAGTCTGTAAACCTTAAGCAGGCCATGCTTTATGGCTGGTAGTGAGCCAATCGGACGCAACTTTCTGTACAGTTCATTAGTTGATTGAGCAATATTCGATTTTTAAATTTAGTTTTGTATTCCAATAGTTTGTTTATCAGCGACTTATGTTCACTTCTAGTGACTAGTAACTTTTTAGTTTTTTAAAAATAGTTTTAAAATGGCTTTTCTCACGATTGTAATCTACTGTCCTCGGGGCGGTCAATGCTTATTCTTATAGCTGTTTAACTTATAGCCATCATTTATGGAAATCCAGACTAGCCCTAACAATTAAATAAAAGTGGAGGGATTTTTTTTTATCTTAGGGGGTGCTTAGGGGGCATTAGCTCCCTCATATTTGGGGAAAATTTTCAGTTTCTTTGTATTTTCGCATTTGTTTGAGGACTTTCATTCCTTATATTTCTTTTAATCTTCTTTTTGAGTCGATTTATTTCCATCAGGACAAGTAGAACCTCAATACAAAAATAATTATCAGGGGGATCGTAATTTTTGTTTTTCGATTTTTGTTCAATGAAAATACAGGAGGGGTGTTTTTCCAATGAAAATTTTAAAAAAGTTATCTTTAAATGAAAGTATGCCAAAATCTTAAAGGGCGAAAATTCTTTCGATAAATTACCCCCTAACCCAAGTTTGTCCCTGTTTTGTTGTTAAAGTGATTGTCATCGGAATCTACATGGCTTACTTGAAGATACTTGCAGAGATATGGGGGACGGGAGATTGTTGGTAGATGGGACATGCGAATGTTCAATGATGCGTTTGATTCAGTCGCTGAAAAACACATTGATTTATATCCTGAAAACTTACGCGCTGAAATCGATCAAATCAATGAAATGGTTTACGATGCTGTGAATAATGGTGTGTATCGTTGTGGATTTGCAACGTCACAAGAGGCGCATGATGAGGCAAAAACCAAATTGTTTGAGGCGCTAGATACATTAGAAGAAAGGCTTACAGGAAAAGATTACTTAGTCGGAGATCAGCTCACTGAAGCCGATCGGATCTGATAGCTATACATTCCATCTCTGATTGCTTGATTCTGTGATTCATGAATTCATTGATTGCTCCTCAGATGATCTAACATCCTTATCTGATAGCTCTACATTCCATCTTTGATTGCTTGATTCGTTGATTCATTGATTCATCGATTGGTCCTAAACTAATCTAACATCCGTATCTGATCAATATACATTCCATTTTAAGTGATTGGGTGATTTACTGATTCGTTGATTTTTTAGTTCATTGATTGCCCCTCAGCTAAGTTGTTTTGATTATTTTATTGATACTATTAGAACAAATTTACATTGTGTGTTATGTTTTAGTCCTGTTGGGGATGAATTTCGTAACAGAGCACGAAAATTCCCTGCATTAGTAAATTGTACTGTTATTGATTGGTTCCAGCCATGGCCACAAGATGCGTTATTAAGTGTTGGGCGTAATTTTCTTGCTTCTACAGATCTTGACAGTGAAGAAATTCGTGCTGGAATTGAACAATTTATGCCGTTTTCCTTTGATAGTGTCTCTGGACAGATCAATTACTGCGTGACGTCCTGAAAGATTTCGCTAATTAATCTAAGCTTGAAAATACAGACGAGCGATGACCCATACAGCTTAATTTTACAGCCCGAAATGCAAAGGATGCTGGGTAATTTTAATTTCGACTCAACCATTCAGAGGTTCATAGAAGCGTTCGCAAAGATGAGTCTCAAAGTATCTTCGCTAATTGTAAGCTGATTTCCTTACAGTCTTGTTTTGAGCTTGAAGCAAATATAGTAATATTTATTTATTAATGAATTCAAAAGATTTCTGGGACTTCTGAAAATATATGTACAGAACGAAAGTCTGTATCTAATATATAAATAAATAACTTTGCTTACTTTCAAAGATAACTGCACAGAGCCAATGCTCGTAGAAGTTAAGGAAGATATTTTCACAACACTTTTTTGATCTAGAATAACAGAAAAATAATGTTAAAATATGAAATTATTTCTATTAATATTAATGCAATTTTATAGCCCAACTAGTGGATGTGTCATTATGTTTCCCTTATTCCCAACTAAGTTGGTTAAGACTCAACAACCAGTTTAGACATGATTTCATGATCCCAAGAACTTAGTGACCCCTTCCTCACATTGTCAGATTAGTTCCAAAAATCCCAAAAGATACGGCTAAGACTCTTTTCCTCACTTCCAACCATGTCTTGCTAAGACTCGTCAAGTTTGTTTTGCAGTGTTTATTTACGATGGAATTTAATTAAGAAAAAAACATTTGTTCAACCGTATAATATTGTACCTTTAAATCCCGCAGACGATCGGCGACCTGGTGGGGCACGTAACGGGACAAGGTCGCGCGTGCGCGTTTTTCGTCCGTCAGATCTTCAATAACGAGCATGGAGCCGATGGTGTGATCTTCCAGGTCCGCTAGCGGCACCCAGGTGAGATTGGCCGAACAGGTGCTCATATCGCGCAGCACAATTTCTGTGTCCGGCCAATACGCCTGCTCCTCGTCAGCGTGTGAGGTCAGCCATTCGTTGCCGGCAGGCAGCATGTCCACGAGGAGCCCGCGATGCCATGTCTGCTGAAAAGCTCCTTTGATGTGGTGCGTTGAAGTTGGTAGACTTTTAGCCAAACAAATAGTCGTCGGTCCCCATCACATAGCTATTTCGGTAGGTTTGAAATAGGTTGGTTCCCATTTTCTGCCATGGTTGCACTGGCACAGTGTGTGGTTTCAGTGGCTTTGACGGGGCAAATTTCACACAGATGCTGCATTTATTCACAGTGTGTTCAATTTGTTGTTGATACTCGGCCAGTAACAGCTGTTCTGGGCTTCCCCTATCATAGGCCCCTAGACCGATTCCTCACAGGTTGATCAACCTCAGGGATTAATGAGTTTAACATAGACCTAGCCAGGCTATTGATCAAAAGAAAACCGCAACTTGTAAAAACAATGATTCTAGTCATTGTAATTTCAAACCTTTCCTGTCACTGAAGGCACATAAAAAATCTGTTACATATATAAGGAGACAATATGTATGTTTTTGTATGTGTATGTTACAATATGAAGGGGTGAGGCCTGTCAAACTTCGAAAGCTTTAGTTTATTACCATTATTTGGTCGTGCTTGATCTAAATTATAACTTTGTTTTTCTTAGAAGAGCGTATTTCACAAATTCTCTTTTCAGTTTTTAGAGGAGGGCAAGCCCATTAGAGGATTGACTGTATTTCGTAGAATTACTCTTTAGAAGTTTTGTTAGAGGCACGCTGAAGACACTTTGGGTCTTATCAAAGATAAAAGGTAACTCACGTCTATGTTCACATTTATATATATATAATAAACTTTTAAAGTAATTAAAAAATTAAAAGAGTTAAATGATTTCTGGAGCTGATCCCTCCCCCTAACTAGCTTCTTTGATTGAGCTACAGCCGATTTGACCTATCTAGCTACAGTACAAATATTATTATAAAAAAAAACTAAGTCTTACTTTCTGTTTCGATGATTACTTTTCATGTTATTCATTGAAAAAAAAAATCTTGTTTCCAATGATTTCTTGTTTTTCAGTGATTCCATGTCTGTCCTATTTGCAGACGTAGAGGGTGTATTCATAAAGTTGGCTAGATTTTTATTGATCCCTTTGAGTTGGGCTTTCCGGCGAGCAGTCACCTGCGCGCGAACCTCGGCCAATTCCTTCCGCAGCTTAGTCCGCTGATCACGGCATTGTTTCCTCTCGTCGGTGCGCTGCTCCACCGCAGCGATTTCCTTTGCAACCGATGTTTTCTGACGCAGCAATTGTTCTAGGCCTGGAATGTCAGTGGCCAGATTCCGAGCCTTCAAATCCGCAAGCGTCTTCGCTACTTCGCTACTCATGCGCTGTTTCGATTTATACTATTTTTATATGCAGAGTATCATGGTATTAAAACATATGAAAAAAAAATTTCTTAAGCTGAAACGATTACTTGTAACACATATGAAGTGCTTAAAGCTACTGCATAGATATTATAGTTTTTTTTCTTATTTTACATGGTTGGAAGAGCAAGTTCTATGACAGTGTCAAAATTTAAGACCAAAAATAGTTTTCGTTGTCACCCCCATTTATCAAAAAAGGGTTTTAAGACCTACAAAAGCATCCACAGTCATATCACTATGGTCCAAGGAATCTTTAGAAAACCTGAAATTTATAAAATATTTTCTGTTTATAAAAAAAGTGATAAATGCAAAGCACAATCCAACGTAACTTCATTCCTACTCTATAAAAATAGGCTACAACAAGGTATATTTTTATTATCGATATTATTAAAACAGAAAAGGCGAATGAAAAAATAAAGTAATGAAAGAAAAATTATTGAAATGATTAAAGGCCTTAATCCATGAACGTAAATTTTTGAACCCAGCTTTGTAGGCCATCATGTGATGACCAAAGGTGACAGGCTGCGCCGGCTGCAAGTGCGTAAAGCCGGGCATCACAGTATCTGAGTGCGCCAACGCTTTGTCGACAAGCGCACGCTGCAACGCCGCCAATCCCGTGTCGAAAGTATCGATCGCATCGCGCACCCAAAGCCGGAAATCTGTTGCCACCTGATCATTCCGCGAACGCGCTGTGTGCAGGCGGCCAGCCGGAGTGCCGATCACCTCTTTCAACCGGCTCTCAATGTTCATCCACCCCATCTATCCCGCGCCACCGCAAGAGGAGTCGCCATTCTCGTCGTGAAGATCGGCGGCAGCTAGGGCATCGACTACGACGCCGTCGCCGATGACCTCGCCGCCCTGTGGAACCAAGACAAACAGCTCATCGCCATCCACGGCGGCTCGGCCCTGACCAACGAAGTGGCCGAGCAGCTCGGCCACCCGCCAGAGTTCGTCACTTCGGTCAGCGGCTTCACCTCGCTACGAACCGACCGCCGCACCCTGGAGATATTTCTTCGTCCAGGAAGAGTCCGTCGTAGGTCAACGCTGCGTGCGAGTTGTAGAGCGTGAGCGGAAGACCGCGCGCCGAGAACGCACCCGCGAGGTGGTTCTGGTTCGCCGCGAAGTTGAATAGGTCGCGGATGCCTCCGTCGCTGAAGAAGTCCAAGTCGCGAAGCGTGTTTTCATCGGCGGTCAGAACAAAGCTGCGCGGGTTGTTCGCCAGCATATGCGCAACGCCGCGTGCCTGGGTGTTGACGACCTATTCTAAAGATGTCGACGTCACGAGCCTCCTCACCGGGGGCGGCGGCAAGCCGAAGGCGTTCTACGAGGTCACGAACACACTCGGTGACATCGGTGCGAGTGACGCGAGCAAGACCGTGTTGTTCGACTTGTCGTCGGGGTTCTCGATGGGCTTCCCGCAGCTGCGCGAAATGGAGCGGGCCATCCAGAAGCTACGCGATGCCGGCAAGCGTTGCGTCGCGTACCTCGAGAACGCGAACAATGCGCAGTACATGATCGCGAGCCAGTGCGACGTCACGCCAGAGGCCGCGAGTTCGAGTCTCGTCGTCCCCGCCACTCGGGACATTTGTCCAAATTTGTGAACTCGGAGAACGGAAAACGCAAGCTATACTGCAGCTTTTGGCCTTTCAGTTCTAGGTTCGAAAATATGAATTTCAACAGTTCACGTTTTTCATCCATTGCCGAACCTATGAAAGTATCATAAGCGTAAGAGGCAATATTCATAAGGTCTACAACCTTCTTGCTGAATTGATCATCGACCCGATCGTATGTTTTTATTTGCTGACATGCGCCCAGCCTCGAAGGGACAGGTGCGTTTGCGCTCGCGTCACCGTTGGGGTGCGGATCAGTTTGCCGGTGGCGCTTATGCTGCTTGGTCCCCAGGCTTGGTATCGACTCAGCGTCGCGCCGCGAAGTTTGACACCCGACCGTTGTATCTCGCCGGTGAACACGGGGCGCGTGATGCGCCAGGCTTAGAAGGAGCCGTGCGTTCCGGCGAGCGAGCTGCCAATCGATGCCTCGCGTAAACACGGGCGCGTCATCGGCGATGTGATCGATGTGATGCCAAGCAAATCCCTCATTATTCACGAGTACCGCAAGCACGGCACCTGCTCGGGCTTGGCACCGTCTAAGTACTATGAGCTTTCCGAACGCTTGTTCCGCACAATCAAAATTCCGCAGCGCTACGTGAACCCTTATGAAGTCCAGAGCGTTTCGCCGGAGACTTTGATCAGTGAGTTCCTGAGCGAAAATCCGCAGCTTCGCCGCGATATGATCGAAGTCTCTTGCGGGGGCAGCGTGGGAGTGACTTTGAAAAGATTTCTGCATCTACCAACCCAGACAATTTTAATTCAAATCATTAATACAATGAATTTGATAAACGTAGCAACAACAGAGGGCCTGAACCGGAAGCAGTTATCGTGGAAAGAATAGGTACCAAACAGATTGCATTTATTGGACTGGAAAGGATTGGAGGAATTATGATTTATGATGTGACAAATCCATATCAATCGGAATTTCTGGATTACATAAACAATCGGAATTTTTCAGTTGAAGCATTGTCCTCAAAATGTAGCTGTTACGGACTTGACAGCAAGCATCCACATCGCGTGGTTAAATTCAGCAAACCACTCTCTTCAATGTTCAATGAAAATTTAATTATAATACCTTTCCCGTCAGTAGCACTAGTAGTGTGTTAATCTGACCAATTAAGTAACATTTGTGGTCCATAAAATCGTGGTTGGACGTAGCCTGTATAGGTTACACTTTGCTGTAAATTGTTACTTTTTTTTATCTCAATATGCGGTTGACCTCAAGTCTTTGTGAAATTTGCCGTGCAACATCAGGCTGATATTAAAAAGGATGCAGAGTTTCGACAGCACTTTCAGAAGATGTGTGCAAGAATCGGTGTAGATCCTTTAGCTTGTAAGAAGTTGATTTGCTTATTAAAAGAGACATTCACTGAGCATTTCCAAAGGGATTTGTGGCTTTTTCTAATCCGAAACTCAGGACTGAAGCCATTGGGGTACAGGTAGAGCACTCCCCCATGAAAATTGAATCAGTGGTGTAGCCAAGAGGGACCAGCGTTGCGCAGTAGTTTTCAATGAGTGCCCGCAGTGCGTCCTGCATCGCCCCGTCGTCCTTGTTGTTGTCTCTGCCCGCCCGCGTCCGAACAGGCGTCTGCCCCACACTTCGAACTGTCTCATCATCTGAATAAAAAATGGTTAGCGTCCAAATAATCTGAGTCGCCGCGAAAGAGGTGTTGGGCCTCGTGACATCGCATCATGGTTAAGGCCTCCTTTCTATCCAGACGATTGTTGCGCGAGATGTCCGAAAAAGGAGGGCTTGATAAATCTTGCGATTCACAAGCTTCATTATTCAAAATGAGTTCAGTGTGTCAACATTGATTTTTTTTTTATTATTATTGTGTTCGGTATGATTTACTCAGAATATATCGGACCGAATCCTTCCTCGTCTTGTGTAATTTTTGAAGTGGCACTGATGATCCCGCAGGCGACCGAGCAGTAGGTACAGGTGTTGCTCGTTTCCGTTGTCGTGGTCAGCTTGAAAGCCCGCACATGCGCCGCTTCTGCCGCCTCTGCCCGAGGCACGCGTGCCGTACGACATCGTGATGGAAATGGACGAGATCAACGAGGATTTCCCGGAGACCGATGTCGCGATCGTCATCGGCGCGAACGACATCGTCAATCCCTCGGCACAGGAAGAACCGAACAGCCCGATCGCCGGCATGCCGGTTCACGAAGTGTGGAAGGCGCGAAATGCGATCGTGTTGAAACGCAGCATGGCCACGGGATACGCGGGCGTCGATAATCCGCTGTTTTTCCGCGAGAACACGCAGATGCTTCTTCTACGGGTGCTGCAAAAGCCGTTGGCGTTGTATTGCCAGAATTGAACGGCAAATTGACCGGCATGGCGTTCCGCGTTCCAACGTCTGACGTTTCTGTTGTTGATCTGACAGCTGAATTGGAAAAAGACGCGTCTTACGAAGACATTTGCGCTGCGATGAAAGCTGCATCCGAAGGTGAAATGAACGGCACCATGTGTTACACCGACGAAAACGTGGTTTCCACCGATTTCGTTGATGTTGCACAATCTTCCATCTTCAGGCCCCGCCTGCAAGACAAGGAGAGTCTGTGTCCACCCAACTCGTCGATCGAGCGACTCGCACGAAGCCCCGTCGGCCGTCACTGAAGGCGCGGCTCCTGTCCCTGGCCACTGCCGTCGGGGCAGCGCTGCTCGTCGCCGAGCTGTCCGTGCAGGTCATGGACCCGGACTATGGCTGGACGTTGAACGAGCCGGACGCGGAGCTGATCTCCCGCCTCCGCCCGAACACCGAACGCACCGTTCGGCTGCACCCGGCCGACGGCTATGGGCAAGCATGGGAATACCTGGCTATCTGGATCTGCATTTGCTTATGCAACCGTAAACCTATCTGGTTCTTTTTGGGGGTGTGCAGAGGCTTTTTTTCTTGGAGTTCCCATTAAGGGTGTCGACACCTTCTACTATATCGGGGGATGTCGTATAGCTTGGCCTCTGCTCACCCCACCTAGTTCCTGAGCACGTTCCCGGTAGCGAGAGTTTTGAATTCCACTTCCTTGAGTAGCAGCCATGAGCTTGAACGATGGGAGAATTGGCTTCAAGGCGTAACATCATGCGTGAATGCAAGGATATCATGGAAAGTTCTGGGGGTTCAGAAGATATATTAATAAGTGTAGAAGATAAAGCATTGCTATACAACGTGGCGAGATTAGCAAATATAAAGGCTGAACATTTTGGAGATACTTCGGCTACGCTCACTACTGGAGAATGGCAATTGCTGAGCGTTGTTATGGGACTTGATTCTGTAGGTTACGCAAGTGTCATTATAATGTTTTTTTATGAAGCAATATAACTGCTAGACTAGCCATCAGAGTTCTTCCAACCACAACAGAGAAATGGTCGACAAATGCAGTCTAGCAATTGAAACTGTAGAGTCTGCACGCAAGCTAATTGAGACAGGTTCTTGGTTCCTAGCCGCCAACCATCCTAACAGCATGACCCAATAAAGACAACTTCAGATTGTAATAATATTTTACAAGGCGTGGTAATACATAAACGCCCAACTTCTACGATCTATTGACTTTACATTTCGAATAAAAAGAACCTTTTCAGGAAATAAAAATATTAAAATCATAGACAAAAGAGCAATTTTTCTCCTTTAAAAACAATTTCAGTCAAAATTATTTTAACAGGATTATAAAATTTCAAGCGTCTAAAGTATTTTTTAAATGTTTCTTACTTTTTTTATAGATATTTCATTCTACCTGCTACCAAGAAATTTATGGTTGGAATAAAACAGTGCTATAACGATTCTACAAAACTAGAAGCACAAAAATTTGAAGGTGGTCTAATTTCCGCCAAAGTCCAAGCGGCAAGCCCAGAAGAGAGTATTTGAATAACAGCTTCATTATAGTTACCCTTCCATTTGGAATCATCTTCCAGGAGAATTTATCCCTAAGAGTTTCCCGTTGATTTTTTCAAAAGAAGGTTCAACAATCATCTAGAACGTCGATAAAAAAAAGCGGTAAACCAGACATCTAATCGTACGTGGCACCATTAATTTACGAATAAAAAAAGTTGCTTAAAAATAGGAGAATTTCCTTATTTTCATAGGTTTTTCATACATTTCTAGAGCCAATTCGTCAGCATGCAACAAACAGTTAGTGGTGTTTTGGCTGGTCTACTTCTATATGCATCACCTCACTGAAAATATTTTACTTATCTTTCAACAAGTTAGGCGTTTTAGAAATTGTTGGCATGGGTCCTGCAAAGTTTTACGTGTGCAACTGATACACACCACTAACGGTGTCAATAGATACTTAAACGCTAAGGAGCAACAACATGCAGGTGCGAATCGAAAACGTGACTGAAAGCCGAGAGTTAGACCAAACCATTGAAGGTAGTCACTCTTTGAGAATGGTGCGTACCTGCTATCATTTATTTCTTCATCATACGGAAGGTAAGACTGGTCAAAAGTTGGGGAGACATTTCTTTTGCGTTGCAAGCGCACGCTCTCGTTTTCGGGAGGTTTTAGTAGAGGCACTCTACTTGATGAAGATGAGATGATATTGTGTGGCGCAACATCACGTTCAGATTGCATTATCTTTACTTCCTCATTTGTGGGTGTCCTGGTTCGTTTGCTTTCAGAATTTTGTAAATCTCCCTGATTATTTAAATAAGAAGTACCCAAAAATTCGTGATAATTTAGGAAAGTGGTGGGGGACTGAGCCTTTTCCCCCTGTGTACGTCCTTGCCCTAGCAAAAATAATATTTAAACTACATAGAATACGTCGGTAAGGACCAATTACATAGAACTGCATCCAAGCTTGCAGACTCTGAAAACGATTACAAATACCTCTGGGGGTCCATGAACCTCTGGCTAAGACCCTTGATCAAAATTGTAATTACAAACTCTAGGACAAAACCCACTCCTCGTACACTTAACCATAGGCGCAAACCCTACACTGTCCTGAAGAGCTTTCTCCCATACAAGGGTGTCATAGTATGCATGCGATCGGACGAGACTGGAAATGGCATCGGATCGATTTCGGCTAAATACCTGTGTACCCATCTTTCTATATAGATAGTCACATTCTGCTAGTGGTTTTTTGTGGATTCCCAGAAGTAAAGCAAGTATAGCACCAGTGCTGACCCCACAGATATAATCAAAGTTTTTATTTTGGTAAGTTTCCCTTTGAGTTGGCTTAGTTGGTTCCTCTTCCCCTCATCAGGTCCACTTGGTATGCTGTATCATTGCATAATTTTTCTGTTTGTATTGGTAAAGCAAACAGAAATTTCTATGCTAACAGTTTCTTCCCTAGGATCCAAAATCTCGAACTTTATGCCTTCAGACTAATTTACTCTTACTTATGATCTTGACACTTGCAAATCTAATGTCAACCGTCATCTTCTTGTAAATCTTTAATTTTTATTGTCCAACCAAAGAAATATTAAAGAAAAACATCTGTTAAAATATTATGTAACATCCCGCCTGTACACTATCATTATATAAGACTCATGTGTTCGCCACGCCACCATTACGTAACACCTACATGTGTACTGCTATTACGTAACATCCATGTGTGCACTGTCCTCGATTACAACTGGGGGTACCCAAAGGACCTGAAGAAACAAGTCACGCGTGAATGCGTCATCCTTAACAGAGGTAAACATTCCCTATTACGTAGCCAAGCACCTTTTTGGGTCATCAGGGGCTGCCATCACCATGCTGCTACTTCCTCCGCTTGGACTTGAAGATGCCATCATTGTCATTACCACCATGATTCCAAGTGTTACCTGTGAGAACAATGTCATACCCGTGTTCTTGTTCTTCATGATCATCATCGTTGTAGGAAATTTCTTGTACTCCTTTTTCTTTCTTGCTTCTTGTTTTTGGCCTTTGCTTTTTTTTTGCAGATGCTTCAAATTGTGAGCAGAGAAAGAAGAAGGAAAAGATCGTGGTTTCGCGACCAAAGAGCAACACCGACTGGGCTTTCGTCTATGACGCTGCCGACCGGTTAACCGACGTCACCGATCCCGAAACCAACAACACGCACTACGACTACGACGTTTACGGCAATCGAACGGCAGACACCGATGCCGAGAACCGAACCACGCAACGAGGTTACGACGACCTCAACCGCCTAACCAGCAAGACGTACCCCGACAGTCCATCATCGATCATGACGATGGCTTACGACGACAACAGCAACCTGGAGGATCAATCGCCTGCTGTGATATCGCTGGCTACCGTGCTGGCCGTGGGATCGTAGCCTCGGTCGTTGAAGGTGATCGTGTAAGCTCCGTAGCGGTTGCTTCGGCCACCTCGCCCGGTGAGTGTGAGTGACCAGGTGTCTCGCAACCCGCATTGCGTGACTGGCTGGATCGTGCCGAGTTGAAAATAGGCGGGTGTGTGCTGCTCGATATCGAGTTGGTCGATGGATTCGGCATACGTGCCGTGCTGGCCATGATATTGCTGCTCGAGTTCTGCACACCCAAGAACACTTGCAAACCGCAATTTTGAAATTGCCCCCCCCTCCATGGCCCGCGCGCCCTACAGGACAAGAAAATTTGACACCAGATTGGCACCCAGGGACTTGTTGATTGCATCGATCAGTCGGGCATCTTCGGCCTGCTGATAGGCGGTTTTGTTGATTTTGTATATCCGTTCGGTCGACTTGTTCGGATCAAAAAGATACTGCAGCGTCATGGGTTTTGCATACCACGCCCGTAACAACGCATTGCGAATCTTCGGCCATCGCATGAATCCAGTTCACGTCACCGGGCTGTTCCGCGCCGTCTTTGCCCTTGGGAAGGGTCACCAGTTGCAAAACGCGACCGGTGCGATCGAACTTCATGAGGATCTGATCCTTTGGCGGACACCCCAGCGGAGCAGTTGGGTAGTCGGGGTGCGTTTGCCAGGCCATGGGAGAACTACCACAAACCCACACATGATCTTCCGAAGTCAACCAAAACCCCCAGGGCACGATCAAGTTGGTCCATAATGTGTTTTATTAACATATGACTTAGTGTACTGAAAATAAGGATGACGCAAGAAATAGAATCAGCTTGTATAGGAATTCGATAAAGAATACAAGCAGCTGTTTTTTTGTCAGTTGGAAATCTATTGCTGATCAATATCAAACTTTTTGAATTATTTAAAGGGATTTAACCATGGCACTTCAGAACACGTTCCACTTTATGAAACAAACAGCTATCTCAAAATTTCGGTCAGATGTATTTGATAAAAAGATATTTTGAGGGAAAAGTTTCTGTTTACCGTTCCGTTTTTTAGAAATACAGGAAGCTGATTAAAAAAAAATCTTTCGTTGTTTTTTTCAGTGATAAAATTTGAGAAAAACAGATATTCAAATTTCTTACATCTTTGAAGTACAAAGGACAGTAAAAAGGATATCTGATAGCTTAAACTAGATAAGCGTAGACTTATCGCTACAACCCTATTGCTTTTTCACCTTACTTGGGATTTCTGTAATGCGAATATCCAGCAAGTATTCAATAAAGGGGAGTGTTAACCGTCAACTTTAGCACCGGTTTCTCCTTTGTCATTACGAAAAACTTACGGCAGAAATTTTTTTTTTTTTTTTAACCAAAGGCATGGTAAGCATTGATGAACTTATACATATCAAAATCCCAACCACAATTATCATAATTATCATTTTCAATTTTGGCAAGTTTTGACTCCGCTGTCGCTTAACTTCTAACCCTATTTTTCTTTCTCCTTCATTTGGATTTTCGTTTCTTGAGACAATTTGCCAATTGTCTTAATAAATAAACAAATAAATTATAATAATGGGACATAATTTAAATATAATCGACTAAAAGACGCACAACACGCCGAAATACTTGTTCCCTCAAAGAAATAAATCGAGGTATTTTTGAATACCCTATAGTGTTTTTGTTTGGATGGAAGCATCAAAAACCTCTTGACTAGAGTAGTTCGAAATTTGTAAGACAAAATCTTACAAGAAAGCGACAAAGCTGATAAACTATTTTCGGTTTAAACTAGGCTGTTTTTAGAGCGTAGCCTCTATGACAATATTTTCTTCTGCCGCCAATACTTTTCGTAGTCTCGAAATAAATACATCAAGGCTTCGCCCCATGAAATAATCATCTTCGCCCCAGATGGCTTTCAGGATGTCCTGTCTTTTCAGAACGGTATTTTTATTGCGGATAAAATAGAAAAGCAGATCAGATTCTCTTTGCTTAAGAGTAATGATGTTTTCTGCATTCTGCAGGGTGTAATTTTTAGGATCAAAAGTATATTTTCCTACTTTAAAACAGAGGGGTGGTATTCAAGGTAATATAGTTTCGTTTTGTTCATAATTTCTCTCAAAAGAAAAGTTATTGACCATATCCACTAACTGATATATTTTATATCAGGTAGACAATTCGATTGTATGATGGAATTATGTAGCTGCAAACGTGATGGATATTTCTTTGTAAAAGAAAGACTTTGGCTATCAAATCTAACCCTGCCAAGGATTGCATTCACTTTCAGTTCGTGGATCTTCTAGAGAGTTTTTTTATTTAGACTGAAGAAGTATCAGTGATATAAGGTGGACATCGGGATTCTAACAGACGAAGTTAAGAAAATTGCAAAGTATTGTTATGTTGAACCAGCTAGTTTACTGGTCCTTTCCACATATCGTTTAGGGATAACAGTAAAACTTCCCAAGCTACAAGGTACTTCTTAATCGCGCAAATATTTCTAATGGATACATAGTAGACTATCACATTTGATAATATCATTTTCTTGCTTAACCCATATTCAGTTATGTAGTCTTAAGATAGTTATTAGAGCTTAGGAATTCCTGTTAGTAAACAGGGAAACAACTTGCCTCAACATAAAGCATAAAACATAAAAGGCTCTTTTGATTTTCCATGTTCTTTAAAGGAGATACTGTATGTGAGAGTGCAAAAAACCATCACAGAAAATCATTATGTTTATGCTTTCGTTACGCCAAATCCAACAAATCATTTTCAATTTTAGACCTAAATTTTGACGCGTTTGTAAATCAGTTTCAAAAGCGAAAGTTTGAGTCCTGGTATGCTCATTAAGTTACCCACTGTGCAATTGATTGTGTACTATGAAATTTTATATGTACTGGTTGAACAATCAACCTCATATGATCGATAATCATGAATCATAAAATTACTTTATGAAGCCTTGTATGAAAATTTTCGTATTGACAACGTTACACGAAGGGGTTTACCGTCCTTAAATGTTAATGCGTGAACTATTTAATATCTTCACATAAAAGAGATTCTTGAAAGTAATTACTCTCTCTATAAAAAAAAATTTCACGAACCCCTTCGAACAGGGTTCTCTACCACCTCATTGAGTTGAAGCGTCTGAAGCCAGGCCTATTTCGACTTTGCGCACAATCAGGACTAGTTGCCTACTGCTAATCAGCGATTTTTTGGAACTAATTTAGTTCTATCGTTTCTTAGGTCGACATAAGTCATACTTGAGAGTCTGTTTTTCCATAATAGCTTCGATTTCTTGTATTGTATCGATTCTCAAATTCTCGCTTGCTTATATTTTAGCCCTTTAGGCCTGAAATATTGAACTCTTGGCAAAGGCATTGAGCTGATTGGGGGTCGAGGATTCAAACAGAGCGGCTAGGCGAGGGACAGCAGCAAGGCCGTGCCGCGCTTGACCCAGTGCGATGGATCGCGGGAGCCAGTCTTGAGGTCGACGCTGATCACGAACGATGGTCGTTCCCTGGCCAGATGCACAGAAACAGTGAGCGGCAATGAACACCAGCGAAAGAGAACACGCGCACCTCGTTCCGGTTCGAATCGGGTACATGTAACACGGGCACTGATACACGCCACGCGCCTTCTTGTTCTGTGAAGACGTTAAAAGTAGAATAGCCAGGGCCCAGGGTGTTTTTTCAAAGTTGGGAACTGCTTGGACGAACAGAGAGATAAGTCTGTAAATAAATTTTTTTAGCATCAGAAGTTTCATTGTTGACAGTGGTCAAAGAATGTTCTGAAGCATGGGCGTTCCGAAAAGCAGAGGGAGGTTTGCAAGATGTTTTCCAGAGAAACTGAAAAAGGATTGGTTTGGGTACCCGACTGACTGACCGTATTTCAATCAGCAGGATGTACGGTAGTTGCCACCAGACCCACCTTGTGGCATTTTATGCATGCGCAAAGCTTCCAAAAACATTGGAAGATCTATGCAGGACGATTTATAATCATTTTGCAAACAGTGCAAAACGAGTTAGCGCTTTTGGAGCGATCCAGGACTTTTGCAACATGGACCAGCTGAAAATTCTTGCACCTGGACAAACGAGATGGCTCTCAGTTCATGCGTGTGTAAGAAGGATTCTTCAGCTTTGGAAACTCCTGAAGCTTCATTTCAGTAATGAGCGATTGACCGAGAAGGGCATGCCCCACTACGGCTCGCCCGACAAAAAGCCCCAGGCGCGCATCGACACCCTGGAAGCGGCGGGCCGCGCGGCCGTGCCGTTCACGACTGGCATCCTGATCGGCATCGGCGAATCCCGCGCCGAGCGGATCGAGGCGCTCCTGGAAATCCGCCGCGTGCATGAGGCGCATGGCCATATCCAGGAAGTCATCGTCCAGAATTTCCGCGCCAAGCCCGACACCAAGATGCGCGACTGGCCGTCAGAAGTGGGCATTACAATTAGCTCCAAGTGAAACAGGCCTATAATTGAAAGATTCTGTTGGCTAAGCTCTTATTGAATTTGACTTAGCAGAAGTAATTGCCATGGTTGCCAATAAGCACCATGATAAATCTTATTAGTAAAAAAAAAAATAGCACTTTTTGGCCGCTGAGAATCTTCACCAGCAAACAAGTGCGCTGAGAATCATTGCTTTTTCGCTTGTCGCGAAAATCCTCCCGAACTTTCACGTTGTTTTTGAATTGTCTTTGTGCAACTGATTCGAGAATAACACCTTCTAACTGTTATGCTTACACATGTTTCCAGATAATTACCTAATATGGCTTGCCTATGCAAGTTAAAAATTTCTGCTATGTCCTTATTGGCTGATCTACAACCCTCACGTGATGACTAATGATTGGAGTGATAATTTGACATTTCTTTTACTCAAAAAGTACATTAGGCTAACCTCGAATAGCTTCAGTAAATTAGAGGAGTTATATTGTTGTGCGCAGGGTACAACTTGAACAGTCACTTGTTAAAACCTGTGGACAAGGTATACCTTTTTGATTTTTTTTTTTTATTCTGCTACCAGTATTTATTTTAGTTTTGTTATGTTATGCTGGTTGGGACTATTTATTTTTTTATCAACAAAGAACCTAACCATATATATATATATATATATATAAACAAATGATATGTTAATCCAATTTATCGTGCGAAAAGGTTTATTAGCCTTTTGAAGCATTCAGATCATAATTCAATGAGTTCTTATACAACCAATTTGTCTGCCTCGTTCTTCTTGACTTTCTGTCTTTGCCTTACTTTCCGTAGGATTATTCATATCTGCATAAACGAGCCTTGACTATTAAAGATGATAAGTGACACTCTCGAATGTCCCTGATCATACTGCTCATCTTGGGTGGCTTTTTTTGTTTATCGTATCATACCTTTAGCTTTGCGCCTCGTCTTCTGCGTTTAACCTGAAAAATTATTGTCTTTTCTGAACAAATTATCCAAAATGAAAGTCCATCAGCTTAACACAAGTCTCCTTGCGGATGGCCCATGCATACATCTGTTTCGGCACATGGCCGAGCGGCGGAATCTCGCCCACCTCGTACAGGTCCTTGATCTCGCCCTGTGTCAGGTCCTGGGCCGGTGCTTCGACCGCCTGAATCTCAGCCATTGCTGCTCGCTCCTTCGACGCATTCATACTAGTCTCCGCGCCACAGCGGCGGGGGACTGGAAACACCAGTTTAACCCGTTTACGCTGCATTGCGGCAAAAGTTCGTTTTGCAGTGCGGCGATTGATCTGTTCATAGCAGGCACAATGACTGGAAAGAGAGTGAAAGGAATACACACAATAAAAGAGTATTTTGATGCTGATGATATCAACCCTTGCAAGATTTGGGAGAGTTTATGAGGTCGGCAAACATGAGTTCACTTAGGCCACCTCTGATGGCTTCTCCCGTCGATACCAACGTATGAGAGCTCAACTGTTCGATCAGCTGAGCAACCTACTCTGTGAATTAGAGTGAAAGTGGCTGAGTAGACCACAGTCACTTGTACCGCTTGATTGCTGTTTTGTTCAAAATAATTCAAATATCATTTAAAATTGTTTTCGGTTCACACAGCAAGTGTTGAAATTAATGCCCGAGTGAAAGATTTTTACGGAACGGGGGGTCATTTAGACTTTGGATTGGATGAGGCCTGTTTAAGTGGGAGTCGGAAGTTCTTATGCACTTTTAAGAGGCAAAAGTGAATGGAGGTTAACCATTACCCCCTTCCCAAGGCTATAATTCCCCAAAATACATCCAGTTACAGCTCTAAGTTTCTCATATTGATTTTTTGTATCTTCACATTCACTGTTCCACCAAATGTTATTTTTGTGTGCTCTCTTTGTTTTATATTTCACTGGAATAGTTTTCTTTGCTGCTTTCAATAAACATCCTTGGAGTATGCAATTTTTTTTCACATTTTGATGCTCCTGCATCCACCAATGCCCAAATTGATATTTCTTCAAGTTGGTACCCATACTGTGGCTAAATTGCTTTCTTCAATCGAAATTGAGGAGTGCTTTTACTATTCAATTGGTCGCCAGGGCTCCGCCGCTCGTTCGCGGAGACGTTTGCCGAAGTCCAGCCGAAAGTGGTCAAGGTCTATGGCGCCGGTGGCTTGAGGAATCTGGAGAGCTACCAATCCGGGTTCCTGATCACTTCGAGCGGGCTGATCGTCACTGCGTGGAGCTACGTGCTCGAGACAGGAGATGCCACCGTCATCCTCAGCGATGGTCGACGCTTCCAAGCGGAACTGTTTGCAGCAGATCCTCGCACGGAATTGGCTCTGCTGAAGACGCCAACTCCATATCCAATTGACTCAATCCGGTTCCCGCCAACTCGAGAAGAACCATCGCCGAGGCGGCTGGAAGTTTCTTTTGGTAGCGAAGTTCACACAGCGACCCCAACCAACGCGGCAAATCGCTTTCTTTCGGAGCTTCGCAGGCGATGTTCAGCCCGCTTTTTTCGATGGCTTTGTAGAGTTTTGTCGTCTTCGGCCACTTCTTGACGACCAGAACCAGCACCGATTTTTTCGCGGGAGATGTTACAGCCCGGTCGCCCGCGGACTGATACCGTCGCTCGGGCTCTTTGGCCAATGCCGACAGTGCAATCCAATCCAGGTCACCGGCGACACGTCGACGCAACGCCACAGTGGACGTGTTCCGCGACTTCGCCACGTCGGCGTTCTGATTGGTGATTCTGGAACTCGGCTTCGCGGGCTCATCCTCTTGGATCATGCGAAGGGCGTGGGCGATTGGCGCGTGTCGCAGCTTCTCGCCGGGGAACGGCAGTGTTCCACTGATGAGCTCGTACAGGATGTAATTGAAATATTCTTTCTGCTAACTACTGTCTTTAATAAAAACAGTAACTTTGTTTATTACAAGTGGAAGAGTTCTCTTTTCTAAATGATAGCATGATGCAGATCAGCTGTAGGTGACAGATGTATTGACTACTTCAATTTCCACAAGAGTAAAAGCAGAAAATAAACTGTTTATATGTTTGTATTGGAAAGTAGAGGGATTCTTTAAAAAGAGCAGCAAGAAAAATCTCTGTGTTAAAAACAATAAAGAGCTTTTGAGAAAACCTATGTCCTTTCATGTACAGCTGCTTATCAAAATGGTTAAAGCTTTTTTCAGTGGTATGAATTTTTGGACAGGGAAGCCCTCCATGAAAATTTTCGCTCCTTCACTGATGATTTCGGTAAATTACTTTTTTGGCTGAAAAATTGCTCTTGTGGCATTTTCATTTGAAAAATTGAAGATGAAATATTTGCCCCTCCTCTAGATTTTATAAAACCTATTTTGCCTTCCGCCTCCTCCTTTTTTTTAGCGATTTAATACAATGAAGGGGGCGAAGGATTTGCTAGCATTATTAAAAAAAAAAACAATGAGAAAATAAATAAATTTTTTCAACTGGAAGTAATGAGCAACATTAAAACTTAAAACGAACATAAAATATTATGTACATAAGGGGTTTCGTCTCCTCCACAATACCTTGCTCTCTGCGCTAAAGTATTTTTAGCAATTTCAACTATTTATTCGACGGCCTTTGTGATTCAGTGGTCATTTTTAAAGTTTTGCGACAAAATTCAAGCTTTAGTGACCAATGGTAAAGACACACTGGGTGCAGAGGCGTAGCTAAAGTTTTTTGCGCCCGGGGATGTCGGTGTAGCGCCTCCCCTCGCCATCTTTACCACGCCATAAGTAGATCATAGTACTGAAGGAAAAACTGTTTGGTTCCCCTCAGAGGCTACGTCATGGGACAGCTGTCCCCTACTTCCCCACTCCCCCCTAGTTATGCCACTGAGAAGGTGGTAAGTCCTCCAAAGAAGGGACAAGATAAATTTTGTAGTTTAGTTGTCGATAATGAAAAAAACAAGTTTTTTTTAACAAAAGTACACGTTGCGGGTGTTTTATGGTACTTTCTGATTGCCTTCACAGCTCAGCAATAGCTTGAAATGTGGTTTTAGAGTCCCGGATTGCCCTGGTAACCTAAAGTTCCAATGAAATAAGGTGAGGATACAATAGTCCCATATGAGACAGCGTTAGGGTTCATAAAAAATACAGTGTTGTGCCCTATTATTGATGTTCTAACTACAGAGATCGAAATTAGGCTAGAAGAGAGAATCAATACTGTTTTTTCACACAGAAAAAGCATTATTAATCATTTTTTTAATATTATCTATACGTATACAGTGTTCGACGTTTGTTCGTGTGTGTGATAGATGATTTCGGAGCACGTGGCTTTTTCCTATTCTGTTATGAAACTTCCCTCTTGCTTGCACAAGTCAACACAACTATTTCATAGAAATAGTCAAAAGAAAGGCAATAACGTCTTATCGAGTACTCTCGGTAATGAATCTTATTGATATGTATTTCGATTGGATAGGACACAGAATGTACAGGCTTTGAATAGCCTAGTTTAGGATAGAGAAAGAGAGTGCATAGTTGTGTTAGCCTGAGACAGCTTAATGGGCATGTTAAGAGTAGGCTAGTAGTAATATACAGAATAATTGTTTGTAACACATTTTAATTGCAGATTCACTTTACTTCTTCCCTCCCCCCTTCTCCCCAACATAACCTTATAGCTCCTAGTCCCCTCCATTCCTTTACAATCTCTGTGCCCGTTTATACCACCGAGATGCCTGGCCGCGCCTGCGCGCCGCCGGCATGCCGTTCACGGTGTTCATCTCCACCGACGGCACCGACCAGGGCATTCCCGACCTGATGACGTGGGACCAGATCCGCGAGATGCACGATGCCGGGGTGACCATCGGCCACCATGCGGCGGCCCCCGCCCACATGGCCGATCTCTCCGTCGATGCGGCCGCCGCCGACATGGCGCGGGCGAGCCAGCGCTTCCAGCAGGAATTGGGCGCGGTGCCCGAGCTGTTTGCCTATCCCTATTATAAAAAGTAGAATAGCCAAGGCTCAGGGTGTTTTTTCATAGTTGAAAAAGTTTCGAAGAATAGAAAGAAAAGTCTGCAAACCAAGATCAGAATACTGGAAGCTATAGTGCAGACAGTGCTCTAAAACGTGGGAGCTTTGGAGGACAGGAAAGGATTTATTAGACGTTTTACAGAGGAACTATCTTCGGGTAGGTTCGGGAACCCGTTTGAATGACCTTATTTCAAACAGTAAGCTATACGAAGATTGTGGTTGTGTCTCGCACACATGCTGAATGTGTTCTGCAATGTCATTTTCAGTCTCGTGCCCAATGTTCCCCTGCACGCCCAAACCGTGGTACACCGCGCGTGTAATACAGCCCGGCTGGTCGATGCGACCGGCGTTGAACAGCAACATCGGCACCAGGTTATATACCGCTTCGTTCAATGTAGAAATACCACCATGCGTGACGATGCAATCCACTTCGTTCAGCACCCGCAGTTGCGGCACCCAGGCCTGGATGAGGATGTTGGCGGTGGCGGTCCGCTTATCTCCTTGTTTTTAATTTAGACTGTTCGATATTCTTTTGATATTCTTTCCAGCATTTTAGCCCATAAAACCATAATTTTCCTCCGAAAAAAGTTCTAAGAACTATTGAAAGAGAATAGTTTCTCAGTATCAGAGACAACACTTTCATGCATTAAACCTTTCTTCTACATACAAACCCTTCTTCCAAAATACATAAAAATTATTATTTTCACAACTTGGGCTCACCGTCACTTGAGATGAGTGAAGTTAGTCCTGTTGAAAGGGCTAGTGCCCATTTTAAGTCAATAGTGAATGAAGGGCATCTAACCCTCCTCCCACTCTCAAAATTTTCTCAAACACTCGGTCACTGAAAAAGGTATTCATGTTTGAAATTCATTTCCCAAAAAGACTAAGGAAAAACAGGTAAGCCTTTCAGATCTTGTTGAGGAGAGTGCTGAACTAAATCGAAACATGTTATGTGTGTATGGCTTGTCAAAAGGGCATAACTCATGAATGACTTGGTATCTCGATTTGGAACTCCCAAGCTTCGTCTTGCGCTGTCCGTTGCAGGTCTTGCTCGAGTCCGGTCAGCACGCTGAGGAATTCCTCGGTGAGGATTGCCGGTGCGGTTTGGTATGGTGGCGACGATGCCTGGTTGGTTTTTGCTCGTAGCTTGCTCGGTTGTATTCGTGATCGCAACCAATACAGGCAAGCCGCTTCTCCAGTCAGAGCGCTCAGACCGATGAGGTTTCGCCCCCAATCCGAATGGCCAAATCCGTAGGCCATCGCTCCGAATGCAAAGTATAAAAATTTTAAATTTAAACTATAAATTATATAAAGATATAATTAAATATTTAGATTTTTATAATAATACTAAAAGATTTAAAAAAATTATTATTTATTATAATAAAAATTTATATACTAAACATTTATAATTTGACTTTAAAATATTAAAATTTAGTATTTATTCTTTAAGTAAAAATTATTAACTTTTAATTTAAATTATAAATTCTTTTAATTTATAATAAAATACACTTTCTAATTATATTTCTAATTTTTTTCACAACAAAGCAGAAACAAAATTTGTCAAGACAAGTCTGCTTTTTCTTTGTCTCCCCAATTTTTCAGTTTAACAAAATAATTTTGACCTGCTCTATGAAGGGCCAATTCTAAATTTTCTTCAAATTTAAATTTCATGTACACTCTAAGCAAATAAACTTTATTTACAAATGATACTTGACTGAACCATTTAGATGTTTGGAAAACTAGAATGCTGATTTTAATAATAATGAAATTTTAAAAAATTGACCACTTGGTATGAAGAAAGAAAGTTGGACTCTTCTATCGTATGCAAAGAAACACTACCTTTAAGTCTATTGTTAGTTCTCTCTCTTGTCGTCGCATCATCGTCAACATCAACTTTAGAGAGCTCGACGATGGTACTGTACACTTGTTGCTTATATTGTTCTTCTTGAATGAAGATTTGTGGGAACGTTGAACGGATGATGGGTTGAGGTCGCCTGGCGCGTAACAGCGAAATGAGGGGACCCCGCGCGCCCCTGCATCAAATCTTCCCCAAAGCTATATGAGCTCTTAGCTCTTGTTTATTTTTTTATGTGGTTCTAAGTATTGATGAGGCGTTATTACCAGTTATCTTTATATTTATATAAATTATGAATATTTATCTCTTAACATTAAGTAATTATGTAATACAAATGGTATTGATGATTAACATCGCTTTATGTTTTTATTTTTAAACAAGTAATAATTGTAGGTATGTATGACAGTATTTTTTTTTCTTTCTGAAAATTGGGATTTTCCGATTTGCGATTTAGATTGTTTAACGGCTGGCCGGTTCTTCGACCTGGCCCCAAAGCACGCGCATCTGATCAAAGGCCAACCGGTTGCCCCTATCGGCATTCAGCCAGACGTCAAATTCGACCTCCTGCGCAGCCGTCATCGAACCACCGACACGTCTTACGTGCCAGAGGGCGGCTTCATCCTTTTGCGTTTGGGTCGGCATTTGGTCGGCTTGCATTGATCTAATGTTTGTCCACACGGTTGCGGCAATTATCGCAGCCCATCGGGCTTGCACGCATCTCTGGGGTTGGTCTGCTCCATGTTCGCGACGCGCTTGACGACCTCGATCTGCTTGGGCGTGGGGAGCCCAGCCAGGATCTCCGAGGCCTTGTGGAACGCCAGGTGCGAGACGATCAGCGCGATCGTCTGCGGGTGCTCGTCCTGGATAAAGGTCAGCAGGTTGGTGGACTCGGCCTTCTGCAAGAACGCGAACGGCGTACGCCGCACCTGCTGACTGATCTGCCCGATGATCCGCTCGGCGTCCTTCGGGTCCAGGCTCTTCATGAAGCAGCTCCACAAGGAATTGCTTAATATAAAAAATTCCGGCTGGTGGTTTGGGGCTATGATCCGTGGTCCATGGTCAATAGGTCCAAGGGCTGGTAGCTAGACCATGCCGCTGTGGCATTTTTAAAAAATTTCGTTCGATTTTTGAATTGGCAGGTGGTGCGATAACTGTTGTTTCGGGCCGTTCCAACCACTAAATGTTTAAATTTTATTGTCAGATAAAATAGGAATCCCATTACAAAAAACTTCCAAAGTTTGCTGTCTCGGGTCTTGAAGGCTGCAATGCCAATCTCTAGCATGTAGTTAATATATATTTTCCATGCAATTGTGTTAATGGCATGGTAAGAAAAAATGTTTGGTGCAAGTGGAAATGGATGACAATGAAAAAATTCATTTGTTTAGTGCAGTCACATGGCTAATGGAAGAAACAAAGAATAAGAACTAACAATTAATGATATTTTTCTTAGAGCCATCAAACATGTCATGCATTTTGATGGCAGTGAAAATATCTTTGGGGTATGGAAACAAATTTAAAGTTTCCCTTTAATTTTTTTGTCATTCTTTCTTATAATTGTTTTTGTATTATAAATTCTTTGTTTTAGTATTGAATTTGTTTAGCTCTACACAAGCGCTTGCTGTTTTAGCTATGTCTAGCTAAAACAGTTTTATTCCCCCCCCCCTCCCCTCTTAACAACTCCCAAACATTCAAGAACTGTAATTTGAGCACTATTTTGAAGGTTTTTTGCGACCTTTAGGAAAAAGAAAAGAAGAAAAATTGTCATAAGCTGCTTCGCACAGAGGGCGATTGCGTCGTGCAGCACTGGCACAGCGGCAGGCTTCAGTCGACACGGCGGTCGGAAGCGAGGTGCTGTGAGATCCTCGAGACACACCGACTCTTCCTCCTCCTCCTCCTCTTCCTCGTGGCCCGTCGGCACTCTTGTCTGCTGTCAAACGAGAGTCACAATGAGACGGTGGATCAAAACTTACCGTGCAACTAAAAGGGGAGGAGTTGAAGAATGCCTCACCACTAGAACCTCCTTCGCCTATTATTCTTTAAATATTGGCAACTTCCCCCTTTGACTGTGTGGATGCGCCTAGTGTCTTGCGATTTAGGTCAACTTAAAATCTTAGCCATTCATAAAATATTACACCTAAGGCCTTTTGACAATCTGGATGCAAATATGCTTTATGATTTAAGGTGACATCTCCTTCAACAGTCCCTGAAATATCACTTTAGTATCCTTAGTCTTTTTGAAACACCCAGGATCAGTCATTCTCCCTTATTTATTAATGGTAGATCCTGTACCAGTGTGGAATCTTTGACTGGTAACAGCTGGGAATACCCAGACTCGGGCACTTGACTTTTGTTTGCCACTTTTTTTGCAAGAAGGAAGAGGGGAAACAAATATGCAGGTTCCTACACTAAACAACACCCAAAGAAACATGGTCAAAACTGCACTTTTGCTTTAGTACAATTGCCAGAAAATTACAATTTGCTTTAGTAGATTTTCAAAGCCGCTTGCATCTCGAGTATCAGCTTTCAAAGAGACTGATTACAATAAGCAAAAATTTTTGGTAAATATTAATCTTCGGTTAAAGTGACGGCCTGAAGCCCGCAAGCCGCGGCCCAGCGCCGAAGGGCCGCATCCCATATTCCGGGATGCGGCCCTTCGCCGTGCTGAACAAATTTGAATCAAATTTGACCGATCAGGCCAAAAGGGAACGGGGCAGGCTTTCAGTCTGCCCCGTTCCTGAAATCAATTGCCGGTTAGATCTTACCGGAAGAGCGAGAGGACGCTCTGCGAATTGGAGTTGGCGATCGACAGGTCTCGATGCCTCCGTCCCCGCCTTCTGGCAGCGCGGCCTCGCCGTGCTGGAGGTGCGCCGCGACGGCCCCCGGGAACTCGACCCGGCGCCGACAAGCTTCGTGCCGCCGCCCACCAACTAGATCATTCGAGCGGTTTCTGCGCGTCGAGCAGTGCGTCGACGACCGCGTTCAGGCGCTGCCGCCCGGAAGCCGTTGCCCGGAAACCATCGCGCGCCCATTCGAGGTAGCCGGCGGCTGTCAGGCGTTCGATTGCGTCGGGGAGACTGATACACCTCCCAGCTACTGATTCAGTTGAGAATTACGACACCAGTCATTCAAAGGTGCGTCGTTGGATTGCCACGGTCCTGGAAGTCTTGGTTGATCCTGCCACTCAATGGCCAGTTTACATTCATTGCACTTCGGGGCGGTATCGCACTGGTGTCGTGGTTGCTACCACATTACTACTGATCGGCATTCCTACGAAAATCGTTATTGAGGAATTTTTGCTGAGCGGCGGTGCCGAACGTGAATCTGTTTTACAGCATTTCGGTGGGCCTTTTGTGATGGAAGAACGGTTGCGCAGCGAGGGGATTACCTTTACAGAGGAAGGCCATGTCGATATGAGCCAGCATCTGTGGATTCCTGGGTCGGAATATGCACATGTCTTGGTTAAGGGCATTGCGCAGGGGAAATTCGCCGATTCCCTCTTCTACCGGGAAGTAATGGTGAAATCATCCAACTGTGCCCAGAAATCTGGGAACGAGACGCTGGCAATGTCAGCACCGTGGATGGTGGTGGTACCTATTGATATCAAAACCCGATTTCTTAGAGTTTTGGTTGCTATTGAGCCGGGTCACTCCTTATTACAGTTTGTTACCACGAACTGTTTGATGATGAAACTTCTGCGGAGTTTTTAAGGGTAGTTCCAATTAAACATAAAAACGGTATGCATGTAGGTTTTCAATAGGGCATATAAGCTAGAACAACAGAAATGATCATATGTAACAGAATAATAACAGAACAGTTCAATATTAACAGAAGTAATAATAAACAGACAAGTCAAAATCAATATTTAATTTTTCATAGTTTCGGTTTCTATTGATCCGGGTCGCTCCTTACTACAGTTCGTTACCACGAACTGTTTCCCTTTTTATCGAGTATTATCGTTATCTGACCTTTTAACTATTTAAAAAAAAATGCCTGTCTCAAAAATTTTATTGGATGTGTTTGGAAAAAAGGGCGTGCGGAGGGGGGTTAGTTGCCCTCCGATCTCTTTTGACTCTTAAAAAGTGAACTAGATCTTACAATTTCCACTAAAATGAATTCCCTTGCTCAATTAAGGGAAGAGTTTTGGCAGAGATCCAGTGTTGTCGTTTCGCTTTGGTGTTCCCTAGAAACTTCCCAGCTGTCGCTGACATAATTGTCGTGAATGATCTCCATTTATCCTCAAGGCTTAATGAATCACAATCTGGTGCATCAAAGCGGTTAGTCAGTTCTAAACACAGGGTATGTTTGATAGTTTCATTCTTGAGTTTACTGCCATTAATGCGGCAAAAACGATGCTGGTAGGATATCCATTTCCCATGAAGACTGTGCATAAGCGCTTTCATCAAATAGCATTTCACGCATGATGTCGTAGATACGACGAGTTGCATATTGTCGGCGCGCTGTGCGGCTTAAGTCTGTGGGCAGTTGTAGAGCTTGTGGTGGCAAGATGTACATACGAATAGTTGGGAACCAGCGTGTGCGCACTTGGCCTTTGAGGCGCGAGAGGCGGCTGTATTTCGCGCCTTCGATATGGATGGGTAAGAGTGTGGCGTTGGGACGTGCCCGTCCAATTAAAAGAATTGATTTTATTTTAAATATTTGTTGTTTTTTTTCACCATTTTTTACTGGCCAAAATCACTCTGGATGCAGAAACGCCTGACCTCGCGGCGCCTTGAGATGGGCGCCATGTGCATCGGCATGTCCGAGCGCGCGCTCAAGATGATGTGCGAGCATACCTCGAAGCCGGAAACCTTCGGCGTGATGCTGAGCGATCGTCAGGCGATCCAGTGGTGGGTCGCCGACGCCGCCACCAAGATCCATTCCGCGCGCCTGATGGTGATTACTAACAGTGACATTGCATAAATAAGAAATGTAGGGTAGTCTAGAATAACTTAAAAATTTGTTATTTTTGAATATATTTAAACATTCATTCAACTTTTAATTCAATAACAAAGGTATAAGCTTAAAATTGGGGCTGTTGAGAAGGAAGTAGGCTATGTTAAGAAAGCTTAGGCTATCTCATTAGGCTATGCCCAGGAAAATTGTACACAGTGTGTTTCGAATGAGCTTCCATTATGCTTTACCCCAACCCCCTAATTTTCGAGTCGTATAAGAATAAGATTCTGTGTAATGTTACAGTCATGTAGATATCTCTCAAAATTCTCGAAAGTAAAAATTACATGTTTATTAAGCTTTTAATCTTTTTTTTTGTTATGAGCTGAGAGGCTCACTTAACATATTTTGAGTCTTATCCGGTAAGATACAATGTAATATTACACTCATGAAAATATCTGGCAGAATTTTGGAAAGGAAAAATAGCAAGGTAATTAAGCTCTTGAGGAAACATTCTTCCTCCATTTTAGCCTCGGGGAGCGAGGCCTCCGGGTCGCCGCGGACGAGGAGCAGGTAGCGCACGGGGGTCCTTCCGGCCGGGGGTGTCGGCGCCCAGCTAGAGCAGCTCGCCCTCCAGGGCCCGGTCGAGGTCCCAGGCGGCCGAGATCAGCCCCAGGGGGGTGAAGGCCTGAGGATAGTTCCCGAGCGCCTCGCCGGTGTCGCCGACCTCCTCGGCGTAGAGGCCGAGCGGGCTGGCGTAGCTCTGCATCTTCTCGAAGACCAGCCGCGCCGGACAGGCTCAAGGGCGCACGCGACCTGGCCAGGGGTGACCAACCCCAGCTTCAGCATCATGGCGATGAGTCCTCGGCCGCAGCGCCCACGCGTGAGTCGTACTCCAGCGAGAGCGCGTTCTGCCTGGACCATCTCGCCCACAAGGTCGGTGAGCAGGTGGCCACTGTAGAGCGCCTGTTCCCCGGCTCTAGTCGCGGCCACGCGGGCCATTCGGACCGCAATGTGCGTGCTGAGTACCTACGCGATCTGGGCGTGCTGTCCTTGCTTAGCAAACATTCTGTCAGCTTTGCACCGAAAATGGAATAGTGGCGAAAAAAGACTTGTCTCTACTGCTGAGGTACCTGAACTGAAAAAATCTTTGATTGCTAATTAGTGATATGATGATTTGCTAAAGTGATTTAATGATTAGGTCTGAATTTTCTAAAAAAAAAGTTCCAACATGATCAATGTTTATTTTCAGTTTGTTCCTGTTGATATGAAAGGGAAACTTGAAGAACTTTTACAACACTCTAATGAAGAAGTTGTACATTTTCTATTCAACAATGGCACCTTCTTGTATCAATTCGAGATCTTATCGAACCTTTTCGGTCCTGAAATCCCCCCTTGTGATTTGTATACAATTCCTTGTCGGTCCTATTTTTAATTATATTTATATTGATGTAACGCAAACGTATGTCGCCTGAAATGTTCGTTAGCAACATAAAAGGATATTAAAGCTTGCGCATAAGATCTGACATTACATCATTTTCTATACAACAATGGTACCTTCTAGCATCGATTCGATTTAATTGGCCCTTACCTTTTCCAATCATGACTTTGATTTTTTGATTTGTGAAAATTTCTTTTACCTTGTCAACCTGATGTAGGTGTTGACTGTCTGTAACAAGTGAAATCGTTTTTCCTTTCAAAATTTCTGTACACTTTTGTGCCACTCCATCAAATTCAACGTCATCATAGGCATCAATTAAGATCAAATTTTTTTCAATTGATTCTGTGTTTATTGTGTGACCAATGTTGAACTGAATTTCTGCCCCTAATACTTTACGTCAAACTTTCTGTACTTAATTGTAGCTACACATTTTTTCACAACTCAAGAGCGTCCAGGCTTATTAAACGTGCGGCTCAAGTTTGGCCGTCTTGATTAGGTTCGCAGTTTATTCAAGTGTAACAAGGTAAATTGTATATTCATTTTAAGGCCCTTTGGCTTGGACCTTAGGCCCTTATCTAAGGAAAGCCACGTTTCAAAGTTAACCTGACAACTGGCGTGGTTGTGTTTAGAAATTTGGCTGCAATATTAGTCATGGTCCAACTCTCCCTTGTTTTTTCTTTCAAAGCACGAAACGCTAAAAATATTTTTCTGTAACGTACGAAGTTGCTCCTTAATGATATGATCTACTAACGTATGCATGAGACCCTGCAAATAAAGATTATCGGATTTTCCGTCTTTTAATGATACTAGAAGTCACTTAGAAACCAAGCCGCATTGTAGGTTGGCACAAAACGTCAATACAATCATTGTAAAATTGGTCATGCGAACTACCCAGTTAAGGTAGTAAAGTGACTATATCAAGGTAGAAAATCCGGAAGGCGGCGAGGACACCAGAAAATGGGGACCTCCATTCGTCCAAAGCCATGATGGCGACAATCTGTCTGACGCGTACTACCACTCAACCAACCGCGGGAAGCGTTCGATCACGATCGACCTTAAAACCTATACCGGTCAGCAGACTTTGCGCAATCTCGCAAATGGAGCCGATGTTTTCATCGAGAACTTCAAGCTTGGCGGATTGAAAAAATATGGCCTCGATTATGAAGCTATCTCGGGGGTCACTAGAACAACCCATCTTAGAACACGGCCATAAGCATGATCTATATTGAACTGACATAGTTATATTATCTAGTTATAGTGGCCCTGGATTAGATTCATAGGTTTTGAAGTTTGTTCTTGACCTCTATTAGCTACATTTGGCGGAGTATTTCGTATGTCAATACTAGAAATTGATGATGAACTACAGGTTGTTCCTTCAGTTTGCACGTGGACAACCACAGACCTGCAGTGCCTTCAAGAAATCAGCCAATCAGAACACCTTCTCAATTTCGTCTTGTTGGCATTGACCTTGGAGAATGTTTTCTCTGCAGTGCTTTGAGAAAGGGCAGTGACTTCAAGCATGAAACTAGCGATACCGCTATATTCAGGAAGCAGATACATCCCTTGCCAGAACTCAACGATACCTCTCTTCTCCCATCCTCTGTTTGCTATGGTATTGCAGCTTTATTATTTAAGGTGTGGATATGATTCACATCCTTGAATGCAAGTCTATCCGGCAGGTCGTCAAATAACCTGCCGGGGATTGCGGGAGGCAGGGAGGGGGGGGGGGTGGAGGGGTGGGGGGGGGAGGCGGCGGGGGGGGCGGGGGGGGGTTCGGGGGGTTGGGGGGGGGGGGGTCAGGGAAGAGGATTACGTGGGAGGATCTTTTCATGGAAGGGATTTTCATGGGGGAAGAGAATTTCCATGAAGGGGGATTTCCCAGCATTGTTTAGAAAACAATCAGAAATTAAAGAAAAAAACAAGTTTTTGAAACTGAAAGTAAGAAGCACCATTAAAATTAAAAGATCAGGGATTCTGAAAATTTTATCATGCGATGCGCGTTGCACCGGTGCGCACCAGTAGGCGTGTGGCTTGGCCTTACCCCGGTCGTCCGTCGTCACTTCTGTACGCACAGATAGGCCGTGCAAAGTACAAAATGCAAAGCGCGACCTTATGTTCCTTGTCCTCTGCTCTGGTCGGCTGTCGTCCTTGATCACACCTCTATACAGTATCGTACATGGATGAAGGCGTCGTCCCTTATCATGTCAGGTTCAACGGTAATACGGATGTAAGAACTACCTTTTAAGTCTCTTAATACTGGTAATCTTCCACCATTATGTCCTTGTTCACATAAATCTTTAACTTGTGGGATCGTTTCCGTAATTGCATATTGATGTTCAATAACAAAAGCTGGATGATCAATTTTACCATTTGGTACCATATCAGATATTTTTCTAGACCATAACCCAGCAGCATTAACAATTGTATCGCATTTTAAAGGTTGATCATCACCTTTAACTTTAACAACAAACATACCCCCTCCACTGTTTAGCCGGGTCGCTCCTTACTACAGTTCGTTACCACGAACTGTTTGATACGCCTTATTGTCTATAGAACATAGTTGAAACTTAAAACCAACAAAATCATCATCCCTCTACTTTTACCGTCATAAAATTTACTAGCGCTTGATTGTAAGCCCCCCCCCCCCAAAAAAAAAACAGAATAAAGGTTATTCTCTCCCTACTAGAAAAAAAACATTTTTGGACAATACCTATTCTCAACTATCTTCCCTGAGCCTGTTGAGGTCCTCCTGCTTTTAGTACTAATTCATCGGCATATATATCTTTTGTGTGCTTGTATTCTTCTTCATTCCTGTTGATAGTAACGGCTGACCTCTGAATTACACTAACAAGAGCACCTGGATCCGTCTGATGAATTGCGTCTGCAAGCAGGTTGATATACCTTAAAATGACTTCAAGATTGCAACCTGGAAACGAACTATTGTTACATTGTATCCAAATTACTGTGGCGAAATTATGGCTCAAATGAGCTTAGAAATGTATAAAAGATAGAGTGTCCCCATTAATGCTTAAAGACGTTGCGATGGCCACGGCGGATCGCAGCGCTAAGTTGCATCGAAACATACGTCTGACGTGTGCCTCGTCCTTGTGATAGACCATCGCCAAACCCGATCCAGATTGTTTCATTAGTCGTGAGGTCTTCTACCCACGGCTCCCAAATTACGATCACGGAGTCGAAGGACGGATCACGTTCGGCTACTGTATCCATCGGCGATGGCCACCAGCCTGTTGAAATCGGGCTTAGCGGTTGTTTTGTAGAAAAGATCTGATACCTTAATTGGTTGTTGCGACCTGTGGAACACCAATAAATCATCATGGGTGGGTTATCACAATTTGTTACACTTGGCTTCTTACCTCAGGTATTCGAAACTGAGACTTTTCAGACCGAAAGCCAACCTACTTATCCACTGCACTAAAAAGTGGAATGAATTAGCAAGCCAGACTGAAGACCAAAGTCTCCTCAAGGACCAAGATGTTTGTTCGTGTTTCGGCTTAAAGTCTTCGTCACACAAGTGTGTCTGCTGACGCAGGATGAGCCTTGGGTGACCAAGCGAGTTCCAATTAATTTGGTTGAGTTGAGGGGAAATTTGTTGAATTGAGGGTTCCCAGATACCACGGTGACTCTCGGGGCTTCTCAAGCTCGGGTCTGAAGTATTCGCCCGTCGACTCTCTTCTCCGCCCATGCCTCACGTCACCGCATCGTAACTTCCCCCAGCCTCACTTAAAGGCCATCCCCAAGCCCAGACATAGTCTTCTCGTTGTCGGTGATAATCATATACAGATTTATAGAGCCTTCTATTTGGATAAGCCATACATTGAGACAGTTATTGACACATTTGTCAGTAAACAATTTGAGGTAAAAATAAAAGTAGAAAAGAGGATATTTAAACTTATTAAAATTCAGTCTTTGATAAGATATACGAGATTGTAATTGACCCAGAATCTGATCCAAAGCTCACAATGTTCACGATCATAAACACAAAGTGGTCCTTTAATATAGAAAAAAGGAATAGTTTTAAATACAAATAGACCCATATATTCCCCATGCGAATTGCACAACCTGATACCATTCTCATTATCTTTGAAGGACTCTTGGCTACAAGACTGACACTGTGCGCATTCCCCGTGGCCATTGCTGGATTGAAGGAGATAACAATGCCCATAGCCTGGATAGTAACTCCTTTGGACCAGTAAGTAAATTGCCATTCGAACACGTTTGTACCAGTCACCAACAATGCTAGGGCCCGTTTTCTTTCATGACTCGTACTTCCTTGATTTCCAAGGCTGGAACTCCGAAAAAGTTGTAGGTCCACTTTGAGCAGGTTCCTTCATTGACGTCATAAGTTTGTTCGTTTATGCGAACATACCTTCAAAATCCCAAAACATAGTTTCACTTTGAACTAGTAAGAAGTAACATGATGCATCATTTTAAGGACTAGATCTACCCTAAAAAACTAATTTCTTTCGACCATTAACCCTGGTTGAATTATTATCTAACCCGTATCATTTTTTGGCCACGCACTGTTTTTCATCCAAGACATGTAGCTGTAGTTGGTCTTTTATTGAATTTTATTTATTTTTTAATTTTTTAGTTGTTTTTTCATTGGTTTTGTGGACCTCCACGTTTGTTGTTCGTTTTTTTCTTCAGTATTTCCCTTGATTTTCTTATTTTGTTCGCACTGAAGAAAAAGAAGGCGGTTTTTCTTTCGAAATATTCGCTTCGTAAGTTTCTTCCGTGTTTTGGTTTGGCCTTTAAAAACCCCATTTAAAAAATTATCTTTGGAAATTTGTAATTCTGTATCTGAAGTTACTCCTCAGCCTTAGTAGTACTCGCTACAGAAGTAGTAGTTTCAGTTATAGTAGTGGTTGTAGTAGTAGTATTTGTGGTAGCAAAAGAGGCAGTGGTAGTTGTGGTAGTGGTAGCGTGCAAACATTGCCTTTTTAGTCAATTATTCTCTTCCCTTATCATTTCCTGAAAGTTCTAAATTAATATACTCAGTAGTGATTCGCTGAAGCAGGTCCTTTTAACAACCCATACCCATATACACATAACATGTTTGGTTTAGTTCAACCTGGCGCTCGTCGTGGGGCTCGCGCTCGCCGCCGGCGCCGGTCTCGGCGCGTTCCTCGCGCTCAGTTCGTAACGTCGATCTGACGCGTGTACCTGTCGCACGACCCGCGTTAGGTCGGCGCCGTGACACGCACGTAGAGGGTGCCGCTGTCGTTGCTGCTGAACGGCCGGTCGCAGTCCGCGTCGAGCCCCGCGGTGTCGGGCGTGGTGCCCGAGGCGTTCGCGATGCAGCCCGCGCCGATCATGTTGTCGGGCATGCCGGGTATCAACGAAGAGAAATAGCGGTTTCTAGTCGACGACGATCATTTTCTCGTTTTTCTCGTGTTCTGTCGGAGACTAACACTATTGCTACTACTACCACGACTACTACTACGACCACCACGACTACTGTGCTACCACAACTTCTACTAATACTGCGACCACGACTGCTGCTATGACTACGACTACTACTACTACTACTATTACTACAACTTCTACTACTACTACTACTGCTACTACTACTACTACTACTACTACTAGGCCATTCATTGTTTCCCTAGAAGTTGTTTCCCTAGATAATGATCAGACTGAACCAAGAAATGTGTTATTTTAGCGTCTGCAAAGATACACAGTAGAAGGAAATAAATTAAGTTGGTTTCTGCGAAGGATAAACAGGAAAGGTAGCGTGTAATTTGGATATTTCAGAAATTAAGAAGGAATTAGGCAACCATGGTAATAAGTAATAGAACCAATAGTAATAGATTATCGAAAAGGCCCACTTGAGTGAGTTAAACAATTTTGGGTCCGGACTTGCACAAATCTATGTGGCCATGTGGCTTGAGCAGAACGGCGAGAAATTTGATTCCGTTACCTATCGCAATATCATTGCTGATGATGCTTTTGCTGCCATGATCGGTGGTGGTGTTGCAGCTTCTGAGTTTTGGGAACCTTATGGCACCAACACGCTGAAAGCGTTGAAAGGTTCAAGCGTACTCGCTCAATCGCGCGAGCCGTTCTGGTTGAAGCATGGCGTCATTGCTGATGGATATTACATGAGCAGTGCGCAAATAACCACGTAAAGATAGTTTTTAACAGTTTGATGGAAGTGAGTGGTAGATGAGATCTGCGTAGTCATATAGATCAGTAGACCCAAGTAGTAGATAGAAGACATATGTAGTAGATAGTAGACCTATGTAGTAGATCAGTAGACCTACGTTGTAGATAGTAGACCTTCGTTGCTTGTTCTAGTAAACTCTACGGCTTTTCCTGGGAGGAAACAGGGCAAAGAAATGTGGTACATCTAGTGTAATGTAGCTGTGGAGACTCGGAACGTCCCTTGTAATAATATAAAAATGAAGAACGAAACAGCCAAACTAGACTCTTTCAACAATATCACTTCCGCGTCACAGTACACCAATTTCACTGCCCCCTATCTTCCTGCTACCCCATTGCCCTTCCTTGCTACCACCCTTTATCCTTATTCTCTAAAATAACAAACCACTCAATTCAACAATCAAAATACTCCTTCCCCCACCACCAACAAAAACCAAGTTATTCATCTTTTAATAAATGATCTTTAAATTTTTTTGTTATGTAGAAAAACATCATTTATGCATGAAATAAGGTTCATTACAGAGATATACTGATGTTGTTCAAGTTTTGTGATGAAGAACTCCTGATGGTGATGTATTTTACCTTAAGTTCATGTGAAATTGCTATAGCGTGTGTAATTTACGTTGATAAACAGTATTTATGCATTAAATACGGTTCATTACAGCGATTTTGTAATGTTGTTCATGTTTTCGCCCTTGTCCTAGAGATCAAACGATAGATCTTGTCAAGAGGAGTCTATAAAAAGAACAGAAATTAATCAAAATATATATTTTACAAAATAAGTTTTTCAAATAAAAGTAAAGAACTCCATTAAACCAAAGAATAGCAAAAATAAAATCAAATAATCTACCAGGCGTAAGTATACCACAAGCCAGCATCGATATATAAATGAAACCCAAAACGAGCGGATACTACAATAAATTACCGAGTCAAATACAAAACGATGCAGAAATTAACATATGTAGGGCTCAAAACACCTATGCCTTCTCAATGCCAGTGGGTGCACTAAATTTTGTTTCCCTATGGCCGTTGCAGCTTATGGGGTGGGGGATGAACAACAGCTTTCTAACCCATAGCGAAATGTGTCCGCAATGCACCCATGATTAAAAATAATCTACATTGCACTTCCAAACTCGAGCGTATTAATAAGAAGCCATTTTAAATCCGAAGAACGAATCCTATCTTTTCATTTGCCCGCACGTAAATTTCATGGTGAAACCCTAAGTTTCCTTGGAAGCCAAAGATGCGTACGTAAAATCAGATTAGTGAAGCCCTTTCTTCCCTAATGGATATAAGTAAGTATTGTTAATTAAGGGTTTATGCATGTAGTACTATTAAGCATCCGAGACCCCATTCTATGAAGGCTAACACCTAGAATGAGGTAGAGATGCACATCATTGTAACAGGGAATTGCGAATTTCACGCCGTAGTAGCTGGGCCTTATCCTACAGGTTCGTGGGTCGCTTGCATGATTGAAGCGACCCATCGTGTGTTTTTTTGTGTGAGTTTTCCCTCTTTGATTTCTGAAATAAAGGCAATCAAAAAATCAATCTGAAAACTCCAGTGGTTTCAAGCCCATCCTTCACTTCCTGCAACTTGCCTCGGTTATAAAGCTTATACGCAAAACCCGACTAGGCCAATCATACTGGTTTTATATGATCTTTTTGATGTAAAACCATAGAGTTATGTGTAAAACCGATTTTGTTATTGTAAGCTGTTATTGAACAGACAAGTACTTTTTGAATAGTTTAGGCATTTGAGTGATCATGTTTTTATCAAGTCGCAGGTCGTTTCTATACGATGGATGGTTAAATCAGCACCATTGTATTCCTGCTCTTCATCTAAACGCAGACCAGAAACCGCTTTTACACAACCGTCAATCAACACACCACTGACTAGAGCAATGACAACACCTAGACCGGTGCCAACCAACTGCGACATTAAGCTAACACCACCTAAACCACCGAGTGCTTGAGTACCAAACATACCCGTTGCTATACAAACCCAGGCGCCACACACACCATGCAGAGGACAGACACCCCCATCCAGAGCGCGGCGATCAGCTTCACGTTGGCGTAGATCTCGAGCAGATCAGTTTGAGGGCCGAACTTGGTGCCGTCGGCGATCGAAACGAACTCTTCGGCCGACGAATCCTCGAGCTCGGGTTTGGCGATTCCCATTTTCGGGATGCCGCGGGCGGCCTCGGACCCGGCATAGAGCACCGTCGATGTCACCAGCTGGCGTTCCAGAAGTTCATCGATCAGCACCACATGGCCCAGCACATTTGCGGCGAAAATGTTGGCTCACCAAGCAGAGTTTTCCTCTAATTTTCTTCCTGCTCACATTTACGACATCACATGAAGTGCACATAGAAACTGCATCAGAACTAGACAATAGCATATCTAGGATTTTAGGAAGGGGGGGGGGCAACATGTTACGAAAAATTCCCGTTCTAAATTAAGCCAAACGTACCTTTACTGATGTTGAAAGTTGTATGCCTCTGGTTCTATCCGTCATTTCGTTGTCGATTCTGTAAAGCTATCCACAAACTACATTTATTGAAGCTAAGAAACTATATAACTAACCATCTAGCTAGCTAATTAATTGAATAATCAGCTAACTATCTTGTTTACTAACTAAGTAACAAGTTACTAACTAGCTAACTTACTAACTAGCTTACTAGCTAAGTTGTGATCAGCGTCATGTACGGACATGTTCAGCAAGAGCAGATGACAATTTCGATAATTTATCATATAGTCAGTATCAGTTTGTTGAAAGAAACGGTCCCGTGAACTTTTTGTGTTAATTGTACTTTCTATACATCAACTACCCAGTTCAATGATAAGGCTCCAATTTGTCAAGTTCTGCGCTGCAGTGGCAGTCAACTTTCTTGCCCGCCTCGCGCCGTGAGCGCATTAGCACACGCCTATTCTCGTGACGCGCTCTATATCACGGGACTATCGGAAGCCCGCATTCGCCAACTAATGGAATCTGGCTTTCTCAACGTACCGAGTGATCTCTTCCACCTCGCAAAAGACCAAGAGAAGTTGGACGAACTTGCAGAGTTAGATGGGTGGGGGTCAAAGACGACGACATCGATGAATCACTCGTCGACGACGACGATGATGAGGAAGAAGACACCTTCTGGGATCCGCTGGATTCCTGGCAATGGGACGACGACTCCGACGACGAAGCGGTCGAAGAGAAGTCACCCTCGAAGCCGGCCGCAGCTCGGTCGAAGCCGTCCCCCAGAGGCGGCTCCCGCTCGAAATCCTCCGAGAAGAAATCGTCCGGTGCCAGTCGATCGACCGTCAAAGCCGCGGCGGGCAGTGAGTTCATCGACGACGCTGCTAGGCCGTTTAATTATGTTCCTATGTGTGCTGGTTGAATATTAACACACATCTCAATATTTAAATTCGCTCTTTTAGTACGATTCAAATAAATCCTTAAACAACGGTGACTTCCTAAATATTAAAATCCCTCTATCCCGTTGACAAAAACACACATAAATGTAATAATGTATGCAATAAATAAAATGTATAATAAATATATATACACACATAATAAAATATATGTAATACGGAAGTTCAATCGAACTAATTTTAAGGATTGATTAGGTCACTGTGACTCACTGCTGGTTTAACTTATCGGTATAGAACTGGTCCAGGAATCAGAATACGGTTGACTGTTGGGGTCAACTCGCCGATGACTGGAAACTTTTCTGAACCCAGCAGGAACAAGTGATAGCTGACAGCGGCTTGGGAATGGTGATGCGGCGAATAACTGGCTACACAAATCTACAGTATTGTTACTCACCACATATAATTCTCAGCCATATCGCGCCCCTATACGCTGTAGAAGGCCAACTCACGGCGCCGTTCGAGATCGACACGCCTCTGACCGAGCAGCTGCGCAGCCTCGCGCGCAGCCGCGGCACGACGCTCGCGACGAATCTCATGGCGGCGTTCCAGGTCGTGCTGGCGAAGTACACCGGCCAACAGGACGTGGTCATCGGCCTGCCGGCCGCGGTGCGCGACCACCGCGACGTCGAGGACTTGGTCGGGTTGTTCGTCAACACCCTGCCGATCCGCACCGACCTCGACGGCGACCCGACCGTCCAGGATTGCATTTTCTTTCTAAAACTCATTTGAAAATTTCGGAAAGATAATTTCTGTTATTTCTTATTTTTAATCAATCTGTCTATTGTAATAAAGTAACATAAAATAAAGTGTTTCTTTGCTACAAGTAACAGAAAATGAAGAAAAAAATTCAATGAATGTAGGTAGAGGCAATGAAGACGAGGTCATACCTTAAAAGTGGGACGTTTGTATCCAAAACTCGGATGAAACCACGATCACTCTTCTTGGAAGGTGGAGATGTCTATTACGCTAGAGCACACTCGAGAAGTGAAGCTAGGTTAATGATATGAACCAAAACATGATAAAACGTAATATTTATTTTATATAATAATATAATTTGGGCTATATATTTACACGTTAGGGGGTGGGCGGGTTGTGGGGGTGAAGTAATCCAATTAACTTTACCCCCACCCCCTCCACAACCCTAATGTGCAAATATATAGCCCAAAGTATACAAGTCCAATGCATTCTGCCACCCGTTATTTGTTTTGTGGCTGTGAAACCGGTTATCCGATTGATTAGCTTTCAAGAACATTGGATGGGAAAAACCAGAGGGCTAGACTTGGGCAAAATAAATACTTTTTTCATCGAATCTTGGCATTGATAGAATGTCAAAATAACTTAGTTTAAATCCAGTCTTCTTCCTGCTACAACTAGCTTAAACGAAATCAAAAGCACACGCGTGATTTACAACAAGATATTAACTGCAGAATTGGTTTTTTACTCTAGACAACTGAAACCTTAGTGCTAGTGGCTGCTCAGTTACTATAAACTGTTCGAAACGATTAAGACGCTAGGCATTAATAACCCGCTGTTCCAGTTGCGTACCTGCCTGCTGGTCCCGGACAATCTCGCGCAGCTTAAGGACGTTATGACCCGCCGCTCGGGGAACGGCATCAACCGCATCCTGTCCATTTGCGGCGTGTCACCGGAAGCGCTTAAGGACTACGGGCGCCGGGCACTTGGACACGCACCCAAAACGCTCGAGATCGGACTCAGCGGCGGTCTCGTGGCCGGGGTTGGCGTGGAAGGATTGGTCACTTAAATGGGCGCTAAAACTTCTGAGTCCTCTCTCGATATTCTAGGATTCTTGGTTCGATACGATAATCCCTTGGGGAGACACAAAAGAACACACATCCGTGATCTTTTTTGGCACAAAATTCCTAACTTGTAGATCGGAGCTTGAAACAACTAGAGTAGGGTTCTGTAATCGTTTTGTAGTTAAGGAGGAGGTTAGATGTCTCAAAGGGTACATTTTTAATGCCAAAAATTTCTAAATCTCATTGAGCATTTAGAAAGACAAACATTAATTCGTCGTTCCCTTCATTTTGAACGCTAAACAATCCTTCTATCGGAGTAAATAATTTGTATTTATTCAAAGCGATCGCTTCGCCTAATACGTCGGCGCACTTCTGCCATTGCTTCGTATTTAGGAAGAACCTTCCCAGAAGAGCAAGCGCAGAGCCCTTGGTCGCTTTTCCCGACAATTCGGCGTCGACCGGCAGATTGTCGGCGGCGGAACGCAATTCTGATTCTAAAAAGGCTTGATCCTGACTTCCGGTCAGAGCACATATCCCAATCTGTTAGACTGCGGTGTAACGTGTGGTTACGTTCGAGCCAGTTCCGGTCAGAGCACATATCCCAATCTTTTAGACTGCCGCCACCGACCACCACGTATACCGAATGGTTCCGGTCAGAGCACATAGCCCACTCTGTTAGACTTTCGCGCTTCCTACCCGCCTCTCTGAAGTAGTTCCGGTCAGAGCACATATCCCAATCTGTTAGACTGCAGCAACAGCAGACCGCAACACCGTTCGGCCTCACAGGGCAATGATATTCAAGCTTGTGGATATTTTTCAGACCCAATTCGTCAAGATTCTAAATGCCTTGTGGTCTGAACATTTTTTTTTTATCTAAGTCTCACTCCAGATTGTCGAAGAAAGCTCCTGCACAGGGACTGTTGAAATCAGTTACCCGTCATAAGCTTGTACCTTCGGGCGTTGTTTCTGGTAGAGTTCTAAGGCAAATCGTAACACCATGTTACCTATCTTTATCTACAATTCCACGACAGTCTCCACATAGTAGTAGTTGTAAGCTCTAGCTCTTGCGTTTGTTGTATATCTTCCGCAGTATCAGTTGTCATAGTTGCAGTTACCTGTTGGATTGCTAAGTGAACTTGTTTCGGTGTAAGTTCGGTGCCATCATCAGTTTGGCGATAAAGAAACTTAAGAACATTGCGCGCAATGTTGATTTCTTCTGGGTTGCCAGTTATCTGAAATGCGTTACCCCGATTATTAATTTCGACATTTAAGCGTTGTTCAATTTGACGGAGATGTTCAACTTGTGAATCGTTGCCCACAGATTCGGATTCAGCACTGATACTTTACTTTAGTTTGTGAGCTAATTTGCATATTCCTTTTCTTCGCGATCTTGATTTAAGGAAGAAGTTTATGTTATATTCCTTTCGTTTGAAAAAACAGGAGCCGCTTGTTCTAGTCTTGCGTTTCTAGCCTCAACTTCATTGTAAGTGTAGACTAACTATCGTTTTATATTGATTCAATTCATTGGAATATTATTGGTTGAAATGTTTTCTGTATCATTTTGTCGGCTCGGCTCGGCATGCTGACGTTTTTTCCACCCCTTCAAGTACCTACCTGTTGTAGGGGGTGGCAAATCGGGATCATGCCAGGCTGGACGGACGGACCACCTCAGACCGAAACACCCCCCTCTGCAAAACTGTGTGTCGTCGTTTCAAACATCTCTTGAGACCTGCTGCCGTTAGTGCGGCACAAGACACGGTGGTCTTCGGTCTGGGGCTCGTTTCGGCACAGCAGCCAAACCGCTGCTCAAGCGTGAGCGAGAGCGAGCCGAAAGCTTAAAATGATGCTGCAATACTTTCTCTCCCCTACTTACTTTTCGATCGCTATGCACGGCGGCGGCAACCAGTTGCATCGTTTTAATTTTCATCCGTTTTTGGCGCCAGAAGAGATTCTCGAACAGTTGTTCCTCGCGCATCAGTCCTTTATCTCTTTGATTGATATATTCCTGGAAGAAATAGAGATCCCAAAAGAGATGGCTGTTAACTCCCGACCGCCGAAAATCGAGCAAACTTCTTTTAAACGGAATAAATTATCGTGTATGCCATTCGTGAATTATCGTGTATGAAGGAAAGATGTTATTATTTCGAAGTGGACGATCTTTGTTGTCATTGTCAAAAAGACTTCATTCCAAAACACAAATCAATGGTAAAATCCAAACACAAATAAATGGTAAAGTAAATTTTCGAAACCAAGTGAATAAAAATTTAGGAATTGGATTGTTAAAGAATCATTTTTCCACTTCTTCAAAGATTGAAAATAATGACGAACAAGTAGATGATGATAAGGCCGATCAACAACACAGGTAAGCGAACACAGGCTTCTCACAACGCACTCGAACGCAGCTGCTGCATCAAATGAAGAAGGTGTCCGCGTTGCTGGCTCGTTGCCAGTCGCCTCAGGGCTACTGGACGCGGCGCTGGCCGTACGGCGAGCCTGCCAAGACGGATAACGCGTCGTTAGCCGACAAGATACTCGTCACCGGACACCATCTGGAGTGGCTGGCGCTGGCACCGTCCGAAGTGCATCCGCCGCGCGAACAATTGGCCACAATACTTCGCAAGCAGCATTAAAACCTAAAAAGAACAGAAATTACTACGTAAATAAGGAGGATCATCTTCTCCATAGTACTTCGCTCTTCACACCAAAGTATTTTTAGTAGTTTCAACTATTTTTATTACGGCCTTTGGGATTCAGGGGGTTATTATTATAAAATTGGGACAAAATTCAAGAATTACTGTAAAGAGTGAGGTATTGACTGGGTGGAGAACCCCCTCATATACGTAATGAAAATATATAGAAGTTCGTCCTATTTTCCAATTTACCACGATCTTCTTGTCGTTTCCATGGGAGATTCTTTAGTTGCTCTTGCTCAGATTTCGACGAGGACACTTGCCTTCATTAGTCAGAGGATAAGGTAAAACATTCTCATCCCTATTAATGCAAAGATAACAATTCACCGCTCAGGTAATGGATACAAGTTGCACGGTGGGGAGGTGCACTCAGACTAATTTTGTAGCGTAGCAATAGGTCTCTTGAATTCGAGGAATAAGTGCTGAGAATTCGTTGGAGAACGCCTACTGCCGGCTCGTCGACGAGACGACCTCCGCCGAGCTGGCCCGTTACACCCTCAAGGGCGGGATGCCGTTCACCGCGGTCGCGATGGCGGTCATCTCCCGCGACGGCGGCGAGTGGAAACTGCGTGCGATCGGCGGCGGTTTCAACGCGAAAGCCCCGAAGAAGGCCGTGCCGCTCGTCGGCCGCTACCACTGACGCCGACGCCGGACGCCCCCCCGGTCAGATCACGCCGTGCAGGGGCGGCTCCTCGCCATTCACCTAAAGCTGTACATACAACATCATTAGTTCCAGTACAAACACCTCCTTGACAGGTATCAGTTTGGGTACATGCATCTCCATCATCACATCCTGTTTCATCCTCTTTTGTCGGATCAGAACAGACTCCAGTTTCTGTATCACAAACACCAGGAATATGACATTGATCTAAAGCTGTACATACAACATCATTAGTTCCAGTACAAACACCTCCTTGACATGTATCAGTTTGGGTACATGCATTTCCATCATCACATCGGCCCGCGCGGACCCCGAGGCGGGGGAGTTCTGTGGGGTAGCGGGATGCTGCCCACCACCTACCAGGGAGTTGCCCTGCGAAACCAGGGTGATCCGATCCTGAATCTGTCGACGGCGGACGGAATATCCACGCAGGACCAACGTGGAGTCGTCGACGCGGTACGAGAGCTGAACATGAAGCGGTTGGTGGAGACGGGGGACAACGAAATTGCCACCCGGATCAACGCCTACGAAATGGCGTTTCGCATGCAAACCAGTGTTGAAATCCATTGCAGTATTGCATAAACTCCTGATTTGAAAGATAGGATCAAAGTTACCAAAAAGCCCATTTAGTTTATTTTCCCTCTCGTATATGGCAAAATAGTAGCATAGAATACCACCGAATTTGCAGGGGTACAGTTTTCTGTTTCTTTTTTGGGTTGTTGTTTTAAATGTGTCGCAACGGTCTGAGCCTTACTGACCTTGAGAGTTCAGGGATGTTGAGAAATGAAGTTGTGGAAAGAAAAACTTTATATCACAATACTGGACGGGATCGCCGACGCAGTTCTGCGACACTTGACGGAACGCCGGTCCGCGATGGTCGCTCTCGTGGAGCAGCTCGCACGCCTCGAGTCTCCATCGACCGAGCCCCGATCCCACGCGCCCGTGTTCGCACTCCTTCGCCGCGAGCTCGAGTCTCGTGACTTCGCCGTACGCACGTTCCGGGGCACCCACACGGGCGGCGTCCTCTTCGCGCGTCCCGAGGCGCGCGAACGCGGCACGCCCTATCAGCTACTTCTCGGGCTGGGGCTTGGCGCGCCTGAGGTCGACCCTGGAGAGCACCGGCACGACCGGGCCGTCGGGCACCACCAGCGTCATCGAGGTCGTGCACAGCCGCGAGAAGAAGAAGGAGCGCGACGCGACGAGCTCGTCCTTCACCCAAGAAGGCTCGGTGATGGGGACGCCGTCGTACATGTCGCCGGAGCAGGCGGCCGGCAAGATAGACGAGATCGGTCCCGCGTCCGACGTGTACTCGGCGGGGTGCATGCTCTATCAGCTGCTCACGTCGGCATACCATGAGTCATAATTATTGTATTTAGTGATATGCTTAAAACTATGTTTTCAGTACAGGTGCACTGCCTGGATATTGGGTTTGGATCTTTCGATTGAGAATTCAGTCCTTGAAGCTTGGGATAGAACTTACTTCGTAGCTGGCTCTAATAAGAGAGCATTGGAGCTTATGACAGTCCCACAGCGGTTACTGAAAACTTTCAATATCATATTACTAAGAACAAATCATTTTCTATTCCTTTTTTTTCAAAAAAAAGTGATAATAGGCGAGGAAGAAGTGATTACTGAAAAGTAGAGTACATACAAGTTCTAATATTATTATCGAAAAAATTGCACAATATCCTTTCTCTTCCGCGCCCTGTGTGGAAGGTGGGGGGGGGGAGAAGGTTAGTTAATGAATTAGTCTTAATGAAATTTGATATTTTTAAGGACATCGTGACTCAGACCTCATATTTAAAATCCTGACTGGATCCGGTGAGATTGTGGGGAGTTGGGGGGACAACGTATCTCAGACATCTTCACGATTGAGGTGGGGAAGTATGCAACAACTTCTTACATGTTCATTCATTGTGTTTTGAAAACCCATTCATTTAAAAAAAGTGTCAGCGGCTGCAAACGAATCTTAAAGGAGTAACTTTGGGCTTTGGTTGTTAATAAAGGATATTTTTACTTCCACAGCTTTTCCTCCACATGCTATTCTCATCCCATTCTAATACAAATTTGTATGGTGATTCTGAAAACCTTTTGTAACCATGTGTCAGCGGATACAAATTGAAGCTTGCACTCAAGCACCACAGAGCCGCCCGGGCAGCGTTGCCAAGGGCGGCTCATCTGGACGCGGTCTAGTCGGTGACCAGTTCCCAGCTAGAGGTTCTCACTTCTCATGGTCCTGTTCCTGCGCTGGACGAACTTGGCTCCCAAACCTGCACCGAGGACGACGATGGGAGTGCCGATGAGGAAGATGATCGATGATGCCGACGGAAATCCAGTCGCAAGCAGCGCGAGGACTACCAGGGTCGCGATGACGACTCCTGTGAATTCTTATTACCAGTTTTATTAACTAAGAGACCCGTTTAGCACGGTGTCTAGACTTGCCATGATCGGATTTCTGACACAGTAAAACAAAACACAAAGAAATATATTTCTGAAAAGCCATAACATGCTCCAACACTCTTAACAAGAGTAACTACCCCCCCCCCCCCGGCAGAGGCCCGCATGGATGCCCCCCTGTGTCCGGAACCCTTTATTGCTGAACAGATATCGTCCTGCCGTTTCCCCTGTTCTGCACTTAAGGTACACGGCCAATCATCAGCATTGGCTTGCCAGTTTCCTTACTCACTAGAATTTGATTGTGAAATGTAGTGATTGTAACGTAAAACTCACCACAGTTATGTGCTCCATCTATCCCAAGAATGGAACGAAATCCAATTGGTGCATCAATTGAACAAAAGCGTTGGAGATCCTTCAGTTGCTGAGCTGTCGCTTGGAATGTTTTTGGTGACGTTCTGTTCTGCTTTCCTGCAAGGGTAGAAAAGCTTATGTCCTTGGCAAACTCACCTTGCAAAACGATGGGGGCAAAACGATGAGAGTGAAATGCCAGCGGGAAGCGTCAGCGAGCGGCCCGGTAGAAAGGCAGAATGATGCGGGGCAGAATAATGGGGCTCGTCGACGGGTGGTTAACGGCGCCTCCTGACGATCTCGCGTTGCCCGGTGGGAGCTGGCCTGCTGATCGTCGCTCCACTTTAGAAGCGTCGATGAAATTCCTGCAATCGACGGCCCGGAAGGGCCATCGTACTTGGGGCACACGCGTGGAGGGACATCGCCGGCGCCCTGGCCTACGACCGCGAGCGCGGCCGCTTCAAGCTCTTTAGCGCCAAGGCGGTGGTCCTGGCGACGGGGGGCACCGGCCGCGCCTTCAAGATCACCAGCAACAGCTGGGAATACACCGGCGACGGGCACGCGCTGGCTTATCACGCCGGGGCGGACCTTTTGGACATGGAGTTTATCCAGTTCCACCCGACGGGGATGGTCTGGCCGCCGAGCGTTCGCGGAATCCTGGTGACGGAGGGTGTGCGCGGAGAGAGTGTTGGTGTCGAATGGGAGATGATGTGAAATCGGCACCGTAAACAGAACCAAAAATCTAGTCGAGAGGCTCAGAGGCATTTTAAAAAGCAAGAGATCCTTTGACCTTTGGAAATCCAGTACGCATGTTGTCTCTTGGTGTTATTGCCTCCACTGCATGATTGGACCGGCGAGAGCTGCAAAAACGTTTACGTCAGCGCAACGTAGCAACGGACCGCATCGTTTACACTTCGATGACAATGATAGTTCCGTGTCAAGTGACAGGTCATACCTGTCCTCCGGGTCAAAATGCCGAGCGACAACCGGACGGCACGTACAAGTGTGTCGACGGTGAGAACCCCGGTGGTGGTCCAGGTCATACCTGCCCTCCGGGTCAGCATGCCGAACTGCAACCAAACGGCACGTGGAAATGTGTCGATGGTGAGAACCCCGGCGGTGGTCCAGGTCATACCTGTCCTCCGGGTCAACATGCGGGGCGACAACCGAACGGCACGTGCAAGTGTGTCGGCGGTGAGAACCCCGCGCGGCATATATGTTTTCGCCGCCGGAGATGATCACGTGCTTGATCCGGTCGGCAAACCAGTGATCCCCGTGGATGTCCCTGCGCGCGACGTCTCCGGTGCGGAACCAGCCGTCGACGATGTTGGCCCTGGTCGCCTCGGGATTGTTCCAGTAGTGGGCGAGGATGTTCTGGCCCCGGATCCAGATTTCACCGTTCTCGCCGTCCGGCACATCCCGGCCCTTGTCGTCGACAATCCTGGCTTCGCAACAAAGTCCCGCGCGTGGAAATTAATCAGAAACGGCTTACGCGCGTCTCCGGTCTCCGTAAAGCAAGGTTACGTTTATGCGGCGGTTTTCATAGCCGGGCCGGAAAGCGATCCTGTCAGTCTCATGAAAGAGATCGGAGTTAAACACGAGCGCCCGGTTTTGCCGGTAGGGAACGCGCACCGCAGAGGCGCCCTGCTGCGCCAGATATTGCCGCATCGCTGTCTCATCTGCGTTGTATTTTTCGAAATCCCAATCCAGCGGCGCTTCCTTGTCCCATGTCATTTCACAAAGGATTGATGATGTTGTTGTTGTTGAAAAGTGCAGGCGGGAGAAAGTGTCGCGCAAGGAGAAGTCAGAAGTACAACGAATGAGACATATTTCGATCAATGGGATTTCAATTATAGTGTTTACAAAAAGCATGGAAAATATAAATTAGTAAATGAAATTAATATCTAAGTTCCTTAATTTTTGGAAATTTTCAGCCTTGAGTTCCTTATAAACGTGTTCCTAATATAAACAAACGTGAATTGATAGATAATTTCTCCATCCAGTAGTTCCTTTATGATCATAGCCTGTCGTCTTGTGCATATTTTGCGTATCAAATCCATTTGAATGAATGATCACTTTGTTTTCTTGTGCTTAGGCTCGCATAACAATTTTGAATGTACCTTCACAGGGTACGACTGGACACTTGTTCCTATGCCAGTAAGAACAGGCTCCTCGTCAAAAAACAAGCCTCACGTAAAGCGTCCGATGAATGCATTCATGGTTTGGGCACAAGCTGCGAGAAGGAAATTACATGAATAAGAATATTGTGCTTTGTTTTGCGTGTGATCAAGGGTTTTTATGTGTAATAGTAGCTCATCGAGTGAAGCAAAAAGGCATTCAAGATCTTTTTTAGGTATTCTTCTCCTGATATATTTTAGCCCTTTTATTTTAAATTTTGAGTCTGTAATACCCAAACAAGAATTCATGTTCTTGCTGATATAATCTATGGCAAAATTAACCCTGTTAACGATGCAAAAAAAGGTTGGATTGTAAGTTAATGTATAATCTGATTAACAACGTCCGCCAAGCAGAAAGATTTTGCCGCGATACTCTGAACGGTCGCCCGAGACAACACGTGCGTCAATCAACTGTTGTCGTGTGCTATTTAAGTTCAAACGGACCGAGTTGGCCGAACGCACAATGATTTCATATTCGCCCGTTTCGTCGGCTTGCAAACATCCGGACCATGTGACCGCGCATTCTTTGCCTTCAACCTTTTCAGGTGACTTTCCGTCAAGTTCAAAGTCGATGTTTTCGTCAACTCGCTGAAGCCTCGGCATCGACCCGGCGCGCGTGGTGGGGCTCGGCTCCGGCGTCGCCGAGGCCTGACCCTGCGCCGCGCGAGGCGGCCTGCTAGATCCGGCGGCATGACGCAGCCGGGCAAGACCGCGCGCGAGTCGTTCACCGAGATGACCGAGCTCGTGCTCGGCGCGGGCGGCAAGTTCTACTTCGCCAAGGACCTCGTCATCGGGCACGCGGACGCTCGGCGGTTCTTCCCCGCCGAGCAGCTGGCGGCGTTCGAGGGCCTCAAGCGGCAATCCTGCTTGCGGCCGGACTCTCGCTGGATGCCGGCCATGAGCGCACTGCGCTCCCCAGCATAGTTCATTTCATACAGCACGTGGCGCGAGCCGAACTCGGTCCCGCACAGGTCCCAGGCGAGCTTCAGTAGCTGGGTCTTTTCCTCGCCGCTCATGTTGGCGCCGCGCAATGCGCGTTCCATCGCCGCACCAACCGGGGAGTCGAATTCGTCCATCGACGTTGGCTGCTGCATCAATGCGCCGCCGCCCATCCGGCTTCACATTTAACTTGATATTATCGGGTACAACTCATCTATAATGGGCCGGATGTTGGTCTCCAAGCGGCTTTTTCCATCATATTATTGGAATAGCTACTGAGAGGAAAAATTTTTCAAATCTATTGAGAAAGGCATACACACCGCAAGGGTAGGTTAGACATTTGGAATGCCAAAAGTACCCTGTTTGTGATTTGAGGGTGATTTGATCCTATTTCGAAGAGGGATTGTGGAACTCATGGCTCCTCTGATCAAGCCCACTGCGCGCTCGAGCATGTGGGAATTGGTGGGCTTATTGGGCGGGGGCTCTTTGTGTCCGTGGGGGAATGGATCGGGCTCGGCAGATGGGGACAGCGGAATCTGTCAGGGTTCGGCGATGAGGACGAGCAGGTCCCCGGCCGCGGCCTGCTGCCCTTCGGCGGCTTCGACCTTGTCCACGGTGCCTGCGACGGGTGCCGCGATCTCGTGCTGCATCTTCATCGCCTCGAGCACGAGCAACACGTCACCCGCTGCGACCTCCTGACTGAACCATTGAAGATCGCTCGTCCAGTTTGCGCCGACAACATGTGATGTGGATTGAGAGTGGAAAAAGTGAGTTGAGTTTACCTCACACACAACACACGGACGGATCGGCACACCCATCCGCACACCCAAAGATACAGTAGTGCGTTGCTGCTGTTGCGTTCCTTGGAGGGTCGATGATGGTGTTTTCATTTGAATGATGGATGGACGACCGACGGACCGACCGACGGACCGAACGAACGAACGATGAAACAACCCATCCCACGGGCGGTAGGAAACGCTGAATTTAGAAAAAGATTTATGGACAGAAATTCGTTGATATATATTGTATGTAAACTATTTAATAATTCACAAATATCTGAAAACTTTTTGAATTTCTATATATTCATGATTTATCTAAGGGTCTTTTATTATGCAACACTTTGAAGAAGCACCCCATCTGAAGAAATTCTGATGCAAAGATTTGCAGAGATCTAGGCTACATCATCACACCTCAAACACCCCTTGGTCATTGGTCAATGGTTCCATCTTTTTCGGCATCATCTATCATCAATTATTAGTAAGTACTAAATTTTTACAGATAAGACCTAACGTTGGTTTTGATTTCAACTCCCAAAGGGTGACTGAAGACAAAGATTTCTTAAAAAAGAAATATGATCTAATCAGAATTCATTATAATCATATGGAAGTACACATCCCAATCTTTGGTGAAAAAAAAAGAGGACACATGGCCTAATAATCGTGCGTCTATATATCATGGACTACGCTATAGCGTTGCCTTTAGTCCAGGTCTGGTCGAGTCGCCACATCAGCGGTGGCAGCCAGGCAAATCCACCCTCAATTAAGACGATTTTGAGCGTTGGGAAGCGTTCAAAGATTCCCTCCGTTACCATGCTGATAACCTGGGCATAAAAGTCTTGGGGCATGCCACCGTGATCTTCAATGTAATCGCTGGGCCAACCTGCACCAGTGATGGGGCCGCCGCCCGCACCACCAAAATGGATCGCAATCGGTAAATCGTGGCGACAGGCTGCTTCGTACATCTTTCACACAGGTTCTTTAATTTAATCATGGTCTCCACGATGTGTTAAAACTACCGACCTGCATCGAACATCTTTTACATTAAAAATTAAATTCTAGGGTTCTGCAAATTTTTCTTAGCCACAACTTCAGCTTCCAAATAAACAACTTAAAGAACCCAATTTCATTTTTACTATCCTTGGTAATTTGACTGGCATTAATTCTACAAGTTTCAAAACTACCAAAACTACCATGTGCTTTACAAGATCACTAGCAAAGAGTATGGGAGAGAGGGCAGGGTCAATGAAGAAGAGGGGGCGTTAAAGCGTCATTTAAGGTGGCGCAGCTAATCTTCAAATTCTATGAACTCGAATTAAAAACCGCCTGTCACAAGGCGCTCACGAAGTGGCGACCATTAAGGCAAATATAGCCATTAAATTTACAGTTTTATGCCACTATCCTAGCCTTAGGTGATTTGTGCTGCAGGGAAGGCCGTATCCAGAAGAGTTGGGAGGTTTGACCCCCCCCCCCCTTGATTGTTTGTCGGACCAGGGTGTTCATTCGGCTTCGCGAGCAGCTTATGACGTCAGAACACCCTGGGAACGAGGTTGATGGAATCGTTAATCATTCCTAATTAGAACGCAATGCATCTTGGTAAACAGTTCATTGCCGCCATCTTTAGCGTAATCGTCGTCAGGGTAATCGAAAAGCAACAAGTGACTTCGGCTGCAATGGCTTCATGTTAAGCCAACGATCATTTGGCTTTGCCAGTATCTTTTTACGTTGTTAAAAACCGAAAGACCTTCCCCACGGCTCCCACGGAGCTCCCGTTGGTCATCGCCTCGAGGACGTCCGACTGGCTCTGCTCGATCACATCGAGGTTGAGCATGAACTCCGCCAGCGCGGGCCCGGACCCCGATGCTGGTTCCGGGCGAGCGCGGCCTGGGGGCGCCAGATTGACGTCCGTCTGCAGCCGCATGAGCGGCGCGCCGAGCCGAAGCTTCATCGGGGGACGTGGAGCGGGCTTCTCGCTCACGCCGACCGCGAAGAGCTCGTTGTCGATGCGAGCAGCTGACCGGCGCCACGGTGCGGCCGGTGGCGGACAAACATCACGTCGCTCACGAAGAGCTCGCCTATCTGGTCGACTCCACGGCCTCCCCCGCGGCCACGGTGATTCCCTTCAAGGTCTGGCCCATTTACGTGGGCGGGCTGGTGGCCGGCACCATTCCCCTGTGGCCCACCACCCAGGACGCCATCACCTTTTTCTTCACGGCCCTGCCGTTCAACTTCTACGCCCTGTTCGCGCTGCTGCTCACGCTGCTGTTCGCCCTAGGCGTCTTCTGGGTGTTTTTTACGGCACTTTTTCCCCTGGGTCCCCACTTCTTGTGTGCCTTTGGAACGGGGTCTTTTCTTTGGGTTCCTGAGCGCAGCCTATGGGAGCCTTGGGTTGCCCTTAGCAACCAGGCCTCTAGGGTTTGCGCTGACTAGAAAGGTCCCCAGGCCTTGTGGCGCAATCCTGGCACGCAAAGCTTCACTCGTGGGTGTTTGGTGGGGAGCCAGGGAAGGGCACCTGGGTTTAACCAAGCTCGGCTAGTTGCTAAATTATTAGAATAACCTACTGGACGGCAAAACCATTTATGCGAGGTACATAGAGAGGGAAGATGAAACATCGCGACGACCTTCTCTGTACCGTTTTTTGCGGTCTGCAGAACGTCAGCAGATAGAACTTAAACCATGTAACTGCAATGTTTCGCTTTCCCTTTTTTATCACTGCTTAGTTGCATACATATTTATAGATTTATATTTTTATCTATATATACATATATATATGTATATGTTCGAAAAGTTTGTTGACGAACATCGAGGAAGACGGGAGCGTGCCGCGCGCGGAGCTTCCGAACCACACGGTGGAAGGGCTCAACAACTTCCGAACGAACCGCCAACCCGGGAATCAGTTCGCAGCGAGTGACGCGGTGGTGACGCTTGAGCCCGATTGCGGTTCCGATGCAGTGATCGCCACAGTGCGAAATCTCGGTGAGTCGGTTCTGCCTCGCGGCGCGAGCGTCACGCTCTACGAGGGCACGTTGGCGGCACCCGGTCCGGTGATCGGGACTAACGGTTACGATCCGTCACCGTGCGCGATACCGGTGAGATCGACTACGAGCAGCCACGGGATGGCGAGCATTTCGACGAGACCGACGTGAGCCTGCGTGCCTACCTCGCGCGGCTCACCGACGACCACTTGCGGGCCTACGACCCGACGTGGTCGGACGCGGAGACCCGCGCGTGGGACGGGAACTTCAAGAGCGACGGGACGCTGATGCTCGTCTGCTGCGAGCGCGAGTGGCACCAAGCCGATGCCGCTCGTGAGCGCCTTCGATACCGCCGAAGTAGATAAGCCTGCCCTGGAATTCATCGACCAGCGGCTGCGAGACACTCGCCACGACCCCGTCCCGGCCGCCATAGCGGGAGGACGCGAGGCCCCGGAAGCAGTTCCCGAAGTCCTTGCTGCCAAGGTCCACACTCTTGGCCGAGATGCAGGTAATGCAACGGTCTTCCCTTTTCAGGAACAGCCAGAATGCCCTGCCCGAATTCAGGTCGTCTGCACTAACCTCGGACATCGGATGGACGCGCTTGGCGCATCTGTCCCCGCCGTTTGCCGGCCAGGGCATGAATGCCGGCCTGCGCGACGCCTTCAACGTCGCCTGGAAGATCGGGCTCGCCGTCGATGGCATTGCGGACGCCAGTATCCTAGCCAGCTACGACACCGAGCGGATGGGACCGGTGACCGAGATGGTCGACTACGCGGTGGCGCTTGGCCGGATCGTCATGCCGGAAGGCCGGTTCGACCGCTCGGTTGTTGACGACGTGCGGGCGAGCGTTGGCGGCGGATCATCTCGGCGCGCGGCGGCACGCCACCGAACTGCATGCGAGGCTGGCGTTTGATTTGATCGACGCCCATTATTTTTACCCGGACGGGGTGGCGGCGGTGATGCTCGGGCGGGCACTTTAGCTGCCCGTCATCATTACCGCCCGTGGCAGCGACATCAACGTCATGCCGGATTACCCGTTACCGCGTCGCATGATCCAGTGGGCGACCCGGCACTGCGCAGCGATGGTTACGGTCAGTAACGCGCTGCGCGACGCGTTGATCGAACACAGTGACGTTCTCTTCATCTACTTTCCCAACATTTATCGATCTATTTAAACTCGCCGTTTTCTTTTTGTTTGTTTTGTCTTGTTCTTCCCGCGTGCACTTTAGTATTGGATATTCTTCATCGGATTGTTTTGGTGAATATTCATTTAGTAGAATTGATTTCCATTGATGTGAATGTGATGAAAATGAAATTGTATTCCTTTGTGTAACTGCTAATTAATTCTCTTTCCGATAGCAAACAGCAAGAGATCGAATAGATAAGGGGAACGCTGTCATTTTCATTGATGATCGGCACCGCACCAAGCTCAAGCAAGGTGTTCATGGTGGTGAGCGCGTTTAAAAAGTGACGCCGTTGCTCGGTGATATTGGGGGTGACCAAAATCTGACCTGTCACCACTTTATGAGCGCTTAGTGCATCGCGATAGGCCTGCGACAATGCAATTTGACCAACAGAGGCGGCAGCTTGGCTTTGATCAAGCGTTAGTCGCTCAGCCGTCAACCTTAAAATACGTCGTCCTAAAGAGTTAAACAGTAACTTTTCTTCGTTATAGCTTAAAGAAAAATGCCCTCTTGAAGACTTAGGGAAAAAATTGCTATCTTTACTTTTTAACCGCTTTGTACCTTCTCCCCCCCCCCACCCCAACATGTGAAAGAGTGTATGCACAGGTGGTCCGCGGATTAGAACAGATAGATTACTATATATTCTGTAAATTACTGATTCCGAATAAGCTTGTCCATAGGCCCAACAATGTAAGACTGTCAAACTTTCGTTTCTTAACCAGTTGGAGAGTAGATTATTGAGTCGACTTTCCAGTGCTGATTTGATTTTTTCAAGGTTTTTATTCTTGTCGATTAGATCACGTTGAGCTTGAGTCGGCAATTTTTCGTTGTTTAACGCGGTATGATCATCAGTTGGTGTTTTTTCCCGTCATCCTTTGATACTCGCTCGGTATTTCGAGTTACGCGGGTTTTTCGGCGTGGTCGATCCAACGTTTTCTTGATCGAGACTATCCAGGATGCCATTGACGCTAAGCTCTGATAGAGAATCGTCGTAGGCCTGCAGCCGGTTCTCCGAGGCACTGCGCAGAGCGTCGTCGAGGCTCGAGCGCGCGCGGCTGCGGGTCCAGCTGGCGAACACGTCGGTGCGGTCGCTGGCCGGGGCTCCCTCGGCGCCGTCCTGGCCCCCCGTCAACAGCCAGGGCAAGGAGTCCACGCCGCTGAGCAGCGACGTGCTGCGGCGGTTGTCGTCGTAGACCTCGGCCAGGTGGGTGTCCCGCGCCGCCTCGTACGACCTCGCGTAGGTCTCTCATGAACGCACCAGCCAAGGCGGTTGCTACATTCGCAGCGACGGCTAAGAAAGGATAGAAACGGCCCGACTGCTTGATGGTTACAATCGCATTGGCAAACGTAAAGAAAAGCACACTCAGTGCAAAGACACCCCATCCTTCCGCATGAATGTAGAAAAGCGTCACAGGCCCGTAGCGAATGACCATTGACAATCCATAAAAGGGTTTCATGTATTTCGATTTTCTAAACAAGTTGTCACCGAATGGAAACTCTAATGCATTGTATAAGATAACAGTTAAACGGGGGTTCTGTTGCATTAGGGTTCAGTTACATGTAGGTTCAGTTGAAAAAAGGTTCATTTGAACTTAGATTGAGCTTGACGAAAATTCAGTTGCAAGGGGGGGGGTATATAGGGTTGAGCTGCATGAGGGTTCAGTTGCGCAAGGGTTCAGTTGCAGTGGAACTTATAAATCGTGGTAAGTGCGGACAATATTTATCCTTAATATGAAAAAAAGGTAGAGGACGACCTAAAAATAGATACATCTTCTATTTCCTGATTTCTCTTTTCCCATATGATCTAGCACATGAAGACTTTATTTGTAAAGTCCTCTCTTTTACAAATCCTTAAACTTTTTCATTAATATTTTTAGCTGCTTTTCTAACTTTCCTCTGTAGAATGATATAAATGAATGATTTTTATTTAACAAGCAAACTCTCACAGCATCAAACTGCGAGCTTGTTGCTTTCTGTCAGCTAGCCTACATTGTATATAAAAAAAATATAAACCATTATAAAAACATACCAGTTTACTTGTTCGGTTATATCTGTGTACTCCCGTTAGCCTCTTTGTCCTAGACAGTCTCAATTCAAGTCGATTTTATACCCTGTTATCATTTTCCCATTCCTCAGTCAAGATCTTTGTGTTTGTTCTAAACTGTCTATGTCTCATTCCTATCTCCTTATGCTCTGCCTCAGTCTTTTCTCTTTTGAATTGTAAACAAGTTGAAGACACAAGATTCTTTATCAGTCAACCTGTTTTTTAAAAAACCCTTTTTTAAGCAGACCATAAAGATTGGTGGGCAACTATCCCCCTCACCCAACCAATTAATCCTGAAGACATCCGATCAAAATCTTGAGATAGCTATTTGATTCAGAATAGTTGGGAGGTCCAATTTCTATACCTTCGAGAATGACATGACCCCCCCCCCCATAATCCTTGGGAAGGGGGCTGTAAGTTACACCATTTGCTCATTGTTCACTGGGAGAATTTTCCATGGAGATATTTTTAGGAGGAAAATTTCCATGGAATGTTTTCCACGGGGTGACCCCCCCCCCCCTAGCCCTCGGGAAAAGGTCTTTAAATTAAGAAATTTGTCCTTTGTTCACTTAAGTATTTGTTATTGAAAAGTTTCCCCTATTCAGGGGAAATTTTAGAGTGGGAGAATTTTCTAGAATTCCTATACGAAACGCTTTTTATTTGTCGTACTTTCTCTTCAACGACTCAATTTTAACATACGGAGATGTCTAAGGTAATTGTTCGGGGTAGATTCTAACCGGGATTGAATTATTTAGAGAATCTTTCCATCTTCACAAATAACTACCTAGATAATAGAAAGCATTTAGCACATGGCAAGATTTGATTCTTGGAGTACGACAGGGCTTGGTTTTGTCGGTTTTAGGACCCCTTCTCGTTAAAAAATTTATGGGTGATTTTCTTTTCATGGTGTAGTATACTGATATATGAAACTACGCAGATGACACCACGATAGCGTCATAACTGAGGTAATTAAGTTGTGAGAAACTGATAAAGTGAGACACCTCCAAGAGGATGTGCACTGAGCATTGGCAATGATACGAGGTTGCAAAAATTCTGAGCATAAGAAACACTGCAAAGTAGGGCTGGCTCCAAGATTTTTGAATGCCAAATGGGGCATTGTAGGGCCAGGGTCCGCTCGAAATTGAGTATGCCATGAAAAAGAAAAGGCCAGGGTCAAAGATGTTGCATTGTAGTATATGGTGGTTTAGAGTATAGAGTGTTATGTCTTATATTGGCAACTAACCTGACAAGAAAGATCTGTATGTAAGATTGATTGTTTTGGTGCCTCCTGTCCTTTCATGAGCGGTACGACTTCCGCCCGCGACTGCATGCGGGGGCGCTGTTCCGTCAAAACGAATTCGCCGCCGACAAAATCTTCGCCGGGCATGCTCAAGAGAATGACGATCTGGATGGGAAAAGCCTGTTCGCCATACAGATCCTGATGCAGGCAGTTGTAATCACCCGGTCCATACTTCAGGAGCAGTGGCGTCGGTCGTGACTGCCCGGCCTTATGACAGCGCGTCAGCATTTCCTCCAGTGTGTCCGGATAGCACGATGTATCCAATCGAGATCTCGCCCGTCGGGTCGCCGCGTTCCATCTCCGGGCCGCGCCGGATCTCGCCTGGACAGCCCCCCACTGTCGACGACGTCCGGCCCCCGGTCGGCGCATCCGGATCGCAATCGTTTCCGTCTTCCTCGGTTCTCACACCATCGGCAAGTTGTTCGGTTCGGTCTTGGCCCGGCTACCGCGCGACCGGTTCGAGGTTGTCGCCGTCAGTCACGCCAAGCCTGGCGACGCCGCCTGGGTCGGCCTGTTTGAGAAGTCACTATCCTTGTCCTTTTGGCGTGTTGGGTGGTGTATAGGGGAGATTACACCCCCCCCCCCCCTCGTATACGCAATAGTTTCTGTTCATTTTACGTTTTATTGTTGCTTCTACTTTCAGTAGAAAAAAAAAAATTCAGTTGAAAAACATTCTACATATATTTCTAAATGTTAAAAGTCATTTCTTATTCATTTTTCCTTCTCTTTTGTACCTCATTCCTGTCTGTGTTTGTCTCTATCTTTTCTCTCTCATATATACTGGGCACGGGTTTCTATTCTCTTTTTAAGAATACCGAAGCTCAACTAACCTATTTGTATCAAGCGTTTCTAACCAAGTTTTATCAAAAGGAGAGAGTATAAGACTTTAGCTTCTCTGACAGTTATTTGCAGGGCTCTATTTTGGATCGATTCAATTTTATTTAACTCTTCCCTGGAAATGCCAGGGCGTTAAATTGGACAGTATACTCAAGATAAGGGTGGGCAAAGGAAGTGTAAGTCCTTAAAATATAAAAGTCGGGGTGGTGGAGGAGCGGTAACTAACGACTCAGGTAATAAGTCTAGGTATTGCGATTCTCTTTGCATCCCAGTCTTTAATGTTTTTTTCACAACTATTAATACAATTTTTTGCAGGTGTCAGCTCTGTAGTTCATCCAGTCAACCCTCATGTACCCACATTCCATTTCAACTATCGCTATTTCGAAACCAAAGACAGCTCAGGGAAGACGTTGTTTTGGTTCGGAGGTGGTCATGATCTCACACCAACCTACTTGGTTTGGGCGTGGGAGGGGGTTGGTTGTCCTCCGTTTCAACTATTAAAAAGGCACTAGCCCCTTTTAATTATCAATCGAATGAGCCCTATTCGAAGTTTCTACGTAAAATTTCTATTAGATGCATATCGGGAAAATACTAGGTGTGGGGGAGAGGGTCGTCCACCGTCTAATCATTTTGAATCTTAAAAAAGACACTAGAACTTCTGATTACAAATCCAATGAGCCCCTTTTAATTTTCCTACAACCACCGTTTCTATAAAAATACACGAGATGGCAGACGACGTGGCGGATGCAATGATCGTCCGTCAGTTCGATCAGGCGCGCGCCGTCGTTTCAAGACGTTTTTGTGGGGTGGCTTGCTTGTTGGGGTCGCGGGTTGCGTTGAAACCGTCGAGCCGGGTGGCCTATCGGCAAAGGACGACGCGCAGGTCGCTCCGTTGGAGCAGATCGAAAGCGCTTCGGGATTCGCAATGCTTCGGGTCCCCAGCGGGACGTTTCGCATGGGCAACGATGCGGGCGCCGACGGACTTGCAAGTGGAACTACTTGCGAATGTAACTAGTTGCATCTTCAAGAACTTGCAACTACGGCTGCTACTACCTGCAACCCTACTACTACTACTACTATGATCACGATTGCGACTCCAATAACTACTGCTGCTTCTGTTACTACAACTGGAACTTTTGAAATAAATCAAAAGAGTTTAAATGCATCCTGATTGTCAAAATGGTATTGTGAATCCAGTTTGTCAAAAGGACTTATCTTTGGTCTCTTATGAATAGATAAGGATGTCTTGAATTAAAATAAAATTAATATTCTACTATAATATTTGGGTCTGATAGCTCTTTTTATGCAAGCAGTACCCCTGCCCGCCCCCACCCCCAGTGTTCTAAGGTGAGTACTAGCCTTCAACTATGTCAGAGGTACCTTACCCCCCCCCCCCACCCCCTCCCCCTCCAAAAAGTGTCCCTAATGAGGGTTACACCCCTGGTTCTACCTTGTGGCCCGAGATGACCCAGAGCAAGAACCCAACCAGTGCGGTGATTAATCCGGGGGCCGATAGATATTTTGCCTGAATGATTTTTAACATCTTTCAAGCTTTTTTTATCTGACATGTTCTATTCCTTCTTGATCTTTGAATTCAACGGGGTGAAGCATTTCTCTCGCTGATTTTGTTATTTTGGTCTTGATTTCGGGAAAAATTTCATTGTTAAAGGTCCCCGAGCAAAATATACCAAAGGGCCACGAACTGTTCCGTTACGCCACTGAAGTTCCGAAATGATTTTAAAACAAACACTTGTTTCTTGTAGCAGCACATAGTTATCTGCTGCCAGCGGACATAACGTTAGGCCCCCTCCCCTTGCATGTTCTTTAGTCTTCCAAATGATTTTTCCAAATCCATCACGGATTTGGTTTTGGACGATGTTTTGGCAACCTTCTTGTAAAAAAAAAACTCCATCACTTTGACTTCAAGATCATAGAAAGCTGACTACCATGGTCAACCTTTTCTTTGATATCATAATTTTCAAGCTTAAGAACTGCATTTGCTCCCTCTAAAATAAAAAGTTTAGGCCTCGCCGCCGGACATCGGGGGGTGATCTTCGGGGACGGGCTCACCCTTGAACTCGCCGGTGAAACCCCCAATACGCGCTTTCGGAACAACCGGTTCGTTCTCACCGGGCGTGACTTCGGGCGCGGCCATCACCAGCGCGAGCACCTCATCGTATGGCTTCTGGCTGTCCTCCTCAAAACCGCGGATCACCGCCTGCATGTCGAAGTCTTTGGCCAGCGCCTCATCGTCGGCGGGCTGCCCCATCGCTTCCAGGCCTACCGGAATTCTCAGCGCATCACCAATGATTTTTACGACGATTTGGACGCTTCCTTTGTCTAGTTAGGCAATAAAAGAGGAATTCTTTTTACCTCCAACCGCACGGATTCCGTCTTATTTACGGCCAGAACCCTGCGAGCGGATACCGGATTGCCGATTAATAACTTTGACGTTTACTACTATGACCTGGAAGAAAAATCGCCTGAATTAATTCGGATCACGCATACGCCGCTGGCCGACGAACGTCATCCGGTGGCGATCGATTGGATTGTAGTCTATTTTTGGATTACCGCGATAAAGCCGTGACATTGCTTTTGTGAGAAATAAAGCAACGTAAAGTTCCATAATTTTGAAACATATTTACTACATGAAATGATAAAAAGCATACTTCGTGAAGAGATGAGTTAAGCTTGCTTGAGCTGTCCTTTTCTTCTTCGTATTGTAGCTTCAGTGAGCTTAAATCTGACTTTAACTGTTCAGCCTCCTTTATTTGAAGAACATTCATCAATTAGTTGCGAGGTAAATGAAATGATTATGGCCATTCGAATTATGGGCCCGGACCTCGCCTGACACGAGGTTCCGGGAATGGCTGGCCCTTGCCGACTGAAAAGGGTACCACTCTTTTACCCGAAGTTTCTTTTTACAAAGCCTCCGCATACTGACACCCGGAGCAGACAGGTGCCTCACAATGACCGATCAACAAGCAGACGAGCGCGATTATTCAAAAACCCTTTTCCTGCCGAAAACCGACTTTCCCATGCGGGCCGGCCTTCCGAAGAAAGAGCCGGCCAGATTCGTCCTAATTCCTTTCTGCTTCGTCGCCGAAACGTTCGATAAGCAGTCGTAAACAAAGAATCGATGAGCACGTGTTTTGATTACAAAATCGCCCGCTGTTGCATTACTGGTAGCAGTGACACGTTTCTTTGTGCCGTCACGTTTTGAATATTTTAAATGTTGATTTTTTCTGTAATATCAGTCACGAAAAGGTTTTCATCCAAAAGGCCCAGCCCCTCCGCCTATGTTGTACGCAAACACTAACTGCGTCGTTGATGTAGTTATGCGCCAAGGGTATATAAAGTTTTTATGGAAGGAGTGGCGTATGGGCTTTAGAGGAGGTTCCTTTTTTTTGAAAGTGTGGAGTTTTAGTTCCCTTTTAAAAGTCAAAAGTAATAGAGAGCAGCAGCAGCTTGCCCCCCCCCCTGGCATACTTTTTTCCCCAAAAGCATTCGATCTAAATTGTGAGAGACATTTTATTCACAATAGTCCAAAAGCATATAGCAATGTTTTCAGGGTGGACACAGCCCCCTAGGGCTGCAACAGCATCTGTATCTAAGAAAACCAGATGTGAAGGCTTTCACAGGACGTATGCTATCGTTTTAATGACAACATGACCAATTAAACAATACTGGACAACGCTTTATTCTTGAAATTCTCAGAAACGAATCAGGAAATTGTCAGTGTCCCAAACAACTCTGAGTAAGTCCCCAAAAATTTCAAATTCAAAGTCCCCAAAAATTCTAAGTATAAAAATTGAGTTGAAAAAAAAGTTGTAAAATTTCACAGTGGGGCTGAAATCTTGTACACCTTTTGAGGAGTGAAATGCCCCTTGGAATAAGCACTCTCCTCAAGTTGTCATATTTTAAAATAAATGCCCCCCCCCAACCCAGATCCGAAGCGTTGACATGGAATACCTAGATGTTGTGTTTATCTTGGATTATCATTATTCATTTAGTGTTTGTAAACAAATTATTATGTACTGACATCCTTGAATTTCAATTCTTTTAAAATAGGAAAAAATCTTCCCTGCTATTATCTTGAATTGGAAAAAATACACAGGATGAAATACGCCATGCGGAATTATTAACTAAACAATTAGCCCACACTTTATCGCGTTCCGGTGATAGTCTGGCATTTATCGACGCATGGCCTGGTGAGGACGGTTATCAGCTAAGTATGATTTCATTGTCTGAACTGATATTACCTGAATCGCTGTTGCAACCATTACAGGCTGGCGAGCCGCTGAACCTGGAATCCGATTAAGGTATCAGCATCCACTACCTGGTCCCAGACTCTGAGCAGGTTTTGGTGTTGCATTGGGTGTCAGTAAGAGATAGTAAAACATAACTTAATATTTTATCAGTTTCAGGTGTTTTCAAATTTTATATTTTACCTGTTTAAGGTCTTTCAGAATAAGTTTCTTCTTAGGTCTATTCTATTGCATAAAAATACACCAGAATGTATGATTAATATTTGAGAGTGATCAGTAAGAAATTTGCTTCTAATTAGAAAACCGGTTTGGAGGTCTACAAGGTTTGTATTCTTGATTCCCCATTTACTTCCTTTTTTTAAAAGTCTGGATATTTTCCTACACCTGAGTCGAATTCTGCTAAATTTCGCTTATTAGGTTCCAGCAGAATCGCTTGGCCTACCTTCAACGGACACACCGACTAGTAATCTGGTGGATTGTCCCAAAAATAATCAGGTACGTTTAATATACTCCAATTGGACGGGTTTCGCCATTCTGGTCCAAATTGATCAGAATTTTCTAACATGTCCCTTCTGTGGAATTTTCTCACCAGCATTCTCAAAGATCTCCTAAAAAGATTTACGTTTGGCCCGGCTTTGAATTTGAGTCGGCCAAGGATGTCTTCAACGAGTTGTGTTCTTTGTCGCCTATCTACGCCGGCTTGGACTGGGAGCGCATCGACAAAGCCGAATACCATTGGCCGGTGCCGCATAAGGACCATCCGGGCACGCCGATCCTGCACGAGGGCGAGTTCCAAAACGGCCGGGGCTTATTCAAGGTGATTTCCTACCGCGATCCGCCCGAGACCGTCGACGCCGACTATCCGGTGTGGTTGACGACGGGCCGGCGTAAAAAAAAACTAAAAAGAAAAAACACTCAATGAGCAATTACAGACCGGGACACAAATGACGACCGAGGCAGAGGGAATATAAGTGACGATCGGGAACCTCAAAGAGAAATTACGGACTGGGAAACTCGGACACAAATCACGACTGGGCCACAGGGAATATAAATCACGACCGGGACACAACTACAACGAAGACGCTGGCGGTTACGACTGTATAAATAAATGACGACCTGGACACAGGGGTTCTTCGAATAGAAATTACAACGTCGCGTTGGTCGGTGTCGTGGCGCTGGCCTCTCTCTTCGACAACTACGACCAGTCGATGCTCACATCTGCGTTGAAGCAGATCCGGGAGAGCTTCGAGCTGAGCCAGGCAGAAGCGACGACGTGGTTCGGCTGGATCCGGCTCGGGGCGATCCCTGCGATCGTCGTGTTGCCACTGGCGGACCGGCTCGGTCGCCGGATCGTCTTCCTCGTATCGATCGTCGGCGTCGCCGTCGGCACGCTCGTCTACGCGACGACGTTTACCTCAACTGTGACCAACAACGGGACGATCACAGGAACTCAAGGCTAATAGGAGATTTTGAAATGTTTGATGACGCAGGACCAAATGTAGCAATAGTCGGAATGGTAATTTTTCTGGTCTTTCTCGCGTGGCGAGTTATACGATCTCGCAACAAAAAGCGCGGCCCCAGCTCAACGGGCAGCGGTAAAGGTCGGGACACTCTCCCGAAGTAAGTGGACGCAAAACAGCTACGCCGGGATATTGTCCGGCCGGCGCTGGAATAAGTTTTGCCCTTAAAAGACAAACTAATCTCTTATTTTCAAATAATTTAAGTTTTTGGATTATTTTTACATTTTGTAATAGTCAGAATTTCCACTTTGGAAAATCAACTCACCAGTAATCCGATCTTTTTGAATCCTGTGTCAATTCAGGTCATGTTGCTAGGTGTAACCAATGTGTAATCAGTTGTCAGAACACATTTATTATTAGTTTATTTATGCGATCAGGGATCGCGATGAGAATCTTTAGGTTCGAAAGCTGCATGGACGACCTCTTCGGTGTCGACTTCTTCCGGAAACTCGCCTTTCTCGTGCATGCTCAGCAGGGTCCGGAAGGCGAGATACGGATTGATTGCCTCCGCGCCATAACCCGCGAGCGTCGCAAAATGGTGCACCTCGCGCGGCTCGCCCGATTCGACAACCAGCCCAACCGAGGTTCTCAGTCCCTTGCGGATCAGGTGATGGTGAACGGCAGCCGTTGCCAGCAACGCCGGGATGGCAATTCGATCGGCCGACAACAGCCGCTGACGGTGCCGGTCACGCTGTCATCGAGGTTCGGGTCGTCAAAGTCCGATGTAGGGGCTTCTCCTCGCAGTACCTGCTCTTGTGCGAAATCGATGCCGATGCGCCAGGTGCTCCGCAGGCCGGTGTTTTCGGCCAGGAATTTCACGAGAACATCTTCCGAATCCGCATCGGAGTCTTCCGACCATTTCCGCAGATTTATCTGTGGCCGAAACATAACGGTTGATCTTTCTGTCCGGCGGCGCATGTCCGCGCCGAGATTCATATGGCTTGTTTTTCAATTTTCTCTGTAATTTTCATTTGATCTGGTAAAATTTGCTCCAACTTTGACCCCACCCCCCGCAGGATTTAGAAAAATTACGCCGTTCATTGGGGTATGGATTTACTGGTCTACTAAGAATGTCGTTGCTAACCATGAACTGGATGAGCGCTGTTCCCTTTTGAATCAAAATGATTGGTAACAGGTGTGCACCCACAGGGGGAGCTCTAAAGGGGCTACAGTCCCCTTCCCATCAAGAAAAAACCCTCGTGGGCATCGTGTCGCGTGAGACCGGCGAGGATGTAGACGGACGGAACGTCCACGCCCTCGCCCGCGTGGCGGACGCCCAGGGCGATCAGGTCGCTGTTGAAGTAGCGCCCGAGCACGTAGTTCCGGGCGGCGATCTCGAGTGACGTCATGGGGCCGAGGGTAGCAATCAGGGGGACTGACCGGAGACCGTGGTGAAGACGCCACGCGGCACCAGCCAACGAGCGCGATAGCCTCTCCCCAGCCGGGAATGTAGTCCGAGCCTAACACATCCAGCATAAAAAATCTCATTTGTCCTGGCAATTGGATACCTTGCGAAAGTTGCTTAGTGATGGTTACAATAATATACACCTCATCCTGAAGAATATCTTCTAGTTGAATCAGCCATTGTTGCTTGTCATCAATATACTTCTGAAAGGCGGGATTTCTAATCAAGTCCTCTACCAGCAATCCTCTACCCATAGTAACTCCTTCGTCAGCTATGACTTTCTGCCAAGCAGAATCTGCTTCATCAGCTTTGAAAAACAATCTTTATACAAATTATTGGTGAAAACAAAACCCGTATTTGGGGGCTAGATGGACGAGAGCGTTTGCATCGTATGATACGTCCATTTAAGAACGTAACAGTGGTGGATAAAATAGATACCGTTCCTGCCAATGCACCGTTGCTCATTCTAAGCCTGCAGTATCTGTTTGACATCAGAGTCCTGACGTCGCTTTTTACTATCAATGAACCCATGGTACTGTACAGCCACAATATGCAACCTGTCGCTGTCCGTACCCGGAAAAACCGACCATCATCAAGACCGTTCGCGGAATCGGCTATATTTACGATCCCGACAAGGCCTGACTGCCGACACGAGATCTAAGACAGGGCCGGTTTCGCCATCGCCGCGGCGGCTTCCTGCTTGATCCGCTTGACCAGCTTGCGACGGGCGCGGTGAATGTCGTTCTTCACCTGCTGGAGGTTGCGGTCCATGCGACCGGCGATCTCGCCCAGCACGCGCTCGATCCGTCTGGCATAGCTGGCTTCGGTTCTCCGGATTATCAGGTGACCTTATTATAGAGTGGGAATTTATGAGGAGTCTAAAGACATCTGGAAGCCTTACTAGTGAAAGCAGAATGATAGAATTTTAGCAACATTTTTGGGTTATATTGCGTCTGGCTTGTGTCGTAGTAAACTATCTCCTACAGGAACTTGCACAAGAGATATCATGGAGTAGCAAACATCAAAAGGTGATGGGGATCTCAAGAAAAAAAGAAACCACAAAGATACACTGCTTGCGATGGAAACGCTGGAAAACTCGGGGGGGGGGGGGGGGGAAAACTTCTCTAAAACAACATGCTTGATTTTTTTAAAGAGCATCTCTATATTTGGCGGCACGCTCTGATATTGAGACCTCGACCTGCTGTCGCAAGGCACTTCGAGGTTCTAGCCACTTGCAATCTTATCAAAAAGCTCTCAAGCGTATAAGTGTATTTTTCAGTGCAACGTGTATTTCGGTTGGCTATCCTGGTTTGGAAAAAAGAAACTGTATAACGTATGGATTATGATTTCACACTTAACCCAAAAAAAACACAACCGCCAGCGGAGTTTCGGCCTTGTGTTTGCGGCGTTCTTCGCCATTGTCGCCGGTGCAAGTGTCTACTTCGGTGGGGAACGATGGCCGGTCTGGATCGGCTTGTCGTTGGCATTCGGCGTCACGGCGCTTGTTGCACCTTCGATCCTCGCCCCGTTGAACCGCCTTTGGACCAAGCTCGGCCTGCTGCTCTCCACTGTTATCAGCCCGATTGTTCTCGGTTTGATTTTCTACACATGCATCACTCAAAAATTGACCACCTACTTCTGATTAGTTATTTCCAAGATCAGACTGCACACTTAAGCAAAGCTTCATAAATCTAGAACCGCATAACTGTACAGTACAAAACAACACAGCAAACATCAACACAGCAATTGGCTCCTCTTTCCTTCATTTCAATTTGTGGTTGATATTGGTTTTTCAGATTTCATAGTAATAGTGCCACACGTCTAAAAAACCGAATTGCTCATGAAATTTCTATCAGTATATGTCCAATGGTATCCGTCTAAGGTCACCGACGGCGTCTGCAACAGCAACGGTGGTCGCTTTGACGTCCCATCCCATGTCTGGCATTCCTCCCGCCGCTATAAAACAGACCGCTCCAGTCGCGAACAATGAACCGCCTACGTCAGTGATACGCCCCACAATGCCCTGTCACGTGGGCGCCACACAAAATCACCCTTAGGCCACCTATATCCCCGTTAGAGCGGCATTAATGGGGCGGCCATCTGTCGAAAAAAAAAGGCCTGGGGCAAAAGAGTAAGGTGATTTTCTCTTTTCAAGTTCAAGATCTTTTAATGTTCATACTAATTTACCTGCATGACAATGATTCAGCGGAAAATATAGCATTTACAGAAGATGCCTACAAAATGAGTTATAGTCGAAAACAGTCACTTAAAAAAAAACTACAACAAAAATAAATCAGGAATACCATAAAGAAAAAGGATGGTAATAAAAATATTGAACAAAGGCGTGACTCCGTTTGACTTCATCAAGAACGAACAGGGTTTGCGCGTCCCGGATGGCGGCCACCAAGCACGTCGTAAGAATAGCTGCAAATAGTGGTTTTAATACGAAGGCAGGTCTTATTAATCAGTTTCGCTTACTACGAACACTTCAGGACGCGTTTGCTGCTGGTGTGAATGAAAAGGAGCGACAAAAGGGCACTTTTTGTATTTAATTATGAGCTGATACGTCTAAAGGTGACACAGGAGTTTAAAACAGTTACTTTTACCCTACAGCTTTTACTACTTTTAGTTTATTTTTCTTCCAGTTACTTTCACCGCTACGTCAGCTTCATTGACAAAAGTTTTGCTTTTATTTCTTTTCTTCATCAATGGTTTTCTTCCAACTCTGTAGTTTTTGCACCGAGGACATTAAAATAGTATGTCTCTGAAAGACTCTTTTCTTCTAGAAAAATGGCAACACGCTCCTTAAAGATGCTCTGAAGACGCGGTCTCTGGTTAAAACTAACTTTTTTTGTATCACAACACCAAAGCACTACATCTGTCTAGAATTGGATATCATTAATTATCAAACCAGTACGCTTTTCTAAAACTTGAATGTTGCGATATTTGACCTGTAGCCAAGAACACCCACCGTGTATTCCCCTTCAAATGTTCCTTGGGTCAGATCTAAAGTACCAAGGACGTCAAAACATTAGCATTTAATCCTACTCCCTTTTGAAAATTTGCGCTGGCTTTTCTGAAAGTATGAAGTTTTAAGACAGTGCCATATTTTTATCAGTGTTGCCAGGTTGAACTGCAGAAATAAACAAGCTAAACTAATTAGTTAAAGTTGACAACACTTCTGCCGGTGATCGGCGTGGCCAACCTCTCGAACGTGGTGCGCGGCGCCTTCCAGGCCTGCTACCTGGGCTACAGCATCGACGATCGCTTCGAGGGCCAGGGGTACATGTACGAGGCCCTCGACCGCCTCGTGCGCTGGTGCTTCGAGGACTTCGGCCTGCACCGCGTGATGGCGAACTACCGGCCGGAGAACGAACGCAGCGGACGCCTCCTGGCGCGCCTCGGCTTCGAGCGCGAGGGCTACGCGCGCAAGTACCTGCACATTAAGACACCAAGGGGCCGCCGCGATCGCGACAGCCCCTCGATATTCTTGACCTAAACGATCCCTACTTCCGGCTCTTGGCCCGGTAGAGGTCGCTGCCCTTGCCGTACTTCTGGAAGTACTTCTCGTAGTCGGCGCAGTTGGTCTTCTCCAGCGGATGCGAACCGATCGGATTGGCTTTCACCAACGCCGCGGCTTCGGCGGTGAACTGGTCGACCATGCGGTCACCCTCGTCCTTCACCTTCGTCTCGATCCACTCATTGACCGAGCGTACGCTTAAAGCACTGGAAACCCGCTTTGGTAAATGGTTGGGGCAACTCAAATGGTTAAATCTGGGCGGCGGGCATTTGATGACCCGAGCCGGGTACGTCGTTGATCATCAGATCAACACGCTGAAAGACTTCAAATCACGCTATACGCATCTGGGCGTAATTTTGGAGCCGGGCTCAGAAGTAGCATGGCAAACCAGTCCATTGATTGCCGAAGTCGTCGACATCGTCGAAAACGAAGGCAAGATTGCGATTGCGCTGTGAATGTGCGTCCAGAGCCTTGCGCGGCAGGCGAGCGATCGCCGGCATATCGATTTCTTCATGCCGATACCGATCCCAATAATTCTGCGTGACTGCGAAGGGATCGTGCGGATGCGTGAACGAAGCGACAAGACAAAAAGGCCTCTCGTCATCCGACCGTGTATAATCGTGGATTTTGCGGACGGCCTTGAAGCAGACTTCGTCGTCATAGTCGAGCTGGACCGTCCGCTCATAGACGCCCGAGCGCAGCACACCTGGCATTCTCGGGTGGGTTCAGATACAACCCGACCACATCCTCGACCTTCGCGATCAGTTCGGGGTCGGTGGAGTACTTGAACGTCTCCGCCCGCCACGGCTGCACACCGTACTCACGCCAGGCGTTGGCCACGGCATAGAAGCTGATACCGAGATGATCAGCCAGCAACCTCGAACTCCAATGTGTGACACCGAGTTTCTTCGGCGGCGGCGTCAACGACAACGATACCCTGAATCTCGCGGGCGGGGATAATACCGGCAGGCCTAGACAATACAAGCGTTGCATGGTTGCACTGATATCCGCCATATCAGTCAGAAGGAAGGATCCACGTGGTCAATTTGCATGCTGAAGACCAAAATACACATGATTGATTGCAACGCAGTTGCTTCTGTTGCATCGATGCACACCAACATATCGCAGATGCTGGGGAATTGTCAGATTGCTATACCGCTCTTCTTGTATTGCACCCCGCAGACCAGCAAGTGTTGTAGAAGTACCCAATTGCACTCCATTCCAATATAGCGGCCAGCAACCCGGCGGGATCTGCCGCGCCGACGGTTCCGAGGAACTCGGTCACTGACGCTTCCAGCTCCGCTACGCTGTCAGGCATGTTTGGCCAGATACTTGCGGGCGCGGCCCATGGCCATCATCGGAAAATAGTGCAGGTACATGTGGTAGTTGATCATGAAGCCGCGGCCGAGTTCACGACCCTGTTTGAGGGACGCGACGGCGGCCGGGTCGTTGAAGTCCATTTCATCGCCCAAGCCATAATCGGGACATCCATAAAAGTAGCTCCCTGTTTTCTGCCCAGCAAGCCATAAACAACAGGGAAGTGACCATGAAACCATTGTAATATAACGCGATGAAAAGGTTTTGACCGATACATTGAACAGATGATAGTTGAGTTTGAGGATACCTTGAGACCCGCGTAAAGTTATTTAACAGATAGTTATGAAATAACGAATCCAATATTAATGCTGTCTTAACGAGACGATAACCGCCCTAACACTGTCATTGCTGATCATATTTACCTTTAAACTATCAGCTTCGTGAGCGTAAAAATGTGGACACGTGGCACCGAGATGTTCGATTTTTTGAAATTATCGATGAACAGGAACAATTACGTGGTGGCATGTATATGGATTTATATGCGCGGGCCCACAAACGCGGTGGTGCTTGGATGGATGAATGTGTCAATCGTCGAAAACTTGAAAACGGCGAGACACAGTTACCGGTCGCGTTTTTAACGTGTAACTTTGCACCGCCTACCGACAATCAACCGGCAATCTTTACTCACAGTGAAGCGATCGGTCTAGTCCAGCACGAAGGCCTGCTCACGCGAACTTTTGAGGAGCTCGTTTCCAACAACGGCGATTCGCCCAGGAGTTGGGCCTCGGTGGTGCGGCCAAGTGACGCCACCGAAGGCTATGGTCAGCTCTACGTTGGCCGAGGGGACGTGCTGGTTGGGATTCGCTACGACAACCGCTGTTTCCTGGCGTACGGCGTGCCCACCGTGACCGCCTACGGTCATGAGGATGTCGAAAAGCTTTCGCCGTTTGTCTGCCGGTACTAAAGTCGAACTGAGAGCCGTTGTTGTAAACCCAGAAGTTCAATGCCCCATTTGGATTTACCAAGAAGTTGAACTGGCCGTCGAGATTGGTGCTCACATCACCGTTTTCCATGACGCCACGTTGTTGAACGATCATCCCAACTCTGCAGGAAGTGGTTCGAATCCAGGCGGACGCTGTAAAGTCAGTCGTTCCACTCAGCGCAGCGGAATTGCCGAACTCCAGACGATCGTTTTGCCCATCGAGCTCCAAGGCGGTTTACGTCTATATAAGATCGTTATTTTTTGACGGGGATATCGACTTTTATAATGAACGACTTTATAGCCATGCTGAAAGGTTTAACCCCACTGGGTATTCATTTAATAATTGGCAAATTGGACAAAGTATTTTGGTGTTCCCATTTTTTCTTTTGGGGCATTTATGCGCGCATTTTTTAAACGCTTTAGGTCATTCCGTTTCTATTGATGGTTATTCTTTCCCATATTATATGTCGACTGCTTTGGCATCGCAGACATATCTACGTCCGCGGGAACGAATCCGGTTGAAGCATCGCTCGCGGTCGGCCCGTTCGAAAGAAAGCGGGTGTTGAGGAGAGACCTCTTTCCCATCCAACACCCATTCATCCATTCCCCAAAAATGCCCGGCTCGCACATCGAGCCCCAGGTCATTCACCAGCCGCGCCACCAAGGGCAACTGTTCCGTCGGTCCGATTGGCCCACAAATCCCGACCGGATTGTCCGCCGTCGATTGCCGCCAGGCATCCACATACTCCAAAGCTTCGAAAAAGAAGGTGGCAGATTTGATCCCGCATGAGGGAGGTCACTTCACTGGTTCGCTCGCCTCGGCTTCTCCCGTGACCGATGGAAAACAGGTCTATGCCTATTTTGGATCCCACGGATTGTTCTGTCTCGATTTCGAAGGCTATGTCGTCTGGGAAAAGAAGATTGGCAAAATGAATTCCAAACACGCACATGGTGAAGGAAGCTCGCCCGTGCTTCACGGAAAGACTCTCGTTATCAACTGGGATCATGAAGAACAATCGGCCATTGCACCGGTGTTGTCCTCATACAGGAGAGTGGCTTCTTGTGGCGGGAATCCTAGATCATGAAGAATGGAGCGGACGTAAAGAACTGTCTTGCCTGCATCTGCCGCTGCGGTGAATTCCGCTTCAGTCGTGGAGAGAGCCACCGTTGTTTGATACTTGGATTTGTAGGCGATCGTGGTTCCAGCCATGATGAGAGCATAAGCGGTCACCGGACGTCGGTGGTTTCGATCCGATCCCCAATCGGAGTCGACGTATGCTTTTTTGCCAGAAGACAGATCACGGTTGCATGTTTATTTATTTGTTTTTCAACAGGGGGTGATTGTATCGACCCTTTGTCCTGGAATGTCACGAAAGGGCTCATTCTAACGGAAATTGAAAGCTCTAGTGCCCCTTTTAAGTCACCAAAAAATGGGGGGGGGGCACCTAGACTCCCTCCCGCGCACATTTTTTCACCAGCGTCACCAGATCAAAATTTTGATATAGATATTCTGTTCAGCTTAGTCGAAAACTTAATAAATCACCCAGCGCGCCGCCGGTCGGCACGACTTCGGGTGTGAATAAACTGTAAAGGCCGGTGTTGTTCATCTCGGCCAGCTTGCTCGCAGAAGAGAATTCCATCGGAAGACGCGTCGTCGTGTTCCGACTCAGAAAGCGGTGCCGCCGATTCTAATCGCACAACGCCGGGCATCACAAACCGTCCGTCCAACGATTGACGACGGTCAGCGTGTCGGCCTTTGATGGCGCGACCGGCAAGGGAACTCGCATTGCGAAGATCTCTGGTAACTTTGAAGCCATGAAGGGCATGAATATCTCCATCCATGCACCAAATGCCGAGAAGGCGCGCGAATATTTCGACGGTCTTGCAGCCGGTGGCACGGTGATCATGCCGTTTGAAGAAACCTTCTGGTCAAAGGGTTTTGGACTTGTGAATGACAAGTTCGGCACACCCTGGATGGTCAATACCGATATGGAACCAGAATAAGATCGGGCATCGGCCAAGATATTGCTCTTGAACGATATCTTGCCTTGACCCCCATTTACCTGCTTAAAAGCCATATTCCAGTCGCACAGCACAACTTTCAGGCCAAGGTCTTTCCGCGCTGTCTCGTCCTTTGCGAACGGAATCGCTCCAGGATATTCTCTTCTTGCCACGCTGAGAATCTGGTTGGCCAGTCTCAGCACGTCACGTGTGGTTCTGTAATTAACGACTAGATTCGACACCTTGGACAAACGGTTCTCAATTCCACTCTGGATTGCCACAAGCGTCTGCTTCAGGCCTTCGAATGTGAATGAACAGCCTGTGAAACGTTCGGATTGGTCGCCGCCGAAGCGATGGCCTGTGGGACACCGGTGGTCGCATTTGATGTCGGCGGGCTGGCCGACGTGATCGGTGATGACATCGGGGGGATCCTGATTTCCGATCGCGATCGATCAGCGATGGCTCGGGCGGTCGATGAACTGTTGTCCGACGGGCGGCAGTACATGTTGAAATCCGATGCCGGGCGCGAACGTTCGGTTGACCTGGTTTCGCTGCGTCGGCATACGCGGAGTTGTTTGACGTTCCCGACTCTAACGACAACACCATCGCCTCTGCGGCGATTCGCCGCCGAAGGAGTCACAAACGGAGAGATATGACCTAAAAAAATGGAGACAGCACCTCTCGGCGTGCACAGATGTCCTCGATCACACACGCAAAGTCATCCTCGCCGTGGAAATGAGAGAAGCACATTCGCTGCACCAACTCAAGCATCTGAGTGCCATGCTCTTCTTTCTGTTCTTGCGTATGCGGCAGGCTGCAGGGCGTGTTCGGTTTCGTTCAAATCTGCTTGACTCAGTCGGCCACAAACGGCGCGTAGTCTGCGCGGCCAAACTCAAACTCACCCATTGTGTGCACCGTGGCATAACTGCCCTCGTCGATGCGACGCACACGGCCGGCCTCATCGATCCACACGGCGGACGGTACGTTCACCAGGTTATAAAGGGCGCTGACCTGATGATTCGGGTCTACCAGCCCGACATAGGTAGCACCGGCACGCTCGTACCATGGCGCAGCCGCCTGGGCGCCTTGAGTATCCTGAGCGGCGGCTGTCCGATGTCACGGCCGTGTCCGCGGGTGCCCGCCACTCCTTGGTGGTGCACGCCGGTCATGTGTACTCGTTCGGATCCAACGAAAAAGGACAGCGGGGGCGGCAGGCGCTGCACGTCCGCCCCACGCTGCTGCCCACGCTTCAGCATCAGACGGCCACCCTTGTGGCGGCCGGCGGTGGGCACTCACTGGTGGTCGCTGGTGGGCGCTTGTGGACCTTTGGGTGGAACTCCCACGGCCAGCTGGGCATCTCCTCCGTATATATGCCTGTTCATATTATTGACTTCCAATAAAGTGAACATGCCATTCAATACATTTTTTTTATGCTCTTTACAAATAAAATAATCACTTCTATTGCAAAATTCATATTTAAGCACTTTTTGAGCTCTAAAAATGATGAATTTTCAATTAAAGTATGAGTTATTGGCCATTTTCCAACAAAATAATCCTATATTTTCTCAGTGCTGTTTTTGGTCAATGTTGGTAATACCTGAACAATTGTTTTGGGTTATGAAACTATCCCCCTCTGCTCTACCGGTATAAAACGCCCATGCTGCCCCGCTCTGCATTCTGCCGATTAATGGCGTCGCTTGCGCTTGCACTCCTGCACGCGCCCGTGTTCGCGAGCGGATGGGAACGCCTCGACTCCATCCATTTCAACCGGGGCTTTCTGGACTTCGGGACCGTGCCCCGGCGCGGACTGGTCGGGAGCGAGCCGACCGACCGGCCCGTTATCTACGGGTACTCCGAAAACGGCGGAAACGAGTTTGCGACCTACGAGGAACCTTGAATCTGATAGATCACGTCCAGTGGAGTCGAGCCGCCAAACTCTTTATCAATAAAAGCTAACTCCTGGTGCACTCTGGTGGATTTATCAAAATAATTGATAAAACTGTTTTCTACATTCAGGCGCAGAAAACCGCTGGCGGCGAACAGGGTTAGCAAGAATCCGGCAGCCATAATGAGTTTCGGAAAACGCAGTACCATTGCATAAAACCCCTGCAACAGATTACCTATCAACGCATGTTTAGGCTGTCGCTCTCACTACCAAGCAAACGCAACAGCGAAACCCAAGCAAGAGAGCAGAAGCATCAGCCACAGACCAAGCGGGCAGAGAGGACCGAGGACACCAGTCAGGAGATCGCCAAGGACCACAGGGTCAGGGGATTGTGCTGTGGAAGGGGAGCATCAGAAAGTTGATAACTTGAAATTCCAAAACAACATCACCACCCCCTTGCCTGGAGGCCCAGCAGAGGGGGTTCAATTCCTCCAAGGGGTGAAAAAAATCACACCCAACTGACGCCGGTGGCAACCTGCTGATGCATAACTTGAAGAAGATCAGCAATCGCCAAGCCGGATGGGGATATGCAGCTGTCACGCTTGTAGCGTTCATCATCACGCTCGTCGTCGGTTTGGCCAAATTCGGAGCACCACCCTCTACGAAGCAGGAATTCTACGGTGAAGTCTTCGTTGAACTGCCGTTCTCCGCGTTTCCCGAATCGCATGTTTTCAGCGTCGATGGCGAAAGCCCCGAACATGCCGACGAGGAATTCAACGAACTCCCACGGCGTGACCCTCGCGATTCCGGCAAACGACCTCCACCGAGGCAGCCTGCTCCAAAACCACGGAATCCCCGGAGCTCAAGTCCCGCGCCTGGGCGGGATGGTAGCCCCGCTTCTGGAACACGAACGTGACGCCCAAGCGCTTGCGCGGAGCGCCGAGATCGGACAGACGCCGTTCGTAGTCGGCCAGCGTTTCTCCTGCGCCCCAATTGTTGGCCTTCAGCGCCTGCATGATCGCTACGAGGTTGTCATCGCGAATGCGCTTAGAAACAGAAGTGGTCAAAACTGAACCTTGCTGTAATCCTACCTTTCCTGAACATGGGTTTTTTAATCGATCTTACTCTACCTTCATCCACAAATTGATTCCTACCAGTAAGGTAAGACTGGATGAGTAAGCGAGTATTGCCTCTTATTTCACAGGTGTCAAGCTTACCCAGAAAAATCAGATGACAAATCGTATCAAATGCTTTCTTCACATCTATAAAACAGCATGAACAGCATGCTTCACATCTGAACAGCATGTTACTCTCACAGCTGACTACAGACTAACTAAGATTCCTTCTACTTCATAATTATTCGTAGAGGAACGGTAGCCTATTAAAAAAATGTCTAAGAAGAAAAACGAATTATAAATTTTTCACTTCATAATTAAAACAATATATCACTCATTTTTCACTTGTTGATTCAACTTATTGTCCTCAATACATTCCACTATTACGTTTAAAGGAGCTTGATGGCTATGCATATGCATTATTCTAATTTTTGCTGCAAAACATAAATTCTCCATGGGTTATATCGATTGTTGTTCCGGGGGTGGGGGTTTTATTGTTAATATTGTTACAGGTTTTTTTTTGATAATATAACAATATGAAAGATTCAACTTAAAATAATGTTATGGGAGTTAAACGAGTGAAAGACTTAGACCCTACAGGTGTTAAACAAGTGAGAGATTAAGACAGAGGGACGGTGTTGATTATGCCCAGTGTTTTCAGTAATATAATCATTTTAGGGATGGATGGGTCCTACTTTATCGCATAGATTCCGTAGGCGACTTCATTTGAGACCGGAATAGCCGGTCCACCCGATCCTGGTCTCGCTGCAAAGTGGTACGCGAAAGCCGCCGAGAGTGGATTGGTTGACGCGATAGCCAGTCTCGGCCTGCTCCACTATCAGGGCAGAGGCGTTGGGCGGGATATGGCCAGGGCGTTCGAACTGTTAACTGCCGCAGCAAACAAAGGCGATGCGCGGGCACAGAACAATCTCGGCCTGATGTATGTGAGGGGCGAAGGCACAACACAGGATTATTCATCACCGACGGCGAAACCGGAAACCTCGGAGCCGACCGCGGCGATCTCTCCCGAGACCTCCATGCCGACAATGGTCGCGGCGCCGCCGATCGCGCCATGGGCCATGCCGCTCGCCACCATCAGATCCGCGCGATTCAAACAGCAAGCCCGAACCCGCACCAGGACCTGGGTCGTGCCGGGTTTCGGTGTCGGCGCGTCCAGGATCTCCACGCCACCACCCGTAACGGTAACGGCTTTCATCTTGTTGGCTCCTTTTTCATGGGCCCAGACCGCAAAAGACCAGGCGGTGGTTGCCCATAAACTACCTGAATTAAGGGACAAGGAAGCCGCCGCTGCTGCTGCCCTGCAGCGCCACACCATTGCAAGAAAACAGATTGACGAAGATATCGAACGCATTTCCCAGCGTAAGGTTGAGCTCGAGCAGCGTGGTGAACAACTGGAAAATGACATTCTCAGAGAACAGCGTGCAGCACAGGATCATGCTGCGATACTGGAACGGCTGGACGGGGAAGAAGCCGACCTCGCCCTCCTGGACGACGAGCAGGGGGCGATCCAGCGCCATCAGGCGGGCGCCGATCCGTCTCAGCTCCTCCGGCCCCAGCAGGAAGCTTCCGGTGGGATCGTCGCGCATCACGTCGAAGCCGAGACTCAGGACGATCGCCTCGCTGCCGGAGTCGTCGATCGTAGAGAGGGCGCGCTCGAGGGTCCGCAGGTAGCGCTCGCCATCGCTCCCGGGGAGGAGTGGAATGTTGCGGTTGTGGCCCTTGCCGGCGCCCTCGCCGGGGTCCATGACCTGGGGCCTCTCGACCCAGACGGTGACATGCGGCGCGCGCTCTGACACGGTCACGACCAACCGCAGCCGCCCCAGTTCTTCGGGGGACAGGGCGATCTCGATCCGGTCGTCGCGCGTGGTCACGACGGCGTCGGCGATCTGCCGGATCACCGCCTGCGGATGCAGATGCGCTGGACGCCAGTCGGGCTGCGCGGCGATGCCGCGGGGCATGTCGGAGAGACCGGCCGGTGTCGAAGGTGTCGCTTGCGGCTCCTTTCACGATATTAGCATCTTCGCTTGTATCGAATTCGACAGGCTTCAACGCTTCTCCCGAGTTACTGTCGCTTGGGCAAATAATTCTTTCAGAAATAGGTAAGAAACAAACTTTACTCTTGGAAAAGACCCCGATTAAATCTTTCCATGGACCCCTTTGATCATGAAAAACTTCAATAACATGAAGCCCAACATATTTACCTAAGGCTCTGTAGGAGTCAGGGTAAAACCTATAACAGTCAACAGGGTGTCTATGAATTGTTGTCACTCAGTTGCTAAAATACCAGAGTGCCACTTTGGGGCTGTTTCCTTGTCACACATCCAACAAGAACAAAGAAGCTCATGTTAGGGACAACATCTATTGTGCGATTTCAATATGGGGTCTCTCACTTGCGTACCGGTATGGCTTACTGCCAGATCCTTCTTAATCTAACTAAATTTTCAAGGGTTGTAAATTTTTTAATTGTCAGTGTCACCTTGGTGTTGTTTTGTAGGAGCCTAGATGTTTAAGTATGGTTTGGCGGCATCAGGAACCAAGACTTATGATTTGGCCACTCAACAGTTCATTGATGAAAACAAATTCGAACGTTATGTCCGGCCGAAACGAGCCACTGTGAAGAGAGGCACTCCGGTACCGAGAGGACCCCCGATTTACCCAGATAACCGGTTACTCTCAATCTGAAGCAGTTGGCAACAATCCACGCATCCTGCAATCAGGGGAAACACCTGCGCATGTTTATAAAGAATTGTGGTCCACTATCAAACAAGGCGGCATATGGAAGTGCTAGTGCGGCTTCGCAGAAGAAAAATTTACGTTTGAGAATCTTTTCTCCTGCGAAGGTGCACTGACACACAGGAATACAAACCAGTTCGATTTGAATGACCAAACAAAGTGGTTAAGCTAAGTTCAACAAAGATAAAAACGCAAATAAATGTTTTATGAAAATATGGGTGTCCTAACACCCTTGGTAAATGTGCATAGGGAGCTGTATGGTAAAGAAAAGTGCAGAAAACTGTTAAAAAAAAGGATTTGTATTCACTTTGCCGACTTCAGTCACGAGGCGCTGACCCGGTCGACTGGGTTCATGGGGGCAGAGGGTTTGTTCCGGTTCCTGCCCGACGGTGTCGCCGAACGCGGTTACGCGATCCTGGAGATCACCGGATCCGGTGTTCGGACATTGCGGCGGGCGCCGACCAGCTTCGCGCCGGCCATCAACTGACCACCCTCGCGAGTGAACGGGGGGATAGCGCGATTGACGCCTTCCAGAGTCAACCCATTTGGTGGCATGATCCGGGGCTAAATGACCTGCCGGGAATCATCATCTATGACCCGGTCAATATCCGCTATGCCACCGACTCGACGAACATGCAGCTTTGGGTACTGCACAACGCAACGCGTTTTTGTTTCGTCAGTGCGGAAGGAAAGGTCATCCTTTTTGACTATCACGCCAGCGAGCACCTTTCCGACCACGCCGGCGTGGTTGATGAAGTTCGTTCCTGTCTATCTCTGATTCCAATGTACGCAGGCGATCGGGTTGCCGAACGGGCAGAACGCTGGGCAGACATGGGTAATCTCGACTTTGCCGGTTGCCGAGGTGCGCGCGCTGGTATCCGTGCGCCACCCCAAGGCCATCTCATAAACAAGTGAATCAGAGAATACGTCCTCATCATATGTGGTGGCGCGAAAGGCGGGGATGATGAAGAGATTGACGCCGCTTTGTGATGCGATGGCGGCCGCGCTTATGATGTTGAGCTCCGTGCTATCAAGTTCATCGCGGGAGAGCGCGTCGACACTTTGGTAGTCGTAGCGGATCAATCTGGCATTGTCAGGAGCCGGGAGTGTCCGCCTCGTACGATCGCCGACGTCGCATACCGCACGAGCTCGACTTCCCTTGCGGTCCGCCACTTCATGCACATGACGGCCACCAACTCGCCGCCGTCCCACAGTCCGAACGCTTCACTCATCGCAGTCACACCCTGGATGTGATGCTCAGCTAGGAAATCCCGCGCCTGTTCGCGATCCACCACACCAACAGTCGTGCTGCGGGCATTCACCCGACGCTCCGACGAGACCCCCAACTTCCGGGGACTATTTACTTTAACTAAAACAATCTACCGTATACTTTTCAATAGATTATTGGTTTTATACGCGACTGCATCTACCCCTGTTTTGCAGGTTTACAGCTCATGAGGTCGACTCAATCCTAATTTAAGAACCTCCCTCGCTATTCCAGGGTAATGATTTCTTTTTCAAGGGACTACTAAGGAAAATTCCGCATATTTCCAAAACTAATAAATAACACTGCATATTTTATTAAAAAAGATATTGACAACAATTTTAGATATAAGAATTGAGCATACGGTCAAACGGTGGCGTGACAACGTGGCAACTTGGGGCACCCCTACAACTTCTGATAGAGATTTATTTTACAGATCATCTAAATTCCTCCCACAAATTTTCAGCGCGACGGTCTTGGTCGAAGTAACAGTGAGCGGAATATTGCGGACAGGTATAAAATCCGTGTTGTGATCTAACTTAGCAAACTCTCGATAACTAATGCTTTCAGCTCTTTGTCTTTCCCCAAGTGACACAAAAGTTGTTTCAGTAGGGCGTGATCGAAAACGACGCCATCGTCGTCAGCAGCGCGTCCTTCGAGAAGCGCGACTCGACGTCGCCGCGACAGTCGCCCCAGCTCCGCCGCCGCTCGAGGATCCAGGCGCAGAGCCCGAGCGGCGAGTCGTGCATCGCGAAGGCGAGGGTCTGCGGATCGAGATGGTGGACCGCGACGTGGCTCGCGAACTTCTTCTCCCACGCGAGCATCGCCGCCCGCTCCTCGGAGCCCTCGGCCATCGACTCGACGACGCCTCCGACAGAAAGAAGCATTAAAAGCGCGGATAAAAATGGCTGGTAAGAGAACAAGAGTACTATTACTGTCCATAAATACTACTACCGATTCATCTGCTTTCACCTGACTATACCGTCTAGTCTGGTCAAAGCCAAATATCAAACAAGAAACAAAGCTCCCTTTGGCTCTTTGAATAGCCAAAGAATAATACGACGTTAAGAATGTAGTTCTAAATTGAAGAGTAGTTTTTTTTGTATATTGAATAAAATTAAAATGTACTCTATGAGTTGTTGATGTTGTATCCTTCGTTAATGATGTTCACTACCATTTGTGAAGATCAAATCCATTATCTGAAATCAGTATTGCATCGTCTGAATATCTGATATTATTGATGATGTAACCTCGTACTTCTATCCCAGACATATCTAAACTTTTCCTCGTTATCAATTCTTAAAAAAAAGAAAATACATTTGGTTATAATACTTATCCTTGTCTAACACCACGATTAAAGGGTTTAAATACACTTATTTGACAAGACTGATGGTTGGCTCACAGTGAAGTGCTCAGGTGCATATAGGCGTCCATTAGCCATCGGGCTTCCGCTGAATGTACGCGGATACAACGTAACCTGGCCACTGAGGGCGACAGGTGGTAAGGCGTCCGCGTTGGGGGCTGGTGATGTGGCACCCGTGGCTGGTACTTTCAAGCGTTGACCGATGCGGATGCCATCTCCGCGCATGTTGTTCAGTTCACGGATAGCAGCAATCGTGGTGTTATACCGAAGCGAAATGCGATACAAGTTCTCACGGCAACGATACCTTCTTCAGCGACCCCGAAGACCAGATCATAGACCCTGCGGGTACGGCTACGTTTGGCGCGCAAGTCGAGTTCGGTGATCCAGCGACGATTGTCGAAGGCGGGACGTTTGAGCGAACGTTTGAGATCTTTGATGCCGATTCGTCAAGCTGGACGGTCACGGTCGACTACGACGGTGATGGTGTCACCGACGAGACGATCGAGGTCGACGAAACCTCGCCAGGCTATGGCACATTTACTCTCAGCCAGGTCTGCATAGGAGCAGGATTCATAATCCATAGGAATGGGATCAATAATCCAAAGCAACCACGTTACGTCATGGCTCTGGTCTAGCCAGGTTTCACACTGCAAAGCTAGAGTTTAGGCTTACTGGGGCCTGCATTGTGGTAATAACTGCGAGCTAGAAAACAGCTGGAAATGTTTATCTTGCTACTCAAACACTCAATTTATTCGAACCTATATTCATGAAATCCTAAGGGCTACTGGAATCGAATATCAAATGAACGTAGTTGCGAAGCTGGTAGTGGGCAATTTCCAGCATGCAGATATAGCCTTCCAAGACCTTTTTATCAACACTCGGTTCTTGGGTCGCCGGGAAACTGTCGATGGGAAATTCTCCCGCAACAACAGTATCGGGGAAGATCGTTGAGCGTTTATTAGAGGCGGGAAGATTAACATTGTTTTCAGTTAGCGTATATTTCCCTTTCAACGTTCTTGCTTCACGGACATAAAACTGCCATGGAAAGTGGCCGTTGTCTTTAAATTCCTCCAAAGGGACCATGGTCGTCGGATTGGAGAGGATCGAAATCGGCATGGCGCTCGGGTCGACCCGGTCGGTCCAGGTCTTGAGTACGGAGACCGTGTCCTCGTCCGACCGTGGATGGGTAATCATGGAAATGCACATGCGGTGGAAGGGTGACGCGTCGCCATCGGCGGCAACCTTATCGGCAATCTCTGCCATGGGCACCGCCGGCCAGTCGACGTGCGGCGCGTCGGGATTCATCAACGCAGTCGGCGGGAGCGTGGGCTTGGCAGTGCAGACCGACATCGAAATCTATAACGGAATCAATCTGTGTTATGTAAGCATAAATTAACGCTATCCTCGGCCTCTTTGTGCCCTTCTTCGGCCCTCGGCCTCTTCTTTTCAGAAAGCATTTTAGAATTCAATTTAGCTGATGGTAATTGCAAGGGTTTACGGTATATACCAAATACCTTTTTAACCAGATGGACTTGAAAAGCTAATATTTAAACCAAAGAAAATTCACTTATTTTTTTTTTCCTTTTATTACTATCGGCCACCGCAGTAAACTGCTATCACCTTTGTCAGCCGCGCCCCCAGGGCATTGTGTCTTTCGAAAGTCCGTTCTACCCAGCGAAGTCTTTCATTCGCCGAAAAGCCGTTACCTTCCTGGGCTTCCCCGCCTCTGCTGCGTTCTCTGGTCGTCGTTTGGACCGGCTTCTCAGCCGCTCATCCGCTCATGTTCTTTCCGGTTGGGTCTTCTCGCTCACCCAATCCGTGGAACTCCAGCGTCTTCCCACGTGACCATTAGCATCTCCATGCATAAGGCGATCCGCGATGCCGAAGCTGAATTGCAGCGCCCCATCGGCATTCTGGCTGACCTGCAGGGCCCAAAAATCCGCTGCGGTGTCTTTGCGGACGGCCCCCAGACATTGGAAACTGGCGCGTCTTTCCGGTTTGATTTGGACGAGGCAATGGGAGACCACACCCGCGTGACCCTACCACACCCGCAGATTTTTGAAGCTCTGCGCCCTGGGGCGTCGGTGTTGGTGAATGACGGCAAGATTCGATTGAAAGTGAGCTATGACAATGGAAACAGTTTCAGCGTTTCTCTGGCGGATGTGGACGGAGATGGACACGCGGACGCGATGATTGCCCGCGCGGGCGGCAATCAACTTTGGCAAAACGATGGCAGCGGGGTTTTCTCCGATAGTGGACCTTCGCTCGGCGATGCGCATAGTCGGTCCGTTGAACTTGCTGATCTTGACGGGGACGGCGATTTAGATGCGTTGGTAGCCAACGAGTATGTGACCTCATTGCCGTTTGTCGGAACTGGCAATGAAGACAGTTCGGGTAGTAATCCGTTTGCTCAGGAAGCGCTTAATCCCTTTCTTGGTGAACAAACACCAAATATTAACACATTTGGGGAGGTTTCGAATCCTTTTGTGAGTGAGACTTCGTCGTCTAACCCTTTTATGAATGTGTTTGATGTTAAGTCTTTACCTACAAATGAAAGTATTTATATTGAAGTTGCAAACGCACAAACAGGGCTTATGGGATTTGAAGGAGAATATAGCACAGCAACCCTCACTTGTGACCAGGCTGTCTGCTGTCAGCTCGAACTCCCTGGTCTCACCAGACAGGAGGTGAAACGCATCGGGCCGAATCACGAGGCTCCTGCCGAACGCGCTGCCGGACTGACGCTGGCAGTCTCTGCAATGACATACGTTCAAACGCAAGGGCTCGGAGGTGACCTCGTAACGTACGAATCCACATTGACATCCACCTTTCATACTAATCACCCCCATTACAGCTATCAGACGCCAGCAACTTTTTTGAGTGGTTTGACGTGCGACACTTTTGACGCTGAGGACGACGTCGGTATAGAGCGCATCGCTCTGGCCGGTGGCGTCGATCAGCGACATGGAGTTGAAGCAGTGCAGGCCGATCAGGAACTGCCCGTCATTGGAGACCGCTTGTGTTGTCGGCATTTGATAGCACGCGCCATTCTCTGGCTCGCCGCACAGGCTGTCGTAGACCGGGGGCTGCGGCGTGGACCAGCGCGCCGTTTGGGCGAGCACCGGAGAAGACGCGAGCGCGCCAAGCAAGGCCGCGGCGATGACGAGTGCAGCTAGTCCATCCCTGACCTGAGCCAAATCCTGCCGGTTTTTATTACCAGCCTGCTGCAACGGATCGATCAAGGGTGATACGATATTTACGACTTCTTGCGGTGATAACGTTTTAACCTCCTTGACTTCCGGCAACCCATCAATACGTGCGGAAAGTGTATCATCGGATGATTTTAACTGGTTCAGTTCGGTTTTGAGTCCGGCAAGTTCTTCTTTCAGTTGTTGTGCAGTCTCAATGCCGAGTGAATTATCGACGTAGGATTTTTCCGCGCCCTCCGTGTCGTCCGAGTCCAACTGGCCGTTTCCAAGATGGAGCTGGCCATCGGCCTGCGCCGGCGCGGCGATCAGCAACCGGCGAAACTGTTGTGCCGCCCTCAGGAACTCTTCGGCCCGGTGCAGGGATTGTCCGTATTCGAGGCGCGTGACGGTGTCCAGGGGGGACAATAGGGCGCATCGCTGCAACCAGACGGCCCGCGTGGCGTCGAGACCGGACGTGGCGATGCCTTGAAGGGCGGCCCTAAGACCACAATTGTCTTCTCTCAAAATTTTATCTGCAACTGTCTATTTAATAAGCATTGTGATCCTAAGTAATTTTCTTCCATTAGAACCCGAATCAGTGCCTTTAAAATTACCAAACTTACTTTTATCGCTTTTTTAAGAGGTTTACTGAAAGTTTCCTTAAAATCACTGTGCACTTCTTTTATTTCATAATCCTATTTATAATGTTCAGAAACTTACCTCTAACTTTGCCAAACCATATTTGAAAAATCTCTTACCCGCGAGCCCCAGTCCCAGCCCCAGGTTCCCCTGGGGGTCGAGGTCGATGGCCAGGACGCGATGCCCCGGCTGGGCCAGGCAGGAAGCGACCGAGAGGGAGGTCGTGGTCTTGGCGACTCCACCCTTGTGGTTCGAGACGGCGATGACGTCCATGGAGTCCTCCGGCCTTGGGGTCTTATCGACACGTGGACGGGCCTGGCTTGAAATCCAACCAAAGGCCGAAGCCGGGTCCCTGCAGGGGCCTCGGCTCCGACGCGGAAGCTGGTCCAGCACAAACTGGAGATACCTTTGATGTTGAATACAATTCTGGTGGTATTTCAGATAATCGAAATGGATTGTTGTTAGCGGCAATTCAATCTCAACAACTTTTTAATCAAGGTAATGAAACGTTTCAGACAAGCTACGCCAGTTTGATCGCTGATGTTGGTTCACAAACCAATCAAGCAGATTTGAATCAACAAGCGGCAGCAGTCTTACAAGAGCAAGCTCAAGATCATCGCGATAGCATCAGCGGTGTGAATTGCCACAAAGAAGATCATAATCACGCCGTGGGCGGTAAAGGTTTGATCGTAGTGGTGCGGAGGAAGGAGGCCTTCTGCCCCGTTAAAGGCAAATACTTGCTGGGCACGCATCATGAGCGCATCGGCAAAGCCACGCAGAAGCATGATAATTGCCAGGATGATATACATGATACCGATCTTTTTATGATCGATCGAGGTGATCCACTCGCGCCACAGATATCCCCAAAGACGGAAGTAGGTAATAACGCCCACAACGGCGATAAACCGGCTGCAGAAGATCGACGCGTCGGGAATTCGCAAAGGCTTCGACCTGGCCGCGGAGATGACCGATCCGATCAATCTCAGCATCGGACAACCCCATTACGATACGCCTCAGCCGATCAGAGACGCGTTGTGTGCCGCCGTCAACGAGTTGCTGGCGCAAGAGGTAGAGAGTGGGTGAGGCCTATGAAGGCTGCGTTTCGATTGGTTTGTTTGGCATCGCTGATGGTAGCTGCATCCGGGTGGCTTCCTGTGCTGGGCGTCTGTTAACCTGTTCTGCGATTCGATCAAACAATCTCAACGCGAACTTAAAATCCATGACTCGAAAATACCAAGTCATTTCGCAAGCTCAAGGAGTGGAGTGACGCATGAGAATCTGCAAAGTTCGCTAAATCTGCTCAAAGAATACGTCGCCCTTGACGCCAGTCGATTCTGTCCAATCGTACGGATGATATCGGCCATCTCGATTGGGCCTCTGTTTCTGACGACCGCTTGGAACAGGGCATCTCTATTTCTTAGGCGGCCGGTCCAGACCGCACACGCTCTTTCAGCGATGAGAGCGGTTGCTTGTCCTTGTTTACCCGCTCATACAATGCCTCATAATCCTCCCACTCGGTACCGAACAGGCGATCAAGAACCCGGGTCCCCAATCCGTAATTGCCGGTGTACCGGGAATGATGCAGTGAATGATAGGTGGTGGTGGTCAGCACTTTGCCGACATGATGATTGTAACCCGCTGCTCGGAATTCGAAATTCGCATGGGAAAACGAATTAATGATCAGATTCTTTGAAAGGCTCAAAACATAAGGATCTAACTAGAAATGTAAATACATAAATTTACTTTAAATATTGTAGTGGCATAGTGATCTTTAAAGCTAAGTTCACAAGCACCATCTTTTTATGGGATCAATTGTCAAGAAAACACCTTTTTAATAGATGATTTTGGATTTCTTTTACCCCCTCCCCATCCCTCAGACTTCCTTTCCTAGATTTTCTATACACTTTTTATTCCAATTGTCAAATAAAACTTCTGTTTATTTTTGGGAAGACCGGTATTTCGTCAGTAGATTCAAACTGGTAGACCCCGCTTTGGCAGTTGCGATCAGAGCGGCGAATTTTCGTCAAAAGTTCCTGATTGTTGGTCACACCTGAGTAACTATTTAGGGACAAATTTCAGATTAATATTTTATTTGAATGCCGAAATTGGCGCGTTTGGTGCCGAGTTGGTGCGTCTGGCTGTATGTATTTGTGTTAAGTTCAAATAATTCCCCTCTTCAAATATTTCATTTCACATAACTGTAAGGTGCTCTGTTGCTTGTCGACCTCCACTCTCTGTTGTCGCTCATACTCCCGACGCTTGAAGGTACGAGCATGTCCATAATGCTCTTCGTCCCGTTCCGCTGCCACCCGGTTTCGCGCAAACCATGTGGATGCTTGCTCGTTGTACTGGGTGCAGCGACTGGATGTCGTGGTTGCACCCGGGTTGGTATGGCTTGTGTATGTATGGGTAGTTGGTTGTTGTGGGGGTGTGTTGGTGTTGTTCTGTGTTAGAGTGGGTTGTTGGTTGCGGACGCGGCCTTCTCTTCCGTCTATGTGGACGCGGACCACCGGCACCTGATCGGCGAGAGCGGCTTTTTCGAGTTCCCATACGTCATCTATTACTGGCAACAGGACCCCGAGACCGGCTATGGCGAGAGCCCGGTGATGCTGGCGCTGGCGGAGATCAAGAGCCTCAATCTTCTCTCCAAGCACACCCTGCGCGCGGCGCAGCAATGGACCAACCCGCCGATCGCCATTCCCAATGACGGGGTGGTGCGGCGGCCCAATCAGCTCTATCAGAGGCGTGGTTTGCGTCTTTATTACAATACCACTTTTTGTATGGAGAATGATGAATTTATTTGACAGTTTAGCATTTTTATGATCTTTTTTTCACTTTCGGATGACATATGGTTTTTCTTATGCCTTTCACATTCTTGATGACATGTGACATTTCGTGTGGTGTTTTTATTTCGTATGACATTAACCCCTGTTATTCATACTTAAAGAATTAAAACTTGCTGTTGAGATAGCTCACCTCGGTTTGGTGCGGGATCCACTGGGTACGCTGCAGTGAACCCAACCTCGTTCATTTCGAGCCCCGCGCGCGGGCTGGCGAATCGATTCGCGTGGCCCGTTTCATTTTGCCGGCCAGCTGTGGCTCGTCTGCTTTCGGAATCCCGTCAAGCGAATCATGTCGGTTCCTTCCAGTTCCATCACCGAATAACCGTTGTTCGTTTCGCCCGACCCTTCGACCATCGCAACCAGCGTGCAGTAATGAATGCCGCCAATACTCTTCAGATCGTTCTGATGAGGCGTGAAGAAGCCCGACAGGATGCCGCCCAGCAGGATGACCGGAGTCAGCAACGGCCAGAAGGTCGTCTTGCCCGCATGACACGATTCGCCCCAGGTCGACTTGCGGTTCGCGACCGGGAATTCATAGCGGATCGCAAGCCGCCAGGTGACGAACATCAGCCCCCCGCCGATCAGCAACCCGGGGCTGATCCCTCCGGCGAACAGCGCGGCCGGCGAAACCCCCATGATGATGGCGTAGATGATCATGATCCCCGAAGGCTAGCATGTGGGATTAAAGCAGCCGCTCGCTTCAATAATATCATTGTCGTGACGAAAGTAACTGTTTTGGTTCTTTTTATTTTCATCGGCATTGCCTACATCAATCCAGAAAACTGGAAACCCTTCATTCCCGAAAACACCGGGCTATTTGGTCAGTTTGGGTGGAGTGGAGTTTTGAGGGGCGCTGGTGCGATTTTCTTCTCTTACGTTGGATTCGATGCTCTTTCAACCTTAGCTCAAGAGGCCCGCAATCCCCAAAAAGGACAACGTGGAATTTTGCTACTTAAATATGAACCATTAAACAAGGGCAGATACGAGTCGATTGTTAACATAAGTCCTAAATCCCGTTATAATTTCAAATTGAGTGCTTACAGGAAATAGAGTGAAAACAATTGATAGTGCTTTGAAACCACGTAACACTTAGCCAACTGGCTTCATTACGCATTTAACATAATCTTTTGGCTATGGCTTGCTTATCAAAAAATAAAAGCAAACTTTTGTTGAGTTCAGTGTTTCAATAAAAGCATTCTAGTAGATGAACATGATCTAGCTAAATACAACATCGCTAATTACCGGCAACAAATTGCTTATTTGCCACAGAGATCACCTTTATACGAAGGTACTATTCTGGATAATTTAACATTAATTAGAAGTGGTATTCCCGAAGCACGGGCTATCCATTTATGTGAACAATTAGGTATTAAGAGCTTAATTGAAGAAATTCCGGATGGTTATTTCACCAAAGTTGGGGATAGTACTGTCGATTCTATCTCGCGTGGTCTACCCAGCTGCCATCTGCATTACGCAGGTAGCCAACATCCGCATGTGCCAAACTTTGCCATGTGTTCATGAGCTTGAAAAAAGCGCTAAGTTCGAACTTTTCTTGATTCACATCCCGTGGACAGAAAGAGATTTCGATATCAACTAAACCACTATCAAAAACACATAAAAACAGCTGAATATGGCTGATAAAAAATGATGTACCTTCACAAACTATCTAAGCATAGTTAGTTAGTTTTAGCTTTGTTAGGCTCGACAATTGAGTGTCTCGATCGGCGACATGGTCGAGCGGGTCCAGGACGCCACGGGCACCAACAAACCGGTCGTGCAGGACGCGGCGCGGCTGCGCCCGGCGGGGTCGGAGGGCCGGGCGTTGGTCGCCGATTTCACGCGGTTGAACGAGTCTTGCGGCTGGACGCTGGCCGTCGATTTGGAGGAGGGCGTTGCCCATACCGTGGCGTGGTGGCGCGGCCGCATCGCCTCCCTCCGGATCCGGCGCTCTGCCGTCTACCTCACCTGACCGGGACACAGTTAGGATTAGAACATACACGGTTTGTTTTTCCACATGCCGGCGTCAGGCCGGTGACCATTAATTTTGGCATGCAAATGCGTGCCTGGTATGACATACCGTCGTTAGATTTTGAAGGGTAAGATTCAGATCGCGATGGTATTAATCAATCAATCATAGATGTGCAGGCGTTGATTGATGCTGAAATTGCAAACGGTGTCCCAAAAGAAAAAATTTTATTGGCAGGTTTTTCACAAGGCGGCGCTATTGCGTTGTGTGGTATGCAGCAGCTGAGATCTTGTACGTGCTTCTCGTCAAGCCTTAATTTAGCTGGAGAGTTTTCAGAATGGCTACAATCCTTTCCTTTCATGTTTGCAGCAGCATGGAGAGCTTGACGTGTTGACTCAATCTTGCTGATCGTTTTCGTGTGTCTGTACAACATGCTCTCGTTTTTGGTAAACCCAACCCAACCAGATTTCATCTTAGAGCCTTTGTTCATGGTCATCTCTATCCATTGATCAAAGGGCAATGCGCTGAATGTCCCAAACAAAATCTTCTGAAGTTCTCCATTGGTGATACAGAGTAGACTTTCAAAACCTGTGTATGAAATTTTTGACAATTTTAGTGAAACCTACTGATTCTGTAATAATGGAAGTTAGTTGCTTGGCTCCAGACTTCAGTTACTCATTGTATAAAAATCATGATTTTGGATTGGGTGGGAGTCACAAACTCAAAGGACTTTGTTGTCAAACGCCTCATATGGTCATGTTAATCAGTGTCATATGATGTCAACCAAATGACTGCAGCATTCGAGCACCACCACTGGCATGTAGCGTTAACATCCAGACCCCTAAATCACAGGCAGCTTGCACCGCACCAGCAACTTGTTTGGGAATATCGTAGAGTTTGAGCTCAAGAAAGACCTTAAAACCCGCTAGGCAACATTGCTTAACCCAATTCGGGCCAAAGTAGGTGAACATGGTCAGGCCGACTTTCAGCGCACACAAATTGGGATCAAGCTTTGCAATCAAGTCCTTGGCTTGACTGAGTTCGGTACAGTCAGCATTCAAGTGCCTATTTTACTTCAGCAACAACCAACCGGGCAGATACGCTATGCTTTTCCTTCACGTTCTTTACCAACAGCGCCAATATTATCATCCGATGGACAGTATATGCCAGTAAGCGCATCCAACATTCCATGACTTTTCTATAGATCATTGACCTTCTAGATCTATCGACCTGATGTCATGGGTCCAGTGGTCGATAATAATCTTTATCCTCAATCGCCCTATACTCATTTATATCCAACGTCTGCATATCCTCCACTTGTGGCTTCATGAAAGTTGCCTCGATCATTCATGATCCACCAAAGCGTTTGGTGCCCCATTATTTCGGGCCGATCTCCACCTTCCAGATTATAATTATTTGGATCCCCATCTCCATCGCTTACTGGCGCACCTAAGGCCCAGGGCCAATCTCGTAAATCTCTTGTAGCGATGCCGGTTTTGTCGTACTGGCTGATGTCTCTTTTGTAGATACTGTAAATGCGATCATATTCAGAACAATCAGCCGGCGGATTGCCCTCGGTGATGTAAGGCTCACACTCAGCCGCATTAATGATCAACGTATTAACAATATGATCATCACCCAGGTGCAACTTCACATCGGTTGGGAAACCCGCGCCGCCCATACCAGCAACACCTTTGCTGCGGATGTAGTCGAGTTGCTGATACAAGATGCCCGTCGCCATGATGAGGGCGGCGGAGATAGCAAACTGAAAAACGACCAGCCCCTCGCGCAGACGCGCTTTGCCTCGTGCCTTAAACACGCCTTTGAGCACCTGCGCGAGACCGCGCTGAAGATCGCGCTGGCCTATCAACGGGCGCGGGGCCAGGGCACGCGGACCCGCCTGATCGGACGCGAGCGCGGTTATCACGGCACCGGCTTCGGCGGCATCACCGTCGTCATCGTTGCTGCGATGGGCACTCTCTCATGTGACGTTTGGGCGGCTCCTTCTGCTGCTTTGGATGTGCGCCACGTTCCTGGGTTACCTGCAGCTGCGGCAGCTGAGCACCCGGGCCAAGACGCTTGAGGATGAGCTTTTCTGCAATGAGGGAATTGGTGCATCGACCACTTGCTGCTGGCGCAAGATTGAGTGTGGGGATATCAGGCAGAAATGCTCGTGATTGCAGAGCATCCAGCCACTCTGCCAGCGACTGTGCAGGGATGGTGGGAGCCACTGCAGTGTATATCACACCCGCTCGTTTGCATGCTTCGATCCATATAACCTGCTCCACAGTGTTCTGCATCGCCAACCCCACAGCACTGGCTGCCGAAACTCGGATAGACGACAGTGCCTGTGCTGCCACTTTTTGCCAACAAATGTAGGTTGTTAAGATTAGTGTGAAGATTTCCAGCATTACTTTCCGATTTAGCAGGATTTACCGGTTTGACTCGGCTTTATGGCAATTCAGCTGTTGAGCCCCTTAATTCAGCGTTGTGCACAATTTGACTCGCTTCGTAGAGGCCTTTGATTGTCCTGCGGGGAACTTGATTGCAACTGAGCAGTCTGGGCAACCTGCGGTATTTTGGATTGAAAGCTGCGGAATCGGGCAATTTGGCTTGGATAGAAAGGGCCGGTCTGTGGTGCTGAGGCCGCTACTAAACGTCATCAGCAAACATTGAATCACATTATCCTTGGCTGAATAACGTACAAATAGAAGCATATTTAGGCCTTGAAATAGACTTAAGACATAAAACAGTGCGGCCATAGAGATTAGCGTCAGTTCACTTTGTCTATATGAATTCAATTACTTCAAATATCTCAGCATTTTTATTTACATTGAACAAGAGGACAAGATCCTACAAGTCACGTCCATGGAACTGAAGGCTGATGGTAGTCGGGTTACAGAAACCGAGATGGATCGTGAGCTTTTCCGCGACGTCTACGAACTGGAAATCGTGGATGCCAGTGGCCAGGGTTGGGATATTGATATCGATGCCCGAAGCGGCGAAGAGCTATCAAAGTACAAGGATTGGGACGACTAGTTCATTGACGTATGATAGCCCGGTAATACGGTTACCGGGCTTTTACTCGCAAACCTGGAGACTGCAATGCATAAATTAACTTTACTACTAACAAGTATCCTGAGGTTGCCAAAGGGTTTCTTCTTCTCCCATAACGGCGCCAACCCAACGTCCAAACACGAACAACGCATCGGATAGCCGATTCACATAAGCCAGCACATACGGCCCTATTTCTTCTTCGCGACTGAACTGAACGATTTCCCTTTCCGCTCTTCTACAAACGGTACGGCTTTGATGTAAAAGCGAATTGACGATGCCGCCTCCTGGGAATATGAAGCTAGTCAACGGCTCCAAGTCTTCATTCATTTCGTCAATGACGTTTTCCTTGGCCTCTTCTTGTGTTAATTCTATTAGCTACTGTTTTAAGTGCACACAATAAATAGTTCTTAATCTTTCTTTTAGCTGTTCACTGAATTGCTTCCGAAATCACAAAGGTACCGATATGTTTGCTATTTTTAAAAAATTATAAGCCTGGGATGAAGAAGCTAGTGCCCTGACAGCAACCATTAATTACTATACATCGCCTTTGTCATTTAATTCCCCCTTAAATAAGCTTTACTATTTTCTTGCTTCTAATATCACTTTATTTATCGTCAGATTTCTGTGCGAGTTTCCGGCGAGCTAGTTTTCGACGAGCTAGTCCCGTTCGAGCAATCAGAAGGAGCCTGCAACAACAACTGCAGCAGTATGACGACCCTCCAACGCCCATTCAAAGTGACATCCGCAGTACGCCCAAGCTCAGTGATGCGACTCCCAAAAGCATTCATAGCTCAGTGTCTCAGCATACGATTCCAGTGGACGACGTGGAACATAGACCAGCTTCGTTGAAACTACCGTCCGCACCCGATTTCGCTCAAACTCAATCTCGGTATTGCGTTCGAGTGCTATGGATTGGCCAAAGACATCCACTTGGACAGAGTGATCGATTACCAAGTGGACGGGGACGATCGGATTAATTTTTTGCGGGTCGCCGCCCATGCGCTGCATAGCGGAACGCATCGCGGCTAAATCGACGACAGCCGGGACACCGGTAAAATCCTGAAGTATCACGCGTGCCGGCATGAATGGGATTTCTTCGGCGTCTTTTGAGGCAGACCTGCCGGATGTATAGCACACAAAACTTCATCTGCAAAAGCAGAATCGACCCTACGTTGAATCAAAACTAGCATCTTTTACACGGTAAAAACCCTCCCTCGCACAACGTATGTTCAAAATGAGTTTGGGGCTATTCCTAGACTGCGGGTCGCATTAGTTTGTCGACACCAAAAAGTTTTCGCATTATCGCGATTCCACTGTTGCTCCGTTTGCGTCCGCTAGGTGGGGCAGAGGTATGGCCGTCGCTTCGCGACTCGTTTGACTGATAGTTCGGTTAATGCCAGAATCGCCTCTCACTCAATTGGAATATCTATAACATTGACAAGAAAGAATACGCTTATTTATGGTTAGTTATTTACACTTATTAAAGGGACCCATAACTTGGAGGTTTTGAGTCCCCTAGCTTGAAAATGGAGAAAAATAACTTTTTTGTATGGTTGACATGCATGTCATGGTTTATCTATAATTCTTTTTTTTTATCAAGGACTAGCAGGCTACTGCGATATCGCACAGAGACGTTTAATTTATAAATTAGCGGGGGTAGAGGAAAAGGCTGCCTTCCTAATAGTTAGGGAGTAAACGGTAGCCCCAGAATAGTTTTGGTTTTTTCCAAGCTTTAATATTGCTCGTTACTTTCCGTAGGTTTGTTTTAATTTAAGTTGATATTAAGAGAAGAATGAGAGGACCCTGAATATTATTTTTGCTGCGAAGATGACAATTAGATTGGTGAGAAACAAAAGATAGAGTACTATTAAGGTCCATAGGGGGATTACAGTACAGCTGTGAAGAAGTAACAACGCAGCCTTTGGTAAACCTTAGCAAATCGACATCAAGAAGGCTTAGTATCATCATTGTAAACCGCAATGTGATGCTAAAGCCCATATATTGCCAATGGGTAAGAAGGACTCAATTATTTGCAACTAGCATTGTACTGACTAGAAACGAGGAGCCCCGGTTTTCTTTCATATTGTGGAAAAGGATACAAGCCACTGTAATGCCACCTAAAATTCCCATACTCTTCTTGGAAACTTGTATTAGTCTTTCAGCCAATCCAAAGTTCGTTGCGGGCCACGAAATCTGTTTCGCTGTTAACCTCAACGACTGCGCCTTTCGAGCCATCAACGGCGATCCCGATCAATCCTTCGGCGGCCACCCGCCCGGATTATTTGGCGGCGGCCGCCAGGCCTTTTTTGCGCAGCCATTCGACTGCCGCTTCAATGTCACCGTCAACAGCGTCCAGAGCCTTTTTGCAATCCAACATGCCTGCGCCCGTCATCTCGCGCAGTTGCTTTACCATCGACGCACTGATTTGTGCCAGCGCAGCACCGCCCGGGCTGGCCGGTGCAATCGGGATGCCATTGGTCGGCTCGGCGGCCTGGTCGCCCAAGCTCGCCGGTAGCGAGGAGTTCTCGACGTAGGACCGGGCGGCCAACAGGCATGCGTCGAACTTGCCCATCAACTCACCGGCGAGACCACGCAGCGCACGCACGTCGTCCTGGATGTCGGCGACCGAGGCGGCGTTGAAGTCGTGCGCCAAGAACAGGCCGATGTCGCGCATGCCCATGTTGAAGGCGTCGTGCTGGCTCGTCCGAAACAAGCCAAAAAGTATGGCATCGTTGATGATGTGGTGCCTGAAAGTGTACTACTGGATGTGGCCCGTCAGTTCGATTTGAAAGGCAAGCCGAATCGCAAGCCACCTGTGCTTAAAGGGGCTAATAAGTTTCTGGAAGGCACAACGCTTGGCCGTCAGTTTCTGTTTAAACAGGCGCGCAAGCAAACCTTGAGAAAGACCAAAGGTAATTACCCGGCACCTGAACATATCTTAGAAATTTTGGAAGCAATGGCCTTGTCTGTTCTTGGCAAGGCTGTCATCTCCGGATGGTCAACTGAAGTGACAAAGTCAGTGTCTTTTTTTACAACATAACTGTATGCAGTGAAATAAGTGTTGCCTGAATCCTCTTCGTCATCATTAAAGTAGACATTTATGCTGTACCGATTGAAAATCTCCTTTCGCACTCTCAACCAACGAGACTTGCCGAAAAGGTTCACAGCCATAGAACAATATGGAATATAATTTGTCGATTATGGAGATAATTGTAGTCTGCTCTAGGGCAATATAAAATGAGATTCATGTATTGTTTGTATAGCAATTTTCTCTAAGGCTTGCAATTTATAATGGTATGTTCTTTTCAAATTTCAGGCAGATTACAAATTTACCAGCTCTAACTATCTAAGCATAACAGTATATTCAGAATCAATGCCATGAGGCTCATAGATACCTGGGTCTTAGTCAAAATATTTACCTGCTGAAAATGTATATTAACTTCAGTAGTGAATTAAAAGAGCATATTTGAAAATGAAGAAATAGTAGATCTTTTTTTCAGCCAGATAACATCACGCACCAGTATTTTATGCCGGGAACCTCTGCTGTGTGTCTAGTGGTCGAAAAGTTTTATGATGAACTTAATGTTTGTCTGGATACTTGCTGTCAGACCGTTATGGTGGATTCAATCGCTAATAGTTATGGAGAAAATAACGAAGCTATTGGCTGGAAACTTTCTCCTAATCAGGTTTCTATTTCCAGTTTACTCAAGAAATAAGAGTCTCTTCCTTTACCTATAGTCCCTTTTTTCCCCTTTTTACCCTAAAGGACAATTGTGAAAGCACAACTGTGTTGTGCGCGGTGCTTACATGAGAATTCTGTTTTACACAGGAGGAATTCCTTCAGCGGTCTTAAGGTCCTTAAGAGCTCTCTGCCTTATTGAGGTGTTCACTTAATAATTGGATAGGGGGCAGCAAAGCGAAACCCGTTTTGAGCGATATTTCTCTGATGTGAAATAGATAACAAGTTTGACCATAGGGAGAAAAAGAGAACTGGCCCACGCGGCGCTCTATGAGCAGGGCCGGGTGTTTCACGGCGCGGGGCTGGCGGCGCTGGAAGAGCTCGGCTTTACCCGCGAGCTGCTGCTGGTGCTCTCGGACGGGCGCTGCGTGCGCGCGGGTGTCGCGACGCGTTACCCGATCCGTCTGGTGCAGTCCGGCCCCGCCGCCGGGGCCGAGGCGGCGCGACTGTTCGGCGAGTTGGCCGGCGTGGACGATGTTCTCTGCTTCGACATGGGTGGCACGACGGCCAAGGCCTGCCTGCTCGTTTTTTGAGCGAAAATTTTAAATTATATAAATGGAAGGATGATATCTGGCTACAGTGCCGGATCTGCAGGCTTAACCGACGACAAAACCGTCTGTCTGGCTTGCCTACTTAATTGAAGATGCATCAGAGCTAACTATACGGATCGGGGGAGCTATCCTGAACGGAATATTTTGGTTTCAACGAGCCAAACTTACGGGTTGAATTTCGTGCTACAGTGCACTAGAAGGTTTTCATCTTCATGACCATTGACTCAATTTGAACAGGGTGAAAAACAGTAAAAAAAGGGGCATGTATACCAAGCAGAGTCTTCAGTGTCGAATTGTATATCATTGATAGGACCTCATGGCTGGAGGAGGTTTCCTTGCATAGGTCAAATGTTAGAATATCTTGTTATAAAAGACTCCAAGCCAATATCTTTGGTCTTTCAAACCATTGTTGTTTTAGAATGCAAGGCTGGTCTTCCTACATTAATGTAGAATTGAATGAAAGCGTGATCAGAACGTATGTGGATTACAAAAAATCCCCCTTGCTTCCTTGTGCAATGTTGGTATGATGATTAACTGCTGGTTTTCCCGTAGTGCCCTAGTGTTCTCCTCCTTGCGAGCTTTTGTTCTGCTTAGTATTATCAATTATATAAAAAGCTGGTAAAAATGTACCAATTCTGTTGTACTCACTTGTTTCCTGAAATTGTCTTTATTGAAAATACCGAAAGTTACTCCTGCCTTTCTTTTGTTGAAGCATCCAAATGGATGTTTGCTGAAAAGGATACAATGCATAAGAGAATAAATAGTTGAAATTACGAAAAATACTTTAGCCTAAAGAGTGAGGTATTAGGAGGAGGTGAGTCCCTCATATGCATAATAATTTCTGTACGTTTTAAATTTTAATGCCGCTCCTTACTTCCAGTTGACAAATCTTTTATTTAATCATTATCTCATTGTTTTTTTTTTTAATAAAGCTAAAAAATCCTGCGCTCCTTCATGGAAATTCCCATCCCTCAGGATAAAATCCTCCATGGAAAGATCCTCCCACGTAACCCTATGAGTTTCCTGTGTATTATGTCGTTGGCCCACCAGCCATGGTCAAGGGCGTACGAACGATGCTCCAGTCAGCTGGCGTGGGTAGATCCGATATCAAAACGGAAGAATTTGCTGGTTAGTAAGGTGTAGGTGAAGTGAAACATTGTCAAGCTTCTTCTCAACGCAGGTCCGTTGGAACAAGAATGAGAGTTTTCCATGTCTGACAATCCATTGTACAAGAAACAAGAAAAGAACCTGGGAGGAAAACTCAAAGATTACTGGGCCAAGGCGTCGACGTGATCTATGACCCGGTCGGCGGCGAGCTGTCCGAGAAGGCCTTTCGCTCCATCGCCGTCGATGGGCGCTTTCTGGTGGTGGGCTTCGCCGCGGGGAGCATCGGGAGCATCCCGCTCAACCTGCCGCTGCTCAAACGCGCCAGCATCGTCGGCGTCAACCTCGTGTACGGCGCGAGCTTCCTCTACCACGAACCGCGCGTGCTGCTCGAGAGCCTGCTCGACAACCTCACGACCGATCGCATCGAGACCTGTGGGCTCATGCCAGTTCTCCTTCAAGCATAGTATCTGACAGATTCGAGCACAGATAATGGCAGTGGGGATAACCTGTCCCCAAGTTCAAAGATCTTTACGAGGCGCAGCTCACGACGGCGCTTCGCGCTTGTTCGTGCGCTGGCTACAATTTGGGCTCTTTCGATGAATTGCCCAGGGAGCAACGCGACTTCGTCGCTGCTCGAGCGCAGTTGCTTACAAAGATCGAATTTGTCTTACCCCTTGTCGGTGGCACGGCGGCAACGCGGCCAGCCAGAAGAGCTCATCCGTCGAATAGGCAAAGCCGATCGCAGGTAGTTTCGCCACAACCACCGACCACACCATCCAGACCGAGAAGGCAAGCAAGAGGTTGGGGATCGAGATCCAAAGGTTGCGCGTTGCGATGGCGCTCCCCTTCTCGTTCCAGAACTGCACATCTTCCGGTCGCCAATCATTCAACACATATGAACTTTGCGATACGTCTTCATGTTTAGGCATCTTTGCCTCCTTTAAAAACACTCGGCCGGGCCAGCGCCGCAACCGCACGACGTCCCCGACGCCGACGGTCGATCCGAACAAGATCATCGAGATCGAACCGCCGATCTCGCTGAAGAACCTCTCCGAGGCTCTCGGCATCAGAGTCAACGAGCTGCTGGCGACCCTGCAGTTGCCACTGCCCGACGACCTGCGCCAGTCCCTGCTGCAGTTCAGCGAAGGCTGGCTGGCGGCGATTCGTCTGCTGCTGCTCTATGCCGATGAAGCAGCGCTCCGCTAGCGCCTGGGTGTAAAGTGTTTGGAGGGAGAGGACCCTGGATCTGTCGACTTGACGCACTCCTCTAACAATGACTCGAGGGGGCTGTATGGTCCTTTCGAGGTGAGAACCCCGCCTCCGTAGCAGGAGCTCTGCATGGTTGACACATGCGTGTGGTGTCTACATGAGCAGTTTGAAATTTCCAAATCGTTTTCGTCTGTGGGGCGTAAAAGAGGCGTCGAGGTCGGTGGGCGCCTAGAGGGCGACACGTATTGAGAGCCTACTAGAACAGTCCGCCGCGCACATTGGCGTTCTTCTTTGCGAATGCGGTGTGGTCTCTCGCCGTGACTTTGAAGGTCGGCGGCGGCGGATCGGGTTTAGCGGCCGGTTCAGGGTTGGGTGGCGGTTTGGATGGAGCCGGTTTGGGTATCGCCAGTTCGGGTGTTGATGGTTCGGGCGGTGACGTGACGGCTGGCGGCGGCTTTGGCGAGGCTTTCGCGGTCTTGGCTTGAATGCGGGACAATCGCAAGCGCGCAAGGGCCGCGAAGTCTCGGTTTCACAATCTGATGATCATACGGACGTTGTTCTGCCACCCATTTGACCCACCCACCAGCTAAGATACGGATACTCTGATGTCCTAAATATTGCAGCATCCAATACATTCGTCCTTCATCAGCCCAATTATCGAAGGGATTCGAATAGATCACGATGTCGCTATTGCGAGAGATTCCTAAGGATTGCACCCGCTTCTCGATAAAGGAGATATCAGGATTTAACAATCCTTTGGCAATAGCCTGGGGATCACTATATTCACCAGACGACTACACTACCACACAAATTTCATACACACCTCATTTAAAATTAAATGCAGCGCCATCTGTATTTTCATTTCCTGAACGACTCCAGCCTCAAAAGTCAAAAAGGTAGCCACCCTTGAAACGGAAAGCAGAAACAGCACCAATTGAAGCGATCTCAAACAAAAAGGCAAGGGATGATGCAAATCCTTGCACAACTGACGATGAGTCAACGAATATCAAGCAAGATGCTCAGAAATACGTCGCCCCTACTAAGTTGAAATTCAAATAAATTCGTTGAGGACTGCCATAGCTTTTTGAGCCCATATAATTAAAAAAGGACGAAATCTTCAACGAAAATTAAACTTTCAAGCATTATCTAGGTTGTCATTTACTTTTTGTTTAAAACACTTAGCAACTCACCACAAATATTGAGAAAGCTAAGTGACTTTAGATTGCTGTTGGTACAGTTTTTAAATTTTCTGGAAGGGGCTTAAAGCTTCTTATCAGATAACTCTTGGAAAAAATGGGTGCATTTTCGGTCGATCAGAACGTGATCGAGGTGCGGCAACTGCTCGCGTTGTTCGACGGTAACACGACGGTGAACTCGTTAGACGTCCGCTCGTCGCAACTGAATCGAGCGCAGATCGCGGAGTTTCTCACGGAGGAATTCTCCGGTGCCGGCAGCCGCATTATTTCCGGCGAACTCGTCTCCGCGGGCGAGCGGGCCGAGATTCGGATCGCCGGCGACGCAAACGGGGCGGTGAAAGCGACGACGACGTTTCAACTCACCGGCAGCAGCTGCCAACCTGATATCGCGAAAGATGGCCATGAGGCTATTAAGATGATCAGTGAAAAAAGCTATGACCTTGTGCTCATGGATATTCAAATGCCGAATATGGATGGCTTACAAGCGACCAAGGTTACTCGCAATGAATTACTGATAACCGATTTACCGATCATTGGCTTATCGGCAAATGCCCATGATGATGACCTTAAGAAAGGCTTAGCCAGTGGTATGAATGGTTATTTAACTAAACCAATTGATGCTGATAAACTTTTTCCATGCGCCGCTCTACCCCCGGTTCGAGAGCCCCCAGCACATAGCCAATCAAATCTTCTTTGGAAAAATCTTTCAAGATTCTGTCAGTACAAATTCTGATTCGTTCCAGACATCAGTCAGTTTGACAATCGCGGAATGCAAACGGCTTTTGACCGTTCCCATAGGAATGCCGAGAACTTCAGCCGCTTCGCGGTACTTCATTCCCTGGTAGTAAACCAACTGCACAACGGCGGTCATCGACTCTGGCAAGCTTTCCAATGTCAGCTTAACATTACACCTTTGTTTATAAAATACCCCCAACCGCTATCTAATCCTGGATGGACATTCTTGTAATTCACGCCTTCTTGTTACCAGAGCTATTTCACATTTCTGCAAACTTGGAAATAGGCTTTTCCTACTCGGATCGGGTCGTTCCAAAAATTTTCGACGCCTATAATGGCTGCAGCAACCGTTCATTTTCGGTCCTTTGAAAGTCGTGAAAGATGTTTCGCCAGCGTTGTGTTACAATTCAAAATCACTTCCTGGGGATCGCATCGTCAGTCAGTGTAAATCCACCAGAGCTGCTGTGCACGCGCTGCGCATCAGCGCCATCCTCCACAGCCATGCTACGAGGAGCCGGGGAGGAGGGGAGGTTGGCATCGGCTGCTGAGGCGACATCTGTCGCTGCTGCGGCTGCTGCTGACGTGGGGACACTATCGCTGTCCTGCGGGGCTTTCGAGTCTGGCTCATCCAGGCCTGTGGCGACGTCCAATAGCTTGACGAGGAAGAGGGGTGCCGCTGGAGGAGCGTTCTTGCTTCAAGCGCCGGACGGTCGGCGCACCGCGAAAATCGTGACGACGGCGGTCGTCTTCAAGAAACTCTCCGGTGCCGAAACCGACCGTTATCTGACGGGGGGTGAGTGGCAGGGCAAGGCGGGAGGATACGCGATCCAAGGCAAGGCCGCGGCTTTCGAGCGCCAGATCAATGGCTCCTATTCCAATGTTGTCGGCCTGCCGCAGTTCGAAACCGCGCAGGCGCTGAAAGGGATGGGGTGGCAGCTATGAGTTAAAATCCAGTGAAGTCTTCTTTCAGCCTCCAAAAGCCAACTTCGTCCTTTAAACGTATTGATTGATCAAAGAGCTATTCGTTCGCTCAAAAGTGATTTAAACGGGAAGAAAGCAGTACACACAATGATCGATGATGTTGATAACAATAAAGCACTGCCTCAAATTTCCCTCCTTAAAGCTATGAAAATATAGGTTCTTGTATGGAACTCTGTTTCCGACAAGACAGCGAGAAATTGCAATCAGGAAGCTCGTTTTTCTGAAGAAGAGAAGAAGCGGGCTAGGATTACCCGCAAGACCGCGAGCTACTTTGTACATGCCCTATACACCGTTCCACAAACAACAGGCACACAGGGAGCAGTATCCTTGGACACGACAACGACGGGACATGTCTTCAATCCTACTGATCATTTTGGCGCTGTTGCTTGTGTGGACTACAATCAAGTTCATCCATCCGTCAAAAAGCAACCACTGGTCGACTCAACAAACGCTTCTATGAAGTAGATTCGCTCTTCTTCCAAGACCTCAGGTATCGGGCCGTTGACTTTCAGCCATACCCGCTGCTGCGCCGGTAGCGGTGTATCCGCTGTGATCGGGTCCACCATGCGCACATCGATGGGCATATCCTGCCAGTGCTTGCGGCCCTTCAGCTGGTCGCGGTTCTTAAGCGTTGCCGCAGCGGGTACTGCAGGCATGGCGGGCCCACGGGCGACGCCCTCCTCTGGCCGCTGGAAACTGGCCTGCAGCATAAAGATGCGCTTGTCCTGCTGCGAGGCATCCACCTGGGTTGGGACACGCACCAAAACATCGGACAGCTCAAACGGCGATTTCCCAACGACCGGAATGCCCATCTTCCTTCGCTGGATCGAGCTCTCAGCAGCCTTGTCGAAGACTTGTCGGACCGCGGATTACTCGACGAAACACTCGTGGTTGTGATGGGGGAATTTGGCCGGACGCCCAAACTCAATCCTCGCGGCGGACGTGACCATTGGCCGCGAGCGTTTAGTGTGGCACTTGCCGGCGGTGGCATTCGTGGGGGACAAGTGAAGGAGCACAGCATTCGGCAAGTGCATTGCAAGTGAACACAGTGAGACTCATCTTCTCTCCATATCATCACTCATCTACTATCCTCACACCACACAGACACTCACAACCCTGACTCTTGGATGGAACAACATCGGCGCTGAAGGAGCACAGCATTTGGCAAGTGCATTGCAAGTGAACACAGTGAGACTCATCTTCTCTCTATCTTATCACTCATCTACCATCCTCATACCACACAGACACTAACAACGCTGAATCTTTCATCAATAAGTCTCGTTCGGTGTGGATACCGTCGATGACAGGGCCGTCGCTAGCGAGAGGGTGACGACGACGTGTTTCCGTATAGCGACGGAGCAACACCTCGTCTGAAGTATCGAGGAACAGCAGGAACGGCTCCACCTGCTGGCGATCGATGGCATCCAGCAGACGCGGGAGATCGCCCACCAAGCCCGGGGCTCTGACATCTGTGACCACCGCGACGCGATTCACTCCGGGAACGTGATCCTGCGGGTTCATGAGCAGCCAGGCTTCCCCCATTCATAACTGTTCTTCCTGGTGCCATAGCGCGCTCCCCGGACACGTCGGGTTGGTCTTGGGGCGAGTTGTCCTCTTATTCTTCCTACATAAACTCGTTTTCGTTCCATGTCACGATCAGGGTGATCGGCATATATTTCATGAACTCGCCAACGATTCCCGGCCAGAACAACAGCGGCGAAAACGCCGCGACGCGGGTCATGGTGGCTGCGATAACCGGGCCGGCCATGCGGTTGGCGGCAAGTTCGTACTTTCTGTAAGAGACTCAACCCATGCCTCACTATTAGCATTTTGCATGAAAGTTTGGCCCTCCCCCACTTTGGTAATCTTGTTGGTTGCTCTGAATTTGGTTCATGGGCTGGTTTGTTGGGAAATTTTTATGTTCGTGATTGGAAAGTTGTGTATTCTTGATCATTTGCTCCTACAGTTTATCTTGTTAATGATATAAATATCTTTGTTTATGCCTATATTCCTGCAGGAATTAAGAAATTATTTCTAGGTTTCTCTGGTCAGCCTACTGTTCCAACTGAGCCGCCTCTGCCTGTGTCCGCTGCTGCCCGTGAGCACCGACCCAACCCTTATCAAAACGACCGCTTAACTCATGAGCGAATCGTGGCCGCGAGATTGCTGCCAGAGAATCTCGGGACATGGGACGATGCATGCATCAACTGGAACCAAGCAGTTGATTTGTATCCAGAAGGTTATCCTCATTTCGTGAGAGGTCGCGACTCTGCGCGCTCATACCTTGCACAAATGTTTAGCAGCAAGATTGCGCGATTTGAAGACAAAGAAGAAGATGCCGCCAGTGCTCAGAGCTTGCTCTCAGCAGAAAAAGACCGTGCAGAAAATCTTATGATTGTAGATCTGCTGCGCAACGATATTTCAAAGCACTGCAAAGCTCACTCGGTGAACGTACCTGCACTCTTTGCTCTTGAAAGTTATCAGGCTGTGCACCATTTAGTAAGTACGGTAACTGGTGAATTAACTGAATCTTCTTCGCCTTTATCACTTCTGGCATCAGCATTTCCTGCGGCAAAAGGTCATCTTTGCCCCTCGATAGAAACTGATGAACGTAATATCCGGGAGGTGCTTCCTTTGGGATGCCTTAACTAGATAGCTTTTCGGCTTCCGTAGACCTAACTGTAAAAAATTGACGTACTCTCCTTATCCCAGCAGTAACTCCACAATGAACCATGTCTGAGGCAGGCCTACTGCCCTCACAACTCAAAAAACATCGATCATTTCGCCACTTGTGTACCAACGCTCCATCCAGAAATCATAGAAAAAAACACCTGGCGTCGGGGAGCTTCTCCGCGGCGGACCGCCTCGCCTTGAGAAGTTCGGGGACGAGCCATTCGCCTGCCCACTGCGCTGCGCGACGCGGCTGGGTCTCTCGCATGAGCAGGTAGACGCCTGCCAACTGAATGTCATGGGTGGTTTCGGAGGATCGCACAGGGCGAATCCGAGCCCCTGCGAGGCGCGTCGCCGTGGCCTTGGAAGCGGAATACAGGCGGGTCAACCTGGGCTGGCCCTGACTGCGCCGACGGGCGAACGTTCCGGCATCCAGTTTCTCTACATTGGCGGTGAGGCACAGGCCTTTGATAAACACGATCTTCAACAGATATTCGACTTCTTCCGGCATCGGCCCGAAACGGTCAATCGGTTCTGCCCCAATGGCATTAATTTCCTCCGGCTCGCGCAGGTCTGACAAGCGGCGATACAGGCTCAGGCGCAATTGCAAATCGGGCACATACGTTTCCGGAATGAGAACTGCGGTACCGATGGAACTCTGCGGCGACCTTTTTTCATCCGCAACTTAATACTTTCGCACCAAAATGCGGAGCAGGCCACCTGGGTCCGGCGCTTATTTCTGCGCTATTTCATCGTCGTCGACGGCTTCCTGGGGAACCTGGACACCTGCAGCCCGTGCCGCACGTCCAGCCGAACCGGCGTTCGAACTCGTGCTGCGAGATCACTGCGGGCACCTGATCGGGCTTGCGCACCACGGTATGGCCACAGTCCCAGCATCGGACCTCGATGTGGGTGATGCCGGACGCGAACAGCTCATCGATGATGGTATAGGTTACATTTTTTATTGCTTGGATAGTTTTACCAATATCAAACGATAATACGCGGTCCACCAATAAAAATGGATAGCGATGTGGTAAAAATTTAAGAATTTCTTGAATGTCTAATTGTTCACTCATGCTTCTATGTTATCCTTTATTACTTTTTCAATTTGCTTTATCCGCTTAGCCATATTGTCTAAGAACATAAATCTAGCAACGTTTTTGCGCCATTGACTGTTTTCTTTGGCTGGAAATCCAGACGAATATACAAGTTTCACTTCAGCCGGTGCAGCCACATTTAATGCGGACTCCAATAAAGATGGCAGTGGCAGCTTTACAATAGCCGCTGGCAAAACCCTGTCGACTGGCAACGGTTCTTAGTCCATCACCGGAGGGGATATCGGTCTGACAGGATCGCTGAACAGCGGTACGGGAACGACCACACTGCTGGCTTCCAACGGGGGATCCATCGGGCTTGGGGCCACGGGAGGAACTTTTACAGTCAGCGGAGCGGAGCTTGAAAATATTACGCTCTGAAGGTCCAGGACCAAAATATTCCACGGACTGAATTAAATAGCTCAAAAATGGCTAGTTGGGAGGGATGATTTTAAAACTGAAGACGATATACATACAATTCGGTAGCTAAAGGGGACTGTAAATGTCTTTTGATAAACCAAAACTGGATGAGAAACAGTCCCGTCCGCTAAGTATATAACAACGGACATATAGATTGCGAACCTCTTGTATATTACAGTCCTCGTCAAAATTCCTTTTAGACAAGTTGCTTGATCCGTGTCTGTCGTGCACGTAGAGCTGCTGCTAATGACGGGAATTCGGACGACCGGCAGAAGCATTGATCGGGAGTCCCCGGAATCACAATGGTCAAAATACACGAAGAAGTGCATTGTGATCTTAACTCATCTCACTGTTTTATCTATTGTTGTTTATCGTGTCTAAACGCCTTAGCCCCCCTCGCACTCTAGAAGATAGCGGCCATATGACCTACAAATCCGGATTAAATTCAGTCAAAATAATAGGATTTCCCCTTAAGCCATGGATTCCATCATTGTGTCTCTGTGTCTTCAACCCATGTACCTGTAAATTGAACCAAGTATGGCCAAACAAGAACCATAATGCATGAGTGGCACATGGCAAAATGCATGGGGAATATATGATTCTGACTATATATTTGCACATTACAGGGAGGGGGTTGGGGGAAAGTATAGTGGTACTATAGTCAAAATGTCTTGGCTAATTCTGTATATTATGAAGCAAGAATTGTTTTTTTTAACATGTTTCCTTCTCAACAGCCCCGCTTTTCCCGAGTTGAAAGATCTCGTCGGGGCTCATGGTGGTGGTGGTGTAGATTCGAATCTGGTGCTGGTAATACGCGGCGCCGTTGGGGATCGCGCTGATTCCGGAGCTTTCGCGACAACGGGGGAGGTACTCTGTGCGTAGGAACGTTTCGAGGGCCCCGAAACTGCTGTGGTGCATCGCCAGCGGATGATGGTGGAGTATAGTTTGTACAGCTCACCGAAGAATGATTATCCGGTAGTAAGATTTCACCATAAGGAAGTTTTTACGTTTTAATTTAAGATCTGCAATCGTGGACAAAATATGTTGAGACAAATACTCAGTCATATTGGGGGTCTATGTCTCTGCCCCCCCCATTCAATTGTAGTAGAACTAATCATCCACTCTAATTACGCATATAATCTTTAGCAAGCAAGCAATATTTATTTGTTAAAGCAGGTTGGGGGTTCTGGCAGCTATGCAGCTGATGTGGACCTGCAGCTGGCAAACATTGCTTGACAAGCAGAATTCGCTCAGCAATGCCTCAGGATAAAGAAGTGCAAACTTCTTCTCGTGGCCCTCCTCATAAATACTTTGCATGCTTCACATCAATTCATCCAGTAGAATACAAACTTGCACTTAATTTAACTTGATATTTCTTTTACGATAGAACCGAATATAACAGCAACATTTCAGTATGTTTTCCGTCGTCTGCACATCGAGCGTTATGTTCTGATTAACAAGTCTTGAATGATTTCTACCATAACTTCGCAAGGACTGCGACACAATTGGTCAGCAAATTACAACCCGCAGAAAAAATTTGGGACTCCTTCCTTGTACACCACCCCATGTTCACCGTTGGAAACGTTGGCGCTTCAACGGGGGCAGTCGTTGATCGTTCGGATCAATCCACAAACACGAACTCATTCGTGTTGAAAGGTACCAAGCACATGTCGGCCAAAGCTCGCGTCTTGCCTTCGACTTCCCATGGTTTCAAGTCACTTTGGAAGACCTCAAACGTGGGCAGCCATTCGGTGTATTCGAACGGACGACCTGAAAATTCTAAAATTAGTTTTTCATTTGAAGTTGAAGGCTTCTTTCTTTTGCCTTATACAAAACGTCCTTAGGCAGAAGCTCTAGATTCCTAGATAATTAAACTTCATAAATTAAAGAATCAGTAAAATACTGGGAAGGTATTGACAGGGCATGGGTATTTCCTTGCAGTTAACGAACATTTGATTACTGTGCAAAGAATTCAATTATTCGGCAGCGAAGATTTGCACTTTTATCGTTGATACGAATTTGAATTCTTTGAGATTAGTGTTCGCTGCACTACGTGATGCTTGTTACGGGCTTCCAAATTGAACCGCTGTTCTATCTTGGAGCGGTGGTAGTCCTGCTGGCACTTCGATTGCCCGCTGCTCAATTCCAGAAGCAGCAGTCTGCACCCAGGGCATCAGGTCGGGCCTGAATAGGATCCGCAGCACTGGCGTTGGATAATGAAAGGCGGGCTGATTGGCCTTCCTTTTGTGTGTTGGTCTGTTTCCGCCGCTGTTTTGCGGCGTCTTTCATTTTGACGCGGGCTTGTGAATTCAAAATCTTTTAGGTCATATCCTTGCTAAAGTAGGAGAGGGATGGGGTTTTCTGATGGGGAACTACAGAACAGGTAAGAGCAAAAAGTTGCAGTTATTGGAGATGTCAGAGATCTTGGAGAAAAATCAGAGGCAACCGGCCCTGAAATGATCAAAAGTTAGGTACTTGGTTGATTGGACTCCAGAATTCACTTAGGCACTTGATCAAGCTCCTTGATTATTTGTCTCTATTGTGGGAAACCAAACGGTAAGTTTGTTAGTTTCTTCGTTACTTTAGAAACAAATTTGGGCTATAGATTTGCATATTAAGGGGGGGGGCAAAGTATAGCAGTTCCACATACAAATGAGTTAGGTACAATTATCCTGCATATAATCAAGTAAGAATTGTTTTCTGACCAAACTGTCCAAATACTTTACCCCCCCCCCTCCTTTGTTAACATAAATATCCGACATAATAAATTTCCCATAGATTCTCTCCCTTTTCTTTTCCTACGCTACTGTGAAAGAAAATCACTATAGAAAAACAGAATGCATGCATGAAAAACGGATCTTTTAGGCGACTTAGTTATATTGTTCATACTTCTTTATTAAGAACTACTGATTATGATGTCTTTTACTTGTAAGTTTATCTGTATTTTCAGTAGTGCCTGTACTTTAGTTAGATCTACAGCATGAACGCATGAAATACTGATCATTAAAGCGAGTTACCAATATTAGTCCCGTCTTATTATGTAGCACTATTGATAGTGATGACTTTTTCCTTTCGTTCATGTTTTTGACTGTTACAGAGTTTATAGGATCCAACAGGCTGAAGACCTGGAGGCCATCGAGATAGCCCGAGACGAAGACGTAGGGCCAGCGCACTTCGTGATTATGGACGAGGTGTTTCCAGTCGGCCGTCCACGCACTGATGGGGTTGCGGATGTTGGACTGCTCTCCGTCGAGGGCGGGCTTGAGGTCGAAGATGCGCAGCGTGGCGTACTGGTATTCGGTCTCGGCGATGAAGTAGCGACCATCGGGCTACGGCGTAAACGTATGGGGCAGCTCGCCGCGATGGGTTACGACCAGGAGGAGGTGAAAGGTGGGCATCCCATTTCAGGGTGGTCTTGCGGTATCGCACTGCGATGTTCCCCAGCAGTACCGCCTCGGTGAGCGGTCCGCCGTGGTCGAATCCGTCGCTTGGTTGAACGCCGCTCAGGCAACCGTCCACCCAACCATGGTAGTGATTCTGGCTGTCGACGACCTCGACCTGGGCATTGGGGTAGCTTCGAAGTTCGCCGACGTGTGGTAGGACGATGCGTCTTTGGTAAGCAGTCGTGCCTTTTTACGTGGCAAAAATATCATAGCTTGTGGCTCTTTGCTGTTGCGGGTAGTTCCCTCTAGACTCCAAGCCTTTTTAAAACATCTCCATTCTTGACTCTATCTTTCCAGCTAATCCTGGCCATTCTTCTTAACATCCACATTTCAAAGACGAACTACACCTATATCTTATCCTTACTGCATTGCTATATCGAGCGTTCGTTTTGTACATCTTCCCTACTGCTTCCTTTCTACTAGAGCAGATACAACTCTATAAATGTAAACGCCGCTGGCAACAGGATTTCCCTGGTCGGTTTGTAAATTACAAAATGCGATTTGCCCGGAGTTTTCCGGCTGCACGGATGCCAGACGCATGCCGTTACCGGATAAAATTTCGATGACAGATTCCGAAGGTAAATTTGTAAAGGTTATTTGTGCAGCTTCCTGCCCTGGTTTTATAATGTTTGGAAAGGCCAATACTTCATTTTGCGAATCTCCGCTGGTCCATCTTAGCGAGGCGGTAGGACAAGCGGGCCGTGCATCAGGTTATGCAAGACATGCACGTTACCTAGATAGATTTCCTGTCCATGTGCCTGTACCTGCGGCCGACGCGCAAGAACCTCGCTGTGGACCGTTTCGTCACGCACGCCGAATTCGCAAGCTACGAGAAGGCGGCGCGCGGCAAGGGTTTCCTGATGGTGTCGGAAACGCCGCTCACCCGGTCGTCCGATCATGCGGGCGAGGATGTCGCGCAGCTGCGCGCGGCGCGACTGGCCCGCCTAGGTTAGGTGGGGGTGAGGTGTGTCATGTTGCTGCTTCAAGGCCAGTCCAGAAGGACAAGAACTCCATGAAGTGGACGACATCCTTGTCGAGCCGCTGGCACATGACTTTAACGTTTGCGGGGGACATGGCCCACCCCAAGTCTTCCAACATGTTAACGAAATCTTCGCGATGAATGACGTGTTGGGGAGGATCGGACAACAGGGCGTCCTGGTCAGCAAATGCCGCAAACGTGCGTGCGATGAGGTTAAATTGCTGCGCGCTCGTCAGCCGGCAAACGCTTGGGCGCGATGTCGTCGCCGGGCTGACAAACGCGGCCTTTGCCCTGCCGCAGGGTGTCGCTTTCGCCATCATCGCGGGGCTGCCACCGGAATTCGGTCTCTTCTCCGGCATCATCAACACCGCGATTGCCGCCTTCTACGGCTCGTCTGGCCTCATGGTGTCGGGGCCGACAACGGCGATGTCGGCGCTTCTCTTTGCGACGCTGTCGGAAATGGCGATGCCGGGGACAGAGCATTACATCGCATCAGGTCCGCCATGCCCCGTCCACGCCTTCGCCAATCACTGCGCCGCCTCTGGGCGCTGGACAAGTTCAGCGCCAGCCTGCGGGTGTTCATCGCCCTCGCCGGCGCACTGGCACTGTGTGGCTGGCAGGGCTGGACACATGCGCTGATCCCGCTGTTTCACGGCATCATCGCCAGCGCCCTGACCGAGACCGATGACAGCTGGCAGGGGCGCCTGGGCACGGTGCTGGTGACGCTGGTCTGTTTCAGCGCGGCGGCCTATAGTTTTTCCTTGTTCCCAAACGAGGTGAGATCGTTCGGGCGGTAGATCGTCATGCCAGCAAGTGTTGGTGACTCCGTAGCAATTGCGGAATAAGGGCCCTGTCCGCCATCTTCGATCTCGACTTTCGTGGGTGGCTCGGAGACTTTCTTGGCGTCCTGTCCGCCTGCCAACTCGACAATGCTGGCGTAGGCGGGTTCAGGGTTGTTGTTCGCATCGAAGAGCAGCGGATGTTGGCCCCGGCGCCAGGTGCGACGATCGTTCCATTTTCCCTTTAACTTTGTGCCTGGTAGCAAGTTTTTTTCCTCGACGAATTAACCAGGTAAACAGGAGGAAAGAAGATTGGCAAATATCGTCAGCTATGGTGTCACAAGTTATTGAAGGCCTAGGCAAGCCCGGCAGGGTGCCCTGTTGTACAGTATTAAGTAGATATCATAAGACCTTGCATATGAGTGTTAGATCTTTAGAGTATCCGAGTATTTCGCTGCTAAAAATTGAGGATCATTGAGCTTTTACGGTAGAAAAGCGAAATCTCGCCAAGCACCTGTTCTTCGCCCGGCACGATTTGTTCGCCGATCACCGCCGGGTCACCGGCTGCGTTGCTGCGAACTTTGCGCGAGCGAATCTCGTCGATCCAGAGATTGCGGCAAACGCGCAGGCACCACGGTAACAGTTCAGCGGATTCCGGCAGGCCGCGCTCGAGCAGTCGCTCGACCGTGGACTGCAGCAAATCGTCTGCATCCGCCATGTTGCCGGTAAGGCTGTAGGCGAAGCGCCGGATGTTCGGGGGGCCGGGGGTGCTGTGGAACGTGCTCAGGCTGGCTGCGCTGTGCGCCTTAACGGAACTTACCTTAAGCACCTGGCGAGGCCGCATAGATCTGCAGGCGGCGTCCGGCCCCTGGTATGCCAGTCCGGTGGACGGCACCTGGCTGTTGACCGCGCTCATAATGGCTGCGTGCCTGCCTCCGGGAATGCCGGTTGGCGCCCTGGTGGTTGCCGCAACGGGCGCCATTGGTCTGGCAAAACATCTGTACGGCGGGCTGGGGCGGGGGGCAGAATTTTGACGGTAAGATGACCAGCTTTGATCTGAACGCCCCAAGCTTCGACTATGGCTCATACACCGGTACCGCCTCAGAATGCACAACCAAACCTGCCGAAGACGGCGGCGACCCGGTCGTGTCACCCCCGGCTGTCACGGCTGACACGGTGTAACCGACACCCCCCGATGTGGACACACCAACTGCAGATACCCCACACCCAAACACGGACACCTCCCCTCCGGCGAGCCTAGATGACTTTGTCCTGCGGTCGTCGCGCAGCGCGGTGCCGGCCTCGTCGTTGCGGAAAGGCAGCGCGTTCCGGATCTCGGAGAACGGCTTGCCGGCCAGCGCCAGCGGCAGCGGGCTTTCCTGGATCAGCTGCGCCGAGGAGACCCGGTCCATCACGAAGGCATCGACGCGGCCAAGTGCCGTGTCCTGCTCGATGTTGGATTCATAGGTGCGGATATCGATTTCATCGGCATAGGGCAGCTCGCGCAGCAGTTGCTCGAAGTTGGAGCCGAGGTTCACCTATGAGAGATCAATTACGTTATCACTAGTCCAGCTAGTAACCAACCCTGTGTCTCCATCTAGCCCTATCAGCTTCAAGCATGTGCTTGGGTATGTACTGCTGTCATGCAACTGGAATGTAAATGCGTTCGTAACAGTGAATTTCATCGTTTGATCATTGTATGTAACTGCGTATCCACTCGTGGTTGCATTTAGAGTCGTCTGTAGTTCTGTGGCCAACTCGTCCGGGGTATAGACACCGGCTGTTAGTGTACAACTGTATAATACAGAACTCACCCATCCTCATCCAATTTGAACTTGATTATCTCTTGAAGCATTTGTAGAAAATACGAATTCGACCTCTTGTGGGAGCAAAGAGTCTTCAGAGCCCTCTGCGGTCTAGCATCCATCTTCATAAAGCTTGAACCGAGCTGCAATAATAGAGGACCTTTTCCACCCCTAAATTTTCTAACGTCTACCTTAAAACACGGCATTAGTGGATAGCCGTAATGGCTGCCACCATCACGAAATTAGAATGCACATTAGCCACTACTTAACATCAGAAAACAAACAAGCAGTTCACTCATCGAAAAATCATCTATATCACTCATCTAAAAAATGGGTTCGCTTTCCTATCCTAGCTTATCTTTCTATTTACGAGGATAATAGAAATATTTTATGTTGAGACAGAATTAAATAACTTTTAGGTAAGTTTTAGGAGGAAGATAGACGTCGGATAAGTACTCAATGTCGGAGTAAGATTTCCTCTCGGACTCGGACTATCTGTCTTGGCTTTTTCTACAATCGATTTTGCGTCAGCGCCGCCAGGCTCTGTTGAATCAGTCGTTCACTCTCCGTGTCGAGATTGCTGGTCGCTTCGTCGAGTATCAAAATCCGCGGATCGGCGAGAACGGCCCGGGCGATGGCAATCCGCTGCCGTTGACCGCCGCTGAGTTTGACTCCCCGCTCTCCAATAAACGTGTCGTATTCTTCCGGCAAATCGCGAATGAACTGGTCTGCATTGGCCACTTCGGCCGCGTGGCGGACGGCGGCCCGCGTTGCTCCAGTTCATGATTGGATAATTGCTTCCTTTATAACGGTTAACCTCGTGATCTGTATGAAGACCAACAATAAGATTTCAAACTTACCTCGTTTTATACTTTGGATCTTTTATCGCATTTATATGATAGCTGTTCCAAATATTCAACTTGATTTTTCGTGCAAGACTTCTCATTCGCAACTTTGTATGGTCTAACGAAAGAGGACATCAAATAACTCAGCAAATATTAAAACAACTAACAGATTCGCTATAATTTACACATCAGAGGCTGCTCAAAGTTGTCCGGCAGCAGCGCCGGCGAATCCGGCGCGCCGATGCGCTCGGCCAGCGCGAGCTGCTCGGTCCATACATTTCTGGGCCGCTCATCGTTATGGAACATGGTTGGCAAACTCGTCTGGCGGGTCAGCTCATACAGCTTGGCCTGCCGGTCTTCGCCCGTTTCTTTGTCTGTTCCCATCATCGGGTTCAGCGCCCGGATCAGGGGAATGCCTTTAACGTAGCAGATGTTTTTGAGCGCTTCGGAGTACAGGTTATGGTAGTCCCTATAAATCCATAAAGAGCGAAATATGCGTTTTGCAATAATGAAAATGTCCTAAAAGTGTTTCTTTTGATTCACTTCAGAAACTGAGAAACGTCGTTCCCGACATAGGCGTAAGTATAAGACCGACAAACTCTTCAACTAATTTAGGCTACCCCTTAACTCTAATGCTTAACTCTATCAAGTGCTACATTTGTGCTACATATATAGAAATCGACATCTTTACAGGCCACATATTTCAGCCCCCTTTCGTTTCATCCATTTCTGTATTCAAATATGTACCATCTTGCATATTATATATTACATTTGTAGCCATCTGTTATATATAGATTTCTGTTAAATACACCTGAGTATAATTTTATGATAAATATAAACTGAAAATGCATTCAATTTTAACATTGGTTGTCCATGATGTAAATTTGGAATTTCCTCGTAAAACTGAGACCGGAAATCAGTGGTTAGCAAAAAGGAAACTGCAGAATCTCCTCGTCCAAGCAGTTCTAGCTGACATTATACATGTGTGTATATTATTCTGATCAGGCAATTGTTTGGTCATCGAATCTTCGTTATCAGACACTCATGATCTCCTCCAGCCTTTCACTACGTCAATGTAAAGACGTTAGTTTATTGACCGCACATATCACTGCTTGGTTTTTAAAATTTTTAAGGTCTTCGTAAATTGGATGGAACTAATGAAAAGTTGGAGCCGATTCTGGTATAAGCAGAGTAAAAATACGAATCATCATGACGATGTATGTATCAATGCAAATATATTTTGACGCAGGTCGGCGCTTGAGCCATGCGAGCCGGTCAATTGCAGCGAAATTCCAGGGAGAACAGCCAAGCCCGAAAACGGCTTCAGTTGGATAGGCGATCACACCTCCGTTGTCGACGGCACGGGCGGCCATGCGAATATGCCAGTTCCTCGATTGCGTCATTATTACTCCTACCACGGCAGGGCTTGATCCAGATGTCTTCTTCTTTGCGGTTTTTTTCTTTGCGGTTTTCTTTTTGGAAGTCTTCTTCTTGGCCTTTAGGATAAGGCTAAAGATAAAAAGATAACATAACCTTCTTGATTGGAAGTGACAATATGTGCTAAATCTTTAGCAAAAATAAACAAATGCAGAATAACATAAATTCTATAACTACCTTGCTTGTTAGTTCATTGTGCGATGTTGGAACAACAGCCACTATACAGGGACTGCAGAAATTCTTCAGTTCTAAACAGGAAGCAAAAATGTAAGAGGTCAAGAATACCAGTAGCAAATATATGGTTCATCTTATCCTTACCATCACGATGATCGTGTTTGAAGATGCCAATCTTGATAACGCCGTATCGGGTGCGCAGATGGCGAACTTCTATTCGTCGGGGCAGATTTGCTCAAACGGGACGCGCGTGTTTGTCCATGAAGATGTGGCCGATGCCTTCATCGAAAAACTGATCGCACGTTCGAAGGACCTTGTTCTGGGTGATCCGGAAAAGCCGGAAACCCAGGTTGGTCCTATTGTGACCGAGGCGCAGTATGAACAGATCATGTCCTATATCGAAATCGGTAAATGAATATGATAGATAGTCAAACTTAAACTAGACATAACTGCAGAGATAGGGCTCCACAAAAACTTCGGTCCCACATTACCACGAGTTCCCTTCAATATGTTCGGTGTTCGTGTCGATGTTCTGCCAACAGATCACACAATGATCAGTTTTTTTATCACTAACATGAATGCAATCGAAGTCTAATTACTGTTAGAACACAAGATTAATAAAATAACTTCACTCAGATGTGACGAAAAGCAGATAGCTAACTTGGCTTCGGAGCCGCATGCCAATCTGCCGCGCGCACGCCACCCTGGAACGTGATGAGAGAACCCCCGCTGGGGGTGAGCGTGCCCACAATATGGAATTGTCCAGTTGTAGGATCCAACGACCAGAGATCCGCCTCTTTCCCAACTGGTATGTTATCAACCGAGTTTGGGAAGGTGATGGGCACAGGAGTCGCAAAGGTTACCCCTGGTGGTTGAATCGTAATGAGGAAACCTGGATCTAATTCGTCAGGCAGCGCTGCTGGGGCAAGCCCTGCTCTTGGTTTCCTGGTGGATGACCCTGTAGTGGCTGATGACGCCATAAAAAGCAATCTTGCCCTTGGACAACCCTCAATCATTGCAGCCTGGCTTCGGCAAAGAAAACTTGCAAGAGCAATATTGCTTGCAACGGCTACAAACGTTATAGCCTATTTGCCATTCCTTTTGGTCTCTGGAACAACGGGTGAGTTCATATACAGCCTGCCTGTGGTAATGGCTTGTGCTCTAATTGCTTCTAGGATTGTCTCGATGACATTTACAAGCCCAGGAGCTATATACCCTCCTAAATTGAAAATATTAGGAGATTTGTTACTGGTATGTAAACAATGTTGGCACCTAATGTTTAACTTTTACTAACCATTAGAGAGCTATCTGCGAATATTTACAGGAAACTACAAAACTTTAATGCATAAAAACAAACATTAAGTTCAAGGGGTAGACAGTACTTCGATAAGAGTTCCAATGAAAAAGGATGGCGACACTGTCTTAGGCATAGTAACGGTCACTAAAAGCCCCCTCAAATATACAAATCAATCATTCTCATTCTCATAATTATTCTTGAGCTGTATAGACACAGGCTATAAAACTATTGCACATAAAAAATCCTGTCTGGAACTCTTAGCCTGGAAACGAATATCAAAATGCACAGAAAGCATAATTTTTGCTCCTCAGATCCCAACCACTGTTATCTATTGTAGATTAATCATGGTGAGTCGAAGCTGAAGATGCAAAGGGGCACAAATACTTGGCTTAACAGGAATGAACTACAGTAAATGTAAAAAACCCCCACTTTTTTTTAGAAACGGATTGAAACTGAATAATCGCTCCTGCTACTGGTAATATAAACTGTAACCCTACGAACTGCATATGGCTATTTCTATTGACAACATTTTTTGTCGTAATTACGGCCCCATCTCCTTTACGTCCTGGAGCAAATACACTGCTACAAAAGTTTCCAGGAAATACAGCTCCTCTGGAAATTTTATAAAATGGAGTAGCACAGCTTTTTCTGTGCGGAGAGTAATTGTGAGTTGCTCTTTTGAAGAAGACGCGGTCAGGATAGGGCGCAGGCAGCTTGTGCGCATCAACCACGGTGTAGCTAACGCTGCCCATCCCGTGAGCCAACACGCAGTCACAGTCCCATTCGACACCCGGTTTCCAAGTGAGCGAGCGTTAAGGTCGAACTTTGTCAAGCCCACTATAGGCAGACATGACGAAGGGGCATGGAACCTCAAAGACTTGGCCGGGCTTGATTTCCATCACGCCGCCTACGTTTGTTTCTCCAATGTGCCCGGTTCGACGCGCAGGCCGCTGAGCTCGACGCGGCCGCCCGGGAAGTGGTTCTCCGCGCCGCCTCGACCGCGGAGGATCGGACGCAGCGCGCCCGTCCCCGAGCGCACGCCGAGCCACTCGAGGGGCTCGTCGCTCACGGCGTCGACCACCTCGAAGGTGACCCGCGCGCCGGCGCGGTAGGTGAGCAGCACGTCCTGGTCCCCGGCGGTCGCCTCGACCTGATCCCTGACGGTCACGGGGAAGAAGGTCTCCGGCGCGCGTCGCTGCACGAAGACGCAAGCCGACATCGTGATCGTTGGCGGTGGGGCCGTTGGCCTGTCGATCCTGTACCACCTCGCCAAAGCCGGCGCGACCGACGCGTTGCTGCTCGAGAAGAACGAGCTGACCAGCGGGTCGACCTGGCACGCGGCAGGCAATATCCCGACCTACGCTAACAGCTGGGGCGGCATGCGTGCTGGCAACTACGCCTAGCGTCTCTACAGGGGGCTGGCGGAGGAGGCCGACTATCCGATTACCTATCGCCATACCGGTCATTTTAACAGTAGCAGTATTAGCAGACTAGTATTGTGCACTTCCAAAATGGGCATTGTTGGAGCAACGACTACTTTCTGGACATGACATAGTTTACCAGAGTACTATCTTTGTTCTTCACTTCTTTCATCATTTTACACAATTTCTAAAAAATTCCATCTACAATATTTGTTTATAGATACCACTATAGTACCCGCAGCGGCGTGAGCACAAAATAAAATGCGGTTTCTGGCAGTTATTGTTCAATGAAACGCAATGTCATTAAACTGTAAATTTTGTTTGTATAAAGCAATGGAGGGAGAATCCACCGTGTTGATATATGTTATTCCGAACCAACGTTCATTCATGTGCCTTACTTGTTTTCTTTGAATTTTTAACGATATCCCTAACGATTTTTAAGTGATGTCTGGTGTGCATTTTCAGAAACCGAATACTTTGTTTTTAGTTGATAACGCTGAAATAGGGATGCTCCAAATGGGCATTTTCATCCAAATCCTGAACTGTTATCAAGCCTGCTTTGGGCCGCCCGGGAGTCACACCTCGAGCACCTTGCCCTCGGGGCGCACCTCAACCTTTTGGATCTTGCAGGCATGGACGAGTCGAATGCCCTCTTCGGCGAACTTCTGCTGCACGACCTCGGCCGCATCGGCGTCTGCGCGCGGCAAGATGTGCTCGTCGGCATGCAGCACGACCACCTCGGAGCCCAGGCGGCGAAACGCCTGCGCCATCTCGCACCCAATCGGTCCGGCCCCGATGACCCCGAAGCGGCGTGGGCGCTCGGTGCCGAATCGGATTCACTGTGTCGAGTCTGGACCCCGTCTGGCAGTCGCAACTGGCGGCGCAGACGGGAGTCGCCTACGTGCGTCCGGCCGTGAACATCTTCACCGACTCAACCTTCACCGGCTGCGGCAGCGCTACCAGCGCCGTCTGCCCCCTCTACTGCCCGGCCGACGCGACTGCGTATTTCGCCACCAGCTTCTTCCGAGTTCTCGTCGATCAGTTCGGCTCCAGCGGCGGACCGCTCGCCCAGGAATACGTGGTGGCGTCCAATACGTAAAACCCTCGTCCAAACGTAGCGCCGACGAGGTCCTGATCGCGGCGTTGCAGCTTGATATCCCGGAACGCGATTGTCGGCACACCGCTGCTCAGCTTGATCCAGTTGGTGCCTTTGTTGGGTGTGAAATACACCCCGTACTCAGTGCCGAGGAAAAGAAGGTTGGGGTTGACATGATCCTGCTGAATCGCCCAGACGATGGTGCCTGCTGGGAGGTCGCCAGAGATCGACTGCCACGAGCGACCGTGGTTTGCATCCAGTTGGTTCCTCCTATCCTATGGATCCTTCTTGCTGGTTTGAATCTGTTCCATTGTGCGCCATCAATTCCATCTATGCTTTCTGCTCATCTTTTATTTTTACATTCACGTCTTCTTTACATCCTGGTTCCTCGTTGGAGTTCTCGCCTCGTCTTATGTTTCTCACTTACATGTTGATGCATTTTGGTCGTTTCTAGTAAGCTTCCTTCCTTCGTGATCCATTTGTGACCTTTGTACTTTTGCCTACCTTTGCCAACCTCTGGGTGTGTACCAACAATGGCCTCAACAAGCTCGATACGAGGGCGTACAGAGCGTCGGGGTTGAGCGATTTTACCAAGTATGGAATAGCGGAGGGCTTCGTAGGGCTCGAATGTAATTCCGGCGCGGCCCATCGCGATCAACGATCGCATCTACTTCTCGACGATGATCGGCACCGTCTACGTGGTGAACGCTGCGGCGAAGACCTTCGATCACGAAGCGATCCTCGCCGTCAACGACTTCGGCGCCGCGGGCAAGGCGGTGAGATCCGCGTGTGGGACACGAAGAGGCAGCAGCTGGTGTACGCCCGAACTTGCGACGGGCGATGGCGACACGAGGAACGCCTTCGGATTGTCGCCTCGGGCGGCGACCGCGTCGTAGTGCAGTCGGCGCGCGAAGTCTGCATCGTGGACTTGGCTGCGGACGTGGTCCTGCGCGCATTCGGCGAAGGCCGGTGGAAGTTCGACAAGCTGACCGGGCTGGGTCTCTGCGTCCAAGGTCAGTACTGCTGGGTCGCCAAGGGGGGAAGGAGGGAGGGAGGGAGGGGGGACAGACCTTTTTCTTGCTCGGCGCATCCTCCAGCTCAGCGTCGTGTGCTGGTCGCTTACTGCCTGCTTCCACTTCTGACTCCAACGTTGTGCTCATAGTGAGGCTCTGGATCGGTGTCGGTGTGCAACGAGTCAACCTAGAGACGAGGAAGCGGCCGCGTTCGATGAGCGGTCGCAATGCATCGCGCGTTCCCAGCCACGCACCTAGCTGGGGACAGACTTGCGACGGTCACCGTATTATGAAATTATTCAGATATAGTTCCACGCATGAAAACAACGCGGATGCGATGGTCACGCTGGAAGATTATATCTCCCGTATGAAAGACAAGCAGGACAAGATCTACTACATCACGGCGGAAAGTTTTGCGGCGGCGAAGAGTAGTCCGCATCTTGGTGTTTTCAACGAGAAAGGTATTGAAGTCTTGCTCATGCACGAGCGTGTTGATGAGTGGATGATGAGCTACTTAACTGAGTTCAACGAAAAATCATTCCTGTTTTCTGAAATGTAATCGTCACGACACGATTAAAGCCAAATTCAAATTCGCCCCACAAAACAACCCCCCTGGCAAAGGAGAATCCTGTACTGCCATAATTCGAACTCCACACATGCAAGATTTGAAATTCGAATGTGATTCATTCATCGACCAGGTCTTTATGCACTATCTTCTCTCCATCTCGAAATCGCAAGTACCAAACTAGACATATATTTTTGTATAGACTAGCTTACACTTTTATTGTAAGGCTGAGCTATGGCTCTGTTTTCAATTTAAAAAAAAGCGTTTTACTTAGTTGTTTTTTGTTAAAATATCCTCATTTGCGTTTCGAATTGGCCTATATATTATGAATTTTCTCAGCTTTGTCTGAATATCTTTTAGTTACTTTAGCTATAAGAAACTTGGGTAGGAGATGGAAAAACGAGAGTGTAACAACACGGGGTATAGCAAACAAAAAGCAGAATATCAGCTTTAAGTAATATATCTTGAGTGGTTCACTGAATGAAAGTTTTACATTATCGAAACCCTTGCAGACACTTACCGTAAAAGGGGAAGAGACACTGTTGATGATCAACAGCCTGCAACCCGGGATTAATCTGCGCTAATGGGAAAAGACTTCCAGATCATTCGTGCCCGGCCCGGCCATGAAACCATCATGGCAAACTACTTCTCCGTGAATGAAAAGCATCTCCAACCCTGGAGTCCCCTGGTACCTCGCGATCATCACAGTGAAGAATCCTGGCGGCGACGGCTCGATGAGCGAGAACTGGCATTTGAAAACGCCGTGGTTTGCTTCACAATCTTCATGGCTTGTGTGCGGCGAATGTGAATGCTCGCTGTGCAAGCTCAAATCAACATGAATCGACGACGCGCTTGCCATAACAGGCAATGCGAATGTTAGCAAAACGCAAAGAGTTGCAGACAGATTCCTCATGTGACCTGTCTAGGGCTTCCAGCCGGTGGAAGGTCAACGACAAAAAGTCGATACATGACGATTTTCCAACACGTCAGAAACGACTTCCAACTGGGTTGAAGTGCGCCTTGGCCGGCTCGACCACGCCCTTGTGAACTCATGGCCACAAACGAAGGCAAGTTATCGGTGGCCGCACCGAGACCGTAGCTGAGCCAGGCACCGATGCTCGGACGGCCAGGCAGCTGCGAACCGGTCTGCAGCAACGTGATCGTGTCGGCGAAGAAGCCCCGGAACCATGTACAGACACAGCACAGCACCACTGTTCTTGTGCGACTCCGAGTACACTGTCAGCGGGAGCTTCAACTTGTTCCCTCTGTACACGTAATACTGGGTCACAATGTTTCACCTTATGAACCATGCATTTTTTAAAGCTTTATTGTTCTTAAGTGCTGGTTCAATCATACACGCATTGTATGATGAACAGGATATGCGTAGAATGGGTGCGTTAAATAGGTTATTGCCTATTACGTATACGATGATCTTAATCGGATCCTTTGCGCTGATAGGATTTCCCTTTTGAACCGGGTACTATTCTAAAGATGTGCGCGGACAGCGGACATTACGTCGTGTGCAAGGTGCGGAACAAACCCTGTACCCATTGCAGACTTACGATTACGCAGGTCAACAAGGACAACATAGGGTAGCAAAAGCTTCTGTTCCAACAGCATCAATGGTGAGGAACGAGGAACGGTCACTCGAACATGATCTGCTACAGCAGCCGAGTGTACAACACGTTGACGAGGATGTTGTTTCTTCGGGGATAGACGACGAACTCGCCAGCGCGGAGCAGTCCTCAGAGGAGAGCGGGCGTGGTCTCTCCGCGAGCGCTGATCATGTCAACGAAAATAGATTGTTAAAGAAAATGTTTGCAAACAATTTTGAACCATCAACCTCAACTAATTAACGTGTACACATTTCTAAGTACGCCTGATTTTATCTTAATTCAAGAATGTAAACTGCCTATTTTGGTGATGAGCTTCTATGACAAGGATCACAATGCTGCAGAGCTAAATTGTAACTTTTGACCTTATAGATGATTTTTATCTACGTCAGTGAGCAGGGATAGGCAGTCAGAACTGTGTCAAATTAATGTCAGAAATGCTAGAATTCATTTGGGAAATGGTGGATGAGAGATGAGACCACACGGCAGTGATATCCTCGTGCACCCTCATTTACCTCTACATCCCGTTCGTAGCCGCGGATGTTGATCGTTGCTTGCAGGCCGTTCATACGCGGCATCAGCTGCAAGCGATAACATGGTTCAGTACCAGTGAGTGAGGGCAGCCGAGGGATCCCAGAGGACTCATACCACGTCCATCAGAATGATATCGTATGGTCGATCGGTGTGCACCGCTTGGTGGAAGGCTTGGCACGTCCCAAACTACCGCTATTAGCACGTTAAAATTAATGATCAAAGACATTGTTATCAAACATTATTGCATATGCTAATAATCTTTAAATGTGAGCTTTACAAAGCGTGGAGAAACTATCACGCCTCCCATTCCATCTTACAATGGACGAAAATTATAATTGAGACAAAAATTGATTCAAAGTATAGATCCCCCTTCGTTACGAAGTTTATGATAAGAAAGTCCATTCCACAAATTTCATTGTATTGTCTCGAAAAAACTTATTCCGAAAACTCAGGTTGAACACCAGGTTCAGCATGCCATTGTGCTTGTGCATTTTCGGCACATCCACATCCGGCAGACGGGCATCCAGACACACCATGGCGTCGCCCTCAGACAGCAAATGATTGAGAAATTCCAGCTTGTTTTTGTTTTCAGGATCCATGGCGGTACGATACCATAAAAGGCTACGCGCTCAAAGTTCAGGGTGGTATCATGCCCGATCGTGTTTTGAGTTTATAGATGAGTTGACTTTATTTTAAAAGAGATTACGCTCGAATGTTGGATGCAGCAGGAAGAAGACGGCGACGTCGACGACGACGAACCGAAGCGGCGCGCGCAGGATGAGTTGAACATTACGCGGGCGACGTATCTCAAACGCGAAGATGTCGAAACCGCGTTCGGCGTGTACAACCTGGCGAAAGGCTGGAAGCCGGCTCCCGATCAGCCGAACCCCGTCTACTCAGGGGTGTTTGCCTGGTGGGGCATCTTTGCCGTCGCGCTGTTCGTGCTCGATTTGATATTTGTTTCCACACTCGAAATTCTTTTCTTCTCGGAAATATTCCAGACAAAATGTCTCGAAAAACTTGGGATAACATTGGGTTATATAATTCTGGTTTAATAACACCTAAAAGTTTACCAAATATATCAACTCGACCAGTTTGCTTTGAAAATTGAACTATCGCATCCGTAATACTACATAATTGTTGATCAGCAAACTTTTTCATACCATATTGTTTAAATGTTTGTTTGACAAAATATTCTGCAAATGGAATTGAACTGCTAGAATCTGGAAATGAACCTCCTCCTCCCTGTATACTGTGTTGAACCTTTTTCACTACATGTTGAAACGATTCTATCTTCAAGAGGAAGGTGATGATCTTCTACTGAAGGAAAATATTCACCATTTAATTCCCAGCCATCCACAACCTAAAATCGTTACTAGACTTATTTACTACTGAAGTAGAAGTGGTAGGTACTGCCTCTTCGGTGCGAGATGCCGTGCGATTGATATCCAAGACTGATCCTGATTTGGTGTTTCTAGACATTGTCGACTTAGGTGGAACACCTGAGTTGATGAACGTGACCGTCGATTTGATTGGAGCGGGATCGGACGAGAATACGGCCTTCCGTGGGCCAAATCGCTCCGTCGGCTGCGTTGCGATGCTTGCCCGATGCTCGACATCGAACTGCGCACCGCGCCATGCCGAACGAACCGATTTGGCTCCATCAAACGGTTCAATATGAACGTGAAGGGGTCTGGGCTCAGGGCGGAAGTTACTCAATCGACATTCTCAGCGTCGCGGTACATGTTGTTCACCCCAACGCCCAAGCGTCAGGATGATCACTTAGGGTGGGTTAGCGAAGCGTAACCCACCGCCCAGCCGTCAGGCTGGCAAGCATGATGCCGACGGCATCAACGGTGGGTTACGCCGCTACGCGACTAACCCACCCTACGGATTATCCCGAGGGCACAGACAATGCTGCTCAACCTATTCAACGAAATGCGCGCGGCCAAGGTGCCGGTGTCGGTGCGGGAGTTGCTCGACCTGATCAACGCGCTCAAGCACAAATTCTGTTGTATATACTTAGACGTGTTTTGTGATAATTAATGTCTGCAACACATAATCATCTTTTGAGGTAATCTCTAAAATGATTTCAGTGTCAGCCAATTTTTCAATTTTTGATTTGATGTTACGCTCACCTGAGTCATAATAGAAAGTATGTAAAGCGTCTATCCATACAGGAATAGATTCAAAATCTACAGACTCCTGTTCCCAACAATCACAAACAAGTTTTTGGATTACAGTCTCAAATTTTAGATGAGTTGATTTTGCAGTAATGGGCCTGGCCGGCGCTTTCCTTGACCATGCCGATCATTTCCTTGGCTTCCGCGGCGCTGTCGCTTTCCTCGGCGAGTTCGACGCCGTTGTGCACGGCGCCGACCGGCCCGATGAGGTCGTGGCAGAGGCGCGCCACGATCGCCTCCAGCAGCTTCGTCGTCTGGGCGTCCGTCATGGATCAGGGTCGGCACGACGCCCTTCGGGTTCAGCGTTAGATACTCCGGCGAATACTCCTTGAGAATTTTCGGAAAGATCGACACCGTCACCGGTAGCTTCAAGCGCATCGTGCGTGACTACGGATCTGAAGCTATTCAGCCGATTAATTTCGCCGGCACCACGGATCAGATCGGATCCCAGGGCATGGACCTGCGCTTCTGGAACAAACTCGAAGCCGGCCGACTCGAAATATCGATTTGTGTGCATGCTGCCGCGTGGGCCAACCTGGTTACCTACGGTCAGATCAATGGTCGCGATCTGACACTGGCCGCCGAAGAAGCCGAGCTGATCATTCTAGATTTAAGCGAAGACCTCAATCACAAAAAAGAAGTTTCAGTAGAATATGAGGAAAAAACAAATAAGCTGCAAAGTGATAGGCGTATGTTTGAAAAAGAAGCCGAAGCCAGCAAATTACAGCTAAAAAAATATGAGGATCAACTTTATGCTCCATTCCAGACATAGAGTGCAACACATTCGGAGGCAACTCAAACACGACATTGCCATTATAGGATGGTGGGAGACACTCTACTTCAATTGATCTAGACACTGATTCACAAGCACCTACATAGCATTTTCGGGAGTCAGACCCGTTAAGTTTATCACAATTCACCGGAGTAGTTATTTCACCTTCTTCTTGAACCAGTCAACCCTAAAATGATTATACAGTCCCATAGAACGTGGATTTCGATAATTTCTAATCTAAGAAGTTTGTAGACACCCGGCAAACAAGGCCGGGAGAACTTTACGACGATTTCAATTAGCACAAAAATAACCAGTAGTCGAATTACTATTTCGGGGAATTAGATGAAGAGGTGACTGGATGGGGGCGCCACCGTCGTAATCTGCGGCGGCGCTCACATCCCGCGGCATCGAGTTCAGCAACTGCGCCGTGTACGGGTGCTGAGGTTTCGTCAGCACCTCATCGGCGGACACTGACTCCACGATGCGTCCCGTGCGCATGACCGCGACCTGATCGGCGACCTCCATCACCACACCGAGATCGTGCGTGCTGAGCAGGATGCCCCTCCCCAGCCGCTCGCGCAAGGAGAGCAGCAGGTCGAGGGTCTGCGCCTGCACCGGCCCGTGAAGAGCATCGCGTGGTTCATTGCGGACTCGCAGGTGTTGACGCGCTGCTCTTTCGAAGTTGAGAAGTCCACGCCGAACAGGGAGTCGAAGTCATAGAGGCCATCGACGAACAAGCCTGAGGCGCGGTCGGACTGCTGGCCGCCGACTTCCGTGTGGATCTCAGTCGTGGGGTGCGGGTTCCCTTGGGCGCGGACAGTGCGTCCTCGGACCTGTCGCGTGTGTATTCCCTGCTGGAATCTCAGGCGACCGGCGAGTGATTGATCGTGAATGACACGCCAGCGCTGCTCGCGATGTCCTCGGGATTGGCTATCTTCTGAAAATAGGTGCTCATGGCGATAGCCAGGGCATAGAACATATGGTCGATGACATAGAGCGCTGCGCCAAGGTGCGGATTCGTGACGAATGCATAGCAGACGAAAACGATGATCAGGCCCACGTACTCGATGGTCAGCGCCAGTCGCTCACCGATTCGCCCGATTATCTGGCCGATGCGTTCGGCGAAGAGCCAGTTGAATTACACTGACTACTAAACCTAATCCTGTGTCAACTACCACACCTGCTGCCAAACCAACTGAACCGGCTACTACACCTTCTACTACACCTGCCACTGCAACACGTATCGACAATAAGCGGACAAAAGATAGAACTACTGAGAAACAAAAGAAAACATATAGTACTACAGCGACTGTTACAGCGACTACTAAACCTAATCCTGTGTCATCTACCAGACCTGCTGCCAAACCAACTATACCAACTACTACCCCTTCTACTACACCCAGCGGTGTGTGGTACCTGCCGAGCATTGCCTGCCGACAAACGAATGGGTGGTTGAGATGGCGGGAACAAAATGTCTGAAGCTGGCTTTGGCAGTGAGTCTGGTCTGCTGTTCTGTTTGTTCTGCAGCAGAAACAGAGGCCTGGGTTGTTCGGGTCTACGACATTGCGGCCCTGGCGGTTCCGGCTGTTCAGTATCCGTATGCAGGCGGGCTTCCAGGCAAGTCAGCGATCAGGCAGGACTCGCCAGTCCAGTCTTCTACCGCTCATCCAGCGGCACGGAATGCTCAGCCAGAAGCGTCAGGCCTTCCGCGTTCACTTCCGCAAAGCCACCACGCACGAAAAGGCGGGTTTCCTCGCGGCCGTTCTGAACGTCCACAACGCCGGGGCGCAGGGCGACCAGTGCGACCAATGCGGCAAGCTGCTCGATCCCCTGGAGCTCATCGAGCCACGCTGCAAGACGTGCAGCAATCCGCCGGAGGTGCGCTCGACGCGCCACCTCTTGCTGAAGCTCGACGCCCTCTCCCGTGTTAACGCACCTCTCACAGCACAACGGATTGAAATTTCAGTGTTTACTGTAGGCATCTACGATGAAAAAACTCTTAAAACATGCAGTGTGCAATTCCTGCGTCATATTGTGGAAGGAATGAATGAATTTGTAGTGACTGTTTGGCAGGCAAACAATTGTCTAAAAGACTACTGATAAGACTGATAGCAGTCGAAAAGTAGTCCTCTTTCTGTAGAAGATGGTGAAGGTGTTGAGTAGCTATATAAAAGTTTTAAACACGCATTACCTTGCATACCAACCGTTTGCACGATGTCCTCATGCCTTGAAGCTGTATCTTTTCCAATATGCGTATTGACAGTATCTTGATCCGGATTCTGTCCCTGTACATCATCCTTTCTGTTATCTGCAACATGGTCTTATTTACTTTTGGGTCTGTGGTATTTTATGGGTTGCGCTCTGATAGATGTGGCGCAAACCACTCGCTTATATATCTAGCAGCTGAGTTAGTTTCTCCCGTTCATTGGCATCAATTACTCAAAGAGGCAATTGCGAGTGCGATAATCGAAGGGCGTGATCAGTTGATGGCTCTACAAACTTCTGCTGCGGGAATTTGAATTCCCATCATGTTCACAGGGGCTTAGTCACCAAAGAATGGAACGGTGCCCGTTTGCGAGTTGTTTGCGGGTACGGCCTGGCTGTGACAGGTCATGCAAGTCTCGGTAAATCGAAGCGGCTTGTAGTATTGAAACATTCCTTCCCAGGTCCGGTTGGCGTTGATGCCGGGATAGTAAACTGGCGATCTTTACCTCAATATCAGAATTTAACACATCTGCTTTTACAAAACAGGACTACGGTCAAATGCTGTGTATTAGTAAATAAACAATCAAGTGTAAGTTTTATGAGTCTGAAACTCTGGTGTACAGGTGATATCTCCTTTTGGCAATAAAAATTATGTAATATCAGTTCTAATGTAAAAGTTGTAGATGTTCAAATTCACTGATGCATGAATGTTAAAATGGTATGCTTTTTTGAATAAGAGTAGACTGCTACTTAACTTACCTAGGTTGAGGAGGTACCCTGTTTGTTGCTGGAGTCAACTCAGCCATAAAAGGAGTTGTGATCTTGTTGTCCATCCAAGGCTGTTGTGCAAGTGCAAGAAATCTGTGCTCACAGCTAATCACATTCCCTGCGAGTGTTGGTCAGCAACCATTAGTCTGCACAAGTGTTAATCTTGTTCCAATTGAATAAAACTGCAGGACTTAGCAAGGCCAACTGTGGTTACACCCACATCTCCCTGCTTAACCTTTGGCAGTCTGCATGTGTAAAGGATCTGTTTCGGTTGTTGATTGCAGTTGCTGGGTTGATATGAGTACACGTTTGACAGAGGTGATGATTACAAGGAAATGGTCTCTGCTTGAAGACACTCTGCTAACCGAGAGGCCTTGCACGCTGTTGCTATCCTATAATGCACTGCGAAAGGACTTTCAGATTATCTGAACGTCTGCTGAGTTAGGCCAGTATTTTGCTTTTAGATTGCTCCGTGCATAGCGACAGTCCATTCTTCGTGTCCTCATTGTTCGAGCGCCGCGACCCCTAACCCTGCGCCCTTGCCCCATGGTGCGACCCTCACCCAACCAGACGCAGGCCGCGATGTCGGCCCCGTGGTGCTTCTGGTCGTCACCGGCACCTTGATCGGGCTCAATTTCCCGCTAGGGAAAATTGGCCTGACGGCCGGGGTTCCGCCGTTGTTCTGGGCCCTGCTGCTGTCCGTTGGGGCCGCCGGTCTGTTGGCGCCGGTACTGCTGCTGAGCGGCCGGCTGCGGCTGCCGCGGGGGCCGCTGCTGGTCTTCCTCGGATCCTACGGTCAATCCCTACGAAAAGAATCGGAAAAACTGGCACGGAGATGCTTCGATGGACCTGGAACTTTCTTCTGTAGCAGTAGGATGTACGCACAGAAACACCGATTCTCACACAAAGAATGTCGGCTCAAAGGCTGGAGCTAACACAGCAACTTTTTGTCAACAATCGTCATCATCAGCTGGAGCACCTCCGCGCTCTCTCAACAATGTTCTTTTGGCGGGAGCACGACGTGCGGCAAAGATGGCGTCTGAAATTGCTTTAGACGTGAAGATTTGCCGCAGAGGTAGCGCAAGCAAGCTATTGCCTACCACGTTGGCTTATAACTACCTTAGACTATTGCATTCGATGAAATGCTATTTTTCCGATATTCCAATAAGGACTATCTATCGGGCATTTAAAAATTCAGAAAGCGCTATGGTGATGATAACGGGTATTAGAGGATGCAAATAGGAAGGAAAATCGTGCAACACTGGGTTGAATCACCACGGCCTATCAGAACAAAGGCTATCCGGTCTTCTCTATGATGAGACGAACGGGGGGATGAGCGTTGTGTTTCGCGATGTACAAACGTAAACACCGGTAGCATCGATAGTGTCGATACTACCGGTGCTGTATTCCTTGGCGCCTAACTTATGCGGCCGCGGTTGGCCGTTGGTCCACTGCCGTATCGCGGTGACTGCGAGATTTTGGCAGGCGGAAGGTCCACGTGGTGCCTTTGCCTTTCTCGGTTTGGACGTCAATGGAGCCGTTCTGCTTGCGAATCATAGCGATAAGAGGGTAGAAATACGCCACACTAGCGATGCAGTCAACGTACCGGTGCTAGTGGCGCTGATAGCAACGATCACTCAATACTGAACTGATTTCCCGTTGGCAACTTGTTTCTTTTTCTTCGAGACCGGCGACTCTCACTATGCTCTAGTCTGACCATGACTTGGAATCTTATTGAAACTTGGACTCTTGTTTAGCCTTGTGAGTTCTAGCACCTCTATAGTTAATTGTTCGGCGTTTAAGGCGCATTCGGCATTTTTCTGCAAATCCTGCTCGGCGTATGGTTTGGCCTTGGCTGCCAACTCCCTGAGAAAATCCAGAACTTGGCGTGGCGATGAGGCCATCTTGGTAGCCAATGAAACTTCCGCGTAATTCTGAAAACCCAGTATCAGCGCCTCTTCTTCCCGCAATGCCAGAATTGCGTTGATCAACGGCATATTATCCCACTGTACCTCACCAGATTGATTAGCCGATGTATTGAATTCACTGGCACGCGTATAAAACGCATGATACATTGTTTCTTAAAAACGGATATAAAAATTATCGACTTTTTCAAATAGAAGCTATCGATGGATAGCAGAGCCTTAGCTGATATAAATATTAGTTGGAATGGGAAGCAATTAAAGTATTTAAGGGGGGCAAGGCTATGATTGAGCTTCATCTGGGAGTGGCCAGTTTCAAGGATGGGCTTCTATACTCCGTGAAAGAAAAGCTTATTTTTTGCTATCTGTTACTGAGAGATACAGTTTCGTTGCAACTACGGTTACTGTCAGTAAAGTTTTTCGTCGACCACGGACGTGTGCACGGTCGATGCCGACGCCCAGCGACTCAACAGTCGTCCATCCCTGGCTGTATCGATCAACTCGGCTACCTCTTTCTCGACGTCAGCGGCAAGGTCGAGCCGTTTTTGCCGGAAATCGAGACAGGCCTGTTGAGTACGCACCAGGCGCTCGAGGCTCGGCGTGTCCAATTGTGGACCAGGCAAGTCGCTGCAGGCGAGTAGCATGGCGGTGAGCACGGCTCCACCAATCGCCGGCGGCGGGATTGCAAGTTTTTCTGCAAGAAAACAGAATGTTATCAGCAAAAATTTTGATGAATAATAGATTATGCTAAATTGATATTTTTCATATGTAATAATAAACAACAAATTTGATAGAGAAATTACAAATGGTCTGTTTTTTGTTGGATTTTTTAACCCTCTATGTATCTACAGCTAAAAAAGTATTCTGCATTTGGATTTATTCTAATAAACCAAAGTTATACTTGGCAATTTCAAGTAAAATAAACCTTTTTACCTTCTAATTGGAAGCCTTAATCCAGCGGACGGCGGAACGTGATCCAGTCGAGATCGTGGATTACCCAGAACAGGCCGAACAGCACGAGCGATATACCGGTCGTGATCAGCACTTTCTTGAGTAAATGCGGGTTTTCCGGCGCACCGGCCTGATGCCCCTCCTCGACCGCTTCAGGTTGACGGTTGCCGAACGGCAGCACCATGAACAGCACCAGCCACCAGATCAGAAAATAGACGACGAGCGCGCCCAGCCAGTTCATCGTGCCGCCGTAAACGTCTATGTTTCTTCTTTTAAGCGCAAAGGAAAGAAAGTTTGGAACATAGTGAAGGATGATGAGAATTCTTAACTTTACTCGGCAATTTGGGGACGGAAACCGTCCATCTCGGCAATTAGTTGATTCTGTATTGAAGAACTTGTTTGCTGTTTATATGGAGAGAAGCACCTCAAAAATGTAAATGAAGCATTAAAAAGAATGTTCTAGAAAAACTTCGAGCGTAATAAATAGGTCACTGAGTTGTCTTTACTACTCCCTTTACTTTTTCCAAAATCCCAAGGCCAATGAAATTCTTGGGAATCTTGAATATTGGGGAAGTCCCAAAGAGCGAAACCCCTGTTTCAGATAAGTTTGGGACTATTGGTGTGATTCTAATTTTCTTAGCTGAAAAGGTAACATGGCACACTAGGGCTGCCACTGAGAATTTAACAATATGTCGAGATCTATTTGTACAAAATCTCTAGGCTAGAAAGAACCCAAATAAGTTTGATGTATATACTTTTTCCAAGATACCAAGGTGGCAAGATTTTTAAGCATTTTAGTAATTCGACTCTGATAGCCAAATGCAAACTTTGATTCTAATTGGCGACTCTAATATCTGGTAGCTTAGCCGTCGAATTCAAGTCTGGACCCGACCTAAGAGGTGAATTTTGAAGTAGATATAGTCAAGAAACTGCTGGAATTTGGTTCTATCTGAGACGTTTTTTTTGTAGCAGTATGGCCAGTATAAGCTCTCTAATAATAATAACCCATTAACAAACTTTTTATCAGAGAACTTTAGAAACGTCTCGTTTTGATTACGAAAGTTTGTAAGGTTTTACTTCAAGACTGTTGCGTGTAATTGTGATATAATTAGAGGAAAATGAAAGCAATATATCTGTTGGTGAACCTCGAAAGCAGTGAGGGATGAGAACATAGAAAGCAGCGAGGGATGAGAACAGAGGAAGAACGGCCTAAGCAACGAAGGTCGCGAGTGGACGGGAGTTTGAGACTGTTTTCATTCCTCAACATACCGAAGAAACCAACCCTATTAATGGTCAGCAGCTGCGCCAGGCGCTGCGTCAGGTCACCTTCCGGTATCTCGGCCAGCTGCTCGACGATCAGACGGCTGGCCAGGGCGCCGTTCTGGTGCCCTCCCATACCGTCGGCCACCACCCAGAGGCCCTGCTCGGGCAGGGCCAGGAAGGCATCCTCGTTGCGCGCCCGCACCTTGCCGGTGTCGGTGCGCGCAGCGCTGCGCCAGGCGTTGTCGCCTTCACTCATCAGAGTGTCGCCGGCAACTTGAAGCTGCGCAGCAGGCCATATCTATTTTATACCATATGCCAATATTAACACTGGAAACAATAGCGTATATACCATATTGGAAATATAGTAGTATTCTTGCCAAATGCAATATGATACTTAATTTGATTCTAGTTTTGAAATTTTCTTGGAAATATTCCACGTTTCCTTTTTTTACGTTTAATTAAAAAGGTACAAATCTAGTTGGATAATGTAACTATGTTATCAACACCAAAAATCATGTCCAACTTTTTTTTTAAGGATTGTTTGATACACATACATTTGACGAAGTTTTTCACGATTTCGCCTCTTCACACATCATTTCAGACATTGAAATTGAGTCTCACGGAACTTCAGGACCTCAAACAGCTAGTCAAATTGTAAATATTAATCCTTTTGTTTATTTTTACTTATTTGTGAATTGGGGTGGGGGTGATACTTCATATTACAAATGTAATGGTAGAATAATTGTGGAACTTTAAATTTTAAAGTGGGAGGGTTTGGGGGATCCCCCCCCCCCTAAGTCTTCACCTGTATAAAACGGGTCTCGCCGCATGGCGCCGGGTCGCCGACAACCGGCTCTACGAGCTCCGCCAGATGGCGAATGTGAACATTTACACGCAAAGCCCGATGGGGGCCGGTGAGATCGCGGAGACCGGGTGCGCCAAGGCGTTTCTGTCGACCGGTGCGCTGTGTGGATTTCAGAGGCCATATCGGTATGGTTTGTCAGTCCAGCGCGTTGAAGTTCAAGGCTGTTGCCGACCGTTATCCATGCCTGCCAACAATGCATTGGTACCGAACTATGTAGCTGATTGATGTTCTAGGAGGTATACATAAAAATATATCCTGGGTATGTGTCCAGTAGTGTCAATTCTAAAAAATGGGTGGGGGGGGGTGGCAAGTCTTAGGGGGTTGCTTATTTTTTCAATGAATGTACCAAACAATTATTTATCAGTGACAATACCAAAAAATATTATTTTTAAAATTTTATAGGAATTTTTAGGAAGCTGGTGAAACATATAGAGTGACATCTTGGCCGTAAACCATTAATTTTTAATCCCTCTGGGGGGGATGTGTGCTTTGACTGACAATTTTCGTCGAAATCTATAGTTTGCCGGTGCGCACAATGAATCTGAATGATCTTTTTAATGTTGGCCTTAGTAGCTTTGGTTATGATTGCACGTGGATTTTTTGTTGTTGTGAAAAACCAGTGTTCGTCCGACTAGGTACCTCGAGCGACGAGTATAGTGGACAATTATGTTAGTGCGCTTCTCTGGCACAAGTTTCTTTCTCCATTACTCGTTTTAAAGCCTCTGTGACCATGGATTCCAGTTTAGTCTTATTTCTAGAAACGTGCAATTAAGACTCCCTTTTCCTTAACTAATCTAGTTTTCTCTTTGCCTCCAGGGATGCCGTTAATCAAGGAAATATCGATATGCTGAAGATCGATCGTTGAAGCTTGGCGCAAAATTTTCTTTCTCGAATTGCCTCGTCAGTACTAAACGCCTTCTGCAGTTCCTGAGATATTGGGAAATTCAGAGCGTGGACTGTTCAAAGTATAGACAATACAGTAACTAGACTTCTACCAAAAGACTTGTTTGATTCCAATGAGCAGTATAGGCATTTACAAAAAGCAATTTAACTCACGCAATTTGTATGTATATTAAGGAAGTCATGAGATGAGGGTGAGTTCCCCCCCCCCCATTCATTATTACGTATGTATTCAAAATGTTTGCGGATGTTTTTACTTTCTCTTTCTCTTTCTCTCTCTCTCTCTCCCTCTCTCTCTCCCTCCCCCCCCCTCTCTCCCTCTCCCCCCCCCTCTCTCTTTCTCTCCCTCCCCCTCTAGAAGTCTTTCAAAGAAAAGTAAATAGCTATATTAAAACAAATATGTCCAAAATTAAAGTAAAATAATCTATAAAGCATAAAACTACGATAAATCACTGTCAATAAATAAATAATACCCAAACGAACAGACATTACAATAATTAACCAAGTCAAACTAAAAAAGAGCAGAAACTACTACGAAAAAAAGAAGGTATAATGTCCCCTGCGCATTTTAAAGAGGAAAACACAATTCAGTTATAGTCAGAACCCCAGAAAAATTTCTAGAAGATTTGGAAATGGCCCATTTGATCGGGAAGCAAAAGTTTTAGTGCCCTTTTTATGCGACCAAAAAAATTGGAGGACAACTAGAAAAATAGGCCTGTAAATAATTACAGGCCTATTACTATTTTATCATCTGTTTCTAAAGTTTTTGAAAAAATAACAAAGAGTAGATTTGTGTCATCAAACAGTGCGTGGTAACGAACTGTAGTAAGCAGCGACCCGGCTCAATAGTAAGCGAAACTCTAAAAAGCAGAATTTCGCAGGAGGAGGGCGTCATGGCCGGATCCCAGGTCGCTTGTCCGTCATAGTGGGTGTGGATGTCGACCATGATAACCTATTAGATATTTTTTTAACGTTATCTTTGGACCATGGCTGACCCACAAGGCTTTTCTCAATCTCTGGGTAGCGTTGAATATTTGGACCCACCCCAGATAGAGATACACAGGCGTCTACCACGCGATCATCCCCCCTGGGAACATAGGAAAATCCGACAACCGTAGCCGTGACTTGATCATAGCGCCCATTTGAAACTAGCTAGGATATCAAAAGATTTCCACGGCAGATTTACTGCAAAGTACACTTTCTTTCAAGCCATTTAATTCAAGGAAAACTCTAACAGAATTTTACACCCACCTTTTAAAGATTTAAGCCCTATGTTCGCAAACTCCTCACCAGCATTTTCCTAATTTCTGTGTCTAAATGATGAGTGATTATACCACACGCAGGGTTCCATACCCGGTGGGTCCCCGCCACTTGAGCGTCATGACAAGGGGTCGCGGACTCCTGCTAGCATTCTCTAAGGAATAATAGGCTTTTGGCCAAAATGCCTTTTTGATCAAGGATAATGTAGCCTTAGCCAAAGAGGATAGAAAAGCTTAGAGGGAAGGAGTGACTAAAATAGCTGTTGTTTCAGGGTGCAAAGCTCGAAAGACCTTTGCTTTTTGGGGAGTCAGAGCTCTGGGTTCTCGCAGAGTGTAGCGCTTTAAGATTTTTTTTGAACTGCTTAGCTCTATAATGCTTCCTTTGAAAGAATGGCTGGCAAAATACAAGCGACAGTTTCCAGTCCCACTTTGCGCAGGTTGTCTATGGCGCTTCTTGCGCGCTGACAGGTGTGGTAACCTAAATTTCTGCTCAAAATGCCTATCACCCCGAATACACGGTCATCTTGATTTTCAGCGTAACAGGGATTGGGGTGCTGTTTGCTTTGGTGAGCCCGCGCTGGCAACATGTGCTCCTATACCTCGTGTTTGCGGTTTTCGCAAGCAGTATAGGGTTGTGGGTAAACGAGGCTGCTGAGGTGAGCCCATGGTATTGGACAAACCAAAAAAGGCAAACAGGTCCTTTTTGGTTCTTCCTCATTCCCCAGAGATTTTAAGATTTTTAGTACTTTTCTCGTTTTTCTTAAAACGGTATAGAATTCACCACTTTGCTTTCCTTTTAAGTGTGCCCCTTCCAATATATTATGTCCCTTTTTACGGAAGTGCTTACATATATACCTATACAGCTTGGATACACCAAACCATACAAATACCCCAGAACATACTAGGGGGGAAGGTGATTTTTTTACTGCTATGACGAAGACAATGACTACTATGATGAACACAATGACTACTATGATGAAGAGAATGACTACTATGAAGTAGACAATGACTACTATGACGAAGGCAATGACTACTATTACAAAGGCACTGACTGCTATGACGAAGACAATGACTACTATGACGCAGACAATGACTACTATGACGAAGACAATGAGTATTATGACAAAAGCCATTCCTGCTATGACGAAGACAATGACTACTATGACGGAGACAGTGACTACGATGTAAAAAGTAAGAAAAAATGTGTAGTTTTTAGTTACAGAGGGGGTGCTGGTTTTTTGATGAACCTTCATTTTGAGGAGCTCTTGGTATGCAAGATTTTTTGTTTTAGGGGGGGGCGGGGGGGGGGGTGTGGGGGGGGCGGGGGGGGGCGTGTGGGTGGGGGTGGGGGTGGGGGGGTGGGGGGGGGGGGTGTGCGGGTGTGGGGGCAGGTGGGGGCGTGGGGCAGGGGGGCGGGCGGGGGGTGGGGTGGGGGGCTGTGGGGGTTTACTCAAATACATAATTTCCGGACTCTTCGGCTACAATGACAAATTTGTTATCTTCAAACTTTGATGGGACGTCTTTGAGAAAATGATGAGCATGGGGAAGGGGGCTGGAGGCTGGTTTCTCTCAAATCACTTTGACTTTTAAAATGGCACTATATCTATCAACTTCAAATCAAATGTGCCCTATCTGAAGTATATACCACCTTCCATTCCACATAATGCTTATGTGCCCCTAGAGTATAACTTACACATTATTTCCTAGATGGCCCTCACTGCTGAAAGCAGGGCCTCTTTCAATTCCCCAATCACTTCTTTTTCAGGATCTAAATGACTATCGATAATGAGTTGGTGTCCGTTGCTTGGAATCTTTTCGAAGACCAAGGTCGGTTCACTTAAAATAATTTGACCGTTTTCTAAACTGGGTGTGCCACCTTGAAAACGGCTACGCTCATCTTTAGGCAAGATGCCGTATGTAATAAATTGTTCGTATTCTCCGGAACTGAAGCGGCTGGTTGCTAGGCTCACTGCGAGTTTCATGCGCGTATTGCCCAAGGTAGAGGGATGTGCTTTGATGGTGCAATTTCCATGAGCCGCGGGGGATTTCCTAGCGGGTAGGCAAACGCAGGGGGCGACCTTTCTGGTGGGTTCTCGGCTGCATGGGGCGTCGCGATGTTCACGTTACTCATTCTTCAGGAGCAGTCGGCGGTATGGTGTTCGCTTGTAGAGGGTTCTTCGCCATCGCTTGGATGTTGTTTCTCACGGTGTGCTGCGCTGTCGCGGCGGTATCAGTGTGAGTGTCCTTTACCTTAAAATTACCTTAAATTGCAGCTTGGAGCAATCTTTGGAGGGGTAAAGAAAGATACATTATAAGACCCTTCCAACGGAATAATTTATACTCTTAACCCATTTTACAAAGTTTGATTCACCCAACTCAACTACTTTTCAAGAATATCAAGGGGGAGGGGCAAAAGGGTCCAAAGGCCACCCCAGGGTGGTGGTAAAATAAACTAAAAAGCAAAAGTAAACTCATGAAAGAAGATATAATAGAATTAATTGCAGGGAATCGTCGTACAGAACAAACGAAACGATTTTTGTTAGCATTAACATCCGGGTATGAACCTGACAATATTGCCCCTATTGAAATGAAAGCACATGATTCTGTAGCATACGTCGGTGATATGTTAGCCTTTTGTTTCCGTGCCTTTTCTGTAGAAGCTGATGTCGCCAACGGATTAATCCATTATACACCCGAAGAAACAGAAACGAACGACAACAAGAATGATGAGGAGGACAATAACGATAATTCCCCGCCGTCCGAGAATTTCCACAGTACAAAACCCAGGAATGCAGCCGCGTAGACTAGTGTCTGAGGTTGTTTCAGACGCGACATGCCCGCAAACACAGCCAGTGAAATCCCGCAGAAGGCTGACATGAACGGCGTGTAGCCGGTGAACAGAACCACCACGGCGCTGGCCACCAACGTTAATGGGCTGGAAAGAAAGGTAAGGGGCATGATGCGCGGGAGCAGGTGGGCGTAGGGAGGAACCGATCATGAACTAGCAGGTGCCTTATGAAAATGGTTCTGGACATGAACATCTTCTCTTTCCTTAATCACTTTTACCTTCAAATTATGGGAAATGCTATAGGCACACATTTGGCTCCTTCCTACGCATGTTTGTTTATAGGACATGTAGAAAATGCAATTCTCTCCTCTTCATCAGTCCAACCCTCCTCTGGTGGCGTTACATTGACAACATTTTCATGATATGGACCAAACATGACGAAAGCCTTCATAACTTTGTTCAACATTGTAATAATGCACTCTCTAGATACTGAGCTCTCAGCTGCCATTCTTCGGAGACACCTGACAGTTTATAAGTGGCCATGGAATTCCTGTGTTTTTTAGAATCACATTTCTGTGAATAGGCCCCACGGCGCCGGAGTGTACCACGCACACTGATGATAAATCACATCAGTACAAATTTAATTAAAAAAAAAATCACTCAGTGATAATTTGCTGCACCCCTAGCATTGTGCGCACCTAGCCACGGGCCCAGTGGGCCTATGATGAGACTCTTCATATTGTTGACTAAGCGCCCATTGACATTTAAGATTTTCCTTTTTTTAAGTTGTAGATTCAAAGCCTCTCACTTACCTTTTCTTCATGTTTCGAAATTTTAACTCAATAGCTAAACAATTTTAGCCTAAAAATTGAACGTGACAACAATCAGGCACGTATCCAGAGTATTTTTCGGGCGGATAGGAGGGAGGGGGAGGATGCTTGAAAGAGGGGAGGGGTTTCAAATTTCATAACTAGTTTTCGTGTAATAACACCACGTTTTACATTATGAACCCAATACAGAAACATGTGTATGATATGGATATTTTTTTTTGTCGTTTTTTTTTTCAAAAATGTTTATTTGGGCAATATAGAAAATGGGAGAAGTATCGTATTTTATTAGTTTGTAGCAGATGGCAATTCCTAAAAACATGAAAATATGCTCCACCCTCTTATGAAGCTAATTTAGATAGCTTGACAAGTGACGTCCCAGTCCCCTACGAGGATGGATTCATTCTCCCGTTGAGTCGAGTCCAGGAAAAAAATCGGACAATATGCTTACTCTGAGAGTTTTAGAGTGATGAAGACACGGAGTAAGCAATGAATAATTGCTACGCTGAAATACATCCATGTTTGCGTTGCTGCAAAGTCAATCTAAGATTCATAGTCGAAAATAGTTTTTATTGATAGTTATCAAATGAAATGGAATAGAATTTGTAATTAATAAGTGATGATTCGACCTTTGTTATCTTTTATCTTGACAGATTACGCAGATTATTTAAACAATTTTTTCTTTTGAGGATTATACAGATAGCTAGTCTGGCAACGAATCAATCATCGCTAGGCGACAGCTAGCGATGATTTTGATCTCTGAATTCTTAGAACAGTGGTCTGCATATTTTCTCTCAACCATACGTATCTTACACCTGCAGGGCTTAATTCAATTTGGTGACATGCTTTGAGCTGAGCAGAGACCTGAACTTGCCCCAGATGAGGGTTCTCCAGTGAAAATGCAATCACTATATTTTCAATCTCTTTGTCAGTACGGTTTTTGTGAATTTTTTGCAAGGTTTAAATTTGGCCGTTCCAATTTGATTTGATCACCCAAGGTCATGACAATGGCCGTGACCTGATTATTTGCAAGTTTACATACTAGCCTGATTGGAGATTTGCAAAGGTTAAACTGCTGAAACGTCGTCGCCTATTGCCGCTTCGCCGGGCTCGATAACTTTTGCGGTAATGCCGCCATGCCCACGCATCGCTGTATAACCACCATGCCCAAGGATTTTTTCCATTCGAGAGCAAGGTGCGCAGAGCCCGGTCCCGTCCAGAATCCCGACACCGACCCAGCGCTCCTGAGCGCTGCGGTCGCCGCGTCGAGCTGCGGCTGCCGGGTCACGAGCGCGCTGGTCGGGTTCGGGTCGAGATTCTCGCGTTCGACCAAGCGATTCCACTCGTCGAGGGCGACACGAACTTCTTCCTCGGCCTCGAGCACGCTCACCGCGCGCTGGGCGACGTCGGCCTCCGCGGCCTCGACGGCCTGCCGCGGCAGCCGCTCCCCGGGCCAGTCGGCCTCGAGGATCGCCAGCGCGGGGCATATTGCCCAGGTACACTGATAAAAAAAAATCCATTCTCTAGCCCATATAAATGAGGAGCTTCTGACGTCTCTATATTATCAATATTTCTAAGACTTTTAGAAACATTTCTTATAGGTTCTGTATATTTGTCTGTGTCTACTGTTATTTCTTTTACCCTGTTCCAAATCCCTCAAAATAAGTCCTGCAAAATAAAAATCTAACTATAGATTACTTGGTGCCTTTGTTTTTGCCTTACCATCAATGAATCTTTTTCTGTTTTGATACAGCTACTAATCATGACCAAGTCCTTGAATAAATTTGGGTTATTCGATCATCGAATTTGAAGTTTAGATTTATTTTTGCTTTAAGTAGAGTATACTTTTACCATTAAAAGACTAAATCTGAAAGAACGTTCAATTTATTCTAATTTAAATTCATTATTGCTAGACTCATAAACAATGTTAGACAGTTGTGACAGTTTTTTATGCAGACTGTGGTATGGATTAGTTTTGTTGTATTATTAATCATTTTCCTTTTTTAAATCCCGCGCAAATATTGGTCTGAAGGGTAGATAACCTTGCCGTAGAGCTGCGCCTCGGGCCCGAACCAGATGCCTCGGCCGATCCGGTCCAGCGTGGCAAAGGCGGCGACCACCGGGCTGCCCGAGGCCAGCGCTTCGCGCAGGACATCCGAGGTGGACAAAAGGCACTGGAAGCGGGAATTGGCGAACGCCGCACGATGGCTATTCTCAATATCGATATCCGCAGTTTTTCTGTCTTGGCGGCGGAGCGAGATGCGTCTGAGCGAGGCACGCGATGGGTACTAGGCCATTGGACGCGTCCAACAGCAACCCGCACCGAGAGGAGATCCATTAGATCCATTTTGCAAGGATTGATGCCAGTACCATCAGAAGACCACGAAGTGTCCGGTTTTGACTATGGGTCGATCCCATCGATGACACTCCAATATCTTGTGTGCTTCGTCTGTATGCACATTATGATGGCCGCCGCTCCCTCTTGATCACATGCAATCTTAAGGCGATCTCGACGCGAATATAATAACCAAACTTCGGCCGCGTGATATTGCCCAAGTCATCGTAGTCCTCGAAGCGTACGGCGATCTGTGCCTCCATGGACTGAACCAGAGGTTTGTCGGCCAGGATCGGTACCAGCAGCTCAGCAAACAGCGACGTTACTTCCCGGTCGCCCGAGCTGTCCGGCGTCGCGCTGATGCCGAGCAAATCGCTGTCTAAGAACTCGCCAGTCAGCGGATTGGTAAACGTCAGTGTCCCGTCATGGCGAGGGTCGCGATCAGCCGACCATTCCTGGCGGGCGCCGATGGCGGCGCGCGGTCATGAGCGTGAACTTTTTTAATTACATCGGCCCGGCGGCAAAACTATAGTCTCAACCGGATGATTACCGGGAGAGATGGATGCTGTTCGGCAAGCGGGTGCTGCTGATGGACGCGGACCTCGGGCTCGCGAGCCTCGACCTCGCGCTCGGCGTCAGCCCTCGTCACAACCTGCTCAGCGTGCTCACGGGCGAGCGCAACATCGACGAGATCCTCGTCGACGTCCGCGCCGCGATGTATATATTAGGTAGCGAATGCGACAGCAAGGTCGTAGATAAAACGTAAGAAGGGGGTCGACAACTGCAACTCGCAGTGAAATGCTGTAATAGAAATAACACGTAGCTTAAACATTAACCTATAGTAAACTAAAACGAATCTGCTAACACCACCCAAAACCTTTACTAACCAATCACCCTCCACTTCCTGTCTTATATGTATTTTGATTGGCTGTAGTAGTTCGGTATAAATGTTCAGTGTATTGTAATTTATGTGTATGCTATGGAAAGCGCTCAGTAGTATGAAAGAGAAAGACTGTCGTTCAGTAATGTAGAGAACTATCGCGAGAAAAGTAGAGGATGCAAATTGCGTAGCGCGCCATTATTTTTAGTATAGAGAGCCGTCATGGGTAATTTGGAGATCTGGAGGGTTTTCGTGAGTTTTCTGAGTAATATGGTGAGCGCCCAGTAGTGTGAAGGACTGTCTTTCAGTAATGTAGAGAACTATCGCGAGAAAAGTAGAGGATGCAAATTGCGTAGCGCAGCGTTCTTTCCCGACTTTTTTAAGTCTCCTTGACCCGATTTTTCGTCCCATCAAACTTACTTTGCTGACATATAACTTACTTGACAATCTTTCAAATTGATCCATCTCTCTCTGAATTTCTTAAAGGCTTGCAGCTTTCCTTAGATTATTCCTGCATATATTTTTTTTCGACGTCATTTGTCTGTCCAGCCTTCTTTGGTCCAATCCGTCTCCATTTTCTTTGGAGGACAGTAACTTTCTTTAATATCTTTCAAACCCCCGCGAAGCGGTCAATCTGTGCCCACAACGACTGACGATCGATAAACGTGCCGAGCTTCCGGGACTTGAGCCAGTAGGCCACGAGGTGGCTCATCTGCACCAAAAACCGCAAATAACCTTGCTGGCTTTGGGGCTGAGAATCGGGTCGCTGGAAGATCTCCAGCACGCCTTCGACCGAATCGTCGGTGAGCATCGGCGCCAGGACGAGCAGCGCGTCGCTCGGGTTTCCGGGTGAGTTGGGATCGGCTCCTCCAGAGCGCGGGGACTTGAGCGACGAGTTTCCGCGCAGCGGCTTGACCTTTGCGGGATCGGCTTTTTGGAAGCCGGTATTCGGCGTCACGATTGGATCTTCTTTTTTCGTCTGAAATTGACCTTTCGGATCAAACGACTGATTAGTCGTGGAACTTGGAGGTACGAATGAAGAAGGCGGAGCGTCTTGAAAGACTGGCTTTCGCTGAGTTTGAAAGGTGATTTGAAAAGGCAGGGGTTGAATTCGGGGCGAATCCACTGCCTCAGGAGTTTGGTTCTGGATTTGCTGTCGCTGTCCCACCGGGCGCATCTGCCGGTCGGCGGACTACCTTTCGGCATTCAGAAGATCATCGGTTTCGGGCGTGCGCTCGTTGCCGATCCCAAGGTTCTCCTGATGGACGAACCGTCTGCGGGTCTCACGCAGGAAGAACGCGAGGGAGCGCAGGCCGTCACCGCCTACGACCTCGAGTCCGGGGAGCTGCTCTGGATGCACTCCTGGCCCGGGACCTTCCGGCACGGGATGGGCGGAGAGGGGCTTTGGTAATACCTGGCCACCACTGCGAGGCGAACCGCGATTTACGGGGGATCCCACCGTCGATGTGTTCCGAATGGTTCGCCCCGTTGGCACCGTCAGGCCCAATCCGCTCGGTCTCTTTGACCTTGAAAGTAATGTATGGGAGTGGGGTCACATGGAACACCGGACGATCATGCCTCACTGGTTCGAATACAACCCTTCGTCCAAGAAGCTGGTTGGGGGAGGGTTTTTTGGCTGCGTGACGGTTTCTGACAATGATCAAACTCCTGCTTATAGTTCTCAAACTCGATACTACCGAATGCACCCTCCGGTACCAGTGCACGTTACGATAGACTATCGAAAATCGTACGGAATGCGACAATATTTTCTCTAAATTCGGCTAAATGACATCGTCGAACTCGATGTCTATTCGCTATTAATATCTGCTGAAGGGTATCAATATAAATTTGATAGCGCAATGGAAAGACGGAATCGATAGGTTCGTACTCGTCTAGTAAAATATCTTCATCGTCATCGGAATATCTCCAACCTTGAGACCCGAAAGTCGTCCATTGACTCTTTGCAGCCGGCCTTTCACCAAACTCGGGGAGGGTGGTTGCATATATTGACCCTGTTCCACAAAAAGTTCCTCCCCATCCAGGCCTAAGCGGTCGGCCAAGAAACACTTCAAAGGCCCGGCGGCCATGCCGGTTGCGGCCTCTTCAGGGATACCGATATGTGGTGCAAACATTCTCGCACCTGAGCGAATACGGTCCACCAGTCACCGGGTGTCCCAGTGGCGGTCTGGAAATTACGACCTTTGAGGGCGGTAAGTGCAGCATTTTTGGCCCTTCAGAGAAGAGGTCATGGTTCTCCTATAAGTAGCCTCCTTCTATATGTTTTTGTGTTAAATTGTTTTAGGAGATAAATCAAGTATTGATTTGGTTAAAAAATTACTTAATAATAGATTATTCATCTTATATCTACCCATGCTCTGTTTTCTTTTCCATCTTCCCCTTATTCCTGTCTCCTACTTTCTCTGCCCTTTCTTTTCTCCCTTTTTTCGCGTTTTTAAAACATATATCGATGAAACGAAGAATTTACAAAGCAACTGTGATAAATTTTTGTCGTTTTTATGTAGGCCTAATTCTTTATTTTTATCGACTCATATTTTTATACTTCGTTATTCATATTAGTTTTAGTTTTGTTTCTTTCAAAATAGAATATTTTTATATTGTATTTTGTTTTGGAGTTTCTTTTTTTTTTAATCTTTTTCCTGCAACGAAATTGATTTCTTATTGTCTGTGGAAATTGATAGGCCAATTCGGTTGAGCGTAGGGATGTGGAGGGAATGGGGGGGGGGGAAGGGGATGAGCAGTGAAGTAACGCCTAATTTGGGGATGGAAGGACAAAATTATTATAAGTTGTGAAGTAGATAGGTGCATTCAACCCTTAAGTGCATACGGCAGAGAGTGGTTTCTTTCTGCTGGAGGTTTGACCTTCGGCTTTCGCCGAGTGGGTTTCATTGCTGCCAACCTGGCGGCATGGAATGCTCCGATCCTGAAACAAATTTTCCGTTGGGCCAAAGATGTTGACCTAGTTGTCCAAAATTAAAATGTTCCCGCATTGACCATATATGCAGTGACTTCTTCGGATTTTTTAGGATTTTTTTTGGATTCGGATTTTTTTTAAACTTGTTGTTATTCTGTTACCTTTTTTTGTGTCAGTAGTATCCATATCCACTTTTTTTATCTTGAATTTCATCCTTATAATTTATATTTGACTGTGATTTTGCTTCGTGAGATGATCTGATGGAAGGTGCTTATTTATTTCAAAATAAGTATACTTCAGAATCAGAATCAGAAGTCTGCTTAAACTTAAGCAACAACTTGAGGAAACTCCATGCTGAGATTCTTCAAAATTTGGCTTTCCCAAAGCCTTGGTCTTTATCTTCGATACTGAAATTTTTCAAAATTTGGCTTTCCCAAGGCCTTGATCATGATACCTGCGCAAAAATTCTCAGATAAAATATGTGAAGCAAAAGTGTGATAAGAGATCTTTGTGATCTTTCTACCACAGCTTTCGCATCTTAGGAGGAGGTTGCAAGCTAAATAAATTTTTAGGATTCAGTCATATCGTTATTTAGGAGTTTTTCTTGATCCATTGTTGTCTCTTTGTAATCACAATGATCATTTAAGGGTCAAACTTGCTCAAAACATTGGGTCGATGCACCACGCGAAAAGTATTTTTCCATTTTCCACACTAAAAATAGTTTACCACTCTTTAATTGCTTCGTAATTGAATTACTGCTCCATTGTTTATCTTTATACATCTTAAAGGCATTTAAAATAATTCCAGGTACCATAAAATCTAGTAAAGGAAAAAATATAAGTTTAGACCAATTATTAAACATGATACATAGTAAGGCTCTTAATGAGCTGCGACATTCGATTACATTTAATGTACTGAAAATAGTATTTTCAATTTACTTTATAATAACCTGTACAACTACCGGCATACATATGTACGCTGAATTTTCTAATGAAAAATACTCAATAGAAAAAGAATTGGTTTTATTCCGAAAATCTTTTGAATTAGCCCTGGCTGATGCAATGTGGAATCTGGATGAAGAGGTTTCACCTAAATTCCCACTAACCTCAGTAGTACTAATAGTTACAGGGGTATAACATAAGTAGCAGTAGGCACGTAGCTACTTTTGCTTTTTCAATATTTCCTCAAAGTGCCTAAGCAGTTCCCCAAGCAGTTCTTGGGACGTTGAGGACATGCCCATTAGAGAACTAACATGAACATGATGAGTTTTTATTTATTTGAAGTCCCCTAAACAATCCCTGAAATGTTCAACTTAATACCCTTAGCCTTAGAAATAGTGGCAAGATGGCGGAAGCAGCTGTCAAACTCCGACAGTTGACGGGGCTCGGTGTGTCGCGGGTCTCCGACTACGCCAAAGCGCCGGATCACGTGATCGAAGAATTCCTGACCCACCCCAAAGGCCTTTGACGGCCGCCAGGAAAGGACGAAATCAGGCATGGAAATAGCGGTACTTGGCGGCGGCAATGGTTCGATCGCCGCGGCGGTCGATCTGACCGAGCAGGGGCACAGCGTGCGACTATGGCGACGGGATCCAGCGGCCGTCGGCGAGCCCCTTCGCACGGTTGGCTTCGACGTCGGGAGTCGCGGGCTGCTGGACGAGGTCGTTCTTCATCCGGGCAGCCTACTGCGCGAAGAGCTGTCCGGGCACGTCGCGGAAGCCCTTGAACTCCAGCGCGTTGCCCGCGGGATCCCGCACGAACAGAGTGCCTTGCTCGCCGGGCTCGCCGGGGAAGCGGACGTGGGGCTCGACCACGAATGCGATCCCGGCACCCACGAGTCGCGACCGCACGCGCTCCCAGGCCGCTTGACATGGAATAACCCGTATTCTGCAAAGAAAAATTGAATCTGCTTACCTTGGCATCTTGAATAAACTCGGAAATAACAACAGGGTGCTCCCGACAAACGGACACGGCTGATCCGAGATATGATTTGAGATCGCTGTCGCCATAAGCTACATTCATTGCGGCACCACTCAGCACGTACGACGGACGAACAAGGCAAAGATATCCTACTTTCTCGCAAAATGCAAATGCTGCCTTCAATAAATCAAAATAAGGCAATTAGGAGTTTGAGTTGGTGGATGGCTGTTCATTTGACCAATACATGGCTATCGTCGCCGACTTCAACGAGTGGGGTAAGGACTACGGGTACAAAACGAAAATCGCGATGCCGTTGCAGAGCGACAACCTGACGTCATTTTACTGGCTCGGCATGACGGCGGATGCCGCTACGTTCGGCGCGGCCTGGGATGCGTGGCGCGACGACCTTGGCGACCCGGAGCACCTGCCGGGCGGCGTCGTCGCCGGAGCGCGCACGGATGCTCACGTCCTATCTCAGAAGACCTAGTGTGTGCTGCTCGTTCTCCCGTATACATCAAGTCCATGGTTGACGTCTATATGGACATCTCTACTTTGTCCACATGGTTTGACATTGTGGCTGTGGTTGTGGCTCGTCCTGCCTCAAGAGAATGCTTTGTCTGTGGCAACAACTCGAACTCAGATGTCTATACTGAAGCATCATTGGTCTCCACACATTGGCCAACTGATTCTGGTACCAAGGCCTATAACAACTATAACAATTGTGTCCCATGTACCTGATTCATTAATTTAAGATCAAATGTCTGATACGCAAAATAACGAAGATCATCACTCCGAAGAGCACGCCTACTTCTCCCACCCGATGCCGGTTTGGATGTTGCTAGGTGTATTTTTCTCTCTGGTATTCTTGACCGTCCTGACAGTCGTGATGTCCGAATTGACAGAGTTCCTGATGATCGGTCAGTGGGAATTGTGGGTCTCAATGGGAATTGCGACCATAAAGGCGATGCTGGTCATCTTCTTTTTCATGTTGGCAAGATTTTTGAAGATGACAATTTCAGCTAGGGGGCAACTGGGATCAGGGAATACAGTCTCCTGCATCTGCTGTAGTCCCCAATTATAGATAAACTAATATAATGGTGCCACTCTTTACAGTACAACACAACTAACACAGCAGATTATCATAGGGTCTAAATAGAAGACTTAAAAAGACTGGCTTATTTCTTTTAAAGCCCATAAGGATTCATAAAAGTCTAAAGAGAGTTTTTAGAGGAGACACTCATGTGAAAGGTCGGATATGTTGCGGGGATGAGGAAATCTTTACGAAGCAACCAAAAATTTATTCATATGCATATTAGTTAATTTTCTACAGATTACACATAAAATGTAAATCACTTTTTACAGAGGCAGCCACAACCGGGTCAATCACTTTCTTTTTCTGCAAAACTATGGAAATTATGCCTCCAAAGATGGTGAAACCCCACACAGTCGCAGAGGTAAGTTTTGTACGTTGCATAAGTTTCCCTTTGTTTATATATAAGGGGGCAAATTTAGCACGGACCGTTATGCCGAACTGCCCGACACGCCAACGGCAGACGAACTCGGCTTCGACGGTTTCAACGTGGTTGGGTGGTACAGTGTCGTTGCTCCGGCTGGTGTCCCCCAGGAGCGTCTGGACGTTCTGAGCGATGCCTTCAACAAGACCATTGCCAATCCGGACGTGCAGGCGAAACTCGAAAGCATCGGTGTAACGCCGTCCCGGCGTGGCCTCGGTCCTGGATGCCCAAGAGCACCTCGCTCCCTGGTACGCCCGCGAGCTGAGGTTTTTGCAAGACGCGCGTTCGAAATTCTTGCCACCGACCCTGACGACACATTGATACGACGCACCACAACGTTGTTGGCTAGCTCTCTGCATGGGCTTGGCGCCTTGCAGGGGGCGCTCGACTGGAGAAACCGGACCCTGAAACAGGCGGAGGAAACATGGGGCTCCAGGTCTAAAGAACGCGCGCTGGCTGCCAATGCACTGGCGTTGATCTTAGACGATCTGGGTCGAAAGGACGAAGCGACCGCCTTGAGGAAAACATAGCTGTAATTGCAGAAGACGATGTTGAAGTGAAGAGGTTGTTAGAAACACATTCTATGGACATTTCAGTGAATGGTATGTCAATGTCATCGAGTATTTTCTCAAGATTTTCCAATTGGTTAAAGTTGAAGAAAGCTGTTGCATGGCTATTGGGCTTAAAGGGCTAGTGACACACTTTCAGTTTTTTGCATTTCTAGGAAGTTGAAGATGATAGAAAAAGTAGTGTAGCATTAAATTAGCGAAATCTGTTTTATCACGGTGAGGTACTCATTGATGGCATCGACATTCGTGACGTGCGATTGGCGTCGGGTCGAGATCAAATCAGCGGCGTCACACAGGAAACGCTGCTGTTCGACGAAACGATTTACGAGAACATTCGCTACGGTCGTCCCAGTGCCAGCCGAGACGTAGTCATCACCGCCGCGAAACAACGGGCTATCTGCACGCGCCCGGCATCGTGGACTATCGATCTGACCCGCGTTGCGATCGGGACATCAACCTGCGAGGAAAAGGACGGACACGCCGGGGCGGTCGAAGACGACGCAGTTCTAATCGGCGAACAAACCGCACGGTTACTCGGTGTGGACGTCGGTGACGAACTGGGCCGGGGCGGTCAAGCCTTCAAAGTGGCCGGGGTGTTCAAGAGTTACGGCGACATTCTGCCGCGTATAGTGGCCCCAACGAGCGTTCATGAACTGTTTGATTTAACCCTGTCCGGTATCAGCTTCCAGAGTCCGCATCAGGACGATCTCACCGCGTTGCAGGTGCGGCTGCTATTGGGTTCGAGGTGGTTAACGTATCATTTTTATGGTAATTTTTTTTTCGTTTTAGGTTTGATTCGATTACTCATTTAATTTTTACTCATTTCAAGTCTCATATATCTTTTAATAGTAGCATCTACGACTTTTAAGTTGGACTTGATTCGTTTGATTTCTTTTTGTTTCGATTTGTTTTGTATTTCATCTGTTCGTTCAGAACAAGTTTTGTTTGTTTTGTTTAAGCTAGACTTATTATATGATTTTATTTTTGCACGTTTTTTTTCGGGAAACACGTTCTAAGTTTAAAGTTTTCCCGTATATTAGCGTTTCCTTAGCCCAAGAATTTACTCTTATAAGTTTCAATCCGTTCCGTTTCTCCTTTTTTGGTCTTTTCATGGGCCCCGTTCTTGGAAAAATTGGTTTTTTATATCTCAGTGCTTCTTCTGCATTGGGTTTTATTAGACCAGGGTCGGGCTAATTTGAAATAAGGATTAGTTGGTTCTTCTTCACACCCCAGTTTTCGAGAATGGAATTTTTTCACGCGTCCCCCGTCCTCCCCCCAGACGCCGATGCTGTCCCAAGACCCAGCGAAGTTGCCGTCCGCCCGCTGGTGCTTGGTCAGCGCGCCGTCCAGCGCGCCGCCGTCCTCGCTTTGGAGCCAAGTCGCGAGTTGTTGTCATGGATACGACTTATCCGTTGGAAATATACGGCACAATTGACAATGTTCCAGTGTCAGTGGCGTACGTTGCTAGTTTGTCATCACGCGTAAGTTATCACCTAACTAAGCGTATGGAAGCTCTCAGTTGATTGACGCCCGCGAACGCTTCACGCCCATGAAACGCAGTCTGGGCAACAAGCGGCGTTATCTAGACGAGACTGCGATCAACGAGATCACCCAGGAACATGGTGAACTGGACGAGTCCAAAGTCAGCAAGGTTTTTTACAACGCCGACTTTGGCTACCGCCGCGTAACCATCCAGCGCCCTTTGTGCCTACGCTCCACACTCACCAAGGATGCCAAGGAACGTTACCTCGACACCTGACCCGAACTCCATGACGACGATAACAAGGATCCCAATGGGCGGGTGTCCGGTGGCATTATCGATCTCTTCATGAAACCAGGGCAGGAGTCGAGAAAGGACAACGAGAGGGGGATGATCTCGGTTTGGGCGTATGCTTTGAGAGCCGGGATGGATTATTTGGAAACCGATTCCGATGTTCACGCCGAACAGGTGGCGACGCTGCGCGCCCGGGCCCAGCAGCTCGATGCGGACATCGGGGATGCGGCGCGCCCGGTGCGGGCGTTGCGGTCGCGCGGATCATCGGCGTAATTATCCACGAAATCGGTCACATTTATTTTCCGATGACGGTGAATACTGACGAACGACAGTGGACCTGGATGGATGAAGGGATTAATAGTTTCTTGGATGCCGTTACTGGTCAGGAATGGGAAACTGATCACGACTGGGGAGCACAACCTGCCAAGATCGTTAGCTATATGAGCTTACCCAAAAAGGACCTTAGTCCGATCATGACCAACTCAGAATCGGTGATAAACCTGGGTCCTACTGCCTACACCAAGTACAGCGGCTACGCAATCTTGGTCGAGGGGTTCTCCGCCATTTTGCAGCGCCAGGCGCACGGGTCGCACTGATGGCGCGTCGGGCAAAACGACAGCGGCTCATGTCCGACATCAACGTCGTGCCGTACATCGACGTGATGCTCGTGCTGCTGGTCATCTTCATGGTCACCGCGCCGCTACTGTCGCAGGGCGTGCGCGTCGACCTGCCACAGGCCAGCTCGAAGCCCATCGCCGAAAGCGAGCGGCAGCCCGTTGTGGTCACATTTTCAATTTTGCACCCAGCTGACGTAACATCGCCAACCGATTGAATGTCGAGAAATGTCTGACAACAATAGATCGCATCAGCAAAAAATGTTCGGGGGCTTACAATTTCACGACTGCTGTAGTCTGTAAATTACTAGATCCTAGCAGTCTGGCTGTGCAGCCATGCTGCTTTACTAACGGTCAACTCCCTTTCGTCTTCATAAGGGTAGCTTAGGCTCATCCAACTCCCATAACATGCTGATCATGCGATCATCTCCGCTGAGCGGAGACCTTTCAATCACCATCCGCTCGGACAGCACCCTCAATTTCAATCAGTTGGCGCCGATTCAGACATATCTGTTGAGTTGAGTATGCGACACCGAACCAGACACAAGGCTCAGCGCGCGCAAAGCGGCCGGGATGCTCCGGAAAATCCATTGATGGCCGCACTTCCGGGTGTTGAGGATGCTGAGACGCTGCGCTTGGCAGAGAAAATGGAGAACGGACAGTCGATCTGGCTGGCACTTCTCAAACAATATCCATCGCTCTCGGTAAAAAAGAACCTGCGGATATTTTCGTTTTTTCGTGGGAATTTCTCCGCTTTTTCCGGATGGGTCTAGATTAAACGGGCAGGGCGTGCGCGATTAGCCGGATTGTAAATTGAGGCTTCTTGTAATCTGTAGCCTCCACGCATAACCTTGCATGTTTTGCGAATGTTTTTTTAATGGAGTCATTGGCTTGCCTGTTGCTGATTTCTAAATTGAAAACTTGCCTTCTCTTTATTATTACTGCTAAAAACAAGTCAAAAAATAAACACACAATATCCGCACGATCGGCTAACCAACGGATAACACCCGTAAAGTCATACCCCCGATCCATGATCCGATCCGTACTGTTGCTACCACTGGTAGCCGGTGCATCAATCATCCCGGGTGAATCTACCATAATAAATTGTCCGTGAAGGTTGGGATTGCCTTGTTCAGCGGCTTCTGCATCATCAGACGATGCATCCTGTTGTCTGTTTTGTTGATGTTGAAGTAGATCTTTTCGGATTTTTAATTGTAGGCAGAACGACCCTACCAGACAGGTAACGAAAACCGCGCGGACGGTCGAACAGGAAAGCGGATCGGTGCCACCGTCATAAGCGGCTCGCGAACAAGCGACAGCCGAGCCCAACCCGACGGATGCGACGATGGCGAAGAGATACCCCATGCCAGCACGGCGATTCGCGTCAGGCAAGGTCCAGCTAACTCGCCGCCAGAATTTGAGTACCAAGGCAGAAGTCGGTCATCTCCATGGCCTCGGCCGCATTATGGCTGCCATATGGGCTGCAGGTCGAACAGGCCGCTGATCGGCGTAGCGCTTTTTAGCAAATACGTCGGCAGACCGGCCTCGAATTCGGGCCAGTCGGTCGTCGCCACGGCAGCCGTCAGATGCCCGCCGGCGGAATGGCCGAAGACGTGGATTCGCTTCTGATCTCCGCCAGACTGCGCAGCATTATTGTAGACCCACGCGCAGGCCGCGCGGGCCTGGCGGCTAATTTCGTCGATCGCGACGGTGGGACAGAGAGAGTAGTTGATCGATAGAAGACTTACTTACGGAAGAGATTATTGCCAAACAAAAGCAGGGATTTGGCTTGCCGTTTGGCGTCTGGTTGCAAGAGCACCACGGACTTAAAACACTTGCAGCCGACAGTCTGACTGACCTTAAGTCAAGAAACATTATCCGAAATGACTTCATTGACAAATTACTGGTATAACATTTAGAGGAACATGCAGGGTATCATGGCACCTTGATCTGGTTTTTAATGATGCTGGAGCAATGGTATAAGCTGCGTTAAATGTGACGTTCAGATTAACGAAGACGGCGTTGCGCAGGGGATCGGGCCTTTCGCGCACGAGAGCCTGGTGCACACCTACGTCATGATAACCCAGGCGCTGAAGCTCTGGTGCGGTCAAAACCTGGCTGGCCTCGGCCAGAAGCTCTTGCCAATTTTCGGCGCCCTCCCCCGCGTTTTGCAGGATTTGCGGCGCAAGTTCGAGCCAGCTGGTTTGGTGGTTTCCAGCTTCAACGTGCATGCGCTCGTGTCGGCCATTTTGCTGTGGGTTTAGCATATATTCTTTAATTCTGCATCTATCTTCATAATGGCCTATCTCTTTACAATATGAGCAGACTGGATACTCTTTACCAATATGGCCCTTTTTGTTGCATCTAGGACAAGGCTTGGACCAGCAATTACTTTCTAGATGGCCTGACTTCTTACAGAAGTTACAGTACTTTCTACTTTGTGTAGAGTCTGAAGACTTGAAGTCAGATGCCGCTTCTTTGGGTCCTGGAGCCTTCTTGAGCTTAGTGAGTTGCTTGGTAGAAAGAAAGATTAAGATAAAATATTGCAAATGTTTGTGCTCTTTGACATTATATCTGCGGTCGTAATGATGGAATCAACGGGAATTTTGTGGAAGGGGGTGAAGAATTAAGCTTTGAATGTACTTGTGTGGAAAAGGAGTGGCCGGATTTTGTTCATCTCAGGGAGCTTGGTGCTTCTGTGAATTGCTAGTTCAACAGTAATATTTTCAAGAGCACCAAGTCTTTTAGTCAATACAATGGTGTTGTTTTCCTCCTTCAAGAGCAAGCTCGGCGACTCGATCAACACGACCTACCTGGCCTTCGGTCGCCAGGGCAAGGCCCGCAAGCTCAACCAGGAGCGCCAGGACAGCAACGCCGCCGGCTGCGGCGACGACGTCGCCGCCGCCCGCCACCGTCACGTACTTCGACAGCGGCAGGATCTCGATCTCGATGCCTCGGGCCTGATCCAGGCCGTGCCGGGTGACCGTGTCGAGCTCCCAGTTCACCGTCCCGAACTTGAGGACGGCGATATTGATCGCTGCCGGGTCGGCGCGGACGACCAAACGTCGTTGCGGCCGGATTACAACCGGTCATCACGCAGGCCTAAGATCCCTCGCCTTACACCCGGTGAGGACTCGGAAGAGGGGGCCTACAGCGAAGTTCTGAAGGCGGAGTACGGCATCCACGTCTTTCGCGTCACCGAACGCCTGAGCGCCGGGGTACAGCCCTTCGAGGTCGTGCGGCCACAGATCGAGCTCACGCTGGTCACGGCAGCCACGGACGCACTGCTCGAGGATCTCGTGTTCCTTCTTGTCTCTAAACAAAGAAAACGTATCATCAACATACCGGACGTAGCAGAGTGCAGTATTATGCAACTCACTCAACAATTTCGCTTCAAAATGACCAACAAATACGTTGGCTAAGACAGGCCCCAACGGTGAACCCATGGCCACACCGTCTGTCTGTTTGTACATAATATTGTTGAAACTGAATTCAACTGAGCGAGTAGCGAGATTCATAAGTTCAACAAAGACTTCTCTCTGCATATTGGGTCTCAAATTGTCGTCAAATTTTGACAACCATCAAAACCAGTTCCAACATGCTTGCCAAGTCCTGTTAACATGTTTCCAGCTTACTGCCAATGATTTTAGATCATTTTAAGCAAATTATAGGTCTTTGAAGATAGTGACCCTAAAATGAGATTTTGTCCTAGGCGCGCGCCTTGGCCAGTTTTGCAAAAATTGGTCAAATTTTGACAACCATCAAAACCAGTTCCAACATGCTTGCCAAGTCCTGTTAACATGTTTCCAGCTTACTGCCAGTGACATGTCTCCAGGTAACACCATCATGCTCTTTGATCTTACGAACTCTATTACCAACAAACTGCTTATAATCACCACCACCAAGGATCCAGTGTAATGCTACTGTACTATCCAGCCAACAATACTTATATTTGACTGGAAATCCAGCAAAGGCCCTTTCAACGTTAGTTACTAAATTGACTGCCATATGCCCTGCAATTAGTTCTAGCCTGGGTATTGTTAATCCCTGCTTTGCAAGCCTAGACCGAGCAGCAACAAGCCCTAAATTCGTTTTTTCTAGAAGTTCTACTAGAGCGTCGTCAATCTTCTCCTTGAAATCTCCTGCGTCTTCTATCTCTGTGCCGCAAATCTGACCGTCTTCGTCCAAATCGACTGCCATCTCGATAATTTCCTCGTCCATTTTTTCGATCTGCTTAAACTTCTCCGTAATTTGTTTCTCAATCGATTTCAATTTCTTTACGTCTTCTGCATTCTGTTCGATCCGTGCGACGATCTTAATCAAATGTTCTCTGTGTCTGTTCCGAGGGCGACGGAGTGGATCCGAGCCAGGACACGGACGGGGACGGTGTGCCGGATTACATGGACCCGGACGCTCCCGGATTCGTGGACGACAACGGCGACGGCGTGGACGACCGGTTCGACACGGATGGCGACGGTGTACCGAACCACCTGGACGTGGACTCGGACAACGACGGTATCCCGGACCTGGTGGAGGGTCAGGGCGACCCGGACAGTCCGATCGTGCCGAGCGGCGTGGACGCGGACGGCGACGGCGTGGACGAAACAGTAAACGTAAGTAGCAGTTTCGTAAATCGACAGCACTAGCCTCTAGCATGTAACAGTTAGCTGCTACAAACTTTCCCATGAAACGAAATTGCTTTGCCCCTTCTCCGCTCATCTTTAGATTTTGGTACCCAACGATTATTTGTAGGCAAAGCAAGAAATTAAGAGAGCTGGATACTTTAAAGGCATAATGAAGAAAACACTGCTCTAGCGGTCAGAGCTTCGCAGCTTCATCTTTCGCGCGCTTTTTTCTGCCTAATCCAACTTTTACTTTAACAACTCTAACATGTCCGTCAGTTCCCGGGTACACTTGTGTCACTCTTCCTAGAGGCCAATTTCCTCTGGGCGTATCAGGCGATATTACGATAACAATGTCGTCTTCTCTCAAGTCGCGATGCTCTCGGTTCCATTTACGTCTCTGTGATAAAGTGGGTAGCCATTCTCGCATCCATCTTTTCCAGAAATGTCGGACTAATTCTTGCACGCGTCGCCAGCGTTTCCGTGGATGGTATTTCTCTGGATTGGCAGGAGTTCTGGGATAGTTACAGGAGTGCTATCCACGAAAATGAAGAACTATCTATCGTGGACAAATTTTGCTATTTGCGCCACTATCTGACGGAATCGGCAAGGAAGGTGGTAGCTGGGTTCGAGTTGTCGGAAAGAAATTACGAGGCAGCGCTGGAATTATTAAAGAAACGATTTGCGAGGGATTCACTCATAAAAAAGGCCCATATAAACGAGCTCTTGAATGCGCCTGTCATACACTCAGAACGACAAGTCCACACTACCTCCACCTACTCCCACGGTGGCAAAGAGTAGGCCCATGCTCTCGACTATACCAACCATGCCTGCTCCCCCGCCCAACATGGAACCGATCACATCCCCAGAGATGGCCCAGCCTGAAACTCCACTACCTGATGAACCACCCAATGACAGCCTCACCAGCGATCCTGTGGTCCACCCGGCACCATCCAACATCTCTAAGGCTCCAACAATGTCAGTGGATAAATCCCTACCCCAAGAGACAACCTACGTGCCTTAAGATATCATGCAAAGATTACTACTCAAAAAGAATCCCTTCTATTTTGTATGAGTTTCTATACTGTGTAAGTTTTATAAAGAACTGAAAATAAGCAATCAACTTTGCATCAAAGTCATTTTCTCTGATAAAAACTATGCTTCTCTTTCTATTCATCAATGATTTAAATTAAGATATCATGCAAAGATTACTACTCAAAAAGAATCCCTTCTATTTTGTATGAGTTTCTATACTGTGTAAGTTTTATAAAGAACTGAAAAAGGGAGTCTCAGAAAGTATAGCGTCAAGAATATGGCATATTATTACACTAATGATGTGCTTGTAAAAGAAGGGGCAATTGAGTGCTCACTCTCTGGCTGGCAAAAAGATATGTTAAATGCATGTAATTTTATTGCATGCTATTTTGTTGTAACTGTTTATCGTACGTTTCTCATATGCTATTTCATTGACGTCAAAGGCCAAAGTAGAGTCGGTTTCAACTTCAATTAAAACTGTACGACCAAACTCTAGCCCAATGGTACCTTTAATCACATTCTTTACCATTTGCAATCATAAAATAGTCATAAAATAGTAATATCTTCATTTTTTCAACATACGTAGCTATTACTTAATTTTTTATTAAAAGATATTAGACTATTTTATGATTGCAAATGGTAAAGAATGTGATTAAAGGCTCTTTTCCTATGTCAATTACCATCTAATGGCTTAAAGGCTGTTTTCCTATGTCAAAAGTTTTAGTTTTCGAGGGTAATAGCTACGTATGTTGAAAAAATGAAGATATTAGGTCGAACACAAACCCACAAAATTTCATCAAAGGGAGTAAGACAAGGAACTAATATTTCTGAAGGATAAAAATCATTACGGACAAAGAAAAGAATTCCACCCCCTTTCTTACCCAGAGGGTGGGTTTCGGGTCTGAGTTTAATAAACTGGGTGAAATTATTCATTTTTAACATGTGTGTATTTTGAGCGTGTACTTCAGTAATAGCGATTATGTCTGATCTATATATTTTAGAAAAGGAGTCTAATTCATTAAGTTTCTACAAACTTACCCATGAAACGAAATTGCTTTGCCCCTTCTCCGCTCATCTTTAGATTTTGGTACCCAACGATTATTTCAGTTGTAGGCAAAGCAAGAAATTGTGAGAGTTGAATACTTATGATTAGCAACTATTAAAGGCTTAATGAAGAAAACACTGCTCTCGCGGTCAGAGCTTCGCAGTTTCATCTTTCGCGCGCTTTTTTCTGCCTAAAGTGTGCTACCATTATGGATTTTAAAAAATGGTCACGTCTTTTCATTTAGCGTTTGTCATCGAAGCAAGAAAGTGAAGATTTAGTAATGTTCAAAGTAAAGAGGCGGTGGTAGGAAGAGCGGATCTGGTTCATTGTATGTTTGCTTACTGTTTTATCAAATAAGCAGCGACGATAGTCTTCATGCGTTATCTCTTTTTTAACAACTGCCTTTTTTACCCCTTTCGCTGTTTTCTTTTCTGTGTTGTCGTATTTTATAGAGTACATTTTTGGACGAAGTCCGACGAATTCTTTCATGGGTACTCCACAAATCGAATGCCGTTTGGCCTAATGAATGCTCCAGCCACATTCCAGAGGTTAATGCAGACGATATTCAGGGAAGAGACGTTAAATACCTTACTGGTATACTTGGATGATCTGATTATATACTCGTCAACGATTGAAGAACATTTGGAACGTCTGGAACAAGTACTGAAGAAACTGCAACAACACGGCCTCAAGATTGAGCCAAAGAAGTGCCACCTATTCTGCAGCCATGTGAAGTACCTGGGACATGTAGTCTCAAAAGAGGTTAAGCCACTTCACAGACATCCCCACGAGCCGCCTCAGGCCCCGGAATCTCGGAAAACCATGCCGCGGAGAGGTCAACTAGCGAAGGGGGCATGCCGCCCAGAAGTCGCTTAGAAAAGGGGCATGCCGCCGAGAAGTCAACTTCCGGAGGGGGTATGCCGCGGAGAAGACGCTAGCGAACGGCTCTCGTCCCGATCTGGTAACCGCCTTCGGGCGGTCAGCAGGGCAACTCGCGGATGCCTTCGCGTAGTTCCTCGTCATAATCAAAAACCGGTTGATTATAAGTGAGCAACCATTTCGGTCGTTTCAAATCTCATACATTTTAGAAAATAATTTGCTCAAAATCTGAAATATCTTGCCTAAATACAACGTATAGATGTAGAAATACTTAAGAGATTCTAAAAACCTTTAAAAATCAAAATGTAATTCAAAAAGTATGTTTTAAGACCTTTTTACAAAATTTTTGAAATTTTTGAATATTGCGCAATATTTCATAGCCATAGATGACGTCATTCACACATAGAAAAGGGCTATTTGTTACCATATGACGAAGATAAACAAGGACCGATAAAAGGTATGATACCGATGTTTGCAGTTGTGCAAGTAAATAAACGGAAAGTTCGTCCCGTTTTAGATTATCGTGAACTGAACGAATTTGTCGATGTGTTCTCAGGCGAAAGTGATGTCTGTAGGGAGAAACTTCGTAGTTGGCGTCGAAAAGGCACTAATTGTTCTATTATTGATCTTAAGGATGCATACTTACAATTACATCTTGATGAGGAAGAGTAACTTTGTTGAGAGCGCGATAGTCTCCACAGGGGCGCCAATCTCCAGGGGTCTTCTTTGGTACCATATGTAGAGGAGAGGACCAGCTACTTTCAGAGGGGCGGATGATGCCAAGCTGCAACATATGATCGAATTCATGTTTGGCAATTGATAAACGATCAGGAGCAAGGCGTCGTGAGCGACTGTGAACTGGAGGGCCAGATGTACGTATGTGGTGAGTGATAGTGTGTTTGAGGGCAGACTCTTTGTAAGACCAAAAACTACGTCCAATTTCATTTATAAGCTTTAAGCTACCAGACGTAGTAGTTAAAAGGTATTCCTTCACGAAATTACTAAGATGTGAACGACTAAATATACCGTCACTTTTTAACCAACATTTCGTACGCCATGGCACTCGACCTCGACATTTTAACCGTGTAAAGTCATTCATTTATTCGAGAAACCCAATGAAAGTGATGATATACTCTTTTCGTAGATACATGAGAACATAATAATTGGCAAATTTTAAGCAAATAAACGCATTGTGCACCATGGAATATAAGCATTCCAGGCATGCAAGTGTCCCAAAAAACAGCTTTTGGTGCCATACTAAATGCATTGTGCACCATGGAATTTACGCATTCCAAGCATGGAAGTGTCACTAAAAACAGCTTTTGGTGCAATATTAAACGCATTGTGCACGATGGAATGTACGCTTTCCAAGCATGCAAGTGTCACTAAAAACAGCTTTTCGTGCTATTCTAAACGCATTGTGCACCATGGAATGTACGTATCAGTGGAAATAACAGTAAGATATATTTAACAAATGTGACAAATTGGAAGGAAATAGGTGTTAAAATGCATCTTCTCAGTTTCCTATATAGCAGATATGTGACGTTTTCAATATTACGTTGATCCCTTACTGCTACATAGGCCTAGCCTTTCACATCAGGGAAGTGTATCAAGTATATATATAAGAAATAACAATAAATGGAATATCATACATGTCTTATTTGTGTCTTATAAGTTGATAAACATAAGTGTCATCACATTTTAGCTTTCTTATAGTTTTCTTTTAGCTTTCTTATAGCATTCTTTTAGCTTTTTATAGCTTTCTTATAGTTTTCTTTTAGCTTTCTTATAGCATTCTTTTAGCTTTTTTAGCTTTCTTATAGTTTTCTTTTAGCTTTCTTATAACATTCTTTTAGCTTTTTATAGCTTTCTTATAGCATTCTTTTAGCTTTCTTATAGCATTCTTTTAGCTTTTTATAGCTTTCTTATAGCATTCTTTTAGCTTTCTTATAGCATTCTTTTACTACAAGTAGGCCTGCAAATAAAGCATCGCCTTTACTGCACTTATAACAGAAACTAATATCCTCCATCCTCTAACAACATTATCAAATCATTTTACGCTTCTTATTGAACACAAACACTCTGTCAAAGAATAGATAACGACCAAGCATTGATACGCTCCCTACACGTGGCAAGCAGTACTCCGCTAACAAAAATGACAACTGCTCGCGCACATCCAAATCGTGTTTATGATCTGCACTGTTGCAGGTCGAGTACAGCACGAAATCGTAGATGATGCTAAGCTTCCCAATCGTATGAAATGTATTAGAGATAAGAAATCGTAGGTGATGCTCAGCTTCCTAATCGTATGAAATGTATTAGAGGTATGAAATCGTAGATGATGCTAAGCTTCCCAATCGTATGAAATGTATTAGAGATAAGAAATCGTAGGTGATGCTCAGCTTCCTAATCGTATGAAATGTATTAGAGGTATGAAATCGTAGATGATGCTAAGCTTCGAATCATATGAAATGTCTTAGAGAATGCCGCTATGGGTGGGGTTGGTGCCCGATTAGTAAAAGCAGCTTCTGCTTCATGTGAGGTGCCAAATAACCATCATTTGTTTTCTTGATAATTTTTTCACCTCTTGCCAACTTATGTTGGAACTAAAAGAAAGGCTTTCGAGCGACTGGGGCTAAGTTAATAAATCTTTTAAGTGGCTGCCCCTTGATGGATGCTAATGACATGAAAAAGGAACCAAGGGGCCCCATTGACTTTTGCTCAGATGGTTTAATTGAAGTTAGTCATCATCAGAACATCAGAAACCAAAACTCGTGATCCAATATTCTATTTTGAATATCAAAATGCTATTCGGACTTTCTTTTGTTTTATATTTTCTAAAGTTGTCAGGTGGCAATGGATTTTTCAGATTATGATATCCATTGAGTGCATAAAGCAACAGCCTGCGCCAGTTTCTGCCCAGTTAATTAAAACCAAGATATACGGAGTGTAAAACAGTTTGGAATAGATCTTAAATTTAAGCTAGCGAAACACGTTTTAGACATGCAAATACCTTTGGGCGACCTCGAGGTCACTTGTATATTACCTTGTATATCACGGAATCGGTTAAACGGTTAGGGGAGACCGGGGTAATCTTTGCCACATTTTCCTTTTTCTTTTCTAGCCATCGTTGCTTTGGTCTAAAACCGTCGGCTGTTGCTTCAGAATGTGCATTGGGATGTTTTCTTTACTTGATGTGATTGCCCATTTCTTAGGATTTGCAAAAAAGTCAAAACTACTTACTAAATATTTTTAGTAAAATTTCCAGCGTGCAGAACGCATTCCCAATATGTTCAAATAGTGCACCTACGCTCAATAGCACTATTGTAATTCTCACATTTCAGCGTGCAGAACGCATTCCCAATATGTTCAAATAGTGTAACTACGCTCAATGGCACTATTGAAATCCTCACATTCCAGCGTGCAGAACGCATCCCCAATATGATCATATTGTGTAACTACGCTCAATGGCACTAAGGAAATGCTCACATTCCAGCGTGCAGAACGCATTCCCAATATGTTTAATGTTTTAGCTTTTGCTGTACCATTTATTTGTAGTCCGGTTTCAATGCCTATTAACTTTTCTCTTAATGATTATCCGCACTTAGTAGATTTAGCGTTTTCTAGTAGTTATTCTGCCAATCGTCCATTTTCAGTTGACATATTAATCGGGGCTGACTATTATTGGCACTTTCTTACAGGGGAAGTACGCCGAGGTGACATATCTAGTCCAGTTGCTATCGAAAGTAAACTGGGGTGGCTTTTATCAGGCCCTGTGTCCTTTGACTTCATAACCTTTGACCTTTAATTTTATTTCGTAGACTCTCTGCCGTAACTGCTTCTCATTAACATCATCTTTTTATTACGGTCGGTTATTCATGTTCTGAAGATTTTGCGTTCCTATAAAGATTCCATGTTCTTTACGGCTATCTGAAAGGGATATTATTGGACAGAATAAACTCTAAGGGTGTTGCCTTCAAAGCTCTTCCGTTTATTATATGTTTTCTAGACTTATCGACACTAAATTGATGGCCACGACAGCATGGTCCACCGAACCTAGATATTTGTTGGGAAAAATTTACAATGGAAGAGATCAGCGGAAAAAGGAGAAAAAGACGTGCATTTCGTGGTCATGTTACGAGATTGATTGGGGAAATAGAGGCAAGAAAGGATGAAGAAGTAAAACTTGTCTCATTGAGGAAACAGATCGAAGTTAGGTATGATACCATCCAGAACATTGACAACGAGATTATGGACTTAATTTCGGCACTGGATGTTGATGAAGAGACGGATCCGCTTGTGTCGTCAAACTCAGGACTCTCTTTTGAATATCGTAAATGAAGCTCCAATCAAACGAAATAAACGATTGACTTTTGGGAGGATTCAAAAAGTTGACATTAGGGAGCTTCAGCTATAGTACAATAACGGAAACGTAGACTATTAGTGGCGAAGTAAAGGTTTCAGTTATATTTTTAAAATAAGCATGAGCAGACAGTGAAGACACTCGATTTTGTCAGGCTAACTTCTGATTGGATACTTGAAACTACAGTAGCGCATTTCGAAAAAACGGGAAAATTAGATTAGTAACAGATGCCAGGGCTGTGAACAAGCAATTAGTTTCCTCTCAGTATCCACTCCCTAGTCAGGAAGAATTGTTTTCTCGAATAGGCAAGGCACAAGTGTTTAGCACAATAGACATGAATCAAGCATTCCATCAAATAGAATTAACTCAGGAATCCAGACAGTTTACCACAATGTCAACTCCATTTGGACAATTTAGGTCTAAACGTATGTGCTATGGGTATGTTAGCTCCCCAGCATCGTCAGTCCTTTATAGTACTGAGTTTCCTCCTCTTCTTCTTCCACCTCCACTTTCATTGCTTTCCTCGTCTACCTTCCAGCTTCCAAACTTAGGACATGTTGATGCCATGACAGTCACAAGATTGTGAATTCACTCCTCATTTATCCCAGATGCTTTCATACCCCATTTTATGTTGTCAGTCCTTTATAGTACTGAGTTTCCTCCTCTTCTTCTTCCACCTCCACTTTCATTGCTTTCCTCGTCTACCTTCCAGCTTCCAACGCTCGACATCCGGTTTTTGCTTGATTCGAGACAACAGATTTCATTATGAGGCATGTTTGCTTCCGATTTCAGCGAAGTGTTCTCTTGGAAATGACAACAGTTGGACATGACAGCAAATGCAAGTCCTTAGCTAAGAAGGGAAGAAGTGAAGTTTCAGTGGGGTGTCCCGTCTGATAAAATTTGGATCCCCTCGTTAAACTTTTGCTTAAATACTTTTTCGCTGTAATTTTTATTATTAGTTAAAGCCTAGATGATGCCGCCGTCATGTTCTCTTCAACTTCCATCTCTCACTAACTAAAAATCGTGGCTAAGTTAATTGTTCTTTGTTCTCAATCGTAATTAGGAAATTAATTGTTCTTTAGACAATAGACGATGTCACTACAGGGGCCCCTCCCTAGAGAGGTTGAGGGACGAATGGAACGGTATATGAAATGAAAATTTACAGAAAATGATGTAGACTAGGCTAATTACAGAAAATAGCACGTTTAAATATATAACTATTGATATGTAGCAATGTTTGTATCAAGATACGCAGCCTACGGATTTCTCTTCAGTCCAATCCTACTTGTTGTTTTAGTCAACTTTGTCATCTTTGTCTTGGTAATTCGATCTTTGAGAAGTCGCAGTGCTATAACATCAGCCCGCAAGAAGGAAGGCCACGTAGAACTCAAGCTGGCTGTAATGTGTTGTAGCCTTCTTGGGTTGACGTGGATTTTTGGTGCATTTGCCATCGGAGAAGCGCAGATCGCATTTCAATATTTATTTTGCATTTTCAATTCCAAATAAGGCATATTTGACATAGTTTGCATACACTAGATTCGTTCATTCCATGGTGCACAAAGCGTTCAGAATAGGCTAATGACGCATATTTGACATAGTTTGCATACACTAAATGCGTACATTCCATGGTGCACAAAGCGTTCAAAATAGGCTAATAAGTCATATTTGACATAGTTTGCATGCACTAGATGTGTTCATTCCATGGTGCACAAAGCGTACAAAATAGGCTAATAAGGCATATTTGACAGAGTTTGCATACTTAAATTACTGACAAGAGTATCTAATGAAGCTAACATAAATTGGGCACTATCAAGAAATCGTAGACCCCCTACTTCAAATGATATATATATTTTTCCATATTATTAGCGATAACAGACAATTTGCCATGACGTTTGAGGTAACCGCGGAGTATGATATGACTGTCATACCCACGTAAATTATGTAAGATGACGGGGATCTTATAACGTTTAGGATCTATTCTATAGTTCAAATTGCAGTCATTGTGTGCAGCACCTCTATAATGGCAAGTTTAATGTGCACTAGCAGCTCGCAGTTCCGACTTTTGCACAGTACAACTTTTATGCTTTCATGCAAAGGCTTCTGATTGGTGAGTGTCATGAGACCCGTTTGAAGTCTGATGAAGAAATAGAAAACATGCTGTATCCATCAGATTTGTCAGATTGCAAGAGTTATTGGTCGAACGAGTGTCCATAAATAATGGATGTGATGGCAGGTCTGGCTGGTGGATCTGATAGTGTGATTAGCCCTTCAGAGGTCAATGAATAAATGAAGGAGTTGATGGACGATTTAGAGTAAACAAAGCCCTATCGATTCATAGAATGACTTGGAAGTAAACGCTTGATTTCGATTCACGGAAATTTCATCGTGTTGCGGGGCATAATTCGTGTTCGGCTAAAATCGACAGAATTTACAGTGTGTGGACATCGTTGGTTGAACCCCAGGCTAGCCACTGCTTTACGTTTTTAAGCAGCACGGATTTTTATGCAAAGCATCGGAGACTCAGGTACATAGTAAATAATTTGTGCAATTTCCTGCTCGCATACACATTTGTCATCCACTGGAACATTCCCATCACCAGATTGACTAGGGACGGCTGCACATTGCTGGCCAACGTAATCAAAAGAACAGCATTGTCTAGCAACCAGTCCCGCTTACTTTTCCAAGACGTCTCCTTGTCGGTGCACCACATGCAAAAGTACCCTTTTCTGTTCTTGCTGCTCCAAACGTAATGCCTACTTAAATCTCTGATGAGAGGAGGCTCTTTGCGAAGATCTATTTTTCTACAAATCAATCACATGATCTTCATTCAAGGAAGACAATCAACATTATCAGACCTTCCACTTATATTGACAAAAGGAAACTTCTATCGGTATCTTCAAAATGTGATTTCAAAAAATAACAACCTCAAATATCCAGTGAAAGATCATCGGGCTAGATCTTACGCTTAGTTCAAGACCAAATCTGTACCTACTTAAGCAGAGGAGGAAACATTGTAAGAGAATTCTGAGCTAGCGGTAACTATGTGTGTTGGTTAAATCCCTAAACCAGCCTTTATTACCTCATCCTGTTGGATCATGAGAGCAAAGTAGCCCCTTCAACGATGCAAAGTTAAGGGCCACATCTTTCAGACTTGTGCAATCGATCCATTCTGGAAATATCATTCTTTTAGCCTTTTGTTGATATCATGTCTCACACGTTGCCTCTGTAGTAAAAACCCAGTTATTATCATTAATTATTGAGAGAACATAGTGCTGAGCCAAGCATTTAGGCTTTATAGCCAGTGAGGGGATTTAGGATTACGTTTGGAAATTCTGTAGCTGCGTTGGGTTTTACAAGAGTTTGGTTTCGAATGGGATATTTTGTGTCATGTTTGCTTATATGTCTATTGCGCTTGGATTTACTTGGGAGCGATAAGTCGGGATTCTCAAGAACGAGGAGATTATTTTGATCCAAAGAAAAGTAGTTGGCATATATCCTAACGAATAAGCTTTAGATAACTCTTTTTCTTCTCCGTATTTCGAAACTGTGACTATTTGTTTGAGAACTAGGAACAATTATCGCCTTCCTGCATCATCATCCAAAGATGATTTTGTATCACCTTCAGTTTTCTGATCTGCTGCTACTTTCAGTGGTTCCTCCATTCTGTTTTCATCATCCTTTACTTGCACTTCAGTTATAGGTTCTTTTTCGGCAGGTCGGCTTTCTCTTCTTCGTCGGCTTTCTGCATCATCATCCAAAGATGATTTTGTATCATCTTCAGTTTTCTGATCTGCTGCTACTTTCAGTGGTTTGTCCTTTCTGTTTTCATCATCCTTTACCATTGCAAAGACAACATACCAATTCCTACAGGCTTTTTCTTCGGCTGCGGCTTCTTCTCTTCAATTTCACCCAAAAGTGCTTTACTTAGGGTTCCGGCGAGCCTGCTCGATTTTTCAAGGCATTCTGCAAGAGTAACTGGATCATTCGATGTTTTTGCTGCTAAGATTTCTTTCGACACGAAGAGCACCAGCAGCAAGGACGAAACTGTTGGAGTAAACTGAAGACAAAAGACATGGAAGCATTGAGCCTGTTAACACGCAGAAACATTAAACAACTTACCAATGTTAAACGGGAAGAAACTGCACTAAATAGAAGTGTTCTTGGCTTAAGATCCACCTATTACTTGATGTTTAAGTTCTCTGCTTTGACTCTACAAACATGTCCGTGACCATCCCTCGCTGCTGTGAGTCAATCGGAGTCAGTCTTCATGTTAAACACACGAATATTGAGCCCGGTTGCGAATCCACCAGGGTGGTTGCGAAACTTCCGCAACCGGTTGCAAAACGGCCAGTACCGGTTAATTACGTCGCGGACTAACTGATTTGAGTGAGTTGTTTTGAGCTAAACAAAGCTCAGCAAAGATCTGCGAAGTCCACGAAGACCAGTCTATTCTAGTCTTGTATAAAAAGCTTGTCAATGCTATTACGACTGTGGGCTCTGACTAACAGTGGACCCGTCCTATCTACTCTGCTACGGCATAGACTCTATAAAGTAGTCTACTCTGATTCGACCAATCTCATCTTATCGAGTTAAGACTAGCGGGCGTACATGGCGCATATGGAAATGTCAGGGAAATTTGCTACTTTTTTGCAATGTTAGGGAAATGTCAGGAAAATCTAACCCTTTTCACTGATATACAAGAATGGCGCAACATACTTAAATCATTATTTTTCATCCTTGTGCCATAATCTAGGATAAGTTGAAAGGTCAAAGAAGTACCAAACTTTAAATGTTTTAAACGTGTTGATGAAATGTTTCGTCTTTGCTTGGCTTGATAGTTTGACTCGTATTTGACACTTAATGAAATATGTCAGGGATAAGGAGAAGGGGGCTGGCAATCCCCAGGGGGTCAAAGACCGACGCTATTGACGATAAAATCCCGCGACGAGTTGATGCATATTCTTTCTGTCCTACGGTGATGGTGAGGCAGTCGTTTTCCACATCCCATTTTACCCCTAATGCCTGTTCCGTGGGCAAGTTGTCTTTGTGCAAATTTAAATCTTTTAGCGATTTTGCCCTTTCGTCTGATGGAATTCCTGCCAGTATTTCTCTGCTTGATGAGGCGAATTTAGTCAACCTCCATTTGATTCATGTGTCTTTTGTGTTTTGCATCTATTTAATTCATGTGGCTTTTGTATTCAGCATCTATTTGATTCCTGCCTCTTTTTTATTCAAAAAATATTCCATTTACGCGCCCTTCGTACTTAAGCGCCATTTCATCTGTAGTTATCATGTTTTCAAGAGAAATTTGATTCTCTGCTTTCTGGCTTTCAACAGCCATTGGATCCCTGAGACTTTTGTATTCAAAGCCATTTGATTCATGTGTCTTTTGTATTCAGTGTTGTCTCAAATAGGAAGGTACCGAACACTGGCGACATTAGATTCCACATTTTGAGCAGAATTTGTTTTCCTTTGCAAAAGAAAATAAATGTAGCACCACAGATAATTAAGATAGCAGAATGCTACCATTCGTATGATAGACAATACCAAGCCACTTCTTGCTAAAGTCCACGGGACGTCCAGGGGACGGTTTAACTACCAAAATATTAGTTTGAACGACCCCCCACGTCCCCCCTTAAGTGGAAAGTGCCCACTTTTCAAAAAGGTGTTATGGTTTTATGGGGCAGTTCAGGAAGCTCTGTTTAATGAAATATCCTCCATCGTTGATGATGTTCAGTTTATACAAGGGGTTCCTTCTGATGTAGAAGATCTTTTTGAACCCGGGGGTCCATCCACCCTTGCCATATTTGATGACCTGATGGATACCGTAGGAAACAACCAAGGTGTTTGTAACTTGTTTACACGAGGGCGTCATTCAAACATGTCAGTTATCTTCCTCACACAAAATATATTTGACAAACATATTCGACGACGGAATAACCTCACTTCCCCACGGACACTATTCCCTTCCCTATATTCAACAAGCGGATTGATATTGTTTTAGTGATAAGCTATAGACACTACTCTCATTGATGTTGGTGGTCAGACAGTCGAGCAAGCAGCAGTGCTTCACTTCACCAGCACTGGTCAGTTCCCCACATGGAGTGCAGCCACAAGACTGCCGAAGGGTAGCATAATCACCCCAGGCTTGGCGGCGAAGTTTCGCAGAGATTTCATTGACAATCCTCAGATTCACAAGTATGATCGTCATCATCACTTGGAATTTCGTCCAATAAAATACGAGCTTTGTCTAAGTTACAGTGACGTGTGAAGCGTTTGCCAGTAAAAGGAGACACGATATGATGTGACCTATGTGTACCTGATAACATAAAGCAATAGATAGCAACGTCAATAAAGCATTAATTTTACCCAGAAATATACGGGCTACCAATCATTGCTTAGATCTACGCTGTTTCTAGACTATCAATCTAATATCCTGTTCTAGTTACCTAAGGACACTAGTGTCTAGCCATCTACAGTGCAATGACCCAAGTAGAGCCATAGATCGAAAATTGGTTTCATCATAATAAACATTATAGTTTATTAAACTACGTTGTCAGTAATGCACATTATTGCTGTTTTAAAATAAAATTATCAGATATATACATTGCTTCCTGATCATATAATAACTACTACCGTGTATACTACTTCTAGTTACTTAAGGACACTAGTGTCTACCCATCTACAGTGCAATGACCCAAATAGGCTAATAAGGCATATTTGACATAGTTTGCATACACTAGACGAGTACATTCCATGGTGCACAAAGCGTTCAATATAGGCTAATAAGGCATAATTGACATAGTTTTCATACACTAGATGCGTACATTCCATGATGCACAGAGCGTTCAGAATAGGCTAATAAGGAATATTCGACATAGATTGCATACCCTAGATACGTACATTCCATGGTGCACAAAGCGTTCAAAATAGGCTAATAAGGCATATTTGACATAGTTGCTGCTATATTGGGCTATGAAGAAACATGGGTGCTTTCAGATGACAGTTTTTGCTTAATGTTAGACATGGTGTTCAACGGGCTAAGATGCCCCTGTGGAAGGACTTTTGTACTCTACAAATTACAACAGCATTGGCATGCAGACACTATTGATAGTGAGTCTAGTGAGATGGGTCAAATTGATTAACTATGCAACTATTACACCATTGTCATGTATAAAAATCTGTACTCTTTGGTTGCTAATAAAGGGGTGGGTGGGGTTTATGACAGTTGACAGTTGTGTGCCCTTCCAAACAAACAGAAAGAGATAAGCGAACCTTAACCCCAGTTCTGACATGCCAAGCTGATCATGTGATGCGAACGAAGACTATCCTGATTGGCTGAAAAACAACTGTTTGATGTGGCATGAGTTTGAAAATGGTCTGGTCCATTTTTCAAGTGGTACAGAAGTAGCACTTTGCATTTGCCATGTGGCATGCCACTTCGGTATGAAACGTTTGGTACTATTGTATAGGTTCATTTTTATGATTGCATATGGTAAAGAATGTGATTAAAGGCTCTTTTCCTATTTCAAAAGTTTTAGTTTTCGAGGTTAATAAATATGTCCGTGGAAAAAATGAAGATATTAGACTATTTTATGATTGCACATGGTAAAGAATATGATTATAGGCTCTTTTTCTATTTAAAAAGTTTTAGTTTTCGGGGGTAATAGCTACATCCTTGGAAAAAATGAAGATATTAGACTATTTTATGATTGCACATAGTAAAGAATGTGATTAAATGGTACGGGTGGCCATGTTTGTGAATCTAATGACAACCAGGGGGGACCAAACCTCCACAAATCAGAATAGAGTAGCTAATGAGATGTGACTCCTTCACGTGTGCACAAATCAGAAGGATTCTCAGAGCCGGCCACGTGACACCACCTTACATTAGGTAAAATCTGGTGAATTTCCTTGACCCTTGTTGTGTCCTGACTATCTGCTGGAAAGCGTAGCACGCGAGTAATCCACGAACAGACGACACAAGTAAGTAGTTAATTAACAGAGATTGCACATTTAAACTGTATGCTCTGGAATTGAAAAGCAACGCTGTTCTTCTCTCTACAATACACAATGGTGACGAAACAATGTCTATGAAGACAGTTGGGGAATACATGTTTATTTTTAAGTTTTACAAACAATAGAAAGGTACTACCTCCCCCGAGCGAGGAAAATATGTGATAACGGGGGAAAAAATGTGGGAAATGAAATGTAAGAAGTGAGAAAGGTTTATTGAAAAGTTACTAAGTTGTAGCTAGGGGGAGTAGGCGTCAAACGGAACTCCGTAGTCCCTTGGTTAACAGTGGCAATCTTACAATGATACGAATAAGTAAAGTTTTAAGATGAGTTTGAAAATACCATCTTATCACTGCTACACTTATCTCGTAGTGTAAAATTCCCATAACCATGGGAGCAGGCGTTAAACGGAACTCCGTAGTCCCTTGGTTAACAGTGGGAATCTTACAATGATATGAATAAGTAAAGTGTTAAGATGAGTATGACAGTACCATCTTATCACTGTAAATCCAGAAGCTGGTAGCGTCATGCTAACTTTCAAATTAATGAAGTTAATTTCTTTAACAAATATGCAGAGTAGCGAAGTTTTGTTGCTTTCTTTATAACATATTGCCTGGTTTCTTTATCTTTTATTTCCACATAAAACCTTTGAACGTCGTTTGTAATTCCCGATTTTCTTTAGTTAGTTCAAAATACTTTCCATGTGCTACTTCGGTGACAATCTCCTTTCTACATCCTAATATGGCTACTGCACGTGAATCATTTCGTCGAGACATCGAATTCACAGAACAATAGACCAACAGCGGCGATTCCTGACAATACTTTACAAAGACCCTGGTAGAACTTAGGTCAAGGTTAGGTGTTAGTACGAGTACAAATGAAGTGGGAGTGTCGGAAGTATGATTATGGTAATTAGTACCACATCCGGAAGTTATGAAACATGTGGTCGTACACACCTGTAAACTTTGTCTTGACATTCATTCGCTTATGAACTTGGTTGTGAAACACATCTTATGTTAATATCCGTTACTCAACGCAATATTCAAGTTACCAACTTTTCAAGTAAATTTATATACGAGTTTAACTAAAAGCCAAATTAACCTTTTACCGCCTAACGTTCCCATTTGGGAACATCAATTTAAAAAATCGTTTTAAAATAATTGGACGGCTTTTCCTTATATAATGTGATCCTAGACATTCATTGAGTATTCTCAATCCGTGTATTTGCGCTTTTGAAAATAATTTGTTGTTTAACTTTTAACTTCAAAATGGGCATTTTAGCATAATGAATTTCCCCTTACCCACTGAGTGGAGGCGAAAACATGGCAAGATTGACTTGAAAATTTCTCACCTTAATTATATTGGGCATTGATGGTCGAATGGTTAAGGTGCTGGTTTTCAAACCAATGGGTCGTAGGTTCGAATCCCCTCAGCTCCATTAGTGAAAAAAGGAAAGAAAGCTATTGTGGTAATGCTCCACTCCGTGATATATATATATAATAAATGCTATGTGTCTGCTGAGTACTTATATATCTCTGGCACTAAATATACTACTAACTTTGAGTTACAGTGTAGAGGACCCTTGCGAATTTCGTAAGAACGAGTGTTGTTTTTGTTGTTCAAAGGGCTTGTTTCCTTAATCATTTGGCAAACCGCGAAGTTAGATCTTTGTCCGCACTTTTTCGAACATCCCGTATTCCCGCCTGCTTGCGATAATTTAGCTCGTATTAAAGTGTTCTTTAAACTTTTACCGTTTCTATACGTTACTAGGAGGATTTCAGGAAAGGTTCTCTTGTGCTCTTCTGGTTCACATGGAGGACAAAACGGTTTTAAGGAGCTTAAAATAGATATAAATTGGTTTTTAGGCCTTAAAACCAAACCGATTCACATGATAGAAAAAAACGGTTTTGGTCGCCAGGCAATAAAACCATTTGATTGACAGGAAGGACCAAAGTGTTTCAAGGTACCTTCCAACCAAAACGAACCAGTCGCAAAGGGATTAAGAATATCAGCAGGGTGACTGTGGAAATCAGCAGGACTATTGTCAAAGCAAGGATTACTCAGTGCACAATGCGTCTAGATTACACTTGCATGCTTGGAATGCGTACATTCCATAGTGCACAATGCGTTTAGAAAAGCACCAAAAGCTGTTATTAGTGACACTTGCATGCTTGAAATGCGTACATTCCATGGTGCACAATGCGTTTAGATTACACTTGCATGCTTGGAATGCGTACATTCCATACTGCACAATGTGTTTAGAATAGCACCAAAAGCTGTTTTTAGTGACACTTGCATGCTTGGAATGCGTACATTCCATGCTTACACTTTTAGCTACGGAAGGATATAAAAAGAAGGAACTGTTCTTCCAATTTCATAAACAAATTTTTCCTGCGCATTAGCTGGCTTTTTCTCTTTCAAGGGACTTTGTTGACAGTATTTGACTTTTGGCCAATTGTTTTGGCCAATGATACCGATATTCTTGCGATACTTTGCAACATTCGTTTACACTTTTAGCTACGGAAGGATATAAAAAGAAGGAACTGTTCTTCCAATTTCATAAACAAATTTTTCCTGCGCATTCAGGGATAAGGGGTCGACAAAGTGTGGAGGGTCTAGATGCCTTACATGCCATAATATTGTTGCCACGAAAATATTTAGGAGTATAGTTACAGACCAAGAGTTTATTATTAATCATCACTTAAACTGTAACTCTAAATGCCTCGTTTATCTTATTACGTGCAAAGTATGCAATAAACAATATGTCCTGCGATAAGTTCAGATTCCGCTGGAATAACTACAGAAGTGAAGCCAAAAAAGCTAGGCTTGGGAATTCCAGTATAAAGTATTCGACAGCCCATACAATCGATAGTGCCTCTTTTTCAGTCTGGGAATATCGCTGCTCTACATCAGTGAGACTTCGGCTAGCATAGGCAATAATGTGTTCCTCTGTAGAGTTAGGGCGTCTCTGGCTTAAAATACCTGATATTCCAACTGGGCTGGCATCTACAGTTATTGTAGTCAAATAGTTTGTTTGTGGTACAAAATAAGAATATTGCAAGAAATAGCGAAAACATTGTGTACTTAAAAGCTTTTTTCGTCTCTCACCTCTATTGAGAACAAGACACCACGATTACAGGCTCGCAAGTCCCGTGCTAAGAAAAAGAAACGTTAATTATTAAACATTATTCAAGCCATAAGGAAGGCACCTGAGATTTTCAGGAATAATCCCCCTACCACTAATCATTGCTAAGAATATTCTTTTAAGTGATCTAGACTCCCAATGCTACTTAAATCTTTGGCCGTCAGTTCCTGCTGACACATGGTCTAGCGTGTGGAAGGCTGTTTTTTCATCCTTCTCACCCACTGCGCGTCTTTTCTAAAATGACGTCTTGCATATGACTCATAGAAATAGTAGATAGACTAGCTAGAATCAAATTATTTTTGATTCTCGGCCACTGCGCGTCATATCTCTATATGAGTTCTAGTACTAGATAGACTATTAGAAAATTCTAATAATAGTGCAAGAATTAGTCTTTTCTAAAATGATAGAAAAGACGCCTAGAACTACTTATAGTAGTTCCAAAATCTAAAGCTAGAATCAAACTTTCTTGTATTCTAATACAGAAACGTGAAATTTAATGATTAGGTAAAAGCCCTGAACTTGCACTTGTTTGCCTTAAATTTTGCTTTTTCCAAGTGCATTTCACGACTACGAAGACAGTGATCAAGGCGAGGATTTGCCGGAGGGAATCTGGACGTAGCATGACCGACAGGTAGATCATAACGCGACACCCACGTTTGCAAGTGTGATGTGAGACAAGTGGTACATGACATATGTAAAGTGACATTTATCGATGTGACTACTACCGCTAGATGACACTACATGATAGTGCTCTACATATACTGAAACGTAAGAGATTGTTGGAATGCTGATAGTAGTGATTTTGATACTCAGCAACTTACACTTTCAGTATTTTTTTTAAAAACGCCCCAGAATTGAAATTTTGAGCTAGTGTATTTTGCTGAATTTTTAAGCAACCCAACATGTGCAACTTAATTTTCATGCAAATCATGGAGTACTTTCAACCTATCCAGAAGAGAGAAGTTGTGCTCAATAAAAAGTTTAGTTTTAGGCTCTAAAATTGGAGAGGGGAATCATTTCCCACCTGTGAAGATTGGTAGCTGTTCTGCCATGATCAGAGATCAGCCAGTTTGCAGATTACCACTGCTTTCTATTGCAGATGCGAAATCCATGTAATTGAGCCGTTGGACCCCGGATCAATTCTCCCCTTCTGAGAGTATCGGAGTTCCGCCAAGAGTTCCAGTGAGTCTTCTATTAGAATGTTTAACAACAAACCCTCATCCATGCTTATGCAAAAACGATAATTCTAGGCTCTTTGGTATTTGTATTGTTTGCTTCCGGTAATCACTTCGACAATTCATTTAATCAACACCATTATCATCGTATTATTTAGAATGCTTCAGATAGAAATACGGCACGCTCCCTTTTAACGACACCGATTGTATGCAGATGACATTGGTACACACGAACCACTGGGCAATGCTCGGGAAGGGGGTTTTCATTCCAAAAAGTATGCTAGTTTATCCAAAGTATGCGAGGTTAGCGTTAGGATAGGGATGACTTGTGTCCCACTACAGGGAAAGACTAAACTTGATTGCGCTTGTGAAAATCGGCTATCATTATGTGTCTACAAATTAAATTTTGTACCAAAAATCAATCAAAGATTTCACGTTTCTAAGGTCAGTGACAGCTGATGTGGAAGATGAGTATATGCTGTTCAATAGGTTTTGATACTCCACAGAATCAATTCTTTTTAGACACTTTTTATTGAAAGACTAAACTTGATTGCGCTTGTGAAAGGCGGCTATCATTATGTGTCTACAAATTAAATTTTGTACCGTCTACTACAACTAGATTAATTGAATATGCCCAAAAAGAAAACAAATACTTATTGTGTGCATAGTAAAGGTTTCTTTGCTCTTATGTGGACTGACTCCAGAACGGCCAAATGAAATGCAGACTTGGCCTTGCCTATGATACGCGAATAATCGCCCGTGTACATCTTGACCCAGTCTGCGTTTTCAAGCAAGTGCTGTCCTATGGCAGAGTCACATTGCGTGACGTTGTTCATGGTCTTTGAAGCCCGAGGTGGTTGTTTATTGTGGCCTGGGCACTAATGATAATTTTGAATCTTAAGAACGAAAGTTTCTTCGAGGAATACGTTTGAATTAAGAAAACATTTATCAGAAACTTATAAATTTACCCGAACACAACATGTGAATAAAATAGACCAGACATTGAAAATTACGTAGAAATCTAAATTAATTGAAAACGAGGAACAAGCAATTCATTATAGCTTTATCTTCGAAATAGCCCTTTTTAATATGTATCTCACTAAGGAGAATAAGTTGGAAAAGTGCTTTGATACCGGATGGCTTTGATACCGGATAGCTTTGATACCGGATGGCTTTGATACCGGATAGCTTTGATACCGGATTGCCTCTGATAACGTACCGCTACTTAACGGGAATCGTTTTTGATAACAATTCAAGCTTTACGATATGGTATCTGTGCTATCAGGAACACATGGTACTAAAAGTGCTCCGCTAATGACAGTGCTACTAAAACACATCACTTACACTTTGCACGCGTTATTAATGCTTCACACACAATTATGCCTGAATCAGGAGCTGTTATTATGGGTGGAACAAAAAAGACTCGGAATTTACAATTTCGTCGCGAGGCCATCACTCGTGTCATCGAGGAAGAGGTGGAAGTCAGCCGCGAACAGTTATGCGACTTTACAGTTGACGAATTAAAGGTGAGGGATATGGCAGAGATACACACGTCCGATCCGAACTGACGCGAAACTGTACGACAGAGCCCTCAAAATTGAAATCCCTCATTTGCTTGTTGCATGTTACACAGACGTCGGACGAAGAGGTACCAATTGAGAACCAAGAAAATGAGCCTCGTCGCTCAACTCGGATTACAAATCAGCCTGAAAGATACGGAGAATGGATTGGTGATAATGTATTAAACGAGGTTCTTTATACTAATTCCGAAAGTATTATGGAGCCAAAAACATTTGAAGAAGCTGTAGAGAGTCCAGAGAGTGATAAGTGGAAAACGGCAATGAAGTCAGAGTACGAATCTCTTATTAAAAATCAGACGTGGAAGCTCGTAGAATTACCTGAGAAAATATTCAAGTAAGGCATATTTGACATAGTTTGCATACACTAGATGCGTACATTACATGTTGCACAAAGCGTTCATAATAGGGAAATAAGGCATATTTGACATAGTTCTCATACAGTAGATGCGTACATTACATGTCACACAAAGTGTTCAAAATAGGATAATATGGCATAATGACATAGTTTGCATACACTAGATGCGTACATTCCATAGTGCACAAAGTGTTCAAAATAGGATAATAAGGCATATTTGACATAGTTCCGAGGTCTCATAAGGAAGCCCGATTCGGCCCGACAGTAGTTTTTCCTGTTCATTAAGTAGGCTATGCTATATATTTGGATGTTAATGTGCTGCAAACAGTTTCATTGTTTAGAAAAAAAGAAAACAAAAACACACAAATAAATCAATCAATTGTAAGCAGAATTCAGTAGTGAAAGCTGAATGAAAAAAATTATTAGCTAGTGTGTCCTCGATTGAGCCCGACTGAGCCCGATTTCTCTTTGGAAAGTTAGGCCCGAAACAGTGTTGTGCTTTGCAGAGTTGTGCTTTGCAGAGTTGTGTTTTGCAGTGTTGTGTTTTGCAGTGTTGTGTTGTGCTTTGCAGTGTTTTGCTATGCATTGTTGCGCTTTGCATTGTTGTGCTTTGCAGTGTTGTGCTTTGCAGAGTTGTGCTTTGCAGAGTTGTGTTTTGCAGTGTTGTGTTCTGCAGTGTTGTGTTGTGCTTTGCAGTGTTTTGCTATGCATTGTTGCGCTTTGCATTGTTGTGCTTTGCAGTGTTGTGTTATCCAACGATGACTTACCAACGATGACTTGTCCAACGACGACTTGTCAGCGATAACTTGTCCAACTATGACTTGTCCAACTTTGACTTGTCCAATTATGACTTGTCAAATGATGACTTGTCTAATGACTGACTTAATCCAACGATTGCTTATCCAACGATGACTTACCAACTATGACGTGGCCAACTGTGACTTGTCCAACTATGACTGGTCCAACTATGACTTGTCAAATGATGACTTGTCCAATGATGACTGGTCATTCTTCAAGCACTAAGGCTTAGAAAAGTGGAAAAATTTGGTCACGAAAAGGGTCCGTCAATTCTGATTTTTATATGTTTATGATATAGATTGATGGCCTACACAAGTATTTCGCGGGAAATCAGAGTCAAATTCCGAGTTGTTTTGAAGAAAAGGTAGTAAATGTAAGTTAACAATGTAGGGCGATTTCTGGCATTTCTTCAAGCACTAAGGCTTAGAAAAGTGGAAAAATTTGGTCACGCAAAAAGGTCCGTCAATTCTTTACTAAACCAGCTCAAAATTGCATGGAACAACCAGCCATGGATTGAAAGGTGCAAACAGTGAGGCAAGACATAGGTCACTGTTAATGGGAGAGAACAGATCAATAGTAACACATACTATATTACCAGTTGCCATTAAGAGCCAAAGTGATATCCTCATAAATGATTCCATTGTGTCTTTGTACTTGTTGACCTCTTTGGGGATTATATGTAGTACTTTGACTACAGGCAATACCTGCATGTGTGAGAAAATTACCCAGCCAAGTTGCTAACCGATAATATATACCGGCTAGTGCCTACATACGTCCCAGCTTTTAAGATGTTCTAATTTAAATGGTAAAAAATAAATCAATTTCACAAGTGAAATGATTAGTCAAACGTATTTTTAAATTTATTTACCTTCAGCCATTGCAAACAGATTGTCGAACACTTATGCATATTAAAAATTTCCTGTCAATATATTTTAGGCTAAATGGGCATTCAATGATATGGCAAGAGGAAGCATTGCATCACTTTATGTTTTTTATAGCTTACCCACCTGATGAGAGAATGCCACTCCGTTTACTTTGTAAACAAACCATGTGCAACGAATCTATGAAGCCGTCCAAACTTGAGTGGCGCTTGAAAACGAAACATGTAGATGGTCACAGCAGAGGTCTGTCATATTAGTTGCGGTCACACTGCAACTTTTCACTGCAGCGAAACAGCAGGTTTTGATCAGGGTAACGATTTTTTGTGTGTGACCGCAAATCCCTCTTCAGATCCGATGATGTTGAATTTCATACACTAGATGCGTACATTCCATGTTGCACAACGCGTTCAAAATAGGCATAAAACGCGTATTTGACATAGTTTGCATACACTAGATGCGTACATTCCATGGTGCACAACTCGTTCAAAATAGGCATAAACGCGTATTTGACATAGTTTGCACACACTAGATGAGTACATTCCATGGTGCACTAAGCGTTCAAAATAGGCTAATAAGGCATTTTTGACATAGTTTTGATACACTAGATGCGTACATTCCATGTTGCACAATAGCTACCGTTTATGCGGCACAGAAATGTCTCATTTTGGGGCAAAAAGCATATTTTCATATATTTTCTGTACATATGGTATTGACCGATGGCAATATTTCTTAACGAAGGACACAAGACCTCTGAATTTGTATTTAAATTAACAAAAACTGGTCTGGTTATCTTCAAATAGCACTGTTGCAATAATAATCGGGCCCTACGTCTTTAAATAGCTCGGTTGAATATACCAAGACCAACGAGTATTTTTATCAAATCGTTAAAAATTAAGAAACAGTTCTTCGTAGATCCGTAGATTATCTATATCCCCTGACACCATTGTACAAGCTCTTCCCTTAATTGGCGTACTTTTGTTGTCAGTTTCTCAAGAGTGATAACTAAGTACATATAATCTCTTTTTTAATTCTTTTTTTAATTTAAAAAAACTGGTTCGTGGTATAACATTTGAAAGTACAAACCCCCGTAAAAACACGAAGAATTAAGAAACAGTTCTTCGTAGATCCGTAGATTATCTATATCCCCTGACTAAGATTTTGCAGTTCGCGTGGTTTCTGACCAGGGTACATTTCCTCTTGCATAGAAATAAAACGCTCGTGAACAAAGGAATTGCTCACAAAAATATATAATTGCTCCAGCAGCGCAAAAAAGTCGTCAGCTTGGGGTATGGTTTTAACCGTCTCAACAAGTACAAGGTTTAATCTGTGCCCATAGACCCTTTTCAGAAGTTATTCATAAATTTCAAAGCGAGGCTAACTCGGCAAATTTTTCATCGAGCAATGGCGAATTAGCAACTGTTTCAGGGTCAAATGTTGCATGGGAAGTTATTCAAGTGTTTTCAGATATCATTTACATTTTGAGTACAAGGAAAACTCCTTGAAATTAATAAACGGGGGGTCCTAATAAGAAGCGAGGGGGTTCATAAATTTCCAAAAATTAATAAGCGGGGGGCATGATTATTTGGCACTCGAGAGTATCTTTATAAAGCGATTGGGTTGATTTGTTGTTTTTTAATTACCGGATGATCAGGTTGGGGCATTTATACACCGCTGTCGTGACTGTTATGTTGTACGACGCCTTTTGGTCTTCTCGTTTCGTATAAATTCATCGTAAAAGCTTTCTCGCTTCACTCCATACGATTGCTGTGATCAGTGTATGGCGAAAACGTTTCCTCGTGACTGTCATTTGTAATACAGCTTTTCGTAGGGTATGTATAAGTAAGGAAAGATTGTAACCGGCGTGTAAGCATTAAACATCTTGCACCTTCGGAGAATTTGAAAAACATCGTATCGCTACGTATCGCTGGTTACGGATCCAAACTGGTACGGATCCAAATCGATCCCGTATAAACACCCTAGAAAGGGAATCAGATCCATTTAGATCCGGAACTCTGCATGCTAATCCACTTAGCAAATCAACGGTTTGCTGGATTGTAATACGAGCAGTAATATGTGGCAACAGTTGATATAATAAACAATAGGAAATTGTGGTTAAACGCGTCGAAACAAGGACGAAAATAGAATTTGAATAGGGATTACGTCAAATTTACCTCGTAGTAGTATTTTTTGTTGATGAAATGTTTGTAATGACAGAGCCTTGATGAAAACATCCTTAGGTGAATATATGTAGGTATAATTACCGGAACGACGTCGTGGTGCTTGACAATTTTGTTCAGGTTAAGGACATTTGGTAGACCAGGAACATTAATTGTGATAAACAGTAAGCACTGCAGCATTTCCAATCAGTTTTACAACGTAGTTAATGATAGTTAACTATTTCTTTGAAACTTTTCCAACTCAATGCAGTTTTTATCATTTACCTTAGCAATTAGACCCAAGCCTTACAAAGCTGAGATCGAAAAAAACGGAAAATGGGCTCCGGAATGAGTTTTACAAGGCAATAGAAAGGTATGATGATAATTTTATTATATTATACACAGATGGTTCTTTCAAGTTGAATGAAGGAAGTGGATGTTCGATTGCCATTCCTCGCCGTAAACAAGTAATATGCATAAGAACAGAAAGTAAAAGTTCAACCCAAGCCGAATATGAAGGAATATTGAGAGCATTAGAGGTAATTTTAAGCCCTAGGGAGAAAAATGACAGGTTTCGACTCTGTAACTGATAATGACTGAACTGTACATTTGACCATAACCTGTGACGAAACAGGTATTCGAATTGGTCTTCTGACACTTTTGACTAGGCTAAGGCTTTAGGGTCTTTTAACCCTGGTAATGAGTGTGGTAGATGATGAAAAAGATCATTAGCATTAAGGCCATACTCAGATGGTGACTGAACAAGTTCAGCAATGACATTATACCCAATAATAGGTTGAGCTAATGTTCCAGTGACTCCCATCTTTCTGTTGTCTGCTTACGCTCTCCTCTGGGGCAGACGGGCATGAATTTGAGGAAAGCAAACGAACAAGGTTCCTCTTTTTCTTCTCTTGCCAAGCTGTTGCAAGAAGACCATCTTTAAACATCTGTTTATAGTCTCCCAGGTTCTTGCAAATATTCTTGGCCTTAAGTTGGGCAGGGAAACCACGGGCATTAATTTTAATGGTACCACACATATAAATCCCCTTCAAAAGACGTTCCTGAAAACCCTCCAACGCAGGCTAGTGAAATGCCGAACGACTTTTCGCTGTCCGATTCGCAGACCCTAACAAAGAAGTTTTTTGGATGAACAGCGCAGGCTAGTGAATTTCCGAACGACTTTTCGCTGTCTGATTCGCAGACCCTAACAAAGACGTTTTTTGGATGAACAGCGCAGGCTAGTTAATTTCCGAACTACTTTTCGCTGTCCGATTCGCAGACCCTAACAAAGAAGGTTTTTTCTGATGAGCAACGCGGGCTAGTGTAATTCCGATAAAATGATTATATACCATTGCAAAGTTTAGCACCTCGTAAACTGTTGTTATTGTGAGGTAGATAGTACGTTTATGATTACAATACATCTTATAGATGTTTCTTATTCAAAACATTTGATATTCTTAAACTGTGTTGCGCTGAGTGAAGTGAAGCACCATCTACAGAACGGTAATTGGGGCATCAAAATTGGGCACATGCAGTGCCGCACGAGTCGAAGAAATTAAAACAATCAAATTCAGTTTGATTTAAAGGCAACTAGACTGCTGAATCTGCACACCAAAGACCGTGCTACAGAAATCTTGAACTCCAACAGTGTCAGTTGTCCTGGCTTCAACTTTCTGAAAACAATGAAACTGTTCACTCAAGTCCATCAAATCGAAAAAAAGTCGAAGATAGTGCCGAATGGTCGACTTACGATCAAGACGGCAAGCAGCCATCCTTTGGTCTAAAAGGTCAACACCTCCCCTTCCTCTGTTATATTTCTTCACAATTTCGGGACACATGACTGGTACTTTCGAACAGGAGTGCTATGCGACGGGAAGATATTGTCAAAAGTGAAAGGAAAAGTGTACAAAACGGTAGTGCGACCAGCTTTGCTGTATGGGCTTGAGACGGTAAGGACAACAAAGAAGCAGGAAGCTGAATTGGAAGTGGCTGAGTTGAGAATGCCAAGGTGGTCACTTGGGGTCACACGGCTGGAAAAAATCAGAAACGAAAACATCAGAGGAACAGCACACGTTAGAAGATTAGGAGACAAGCAAAGGGAAGGAAGACTGAGGATCCTTCACTTTGTTTACACATTTTCTCAAAAGGCGAGACCTGCTAAACAGGGTTTAGGTGAGATTGAAAGGAAAAATATAACACGTCACGATTTTTTCCCCCGAAAGGAGATTTGCGTTAAAAGTTCTTTATTAAAAGACGTGATATTTGATATTATTGATAGGATTTGTTGATCGTATGAAAATATATTTTTGAAGGTGTTATTTGATTAGCAGGGGGATCAAAGGAATCAATTGAGGTCTATTTGAACAGAAGAATTAAATATACAGGCAGCTATAAAGGTAAAATGATATTTATGGAACACCTATACATTGAACATCATCTGCACTCAGTACATGTTGTCAACCCAATGCAGTGGAGGAGGGTGATTTAATTGCTAGTAAAATATGTATTTTTGGCACATAACAGTTGTCTGCATGTTGTATATATATACAACAAATCCGAATCCGAATCCGGTCAGCGCCGTTAATTTGCAAGCTATTGTGGTAATGCTCCACTCTTTGAGAATTATGTATAATAGGGCAAACAAATCGGCTGCACGGTCTTAACTCTATTAACTTTTAGGATATTATTCGCTTGATATTTCAATATGTCGCTGTTTTTACGAGGAGAACATGATGCCACGGTAGAGCAATTCAAATTTAAATAAAAGGGTTTTAGCCTTCCGTAGATCGTCAAGAACACAAGAGCCAGAATCCTTCCTTTCAGGCTTATTATGAGAGAAACACAGAGGGCAATATCTGGAAGACCCGACTCACTACGTCCATGAAGCTTCAACTGGACACCCTCCTCCTTCTGGGGTAACCTAGCACGTACTAGCTTGTCTTTGAGAGACTTTGCTCTATGAAAGGAGACCATCGGTTTCGAGGCAAATACTTTCCTGTGCTCTTCATCGCATCCCAAAATATTAAAGTCATCCGACACATCTTATACGCAGTACCGCTTAATGCTGGATGATAAAACAAAGTTAAGACATCCCTGGAATCCCTTTTTTCTAAACGTCGAACGGATTCCTTTCTAGTGAGAAGCTCCTCACGACACAATTAGATGTTAGCTTTGTTTTCGGCTCAACGTTTCGGCTCAAGTACCTTTTCCCTCTCAAGGATCGGATCCCAGATAGTTTCAGATCGAGTATCGTATATAATTATTTAGGGCAAACCCGTCACCAGCTGCATACTCCTATCTGCGATCATCTAAGAACTCCTGCTTTAACAGGGAATCCACTTGACAGCCCAACGTTTTCAGCTGTTTTGGATCACAGTAAAACTACTGGACATGATGTTTCTCCGGACGAATTCCGTCAAAGCATAAAGTCTTGCTCTTTTCCCTTCTTTGGGATGTGGCGGGTATACCCATTTCCTCTTCACACTCTCCTTGTTTTTAGTTTCTTTGAGAACAGCTCACCGAGGGGAGATCTTTAGAAGTGGCTGACTTTGATGTCGACTTTGATTTTAACAACTCTTGCTCTTTTCTCCTTATCACTTCTTCCACAAATGGGGCATGTGACTGCAACCGACAAAACTCATCACTTGTGAGTGCAATGCCTGTCTTGGTAGGCTCTTTAACAGACCAGCTTTCCATTTTCCATTCCACTTTGAGATCGTGCTCAATAATATTAACAAACTGACATTGTGACATATAATCGTTGTCATAATCGGTAATTAATGTTATGTTGACGAGCAATGGAAACGTGTGATCATATTTTCGTCCAGCAGTGAATTCAAGAACAGCTGAGACTATATCGGTGTTCTTTTCAATAGGTAGATCATAAAATCGGAGACCTAGTGCTCTTGACTTTATGCCGGTGTAAATAAAATGAATGTGTTCAAAATAACCTAACAAGGCGTTTTTAGTGACAATTGCATGCTTGGAATGCGTACATTCTATGGTGCACTCTGTGTTCTAAATAACCTAACAAGGCGTTTTTAGTGACAATTGCATGCTTGGAATACATACATTCCATGGGGCACAATGTGTTCATAATAACCTAACAAGACGTTATTAGTGACAATTGCATGCTTGGAATGGGTACTTTCCATGGTGTACAATGTGTTTAAAATAGCCTAAGAAGGCGTTTTACCATTTCAAACTTTTGTCGTTTTGACCTTATTTGGACATTTCTGCGACACAATATTTTTCTTTTATTAGAATCCCGATTTGAGGGTTTAGCCTCAATATTTCTTAACGTTATGATCACATTCAAAGACGTTTTTCCGACCCACCAATTGAATTTTTTTGTTAGGGTGACAACTTTTTTGCTGTGTATTTAAAATTCGATTATCTGCCATAGTTTGAAAAATAGCTAAGAGCCTCGGTTTTCTTATGAAAGAAAAAGCGCACAAATAATCTCTCTCATTTTCCTTTTCAAGCAACACCTTACAACAGTGTGTTCCCAACCTTTTTTCAAGCGACCCCCAATCACAAAAATATTGCATTCCAAGGTAGCTTACGACACTGTCAATTATATACAATTTATTTAATAATCAAACTGTATGTTAGCGTATCTAAAAACAAACTACAGATATTAAATTTAAAGAAACCATCAATATTAAACAAATAATCTCTCTCATTTTCCTTTTCAAGCAACACCTTACAACACAACCCATATAGAGAGCCAAGGTCTGTCGCCAGATGAACACTCAAGAGCAAATTACTTTAGACATTAATATCAATCAGTTAATATCAATATTATAGGTTAAAGTCGTGTAGTATCAGTATATATTTTACCTTGCTCGAGGACGAGGCAAGTTTTGAAGCTGGGACGTATATGTAAGAGGCATGGGTAACCCGCTTCAATCGAACACGGTCATTGCATAATATGCATAGAATATTCTTAGCTATTCTACGGTCAGGAAGTTTACTCTTGGATGCCTAATAGAAGGGGGGTTGGAGTAAACGGGAGGGTTGGAAAAATCCCCAAAACTTAATAAACGGGCGGTTGGAATAGCTGGGGGGTTGGAAGTGTAGTGTAAAAAAAGTGTAAAAAATGAAGTCAGGATCATTGGTTAGAATTAACTGCTACTTCCTAAACATAGGGTAATACAATAGTCAGTTATTGTAAGTTATGGTAGTCTCTTACATGCCTTCCAAGATTTTAAAAATGTATCCCTCGTCCTCCTGACATAAAGATCTGTGACAAGCTTTCCTGCGTGTGAAGACACTGTTACATCCAGAAAATTTACTGAGTTCCTAGAAATAGGTGGACGTAAATTTGATGGTAGGGCGAAACTCATTGAGATGTGCAAAGAATTGTAATTGGATTTTGGCTAATTGGATTAATGTTTGTGTAGAGACACTATGGTCCTCCCTTGTGTCTAAAAACTTCCGAATAGCCCCTATACCCTCATTGTGTGGAATATTAGGGTACAAACCTACTATCTGAATATTATGAGAATGCGTTTTGCACGAGGCATGGGAGTATTTCAATAGTGCCATTCTGCATACATACACTATTTTAATATAATGAGAATGCGTTTCGCACGAAGGAATGTGAGTATTTCAATAGTGCCATTCTGCATACATACACTATTTGAATATAATGAGAATGCCTTGTGCACGATAGAATGTGAGTATTTCAATAGTGCCATTCTGCATACATACACTATTTGAATATAATGAGAATGCCTTGTGCACGATGGTGAAACACAAATATCTGATAACCAAAGATTAGTTAAATGTGCGAATTTATGTTTCACTGACTCTAAATGTTCATTGCTATTCGATCTACTACTACTGCTTCTACACAAACTACACCTGAGTCTCTAGGACTAACTGACTGTAAAAATAGCTTCACTACATCCCTTTCTTCTTCAGTGGCATTAACAGATCCGAATGTTTTGATCGTCATCCTTTCCTTCCTAACAGGAATAAGCCCTGTACGATCAACAACGCTACGAGTCCCGCGTTGACCAATGCCTACAGCTTTCGCCTATATAAACGGAATTACATCCCGCACATGTGTAGATGTGTAGTTGCGTGAATACGTAAATGTGTAAATCTGCAAATGTGAAGATGCGTAGATGTGTCAATATGTAGATGTGTAGATTTGTGCATGTTCATTTATGTATATGTGGGGATTTGAAGATGTGTAGATGTGTAGATGTGTAGATGTGTAGATGTGTAGATGTGTAGATGTGTAGATGTGTAGATGTGTAGATGTTCGAGCATCCAAATCTAACAGAAAAACACAGGACAGAAAGTTTCTTCCAAGATTCATCTATCATATGTAGCTGTTTTCGTCATCTGGAAAAACTTGCTTAGACAAAATTTTCGGACTGCAGTAAAGCAATAGTCAGGACTTATCCAGATGACTTGGATATTATATTGATTGATGTCAGATGTTCATGGCAGTCTGTAACATTTGCAAATATCTACATTTGCCTAACCTTTTCAGTCCAGACTTATCTCAAATAAGGGTGAAGTAACTTCTAATGTATGGCCAGCTCGAAAGTTATTTGTCGGTTTTGCAAGCTTTGCAGATCCCAGTGTGAAAAAGTTATCCCCTAATGCTGTTCTTCCTCGTGCGTAGTTTACTTTATCGGCTTCATATCCCACTTCAAAAGGTATGTAGAATGTTGGTATTCGAGCATTTACTAAAAGTAAAAAAAAAACGTTTCGTAGTTTCTTATAATTTTTCCACCTGCGACATGGCATCACTAAGTTACAAGAAGTTTAGTATGTATGCATTTCGTACTACGTAAATGATTATGAATTACTGCTACTCTTCATCAAATTTAAGTTCAATGGAGTGGTAACTCTCGAATCTGTTTTGCCATTTTATCTTTGCAGGATCTTTCTCAATCTCAGTTCTGTCAGGAAAGTTGATGTTTAGGGATGTCAAATACATTACAAAGGATTACAGTATACGGTAAGTAGCAAAGTATCTACAGTGATGGATTAAGACATCTGTAAGTCTTAGCCATGTTTTATCGTGTTGGACTGCAGAAACCACCTTGACATCGAAAACGAGCCTGCTGTCTTTCAAAGCTTATGGTCGATTATTCGTACCTTCTTCATCTTTGTTACAAGTCATAAAAGTAACGGATGGTCTATTAATGGCTATGGCTCATCAGTGGTGAACGTGCCAATGAAGATCATTGCACGGCATTAATCAAAGAGATGTGCAAAACGTATTCCAAAATTTTCTTGTACCAGTTTAGCAAAATACACACTGAGCGAATTATCAAACAAGGGCGAGCCACGAGTTAATCACAATCACGCCGTGCATACTGATCAACAAGGAACTCTGAACTTTCCGGGTTACACAATTCAATAACTGTAATGCTTCTAATTATTATGCACAGGTGGTAAAGAAGCTAAAACCCCCTGGCAATGAATTTGCAATATTTCCTATGCAATGATTGACGGTTTCAGATGGCATTTGCCTTGGTGCACCTCCCTTCTTTTGTCGGTTTTTCTCTGCCGTCCATCACTTTCTACGAAACAAAAAAGCAGATTGTTGTTAGGTTATTTTGAACACATTGTGCACCATGGAATGTACGCATTCCAAGCATGCAATTGTCACTAAAAATGCCTCGTTAGGTTATTTTGAACACATTGTGCACCATGGAATGTACGCATTCCAAGCATGAAATTGTCACTAAAAACGCCCTGTTAGGGTATTTTGAACCCGTTGTGCACTATGGAATGTACGCATTCCAAGCATGCAACTGTCACTAAAAACGCCTTGTTAGGTTATTTTGAACACATTGTGCACCAGTTTAAATGTTAAATATTTAACAAAAAAGCAAATGTTAGCATTTCGCCAACTTAAGATCAACCATTAAGATAGACTGGGGTTTCTCTCAGTATATTTTATATTTTCTGCCACCAAACTTACTATTAGTATATATCCATCACCTATCTTAACTCTATATTTTTGTGTGTTTCTTCAAAGCCTGCTAAAATTGCAGTACCTAAGGTCTCTTCTCTTTCTCAATGCAGATCACTTGAGTACCTCTATTTTAAGTGCAAATTTCGAGCGCTTTGTGCACCATGGAATGTACCCATCTAGTGTATGCAAACTATGTCAAAAATGCCTTATCGGCGTGGTTTGGACGCTTTGTGCACCATGGAATGTACGCATCTAGTGTAAGCAAACTATGTCAAATGTGAATACTATCGTATTTTGAACGCTTTGTGCACCATGGAATGTACACATCTCGTGTATGCAAACTATGTCAAATATGCCTTTCTAGCCTATTGTGAACGCTTTATGCAACATGGAATGTACGCATCTCATCTACATAATAAACTCCACTAAAATGTAACTTCACTTCATATCTCATATTTCTAATACAAGTACAAGTACAAAATCCCAAGGACTTTTCACAGTCACTGTATTCAAAAAACAGGCTATTTTCTTCAAATAGAAAACAATTGGTCTAAAAAATTAATAAAACTACTAGAACTCTCAAAAGTTAACTTAATAAATTCATGACTATTGTTTAAAAATTCCTGGAACTGTCTAAGCCGTGCCTCGCCGTGCGTCCATACAAATTTCGTCAATTTGACTCTTGCAAAGGACGATTTTGAAGTGAAAATATATCCTTTTGAAACAAATTGATAATAAATGAAAACATGAAAAGCAAAACTATCCGGTCACTTACTGGACGAAAAAAGGCTAATTTTACTGTGGGATGCATTCATGAAGACCATTGACATTGCAAAGTTTGAGAGCTCCTTAAGTAGCAGCTTAAGTTGAGAGGCTTAAACTGCTTTCCTCACTTTCGTCAATTTGACTCTTGCAAAGGACGATTATTGTGAAAATAACCGAGAACCTCAATAAGGGCATTACAAATTTGAATATATGGTAGAGAAGAGAAATGTTTACATGCACGGGAAGGGGTGTGCTTTTGTAAGACGTAGCAAACATTTGCCTACCGTCCAAAAAGATGTTCTTCTTTCAACAATTCCTTAATTCCAAGGCAAAGTATGGAATATTTTAATAATTTTACTAAATGGCATGCTAAGCTGTGACTTTGGTATACAAATAAGTAAATATCTCAGAAACATAGTACAATGGTATCATTATTTTGTGCATTTCACTTAATCAAAGTTTACAATAAAGTCTGTCAAACGAGCGCAGATCTACAGCCCTTCTAGCCGTTATCCTGCACGGCTCTTCGTTACTTCCACATTGCTTCTTCCCGAAAACTGTCGCTTATTTCTACAAAGCTGGTAACAAAGCCTATTGTTCTGCCGATGAGTCAGCTGGGTTTACAGCTGGGTTCGCTTCTGGGTTCAGCTGGGTTCAGGTTTTCAGCTGGGTTCAGCTGGCAACAAAAAAAGGTTCGTAAAATATGATCTTTACGTCTTTTTTATGTAGATTGATGCCCTACAAGATTATTCCGTGTGAAATCAGCCCTTACTTTGTCATGTTGTCCGAGAGAGACTATTTTCTGGCATTTTCTCAACCACTAAGGCTTGGAAAAGTCGAAAAACTTGGTAATATGTAATATGTAATATGTAGATTGATGCCCTACAAGACTGTTCCGTGGGAAACCAGACTTTCATTTGGAATAATTTATAAAATATAGATAAGACAGAATTCGTATTATCCAAGATGAAGTACCAGAAAAATAGACACAATCATGCGTGTATTTACAATGTTATAAACCGAGAAACGTATGACGGCTATAGCTAGCCTTCACGATACTTGCAAAATGGAAACGAAATAATGTTTTCATCAACACTTAACGACACTTTTCACTTGACGAGTTATTCTTCTCCAATTCGGTCCCAGTCCTCTCGTTTAAGTGGGGATCGTCATCCTTTTCGCGCCTCTTCGTCAATCTTTTAGTTGTGTCATTATTTGCTTCACGCATTGATATTCTTTGTGTACTTAAAAGCTTTTATTCGTCTGACACTCCCTAGGGTACTAACGTCAGAATTAAGAAAAACAAAGTGTGTGAAAGAGTATACCAAAGTGTATTTTTGAATGTGTATATGTTGGCCGCACGGCTTTGAGGCTGGTTGACCGAATTAAGCAGCATGTACCATCGTATATGCGCCAAAGATCGACTCCTAAAAGCAAACAAGCACCTAGGGGTTCAAAGATTGTAGTATAGATTGTAGTATAGATTGTAGTACAGATTGTAGTATAGATTGTAGTATAGATTGTAGTATAGATTGTAGTATAGATTGTAGTACAGATTGTAGTATAGATTGTAGTATAGATTGTAGTATAGATTGTAATACAGATTGTAGTATAGATTGTAGTATAGATTGTAGTATAGATTATAGTATAGATTGTAGTATAGATTGTAGTATAGATTGTAGTACAGATTGTAGTATAGATTGTAGTATAGATTGTAGTATGTTTGAATTTGGAAATGGCCTTAAGGAAAAACTGTTAATTTTGGTCAGTTCATCAAATTATGAACTGGGTTCATTTAACAAGGTTTTGACAGGCATGATTTAAAGTTTGAAAGGGCGTATCTCATTGATTGCTCAAGGTATCATTTTCAAATTTGGACAGGTTATTAATGTCAACAAGAAGAAAGCAATGAGTCAAAAAATTATCAAATTTCTGATATTCGTTAAATCGTAACGTCACACTTTAGTACTCTATTAGTTTTTGTTACCACTTTCCTATTGTTCCTTTGTCATTACGTTTGTTTACATCTGTGTAGTGTTAACTTTAGATAATTTTTTTTTTCTCTCCATCGTACAGATCGTATAGATTATTCTTCCCCTTCCCCAAAAGACCAATATCTTCAACTTCTAATAATGGCTACTATGACACTTTCAGCATAACATCTACAGAACAAAAGACAATCTTCAAACTCTCTTCTTAAACTGTAAGCGTCATTGCAATTCTTCACTTCTTCGGCGAGTGTTTCTGCACAATTCTAATGTTCACAGCGTGTTTTAAAGGACGACACTTTACAAATCGGAGACGTCAACATACGGGGCACAGAGGGACTATACCCTCAATAGTTTCATCAATATAACTTTGCGCCCCTGCTAAAATCTAAAGCTTATGTTATGCCCTCCTTATCCAAAAATTTACGCTTTATTATCAGTTTCGAATATCCAGCTGAATGGCTGGCTACGAGCTGAAACTCATCTGGAAATTTCACAGCGAATATTTTGATGCATATCTAAAATAGTTTGCATACACTAGATGCGTACATTCCATGGTGCACAAAGCGTTCAAAATAGGCTCATGACGAATATCTAAAATTTTTTGCATACACTAGATGCATACATTCCATGGTGCACAAAGCGTTCAAAATAGGCTAATGACACATATTTAACATAGTTTGGATACAATAGACGCGTACATTCCATGGTGCACAAAGCGTTCAAAAAAGGCTCATGACGCATATCTAAAATAGTTTGCATACACTAGATGTTGAAGTACATTTTGAAAGGTAAAGGAGTATATTCAATTTGAAAGACTCCATCGTCGATACTCGGAAGGTCTGCTTTGGAAGGGCAACTCAAGTCAAATTTATGCAGCACGTTGGCGAGGCAATCAAATAGCTCGGTCCTTGCAAGATATTCACCGGCGCATTTTCTCGGACCCCATCCTCCAAATGTCAGCACATTCTTTGCCTTCGAACTATCAAAATGCCCTTCACTATTGAGAAATCGCTCCGGAGTAAACTCAGATGTTGATAGGGACAATTTCTTACTTTCAAAGGCATCTTTAAGCTTGTTGTATGCGCTCTGAGCAAGAATTTTCCTTCAGTTAATGCCACTTTCGCTGTGGAGATGACTTCTAAGGTAAATACATTTGTGCCATTCTTTGTTTCCTTCGCTGTGAATTATTGTGGGTTATTAACGTTTTGCAAGGTGACGTCATATTTCAAGCTCACGCGATTCACATTTTCACCCGCTCATTCAAAACGAGGCTGAGAGAACAAGGATTGTTAATTACAAATGTTACTTTAATGTTATTACAATTTATGTATAGGATAGTAAAAAAATGAAAAAGCCATGCACTGTGGATCCAGTTTGGGTATCGTTTACTTGATACCAGTGGCATATCAAAGAATCGATAAAAGTGATCAGCCTCGTTAAGTGAGCAAGGTATTTAAACAGGTTTGACAATTCTCAAATATACAAAATCGACCCGTTTAAAAATTTGTACAAGTTCAAAAGTCACCGAACTTCACTATAACATCGATATCGTCAAGGATTTATCCTGTGAGCATTATTATGTTTTCCTTAGTATGCAAACAATACAGATTATAAAGTTAGTCTTGTGACAGTACAACAAGCCATAGCTAAGGAAAGCCACATTTCAATTAGAAGTCTGAGACGTCAGTACAAATTCAACGGCATTTTTTCAACAAAGCACAATGCATTACCTTTTTTGATCGAAAAAAATTGTCTTAGGTTCAGCGCCCGCTTAGTAAGAATTACCCCCTTCCTGCAGTTAAAACATTGTAAATTGATCCATCCAACGACCAGATCCATTCATTCAGTGTACGAATTCATCAACCGAATCAATAAATTGATCCATCAAACAACTAGATCCATTCATTCAGTCTACCAAGTCATCAACCGAATCAATAAATTGATGCATCCAACAACTAGATCCATTCACTCACTCTACCAATTTATCAACCTAATCAATGAATCAATCCATCAAACAACTAGATCCATTCAGTCAGTCTACCAATTCATCAACCGAATCAATAAATTGATAGGTTGATATGCAGCAAATGTCGCAAAACTTCAACATTGAGAGAGAGAGAGAGAGAGAGAGAGAGAGAGAGAGGGACGGTTTTGCATTATTGGAAATTTTACTTCAGATAAACTAGAATCCACGCAGTTAAGATTAGCACATTTTTTGCAACTCCCTCAATTTTAGAAATTATCCACTAAACTTAATTGCCGCTGTTGAAGCTCTCTCAGGGAGTTTAACCCCCTCTTTAAAATTGCATGTTAAAGTTTTGGTTGTTCACAAATAATGCAATGAAATGGATTTACCAAGCGCAGCACTAATTTCTTATTACTACAAATTTAGGAATTTAGGCCATGGTTGACTCATGGTCTCGTAAGTAATGGACTAAGCTACAAATAATGCAATGAAATGGATTTACTAAGCGCAGCACTAACTTCTTATTACTACAAACTTAGCAACTTTGGCCATGGTTGACTCATGGTCTCGTAAGTAATGGACTGAGCTACAAATAATGCAATGAAATGGATTTACTAAGCGCACGCGGAAACTGGTATGGAAGTGGAATAAATTGCACAAAGAACCATAACGATAGTCTCACGAAGACTTATTTCAACAAAAGTAGTTTCTTATTACATCAAAAATATTGCACGAAATAGTAAAAACATTTTGTACTTAAAAGCTTTTTTCGTCTGACACTCCTCAGTGTACTAACGAGTACTAACGGAGTGTCAGACGAAAAAAGCTTTTAAGTACACAATGTTTTCGCTATTTCGTGCAATATTCTTGTTTTATACCACAAGTATGTTTTTGATTTCATCCGATCTTTTATATGTCAACGTTCTCGATACAAGTGAAGTCACCTCCAAGAATAACTAGGGAATTTGCAGTGACGAAGCGACTTAGAGACTGGAATAAAGAGGCTTTGTCACAACCTTTTGTGGGAGCGTAAACATTCACAAATTGTACAAGGGTCTTATTGATAGTAGCTGGTACCATAAGTAAACCGCCGTTTGTGTCACGGTTTATTTTAGAAGTGTTGAACTTCGCATTGATCTTTTTTAAAAACTGCTAGCTTCCAAAGTTTTAACCTTCTATAAAGCATTTACATATATACATGATAAAAAAAACCTGGCACAGAATCTGCTTTGACCAAATTGTAAACAAAAACATTTAAGGACCTTTTTTTACGATCCATTTGCTCATCATACCCTATCAGTATCCTCATGTGATGTTTCCTTTGGGGTTGTTTTAGTGGTTGCCTTTAGCTTAGGACTGTGTATGGGTAGCCAACAATCATAACGTTGATTCCAACCTTCAAAAAATATGTCTTTTCATGTTTTGGGTCTCAAATGCGACCTGCAGTTCGCAGTTTCGTAATACAAAACTTTCATGAGTTAAGCCAGGCCTACAATACAACATTGATAAATTTTCCACTGTAGTCATAAACACATTAGACATTGATACTATGGTAATGCTTACGATGTATATAATCATTCTCGTCGGTCTTGGGTACTACTACACGTATATGAGTGCAATCCATGCACCCAAACACCTCAGGGAATCTCACCATTATGGAAAAACAGAATATACAAAAACCACTTTAGTTGGCCATCGATGTTATTTCTGCATTCGTTTTGATCGTAAACAAAATACAACTTCCCTCGTATGATTTTATCAGCAACGTCAGTGAAGAAAGGTTTCGAGCTCTTGAGAAGAACTGAAACTCACCATGAGTCGTTACGTCGTCGCTTAAATGTGCTCAAACTTGATGCAAATTGATTCGCTTGACGAACAGCATCAAATGGATCTTCCCACTTTTCCTTGTGCAGTGAATAAAGATCATTAGCCCATTTTGAACGCTTTGTGCACCATGGAATGTACGCATCTAGTGTATTTAAACTATGTCAAATATGTATCATTAGCCTATTTTGAATGCTTTGTGCACCATGGAATGTACGCAACTAGTGTATCCAAACTATGTTAAATATGCGTAATTAGCCTATTTTGAACACATTGTGCACTATGGAATGTACGAATCTAGTGTATCCAAACTATGTCAAATATGCGTCATTAGCCTATTTTGAACGCTTTGTGCACCACTGTAATAGTATGCCATACTCTCCCTGACGCTATACTCTCTGAGACTCCCTGAGTTTCGTGAGAAGTCTCGACGTCTTATCGTTCATTTGTGACAACTGTATAGCCTAGGGGCGGCCAATCTTTTTTGCGCAGTTGGCCGCAACAAATTTTCCAACAAGGTGATCCTGACGGTCCTAAGTAATTTCTTCAAAGGTTTGCCATTAGCGATAAAATTTAAACTTTTGGTAAACTTAGGATTTTGGAGCCTAAAACTAAACTTAGAGCTGCCGAGGCTTCTCAAGTTCGTACAGGCTACAATTATTCAAGGAACAGACTTGGAAATGACAAGATATTGACGAAATCAGCACTTTCAATTTTAAATAAAGTAAATGACGATGGTGAAACTGCATTGCATAATGCTGTAGAGATTGGGGATTTGTAAGTATTAATTCTGTATCTGACTGATAGTAGCTTTTTGTTTACTTGGACTAAAAAATGACAATCAATAAGAGTTTGTAAGTTAATGAAATTAAGAGAGATGCCGCTAGAAAGGCCAAACTTCGCAGAGAGCCATTCTGTTACGATGTCTCAATAAAAGACCCAATTAGCAATGAGCTCGATTTCAAAAGTACCCTAAATAAACACTTGGCAGTATGGCTAAGTAAAGGGCAGCTGGACTTTCCAAGGGCAAGGACCCCAATTTAGACTATCGGGCAGAGATTCAAAATTGGTTTAGCCAATTTTCAGTAGTGACCTGAAGAAGTCTGTTAGACGAAACGTTGTCAATAAAGTTTCTATATTATTAGTGTCAATCTCATAAACAAGTATTACAGGTAATAAACAGGAGTAAAAAAGATGGTAAGAGAGACGGATTCTAAATGCACAGTCCGTCATTCTATTCCATGATCGTAGTTGTTTGGCCATTGGAAGTCTGTTGTTATTGAGATCAGTATTAGTGTCATACTCTTAAATCAGTAATAAATGTAATAAACAGGGGAACTAATGATTGTAAAAGAGACGGACTCGAAACGGGCAGACCTTCATTCTAATCCATGAGCGTAACTTGCTCAAATCAGGTATGTTAATTTTACGTTTTAGCATATCCTTAACAGTCTCCGCCTATCCCCAACGCCCGAGTCTCGTATTCGAAAACTAGTCGCCTCTATTATTACTTTACAATCGCATCCTAGCAAATTAGACCACATTTACAGCAGAGACGAATAATGGTAATCTGGCCTTGATCAGACTCGCTATTATGTATCATGGAGAAGAGAGGGTTAAAAATATCTAGCTTTGTTGAAGAAACACAAGAGCAATAGAGTATTGCAATGTCTCAGTGCAGCTGCATGATAAGCAGTGGACCTATAATCCCCTATGGCTTCCTGTGGTAATGGGCCTGTAGGCCATTTGCTAGTCAAAACTATGAGAGTCATTCATACTTGTCAAGGAAGGGGAACAGTACAATAATGTCACAAGAGATAATTGTTTTTGTTTATCTCTTATGTCTGTTAATCTGGTTTTATGTGTATATAGAGAGATAGAGTAAACAACATAATATTTATACCCAGAAATGGACAGCATGGTGCACAAAGCGTTCAAAATAGGCTAATGACGCATATTTGACATAGTTTGGATACACTAGATGCGTATATTCCATAGGGCAAAAAGCGATCAAAATTGGCTAATTACGCACATTTAAGATAGTTTGGATACACTAGATGCGTAGATTTAATAGTGCACAAAGCGTTCAAAATAGGCTAATTACGCATATTTGACATAGTTTGGATACACTACATGTCTACATTCCATGGTGCACAACGCGTTCAAAATAGGCTAATGACATTCATCATGTCTAATTTGCCCCATGTCAGTCTTCCCCATTTATGTGGACAAAATATGAAATTCCACTACCACACATGATGGTGGAATTGAGGAGGAGGTTGCCTCTATACAGTTACATGTATAAATTGTATGCAGGTAGTCACATCAACTTGTTTTACTGCTGCCTTTGAGTGTGCCTCTGCTATTGCAGTATCTTTTCATTAGTTTTGATCATTTTTTTTCTTGTTGTACATTTTCATTTTTATGTTTTTTTTAGTGGGCTTTTAACCCATCTCTGATATTTATAACCAAATTTAACCTAAAATAACATAATCTAGCCTAATCTAACTTTAACCATCATAGCTTGCACAAGAGTAAAAAAGCTGATTCGCAAAACTAATTGAATCCAAGCAGATTAAAAGGAATTTTGGTTTTTGGACATTCAATGTAAGAGAGACACAATCAGAATAACAATCAAACCAGAAGACTGTACGGCCAAGCCTTTGAGTTTTTAGTGACAAACTAGGGTAATTTGTTTTGGAAATTAAGAAAAGAACTTGTTCTGAAATGCCATAAAAAGCCTACTGAAAAGTAATGCCTGGCTTTGGGGCATGTATAAATTCGAAGTGTAATATTAGGAGGGAAAAAAGATTTGTACTCCAACTAGCAAACACAGATTTAGGAGGAATATTAAGAATAGAACCTGTTCTGAGATGATACAATAAACCCTTTCGAAAAGTATTGCATTGTGTTGGGTAGTCCATAAAGACGAATTTAATGATGGGGGTGAAAAAAGGATTAGTTTATCCAAACTATGTCAAATATATCTTATTAGCCTATTTTGAACGCTTTGTGCACCATGGAGTGTACGCATCTAGTGTATGCAAACTATGTCAAATATGCATTTTAGCCTATTTTGAACGCTTTGTGCACCATGGAATGTACGAATCTATTGTATCCAAACTATGTCAAATATGCCTCATTCGCGTATTTTGAACGCTTTGTGCACCATGGAATGTACGCATCTAGTGTATGCAGACTATGTCAAATATGCCTTATTAGCCTTACCCTCGTGATGCCAAGTATCTAGCAGCCGGACTGTTTCTTGCTATGCTTCCTGCCGGCGAAATATGGTCGGTAGTGACTGAATCTCCCAAATTTAGCAGAACAGCAGCATTGGTGACGTCGTCTATCTGTGGAAGGTCTCGTCCCTATGAATTGAAAAAAAAACAGGTTCGATTTCGGCAATTGTTCAATCCAGTTATATTAGGCATACATCAGTGATGTGCTAAAACGTGATTATTTTCGGGACCTGAACCAAAGGTTTTCTTGCTTTTATGTGGACTGACTCCAGTAAGGCCAAATGAAATGCAGACCTGGCCTTTCCTATGATACGGAAACAATTGTCCGTGTCCACTTTGGCAGAGAGTGTGTTCTCAAGCAAGTGCTGCCTTATGGCAGAGTTACATTGCTTAGTGGCGTTTTTGGTCTTTGAAACTCGCGGTGGTTGTTTCCTTTTAGGAGTAGATGCTTGGCGAATATACGATGGTACATGCTGCTTAATTCGGTCAACCAACCTGACTCCTTGTCCACAGACTGAAAGCATTTCATTTGCGTAGTCGGTCTCAAAACCTACGTGCCCTGTTAACAATAGGTCGGTTGCCATTCTGGTCATTCTCCTGTGTGGGAAACGCTTTGATAACGTGATGAGATAAAATGTTCCATGACGTGATTTCGTTGCAAAGTTGGGGTAACCACAACTAGTTTGCTAAGTAAAGATTTCTTTTTTTATAAAGATGTGAAGGACAGTAATTTTTATTGAATATTTGGAAGCGAGATTCGAATCCGGTCAGCGCCGTTAATTTGCAAGCTATTGTGGTAATGCTCCACTCTTTGAGGATTATATATATATATATTTTTTTTTTTTCTTTTCCTTTTTTTATACCCCTACTTGATATCTGCCTCATTATGGCACCATGTTGTGCTTCTACCCCCAGCTGCACGTAGTTTTAAACCCGGTTCGCATGCAGAGCATAACAAATTTGTCAACGTCTCAAAAACAAATGATGCAGAAATAATGCTCATTGGCGACTCAATTACTAGGTAAAAATCCTCCTAAACATGAACATCTTTTAAAGGCACGAGAAGCCTTCGTTTGTAAACATACTACATATTAGAGAGTTTCAGCTCTAGTACGATAACGGTAACGTTAGCTGCTAAGGTTAAGGTTTTTGTTATCGTTCCCGCACTTTTTCAATTAAGCTCAAGAACGTAAGGAACATAGGGGACACTGACAACTGTTGCCCGTTTCAAGGTTGGCGCGAAATGTAAACATACATCTTTGCTTCCTTGAACGCTGCAGCTCGAGAGGAATCCACCGTTGGTTGCTGCTTTCTACGACCGCCCATTACAAGAGATTGTTAACCAAAGCACGACGATTATATTAAAAGGCCATAAGATGTCCGTTGAGACGGGTTTCGGCACCAATTACTATGTAGTGAAATAGTTTTGGGTAGATAAATGAGAAGACATCTTGTCTGGTTCAAAACAACAAGAATCTATTCAGTAAAAACTGTGGAATGAGAGCACATGGCTTTCTAGCACGCTGATTGGTTAATAGGCAAGGAATGGATGTAGTATCTGCTCTCATTGATGACAGATGCTTTCCATAATCCGCGAGAGGCGGTCCTACTGGGTTGTTGAGCCTGCTTCATAGCTTCCTTCTCTGCCCGGTAGCACAAATTGAGGGGCGTCGCCCGTGGACGCCCTAGCTGCCCTTTATTTATTAGTTAGCCTGTTTGCTGGTTTTTCTGTTTATTTAGAGTAGTTTCAATGTCGGGCCCACTGCTCATCAGGGGTCTTTGATTGAGAGATTGCCAAGACTGGGCACTTCTTAGGTCCATAGGGCTTGTTAGCTGACCACGTTGAAAGTTTATTGCTGATGCAACGGTTTACAGTATGGTCAGGATATCCATTACGCTGAAACAAATCCCTCATGTTTGATAGTTCCTGTTCTATATAGCTTGGTGAGCAAATCAAAAGAGCTCTATGAACAAGATTGCAGATGAGATTAATCTTGTATTTGGTAAAGCTAAAAGATTCCCAACGGACATATTGCCCAGTGAAAGTGGGTTTACGATGAGACGTACCGTCACGTGACCCTTAGAGTGCACACAGAATGGCGACCTTGGTAGAAAACAGTGACAGTCACAGCACCATCGCCCAACTTTGAGGAAGGGCACGATGCTAATATTAACCTTCCGTTGTACTCCTCCATCACTGAAGCTGAAAATTTTGTAATACTTTCAAATCGATCACTCTTTGATACTCTCCACTTCAATTTTCTTCCCGTTAGGCCCTAATTGCAAAAATATGACGAAGCAAAGGTCCTTATTATTTAGCTGCCCTTTAAATGCACAGTTTAAATGCAGAGTTTACTACAACTTTTTTGCTGGGACTTTGATTTTGCGCCCGTATTTCAAAGCTGCCCTTAAAAGGAAGCTGGCCGCAAGGACAGAGTTGCCTGTAACCGGTTTATCAAGTGCGTAAAAGTCAAAACAAACACTACTTCCTCAATGAGCGAATCTTCTTCCTGTTACTTTACTAGCCAACATTTTCCAGTATCATAGATCCTTTTTAACAACTATTGAAGAGTATTTTGAGCGTAGTTACACTATTTGAACATATTGGGAATGCGTTGTGCACGCTGAAATGTGAGCATTTCAATAGTGCCATTTAGCGTAGTTACACTGTATGAACATATTGTGAATGCGCTCTGCACACTGGAATGTGAGCATTCCAATAGTGCCATTGAGCGTAGTTACAGTATTTGAACATATTTCGAATCCGTTCTGCACGCTGGAATGTGAGCATTTCAATAGTGCCATTGAGCGTAGTTACACTATTTGAACATATTGGGCTTTGTATTTGCAGGCCGTGCACAAAATTAAGGATGGAACAAGGAAGAGCTCTTTATGAAAGCATGGGAACTTTTAGAATAATGGTTTTCTTGTCACAATCATGATGTTGCTACATGGACATTTTTTGTCATGGAAAACTGACTTCAAAAGCATTAAGTTGTGTCAGTTTTTATATTTTTGTACAGTCACATCTGAATTAGTTTTTGGCAGTTTTTCTTTGACAAAAATTTAATTTGACGTGACAACAGCTTGAAGTTATGCTCAGAATGAGCTGAAATTAACACACAGCATTGCTGAGGTGTCTCTTGAGACCATGGCGGTCTCAAATTGCCCATTAGTGCATATTCAAAAAGTATGGTCAATTGTGCCATTTTTCCAAAAATGCCTTGGGAATGAAAAGTGCTCAGAATGAGCTGAAATTAACACATAGCATTGCTGAGTGGTCCCTAGAGACCATGGCGGTCTCAAATTGCCCATTAGTGCATATTCAAAAAGTATGGTCAATTGTGCCATTTCTCCGGGGGGGGAGTTACGTGGTATGATCTTTCCATGGAGGAGCTTCTCATGGGGGAAGAGACTTTCAATGGAGGGGGTGCAGGATTTTCTAGCTCTATTCAAAAAAACAATGAAAGAATAAATATGAAAAGTTTTTTCTACTGAAAGTGAGGAACAGCATTAATACTCAAAACGAACAGAAATTATTAAGCATATGAGGGGTTTACCTCCTCGTTATACCTCGTTCTTTACGCTGAATTATTTTTAGTAATTTCAACTATTTACTACACTAACTACCTACCTACCTACCTACACTAACTACCTACCTACCTACACTAACTACCTACACTACCTACACTAAATAACTAACTACCTACTTACCTAACTACCTACTTACCTAACTGATTACCTACCTACCTACACTAACTTCCTACCTACCTACACTACCTACACTAACTATTCTACCAAAATACTCTACCTAACTGCCTACACTAACTACTCACTCTACGTAACTACCTACACTACCTACACTAACTACCTACCTTACACTAGATGCGTACATTCCATGGTGCACAAAGCGTTCAAAACAGGCTAATAAGGCATATTTGACATAGTTTGCATGCATTAGATGCGTACATTTCAAGGTGCACAAAGCGTTCAAAATAGGCTAATAAGGCATGTTTGATATAGTTTGCATACACTAGACGCGTACATTACATGGTTCACGAAGCGTTCAAAATAGGCTAATACGACATATTTGACATAGTTTGTATACACTAGATGCGTACATTCCATGGTGCACAATTAAGTTTCATCAACTATTTAACTGCACTTCCCTGTTAGCACGTTTACCCTCTTATAGTAGTGGCTGACTACTGGCACGATTCATTAAATATGACCTGGAAAATTGCACAGGCATGATATCTTCATCTCTATCATCATGTATTAGTATATTGGGTCCTTCATCTGGTGTACCCTTCTCATGCGGTCCATTATATACCCTATATATTATTAATACCCATAAAGTTTTTGCCCTTTGAAGTTTGTCTCTCTTCCTAACTTAGATTTAGGATACATCTGGGAGAGCCAAATGCGGAAAGCGCAACCTTCCTTCCCCGCCCCACATACACGCGTTGAATGATTAGTACAAATACCGTACCAACTAAGTTGTAGTTCAAGTACTTTAAGGTTCAAGGCACTTGCGTTGCCATGCAACCACTTACGATGAACACAACTTTTTATCGCCTAAGACCGCGTTTCCCAACCTTTATCACTCCTCGCACCCCTAAGTTTTCTACTCTAACTCCGGATACCCCTTCGCCCAAATGGACCTTGTGATTGGTTCCTTGTTTCTAAACAATAGCCCTGGACGTGCTGTAAACCTTCAGCACGACTTGGTGATCATTGACACAATTGAAGAGGGAAATGCAATCAAAAGTTTGGTTCTCGTTGCAAAATGGTCTCCTTGATGTAATCAGCAAATAGAGATCGGTGGAAATGTATAATTTGTATACATTTTGGAATGTGTTTGACTTTCGTAGAGTGTGCGGCGCACACCTAGCACACCCGGAATATACGCCCCTGTTCCTGCAGGTTCTCTTTAATTCAGCACGAGAAACTCTGCTTTTCTCAAACAACTTAACACCTCCAATGACCAAACCGCAGTCTTGTCGCAGTCATGAAAGGCATATCCCAGAACAGCAGTTAAATAGAGAGAAAAAAAAGTTGGAGCAAGTATGTCTCCCTGTTTCACTCCATTGTCAATATTAATTTCTTCTGATAGTTGGCCATTGAAATTAAGACGAGCTTTCATAGAACGATGTAACTGCTTAAGCTTGTCAACGGGAAAGCAGAAGAATCTGAGAGAACTTCAAGGATCTGCAACGCCATTAAGTCATGTATCATTGAAGGAATGTCAATTGATTGGTACAGCAGTGGCCGGTTTATCTGAAGGACAGATTTTTAACTTTCCTAGCAGCGGACACTTTGGGGCAAAGTGCACTTTTAAAGTGCCCTTTTCTTACTCCGATCGCTCTAAGATTGCACTCTCAAGCAACAACTTGTTGTCTACACAAAATCAGATGTTGTGGTCACCTGCGATTCACGTGGATTTGTAGTTTTGGGGAGAATAGCACGGAGTGCTACGGAATCTTACGTAGAAAAGAAAAATCAAAGGTTTCTTAATCATACAACGGCATTCATAGTATTATCACTAGCAAATATTCTTTGTTAACTTGCATTGCACGTAAGTATTTAGAGAGATAAAGTGAATAGATTCATTATTGGAAGAAAAGAGCGGTGAACCCCGCACCCTCGACCCAATTCCGCAAATTTATAGAATTTCAATAATGGAGATGGCCTTCAATGATTGACTAACATCAGGTAACTTTAAGGTAAAAGAAGGCAATACCTCTAACAACTCCCTCAACAAAGAGGAAGAACCTTTCAAATAAACTTAGAGAAAAAAAGAATTCATGTGTAGAAACTTACGAGAAACAACTATTTCAAGCTCTCCTGTTCTTATGTCAATATGATTGACTAACATCTGGTAACTTTAAGGTAAAAGAAGGCAATACCTCTAACAACTCCCTCAACAAAGAGGAAGAAGCTGTCAAATAAACTTTACACAGGGAATATAAATGACACAACTACAACGGGGACGCCGGGGGGCACAGGGGGATATAAATGACGACCGGGACACTCAAAGAGAAATCACAGACTGGGACACCGGGACACAAATGACGACCGGGACATAGGGACACAACTACAATGGCGCGTAACTAATATGGCGCGTAACGACTTACGCCCGCGGGGGGGCTTGGGGGGCGCGAAGCGCCCCACCAACTAGGTGTTGGGGTGGCGCGAAGCGCCACCCCAACAGCTAAATCAAGAAACGTTTTTCATTAAGAATTGATTACAAACTGTTGATATATAACAAATATCACACTGTTGATAATGTGTGAAGCAAAGAGATCAAAGATCCAATCATCATTTGGTATTTCATCATTCACAACTGCCAGGGGCTGCATTTTGTCAACTGACAGCACAACGAAATTCGACGATAGCCTGTAGTGATACCTAAGCAACTACTTAAGCAACTCCAGGCCTGATTTTGAAAAATTGCTAAGCAACTCGAGGCCTGACTACGTACTTTCTTTTTCGCCACCGTAGCCATAATTGTACCGCTATTCCTACAGAACTAAGCTGAACAAACCGTCTCTTCTACCTGGTTTGTGCTGTGGGAACGACAACTCAGAAACGCCTGTCTATTCATTGACAGAGCTGCTGTTGTCTTGGAAACCAAAAACACGCCACCCGTGGCAAGGTCTTGGATTTTCTCATAGTGTATTGCTCTCGTACGATAACGTACGCGCGAGCACTCCCTCACCTCTACAAGTCCTCTTACATCGGAGGTCACCTAGCTCAGTTGGTAGAGCGCACGCCGCGAAAGCGTGAGTCATGGGTTCGATCCCCGGTGGTGACATGCTTTTCTATTTCTCTAGTGTTCTTTTCTAACTAAAATGTCAAATCCTCTCTTCTTGAAGACAGAAAATTATATTACTGCCAAGTCTCCAATGCTCGACCTTTATATTTATGATGATGTTTTTAGCCTGGTATGACTACACTTTTTCTTTTTTATAAGAGTTACATAGATTTGCTTGAGGCGGCGATGTGGAAGAGTATGCTGATGCATGGAAAGTTTAGTTTATATACTTAAGACAGTTTCCTTGTCATGCTTAGGGTTCTGCCTGGGTTGGTTTTGTGTAGACGCTGCCATGCAACTAGCCTTTATCGCTAGACAAATAGGGTCTACCATTACGCAAAGTTATTAAAGAATGCTGACATAGAAATGCTAACGGATTGGAATGGTGCCATTCAAAGATTATTTGTACTGATTATGTATGAAGAACATCTCAGCCTGAAGGGAAAAGTGAGAAAATCCTTGTAAACTAAGCAAAGCAAGTAATACATGGCATCACATTGTGCAGGAATTGTACTGTGGGATGCAATATCTCATACGGGACAAAAAGATTCTCCACGCTCTGTCTTCTTCTGGCGCAATTTTGCAAAGTGGTGGTTGCGATCGATGATTCGGTTGAAGGTGCGGGTGTAGTGCAAATTATCTTGAATTTCTGAACAATAATGCTGGATTAACTCAATTTTCACAGTCAGGAGGCTAACATCTTCTCCCGTAGATAAGTACACAACGACAACAATTCTTTGAACAAAGTTCCGTTCCATAATGTCTAATGATGGCAATATAATATCCAATGCATTATTTTAGTTGACAAAGTGTAACAGTAAAACCACGTGAACTTCAATGTAGCATTGTAATGACTATGAAGTGTGCAAGGTGTTTCCTTTTGATTCATTCCTTCAAAAGATCTGATGCCATCTAAACAGAGAACAGAAGGAAAGTATTAGTATAACATTTATCCCACACAGACATAATACCTTGTTTCACTTTTTGGACACCCTTCAAGTTTTTGGTTTACAAGTACACAAATTGTAAACTGATTTTGTTTGGCAACAAAAATTTTATTTCTAAAAGCTGGAGAACTAGGCAGGTACATTGCACCACAAATACAGTATTTCTACCAAATTCGGTGACGGAATGTTAGATTTTTTTCATTTACATTCATGCCTGCAAGAAAAGTACAGACTGTAGACAAAGTAGCTGTCCGGAAACACGGCCACATAAAATGGTTGGAGTATTGTTGATACAGCTTATAGGTATGTACGGTAATTTTTAAGTGTAAATAATAGAAAGTAAGCGATTTCCAATATGTTCTTTTGTATCAGAGCATGTAATGAAATTTATAATCAATCAAATTTAAGTATTGAAACCATTATATTTGGAGCCTAGGGTAGCCAATACCCTCATGTGCATAGGCACACTCCTGTGATCGGGCAGGACAAGTGCCCTGTTTACCTGCGCCTTCCATGGATAGGAACGGCTTCCGCATTTCATATGTTTTATTGTAAGTATTATTTGGACAAATTTCTGGAGAAGCATATTTAATCTGTTCTGCTATTTCACGAGCAAGCATTGTTTTCGAGCAAGCATAATTCTGAAAAATTAGAAAAAATGAGGTATTTTTAACTTACAAACGGGTGATCAGATCTCAATATGGTATGATATCTTGGATATGGAGTCATTTTACATATTGGTTTATCACATATACTAACTTCTTTAATTATTTCACCCATTTCATATGTTTTAATTCTAAGACTCTCTTGGTGATGTTACATCCTTGAAATGTTTTCTTGGTTCATGTAATTATTATGCAGGTCATGTGAAAGATTTTTCATAAAAGAAGCCCCCTTTGTGTACCTTGTTGAAGAAAGGCACTCCTTTTCATTGGAGCTCTGAATTTGTTTACATTTTAAAGCAGGACTTGCTTCATGCCTTTTCTTTGTGTTATTTTGAACCCGATTTTGAGAAGGCAAAAACTATTGTTTGCACAGACACTTCTCGTAGTACATCAATATGATACTTTCTAGGGAGGCAGCCTACCTCACCAAAACAATCCTTAAATTCTTCAAAAATACAATTGCTTGCAGAAAAAACACGCTTAACGACGTCTAGTAAAACACAGGCTGATTGACCGATTATCGGTGACGCCTTGTCTTTACTGATAACAGAGGGAATGGTGTGCGTTTTATCCTTGTACATGACAGGCAATGAACATTGGCCCTCAACTTCAATATTGGTACCGTTATAGGCACGCAGCTTACTAAAAATATTTGACATAGTTTGCATACATTAGATGCGTACATTCCATGGCGCACAAAGCGTTCATTATAGGCTAAAGAGGCACTTTTGACATAGTTTGCATACATTAGATGCGCACATTCCATGGCGCACATAGCGTTGAAAATAGGCTGATAAGGCGTACTTGACATAGTTTGCATACACTAGATCCGTACATTCCATGGTGCACAAAGCGTTAAAATAGGCTAATAAGGCATATTTGACATAAGCTTGATACACTAGATGCGTTTACTCTTACTGCTACTCTTACTGCTTCTGTTATTGTTACTCTTACTACTGCTGTTACTGCTGCTGTTACTGCTGCTCTTATTGTTACTCTTATTGTTCCTCTTACTGCTGCCCTTACTGCTACTCTTACTGCTGCTCTTACTGCTGCTCTTATTGTTACTCTTACTGCTGCTGTTACTGCTGCTCTTATTGTTACTCTTACTGCTGCCCTTACTGCTACTCTTACTGCTGCTCTTATTGTTACTCTTATTGTTACTCTTTATTTACGTCAGAATTATCTTGGAAACATGTGTTCATATTTATGAAAGCTAATTCCTGAATGGCGTGATGGTATAACAGTAGTAGAAGGACTTAGTGACATAAGTGACGATCTAAAACCTAAACATTTAGATTTTTGAATCTACTGAAGAAGAATAATCAGAAGAAACAGCAGTATTTACGTTAGAATTATCTTGGAAACATGTGTTCATATTTATGAAAGCTAATTCCTGAATGGCGTGATGGTATAACGGTAGTAAAATTGACACTTTCGACTTCAAGATCATCTGCATTGTTTGCCTTGACTTTTAGAAGTGGTTTGCTTACCATGAGAGAATCATCTTCTTTTGTTGCCTCTCTAGAATCTTGTACTTCATTTGTGGCAATCTTTTTTGCAGCTATGCTGTGTTCTCCACTTTCTTCCATTACATCTTTGTACTTAAAACAAGTGTCTGTATTCAATCTATTCTTCCCACACGTACCTTCATGTACATAACTCATCTTGTCTAAATCGTGATTCTCAAAAACTTTGTATGAAAATTTGTATGAAAAACAAGTTGCACATGTTTGGTTGCTTAAGAATTCAGCGAAATACACCAACTGAAAATTTCAATTCTGGAGCGTTTTTTAAAAAAAATACTGAAAGTGTAAGCGGCTGAGTATCAAAAACGCTACTATTAGCATTCAAACAATCTCTTACGTTTCAGTACATGTAGAACACTATCATGTATATCTGTCATTGAGGTAATATGAAATGTTTTAAAAGATTAAGGGAGCGTTGAGCTAATAAGGCATATTTGACATAGTTTGCATACACTAGATTCGTAAATTCCATGGTACACAAAGCGTTCAAAATAGGTTAAAAATGCATATTTGACATAGTTTGCATACACTAGATGCGTTCATTCCATGGCGCACAAAGCGTTCAACATATTCTAATAAGGCATATTTGACATAGTTTGAATACACTAGATGCGTAAATTCCATGGTGCACAAAGAGTTCAAAATAGGGTAATAAGGCATATTTGACATAGTTTGCATAGCTCACATTCGAGCGTGCAGAACGCATTGCCAATATGGTCAAATAGTGTAACTACGCTCAATGGCACTATTGAAATGCTCACATTCCACCGTGCAGAACGTATTGCCAATATTTTCAAATTGTGAAAGTACGCTCAATGGCACCATTGAAATGCTCACATTCCAACGTGCAGAACGGATTGCTAATATGTTCAAATAGTGAAACTACGCTGAATGGCACTATTGAAATGCTCACATTCCAGCGTGCAGAACGCATTCCCAAACAGTATCTTGACGAAATCAAAATCCGTAGATATTTATTGACGGTCCGTTGATAATTTTGAATTTTTCGCACCATGAAGGTGTTAATAGAATTTGGATTTATGAAAAGATGTCTGTGGTTTGCAGCACGTGATCGATATTTTAGTCATTCCTTTGAAGTTCCGAGGATAGCTGCTCCGTACTCGACGAAGGGCACAAGTGAAATGAGCCAGTATTGTCAATAAAATTGAATCGTGTGTGGGGGACCGGAAATTTCATCATTTGTACTCGGTACCTCCAATTTTAGGTAAAAAATGAAATCATTTTATATTGCCTAATTCACAATCTTAGACCACTTGAATTCTGGCAAGTTTAGCCTACATGTTGAAAACACATTATATAATTCTAGCAGAGATAGTGTGCCCATATTCCCAATATCAACAACATTGTTATTGAAATCGCTGCTTTTACATGCAACGAGTAATATACTGACGGAGGAAAAGTGTGGCCCCTGGGGAGAGTGCTCCTAATTTCCTTCATTCCAGGCAGCTATGAGATCTAGTTGTTGTAGTCCACTCCGACGTAAATACCTCAAGTAGATACTATGTTCTGCATACTGCACGATAGCAAGAACGCACGACGTGTGGCTGCTTATTGATTACCCTGCTCTAGGGAAAGTAATGATAGTATGTTTGAATTGAAGCTACACAAACCTAACTGTTCTTCAGATTAAAAGAACGTTACTTTAAGCAAAGACCAGACTATGTTTGACTCGACCCGGCGCGACCCTACGTTACGGCGCTTCTTTGAAGCCTACAAAACTTGCACTGAATGTGACACATATAATAATTACGAAAACAAAAAAGATAAAATCCAAAGATGAGTGTGTTTAACTCATTTTCATTTGACTATACCTGAATTTTTTAATAGGGGGTAAATTTACACCTTATCGGTAAGAATTGATTTAATTGATACAACATACAGCACACATAACGAAATAACACTACAACAAAGTCAACTGTACCGCTCCAAATTATCAACATGGAAAAACAAGATGTTAAGGCGGGACATCTGGCCGCACCTAAGGAGAGGAGGGCAAACATTTTGGCTTTCTTCATTGGTAACACTGTGCAACAAGTTTTTTTATGGTGGTAAACCTTATGCTTTTAAGCAAAGGTGTTGATGCTAAATCTAAAGCGGCCCAGAGACGCGCAATAATCTTGACAGTAGTACTAATAAAGGTCTAAATTGATAGCATTATTGATCGTCTGTGGGCGATGATTGAAGCATTGAACAGTATCTTGACGAAATCAAAATCCGTGCGGATTATGGAAAGCATCTGTCATCAATGAGAACAGATACTACATCCATTCCTTGCCAAAAGGCCGAGAAGCGCTAAGGCACTTCCCTAGCGGAGTGGCTCGTTCTAAGCCCTTATAGCTATGGAATCAACGGATTTAAATACGTTTAACTAATAAGAAGATATTATAATATTCATTGTTCAAATATAGAATAGATTGTTGCTTTCGTCACATCGTTACAAAAAGCTTGCCACTTTCATGGCGATAGGAATGTTAATCAGAGTAGTTCAGGTAGGTAGGTAGAGTAGTTTAGGAAGGTAGGTAGGTAGAATAGTTTAGGTAGAGTAGTTTAGCCAGGTAGGTAGATAGAATAGTTTAGGTAGGTAGGTAGAGTAGTGTAGGTAGGTAGGTAGGTAGGTAGAGTAGTGTAAGTAGGTAGTGTAGGTAGAGTAGTGTAGGTAGGTAGGTAGAGTAGTTTAGGCAGGTAGGCAGAGTAGTGTAGGTAGGTAGGTAGATAGAGTAGTTTAGGTAGGTAGGTAGGACAAAAAGAATTTGTTTACAATTTACGCCTTTTTCAATAACACGAGTGGCAGAAAACGTGTCGCTCTTGTGACCGTCATTTTCTAGGTTCTTCTCGTTTCCTATAAATTCATCACAACAGCTTTCTAATTTCACTCCATACAATTGCTGTGATCAGTGTATGGCGAAAACATTTAGCAAAACGAATCCGTTACTCAACGCAATGTTCTAGATACGTAGATTTCCAAAGTTTCTTTCAAGAGTAAATGCTCAATGTTATTATCGGCTCCCTGTGACAGACGCTATCATTTGATTGTTTACCATCACTTAGCTCGTTTCCAGCGACTGTGCGTAATCACAGCTATGGATCACGTTTCATTACAACTAGAATGAAAGCAAAGGGATCATACCTAAAGATAGGATTTTGCCTTGCAAGTGCCAGTAGTTAAGTGACAGGATGTTTAAGCGATGGCGATTGTTGTACACGTACAGCTGAATCGAGGGATCATGATCGATCTGTTGAGTCATGAATGACACCTAAAGCGTGGCAGTGACAAGACAACCCCCTATACTTGGCACTAAGAAAACGTACATAATGGCCCCCAATAAAAAGGAAGGCAAACCTACTGCTCGTAGTATCAACTAAAGAGGGGAGGGGGTTTACTATAAAAGCACATCAAGTCTGTGCAGGAAACTATCCGCAAACTAATCCATTTTCTAGCAGCCTCAAAGGTGAAGTAGAGTTGAGAACGCAGCGTCTTGTAACTAATATAAAGAAAGTATTGAATAATGGTCATCAAAAAAAACAGAAAAACTAAAATCTTTCATTGCTATAGTTTTGTTTGCGTTTTTACATATCATCTGCAGCCGCCCCTCTAACGGTTTCATATAGCCCTAAGCTATATGAAAACTAACGTAACAATTGATAAAAGCTGATTCAAAAGAAGATAAAATGGGACAAAACAAGGAAATGTGATTCATTTACAATTGCTGTACATTCCAATTGTGAACAAAACTTAAAAAAAAGGAACGTAAAATTAGCAATCAAAAAACAGAAAAACTGGGCCTCGAAAGGTATCTTGTATTGGAAGGGGCAAAATTATTTGCAGGACTGCAGCCAACTTTGTCTCACCTATTTTATTTAATAAATGTTTTCTTATTAGTTACTCTTTTCTTTTGTCGTAATAATATGCTTTTATTTCTTGTGTATTGCGTAAATTCCACTCACAACTCTTAATGTTTGATCAGTAGTGACCTGAAGAAGTCTGTTAGACGAAACGTTGTCAATAAAGTTTCTATATTTGGCGTTTTACTTTTGATAAACTAGAACTTTTGAGGGCAGGGGAGCTTTACCAACACCATCTCTGGAGGTTTTTGATATTGTCAGAATCATATTTTATGTTTACTTCTTAGAAGACAAACATCAGCTGACATGATTTTCATTCATGACGGTCGAAGATAATTATTTCATTTTTTGGCATTAATTACTTTGACATAGAGGCTACAATAAAATCGCGGGCAACTATTGGTCAATTGTTGCCAAGTTACTAAAATATTCGTTTTAGACCTTTGTCAAGCAGTTGCCCTTTATTTATTAGTGAGCCTGTTTGGTGGTTTTTCTGTTTATTTAGGGTAGTTTCAATGTCGGGCCCACTGCTGATTGTAGGAATCCTCCCATGAAGCATTCCTTATCATTTACAGATGTAAATAAACGAAAAATTATTTCATGGGTCACATTCGCGATATTTTTATAGGCCAATTTTCTTACGTCACGTGACAAGGCAGCCATAAGGTCCAAATTTCACCACGCCTAGGGGACCATATATAAATATATGACCTAAATATCGATTATTCAAAATGCCGATTATTCAGGATATCGTTTATTCAAGATATCGATTATTCAGGATATCGATTATTTAAAATATCGGTTATTCAGGACAACGATTTTTGATTATTTAAAATATCGATTGTTCAGGATATCGATTATTCATTATATCGATTATTCAGTATATCGATTATTCAGTATATCGATTATTCAAAATGCCGATTATTCAGGATATCGTTTATTCAAGATATCGATTATTCAGGATATCGATTATTTTAAAATACAGAGATATATCGACATTTTAGAATCATTTTCAGGGCCTTAACATGAAGGAACAAGACATGAACAGATCTAGGTGTTCACATTTGATATCTTGGAAAAGATATATGGAGCAGGGTATTCAACCAATCTGAGAAATGTTCTGACACATTTCAAAACTCTAGGACAGACGACCATAATCTAGGGGATGCTATTTTACCTTGAAGTCCACTTCTAGAGGATGCTAAGCATACCAAGCATCCGCCTGGCTATGGTACCTCCTTCTCCTCTTCTATCGTGTGCACGGCGCTCCTGCCTGGGGATTCTTCGCACCCCCCTCGCCCATTTAAGGGCTACCAGGGACTGGGGGCCAATCCGTTGTTGTTTTCCACCATCTTTATGGAGCGAGGGGTTTTTTTTACATCCCAGATGCCCTTCCTGACGGACAACCCTCCCCATTTATCCGGGCTTGGGACCGGCATGGAGTTGGGCTTGCGCGAAACAGCCTTTTCAAATAACCATTAATTATGAGCCTCCACTAAAGTCACTCGAACTTGTGTTAGATTATCTAAGATAGCATCATGGATTTGACTCAAATCTAACACAAATCCGACTCTTGGCTTTAGACGACGGATTTGTCATGGATTTATCATGGATTTAATTGTGGAATTAAATTTGACTCGACACAAATCTAAGACAAACTCGACGTCTAAAGTAGGCCTGACTCTCATGACAGAAATAATAAATACAGGCAAATCTGTCCTTGCGGCCAGCTTGCTTTTAAGGGCAGCTTTGAAACAAACTCGGCTAAGGATAGCAAAGTATCAGTTGAAACATCTTTAACCTCCCTGGCATCGAATGCCCTCTTTAAGGCTTAATGCTAGCCTTATCTAGCTCTTTGGGGGTGATCGAAAATATGAGGCCCCTTGATAAGAGTGAAACCTCGCCTTTGGTCAACGAACGGCTTGAGAGGTTGACTTGGTGGCTTAGGTATATAGATGATGTATTTATGGTATGGAATCACGGGGAGGCCAAGCTCCTCCAGTTCATGTCGTATCCTTAGCTATAATCTTGCTGAGGGAAGAAGAAAAATAACATCAAAATAAAGACCATCTATTCTTTGATAGATTCATCGACTTGCTTTTGCAGTGCAGCTAATATCAAGGTCTAGCATGGAGGAAGACTACCTCAATATCTAAACTATCGTTTCGTTTAATAAATGCCATATCTACGACTTCGGAAAAAAGCTGCAACTATAGACATTGCCAAAAATAATGAGAAGAATGTGTCGCCATTAGGGCAAGGCAGTTGTGATAAACATCAAATATTGTTATCAGTCTTTCCATTTCACATCGAGTGGTTAATTTTTTGGGAATACACAAGTTAGCTGTTGTTAACCCAAAAGACCCTCCGAATATAAATGACAGCGCGTTGTTAATTGACTGACTTTGGTACGGCCAAATGAGCTATCCTTTGTTTAGTGATCCCTGATTATTATAACCTGTGCGTCCACTTCACAAGTTTTGTTTGAAGCATGGACGACTTTTTGTTATCTGACACACAGACTCTAACAAAGATACTCAGACTCTGACTCAGTCATGGATTCAAAGTTTGACTCAGACTCTGACTCAGTCATGGATTCAAACTTTGACTTAGACACACTTCCACTGGAGACAAGATCGAGATAACTGATTGATTTACCGGGTGCAACATCTAAGTGGGTTCTTTTATTGTTTTGTTGGACATCATCTTCACCGACGGGGGGATTCTCTCATGCTCTGAAGTTGATGAGGCAAAGATTGATGAAGTGCTATTTTTGAATGTATTGCATTCTCTCTTCATTGGTAATTCAGTAAGTTTTGCAACGTGGGCTAGTCAGTTCCCAGATGTGCGTTCTGTTTCAAGTGTTTGGTTCTTATGTAATTGCCAAACGAGAATGAAAGAGGATTTTAACTCAGCCCTCATGTTAACAAGACCACTACTGTTTGGTTGTGGGTGCGATGGACGTATGATTGGAAGCATTTGGTTTAACAGGGGGACTTTGACAATATTGCACCACCGCTTCACACCAATCTTCGTAAATTTGCTGCCGCGCAAGCGCAAATCGTCTCAAAGATGATACAAGTATCGTCTGAGGAATGGAAGTAGGAAGTTGCAAACAAAGGGCAGAAGGAGGGAGGGAGTTGCAAAGGAAGGGAAGAAGAAGGGAGTTGCAAACAAAGGGAAGAAGGAGACAGAACAAACTGAACGACTCTACTGAAAATCAGTTCACAAATAATGGTCGAACAATATAGTCTAAAGGTGACAGTCCTCTTACAATCACTATTTCCGTCCATTGGCCTCTTCCTGTCTTCACATTGCTTTCGATTTCACTGTCTATTACCACATTGTTTGTACACAGTTTGCAGTTCTGGCACATAGACAAGATATGTATTATGACATTAGTGCAGACTTAGGCCTTTCTTTAGACCTTGTTCACCAGTTCCAAAAATATTGTTCACCCTTAGAGATGGGGCATGGATGACCATAAGTTCCCTTTACAAGTGGTGTTGATATAAGCACTCTTTCCCATTAATATGATGATATAAGCGGTTACACTATGCCTATGTCATAGACACTAATACAAAGAGCGAAATTACTCTGCTGAATACATACAAGTAAGCACAACCTGACGTGAAGGAATCATCGCAACTGAAGCCAGAACAAAAGCTTTGGAATGACGTAAAGAAATTTTGAGACCGTCTAGCTGAATTGCAAATAGTTCTTGTTATGAACAACTTACTTTTAAAAATTTGAAAATGCTCCGAAAAAGAACTTTCATAGTGTTAGTGAAGCTTTTCGCCGATTCTCTTCAGACTAAATACATCGGTACATAATAAAAGCATGCAAGTGTCACTTAAATCAGGTTTTGATGCTATTCTAAACTTATTGTGCACCATGGAATGTACGCATTCTCAGCATGCAAGTGTCATTAAAAACAGCTTTTGGTTCTATTCTAAACACATTGTGCACAATGGAATGTACGCATTCCAAGCATGGAAGTGTCACTAAAAACAGCTTCTTCTGCTATTCTAAACGCATTGTGCACCATGGAGTGTACGTATTCCAAGCATGCAAGTGTAACTAAAAACAGCTTTTTGTAAATGTGGATGGTTTTGTTTTTGTAAGTACAGAAAAAGCACGATGGTTAATGTGCATGTTGGGTTAAGAGGTGCGAAGCAATAGGTGTTGTTTTTATTTTATTGATTGATGTTTTAGTTGATGTGGTGAAGTACTGGAAGGTGGCGTTTATTGGAGATAGTATAATGCTGCCAGAGTTGGCAGCATGAAAAGCCGTGATTTCTTTAGCAAACTAGATGATTTCTTTGATTAATTAGGGGTCTTACAAGCAAATATGCCACAGGAAAGATAAATTCCAGAGGGGGGCATTCCCTCGAACTCCCTAAGCGGGCGTTAATCTTGTTTTAAACAATTACTCATAGATTTTGCAGCATCATGCAAGTGGATTAGTCTCGTAAAAAAAAAAGCTATCATTAGTCTTGGATTCCACTAACTTCCCCAACTCTCCAACTTCAACGTTCACCCTGATCAACATGTTGCATAAAGTGAGTTGAATCTCGACGAAGGAACGCTCTCGTTAAAATGGAAGCAGTGAACCAGCTGTCACTCCAACTGCAGCACACAGGGCAGATTCACGAACTTGTTCTGGAAGGGAGGTGGAATTGCAGCTTTGTGCGAGTATATCTTGTGTGACGTTCTCGCTCTGTTCCTCAGGAGAATGTTTAATTCGACTCAGGGCGTCAGCAGCTGTGTTCTTCCGACCATGCTTGTACTTGATTTTAAAACTGAAGTTGGCAAGTTCAGAGGCCCATCTCTGCTCAACAGCTTTTAACTTGCATCGGCCTTGTAGGTATGTTATCGATTTACGTTAGTGATAATAATTGAAATGTTCCATGCTAAAGTTGAAAGTAAAAATGTAGTTAAATGAATCGGTCTGGAAAATGGACATGTCTTCCAGATCGAGTTCTCCGTATTTCCGGTACTGCGGGTGTAAAATGTGCCGTACTTGAGTTCGAACGATCGTCAAATTGTTCCATTGACTCGACAAAGGCTGGTTTCAATCGATTTAAACTGACATTGTCCGTTTTCCCCAGAATATCCAATGTAAAATACTTGGGGCAATTGATAACAAGAATAAAAATTGGCAAATTGGTGACAAATTGGTACTCAATAAAGGCGAACAACATAGATCACAAAAACGAACAACGTAGTTCACATCCAAAGATGATAGAGTCTACCTAAATTCAATGGATTTGCTTTCTCAAATGGAGGCCATGTTTATCTCAACCAAAATGTTAGACTAATTTTCTTCATTCAAAACAGTAAATATAGGTTTAAGACATTGTGCACATCTAGCATCTGCTCATTTTCAAATGGTCTTGGCTTGGCTTGGCTTGGCTTGGCTTGGCTTGGCTTGGCTTGGCTTGGCTTGGCTTGGCTTGGCTTGGCTTGACTTGGCTTGGCTTGGCTTGGCTTGGCTTTATGTGACTTGATTTCACCCTCTTTACTTAAGCTACCCATATTGTAGACCCTAACACTGCTCCTCACCGGTGAAGGTCAAGGACGATGAATTTATGTAATACCTAAAAGCTATTCTCAGAAATACATTCCTTGATCAGTAATGGTTTCAGACAAGAGAGGGTTACCTTAGGCGAGTCTCGAAAGACGAAGTTTTGAATCTTGAGTTGGAAACACGCAGCTACATGAAGGGAATTCGTCACCCGCAACTCACCAGTCAAATGCCTCATCAGCCGTTCACACATTCCGTATTCAAGACGCAGGGAGGAAGCAGTTTCTAACACTTATATGTAAGACGTGACAGCAGTAATGACTTGGTCAAAAGCAGTTCGTCATAATGCATGAATAACATTGATGATAAATAATGCTCCAACAGGAATTCAGCAGTGGTGACATGTTTTTAATTCTATAGTGTCTTTTCTAAGTTGACATTTTAAATCCCCTGGTGCGACAATTTCCCCAAGTTCTCCATGTGCTCCAAGTGCTTCGAGTGCTCTATGTTGCTCGTGTGCTGCAAGTGTGCTGCAAGTGCTACAAGCTCTACAAATGCAGCAAGTGCTACGAGTGCTACAAGCTCTACAAATGCAGCAAGTGCTACGAGTGCTACAGGTGCCCAAAGTGCTACGACTGATGTTTTTAAGGTCGCTGGGAGCGACCCGGTGTTTGATCTTATAAATAGCTAATCAAAAGAATATACCACAATAATAATAATAATAAACAGATAAAATAAGCAAATAAACACATAATAATAATAATAAATTCTTGGAAATGGTTAACAACCAGTGACCTTAAAGGTTGTACAGAGACCTTAATCTGTAGTGCGCAAGAACAGGCCCTTAGAACTAACAACATTAAACCTTTTATTGATAAGAGCCGGGAATTTCCTTTATGCAGAATGTGGCGTCCAGCCGTCGGACTGGATTGAAATGCCCTTATTAACAAGCTAGCCTTAGTATGAAGATTTTGAATTCTCATCTTAATTCTTATTATCAAATGCGTTTGTGTATTATATGTAATTTGGGTCATAGTGGACTAAAGTCAGTAAAGAATCATTGTGATCAGATTTTAAATAAAAAACAAAATATAAAAATTAACTTAAAATATATTATAATTAACTAGGAAATTTACGTAACAAAATATTAAAACATAACAAAATAATGATAAACTAGGTTTTCTTCCTGTCTATCTGGGTGCTGATATAATAAGGTACTAACTTAACTCACAAACACGGTATTAGTGAAATGTCTCAGTGGATAAATCCCCTAGTTCGCGACAACAAATCACGACTCAAGCCCGGGGGAAACTAGAAAAACATTTGAGGCAACATTTGTTGAGTCAGATAATTTTTTAGTTTCCTCCACCAACCCAACAATGTCCTTCAGTTTCCCCACCGCACAAAACTCGTGTTGGGTTGTGTTTTTACTTTATTTACGACTTAAGTAACTAAGCCTATCACTAGTGCTGCCAATGGTTCTTTGACTTACGTATTTACCGTTACCGGTAATGGCTTTATCACAGCTACTTTTGGACAATCAAGGTTTGAGTCGCCTTGTTACTTAAACACTTTTTAAGATAGTCAATAGGTTGCCATCAGGGCGTACATCACTTAATGCTTAAAACAATCACTGAGCAGGGAAGTAATTCGTACAATGTTGCATCGCTGTTCGGGGATTTTTTCCATATTTTATTTTGATCTAAGACAGTCTTTAAACGAAGGCTTTTTAAATCACCATTTTTAGGTAAGGTTACGTAGTTCGTTTTTGCTCGTGACCTTGTGAGTGTACCTTTTTCGTAAAGTAAATGTCACCTTAGGTGCAAAACTGTTGTGTGTGTCAATGCATACGTGATGATTTTCTAAGCTACCATACAAGATAGTCTCCTTGACTATATATGGAGTAGAATTGGTAACAGTATACAGACAGTATATGGAAATGCACATTTCCATCGTGCACAACGCATTCTCATTATATTCAAATAGTGTATGTATGCAGAATGGCACTATTTAAATACTAACATTACATCGTGCACAACGCATTCTCATTATTTTCAAATACTCTATGTATGCAGAATGGCACTATTGAAATACTCACATTCCATTGTGCACAACGCATTCCCATTATATACAAATAGAGTATGTATGCAGAATGGCACTATTGAAATACTCACATTCCATCGTGCACAACGCATTCTCATTATATTCTCAATGTTTGTTTCTGTGTCTAGAAAAGGTCAAAAATTTTATTTTTGTGGCAAATTAGATATTACAGTCAATTGCTAATATGTAAAAGACACTTCAAGGTGTTTGTCATGACTGCGTAGTCATCATGTTGCACAGCTACATAGGAAGACTATCCTAACTTAAGTCAATGAACTGAAGCTCCGTAGATCCATAAGATTGATGCGTACTGTCAAGATCATTCTAAACACTTAAACGTACCTATTTAATTATTTCTTACAGACCTGTACTCTCTTTGTCACTTCTTCCTTCACTCTCTCATATACAGCTTTCGTCGTGATACCGTCCGCTTGCTCAATTCACAAAAATTTGTAGATCTCATTTTCATCTGGGTTCACTGTCTTTATCCTCTCTTCCAACACCTGCAATCCCTCTCCTCTGACCATCTTTCCATGCTGGAAAATGATTTTTTTATTATTATTATTATTATTATTATTATTATTATTATTATTATTATTATTATTATTATTATTATTATTATTATCACGTATTACTCAACTTAGGCTCACCTCATAAATTCTTGCTGTATATGTAACTGTTGTGTAAGAAAGAGAACTTCTCCGGTGCTCGATGCAAACGCAGCTTGAGAACATGACTCCAAATACCAACCTAGTTGTATAGCGGAGCAGCAGAAGCAGCAGAAGCAGAAGAAGCAGAAGAAGCAGCAGGAGCAGCAACATGAACAGCAGAAGTTATGGTAATAGTAGTAATAGTAGCAGCAGCAGCAATGGTAGTGTTAGTAGTCAATTTATAAAGTCACCTGGCTTTTAAATTAAAAGGAAGCAGATAATTTACAAAACGTAACTGGATAATAGTCTTCCTTTTCTCAATAAATATGCCCTGAGGTTGGACCCCTGATTCCTAATCGTTACCTTCAAAGCCTTTGAAATCAATTTCCGATAAAGCGACAGGAAACGTTTATGGTGAGTTTGTGTTGCAGCTATAAAAAGGATCTTTCAAACTACCCCTCCAAAACACTGAGTGCATGTTGGTTCATCAATTATTTCTTTTGTAGATGGCAACATTGCTGTTGGTGATCAAATGTTGCAGAAAATAGCTTTTCCTTGACAAGATCCATGATCTCTTCATTTGATTCATCAAACCCATCTGCGTGTATCCTAGTAGGTTTGCCAAGAACATCCAACGCCATGGTTTGTAGGATTGGGGCCATGCTTCATGTTCCTTTTCCACTCTTGCATTGAACTCTACTGGTAGAATAAGCTTGTCAGCAGCAGGAGTCTTGGAGAGCAAGGTGTCTAATGAATTTGGGCCCTGTGAATGCCTAAGATGTTTGCTACCATGTCAATAAAGGATGTCCAAGCATGAAACGCAAAGTCATTCATTGAATTAACAAATTCATCTTCGCTAATGAGGATTAGGTTAGGACATAAGTCATCGACTAAAGGGTCACTTACCAAACAGTGGAACTGGACTAGCTGCTTGTGCGCATTCATTTATGTAATCCCAATCAGCATTGTTGGTGTATCGTCCTTCGCGTGATCGTCCGTGTAACTAATACAATAATTTACAAAAGACAACGAGTACGAGTACATCTTGTTCACCCCCCGCAAAGAACTCGTTCTCGTACTCGTACTCGTCGTGGATCTAAACCTCCCTATTATTTCTGGTTACTTTAAATCAGTGGTTCTCAGCGGGAGCGGGAGCGCCCCCCAGGGGGCGCTAGCACTTTCTAATGGGGCGTTAGCAAGCAACGGGGCGGTAGGCGGGCGTTAGTGATTAAAAGGGGCGGTGAGAGCGACCAAAGGGGGCGCTGGCATGATGAACTTGGATCCATCCCAGTGTCAGTCTTCAGGAGGAACCATAGCAGCCAGTTTCGGCCCCTTCTCCTCTACTGCATTCTACTATGGCGGGACCCCTCCATCAAGGAGGCTTCCTCTGGGATGGTACTATCCGTAACCCCTTTGCCCACGAATCCTTGACATCCCACTACTAGGTGGTAAAACTCGATCTCCCATCCTGCTCTTCACACTCTTTCACTAGGCTGTCGTATTTCTCTGCCTTCCTGACCTCTGCCTGCTTCAAGTTAGGTATACAAAGCCGGCTCTCTAACAAAATGCTCGTTCAGAGATTCGAAAAAAGCAACTTACAGAATGGAAATGGTAGTTCCGAGCACGCGAATTGGCCTGTGCACAACATGTAATCATTATTACCTGCTAGAAAACAATACAAATATGCTCAGGGTAGTAATTGAGCTGTGATAACGTTCACTGGCATAAAGATTTGATCGTCCTTGCAAATATTTGTTATTTCGACCTTTTGTACAATTTGCTGGTTTTAGTTTATGTAGTAGTAGTAGTAGTAGTAGTAGTAGTTGTTGTTGTTGTTGTTGTTGTTGTAAAGGTAGTGCTAGTAGTTGTAGCAGAAGTACTAGTAGTCGCAATAGCAGTAGTAGTAGTAATGATAGTAGTAGCAGCAGCAGTAGTAGTCGTAGTAGTAGTAGTAGTAGTAGTAGTAGTAGTAGTTGTGGTAGTAGTAGTAGTAGTAGTAGTAGTAGTTGTTGTTGTTGTTGTTGTTGTTGTAAAGGTAGTGCTAGTAGTTGTAGCCAATAGGTGCGTGCCACAAGTTTTGGGCACGCACTTCATCTTTTAAGTGTTTGACCGTCAGCCGAAGGATTAATACCGTGTGACTTGCTTCCTTGGTTGACGGCCTGTGGTCTGCTTCTTGTATACGTGCGAATATCCGCCCTGTGCTAGGTGAGGTGTTGCATACAGTTATTGTTTAATTCTTTCTAGCTGTTCAGCAAGCAATGGAAACAAAGCGCCTCTGTCCTAACAATGCTTCTGTCATCGTTTTCTTTGTTGTCGTCACGATATTTAAGACCAGACAAACATACTGCAAAGGTGCCATAAAATCAGAATTACGCCTCATTCGATACAGTCAACTGAAAATGCAGCATAACAGCTTTTCACCGATGAATAGAACAAGTATTAGAGTCATAACACATTCAATTACGACAGCTTTATACAGATAACGTCACGAAATTTATGACCAGATAAATATACTACAAAGGTGCCATCAAATCAGAATTACGCCTCATTCGATACAGTCCCCTGAAATTGCAGCTAAGTTGGCTTTAGACGTCGAACTTTTTATAGATTTGTGTCGAGTTAAATTCAATTCACAGTTACTAACGTCACAGTTACTAACGTCACAGTCAACCCCCTCTGAAAACAGATGCCTTGTTTGCTTTACGTCATAAAGAGTGGAATAGCCCAGAGTGCTGCTGCGGGTATTGGTGGTATCTTTTGTGCTTCAATTCTTAGGTGTTGCAAGGGGGGTCAAATTATTAATACGCATGCTCAGATAGATATTGGTAGTCCAATCTTCTTATAACTCGAACTTCTTATAACTCGAACTTCTGATAACTCGAACTTCTGATAACTCGAACTTCTTATAACTCAAACTTCTTATAACTCGAACTTCTGATAACTCGAACTTCTTATAACTCGAACTTCTTAAAACTCGAACTTCTTAAAACTCGAACTTCTGATAACTCGAACTTCATGTAACTCGAACTTCTTATAACTCGAACTTCTTATAACTCGAACTTCTGATAACTCGAACTTCTGATAACTCGAACTTCACTATATAAACATGATGAGAATGCGTTCTACATGTTGGCATGTTGCTATTTCAATAGTGCTACTCTGCTAGGATCCAATATATGAACATAATGAGAATGCGTTCTACATGTTAGCATGTTACTATTTCAATAGTGCTATTCTGCTAGGATCCACTTTATGAACAAAACGAGAATGCGTTCTATATGTTGGCATGTGGCTATTTCAATAGTGCTATTCTGCTAGGATCCAGTATATGAACATAATGAGAATGCGTTCTACAGATTTTTGAGGAAACTTTGTGTATGACTGCGTATCAGCTGCGACAAAGAAGGGGTGATGGGTCATTGTCTAGGTGGAGGGCAGGCAGAGGCCTAAAAGAATACATTTCAATCCCCAAAATCTCTAACTCATTACGAGTCTTCAGGTAAATATAAAAAGGCGCATGGGGGGAGGGGGATAGGAATCGAGCTCTCATATCCCTCTAAATTTAGCTTATTCAGCATGCCAGAGTACTTTTATTCAACAGCTTCAAGTTGAATTTGTGATTCCAGATCTTTGCATAGTGATTTATATTTCACATTTTTGCGGTCCCAATTCTTTTGTATGTTAGTTTCAAAGCCTACAGTGAGCTCAAGAACATAAAGCTTCCGTTGAGATTTAACAATTAGATCCGGGCAAAGATCAGGGCCAGTAATGATGGATGATAATAATAATAATAATTTGAAACTTCATATATTTATTTCATTCCGAATAATGCAACCATTACTCGCTTTACAGGCATAACGGTTACATGTATGACGTGTTTCAAGACATAAGCCAATAAGTCTTACCACTTGAACGAAAATCTCTTACAAATTTTTATTTTATGTTTATACTTATCTGCCGTTCATTATGGGCCAGTACAGAGAAAAACAGTTAAGATGGGGTGGGAGGGAGACGAAGGTGAAGGTCTACTATGGAGTAACCGTCAAGTTGCAGCCCGGAAACAGGTGCTAATATTTGGATGCATTTATTGTCGTAACGGATGCAGCTAACCTGAATGTTTTCAAATTTTTATAGCATTATTCAAACTTGATTTTTCAATACCTCTCTCTAGATGATGATGACAATTCAATATAGAATCCTGAGAAATACTACATATCAACATATTCCCTGCTTGCTTTGAGGATGCAATGTAAGAGCAACTAAGAAATCAGTTTAGAATCATTTGAGGTTGGTATCACCTTGATGGTTGAGAGTACCAAAGGTTTATACAACTATCAAATTCTGATAAATAAAACTACGGTTCCAATGTTTTCTAAAAGTTTTCTTACTCGAGGACTGCCTAAGTGAATTAACGCTATTGGATCTAGAATAACACCCTTGCCAATGAAATTCTTCTTGTTTTAACATCTTTGTAGGGCATAGCTCCTAGTTAGGCGTTTTTAGAATCTGTATCCGATATGACGGGACTGGAACGTCCATTCATCAAAAACTGTCACCTCTGTAAAGTTAGGGTGGGTTAAGTCGATTGGAAGGAAAATCTATTGTCTCTGGATCATCTACGTGTAATGTATGTAGAATGCAGGTGCCAAAACCTACTGACTGACTGACTGACTGACTGACTGACTGACTGACTGACTGACTGACTGACTGACTGACTGACTGACTGACTCACATACTGACTCAAATACTTACTTTCTCCCCAACCCAGTGACTCACCCACTCAATCACACATTCGCTTAACTGTGCACATATAATTGAAATAAAACAGATGTTCTTTCGATTTAACGATTCAACGTGTTAATTCGTACCTTTTCCCAAATCAATTTCCGAATCAGATGTATTTATTATTCTGGTGGGAGTGAAGAAAAAAGCTACTTAAGAAAGAATTTGCCCCCTCTTGGCATTAAATATGCAGCAGGGTTGACAAACTCCACCATAGCCGGTCCCAATCCCTTTTGACAGAGCAGACGGGTTTGAGCTGGGCTAGTTCCCCACAACTGTAAAATAAAGCCTTACTGCGGAAACAACAAGAGGTCGCCATTCCGGCAAAACATACAAGCATAAAGGGCAAGGACAGCCATTGTCTTCAGATGATGTCAGTATGAGATATCAAGAAGCTAGATGGTTATCAGAACTTCAATTTACCTCATTATCGTAATCCTCATCATTATCGTCGTCGTCATCATCATCATTATCATCATCATCATCATTATCATTGACACCTTCATTACCATCATCATTATCGTCAACATCATCATCATCATCATCATCATCGTCGTCGTCGTGATCATCGTCATGGTCATCATTATCTAATCATTATCATCATCATTATCGTGATCATTATCAGCAGCAGCAGCATCCTCATCATCACCATTATGAAAATTGTTCATTGCACAAAATATAATTATAATGTTATTCAAAAGATAATGTACTATGTATTTTGAAAATTTTTTAGGTGATTAGGGGAAGCACTATTCCATAATGGCAGCTTAAGTTTGGAGTATTCCCCAAATATGGAAATTTGCACTATTTTTCATCTTTTACATAATGGTAGGCCCTATAGTTAACCATGTGTAAAATACTTTCACCAACCATTGGTGTTTTAAGTCTATAGTTTGGGTTACTGTGAAAATCTATATGTTTAACTTATTATCACTCCAATAATCAACTATTAGTCCATATTAGTATCACAGAGATACGCTCTCATATCTATCAACCTAAATGTCCACTTAATGACGCTTTTTTACGAACAACATATATATCTTGACGACCAAAGCATAGTATAAGTCTTCTTTGAGAGGGAGTAGACGACATACTCTCGCTATCACTGTATTAAGGGTAATGAAATATGTTTAACTTATTATCACTCCAATAATCAACTATTAGTCCATATTATACTCTACAAATTACAAGAGCATTGGCATGAAGACACTATGGATAGTTAGTCTAGTGAGATGGGTCAAATTGATTAATTACACCATTGTCCTGTATAAAAATCTGTACTTTTTGGTCGCAAATAAAGGGGTAGGTGGGGTGGGGATGGAATCAAGTTCTTGAACTAATTTCTGACAGTTGTAAAACACAGAAAATATATCAACCTAAAGCAGATTTTAGCCTCAGAAATCTTGACATTACTCTTGGGTGCCTAATAGACGTACACTGTTTGAATATAATGAGAATGCGTTGTGCACGATGGATTGTGCTTATTTCAATAGTGCCATTCTGCGTAGTTTTACTGTTTGAATATAATGAGAATGCGTTGTGCACGATGGAATGTGCGTATTTCAATAGTGCCATTCTGCGTAGCTACAGTGTTTGAATATAATGAGAATGTGTTGTGCACGATGGAATGTGTGTATTTCAATAGTGCCATACTATGTCGTTTCCCTGTTTGAATATAGTGAGAATGCGTTGTAGGGCGGAACTGTTTTTTCAAGTTCTACTCTGTCTCTGCTCATTGAAAGGGTCATTTCACTTTTTGCAACACTAAAATATCACTTGACTCAAGTCTTATATGAGCTGGACCAGTGATTGTGTTTACCAATTTATCTTTTCTTGCATGAACTGCGTCGTTAATGGTGTCAGATATTATTTGGCTAAATGATACCGAATTGGCGTTTGGAATTTTTGGTAAAAAATGTACCTCTATAAAACTCAGAGTACTTGTCTCTCTGAATAGAATGTGATATATACATAACAGTTCAGAACAGGCTGTACATAGTCATAGGGGGCTACAAGGGAGGTTAGCCCCCCCTACACCTTCCATCGACCCCCCCAATTATCCAGTTATTCCTACATTATTTGGCTTTCCTTAAGCAGTTGCAAGTTAGCACCCCCCAGTTTAGAATAACCCCTCCAAATTTCTAACCCTGGGTACCAGCCTGGTTGAAAAGAGAGGATTCAATATAAGCCCACCAGAGTTGTGAGAAATTTCCTATTTTGAACGCTTTGTGCACCATGGAATGTACGCATCTAGTGTATGCCAACTATGTCAAATATGCCTTATTAGGCTTTTTTGAACGCTTTGTGCACCATGGAATGTACGCATCTAGTGTATGCAAACTATGTCATATATGCGTTATTAGCCTATTTTGAACGCTTTGTGCACCTTGGAATGAACGCATCTAGTGTATGCAAACTATGTCAAATATGCCTTATTACCCTATTTTGAACGCTTTGTGCACCATAGAATGTACAATAGTAGCTTTACCGAAGGTTTGAAAATCTCAAATTTACTTTAATAGCATTATATAATCAGAACAATCTGAATTTTTACTGTTTATCTTCTTTGTTTCTGGACTACTTTTTCTGGTTCCACTCTCATTCTTTACAAAGCTTTTGTTACAATGGAAAGCACCAGGAAAACTCCTTGTACTTTTTAACACAGTTTTCATCTCTTGTTAATTAGGATGTTGTCAGTTTCTTACTTTAATGTAAAAGCTATGGTTCCATATGTTTTCTAATTCATCCCAACTACTACTTCATCACAACTAGTACTACATCATAACTACTACTTCATCACAACTAGTACTTCATCGGAATTTTCCTATTCATCCCAACTACTACTTCATCACAACTAGTACTTCATCGCAATTTTCTAATTCATCCCAACTACTACTTCATCCCAACTAGTACTTCATCACAATTTTCTGCTTCATCCCAACTACTACTTCATCACAACTAGTACTTCATCGGAATTTTCTAATTCATCCCAATTTTGGGGAGCTCTCGGGCGTGACTTCTAGGCTTTTTTGCAAGGAATGGGTGTAGCATCTACTCTAATTGGTGACCGGGTCTTCCTGTTATCAGTGAGAGACGGTAGGCCTAGGCCTACTACTGGGCGGTTGAGTCTGCCTCGTAGTTTGCTTCTGTGTTCAGTAGCCTACATTGAGGGGTGTTACCATAGAATTAATACAATACACTAGAATGGAAACGAGGCTACGAAAGATGCCAACAATTGAATTTCGCGCCAAACGCCGATCAACCGAACCGATCCAAATGGGGCCGAACCAGGCCGAACCGAACACCGATCAAAATTTCGGTACACCCCTAATTTCTATTGATACTTTCATTTCATTCTCCTTAATTGCATACTCTAAACCAGTCGTTTCTACTTCTCACTCTCAAGGGAAACATTCTGTAACATCCAGTGGACCATGGTGCCGAAAGTCCTGTATACTGCATGTCTTCACAGACACTCGGAGCAACGTAAAGGTAACTGTACGAGTGTAACAGGTACTGAAAATGTATTAATACTGACTCCAAAACAATATCAGCTGCTAGTACAATCTTGCTATCTGTCGTATAAAAGTAGGATGCATTATACATGAGTTCCATTACGACATCTCCCAGAAGCTTCCGTACTACTGTGCTCTGTGAGTTTGTGTAGAGGCTTGTGTACTACTGCGCTCTGTGAGGTTGTGTGGAGGCTTGTGTACTACTGTGCTCTGTGGGCTTGTGTAGAGGCTTGTGTACTACTGTGCTCTGTGGGCTTGTTAAAACTTTCACAAAATTAAGACTGCAGTTCAGACCTCCCCGTTTATTAACTTCAGACCATAATGATGACCCCCCCGTTTATTCGTCACTCCAGAGTAACTACTTTTCCTACCTATTCTACCCAACTACTCTACCTACATATTCTACCTAACTACTCTTCCTACCTATTCTACCCAACTACGCTACCTAACTACCCCAACTACGCTACCTAAACTACACTAACTACTCTACCTGAGTCATCATGACTTTGTAGCCAGTATGTGACTTGACCAAGGAAGAACTGCCACCCGGCCCGTCATGAATCCAAAGCCCATTAAAGTTAGAAAGTATCATCGACATATTAATAAGATATATTTCCATTCATTTTTTTCTCATGTCTAGGCATCTTCAGATACAGCTGGCCAGATCCAGAAGTATTTTGATTCGTTTTTACCTTCTTCTAGCACAGTTAGCAGGGACTATTTAGACTTCGTTTTATGCCAGCTAAAAAATAGCCAGTAAGTTCCATTCATATTTTCAAAGATTCAAAGATGTCGTGAAGAGAAATATGAGGCACCGCAACATCAACAGCAACACTTGGCAGCTAGTGGCAACCGCTAGAAACTCGTGGAAAGAAATGACTAAACCTTCGTAGATAGTCATTGTCGACCGACTACAGAAGGAAGTCTTTGGGATATAACTAGGAAATGACAGACTGGTCGAAGTTTAAACTGCAGGGCGCGCCCTGTTCAACACACGTTACCTAAACGTCAGATCTGATGTGATAATCTCTGATCATAGGTAGGGTAGAGAGGTAGGGTAGCAGTAGAGAGATAGAAGTAGGGAGGTAGAAGTAGTTAGACAGGGGTAGAGAGGTAGTGCAGTAGTTAGGTAGGAGTAGGGACGTAGTGTATAAGTAGTTAGATAGGAGAAGGGCGGTAGTGTAGAAGTAGTTAGATAGGGTAGAAGTAGTTAGATAGGGTAGAAGTAGTTAGGTAGGAGTAGGGAGGTAGTGTAGAAGTAGTTAGATAGGAGAAGGGCGGTAGTGTAGAAGTAGTTATTCAAGACACCTGAATTAGATACGACGCCTTTTGCAGGACACTGTCGAAACCCAGGGATTGCATCCCATTAACATAAGCTAACAACATTCTGTATAAGGTGAACGGCAAGGGCTCACCAGCCATATCTATTAGTTTTGAATAGAACACTAGAGAAATAGAAAAGTATGTCACCACCGCGGATCGAAATAAAAGTGTGTTAACATCGGAGGTCACCTAGCTCAGTTGGTAGAGCGCACGCCGCGAAAGCGTGGGTCACGGGTAAGGATTTTTTCTCTATTAATTCTTGGTGCATTAAACTACTGCTTGCTAAAAATTTTATCGTTCCAACTGCGTAAATAAGCCAATCAAGCTCAGGTGATAATTGGGCACGTCCAATAATTTCCAGGATGTCACCTAAATACGAAAGTATACAAAACATTACCAGTTCTGTAATAATTAAGGGTTTTTACGTAGAATGTATTGCCATGTCATGCCAACTACCAAAATCATCATTAAAAGAGTGTGATCGATGTTTTTGACTGTCGAACTGCGCGAGTTTAAACCATTAACTTTTAAATTCGAAGACAAATATCAGTGAAGACGGGCACCTGATAAAACCGCGGTGCTTTAGCTAAGATCTCAAACATTATGGTTTTATATTTGGTGCTCACCTTTTAAACTTTTCTAACTAAAGTTTTGGTAATATTGCCCTTTAAGCCACTACACGTTTATGCAAGCATCACGTACATTTTAGGGAAAGAGAAAAAACTTCGGCGAAATATAATTTTGTATGGTACTTGTGCCTTAAATGAAAGCTTCTCATGTCGAACCATAATTGTAACTGATAAGACAAAGTAAAGAACTGTAGATGTGTTGTTTGTTGAAAAAAATAAATGCTTTGCAGGAGGTCTCCCTTCCATAACAAGAGGTATAAACCTGTATATATAAGAACCTGGTTTGTGACTACCATGTATACAGAACTTTATTTTTAAATATAACTCTCGTGATTCTTTAAATATAACTGGAATATCGTAACATGAAAGTGTCCATGGCATATATTGTGATCATGCTAATAACAGACAGTCCAATAACATAGTTTGCTTGGTGTAAGAGTGTTCAACGATGACAATATCGTTATTGATGTGGCTATTCCAGAGAACATAGTCCAGATAACAGAGTAATTTCTCACCGGTTTCATATTCTATTTTGCCCATCTTTGCTCCTCTTATCGTTGCTGTTGCAAGTCCCATTTCAACACGCGATGCTCTCCTGTGCCAATTTTTGTTCTTACACGACCTCCAACAGAACTGGTTCTTAAATAAATTAAACAGGAAACTGCACATGTACTTGTCATAGATCTTCCCTCGACGTTCAGCTTCATCTTGAGAAATCAGCTGGGTAAAAAAATCGAGTACAAAATACTTATATGAAGCAACTAAATGCTATTGTGTGCTATGCAGTTCGCTTCATTTTGGCCACTTTTTGGAACCCCTAGATCTAAGCTGTTTCTCAAATTTATCGGGGAAACGACGACTGCGAGTAGCACGTGCATCTTTCCTTGACGATATAACAGTGTAAAGTTTTATTAATTTTTGTTTCAATAAAATGTGTTCTAAATTCTTCTCTGTAACCCCTAGGTACTCTATAGTTCCTAAGTGTAACATTGTTACTATTTTACCATTTACAGGGCTCCACTCACTTATGCTTCGTGCACCACTCAGTAAAATCATTTCTTCTGCTTATCCTCAAGTTAACCTTCGTTCTGTTTTCCGCTCTTCCTTTCGTCTATCTAACTTTTTTCAGTTTAAGGACCGAACCCCAAATTACTGCGCTCAGGCGTTATTTCACCTGGTAGAAGTTGGGATAGGATGCAGGTCTGCCAGATTTGTGGTGCCTCGTTCACACGTGCTTATAACTGAAAAAGGCATATGAATACTACATATCTTGATGAAGCTAGCGATACTGATGCAGATGGCATGAGCGTTTTCCAAAGTCGTCATGGTATACCATACTTGCACTTGGCCTTAAATGCGCGACATGCTATACATACACTCTGTGATATCTAAACACAGAAAGAAAGGGAGGAGGAGTAAGGGGTTTTCAAGTGGTCTTCAATTTTCAAGTATATACTGTAAAATTCCCTAAACATCTAAATGAAAAGCTCTCTCGGGCGTGAAACATAACAATGAGTTAATAGGTACTTGTGAGACCTTCATATGAAGATAGAAACTGATAGAGTTGCTACGTAAACACGCTTAAAATGTATGATTGAAACTTGATTATGTACCGACATTAGGCGAGTTCACCACATGTATTTGCAAAAGAAAGATAATGTCAACATATCGAGACTCACCACTTTGTTCTGTTTATTTAGGGTAGTTTCAATGTCGGGCCCACTGCTCATCAGGGGTCTTTGATTGAGAGACTGCCAAGGAATCGCTCGCCGTTTATCAGATCTCTGCTCATGCAATGGGGCAATTTATCAGGCCAAGTTTCTCCATGTTGCGAAAGTTACCGAAATAGTTTAAATATATTGTTTATTTCAATGAGGCTTATGTTTATTGTATGCTATATATGAAAATAACTGTTTAAAGGAAGCCACTGAATGCTTCGTGTAGCATTGTCATGGCGCCTCTTGTATTCACGCTGCGCCAGTTTGCTACGTTCGCTCACAATGTGAGTGACACTTTCACCTTTTTCACCGCACATTCTACATAGTGGTGATTCACTGGGCTTATCAATGTGGTATTTGATGTAGTTTGTCCGCAGCGATTGTTCCTGTGCCTTTAAGATAACCCTTAATAAGCCACTTCCAGGTGTTAATCTCATCCACTCCCTTCAAATTTTTTAAGAACTGGCCATGTAAAACCTTGTCTTTCCGTTTGTTCTATTCCTAAGGTTATAATTAACAGTGCAAGCCGGAGTTAAGAGATCCAAAATATAATGTGGTACCATGCCATTCATTGCTTTAAAAACTAGTAGCAGGATTTTGGATTCTACACGATATCGGACTGGGAGCCAGTGTAGTTCTTCTAAACGGGGCGTAACGTGCGAGGCTCTCGTCAACTGAAAGACTATCCTTGCTGCAACATTAAGAACTCGCTGTATTTTTTTGTATTGATAATTTAGTAAGCCAAATATAGTAGTAGTAGTAATAGTAGTAGTAGTAGTAGTAGTAGTAGTAGTAGTAGTAGTAATAGTAGTAGTAGCAGCAGCAAGAGCAGTACTAGTGGTAGTGCTAGTGGTAGTAGTAGTAGTGTTCGAAGTAGTAGTAGTAGTGGTGGTGGTAGTAGTAGTAGTAGTAGTAGTAGTAGTGGTAGTAATAGTAGTAGTAGTAGTGGTAGTAGTAGTGGTAGTAGTAGTAGTAGTAGTAGTAGTAGTAGTAGTAGTAGTAGTAGTACCCTCCAATTATAGACCCTTTTTCGCATCATGCCAAGTAATTATAGACCCCCTCTAATTATAGACCCCCTCTAATTAAAGACCCCCTTTTTGGGTGCCTTCAATCAATTACAGACCCCTTCTATATCTATATGAAAACAGGAGATATGGATTCTGTCTTCTTGGGACAGTTTCTCCACGGAAATCACTGTTGAGTCATTCAAGTTCTGTGCACTCACTTTACCCGTTGACGGCTCTGATGATGACAAAATACATTGTGTTAATAGTGCCATTCTGCGTAGTTACACTGTTTGAATATAATAAGAATGTGTTGTGCACGATGGAATGTGCGTACTTCATTTGTGCGATTCAGCGTAGTTAAGCTGTTTGAATATAATGAGAATGCGTTGTGCACGACGGATGTGCGTATTTCAATAGTGCCGTTCTTCGTAGTTACACTGTTTAAATATAATGAGAAAGAGTTGTGCACGATGAAATGTGCGTATTTCAATAGTGCCATTCTGCGTAGTTACACTGTTTGATCAGACTTCTTCTCTAGTCTGCCTCATTCCGAGCTTTCCGGTGTTCCACGTTTTCGGAATGACAGTAATCACGTCATCATAACCTCTGCTTCCGTTGAGCGCGGTGATCGTAACCGTTGATTTCTCTTATCTGCATGTTCAGTTGGGACCTCGACTTGCTCGTACTTTATCGTTGTTTTTAAAGTTGCAATGGCGAAAATATGTTATCATACCAATGTATAACGGCAATTTTGATAATGGCAAGAAAGGAAGTGTGCTTCATTAGCGGAGTTCGTCGCCGATCGCTCCGCCGATCGTAGCGCATTTTCCTCCCACTGATTGCTGGCGACAGACGACTTTGTTATAGCCGGATCATCGTCGCTGTCGCTCCTCCTTGATGCCGGCCTACAATAACCACGCTAACTGTCGCTTGGTTTCTTGAAGTAGTAAACGGTCTTGCTTGTCTCGCCGTTGGAGACGAAACCTTCGACGTCGACAAGCTGCCAGCCTTCGCTGCCGAGCCGATTGATGCTTCTTGCCAATCTAGACTCCAGGCCTCTGACGATAGGACATTACTCCTCCAAAACTATCGAAAGCCCTTCCACTTGAGTTCAAGCTCAGTAGTTCAGTAAATAGGATTTCAAACATATCATTTTTAAAAGGATATTTTCTTAGTTTTGAAATTAGGCCCTAAGTACTAGAAACCGCTATATGCATCTCTAGAGCTGCAAAGAACCATAGGGCAAAGAGTGTATACGGCGCCACATAAGCGCATTATATATATTATAATTAACAGTAAAAAAGAATTGCAACAGCAAAGGAGGTATTCCAGCGAAAGTCTAAGATTTTGAAAAACCGAACTCTTTCCCTGAACACCAGGCTCAGGGTCCTTAATTGTTATGTAACTATAGTGCTTAAATATGGGAGTGAAAGTTGGACAATCACACCAACCTTCGAGAAGAAGCTAGAAGCAGCAGAGATGTCGTTTCTACGCCGAATACTGCGGATTTCTTGGACAGAGCGCATCACCAATGAAGAAGTTCTGAAAAGAGCAGGATGCAATGCATTACCAACGTTTTAGCACAATAACAAAACGAATGACTACTGAAATATTTGATATCTTGTATTACTATATATTATTTTCGACGTCTTCTTGTCCCTTGCGTAATTTTACATAAATGCAAAATTCAAGACGATTGATTCAAAATTGTTGAATTGAAAGTTGAAAGTACAAATTATCATAACCTGATAAGTGGTGAACATAAGATCTAACTTGAATATTCATTTGAAATCAATTGAAATGTCATTTGAATCCGTATTTATTAATGCTAATTAAAAGCTAATCAGCATTAATTAGTGGGTAATTATCGATTTTGATGACGTCATATTTCCAATCCTAACTTTTTGACAAATTTGTACCTAAAAACCATAGAGAACGGTTCTAAATATTTAAAAAGGGCTAGATGGCATTTAAAACAAGTATTACCACATGTTACTTTTCAAGGAATGCATATCGTGACACATAATCGACATCTTTTCTTTCAAGTGGTTTAGCTACGATCGTTGAGACTTCTCATCTTTTGCAAGTGCTGTAGAGAGATTTTCTGACTATCACATTGAAGAAGATACAAGAAAAACAACAATGCAATTTATTCTGCAAGTTCTGTTCATTCTGCACAATGCAAGTGCTGTAGAGCGATTTTCTGATTAGCACATTAAAGAAGATAAAAAAAAACAACAATGTAATTTATTCTGCAAGTGCCATTCATTCTGCACAATGCAAGTGCTGTAGAGAGATTTTCTGACTATCACATTAAAGAAGATACAAGAAAAACAACAATATATTCAAATAGTGTATGTATGCAGAATGGCACTATTGAAATACTCACTTTATATCGTGCACAGCGCATTCTCATTAAATTCAAATAGTGTATTTATGCAGAATGGCACTATTCACATACACATTCTATCGTGCACAATGCATTCTCATTATATTTAAAAAGTGTATGTATGCAGAATGGCATTATTGAAATACTCACATTCCATCGTGCACAACGCATTTTCATTATATTCAAATAGTGTATGTATGCAGAATGGCACTGAGATCGTAGAGTGCGTATTGTCTCTGCCACAGTTAAACCAGGGATCTTTGAAGTTCTATGGTTAAACTGAGTTTGACTGCAGACCCCATGAAAGCCATTGACTGGAAAGCAGTCTCCCGTGACATAAATCTATCTTCCCAGTATGCGGTAAACGTATTTAACCGATTCCAAGAACTCTCTCGTTACGACTCGGAAAGTCTACAGGTAGATTCAAGTAACATCGACTTGATCTATGGAAACTTGATTAAAGCTAATGAGGGAGGTAAGTTTGCGTCTTTCTTTTAGTCTCTTGAGGGAAAGCATTACTGTTGTCAGGCCACCGATGACGCTGTTGTCCGCCCGCCTACCGCCACACGACAGCAGGGGTATGCCCATTTGGTTAAGTCTTCAGTGTTTTTTACATTTCGTACCAATGATCTCCCACCCTTTTCTCCACTGACCGTTGCTACCTTGATGCCCTAGAGATGTTCTTTCCCCCTTTTCTCCACTGACCTTTGCTACCTTGATGCCCTAGAGATGGACGTGAGTTTGTGGCATAGAAGGTTAGGTCACGTGAGTACAGAAGCACTGATAAAGATGAGTAAGCAGAAGATGGTAAATGGTCTAAATATTAATGAGAGCAGCAACGATATAGCGTGTGAGGGATGTGCACTTGGCAAGATGGCAAGGAAGGCATTTCCTGAACTACTAGAAATTGTACACTCAGACGTGTGTGGACCTATGGAGAATGTATCTATTGGAGGGAGTAAGTACTTCGTAACATTCACTGATGATTTTTCCCCATTAAGGATCTAGGGTTTGTAGTACTCCCCATCCAACATATCTTGTTTGGAATTACACTTATATTATACAGCCTTCTATTAGACTTCAGTAGACAGCTTCATCCAAAAGAGATAGTTGCCATTGCTTTGAAAGCCATCGCCCTGAGTTCGCTCTGCATAGATTTATTTCCCATTGTTCCCAAGTTTGAGCATATCAAATGAAGTACATCAACAAGCCATGCCAGAATCAGGTACAGATATCACAGAAATGAGTAAACAAAAACCGTAGAAATATCAAAATGTGTAGGACAAGCCCCATATCACTAAACCCGACCTATCAATTGTAGGGTTCGTAGTAATAAGGAGAAAGCAGTAAAATTCCCTTTCGATGAGTATTCACGTACACACGACTGACTTGACTAACGTGACACAATACTTAACATTTACAGAATGAATGAAAGGAAGTAGTAGTAGTAGTAGTAGTAGTAGTAGTAGTAGTAGCAGTAGTAGTAGTAGTAGTAGTAGTAGTAGTAGTAGTGCAGTGCTATAAACGTTTTTTGCATTGACAAAAATAGGTATGATGAAAGAAACGATTTAAGATAAAGACAGCATCGACAGGTACGGTCATGCGATCAACGGCGTAGCATATGGCTGAACCTCGTCAAATCATTGAGGAAATACAAAATGGAAAAAAATTGTCACTTTTACTTTCGTAGACTCTATGGAGGCATTTGATTCAATCAACAGACAGGTTATGTTTGACATTCTTGCGCTATATGGTAACCATGAGAAGATGATTAGGAGTAATCAAGCCCCGACACATGTTCGACGCTGTATCACAACAGAAGTTTGTTGCGAATGTTTCCAAAGTTACCGTGTCCATGTACATTGGTCACGTGATCATTGAAAAGCGTTTGCTCAGCTGCAACAATAGCTGACGCATTAGTTACCAGACCAGTGTTATGTTTTCAATTGACCGTGCTTGAATCGATGTCTAAATTCTTTAAAAATTTTATAAAGTTGGAAGAATCCTTGGTAACAAAACCCAAAGTCGAAATACTATTGAAATGCTAACATTCCAGCGTGCAGAACGCATTCCCAATATCTTCAAATAGTGTAATTAAGCTCAATGGCATTATTGATATGCTAAAATTCCAGCGTGCAGAACGCATTCCCAATATCTTCAAACAGACCAACTACGCTCAATGGCACTATTGAAATGCTCACATTTCAACGTGCACAACGCATTCCCAACATGTTCAAATAGTGAAACTACGCTCAATGGCACTATTGAAATGCTCACATTCCAGCGTGCAGATCAAACGCGGCTTTTGGAATTATGTGAAACGTTTTCTTGTGGAATCAACTTTATCACCTGACCCAAGTTTCACTTCCACTCGATGTCTTGAACATTTCAAAACAGTATTTTCTCATCACATACCCGCTCTTATTTACAAAATACCTTCATGGATACCAGTTTTACATGATCCAACTTTCGACTTTGTCCACTCGACCAAATTTCAGTTATTCTGTTCAAACGCTCAAGCTATTTACGCTCCTACTTAGCTGCTGTCATCGTAGTGTTATTTTTGATGATGTTCTATCAAAATAAGCATATGTGTGGTGGCTTATTTTGCTTACAGAAAACAACAGAGGTATTTGACAGTCAATTTGATTGGCGAAGGCAAACGGGTGGGAAAAGTTCTGCACTAACTATACCATGGGCTTTCTACTCAAACTCATGACGTTAATATACAATGTAGTTTATACTTCCCGTGACGTCATAGGCCACTCACGATTAGACACAGAGAACTCGTGTGTGGCAGGAAGATCAAAACACGTGACAACTACCAATTAGGCTTCATTAAATTACCGATAGAATAAACTACATACCCTATAAATTTTATTTAAATACAAATACATTATCGATGATTTTGGAGGGGGGTACGAAACTGCAGTAGCGCCCTTGTTGAGACGGTTAAGACCATACTCCAAGCTGACGACTTTTTTTGCGCTTCTGAAGCAATTATATGTTTTTGTGAGCAATTCCGTTGTTCACGAGAGTTTTATTTCTATGCAAGAGGAAATGTACCCTGGTTGGCTAAGCGATCTTGTAAACACAGTTGACCCGATAGCAACGGATGAAAGTGACAATTTAGCTTCTGCGGTTGGCGTAAGCAGTGCTTTCCTGGAGGGAGTCACATGAGTAGATCTATGACTTGTATCTGAACTGTCCGTGTAGCTGGAATAAATTTGCGTAGTCGTCGTAAATCTAGGAGTGGAGACCTGTGACGCCTTGGATGAGCTGCAAGTTGCTACAGTTTTACAAATTGAATAAACAAAGTTAGAGAGCAGAGGGGTTGTGATGAATTGAGCAGAAAGAAATGGAGTCAACAATTTTCGTTGTATAACCAAATACACATGAATAGATTTCCAAAACGCTCCAGGAGCGACGAACATCCATTACGGCGGGGGTATTGACTCGTGAAAGATTAATTATGTTTCTTATGGCAAGGAATGGATGTAGTATCTGTTCTCATTGAGGCGGTCCTGCTGCGTGGTTGAGCCTACCTCATGGCTTCCTTCTCTGCCCGGCTGCCTTATACGCAAGTAAACCGCTCATGTTCTTAATATAAAAGCTATCTTTATGAATACTCTTTTCATTGCTCTAGAGTAATATATTATGCAAAGATTACTACTTAAATAGAATCCCTGTCTACTTGCATGAGTTTGTATACAATGTCATTTATAATAACAACTAAAACAAGCCTTTTAACTCTCAATTATACTTATGTTCTTATTTTAAAAACTATGTTTATGATTACTCTTTTCAATCTTTTAGAATAATATGTCATCCAAAGATTACTACTTAAATAGACATGTTACTTTTAGTAAGTTATTTAAACCTCGTAAGGCAGTTTCATCAGCTCCCAAACGTACCATAAGGTTTTCGCTACCCTTCACGGGCTTACATTCTCTAAGGAACGTGTCAATAGGCTTTGTACGTCTGCTTTTCGACATTTGAATGTACGTTTTGTTTTTACCCCCTCTCGTCGCCTCTCGACATTTTTCCAAGTAAAGGACAGGATTCCTAAGTTATTGCGGTCTGGCGTCGTTTATAAATTTCAGTGTCGTTGCGGACACAGGTAATTGACATGCAAGAATGCTGTCAGAGCACATATCGTAAAACGTCGGCAAAATGAACGCCCCTACTTGCGGAAGGAGCAAAGGGATTTCATTGTAGTTTTAGATAGGTGAAGAACAAAAGTTTATTGCCGATATTCGGGCCCACTGCTCATCAGGGGTCTTTGATTGAGAGACTGCCGAAACTTTCACCGACCTCGGCATGGTCAACTGTCCAAACGACCGGAATTTCCAATTTTCATTCATTTTCATTCTCTCCTCCTCTGGGTATTGCTCCTTAAATAAATGGTATGCTTCACGTAAATACATAGTAAGATAATACTTTCTCAGCTTTACCATAACTCTGTGGTGACTGAAATCCACCGTCTAATCTAACTTTCAACACATTAGCATTTTTTTTTGCTCTCCATGTCCTAACTTTTTCCCGAGTTTTTTCCCGTAACAGAACAAGGTCTTCCTTTGACATTACTGATCTTTGATGCCTTTGTAATTCACTAATTCTTTTACTTTCATTCCTCACATGGGTTGATCCCAGATTAATTTTATGATCAAAGTCGGTATAGATCCATGATTATTTCCGAAACGGGTGATACATCACACGAATGAGTTATCGTCGACCGACTATCGGAAACATCGAATTGATATTTATAACTGAATAGTTGACACTAATGAGTGGACCATAAAAACGTTAGGCAAGTCAGTACAATCAACGTTTTACACTGACCTCAATAATTTAAAACAAGAAACGTTAATCGAGTGTAATCGGAAGCTTTGATCAACTCAAACTTAAAACGATGGGAAATTATTAAGTGTACGAAAAGAGTTGGCACTTCCATAGGACCCTGCTCTTTATGCTAACGTTTTAAATTTTGTCCTAATTCTTTAAGAGCGATTCATGAAGCACAGTGATCGTATCCGTGATCTTTCTTCTAGCAAAATATACAAAATTCCATATTTTTGCAGATAGAAGCTTAAAACCTCTATATTAGGATTCTCTGGTATGCTGAATCTGATGGTGAGATTTTCATTAAGATAGTGAGTGAGTGAGTGAGTGAGTGAGTGAGTGAGTGAGTGAGTGAGTGACTGAGTGAGTGAGTGAGTGACTGAGTGACTGAGTGAAGGAGTGAGCGAGGAAGGGAGGTAGGCAGAGAGTGAGTGAGCAAGAATCACAAAAAGTCGACGCTTTCAAATTTTTGTTCGTATGGCTAAGCCTATATCTTGGTTGAATGTTTGCAGACTGCTGCACCTAATCAAGATCTCTGATCCGCTCTGTGTGATAATCACAGCTGCAAAGACCAGATATGGGTAAGTCAACACTTTCTTGTAAATTCCTGCAATATGGCATCTTTAAATTGATAAGTCTTCGTTGACGATGGATTTTAGTTAAAAAGACCTGTGTTCCATAAGTCGTAAGTGACAGAAGAGTAAAAATCGCCCATTCAATGTGCTTATTAAAATGCCCAGCGTTTCCAACTAAATTTCATCATCAAATCCTTTTGAAACAATCAGAAATATTTTGTCTGTTATCTAATTTATTGAACCCATCAACGAACTTCTACCACCATCCTCGAATCAATTAATTACAAGATATGAAACACGTTCGGTTAAGACCGTAACATAAACAATAGAATCCATTAACAACTAACAAGAGACATACTGGAAAACAAAACAAAACGTAACAAAAGTTCAATTCCCCTCTCCCTCTTCTCGTATGTCTCTTGTTAGTTGTTAATGGACTCTATTGTTTATGTTACGGTCTTAACCGAACGTGTTTCATATCTTGTAATTAATTGATTCGAGGATGGTGGTAGAATCTTTATCGCCACCATCGCACCTTCGATCTTGTTGCTATTGTTATTATCATTGTTATTGTTATTTCCACTTCTATTTAATCTCACTGTCTCCATTATGCCGGGTGAAAACAGTATGAATGTAAACGTTAATACTGAAACTGTAAATTTACAGGAGAATAAATGGCAATGAAGTTTAAAAAAAAAATTATCATTAGGGTTGAGGCTGGTCCAGAATCATTTATCATTATTGATAAAGCGCGGACTCGATATGAGTTAGAAGTGAAATGACAAACCTCAGTGATGATTACTATAGATATATGTTTTGTGTTATATTGTTGTGTGGTATGGTAAATGTAACTATTCCATGTATGAAATTTGGTAGTGCTTTTGGCAGTGCTGAAATTTGATAGTGCTTTAAATTTTTACTAATATCAATCATGTCATTTTTCCAACAGGATGGAGGTGATGTTTTGACGGGTATACCACCTGAAGAGTTATTAAGTGACATTTTAAAGGGCAATGCCAAATGCTCATATCGTGTAACCTATTTTTACTGCTTTAAATGAAGAAAATTACTCTTGTCTCTTGGTTAAGATAAACATGACCATCCATTTGAGAAAGCAGATCCATTGAATTCAGGTTGGCTGTATCATCATTGGATGTTAACTGTTTTGGTCGTTTTTGTGATCTTACGATGATGTAAAGACTTTATTGATTACCAAATGGTAATCAATTTGCCACTTTTTATTCTTGTTATCAATTGCCATCATTCAGATTCAACTGTTGCATTAGTTTTGGTCATATTCAGATGTATTTTACTTAGATCCAAGGCCAAAAATAAAAACTAAGTAGGGGAACAGGAACAGCAGGCCAAGTCATAAAGCAATTGGGGTGGGTTTTTTGGTATGAAAGATCACTCTTTTGTTTTGAGTGCCCTTTGTGGAAAAAGAGGCGGAAATATTTAGTAATGCTAAGTGCCTTTTCATCATTTTCAACTCGAACTTCCAGAAACAACGCTAGGTACGTGGTCAAGTCGAGTTTTTAACATCTGAGATACTATGTAAATGTTAAATATCAGATAAGATCTGTTAAATGTTTTCCATAGAAATTTCCCAAGAAGCTAGTTACTCGTTTGACCGACCGTATAATGTTGTACTTAAATCTAGTTTGATAGCCAGTTCCTTTTTTTTAATTTGTTTTCTTTTTCAGTTTTTCTTCTTTTTTAGTTTTATTCTCCTTTTCTAGTTTTTTTTTAGTTTTTCTCTTTTTTAGTTCTTTCTTTTTTTTAGTTTTTTTCTTTTTTATTTATTTTTTCTTTTTTAATTTCATGAAAAATAGGAGTTACAAATCATACTTTGCCAATTTTTAGGTCATACAAACATTGCTTAATCGATTTCAAGAAAAATTGGAGGGGGGTACCAAAAGGAAATAGCGCCGATTGGCGCTCGGTATGCATCAAGTATGCATTTCCTCCATTTCCCCCTGACTGGATCTTTCCGAAACAAAGCACACTTCCTTTCTTGCCATTATCAAAATTGCCGTTATACATTGGTATGATAACATATTTTCGCCATTGCAACATATCATATTTTTCTAAGTTACCATATTTAGGTTGCATAGTATTCTGAAAATGAGCAATTTTTCGAGAGGCAGGTCACAAACAAATAATACTGTGAAAGGTTTAGGGTGCTTATCGGTCGCTCTTATAACCTGAAAGCAATTTTATAACTGTTAAGGCCACAGTAAACGATTGACTAATATCAATATCTGGAAAGCATAAATTTCGTTTGCATTTTGTCGTCTACGTACCCAAAGCAAGAGCATGCATATCTACTTGAAACTAATCTTGATAGCTACCTTACTTTTTTACCTGATAAATTGAGATGAAACGGATTAGTAAAATCTTACTGTAATAACTGACTTTCAGAATAGAGCCTAGTTTAACCCTTGGACCAAGGGTGGTGTACTTCAGAAGTTTATACTGTATGCCTATAAGCCTACACTAGATGTCGACTGTCGTGGCGTCGACTCGTGAGGATGATATGCCTAGTGTAACGTATACACGCGTATAGAACTGAACTTCCAAGGGACAGCCCCGCTCACCCACGCTTTCGCGGCGTGCGCTCTACCAACTGAGCTAGGTGACCTCCGATGTCAACATACTTTTATTTCTCTAGTCGCCACATTTGGATAAATTTGGAACAAATCGAAGACAACAGCATAGTTTATAACACTTTAGTTAAATAGATATGAGGTAGAAGATGAGACTTTAAGGATATAAGGCATTACAATAGAATATTATTATCAGCTGAGGCAAAATTATAATGGTTGCCCGACAAACTTCTCTCATATATCCAATACTTCTTCCATCGAACTCTTCCCTGGGGGGATTGGGATGGCTAGGGTGGCGAGGAGTACCTTTGAACTTATTCTGAAAGGAACAGAAAACTGGAAGATGGAAGGAGTGCTCAAAATCACCACCACATATTGTGACTAATGTGTTACTCAGTAAAAAACACGGGTCTCAGTTCAAATCCTAGAGGAGCTAATTTCACTATCTTTTGGAAACTTAGCATTTCAAATATTCTCTCCTGGATAATACTTTGCAACTTTCAACAGTCTTGGAAACATAAAAGAGTGAGGTTTTGAGAAAAATTAATTAAAATAAATACAATGGCCATCCATTTGAGTGTGTATAGAGCTAGTTTTCTGTTTTACAAGGAAATATGTAGAAATTTCGCCTTTTATCAAACGTGCCTGACAAGAGACAGCCGCTACAGAAGCATAGACTACATGGTAAATATGTGGGATAACAAGAGTAAAAATGCAGAGAAATTACCAAAAATTACGTTCAATTTCTTTTATTAGCTTTAAGCTACCACTCCGCTTGGGACTTCATTTTTCCTTTTAGCACCTTTCCTTTTAGCATCTTTCCTTTTAGCACCTTTCCTTTTAGCACCTTTCCTTTTAGCACCTTTCCTTTTAGCACCTTTCCTTTTAGCACCTTTCATCATGTCTTTGTATTTCCTCTTGTGAGCACGTATTGTACTCGCTCCTATGTTCAGAAAGGAAGCTTTAAATTTCCGCTGAGCTGCGGCATTCCCATTCTCAGATGCATATTTCCGGCTTTCATAACCCCGTTCAGTATATCATAATGCATCGGAAACAAAATGTGTTGGACCTATGGAATGACTATGGGGTGACTCTTGTCCGTATGTCCATGGGTATGTGCATTGAAAATTCCTTGAAAATGCCCTCCGTGAGATATAACTTCAGAACTGCACAAAAATAGTGTCTTTTGGCCTTAATGAAGACGCTTTTCTTACGACTTTCAACCAATGGCTTAGCTTGTCCCAGCTAGAATTTAGACTATACAATGCCACTTTCAGTTGAATTTACCCTAGTTTAGCCAATTTTCAGTAGTGACCTGAAGAAGTCTGTTAGACGAAACGTTGTCAATGAAGTTTACACATTTGGCATTTTTCTTGGTTCCTATACTTAAGTCATACCGTACACTTTTTCGTGTGCAAGAAGTTGCTTGTGTAAATCAATCAAATATGTTTCAGATGTTCTGATTATCTTTGGACACTCAAGGTTAGATAGAAATACTGGGCATCATACCAATCACATGTTGAAAACAATACAAAATATTGGCAGGCTAACCTCGAATGTTACCTTCATGCCGAGAACAGTAAAACTTCTGTTTATTAAACTTTGAGTTATCGCTTCCACTTCCAAAGTAGTTTTAAGGGTTTTTAAACTTCTTTTGGTTTGGTTTGAGAGATTGGTTTGTTGTGGGTAGTGCAGCTAGGTTGTTCAAAATGAACTTGATGAACTGATGAACTGATGAACTGATGAACTGATGAACTTGATGAACTTGATGAACTGATAGCTGAGTCGAATTTCATGATAACTACAGATAAATAAATACAATGCCTATTCAGTTGAGTGAGGTTAAAGATACTTTTCCCATTACATCGATATATCAAGAAATTTCGTCTTCTTTTACGCCTGCCTAAAATCATTCAGTGTTTACGCTCAATTCCTTGCATACCCTCTACGCTATAAAATACAGAAATTTCTTTATGAAATGAAGAAAATGTAAACGACAAAACATACTCTCATTTCACAAACAACATTTCTTACACCATGACAACAGATACTTTGACACTGTAAAGTCATAGGCAAGTTTTCGTCATAATCATTTTATTTGACTTAAACCTTATAACTAAGAATTGTAGCTATACCATGTGAATAATATTTTGCTTGGAGGACGCGAAAGTGCACTGCAGATCTAAAAAGAGGGCAGTCTGACATCACAGTTGCAATACTGTTTTGACTGCAAACTAAAACAATCATCATGACGGCGCACTAATCAGTTGTTGTGACAGATAAGGTTTCTTTTCTTCGCATTGTCCGCATAGCTGAATTAACAACTCTTAGGAATTACCTTTTAACCATTTTTCTTATTATAGGCTTAACATATTACAGCTTAAACATCTTTTGAAAGAAGGCCTAATACAGTCTTCAAGGCCCCTAAAGGTCTAATACAGTCTTCAAGGTCCCTAAGCTTTGCCAGGTTCAAGCTTTAGAAACACGGTGTCTCTCTAATTATGGACACTGACGAGGGAAAGGATCGTTCACTTAAGATATCCCCTCTTGAAAAAAAAATAATCTTGAAGACAAATAATAGAAAAATCGTTAACCAATCAATCAAAACGTAAATCAATCAATTATTTAACCAATCAATCAAAACGTGCATCAATCAATTATTTAACAAATCAATCAAAATTAGTTAATAGTTAGTAACTGTTTACGACTGATCTACAAAAGTAACTGTGTGCAAGTGTCCAAATGATGTAACACGAGAATGTAATAACTGACGCAGATCTGCATGAATTTGTGTTGATTCTAAAAGAACACTTGAGCCACGATCAATACTGCTGAACCATGTGAGATAACCTACTCTATCTACAATGGCTACTCTATCTACACTGACTACCTAACTAGTCTACCTACCCTGGCTACTCTATCTACATTAGGTACACAACTACTCTATCTACACTGACTACCTAACTACCCTGGCTACTCTATCTACACTAGCTACCTAACTACTCTACCTACCCTGGCTACTCTATCTACACTAGCTTCCCAACTACTCTACCTACACTGGCTACTCTATCTACACTGACTATCTAACTACCCTGGCTACTCTATCTACGTTGTTATCGTTTTTCATTGGAGTTCAAATAGATATTGAGTACAGGAAACTTTGTCTGCTTTCTGAGTAAAGTTGACCACTAGTCTCACATTCAAAAATCATACAAGTTTAGAACATCCTCAGTAAGGTTTAGAGGTTTAAGGTTTTGTCTGCAGCCTACATATCACAGAAGAGGAATGTACAGAGAACCCACTCTGCCCTTTTTTATGACATCCTATGATTCCGCATTTTGCGTACTGGGCCCTCGGCGCCCTGTGACCCCATTGTAAGTGGCCAATGTTACCCGGCTCCGGGGTTACTTTGGCCGGCACATATACACTGCATTTCAGACATTGTTCATTTGGCATTCATTTTAAATCATCCTCTTAATGCTCCACATGTTAAGGAATTCATTCACCATAATCCTGGTTAAGTTTTATGGTGGTTATAAAGTGTAGTTGGTCTCACAGATTCAGGATGGAATCGGGAAATACTATCCCACTGAAAAGTTTAAATAATAATAATAATAACTCAATTACAAGAGTCGACGACAATGGGAATGAAGACGAGAAAACATAACCGGGCAATATGTACTTAGTATAGAGGCCCAACGGAATGATATGAGTAATGAAATAGAAAATAAAGTAAACATTAAATACAACTTATGTGAATGATATTGATTGGAAAGTTCTTAATTTGATTTGAAAATAGGAAAATTTTAGGAGTGCCCTTACGTAAAAGGACCTCAGCCACACAAAGACATGAATAAGAATTATTGTATGTACTCTTGAGCGTAGGTTTTCAAATTCAAAGTTTGTATAGCTACAACAGCAACAACAACAGCAACAACAACAGCAACAACAACAATAACAACAGCAGCAACAACAATAACAACAGCAATAACAACAATAACAACAGCAACAACAAAATCAGCAACAGCAACAACAACAACAGCAACAACAGCAACAACAGCAACTTACTTCTCTTGAAGAAAGAGTAGGAATAAGAGGAAGAGAAGGAAAGAACAACAGCAAAAGCAGTAACATTAAACAACCCTTTATGGGCGATGATTGAAGCATTGCACAGTATCTTGACGAAATCAAAATCCGTAGATATTTATTGACGGTCCCTTGATAATATGAATAGACCTTTTCGAAAAAGAAAAGTCTCTTTCACATACGTTTTAAAAAGAGGCTGGGTTTGCATATCGGGTTGTCTGCCTGTGAAGAAACGTGTGTCACTTTTTGTTTTTCCTGGTGATTTCTGGACATATTTCGAGGAAAAGATGTTCGTTACTGGAAAATTTCACACGAGTCACTTTTTTAAAGTGCCCAGAGTGTGCATCATCTCTCTACCAGTCCACTGATTGTGCAGAAACCACCTTGACGTCGAAAAAAAAGCCTACTATCTTTCAAAGCTTATGGTCGATTATTCGTACCTTCTTCATCTTTGTTCCAAGTCACAAAAGTAACGGATCGTCTATCAATGGCTATGGCTCATCAACGGCAAACTATATCTGCTCAATCACTCGAAAAACTGTACACTGATGTCGTGCAGGAAGTACATCCGAATGTTTTCCTTATAGAGTAAGTCTGCTTTACACGAATGTAAGAACAATAGTATTAAATCCACCATCTGGGTGGGTCGGAATTCTATGAACATCGGGTGGCCAGTAGTCTATGATCATTGGATGGCATCACCCACGTTCCACATGCAATCCATCTACTTTACAATCGTATCAAGAGACAGCAGTTGTTTTGAACATTTCATTAAGGAGAGTATCTTGATAGCGCCTGAAGGTCCTGTTCTGACAAGAGCAGGAAAGATCTTTCCACCCGCAGCAATTTCTCATTTGCTTCACTATTGTTGTGTAGTATTTGCTCTTCTAGTTTAAGTTCCTGATATTTTATCCTTTAGTATTGCTAGAAGAGCAATATTTGCCCCTCTGCGATTGACGTTTGACAATTTCTCATTTGCTCCACTAGTTTCGTGTATTATTTGCTCCTCTAGTGTATGTACTTGACATTTTCTCCTCTAGTATTGCTAGAGGAGCAACGTTTGCCCCTCTGGAATTAACGTTTGACAATTTCTCATTTGCTCCATAAATACTCTGTTGTCTTTTATCTCACCATTGGAGTGCTTAAATACAACTGAATGTTGACTCTTGATCATGCCGAGGTCATGCCTAGTGAAGGCCAAACTTAAGTACCTGATTTTTATGTTGCTTTATGTCATATAAGGTAACAATTTAAGTTTAAAATTGGACCATGGTTTTGTAATCATGCCTGGCGCTCATTATTTTTGTTATAGTGATCATCTCTATCCAATAGTTTTGGTGTATATACTTCTGCAAAGTAGTAGGAATGCAGAATCAGGGTTTAAGTGTTTGTGTCTGTGGTAGTTCCTATGAAGTTGAATGACCTTTGAAAAATCGTTTTCGAATACCCCTTAGCACCACTGACGGTAAATTCAAATTCAACGTACACGTATTTTTTTTTTGCAAGAAACTCAGGTATGACCCCAGTACTTAAAAAAATTTTCTATGAAATTGGTAATTTCAGTAGTCAAAGTTTCTTATCGGTTTCTTCAATCTGGGAAATGGGAACAAATTATCTAATTTTTCAGTATATCATAATGCATCGGAAACAAAATGTGTTGGACCTATGGAATGACTATGGGGTGACTCTTGTCCGTATGTTCATGGGTATGTGCATTGAAAATTCCTTGAAAATGCCCTCTGTGAGATATAACTTCAGAACTGCACAAAAATAGTGTCTTTTGGCCTTAATGAAAACGCTTTTCTTACGACTTTCAACCAATGGCTTAGCTTGTCCCAGCTAGAATTTAGACTATACAATGCCACTTTCACTTGAATTTACCCTGCATGCCAACGACACAGACGTGGCAGTAGCCTGTGTTCATTTTTTTGAAGAGCTTCAAGCTGAAGGACTGAGCGAATTTTCTTGAAGTTCTCGACGCAGAAGGGAAGCTTTCATTCGACGCGTTTAGAGAAGTTTACGACCTATCAAAATCCCTGGTCATTGAAATGTACGGTAAACAGGCCGGATTCAATTCACTGGCCAGTGTAAGGGCTTACATTTGGTGCCAGAAACAAGATGTGAGAAGACTGCCACCTTCTGACCCCTCCCCAAAAAAAAAAAAGAGTTTGTCCGACTGGTAAAAACATAATAAAATTCATAAAAACACATTTTTGATGCGTGTTTTATTTTTTTAACAATAAAAATCCTGGATAACTTCCTGTTAGAGCTACATTATTTATATTTTAAGGAAAAAAAAGCACAAAATATCTTCAGAGTACTATTTTATAGTAAATAAATAAGGAAAAATACAAATAGCCCACACGAACGAAAACAACAAAGAAAAAAATTTCTTATAACGCCGACTGAAAACAATCTGAAAAAAACGACTGAAAAAAGAAATTGCAGAAAAAATAGTCAGTGATTACATATGTGATCATGATTACATGATCATCTGGCAATATGCAGCTGGCCCGTGACATCCTTATGATACATATTGTCATTCCTAGGACTTTATCAGACAGTTTCTTGATAAAAATTGTTCTCTAAATCTATTTTTTTGTGTTTTTACAAGCCAATCTCATTATTCTGCCTAGATCTTTATAAATATTTTTTTTCAAATAATGCACACTCTCAGATTTCATAAACATTCTGTGCACCCCTTAATCTTTTTATGTACCCCCTCACATTTCATAAACATCCAATGTTCCCCCTTTAACTTTTCATGTACTCCCTCAGATTTCATAAACATTCTGTGCACCCCTTAATCTTTTTATGTACCCACTCACATTTCATAAACATTCCATGTACCCCCTTAAACTTTCCATGCACACTCTCAGATTTCATAAACATTCTGTGCACCCCTTAATCTTTTTATGTACCCTTATTCAATCGGAGACGGTATACATTAATCAAATCAGAAGATGAGAGGTCTGTCACAGACATTTTGCTATTTATAATTTGAAATATTGTAGTGCGAGTGTCTACACCAGGTAACTGCTTTACCCCATGAAATATAAGACTACCAAGCAAGGACGCTTGATCATAATCATCAAGCTTTTTTTCAATTCTACTAATCCTCTCCTCCAAATTTTCAATTTGAGTTCTCAGACTACTTAGAGCCTGCTCAATTTTTGCAAACTTTTTTAGTTATGGATAGAACACTAGAGAAATAGAAAAGTATGTCACCACTGGGGATCGAACCCGTGACCCACGCTTTCTATCCATAACTAACATTTCAAATCCTCTCTTCTCGATGATACTTGTGAATTTGAGCAACCCTAAATTGGGAAAAAACAAGGATCATACCAACCAGTTACACTGTATGAGAGGCTCCAATGACATACACCCTTATCATCTTTGTCATCAAGAAATCGATTTGGACAGCCCGGAAAGGACAGCCCCTGCGGAAATAGTTGAATTATGTTGCACTATTGACTTTGTCTTTTGTTGCCGAGGATGATGTCTTTCACCTGTGGTCCGTTTTATTCAGCAATTCACCTGCGTTGTTGTTTTCTTTAAACTAGATCCAAATTTTTAGAAAAGGATAATTTGAGAATAAATTATTTACTAAAAAGCATGATCTTACATGATCTTCCTATTTCAAGTTTTCTGTTGATCATATTTAATAACATTTTATCCAATCCAAGTTGCAAATTCTTTGTGCATTTTTCTTTTTGATATAGATAAACTTACCAAATTTTAGAACTATGTCTTCAGGCACCGTCGAGATACGCCCAAGACTTTGAATTATGCGTATCAAAACCTTGTTATATGAACCCAGTTGATAATGTTATGAACTGAGCAAAATTAACAGATACTTCTAAAGACCTACTGCAAATTCAAATGGCTGTTTCTCACAGTTGATACAAGACTTCAACATTATATTTGTATACCGCTATGTGGTGGCAGGTTCATCTTTTTCGAAACGTTGTCAATGAAGTTTCCACATTTGGCGTTTTACTTAGAATAACTTGTCGGTGGATTATTCACCTTTCATTCAGAAATAATTTTAATCAATAATGGTGGTTAGACGGAATCTATCTTTGGCTATGGTGTAAACCTCCACCACATTGTTCACCTATTTTTAGTACTTTGATGGCCATTATGCCATCAGCACTGTTTTAAGACCAATGATAGTTTTCATTCCGCAGGCAATCCTTGTTAAAATTGTATAACTTAATTTCTCTTGTGTTGTTTTCAAAACTAACTGTTCAAATTCTATCTTCTCGATAATAATTTCAAACTTTAATGGGCTTTGGATTGATAACGGTCCGGAGGGAAATTCTTCCTTGGTCAAGTCACATGGCGCAGAGAGGCTGGTCTCCAAATGCGTCGAGCTGGATGTCAATGTCCACCGATGGATGATTGGGAGCTAATGTGGCGACTAGAGAAATAGAGTATGTTAAGATCGGAGGTCACCTAGCTCAGTTGGTAGAGCACAGCTTTTAGCTACTCTTGAAACCAGTGACTTATCTCTTATTCAGTTATCTGAATTCTATCATTTTTGGTCCACCGAGCGAGATGGTTTAGTTCGCAGTGCCGTAGTTTTAGTCGGTATTAAAACTGGTAATTCGTATCGTTTAACTCGAGCAGTTCAACTTCTGCATCCAGTTGAAATTAGTATAACTGTAAATCAGTCCAATTTAGAAGCTGATGTTATTGTAAGGCCTAGGAGACAAGCAGCTATTGCTGGTGAAATTCCTCCAAAATCATGGATATTATATTGGTATTTAAGTAAAATTTATGAGGTAAGTAGTTTATTCTATTGACAATTTAATGAAACCTTATTGGTAGTTGTCATGCATGTTTAATTCCAAATACAGAGGTTTATAAATACCCTTGTTGCAATTACCAATTTAAACTTGAGTGTGATTGATTCCAATTTTATCTGCCAAATGTGATAGTACTGTTCACACTGACAAGGGTTGATGGCAAGCATATGGATGGGGGTTTAATAGATTATCTCCATTCAAGTGTACACCTTTTCCGTAATAGATTGTTAATCTTTTGATCATAACATCAATGAAAAGTTTTCAATGTAATGTGAATGTTTTTAATGCGTATTTCAATGTAGAAATCGAGAGCAACTTTATTACTAGTTTCCCCCTGTCCATGGGATATCTTTGATCTATCCATATCTATCCATATCTATCCATCTATCTATCTATCTATCTATCTATCTATCTATCTATCTATCTATCTATCTATCTATCTATCTATCTGCACAAAGACCATAGCAAGTAGCTTTAATAGTTATTTCACTAAAATAGGGCCAGACCTAGCCAGTAAAATTCCACGCTCCAACAAACATCATACTGATTTTCTAAAAAAGACTATACAGTCCTTCACATTCTCCACCATAACCGAACAAGATTTATCCAATTCCTTCAAAACCTTAAAGTTAAACAAGGCCCCAGGATATGATGGCTTTACTAAAAACATTATTGCCACATCATCAAAAGAGCTGACAAGCCCTCTCCTCTTTAGCTCGAATAGTTGACAACTAACTAGGATAATAAAACTACGTGACTATCATCAATACAAAACGGAAATAGTGTGTCTTTGCAATGATACGATAGTATCCGCTATAAATGTGTATGACACTTTCTGTAAAAATGCTAAATCCGGTTATTTGTTAATAATATTCAGTTCACGGGGCTGACAAACATTCATCTCTGAATATATTTAGTGTGCCTTTCAGCAAAGTTTCACAGTTCTTTTTGTATTAATAAAGATTTCTCACTCCTGTTGAAATTACAATAACTCCAATCACTTTGTGTTTAGACTCCTTGATAATTTTTCCGGACGCACGCCAAGACTCTCTTATCTTGAAAAATGCCACTCCAGCGGCTTAGACTTGCAAGCTTGCTAAGCGCAGCACTGCTTAAGTCTGGGGAGAAAAACTTTACTGTTTTAGTTTTTTCACCGAATGACGGTTATCTCAGGTCTCTTCAAACCATTAACTTACTGTGTTAGAACTAGCAGAGTTTAAAACTAGAGGGTTTCATAGAAGGGACGTTTATTTACCTTGAGCAAAATAGGAATGGCTTTTCTTGAAGAGGGTATTTTCCAGTGGCGGATCCAAGTGGCTAAAAAGTCACTGCCCCCACTGCCCCCACTACCAAGGATCTTCCATAAATTTTTGCTTGAACAATAGGATGATTGAGTAGGTTGGGTTATTTTAGGTAGTTCGATAAAGACAAAGCTATGTGGATGTAGGCAATTAAGGGCCTATGGTATAGCAAAACGCTTACAGTCCATTAAATTGCAAGCTATTGTGGTAACGCTCCACTCTTTGAGAATTATATATATATATATATATATATATATATATATGTGAAATTTCCCTCTGCGCTAATTGGGATTGCTTTGGGAATCTAGTCAAGCAAAATGATTATATAGGTTTGTAAATTAGCAACCTCTAGCAAAGGTTATACTCCTAATATCTACGGTGCGTTTTACTTTCAGGCAATTATCGATTTTAATCTTTTTCCCCCATAATATTGTTTCCTTTCCACAGAGTACCATGAATAATGGCCTGTGCAGTTTGTAACACTGCTCTACCCTTAGATTCGTAATCTTCAATACAAGACGTAGTACTCGATACACTATTTGATGTTACCTCCCTTGAGTGTTCCATCTTTTGTGGTGATTTAAGATCACACAACGACTGATGATGTTGTCCGGATGTAATTAATAGCTACTTAACCCTTTCAGCCCCATAAGGAAACCAGCAGCCAAAAATGGATGATATTTATGTTTTGGTGATGATTTTGTATGGTCATTTTTTCCATAGACCTAGCTATTACCCTCGAAATCTAGAACTTTTGAAATAGGAAAAGAGCCTTTAATCACATTTTTTACCATTTGCAATCATAAATTAGACTAATATCTTCATTTTTTCCACAGACCTAGCTATTACCCTCGAAAACCAAAACTTTTCAAATAGGATAAGAGCCTTTACTCACATTCTTTACCATTTGCAATCACAAAATAGTCTAATATCTTCATTTTTTCAACATACGTAGCTATTGCCCTCGATAAGATTTTGTACTCGTTGCTCAATTATGATTCTAATTTCCGTTTATTGCTATCTTTTCTCCTATCTGTCTTTTTTTTAAATATATCATGGTATATATTCGATTTCTTTTTTCGGTGGTAAATTATAGCTCTTAAAAAACAGTTAGCTACCATTGTTTGAATGTTGATATGAAATCCACACTTTAAGATTTTGTACTCGTTGCTCAATTATGATTCTAATTTCCGTTTATTGCTATCTTTTCTCCTATCTGTCTTTTTTTCCAGTCAGTGGGTACGGGGAAATTAATTAATTAATATTTATTGTGTTTCGGCTTTGAGCCTTCATCAGTGCCTGACATATACATATTCTCAGACAGACACATTGCAATCATATATAATTCTCAATGAGTGGAGCATTACCACAAGAGCTTGCAAATTAACGGCGCTGACCGGATTCGAACCACGTCTCTGCTGAACAGCTACCTTCAAGAATTTATATGGAGGAGAAAATTTGGAGAGAAAGATTTCAGTACGATTCAGGGTATGATAAAATAAATGGGAGGCTGACGGAACTAGAAATAGAGGAAACCAAGAGAAAATTTAAATCAGAAAAAAAAATTCTGGCAGCACATACCGGGACAGTAATGAAGGTAGCTAGAGCAAAGATAGTGGAATAAGTGCCGATGTTCAAGAGGACATGTTGAGAACGAGGAAAGAATCGAAGGAGGTTGGAAAACAGACGATCACAGACGAGGAGAAGAAGACATAAAATTTCAGAAACAGAATATTGAATGCCCAACTGCTTAGATTTTGGACCAAATCGAGGCCTCACACCTAAGCAACTGAGTTGTTTATAAACAAAACACGTGCATTTACACCTTTTTTTAAAATACAATCATCTGATATTTCTCATTGTTTTAAATGGCCCATTTGGATATGATGTTATGAAATGAGGGGAGTCGTCTTTGACATTTCAAATGCTCCAAGATTTTATTAATGCTCTTCGCCAACATCAAAATTCTACATTTCTGCGAAGATTATCATAATTACCGTATTTTCTTACTAAAATATCATATGAAATTTTGTCATTCTAGAAAGAAAACGGTAAATTTTCCTTCAATTGGTGCTAATAGCTATACATCACTGAAGTTTACAGGCTAACCATTTGAGCTTAAGGCTTAAAAATATAACTGTCCTGTAGGAGAATCTTTATGTTCTCTTTCGTCTTTAAAGTATTTCTGTCACAGTTGAACCAATTTTAAGAAATAAGCGAGTTAGCGCAGGTAACTGTTCATTTTACATTTCCTTCATACGCTCTTGGTCCGCTCGTTAGCATGTATAAGTGTAGAGTAAACACAGGAGATATCGCTTGGGTTGTGGTCAATTATTGGCAAAAAACAAATGTTCGACTTTCCTAGATGAGGTAGCTTTTCGTGTATTGACCACAGAAAGGCCGACCAGCTCATGTATGAGCTTTTGAAAAAGCCAGAGAGGCGCTAAAGCGTTTCAACTTCCCATTCATTGTTTTTCAAACAAACAAAAGTCCTTGGTTGCGGCTTGGTGGGTTTTTGGTAGTTGTAGCAGGAATTTCCAAACTCGTAATTGAATGAGTATTTGCCTAAGTATCCAATCAAATAGAATGAATGATAACGAAAAAATGGTTTAACTGTTGCATTCCCCATTGCCAAATAACTATTTAAATTCAATTTGAATTGTGTTTTTTGGTTCACTGACTCAAAAATGAAAATTTGCTAGTTAGTTTTCACCTTTGGAAGCTACTCAAAACATCAATTGATGCAGATTGTCCAAAGTTACTCATTATCACTACAAAAAGTATGATGATTACTTATATTTTGTATTTTATTCTTTAGAGTGACTTAAATACTTTTGTTTAATTTTGTAAAGTAATTAATATTTTGAAAATTGTAATTTTGACTTATTTTTTGTTAATTTTGACTTGTTTTTTGAAACTTTTTTTTTTCTATATGGCAAAATACATACATACATACTCTGCTATTATTTTCCTTTTGTAACACTCACTCCACTCTATGTTTTAGTAGTTGTTGCTCTGCGAGTTGTGATATATCATTTCTACTCAGGCGATATTAGACTATTTTATGATTGCGCAGGGTAAAGAATGTGATTAAAGGCTCTTTTCCTATTTCAAAAGTTTTAGTTGTCGGGGGTAATAGCTACGTCTATGGAAAAAATGAAGATATTATACTATTTTATGATTGCACATGGTAAAGAATGTGATTAAAGGCTCTTTTAATATTTCAAAAGCTTTAGTTTTCGGGGGTAATAGCTACGTCCGTGGAAAAAAATGAAGATATTAGACTATTTTATGATTGCACATGGTAAAAGTAAAAATTAGCTTGTTGCATAGACTATCGATTGAGGCAGCCCATTGTCATTGAGAATTGATTATTGTCTTCTTAAGAATTGGTTATTGTCTTATCAAGAAATGGCTATTGTCTTATCAAGAAATGGCTATTGTCTTATCAAGAATTGGTTATTGTCTTATCAAGGATTGGTTATTGTCTTATCAAGAATTGGTTATTGTTTTATCAAGAATTGATTGTTGTCTTATCAAGAATTTAGAACTTTTCCAAACAATGTCATAAACACGGGAGTGTGCATTACAGTAAGAACCCTTCCAATGGGGTGATAACACAAAATAAGTTCTTCGACTCTTCGGTATTCGATATTTGAGTAATTGTGAAGTTAGCACTTGAGACTGGTGGAGCCGCGTATGGTCCCCTATCTTTTACTTTATCTGCCCCCACCCCCTGAAAATATCTTCCTCCGATGCCACCTCTTAGTTCAGCACAATCTCTATGAAACCGAGTTTACAACGAGATCTTGGTTATGCAGAGCCAGCTGCCCTTTGTACCATTTTAGGTCCACTTTGTAATTGACCAGTTTGTATTGGAACCGAAAGATGTCTCATGCAAATACTTGGGATCTGACCCGCACTGATGGAGATTGAAAACAAGGCAAATTTGACGTGATATCTGTTCAAAGTTTATTTTTGTCCCTATATAAGCACTCTAGTCATAATCTGCTATTATTCATATTTTAACATTACATGTTATGACACCTGGTATTACAATACAAGCTGTTAATTTGGTTATTGGATTACAATGAGCGCTTAGAATATAAACAATCAATCCTGTGGTGCTAACGGTCGATCGAAAAGAAACAAATTACTCACCGAAATACGTAATGATTGCTAGCTGGAATATCTCCGACTAAGGGTCAAATAGTAGTGCAGGTCTATTTATAATGTCGCTTATTGCAATCATACGACTAAGTCAGGAGACCTGCATACCCTACAGACAATGGCGAACTTATGAATAGCTTAACATGTGATTGCTATGAGAAGCACATGACGATTAAACTTGGATCCGAATTTCCATTTCCTGATATCTTGCAACTGCTTCTAGAGAAAAAAACCCCGAAAAGTAGTGGTTCCCATAGAAATGACCCTAAATAGAAAATGAAGTCACTGTCGTTGATACTAAAGGCATATTCCTTTTTCAGAAGAGGGAACTAGGTTATACGGACCTTATGAATGATTTTTTTAAGGTGAATAGTCCACCGACAAGTTATCAAAAGTAAAACGCCAAATATAGAAACTTTATTGACAACGTTTCGTCTATGTCCCACAGCGAAGTGGCATTTTCAAGCATTTTGTGGTGAAAACAACGATTCTAGCAAAAAGCTATTGTGTGAAAATTTTGAGATAGTCAATTGATTTAAAATTACCAAAAAGCTTCAAAGTAGTGTGATAAATATGACGTCCTCTTTATATATTTTGCAATCCACCTGGTGTCATATAGTTATTACTTGGCATTTGACAAAGTATATTGCAATGTTTAGGAAGATTTTTAAAGTTCTTGTTGTTGGAGTTCTAATTTCCCAAAGACAAGATGGTGAGATGAGATCGAGGAGAAGGCTGGCAGCACATGCATGCAGAGAGCACAAGATCGGAAGGTATGGAGTAGGCTGTGGAGGCGACCCACCACCAGTGGTGTGAACAGCTGACATGATGATATTGAAAAATTATGTAACTTATGATGAACCTTGCTATCACGTTACTCGTTAACTAATCTATTGTTCTATTATTCTATTGTTTGTATCATTCATAAGTTGAAGACATTCTTTTATTAATCAGATCTGTGTCGGGCCAATGGGGTGTGTGGGGTGACTCTTGCCCGTATGTCCATGGGCAGGTCCATTCAAAGTTCCTTGAAAATACCTTCCGTGAGATATAACTTCAGAACTACACAAAAATTGTGTCTTTTGGCCTTGATGAACAAACTTTTTTCACGACTTTCAACCGATGGCTTAGATTGTCCCAACTAGAATTTAGACTATGCAATGCCACTTTCAGTTGAATTTACCCACCTCTGACATTTTTGTATCGATGTAACTAAATGATTAATAAAGCTGTATATTGGGTGTACGTTCTAATATCTCCGATGAAACCAATGCTGTCAAAATAGTTCGTAATACTACACCATAGATCAAGACTTGTAACATGCAGCCTTAGGGTACTTGATGGTAAGAATGCTCTGAACATCTCTTAAATGACGAATTTGTAAAGGTCTAGCTACCTACGTATTCTCGCATTTACCAGTGCAATATGATGTCACTAATTTTAATCCAAAAGTTAACGCAGCAGCACAATGTCTGCCTAATGCTACACACTAGCAAAATTTCCGTTGTTCCCGAGTGCCTCCCCTCCCTCCAACACACACGGACAGACACACACAGACAGACACACACAGACAGGCAGACACACACACAGACACATACACAGACACACACACAGACACACACATAGACACACACACAGACACACACACAGACACACTCACTCTCGCGTGTTATTTGGAGAGCTTTACTCTTAACAACTTGTTTCTGTTAGCTTCGTTTATTATCACGATTGCTTTTAATGAACTTTGGGATAGATTGTTGCTCAAACCTGATGGATTTCTTAAATTTTTCGTGATTTCCTAAAAAAAAACAATTATTTGTCCTTTTTTGTTGTTGGTTTAAGAGCCTGAGCCCATAAATTAAGAATATCCCGCCAGCATAAAGAGCTTAAGATGTAAAAGCAAATGTTTCTTCAAGCGGTTTTGCCTTAATAAACAGGTTTCAAAGATGCTTCTTTTTTAAATATTTTCAACAATACTGATATTTCTATGGGTATTTCAAAGTAGAGTCAGTTTCAACTTCAATTAAACTGTACGACCAAACTCTAGCCCAATGGTATCCAAAACAAAAACTAGTTACAATTCATCTCCTTTTACGTCTTTGTTTCAGATAGGCAGTACTGCATGGACGCCAAGATATGCTGCTATCATAAGAGTTCTTATCGCGATATATCATATGTAATTTTTTTTTCAGTGGCAAAAAATCTGGGGGGGCATTCTCAAATTTTGGGGGGGGGCATTGCCCCGAAATGCCCCCCCGCTTATCTATCCAATTACTTAGTACAAAACAGCATAACCATCAAATATCATCAACCAAATTGAAATGTCCAAATCCATGCAAAGTTGCGTTAAAAGCCTTCAGCCAAAGGCAATCATACCACCTCTTCAGACTGGATTACCTGTCCAGTTGCATCATCAGTTGAAGCAGTCGCTTTGTAATTGACATGCCTAGGGGTATGGGTGTCAGCTCATCATAATACGAGACAAAGCTCCTGGAGCGTAAAGCTTCGGTTTCTAAGATGACACTTGCATGCTTGGAAAGCGTACATTCCATGGTGCACAATGCGTTTAGAATAGCACCAAAAGCTGTTTTTAGTTACACTTGCATGCTTGAAATGCGTACATTCCATGGTGCACAATGCGTTTAGAAAAGCACCAAAATCTGTTTTTAGAGACATTTGCATACTTGGAATGCGTACATGGCATGGTGCACAATGCGTTTGGAATAGCACTAAAAGCTGTTTTTAGTGACACTTGCATGCTTGGAATGCGTACATTCCAGTGACACTTGCATACTTCGAATGCGTACATTCCATGATGCACAATGCGTTTAGAATAGCACCAAAAGCTGTCTTTATTGACACTTGCATACTTGGAACTCGTACATTCCATGGTGCACAATGCGTTTAGAATAGCTTCAAAAGCTCTTTCTAGTGACACTTGCATACTTGGAATGAGTACACTCCATGGTGCACAATGCGTTTAGAATAGCATAAAAAGCTGTTTTTAGTGACACTTGCATACTTGGAATGCGTACATTGGTCTCCAATTGCGTTGAGCTGGATGTCGATGTCCACCGGTGGATGATTGGGAGGTAATGTGGCGACTAGAGAAATAGAAGTATGTTAACATCGGAGGTAACTTAGGTCAGTTGTTGGAGCGCACGCCGCGAATGCGTGGGTCACGGGTTCGATCCCCGGTGGTAACATATTTTCTATTTCTCTAGTGTTCTTTTCAAGACTAACATTTCAAATCCTCTCTTCTCAATGAAAGTAGTTAAATACGACTCCAAGATGTTAAGCTCTTTTATCAGAGACATTTTGTAAAGTGAATTCAACATAACACAAGCCGGTAAAGCTTAAAGCCGAACCAACAACCTTGTGTGGTGGAAATTGTCAGATCTTAATACTTCGGTCACTTTGACATTTACTCAATGGAGTAATTCGAAGTAAAGTAACTAACACAATGTCACATCAAGGTACAGGACACCGGGAGCGAAGGTAGAACCGCCTTGTTATGGATCAAAGCCTTATCCATCAGGCCATCTCGTCCTCCTTCAAAGATGAAGCCCAGTATTGGACCCGTTACAATTCCGCTTCGGTGCCCGTCACATGGGGTAATTACTACCTCTAACCAAGGTCCTAAGAATAACCCTAGTCTGGAAACGAACAAAAGCCTATTGTTTTACAACTCGCATGTTGACCATTTCGTTACCAGATTCCTGTGGGTGCACGCTGATCGTATTCTTGCATTTTTGAGACAGTGTTTGCACCGAAATTGTGACCGTCGATGGTTTTAAATTCCAATTAATGATAATGCCTCTGTTGAAGTTTAGGATGTTATTCGCTTGATATTTCAAGATATAGTTACTTTTACAAGAAGAACAAGATGCCACTGAGATGAGGAATACATGGGTGGTTCTGCAGAGCAATTCAAATCTAGATAAAAGTGTTTTCATGCTTCCGTAGATCTTCAAGAACACAAGAGCAAGAATGCTTATTGTGAGGCTTATTATGATAGAAACGCACTGAATAACATCTGGAAAGATCCGATTCACTACGTCGGTGAGCCTTCACTGATCTCTGCTTTTTAATTGGTGTTCCTGTTTAAGAGCATCCAAAAGGTCAAGCTCCGCTGTACGTTTGATATTATTCCATAAGGTAGTGAAAACCGGAGAGACCTTTCCTATGCAGACATCCTTCTTAAGCCGTAGGCCCTTAGGAATAACTTAAAAATGCTTACAAACGGATAAAAAAACAAAATGTTGTTTACTACCTGAAGAAAAGTTTTGAAATTTCCGCGTGGTTTCTACGTCATCACCCTTTATGCCTAAATTTCTTGCAAGACTCGAAAACAAATTTTTGACAGTAAAAAGAAGTAAATATTTTGATTTTCAGTCCTGTTGTGACAATACAATCCTGAAATATCATTTTGACAGTCTAAAGAAGTTAGGATTTTGAATTTCTCCTCCTTGTTATTACGAAATGAAGATTTTCTCCTCGCAGTTGTCTTTTGCGGTAATACGGACATATTCCGTTGATAAATCTAAATTTAATTAAATAATTTTGGCGGTATGCCGTGTCTATTGGCATCAAAATTCCCACAGGTGGACATCGACATCCAGCTCTTAATAAGGGGGACGAGAAAGGAGGAAAAGGAGAAGAAGAAGAAGAAGAAGAAGAAGAAGAACAGGAAGAAGAGAAAGAAGAGGAAAAAGAGGAAGAAGAGGAGGAAGAGGAAGAGGAAGAAGAGGAAGAAGAAGAAGAAGAAAAGGAAGAACAGGGAGAAGAAGAAAAAGAGGAAGAAGAGGAAGAAGAAGAAGAAAAGAAGAAGAAGAGGAAGAGGAGGAAAAAGAAGAGGAATTCCCTTTTATTTTAAAGAAATAAGTATATTTTCCATAACTCAATTGATATGCATCTGCATATTGCACTATATGTGGTAAAGCTTTCGATTATCAATAAAAGGAAAGAAAAGGTAACCCACCGGTGTTTCATACCAGTCCCCCTGATAAGCAGCGAGGACCCACCCTGGGTTCAATCTCACTCCGAGTATTTGCAAAAAGAACGTTGCAAAGATCCACCATGCAACACCTTCCTCTCCCATTCGCGGAAAAATTTTATTGAAATTATTGGATGGCCTCCAGCTTTTGACTCCAGCTGCATGTTGAGGAGGCCTGTTATTAAGATCGCCCTGCTCACAACTGATATCACAAGAACACTCTTCCTTAAAAAGGTTTTACATTTCTATTATCATCAATGATGCAATATCAAAGTGGTAACCTAATCACATGAATGCTTTTAGCCGATCACGCGAATAAACCGCTCTTGAAATGCCTACGCCCTTAATTAGGATCACGATCAACAGGGAGTCGAGATGCTTCTGGTGCTGTTATCAATCTCAGCTTCTATCTTTCTTCACTCCTAAGGAGGAACCACTCTCTTGGCTCTTGCCACGTTTTTCTGCCCATCGTTATTCTGCTCCACGTGATTCCCGTATGCGGTTGTCTCTTCTCTACTGTCTAGAATGCCATTCTGTTACACTTTTAGTCCATCTGTTTCTAGCTTGACGGCCTATGTGACTTGCACGGCGATATTCCCCTAATTGAATGGTATTATTTCCCTTTCTTCATGCCTGTTTGCTTGATATGCCATTTACAGTTTTGATTTACAATGAGTCGCAATAATTTCATATTCCTTAAAGTGAAAGGAAATACAATGTAAATATGATACTATGTTTGAATATGCATGGTGATCATCAATGCACCAATGCTTCTAACGAGGAAGTATAACACTTTAGCAATGTACATACTTTAGCAATGTACATACTTTAGCAATGTACATACTTTAGCAATGTACATACTCTAATGTTTAGTGTAGGCAATGTTGGATGGAATAGTAGGAATTAGAAAAATGTAAGAACGTGGTAACAATTATAGATGTTGCAATACCAAGTGATTCTCGAATATGTGAAAAAGAACCTGAAAAGATTGAAAAGTACCAACTCCTGAAATACGAAATCGCCAGGTTATGGGGCGTACGAAAAGTAAAAATTATACCTATTGTTATAGGTGCGCTTGGTGCTGAGGGAAAGAAGTCTAAGGAGTATATAGAGCAATTAGGACTGAGTATAAGGGTTGAAGTTATGCAGAAAACGGCACTGCACGAGTTGTTGAGGACAAGTTTCAAAGATGATTCCCTACAGGAAGTGCGCAGAAGGTGTACGCAGTGGTAATCTCGTACTCGTACTCGTACTCGTCATGGATCTAAACCTCCCTATTGTTCTCCTCTCTTGCATTTGTGTACGACGATCATAGAGGAAGAAGACTGGGCTAGAGCGCTCACCCGTTGCTATTCTTTTGTTTGTGAATGCGGAAGCCATGCAAATCCATAATGGCTCCATTAAAGTGGCAGAAACGCGAAGTACAACGGTCAGTGTATAGTTCCCATATTGAAACTACAACTCTTCATTTAATTAAGCCTTTATTCGATAATGTTTTGACAATTAGTCACTGTGAATAAGAATATTTAGCCCAGCGTTTAGCCATTTTGAAGTTTGAAACTGCTTTTTACCGTCAATCCTCACTTGGTGTCGGGGAAACCTGACATACTTAATTCGCTGTTAAATATTCCTGTGTAACTCTTGAGGGAAGGACTCCGTTAAGAGATTCAAATCTTTAACTGTAAAGCTATTCAATGACAAAGTTATTCAATGACTAAGCAAGTCAATGAAAAAGCAAGTCAATGATAAATTTATTCAAGGACAAAGCAATTCCATGAGAAAGTTAGTCATTGGCAAAGTTATTCAATGACAATACTATTCAATGAAAAAGTTATTTATAGACAAAGTTATTCAATGACAAAGACATTCAACGCCAAAGTTATGCAATGACAAAGTTATTCAATGACTAAGCTAGTCAATGACAAAGCTAGTCAATGACAAATGTAATACTCGACTAGGAGGTACCATACAGAGAAGAGGATAATGGATGGGGATATGTAATAAAATCAACACACACTAATTAGGCAATGAATAGATAACAGAAGGGGAACAATTTGAGAAATCATAATATTTGTTTGGAATACACCCTCACTTTCAAGAAACTATAATTCACTATGTCATGCTTGACTAGGAGGTACCATACAGGGAGTAGGATAATGGATGGGGATATGCAATAAAATCAACACACACCATGAAGACAATTCATCATCATCATCATCATCATCATCATCATCATCATCATCATCATCATCATCATCATCATTATCATCATCACCATCGTCATCATCATCTTCACCATCACTACCATCATTATTATCAACGTCGGATCTTTATCGCCCGAAAGAGATCTCCAAAAAGAACAAAGAACAGAAAGCACTCTGTAAATGTTCTTTTCACTTAACTGAAAGGCTTTCGTTAGCATGTCAATGCTGCTGGAGAAAGACTGGTTAATAGTGGAAAGCAGTAAAAAAAAATTTTTGAATCTAGTTAATGGTAAGCAGAGTTACTAACAGACCCCAAAGTTACATAATGTACAAGTTCGTCATCTTTAGTCTTGAGTCACTGAGTTGCACACTTCAGAGAGCCTTGTAACATTAATCCGCATTGATTCCCTCCACTTTGCTCGATCCTGGCAGTTTCTCTCAGCCGTCAACAAAGGCAATCCAGTGTCTGCCCTGACTAAATCTGTCCATTGTTTGGGAGGTCTTCCTTTAGGACGCTTAGTATGAGAAATGAAATTGCACATTTAGCACATCTAGCAGGCTTACAAAGATACCTGATGTTTTGCCTAACTGACTGGCATTTTGCATTTGTGACTCAATGGTTTCAATTTTTAGTCATTGCCTTGATAAATGAGGCCCAAGGATTTAATTTACAGATCCTTAGTCGTGATTCATGATGGCATTTTTTTGTGAAGTGTGATCAAAAATTTTGTTCACTGACAAGAGTGTGATTCAAAATTCATAAGTCAAGGCAAAAATAGAAAGCTTCCAACACTAGGATAAAATTAGTAAATATGTAAATATTAGAAAGCTTCCAACACTAGGATAAAATTAGAAAACTAGCGCATTCAGTTAGCTTACAGGTTTCATACACCAAACGTTCTTTTTGGAGTCCGTCGACCTAGAAGCCACAAAGCTTCAAACTTCACTTGGGTAAATATTGGAAAGCTTCCAACACTAGGATAAAATTAGTAAATATGTAAATATTAGAAAGCTTCCAACACTAGGATAAAATTAGAATAGGAGGTGATCTGGCTAAATAATATAACACAAACCCAATATCTTATTCGCATCAACTATGCTAGTATGTGTCTAGGCCTTAATATTCCTAGTGCTTGATTATCTTTACTCGATGATACGAAATAATGGCAGTCTCTCAATCAAAGACCCCTGATGAGCAGTGGGCCCGAAATACGTGATACGTGATACGAAATAATGGCTCTTCTTCTCAACTTTTGTGAGGTTCGGCGATCAGTTCTTCCCTTAATGTCATACTTCGCTATGTTCAAATAGTGTAACTACGCTCAATGGCACTATTGAAATGCTCACATTCCAGCGTGGAGAACGCATTCCAAATCTGTTCAAATAGTGTAACTACGCTCAATGGCACTATTAAAATGCTTACACTCCAGCGTGCAGAACGCATTCCAAATATGTTCAAATAGTGTAACTACGCTCAATGCCACTATTGAAATGCTTACACTCCAGCGTGCAGAACGCATTCCCAATATGTTCAAATAGTGTAACTAAGCTCAATGGCGATTTTTATTTACAGAACACTAAGATTTCCATTTAAAGAAGACTGAGATTTCCATTTACAGAAGACCAAGATTTCCATTTAAAGAAAACTAAGATTTTTATTTACAGAACACTAAGAATTCCATTTGAAGAAAACTAAGATTTTTATTTACAGAACACTAAGATTTCCATTTAAAGAAAACTAAGATTTCCATCTACAGAAGACCAAGATTTCCATCTACAGAAGACTACAATTTTCATATACGGGAGACTAAGATTGTGGAACAAACCAGCGGCCGTAGACCCTTATACCTTTAGCGATTGTCACGACACCTAGCATGAGTGTTTTTGATTGGACTGAACAGAAGGGTGTGGAATCTGGCCTAAACACTTACGGTTAGGCTACACGATATACTGGAGACTTGCACTTGGTGATGTTTTGTTGAGACATGTTTAAAATCCGCTCTGTAAGCAACATGGAACAACCAAGGAAGAAAGCAAAGAAAAATTAGCGGATCCGACTAACTAACAACTTCAAAAAGATTAAAAGGTACTCTCAACTTGAAACCAACTTCACTTTTAACTTGCTCAATCATTCAAGATGTCTAATGTAAAACAAAATGGTTTTTCAGACCGACTTTTTGACGTTGTTGTGTCTTTGAACCGCTTGAATTTTTTCAACATGAGAAGCAACAACTTTTATTAGCTGTCAACGAGAAGATTGACATCATAAGATATATGCATTTTAATCTAATAATTAATGATAATTTTAGTATCTTTACAGTTAATTTCCTTATCAAATAATAAACACCTAAAGCAGTTGTGTGGCAAAACAAGACGCATTGGGACTGGCCGAATCTTACTAAAATGCAAAGTAAAACAAGAGTTTTGTCGATCTCCTAAAGGGAGTCTTAATTAAACCTCGACCCTAATTTATGTCATTATGATATCTCTCAAATCGTTAAACTACCTATTTAAAAGTTGGCAAAAGTAAAACGCCAAATATAGAAACTTTATTGACTACGTTTCGTCTAACAGACTTCTTCAGGTCACTACTGAAAAGTTCGAAACTGAGTGCAAGAATATAAAATGAAGTGTCTTTGAAATTTTGGTGGACCAAGTAATCTAGTAGACTTAATAATAATAATAATAATAATAATAATAATAATAATAATAATAATAATTTTTTTTTAAACTTTAAATATCTATTTCTTTCATGCAATACAATTCATTAATCTCATTACTGGCATAATGAATTTACATGGTATGATATACGTTTTCACCAAGCTAGAAGCTCTGGATTTGGCCAATTACAATTTCTTCGCGCACGGCACTGTTGCTGGACAATCTCGAACGCGCCTTCCGCAGCAAGAGCTGGCACGGCACGACCCTTCTCGGGTCGTTGCGCGGCTTGGAAGTGCGCGTCGCCCTCTGGCGTCCCGCGTCGGAGCGGCGCAACGTGTGGGAGTACCTCCTGCACGCGGCGTACTGGAAGTACATCGTGCGCCGCAAGCTGACCGGGACCGGTGAGCCGCCGTTCGCTCGCGCGCCCAGCAACTTCCCGGCGATCCCCGATGCGGCGCATACGCAACACACCCCGAATGCTGCTCGCCCATTGACAACGAAAGCACTCTCCGGGTGGCAAGCATGCCCATCACCTTTTCGCAGCCTCAATCAGACACTCAAAATCCTACTCTAGTTGGGGAAGCATTTCTTGACAGGGTTGGGCCCAAGCCAAGCTGGCCTTGGGCACCTGTGATGTCTGATGCTGAGGATTCCAGACATACCAGAGCCCCAGGTGAACAGCTCACCATCCAAGCAAACAGCTCCACTGGTACTTTTTGAATTTTGTATTAAGATGAGTAATCGTTTTATTACATTTGTTTTTATTTTCCCCACTATGGTCGTGTTCAGTAAGTAACATACGAAGCCCGTGTCGTTACAAAAACATTCAGTAAATTTGTTTTGGATAGAAGAATTTTGGCTTTAACGCGAAGGAATCCCATCTACAAATAAGAAACGTAAGAAGCTCATAATCAGTGGGCAAAATGATAAAAGTAGGATATATAGAATACAGTAGCCTTGCAGTAGCCTCGCGAAATCGATCCGACTACCCCTGGCGGTACCGATCCGTTTGACCCATCGACTACCGGTAACGATCCGTTTGGTGCCGGCGCGGCTGATCCGTTTGGTGCCGGTGCCGGGGGCGGAAACGATCCATTCGGCGGCGGCGGCGCGGATACGAACGATCCATTTGGTGCCGGAGCCGGCGGCGGCGATGCAATGAATGATCCGTTCGGAGCCGACCCGTTCGGAAACTAGCGGTTGATCTGTCGCGGGGCGCTGCTGGCCAAGGTGGGTGGTGTGGCGGTCGATGGCCGCATCCTCAGCGGCGACGGCGAACTGGATACCAGTCTTATCACCGGCGAAACGATGCCACGCCCTGCCCATGCCGGTGATGTCGTGCATGCCGGCATGCTTAACCTCGGCGCACCGTTGACGCTGGTCGTGACAGCGACCGGCGAGGGTACGGTGCTGGCTGATATTGTGCGCCTGATGGAGGCCGCCGAGCAGCGGCGTGCCGGTTATGTCGCGCTGGCCGATCGGGTCGCGCGTTTCTACCAAGGCCTTTCTACATGGTACTTTCTTAAATCTAAAGGTACTTTCTGTCCTCCAATTGCCACGGCTGACTAAAATCTAATTGGCAGACGCAGTCCTGTTGCAGGTTGGCTCAAAGATTTTTTGGCCTCGCCAAATCTGATTGCTTATAAGTAATTTGGATTGTGATGAGAAAGCCACTCTTGTACTTTCTAATATGTTTCTTTTGTGTTAATAGTATAACAAAAATATTAACTAAAATCTATATGCTTAAAATATGTTGTGGTGATGCGCGAGAACCTGCCGGTGCGGCAACTCATCGATTCGGACTTTATCGTAGCCAACGATGCGGTGGCGAAGTACTACGGCCTGGCGGAGCTTTCTGAGTCCGGTACGGAATTTCGCCCCCTCTTTCACGGCCAAGCCCATCTGGGCGGGCTACTGTCGCAGGCCAGTCTGCTCGCCGGTTTGTCGGACGGGCGGGAAGCCAACCCCATCAAACGCGGCGCCTGGCTCGCGCGGAAGATCATTGCGTCCCCTCCGGAAATTAAAGGGAGCGAATTGGAGGATCATCAATTTTTAAAATTCAGGAGGGGGGCAAAATTAAAGACAATCAGGTAGGCAAAGGCATAGATAAAATTAAAGGGACAAAAATTAAGGGGAGCGAAAATTAGAGGGGGGCGAAATTTGAAAGGAATAAGACAGTGAGAAATATTTCCCTTGCAAGAGTCTCCTTGTTGACGTCATCATTTTTGCAGGCCTACTCGATTTGATCGCTTGTCCAAAGCATACCGGCAAAATGAAGGTTGAATCCATAGTGTATACATGTGAGACACTGATACGCATATTGCATGACTTGCAAATGGGTAGTAGATAACACCTATAAAAAAAAACAAACAGGTATAGTAGGCGGAAGCTGAAGATCACGGACCACTGGTCTATGTAGCAACTAATCCTAAGTGTTTATAATTCCTTTCTTGGCCTCTAACATAAAGTGGCTCCACGTTTTCCTTATTGCATACATTTTTTTAGAAAGCGTCAACAACATCTACCCAAATATCAAAGGGAATGCGTTCTGCACGCTGGAATGTTAGCATTTCAATAGTGCCATTGAGCGTAGTTACACTATTTGAAGATATTGAGAATGCGTTCTTCACGCTGGAATGAGAGCATTTCATTAGTGCCATTGAGCGTAGTTACACTATTTGAACATATTGAGGATGCGTTCTGCACACTGGAATGTGAGAATTTCAATAGTGCCATTGAGCGTAGTTACACTATTTGAACATATTGAGAATGCGTTCTGCACGCTGGAATGTGAGCAAGTAGTAGTAGTAGTAGTAGTTGTAGTAGTTGTAGTAGTAGTAGTAGTAGTAGTAGTAGTAGTAGTAGTAGTAGTAGCAGCAGCAGCAGCAGCAGCGGTAGCAGTAGTAACGATATACAGGAGTGTTCCAAATTACATTGGTTCTTCAGTTCCTTGAATGAACAATTGAGGAAATGCTATAAAATGAAGTCACCATTTCTTTGCAGCATGGTGAAAAATTTATGGCTTTGCAATGCTTGAGAATTTGCAAGGATGTACAATGGAGAGTATTTTTTTGTAACACGGATTATTATCAGTAGACCATAGCAGTGACCGGCGCGATCACCACTTTTCATTGTGACCTACCGAATGTTGACCTGCCACCTACCCTGGGGTCGCGGCCCACCGTTTGGGAACCTGGGCAATTAAGGTTATTGCTAAGTACCTCCATTGGCATTGTCTTGCAACGCGTCTCTTAGCCTCATGCGGTAAACTAAATCATGCAACAGGAAGGAATTCGGAAAATAAAACAAAAATGTTAATTCAGTAGAATACGCTTACTGACCGTAACGCTAAAACTCATTCAGCTCTGAACATTTATCTCAAACATGATATTGGATTTGTGTCGTATTGCCTGATATACTTCCCTAGCTGTGTTTGAGAGTTTAATGTATTAAATTAGTACGCCTTTGGGCCACATCTAGACCTTGTCAATCAGATATTGTTTAAACGCCAGAGGGCCCATGATGTGAGTTAAATGGTGGAAGAGTTCCAAAGTGGTTTTCGATGAGTCGTCAATAGTTATTTTTTATGCAACCGAAAAATATCATTATATATCGACTTCCTACTGTGGCACCTGGATTTAATATGTAAAAGTTCCCAAAAGTTTACTTGTTATTAAATCTCGAGGATATCAATTTTGATTGATAAAAAGCCGTCAATTACAAGAAAATAAATTCACGTCTCTACATTTTAAACTTTATACAGTAACTTAAGTTAACCTGAGATCGCAACTACAGCTAACGCGTGACTTGACCACTGATCACAGAGTCTTTAATCCCCTGCAGTCTATTGGTCAACACTGAAGCTTTGTTCGATGCTGATTGGCTAGACGATTTACCATATCGTCAAATCGTCAGAATGTTCGATTCGCTGAAGTCCATCGTTTCGTCATGTTTACCTGACGGTTTGAGACGATTTGGCTCAAACTGTCCCTTAACATCTTAAAACCGGCGTTATGTTGAAACCATAGAAATGGAGGCTAGAAAAAGCAGTTGATGACGTATGTGGGGACAACCGAGTAGATTCCAAGATGGTAGCATGGCGCTCCAAAATATGCTCCAAATGAGCTCCCCGGCTCCTCAGGCAAACTTGGATCCGGCTGGCACAGTTCTCAATAACCCTCCTGCATTCCTACCTCGGGATCGCTCTTATGGTTGCTGTGATTCAGGTCAGGGATGGTATGGGGGTATTGCCATACACCCTGTCCTTAAGGGATCCACACAGATAAAATCTGGGGGATTCAAATCCGGTAAATGCCGCGACCACTCCGGTTTACACCTGCGGCTGACCAGTCGGTCACCCAAGGATCGCATCTACTGTGGAAATATAGAATTGGACTTTGTGTACTATTATCACATAAAGACTCTAAGTGACAAAATTTGTGATTCACTTACGAAGTCATTATGATCTTGGGTGGTTGTGAAACGCGGCAGAGTTAATAGATGCCTCTAAAGAACAAAATGCAGGCCTAAAATCTGCAGGTATTTAGACTTTATTTTCTTCCTAGATGAAGAACTTAACCTCTTTTCGCCCACTTATAACCTCTAATTTGCCTTATATCTTACTCAGGCACTTTAAACAATCCTTCCCTTCACATTGTATTCAAAGTCTTTGCCATGTTTGGTACCATCCGTTTTATGCACTTCGGTAGTAGCCTAATTGTTATGAATACTATGCCCATCTTGGATCGCTTTGGTGCGAACCCTTACTGACTTTCGGAATAAACACGTTAACCAAGTACTCGCATTATTTTTAGTAGTGTATCAATATGAGCCTTCCCAAATACAACGAGTAAAGATATGTCACGTACCGTATTACAATCAGCCACAAGCCTGTTTTCTTGCTGTCCCTGTGATTCCTCTGCAAGCCTTCTATTTTCACTTTCTCTTTTAGCAGCAAGTCTGGTTTCGCGTTGCTCTGGTAGTTCCTTGGCATGCTTTCTGTTCTTACTTTGTCTATCAGCCGCAAGCCTGTTTTCTTGCTGTTCTTGTGATTCCTCGGCACGGTTTCTTTTCTTACTTTCTCTATCAGCAGCAAGTTTTTTGGCATAGACTCTTTGAGCGGCTTCCTCGGCTGTTGTCGAAAATGCATTAATAACCTACCGGGTAGATTGTATGTGTGGATTTTATGTCTTGGTTGGCGCAGCCTTGTCACGCTATGTCATCCTGGAGATGCGTGCTAAATATCTTCAGGGTACACATGATCGTAGATTATTTAGCTTTTTTCACTAACATCATCATCTTGAGACTACTGTCGATATGCCTTTTACAACTCTTCTCCAGTAGTCACGGTCCATCACAGCCTTCTCAAGATCTCCTCTTCCTAAACCAGTATCCCTTGAGGTTTTAAACAGCTGTTTTGTCTCACATACCAGTTGTATTGGTGGTAAAAATGTCAGTAATAGAGAGACAGAACAGACCGCATATTATCTTTACTAGAAATTTCTAAACCCGCATGTTTGTCTCGCTTTAAATGTCGCAAGCATAGTGGGCGGCGCTATGAGTATGGCCCGTTTGCAAAGAAAGGAAAGCATAGTTCTTGACCCTACTCCCTAGTGTTATTTTGCTCTGTTGTGACTTGTGAAGCCGATTTCGCCGACTTACTCATCCCCTTATATAGTTTACTGATACTAGTAACTTTACCATTAACTTAATTAAGCATGTTATCATTTATTTCACCGATATGATCTGCCCCCTCCCTCTCCCATTACCATTACCATACATTACCATACAGTCGCTAGCTTAAGTTAAAACTATCACTGCAAACATTATCACGGGATAAACCCATGCTTCCTAAAACATAGAACGGAATCTCGGAAATTTTACGTTCTAATGGATATTTTATACTGGTTGGCACATTACTTCTTCCTCATAGGTGTACAGTAGTCAAATGTTGTAGTTGAATACATTTCAGAAGAAAGGCAGTAGAAATAAATTTATGAAAACGGCTTTAAAGCTCAATAGTATGATCCATATTTTAGCAGATAGACGTGACAAGGGTAAAAGCTGTGGAAGATTATTCCTTGAGTCATTGAATTTGGCATCTAATTTCAAAGTCATTCCTCTTACTTCTTCCTCATAGGTGTACAGTAGTCAAATGTTGCAGTTGAATACATTTCACAACAAGTATTGAAGTAAGTATATGATCATGATTTAGTATCGATCAAGTCCAGCTCTGACACTTTAAAATGCGCAATAATGAAAGTAGATTGAATGCAGTGACAAATTAAAACATAAATGGCTATGGATATGTATTGCTTGAGTTAAGGATAATCCTTATTGTTAATGATAACCTCCTCATTCTAAGTCAATATGAAAGTGTACAGAAGCGTACAATCAATAGCTGTTGATTAGTGTTACTCTTATATTTTTGCAATGTACATGGTAAAGAATGTAATTAAAGGCTCTTTTCCCATGTCAAAAGTTTTAGTTTTCGGGGGTAAGAGCTATGTATGTTTAAAAAATGAAGATATTAGACTATTTTATGATTGCACACGGTAAAGAATGTGATTAAAGGCTATTTGCCTATGTCAAAAGTTTTAGTTTTCGGGGGTAATAGCTTTGTCCGTGGAAAAAATGAAGATTTTAGACTATTTTATGATTGCACATGGTAAAGAATGTGATTAAAGGCTCTTTTCCTACGCAAAAGTTGTACAGTAAATACTGGCTACACAGAGACTAGGGAACTTTGTTATGACTACCTAAAGTACGCCAACAAGTTTCTCAACCTTTCCTGAGTCTATCTCCGCCTCAGTCCAAAGTTCCTTATTTTCAGGAGTATTATACAATAAGTACTACTACACGAACTAACGTCACGTCAACATTGTTGTAATGGACGCTGATTGGTCCAAAAACACAAGCCATTCAGGCAGTCCAATTTTTGATTGGCTCCTTCAAAATTTTCCCTGACATTCCTTCTCTCTCGTGCTCTTTATCAGCTTTTAAATATTATGCTTTTTGTGTAAAGGGCTTTACTTTTGCTCTGTTTGTCAATCACTTCTCTCTCATGCTCTTTATCAGCATTTTACATATTATGTTTTTTGTGTAAAGGGCTTTACTTCTGCTCTGTTTATCAACCACTTATCTCTCATGCTCTTTATCAGCACTTTACATATTATGTTTCTTGTGTAAAGGGCTTTACTTCTGCTCTGTTTGTCAATTGTTGCTTTCCTCGATGGCAATTATCTATGATACATCTTTGTGCATCCGATATGTGCGTCCGACAGATACACTGTGCTATAGTTCCCCCCTTCCCCCAAATCCTGTATAAAGCATTGTGACCTCGAAATACTTTTACAGTGACACACTACAATGTATCTCCCTACCATGAGAAGCATTTTGAGGGGCATTTACAAATTTTGATAGAATAGTCAAAAGTTGGCAAATTTTGAAAAACATCAAATTTATCGCATGCATCCTGCATCCACTAGAAGCGTACATTCCATGGTGCACAAAGCGTTCAAAATAAGTCAACAAGGCATATTTGACATAGTTTGCGTACACTAGATGCGTACATTCCATGTTGCACAAAGCGTTCAAAATAGGCTAAAAAGGCATATTTGACATAGTTTGATACACTAGATGCGTACATTCCATGGTGCACAAACGTTCAAAATAGGCTAAGAAGGCATATTTGACATAGTTTGCATACACTAGATGCGTACATTCCATGGTGCACAATTCTAGGTCCTATTTCAACCGTTGAAGTACGTGATAAAGCTTATGGTTATACAAGATATAATATCCTTATTTCAGGGCGCGCGCTCCAAGCGTTGGGCAACATATGTTATGATAACCGGTTCCTATATTATACTTATTAGCTTTACCTATATTGGATTCATCTTGGAATAATGAATAAAAAGTGCTCTTTGGCACTTTCACTATTCTAATTTCTCCTATGAGGCTCTTTTATTTTTTCCTTTGTTATTTAGTATATTGTTTCGCTTCGTTTGACTGTCTCAGTAACAGCGACTGTTATGTGGCCGATACTTACTGCTACTAGTATCAGCGCATTAAGCCGCTTCGTTTGACTGTCTCAGTAGCAGTGACTGTTATGTGGCTGTAACTTGTTGCTACTAGTATCAGCGCATTAAGTTGCTTCGTTTGACTGTCTCAGTAGCAGTGACTGTTATGTGGCCGATACTTACTGCTACTAGTATCAGCGCATTAAGTCGCTTCGTTTGACTGTCTCAGTAGCAGTAAGGCATTGCTTTGCCTTGCTAGCTTCTGGCAAGCTTCTTGCAAGCCTCTCACTATTTCCTTGAATGCTTTTTGCAAATCCCTTGATAACTTCCTATTAACTTCCTGTTAGCTTCTTGTGAGCTTCTCGCTATTTCCTTTAAAGCTTTCTGCAACCTCCTTGATAACTTCTTATCAACTTCCTGTTAGCTTCTTGTAAGCTTCTTACTACAGACTTTTTGCAAATTCCTTGATAACTTCTTATTAACTTCCTGTTAGCTTCTTAATTTCCACAAACACTTCATTATACAACTAGAGGCCACACAACCTACAAACAAATCTTAAAAATTAGTAGAAACTTTATACATAAAGTATCACCAATTTTCCCTACACATTGTCGTATTGCATTTAACGCAGCAAAATACAAGACACATTCTAATCTATTGGAAATATGAGAAAAAATTATATGAGACAGCGAAGAAAACAACTTCAATAATTAGCTGCAAAAACTACACAACTAGCCTTAAACACAGTTTTTTTTTGATTCTGATGATCGCATGTTGTTTCTTAGTCATTATTAGAGAAGCGCATCCATTTTTAGGTTTCTATAATCCCCCTCCAACGAGACTAAAAATGAGTAAAGTGGGCTTGCTTACAGATAACATTACCTATAGAGCGAAGCGTATTGGTTCATGATCCCCGCCAGCAGAAGGGCAAGGTCTGTATTCTATATTTATTCAACAAAGAGTTATAAAAAAAAAAAACTCAAACTAGGTTTAATAGATAAATATAGAATACAGACGTTTTCTTCTATTTTGGAAAAGAGTAGCTTGAACTTGCTTGTGCCCTCTTACGCTCCTCATTGCTTTCTGTTCTGCGATATTCAAATAAAACTATTTACCAATTCACGTGACTTCCAACAGATCCCTTCCAATTCAAAATAAACTTAAGTCTACTTATTCTTATCTTTCACTTCATTCCTACAATATTGTCCGTTTATTCTCCTTGAGTATTATGACCTGAATACACAGTTTTGGCAGGATTATCTATTTCAATTGGATTCACCTGGTAATAGCGGACACATTTTCTAGGAAAGGGCCGAATCATGGTCAAACTCTCATTGAAATACCTCTATATAGCGGACAGTTTTATGGCGGACACTTGTTTTAGCGGACACATTTTCTCGGAACCGCGTGAACATTTGCCTTAAAATGAACCTGTGCATAGCGGACATTCGTATTTTAGTCCTATTTAAGCTCTCCTAGCCCTATGGCTTCGTGGTCCCTGAGTTGTCAGAAGAATATAAACCGATGAAATTCATGTTGCAAATGTTTTCACGTCTCAAGGTTGCCAAGGGTGTTATCGAACCCTGGCCTCCCTTTGGCACAGCACTGAAGGTGCCTATCAGATGTTCCAAAGACGCCCAAACTGTACAAAAAGGAACAAAAAACGTTTATGTTGCAATTACATTTATTTCACCGTTATCATCATCATCACCATAATCATCTTCTTCTTCTTCTTTAAGTGCCTTGTCGTATGACGTTGGCGACCATGATGTGCCATCTTCTCCGGTCCCTGGAAAGTAGTTTACCTTCGATTCAACCGTCTGCAGAACCGTCGATTTATGTCCCAATAATTTTCGGGCAAAGGAGTATTTTTCGGGGAATAATTAAGAAAAGATTCTCTTAGTAACTTTACCATTTACCATTTTAACAAGAAAAAACTCTATAATTGTCAATTACAGCGTCATATGTCCCCCCCCCCCCCATTTTAAAGACAAAAGACAGAGAAAAAAACCCAGGAAAAACGGCGATGGTAACAAAACTGAACTAGGAGAGCAAGCCTTAAGATACCAACATTGTAGGAAACAACTATTTGTATGATCTCTCCAACAAAAGCTAAAATGGGATACTAAACAGTCCTTTTTTCCCTGAGTTTATTTAAAGCAAGCAGGCCTGTACTGCTGTATCAAAATGGAATTATAAAGATAGCAGCAATTATGTCTTCCATAGACGGTTAAGAAAAGTTGAATTAAGAAATATGTTGTACGGGAGAGCACATGAAAGCTATGTATTTATCACGATAGGAAACTCCCTTAAAGTTATTTGTGTGTGTGTGTGTGTGTGTGTGTGTGTGTGTGTGTGTGTGTGTGTGTGTGTGTGTGTGTGTGTGTGTGTGTCATAGGGCCTGTGAAAGGAGGGTTGGCACACGTCTTTTTATTCTTCACTAAGGTTTCCTACCACATAACCAGTGTCTGGCGAAAACTTTAAGGAGAGTGATTTCCATGATTTAATACAATTTTTTCAAACTTTGTACAGCTTTTCTCGATTTTACTTCGTGAAAGGCTGTACTGTAAAATCGCTTATTCAATCGGAGACGGTATACATTAATCAAATCAGAAGAGGAGACGTCTGTCACAGACATTTTGCTATTTATAATACGAGATATTGTCGTACGAGTGTCTACACCAGGTAACTGCTTTACCCCATGAAAAACAAGACTATCGAGTAAGGACTCTTGATCATAATCATCAAGCTTTTTTTCTATTCTACTAATCCTCTCCTCCAAATTTTCAATTTGAGTTCTCAGACTACTTAGAGCCTGCTCAATTTTTGCAAACTTCAATAGCCTCTGAATCACAAAGGCCGTTTAAGTAGGATAAATACCTCTTTTGAATATACTAAAAAACTTTAGCTTAAAGAGCGAGGCATTGACTAGGGGGCGAACCCCCTCATATACTTAATAGTTTCTGTTCGTTTTAAGTTTTAATGTTGCTCCTTACTTCCAGTTAGAAAAACTTGTTGTTTTTTTCTGATCGTTTTTTAAATAATACGGGGAAATCCGGCACCCCTTCATAGAAATGTCCTTTCCCCCGTAGAAAGCTTCATAGAAAGCTTTTTTGGTAATTGTTTATTCGTGGTCGCTGGTGGGTGAAGGTTTTTGTAATAAACAGAAAATTGTGAACGGACTTTGTTCAAGCAACATTCTGTTTCGCTTTAGTTCAGTTGCAGTACTTCGTTCACATCAATTTGATCAGGCGTAAAACTTGTGATAGGCGTTTAAAAGAAAGAGGAGCAGGGGACGTCAACGTCAGACTTACTTGTCTGTTATGAGCGAGTGGATGGATGTTAACATTAACAGCACCCTGTTCCTCATCTTCAAGATTTTACTTCCTCACTATCTGGAAAGGCATTCTTTTCCAAAATCGACCTAGTCAGAACTTATCACCAGATACCTGTCGCTCCAGAAGATACTCACAAGACTGCTATCACTACACCTTTTGGCCTGTTTGAACTCGTTCGCATGCCCTTTGGCCTCCGCAATACAGCACAAACATTTCAGCGATTTATTGACGAAGTATTACGCGGATTGCCCTTTGTCTACGCATATCTTGACGATCTTGGTAATGAAATTGAAGATCGTAAAGGTAAATATGAACCGAACAGTCTCATAAGAATGTACGATAAGTAATCTTTAATGCAGGGCTACATATTAATATCTAAAATGTCTATCATTAATGTCTAGTATTGCTTTTTGTAAGAGTAGTCTTCAAAAGGCGCAGTTTAAGAGAGGTCATTTTTATGGAGTGTAATACAGCCTCGATCCATCACGAGGAGTAAAATAATAACCACTCCCATGTCAGGCCCTATGCAAAAATTGTTAAACTATAACCAAACAAAGATTAACAAGAATATTTTAAGCCTATGCTAAAATTTTGACAAGAGTTTAAATTTTTTGAGTACTGCTATGAGTAACGGGTCTATTTCGTTGAACTTTTTTTGTCTGACGCTGATCACAGCAATCGACTGGATTAAGCTGATCACAGCAATGGACTGCTTTGATTAATTTTCGCAATATTTCTAAGAAACGAACGTATGAACAAGCACGAAGGTAAAGGAAATTAGAAGTTGTTGATTCCTAATCACTGATCTGGAGCAAGCCTATAAATAGAACGACGTCATGTAAGTCATCAATGTACCTAAGAAGCTTGCGAGAAATGTTCCACCAATTCCTGGATCTTTTACGGTAACTGAAGGTTGGCAATGTTTTAGCACTATCACTGCTAGAGTTGCTATACAAGGAAGGGGGTTTTTTGTGTACCGGGAAATCGGTCAATATGAAGCTTTCCGAAAATTGTTGGAAACTTCTCGATTAAACAAGTTACTGAAGAAAGAATATTACATGAAAGAGAAGAAAATGGGTTTTAGACGATACACACTTATAGCAACTGAAAAATGGCCTACAGTGTCTTCGGTGTCCTGGACAGTTCTGTAACTGACAATTCTACATAAAACCTTACTTTAATTTTCGCTATCCATTTGGTGAAAACTATTGATTTATATATCAGTCTAGTAGTATAAACATGTGACTCTTAGTCGATATTAGTATCTGTTTATGTGCTTATCATTAGCGACGCCCTCCTTGATAATCAAATAGGCACCTTCTAACTTTCTTAAATTATCAAAATAAGAAGTATTTTTAACCCTTTTGTTTCATAAGAAACTTAAATTTTATTGCTATTTAAAGAAAATTCTGAGCAACGCCCTTCTTCCCCAAAAAGGGCAAAGGTGTGCGATAATGATGCAACCACCTCTTCCCTGCAAAGCGAAGATGAGGATCCTTCTGCGGTCCCCCAACAAAGAGGGGAGAACGTGGCTATTTCTGCTCTACAAGGGCATGAGGCAGGCCATAATGCTGGGATCTTAGATCTTTTAGCAGCACCAGAAAAAAATGTTGAAATCTATCATAAGAGGGCAAATAACAGTGAAGCAATAGGAGGAACAAAATCTTGATCAAGTAAATAGACTGGACATCAGAGTTCCAATTTGTGATTGTTTTTGTATAATTTTGAAATTACTTAATTGATTAGCCGCTCTGAAAGTCGATTGAACCGTGCATTTGGACAGAGCTGAATTGATCTTTTTAAGATATTCATTTAAAAATAATTTCACTTTGGACTTAACCCTAAACATATCATATTGCTTTCTAAACTAAGAAGCTTATTATTTTCTCTTGCTTTTTTCTTTCGTTGCTGTATATCTCATTTAATTGCCAAGAGGACATGGCATTATCCCTCTCTCAACAGCTATCACAACAGACCCCTCTACTTAATGAGATCTTTATCTAAATTACTACATAATAGTTTTCAATTACCTTCAGCGAAGCATTACCAAAGGGAACTTTCAGTGCTAATTTTTTTTGCCCCCAGTCAACAAATATCTTGTGGCAAACAACTACCACTACGAGGTAAATTCGACGTAATTCCTATTCAAATTCTATCTTCGTCCTTGTATTGACACGTTGTTCATAGCCTCCTAATTATATTTCAACCGTTGCAACTTATCGGAGCTGGTATTACAATACAACGAACCGTTGATTTGCTAATTGGATTGGGATGCAGACTTCTGGGGCCAGATGTATAAAGCTAGACCTAGCACGATCTAGTGAGCATGTGCTATGTCTATGATAGATCGATCTAAAATTAAAACGATGTCCTTCTCACGTCCGTCCAATGTTAGTACGACGTAAAACAATCTGATGTATTGTTGAGGTGGACCTAATTTTAGTATAACAAGAAACCCTTAGGCTGGAATAGAAAATACGTCAGATAGACGTCGGGTGTAAGTTGGATAGACGTTGAATAGACGTAGGGCAGACGTAGGAAAGACGTGGGACAGACGTCGGGTAGACGTCGGGTAGACGTCGGATAGACGTCGGATAGACGTCTGACAGGCATCAGATTCATGGACAACTGCATCGACATCTTTGCTATAACAGAGACATGGCTTTCGCATTCCGGCAATGAGCATGTCATAGGTAAACTTTGTCCAAGTGGATACGTCTTCAGACACGTCCCACGCGGTTCCATAGGTGGTGGCGTTGGTCTTCATATTTTTAAATTATATAATTTGATCTGCCAATGGACTCCAGTTCCAAACTGAGGATAGTTGTAATATACAGACCACCACCTTCGGTGAATAATAATTTGACAATTAATCAATTCTTTTCAGGTCTTGGTATTTTTCTATTTTCTCCTTCTCTTTATCACTAACTCTCACATCAGTAGGTATGGCAACATTAACAATGATGCAAAATCTCTCCTGTTTATTAATAATTACAATGTCAGGCCTTCTTGCCGTTAATATTATTACTATTATTATTATTATTATTATTATTATTATTACTATTATTATTATTATTATTATTATTATGCCATGAGTGAGGTCGGTCACGTCCTCTACTGGCTCAAATTGTTTGATTGCTGGCTGCCAGTAGTACAAAACTACTGTTAGTAAACAACTACAACTAGTAGCAGGGTAAAATCACTCTTTTCAAGAAAGACCACTTTTGGTAAAATTCTACTTTAGCTTGGCTACTTGTAAAATTCTACTTTAGCTACTTTTGGCTGTCTTAGAAAGCTGTTAGGTTAGGAAAATGAAACTTCCAGGAATGGGTCTACAGGTTAAAGCATGTCCTGGGAAGTTATTTTGAGGTACCTACCTCCACTCCTCTCCCTAGATGGTATCGCAGAGAAATCAGCACGAGGAATCGAATAGTACAGTCAGAACTGCCCTATCTCGTACCATTGTGATGATAGAAGACATATACCACTATATGGCGTATGTTCTTTTTATCACGTCTTGTTTCAATTCAGAATGACAGAAGAGCAAAGTCTTAAAGCTGTAACATCGGTACCTGACATTTATCTCCTTTTTTGTCAAGGGAAAAGGAGATTTGTGCTACAAATTGAATAATTTTGAATTCACTCGGAATATTTGAATTTACATTATCATACACTATCCACAATAACAATAATTACTACTTAATTGAGATTCTAAAGCTTCATGAACTAATTTATAGTCCACTGACAGGAAATTTGCCGCTATTAGGACTACTAATACTTCTTCGAAACTGTTCGACGCGTACGATGCACTGTTCCAAATGATCGGAATCCTAATACTAACTTAAAAAGATAACAAAGTTTATAAGTAAGAATGAGTGGCCGAGTACTGTTTACCTTTTCTTAAATTTTTTGATAACCCACTCACTCACTCACTCACTCACTCACTCACTCACTCACTCACTCACTCACTCACTCACTCACTCACTTATTTACTCACTCACAATTTATCGATCAATCAATCAACAAGCCAGTCAATCAATCAGCCTATGTACTTTTTAAGTTCCAGGGGCATTCAGTATTATTCGGGGGAGAGGGGGTGCTGGCAGTTGAGCCTGCTTCATGGCTTGCTTCTCTGCCCGGTAGCACAAATTGAGGGGCGTCGCCCTTGGACGCCCCAGAACACAAGTATCGGCTGTGTCGCTCTGTCGGTAAAGATGAGAGAAATATTCTCCGTCAAGTATTTGCCGAATCTATGACCAGCTGTCTGCCTACATAACACAAATAGCTTTTCTGTAGAGCCGCAGTATCCTTGAAGGAGGTAAATGTAACGATTTTTTTAATAATTTACAGTTTCTCATGGTGAGTCATCCATTTAGATAGATTTTGCGGTATCTCTTCTACACTTTTCGTTAGTTCATCGATTTTTTTAAAGCTATTCGTAAAATACAGGAGTAATGCGGTTTTGAGAAGGGCCAAGGCCAAAGCACCCTGCTATGTAAAGGCCTGCGATATGTCATCATTTGTAAAATAAGCGTTTTCAAGGTCCACGTCGCAAGAAAACAACATCGGGTTTAAAATCAACAAGCTCATATATAAATCTTTACGATTTCTGGAGAAAATAAAACACTATTTGTGAAATATGCTCTTAAAATAATTTAATTTGGGTAGTTTTAATTTGGTAGTTATACATTTAACTAGATTCTACATACTTCTACTTGAAGAGGTAGTAGTTAGACCTAGAGCCAAACATTAAAGCATAAATTTCAAACATACAGTTTTTAAGTACAATGCCTGCATTGCAAAACTTCCAAATAAGGAAATTAGATTGCTGAAACCAAAAGGGCTTGTTGTGAGGGATGTTGAACTAACCAAAAGAAAAACATTTGCATACTAATGCTACTGCTTCTACTCATACTACTATTACTGTTATTACTACTACTATTACTACTACTGTCACTTGCTTCCAGCAAAGACATTATAAGCTGTTTGAGGCAGGCTAAATTGGTTGTTCAGCAAAAATCAGCATATCATCTGATTGCTGATTTTTTACAGTATCAACTACTATTGATTGAAATTGACAGTATCAATCTATATTTATATAAATTGTGAGTGACAGTTATGAGTGAAATTTTACCTTAGTGCATACACATTAACTTATTTCGCAGTGGATACACTAGTATAATTGCAAAGAGTATGGCTTTATTGTAAGAATGGAAACTATTTTCATTCTTTTTCTAGATTTGCAGCCGCATACAAAAAGGAGGATGGACAGTGGTTCAAGATCCTGAAAGTAGAATGGGTCCATATGCTTACAAGGGTAATCAATGGGTATCTTTTGATGATGCAGATATGATTAAGAGAAAGGCCCAAAAGATTAAAGATTGGGACCTAGCTGGTGTAATTGTCTGGGCGCCTGACCTTGACGATTTCAGAAATAAGTGTGGTTGTGAGCCTCATCCTCTTCTTAGAGCCCTTAATCTTCAAAAAGATGCCAGAGTCTTCTTCAATATGGCGGTAATTCAAAATGAATTGTCAGTAAGTCAAGTGAGATTATAATTGTCATATCTATCGTCTAAAAGAGGCCAGAGTTTCATTTAGTATGGTTGTAATTCAAAATCGAATCATCACTTACTCAATTAAAATTGGAATCGTAATCTCACTTGACTTAGTGATGATTCAACTGAATTATAACCCCATTAAAGCCCCGTATTTTTTTGCATCTGGTCTTGCCACTTCTTGACATAGAATTTTACTTTTAACACTTTTGTTCTAAAGACTTCTTCACATAAAATGTAAAAAAATTTAATGAAAATAGAAATAATAATAATAATATTTTATAGTGCTTTCATAAATTTTGAAGATCTTTCGATAAAGAAAATTTCTTTAACCCTACCTTACATGGGCCTTTTTGGCTCTTCTCATACATGGGAGAGGCAAGAGGGCCGTAGTAGGAACGCGACACTTTGACACACTATAACGTTGTATTGAGAAATGCTATTACGTTTACAAAAAATAAAATACGATGTGCGAATACAACAACTTATGATTTTTTTGATCATATATTCCTTTTCTTGTAGCATCAATTTGTTTAACATTTGAAAGAAAGATTTACTGTCTTTGTAAAGGCCTCCAATGGCACTCATGCTTAGATCGATAAAATTTACTGTAAAGTTTTTAATAATTTTTTTTTAAACTTCAATGCCATTTATTCTTTCTGTAAATTTACAGTAACAGTAATAATGTTTACAAGATATAAAAAGTCTCCTAAATAAAAACTAAACGACCAAACGGTGTACGGAAACCTTGTTTCTACTCTATGACTACAACCAGGAAGTGTAAGTTCCTAGCGTAGCTAAGATCCGCCATTACGAATTAAAGTTACGACGCACGCCCGCGGTAGTACAACCGCTTTGACAACTGACTTCGGTGTAAAAGTGGTAGGAGGGTGAATTGATTTCACAGAATGAAATCCCATGGACTGCCTTCCTACACAGTATAGACCCTACCTTAATTGACATCAAGATTTGTCACACTTCGATATGTCCAAAGTAACTGACATGACTTCAATGTTTCAGTCTGCTCTCCACTTCAATCAGCCATTGAACTCCTGGAGCGTGTCCAGTGTCCAAGAGATGGATGAGGTGTTTGAAAACGCAACTTCTTTTAACGGTGCTGTATCTACGTGGGATACATCCAGCACCACGAGTATGGGTTCGATGTAAGTCTCGGAATGAAAATATGGGAACTTCTGTTACCAAAATTCTAATCAGCCATTTTTTCTTCTCCAAAGTTGAATTAACTTCATAATATGCCCGGTGCCATGTTTGACCTTAATATCACAAATCATGGGAAAATGAACCTGTGTTACCCAAGTTTCAGGCTACTTTAAGACCTGTGTATCTTCAGGCCCAACATCATGCTTACTGATATAAAGACATAAGTAAGCCATCTACTGTGGGACATTGTAAGGCTGCTAGCTTAGTATATAGCTTCCCTTTCACCACTGCTTGAAGATATTACCATGCTACTAAACTGTCAATGTGGACATGATCTTTTAGTTATGTGGACATGATCTTTTAGTTATGTGGACATGATATTCTAATAGTTTGGTAGCGATAAGCATTACTTACTTTATTCAGTGTTTGATTACATGTATCATTATCGTGTAACTTTATGTTAGATTATTTAAAAAGCATTAGCTAGGGTAATTATGCTAGATTATTTAAGGATTATTTAAGGAATTTTGGCTATGTAATCACGTTAGGTTGTTTATCGAACTACAAATAGTTAACTTGCTCTTATTCATGTTTCATAAATGTCCGAAGTCACCCCATCAAGTGGGTGAGTTCGGACTGTATAGGTTATGGGCTGGGATAGCACTTAATTTTCAATAAAATGCAATGTACTTAAAGATTCGGATATATAGAGATCTTAAAATCAAATAATATGTGCAACCCTCTTTATTTCACGTTGTAGCAGGTGAGGTCGTAATGAACAGTGAGACCTCGCTTTTTCCGCAATGTCCCTCCGGTAGCAGCAGGCGATGGAAGCACAAGAATAGGGGCAGGTTATAGAACTTACATACTTTAGATAAATTAATTCTTAAATAAGAAAGACAACCGAACCTAGTTTATGGACTCACATCCTACAGCCTTAGGCACGGTGCTACAAGGAAACTATGGCCTTAACGTTCCACCTTCATGGTAAGATTTGAGTTCCTCTTGTTTCCTAAGATATTTCTCGAAAAAAACGCCACTGAAAATCAGCCTTTGTTTTATCTGAAGACCCACTGTAGATGCATGATGCCACTTCTTTATTAGAATTTTTCATCTCTTTTACACCCCTACCACCTGCCTTCCTTTTTGAACCTTTTGTTTTCCTCCCGCCTCGTTTTGATATGATGACGTTTAGCTCTACATTTGCTCTACATTTTGAAGTGGGGTGTCACCAAGTAATAACACCCTACTCTTTTCGACCTGAAACTCACTACATAGAACTTGAGGACGGGACTAGGAGTAACGAACTTGCTATCGCCAGAGGTCAGGCAAAATTTACAATTTTAGACTCAAACTGCAAAGTGTTGCTGCTACTACTGCTGTTATTCTGTTGAATTATTTTGCAAGATTGAAACCATAATGTGCTGTATTTCTCTTTTTATCAAATAGTTATGTCACGTCACTTCGTTAATTTGTAAGGCATCAAATTTATAACATTCATAAATTTCCGGGGAGGGAGATATCATAAGCCCTACACTTATTCTGTCTCCATTCAGCTTCTGTAAATATAATCGTATCTTGTAAACATTTAATGTATTGTTGTCACAATAAGAAGCCTGAAATAGTTTCTTCTCTGGTCTCCCGTTCTCTATTACTTTCACCTTCGATGGGCAATCCCTTCTGCCGATGTATGTGATAATTCCTTAGCCCGATCATCCATTTCGCTAAGAAAGCTGGGCTTTAGATTCAATTGGAAAGTGCATTTAAAGCATAGAGGAAGAAGACTGGGCTAGAGCGCTCATCTAATGCTATTCTTTTGTTTGTGAATGCGGAAGCCATGCAAATCCATAATGGCTCCATTAAAGTGGCAGAAACGCGAAGGTGTTTGACTTTTTGACGCCATAGTTCTCTCTTTTTCATTGCCGTTGGCAGATCATTCACCTGACATTCTGCATATTCGACAAGTTGGTCAATTTATGTTTTGGCTGGACGTCCCACTTTGTTGTTTCCATGGGATAGTTTCTAAAGAAGTTTGTTGGTTATCAGTTCAGGGATAAAATGGAAGGCACCAATACGGCGAGAGATAAGGAAGAGGGCACCAAAGTACAATAGCTGCAACTATTGCAACTTAAATAGGTCATTTCGCTATTGTTATTCTATTGTTTAACAGCTAATCAAAACGGTGCCTCAGCATCCCAGCGACATCGTACAAGCAATTCTATTGGGTAGTGAGATTCTCTTTGCTCCTTTCAGACCATGTCACTGCAGGTCGCCTGTTCGCGTGGCAACTTGTTAACTCTGTGGACGTGCTCGGTCTTGAATAGTAAAACTTTTACTAAGATGGATCGAAAACGAAAGTCTAAGCAGAAGAAAACATAGTTCTTCACAGAAAGTAAAAATGGAAATTAGTCAATCTAGACTCCATTTTTTCATGTTGCTGTTGATTTTAGCTAAATTAATTGTGTTGCATTCTTAAAACAAATGGGTAATAAGGGAAGGTTCGAACTGGTTTCAGTTTTCAGTAAAGTTCATCTGTTAATTTTAGTGTTAAATTAGTCAATTAGTCAATTAGTTAATTTTCTGTTAAATTAGTCAATCTAGACTCCATTTTTTCATGTTGCTGTTGATTTTAGCTAAATTAATTGTGTTGCATTCTTAAAACGAAAATATTAACTACTTACCACTAATTAAGACCAAACTGCCAGCCAATGTCATCCAAATACCCCCTTGCTTTTTAGAGTCTGTAAATTCATTATCATTTTTGTCATAAAGAACTTGATTCATTTCCACTGCCATGATCGACTCTTCGACTCTGTCGTCCTCTATTTTGAAATAATCTCTGCTCTTTTCTATGCGCTGATTGGCACGCGGGTTTTATCGTTGGAGCATCATTGGGAAAATCGCTCGAAGACCGGTTCCTCATGAAAGATGGATAAACGTTTGGGACGGGGATCTATGTTATGTTATAAAAACCAGAAAAATCCAGCAAGAGGCACAGTGTTGTCATACTTTAACCGTTTAAACCTCACGATAAATGATCAGCATTTGACAATGGAGTGACAAGAGACAAGAAATGACACCTTTCCCTGCTATAGACCCTTCTCGAAAGTTATTCATAAATTTCAAAGCGAGGCTAACTCGGCAAATTTTTCATCGAGCAATGGCGAAGCTGTGGCAGTGTAGCAGAATGGCACTATTGAAATACGCACATTCCATCGTGCACAACACATTCTCATCATATTCAAACAGTGTAACTACGATGAATGGCACTATAGAAATACGCACATTCCATCGTGCACAACGCAATCTCATTATCTTCAAACAGTGAAACTACGTAGTATGGCACTATTGAATAACTCACATTCCATCGTGCACAACACGTTCTCATTATATTCAAAGAGTGTAACTACGCAGAATGGCACTATTGAAATACCCACATTCCGTGTATTTCAATAGTGCCATTCTGCGTAGTTACACTGTTTGAATATAATGAGAATGCGTTGTGCACGATGGAATGTGATCATTTCAATAGTGCCATTCTGCGTAGTTACACTGTTTGAATATAATGAGATTGCTTTGTGCACGATGGAATGAGCGTATTTCAATAGTGCCGATCTGCGTAGTCACACTGTTTGAATATAATGAGAATGCGTTGTGCACGATAGAATGTGAGTATTTCTATAGTGCCATTCTGCGTAGTTACAGCCTATTTTGAACGCTTTGTGCACCATGGAATGTACGCTTCCAGTGTATGCAAACTATGTCAAATATGCCTTATTGGCATATTTTGAACGCTTTGTGCACCATGGAATGTACTCATCTAGTCTATGCAAACTATGTCCAATATGCCTTATTAACCTATTTTGAACGCTTTGTGCACCATGAAATGTACGCATCTAGTGTATGCAAACTCTGTCAAATATGCCTTATTTGCCTATTTTGAACGCTTTGTGCACCATGGAATATACCTAAGAAACTGGACGGCAATCACAAAAGATTGTGTGACGTGCATAAGAAAGATAAACGATACGCGAAATTAAAGACCAAGTTAAGCTAGGTCAAGCGGGATAACGAGGGTAATGGGGGTATCGTATCATGTGCACAGTGACCGGGTCACACATAGTTCTTGATTT